>JAVMKO010000020.1:5762038-7032871 GCA_032164245.1 Sternotherus odoratus
CCTAAAGACAGGTATCAAATGGGGCCCCCCCCTTTTGGGTACAGCATGACTTGCTGTGACCTTGCTCCTCTTTGCCTCAGTTTCCCACCTAAAACTCAGGCTGACCTAGCTACGCCGCTCAGGGCTGTAGAAAATGTCATGCCCATAGCTCCAGTGAAGTTAACGTAACCCTTGGTGTAGGTCGATGGAAGAAGTCTTCCATTGACCTAGCTACCAGGTCTCGGAGAGGTGAATTAGGTACATCCATGGGAAAAACTCTTCCAGTGATGTAGGAAGCATCTACATTCCAGTGGCATAGCACAGACATACCCTGAGGGCCTCACCCCAGTTTCCAGCAACCCAGGGGCAGATGTGGGAACCGAACTCATCCCACCAACTCCTGCTCTAACTTTCCTCTCCCTCGGCCAAGTCAGAGATTCAGAGCCTCCAGGAGGTACTACCGGACAGCACGCAGAACCATTCCGTGGTTCGCCTGTTCTCTGCTGCCCTCGATCACATCCGTCTCCAGAGACACCTCTGAAACTCGCCCCGAGTCTCAGCTTTGTTTGCCGCACTGCCAGCCACCTGGAAAGTGTAGGGAGTTCGGCGCCTGGTGTAGACACTCTCAGTCTTGGAGAAATAAGATCCGGTGCTTGTAATAGAGATGTGATGCATCGCTCAGCCTGTCCGCATCCCCTTTCTTAATTACAGGTAATTGAGCAACCGGTTGCTACAGCTGGTCCCTCAGGTAGAGAGGAAAGCTGCTAGCTAATTAAGCCTGCAAGATGAGATATGGCCCCAGTATATCCCTGCCTGCAGGTCTAGTAATTTCTCATAAGTTACAGCATCTTGCATTAGCATCACTATGCCGATAAGGGTCTGTCATTGATCCCACTGCTTTGCGGGGTTGAAGAGTTAAGTGTGAATGAGCTGTGCCAATTTGGGTTGGGCAGATTCCTGGAGGTTTCATCCCATGACATAATCTTAAATTAAAGATTAATCTTGAATTCCTGGAGACTCCCGGACAGTCCTGGAGGGTTGGCAACCGTCGCTATGGGCCAAGCCCCAGACCCTCGAAGGTATTTTGGCTCCAAACTATAAATGGCTTTGTGGGTCAGGGCCCAAGACTCTGTATTCAGAGTTTCAGCCCGAGAGCAATGTTTTGGAAAAGTCTATTCCACGGTATGTGAGAGAAGCACAAAACCCAGGGCAGCAGTGTGCAGTGGTTAGCTCAGGGAGATCCAGTCCTGCATTATTACCGGCAAGGCAGTGACCCCAGGAGAGCAGTGGGGATTAGCATCCTTCAATGGAAATCCTTTGGAGGGAATGGGGGGCTGATCTATGGTTCTTCCCCTGCACATCATTACGCTCCCACGTTCCTGGTAAACTCAGGCATGATTCCGGAACTGGCCCGGGAGAGCCAGGTAGGACCCACCGGGACCCCTCCTCCTCAGCCTCCACCTGGGTGCTCTCCCTGCGGAGTTTCATCTCCCATCACTCCCAATTCCCCCTCGTCCCTCTGCCTACCAGTCCCCCAGTCTGCAAGCTTCCACCCCCTCAGTCACAGGAGTCTGACCAGGCCAAGAAGGAAGCCAGCTGTGATGACTCTGTGTTATGTGGATATTTATTCACTGGGAGGACCCGTTTTTTCCACCATCGCCGATCCTGCCAGCCTTTGCGTGGTGCTTGATGGTAACTACATAAGCGGAGTAAAATCCAGTAAAGCGGCAGGCGGAGGCCTCTTCAGTGAGCAACAGTGAATCACAGGCCACACACTGAAGAAGGGACAGGGCCTGGGCACGTCTGAAGAGAAGTGAGTTTAAAGCAAAACCCTCACGCAGCGACAAGAATTTAGCTATGCACTGTGCAGCATTCCAACTAGCGACCAAGGTGCAAAGGGGTTCATAGGACATCAATTCCCCCAGGGATCCAGCCCCCTCCCAAACCTGAGCACTTCACTGTCCAATAAGGATGCCTTTGATCGGAGAGGGAATTAAAGCCACTTGCCTGCCATTTAATTTGTAGGTTCCATTCTCCAGAATGCCGCCCTGATTAGGTTAGCAATAATGTGATTACACGGAGCTGCTGGCTCATTACAGTGGATTAAAAAACAGGAAATGTAGATGGCCAGGGTCCTGTGGCGAGATGGTCATAAAAGCCTTCCCCTCCTCTTCTGCTCTCTTTGCAGCTCATTTGCCACAGTGCTCGTGATACAGACCTTCACCTGGGCTCTGCCTATTAGACACATTTCTCCCCAGGGTACGGGACCAGCACAAGGCCGGTGGAGACTTTAGCCCCATGTTCAGCATTCGCACAGGCCTTGCAATAGCCCTCGGCATGGGTGAGTTGCCCTCAGACTGGATGAAAGCAAGAAAAGCAGATCCAGAAATCTCTTTCTCCAAGGGCAAGTATGGACCAGAGCTGGGAAGCACGGGGACTTGTGGTGAGGAACCAAAGCGTGCTTTTTCTGAGCTGCTAAGCTGGGATAAACTAATGCCTTTTAGCCCCATACGTGTGCTGTTAGATCCTGAATCTTATACCCCCTTGGCCAATGTTACATACACATCGTCTGGGAGTCTCACTCAGTGTGAGGGTGTTTGGGTCTAAGCTGGTGTTACACATCACAAGGGGCTTGAAGGAAAATGCGACTAGCAGGTGAGTTTAAAAATGTGTAAATTAAGGTGGGCTGCTCTTTCTTCTGAATCCACAGGCACTACCCAGCTCTTATTTAATGCTTTTTAATCCATAGAGCTCAAGTCACTTTACAAAGGAAGGTATTGTGCCCATTTTACAGTTGGAGAAACTGAGGCATAGAGAAGGGACGTGAGTTGCCCAGGCCACCCAGCAACTCAGAGCCGGGAGTAAAACCCATGACTCCTGACTCCCAGGCCAGCGCCCTGTCCAGCAGGCTTCGATATCTCGCTCAAGTAGAAGAACCTGAACAGAACCCTCAGTGGGCCAGGGTCTGAGACCTCCAGGTTTCTGGCCACGAAGACAATTCTTACAGTTCGCCTTCGCTGCGGTAGCTCAATGGATCGAAAGTAAGATAAAGCCTTGCCTGTGGGTTTACAACATCTCAAATCACTTCCCGGAGGTGGGTAATTACCCTCACCCTCCTTTACACATAGGGAAACTGAGGCACAGCAGGGACGTGACTCTGCAACTGGCCTGCTGGGGGACCTTGTCTGGGTGACAGATATGCACACATGTGAGCTCAGAATAGAGTCTGAACCAAGAAGGATACGGACTATGCTGTGCCTACTATTAAATGCCAGCAGCTACTGCTCTGTAGAACCGCACCTAGTTCTCATCAAGACAGCCATGCTGAATTTTATTAACATTACTCAGCACCCTGATGTCAGAATTATACAGACCAGTGGAAATGTTAGATCCCTGCGATCGACAGCCAGGGCGGACTCTGTTCTACAGCTGCATGACTTTGTAATGTCAAACATTTCGCTGAGCAGAGAGGGAGAGAGAGAACCACGCCGCATAAAAGGCAGTGTCTCTAGAGTGCACCTTTCTCCAAAGAGCCAGCTCTGTTCTTATTCAATGACCAAGCGTTTCCCAGAAAGTCCACCCAGTTTGCAGAAGGCAGGAACATGTGCACAGCTCAGTCACTCTGAGAAAAACATGTGAGAAGCAGAAGAGAAACTATTCATAAGAAAAGTAACACACACACACACACCCCTGCTCCGGAGGAAGGAGTAGTACGCTCTATAGGACGTGCAAGGCTGCATGCCTCCCAGATTCAGTGAATTGAGAGAATTAAGGAGACAAACCCGGCCCTATTTAGACACCCCTCCTGCCGGCTGAAACAAAAGCGATTACATAAGATCTTATAAAATGTGAAAGGTGCTGAAATATTCAAGCAGGTCACAGCTGCTAAGGCCAGGCCATCTGAGCTGCAGCAAGCTAAACCTACTGCCCCTTCATGATCTCTGCAGCCCTGCGGTTTTGACTGCTTTCTACCAAGTCTATCCTTAGCCCATTTGAGACCTCAGGCAACCAAAGAGCCCAGGAGGCGTGACTCCTAACCAAACCCAGATCCTGTAGGTACACGAGCTGAGCGAGACCCATGGATTTCTTCCAGACCCTGGGTTTGTATCTCAGCCAAAATAAACCACCAGCCTTTGCACTCTCTTGTGCGAAGGGTGGGACACTGGCTCTCACTTGACTCACGGAAGACTGCCACCTACTGAGTCACTAGCGCCATGTCCAGCGATGCGGAGATGGGAATGTCTACACTGCAAAAATACAGCCCTGACTCTCAGAGCCTGGGGGAGTTGACTCAGGCTTACGCTCAGGGGCTAAAAATAGCAGGGGAGACATTTGGGCTTAGAATAGAGGATGGACGGCTTTGAAATCTTGCAGGTGGAGGTGGTGGGGGGCGGGGAGGATCTTGGAGCCCGAACTCCTGATGGAGCAGGAACATCTGTGGTGCTATATTTCTGTCCACAGTGTGAACCCTGCGAGCTGGTAGGGTGACCAGATGTCCCCATTTTATAGGGACAGTCCGATTTTGGGATCTTTTTCTTATATAGGCTTCTATTACCTCCTACCCCATCCTGATTTTTCACATTTGGTTTCTGGTCACCCTACAAATTAGAGGCAGTTCACCTGGGCTCTGAGACTTGGTTTTGCAGGTCTTTTTTTGCCGTGCAGACGTATCCCATCAAAGTGCTCGTCCATTTTGATTTTGTAGGATCTGATAGGCTCATGGGATGAATCTCTTCTAAGTGAGTTGATTGTGATTGGATCGCCATAGAGCTAAATGCAAACACTTCTTCCTAGAGAGAACCGTTCACCCATCTTTAGTTGGAGATGACACTGCTAATGTTGAGGTATCTCAATATTAATATTCTTCCTAAACAAATCGGGGATAAAGTTCTCCATCAGAACAGTTTTCTGTCCAAAAACTGTTGATTTGACCTAATCAAAGTGTTCATAGAAGCATATTGCTTTTGATTAAAATTTGTTTTCAAAAGTATCTGAATGAAGCACTTCACAATATGCTCCAAGTGTTCTAATTTGACCCTGTTTGAAATGTTTGATTTTATTTCCAAACAGGGCCCTCACTTCAAAATGTATAACAAGTTGCAATCAAAAGAAAATATTTTGTTATCTTCTTGAAATGTTTCTGTTGACCCAAAATGAAGTTTGGGTGAAATTTTGAAGTAACCTTTCAGAACAAAAACCTGTTTCGCAATCATGGAATTTCAATTCCGGTTCCAACACCGTTCTAGTCCTAAATATCATTCATGAGGATTCTCCTGCATCCTTTCATTAGGGGCAGATGTAAAGCCCATTGAAGCCAATGGAGATCCACACCCACTGACTTCTGTGGGTGTGGAAGCCAGATCTTAGCACAGTCTGAGGCTTGTCTGAACTTACAGTGCTGCAGCAGCATCTCTGTAGCGTTTGGTGAAGACACTACCTACGCCAATGGAGAACTTTGCCTGTCTGCGTATTTCATGCACCTCCTTGAGACGTGGTAGCAATGTCCACGGGAAAGGTCTACACCGGGAGTTCAGTCTATACTGGGAGTTCAGTTAATATAATGGTGTCACTCAAGGGTGTGGATTTCCCCCACCCCTGGGTGATGTAATTATACGAACAGAAGTTTGTAGTGTAGTCTGGGAATTTTCCTGGGGGAAGCTTCGCCAGCCATGAGGGGAAGTTACAGAGGGATGCGTGGGGTGGAACATTGATAATTGAGTAACTCCATTGAAACACACTCCCACCTGTCAGCAGCGGGGTGAGGAAAGCTGGCTTTCACTCGCCTTTTGGAAGCCTTCCCATTATAATCCTTGCTAAATAGAGTAGAAAGGGTCCTGCGTTCTTTAATCTGCCTTCGAGAGAAAATGCAAATCCAGATTGTATTCTCTATACCACCATATCAGAGTTGGCTAAATACACCTACGACCCATTCCTTTAGTAATCCCTTAATATGAAACAAACTCTGGTTCCATGAAGTTTCTTCAGTGTTTTTTTTTTTATATCTTTAGTGATTTCTGTGTTAATGAAGCTTTTGGTTTAACTCCCCTTGGAGTGTGAAGCCCCTTATTAAATCACAGAACATGCCCAGTAGGGCAAGTATCCCACAATGCCCTGGGAATGCTCCTTAACCCTCACTTGCAGGGACCATCTGTAAGAGTGAGAGGAGAGTTCTGTCTTTGGCTTCTCTGTGGTAGGATAAGCTGTGGTTATGATTTTTGGTGTAATGATATGGACACATATCCACCAAGAGTTGGTCTCTGAGTCACCCTCCATTTGAAGGACACTTGACAACAATCAGATGGACCGTACACTGCTCCTCTGCCCATCTATCCCAGTATCCTGTCTTCCAATAATGGCCAGAGGTAATGACCAATATAGGGCAATTATCAAGAGATCTGTCTCCTGTAGTCCAGTTTCAGCTTCTGGCCGTCAGGAATTTAGGGACACCCGGAGCTTGGGGTTGTGTCTCTAACCATCTTGGCTATTAGCCATCAATGGACCTATCCTCCAAGAACTTAGCTAATTCTTTCATGAACCCAGTTACACTTTTAGCCTTCACAACATTCCCTCAGCAAGGAGTTCCACAGGTTGACTGCACGCCGTGTGAAGAAGTACTTCCTTCTGTTTGTTTTAAACCTGTTGCCTATTAATGTCATCGGGTGACCCCTGCTTCTTGTATTATAAGGAGGGGTAAATAACACTTCCCTATTCATTTTCCCCACACCAGTCATGATGTTACAGACCTCTGTCATATCCCCCACAGATGTCTCTCCTAAAATGAATTTTTAATCTCTCCTCATACGGAAGCTTTTCCACAACCCCTAATCATTTTTGTAGCCTTTCTCTGTACCTTTTTTCTATTCTAATAGATCCTTTTTGAGATGGGGTGACCAGAACCGCCGCCAGTCCTCAAGGTGTGGGCGCACCATGGATTTATATAGTGGCACTATGATATTTTCTGTTTTATAATCTCTCTCTTTCCCAGTGGTTCCTAACACGCTGTTAAGAATGCCCTAATCACCCTGCCAGCACTATGAAAGGCTTTTGCATCTCCAAGGGCAAACAGAACCACTAACGCTCCCTCAGGGGACTCTATCTTAATCTTTTATTAGCAGGCCAGAAGGCAGATGGTGTGGATCTCTGCCAAGCCAGGATCATTGAAGGTTTGCTGCCAAGTCCTCTCAATGACCAATATCGGACTGAACCGCTAACAACATACGGCCTGCCCGTGCATGCAGGGTTAGTTATCAAAATGCACATGCACCAGGGGCCAAGGATTTGGGAGATGAGGTTCAACTCCCAGCCCTGACACAAACTCAGTGTGTGACCTTGGGAGAGTCATGTAGCTGCTATGTCTCAGTTCCGTATTGACAGAACAAGGAGCAATGGTCTCAAGTTGGAGTGGGGGAGGTTTAGGTTGGATATTAGGAAAAACTATTTCACTAGGAGGGTGGTGAAGCACTGGAATGGGTTCCCTAGGGAGGGAATGGAATCTCCTTCCTTAAAGGTTTTTAAGGTCAGGCTTGACAACACCCTGGCTGGGAGGATTTAGTTGGGGCTGGTCCGGCTTTGAACAGTGTGACAAAGCTCTGCCCTTGTCTCTGTGGATCCTGCATTTCCTGGCAGATTTCACTAGCCTCAGAGGGTCACTGTGACCCTCCACATAGCTCTTCTCTCTCTAGAGACAAGGATCACAGCCTATTGAGCCGTTTTCATCCTAAGCCAGCGAGGGAGGTGAGGAGAAGCTATCCTCCCTTGCACAGTCTCTGTTGTCTCCCAATCGCAGTAATTAATTAGGGGAGGCAGAAAGGGGGGTTGCCTGGGCCCACCCTCTACTCTGGGCTCCAGCCCAGGGACCCTAATAATATCAGCTATGATGGCTGACCTTTTAGCAACAAAACACATACAGTTCCCTGGGCTACTTCCCCACAGCAGTCCCCGCTTCCTCAAACTCCACGTCACCCTTACCTCAGGGCCTCCTTCCATGTGTATGATCTGGTGTCTACCACTCAGTCTCACCAATAGCACAACTTCCTTCCACAACTCCTGACATCGGCCCCCACCTGCTTAACTGGGAGGTTTTTACTGGTTTCAGTCAGCCCCTGACTGGCTTCAGGTGTCCCAATCACGTTAGCTATTTCTGCTACTTTCTAGAAGGTTCTTAATTAGCCCCAGGTGTCTTGATTAACCTGGAGCAACTGCCATTTGGTTCCAATGGTACCAGGGATGTGTTTAGCCTGGGACTAACATATCAGTTCCTTATCACTTTCCTACAGCCATCTGGCCTTGCCCCATCACAGCAGGGAGTTAGACTAGATAACGTCCTTAGGTCCCTTCCAACCCTAATATTCTACGATTCTATGATCACTTGAAAAAAGACGATTTCAACTGAAGAGTGAAAATGAGTCAACTTGAGTCTCCGCTGCTCATTGGGCCAATCCTTTCACTCCAGACCCTAGCACAATGTTAATATAACAGAGATGATTCATACCGAGAGCTAGATTCCTGTCAGAATTCACAGTCCATGTACACAGCAGCCTTCTGTGTTTGTCAGAAGTACGTCTCATGTGCTTCACTGAATAAAAGACCCACAATTGGGGCAGATCCTGCATTTCTCCGTCCTCACACAGGCACAATTCACTTTAAAGAGTGGAGGGACAAGGCCCTTGATTTTCAAATAAATGAACCTCCTAGCTGTCATATAGAAGTCACCCAACTTCCAGTTACGAACAGACTAAAATAATAAAATAGTGACATCTAGTGTTACATTGCATCTGTCGGCAAAAAAAATCCCTCTCCACTAATAAACAGATTCTCGAAACAGCCAAATCTGTCCCTAAATTGGGTATTTAGGAGATGAACACCTTTTCACGCAGGTTATAATCCACAAAAATATTACCCTCAAGTCAACCGGCAGATCACAGCGAACTCAGAATAACAAAATTGAGGGTGAACCTGCTGAAAAGCCTATAACAAATTGCCATGTTGTGTGTGTGCTAGTTTCTGGTCTGTTTAGACTGTTACAAATGTGTGATAAAATTCTGTTGACCTGCAGATTTTCACCGGTGTAAATGAGATCAGAATCTGGCCTTAATCAATCCTGGACAGCATAAAACCTTGGCCAGGGAGTACATTGTATGTCGATCTCCTGCAACATTTGAGGCCACAGAACCTCACCCAACTCTTACCTACTCCTGCAAAGGCCCATAACCTCTGGCTGAGTTCCTGGAGTCCTCAAATGTGAGTGGAAAGACTTCAAGTGCCAGAGACTCCACCATGTCCTCTAGTTCAAACCAGCAAGTCACGCAGGCCGCACGCTGCAGAGGAAGGCGAAAACCCTCCAGGGTCTCTGCCAATCTGATTTGGGGGGAAATTCCACTGCAGCACCAAATATGGTGATCAGTTAGATGCTGAGCTTGTGGGGCGAGACCCACCAGCCAGACCCAGTCCCTTCTAGACCTTGACTATAGGGTATAATGGGTGGGAAATGACTATATTAAGTTTAGAATTGCACAAAGTGGGCACATTTCTACAGACCCTTGAAGACTGGAGAGCTGCAGCAGATGGTGGTTGTATCCTGAGCTGTTTCAGCCACATTATGGTGCACTGACAGTTCCCGACATCCTTTATTTCCTGTTGCTCTAACCCCAGTAATCCAAAACAACCCGGGCGTTCCCGATTTGACCTGTTGCCACTCTTTGGAGCGCTGGGCATCTCACCATTCGAGAGCATTTGTAACAAAATGATTCCCATTTACCTCTAGCTTCGTGAGCTCTCTGGAAAAGCCAACCTGTGATGCTATTTTTGCTGATCCATTAGGTCCTCATAGGCAGTACTGAAGCACCTAATGTGCATTGATTTCGATAGGCATGAGGTGATGGGCCTTAGTGAATATGGACCCGATCCTGAAAACCTCTGCACACGCATAACATTACAGGTGACTACTCCCACTGATTCCTATCTAGGATCAGTATCTGCCCCTCTTCACTGTAATAGTTGAGTGCTTCACAGTCTTTACCATGTCTGTCCTCCAAACACCCCTGGGAAGAGTAGTATTATCCCCTGCGTCCGCTGGGGAACCGAGGCACACGGACACGTTACTGGGAGTTAGGGACCCAGGATCTGGGCCGGAGGGACTTGCCCGGAGTGGACAGGAAGCCTGGGGCAGAGCCTGAGTTGCCTCAACCTGGGGGAACCTCACGCCCTCTGTGCATTGTGGAAAGAAAACCAAGCAGGGGAGGTGGGGAAATTGCTTCAGTGCCTGGCCTCAGCCCCCCCATTATGCAATGGGGAAGGGGAAGGTGCCCACAATGCAAGGCTATAGCCCCCCATTATGCACTGGGGGAGAGGAAAGGGCCCTTAATGCAGGGTTGTAGCCCCCCCCCCATGCACTGGGGGGAGGGGAAGGCGCCCCCAATGCAAGGCTGCAGCCCCCCCCCTCATACCCAGAGAGGGGCAGATCCCCCCGCCCCACGACTCACCCCCTTACCAGCCAGCGGTGCCAGGACCCTTTCTCTGGGGCGGCCCCTGCCCGGCCCCGGAGGAACGCGGGGGCGGGCGCCCCAGGTGCGGCTCCTTAGGGACGCGGCGCGCGAGCCGCTGAGCGCGAGCGAGTCACCCCGGGGGGCGTCCCGTGTCGCTCTGCCCCGCGCAGCGAGACACCTGAGCTCCCTGCTGCCCCTCCCCCAGCCGAGCCAGGTAACCCCCCCGCCCCCACGGAGGGGGTGAGCAGGCCCCCACTTCTCCTACCCCCCCCCCCCCGTGGGTCCTCTGCACTTCCCCCTCCCGGGGGGGTGCCTCTTGTATTCTCTATTGACTCCTCCCCCCTGGCATCATAGGGGAGCCATGCACATTTTGGGGGGTTCTAGGGTACCCCCCATTGCACTTCGGTGGAGTCTGACACCCCCAGGGTTGTAAGTGAGTAATGGACACCCCGGAAGGCTGCTCCTGCTCCTGCCCCTTACTGTGTTTGGGGGGGGGGGGGCTCCCAGAGAGGCTCGCCCTTCCCCCTCTCCGGTGGAAAGTGCACCCCTCCATTGTACCCGCTGGGGGGGTTCCACCGGAGCTGCCCCCAAAAATACAGCCAGTGAGCTCTGTGTTACCTGGGGGCGGGGGGGTGTAATTTAGTGCCCTCTGCTCCCTAGGGCTGTCAGAGCAGCTAGCCACTGTCACCAAAATACCCCGCAGGTGAACAGTGCCCCCCATTATACCTGCTACCCCCCCCTCCCCCGATCCCATGCTCCTCCCCAAAGGAATAGCCAGCCCCATTACCTGGGGCAGTTAGGGGAGCAAAGAAAATCCCCCCCCCCCCAACCTTCGGCTCTCCTGTGTCTTGTCGCACTTGAGCTGGCTACTGATTCGCTCTGCGCCCTCGCAGATGGCAGAGCAAGCGTCCGAGGAAGAGCAGCAACGCCAGGGGCCTCTGATGGTCACCCCCAGGCCTGAGGTGCTGGGAGATGTCCTCAGCGAGCAGTTTGGCCCCCTCCCTTTCATGGCAGCCATCACCCGGATGAAGAGGCAGCCCTCCGGGCACTACCTCTCCACCGAGAACCTGGAGGAGGTCTTGGAGAGGAGGCAGGCGGCGAACGCCAAGGAGAGAGAGCGGGTAAGGGGGGCTGCGGACGCCGCGGGGCCCTTGTTCCCCATCAAAAAGAAACAGCTGTTTTTAAAGCTACAGTGGGGCAAATAAGCGGTGGGTGAGCCATGGGCGGTGGGAGGAAACGAGTCCGAACGTCTACATTTGTTTCCCTCACGTCCCAGCAGGATCCAGTGAGCAGGGAACAAGGAGGGCCCTGACCCATGACTACAAGAGGATAAGTGGAGCCTTTTTCGGCCTGAGGTGGACTTTATTCCGCTGCAGGCCGAAATAGGCTCTCCTTATTCTCTGTAGCCCTCCCTGGGTGGGGTGTGAAATTCTCACCTCAATCTGGGCTTCAAACACCCCCAATTGTGGAGGGATTCAGATACGACACTTCAGTTCTGGCTCAACTCTTCGCTCTAGGGTGCCATTAATTGTTAGTGTCTGGCTTATCTTTGGCTCCTAGGGAGAGCTCTAAATTATTATTCAATGCTTCTATTGGGGGGTGATGCGGGGTAAAGTCGCAGTCAGCTCTGGTCCCCATTGTGCCGGGTCAGGAGTGGGCAAACTTTTTGTCCTCAGGGCCACATCTGGGTATGGAAATTATATTGGGGGGGCATGAATACTCACAAAACTGGGGGTTCGGGTGCAGGAGGGGGTGAGGGCTCCAGCTGGGGTTATGGGCTCTGAGGTGGGGCCAGAAATGAGGAGTTCAGGATGTGGGAAAGGGCTTCAGGCTGGGGCAGGGGGTTGGGGCACAGGGATGTATGTGCGTGAGGGCTCTGGTTGTGGGTGTGGTCTCAGGGATGGGGATGAGGGTTTGGGGGGGTGCAGGAGGGTGCTCTGGGCTGGGACTAAGGGGTTCGGAGGGCAGGATGGGGATCAGGGCTGGGGCAGGAGGTTGGGGCATGGGAGGAGGTCCGGGGTGAAGGCTCTGGGTGGCATTTACCCCCTGTAGCTCCCGGAAGTAGCAGCATGTCCGTCCCCCCTCCGTCTCCTACCTGGAGGCGCAGCCTGGCGGTTCTGCGAGCTGTCCTGTCTGCAGGTGCCAGCCCCATAGCTCCCGTTGGCTGTGGTTCCCCATTTCCTGGCAGGAACTTGAAGGCTGGATTAAAATGTTTGAAGGGCCGGATGCGGCCCCCCGGGCTGTAGTTTGCCCACCCCTGTGCTAGGTGCCACCAGACATGAGGACAGTCCTCACTCTAAAGAACTCAGAATGTATGAGTGAGGTTATTTTACTCCTTTTCTCCCCCCAACCGATGCAGCTCCACAACTCTCCCTGTGCGGCCTTCTTCAAATTAATCTGATTTGATACGGTAGGTAGCCTTGCTAAGTAGCAGCTCCATGCGCAGAGCTACTTCTCAACTCAATGGGAGCTCCGCTCCTATAGAAGAGGGCCCATGACATGACCCGGACACAGGTCAGCAATAGATGGGCTTTGAATGCTTGTGAAAGTGACTCTTATCTGCAAATGAGGCGTGTGCACTGTGTAGTCTAGATAACCTAGCCAAACAGAGAGAGGCTGGGGGATCAGCACTTGCCAGACATATTTGCAAGCTTGCTTGTTGCTGCGAAAAGCTGTTTTTAGAAGACCTAGGTGTACAAGCAACACTAGAGATTCCTATTTGGCTCATCCCCGACTTCATAAAATTCGCTCAGTCTAAATAACATTATGGTCTCCATGCAAAAGACTCCGATGCAACAAAATGACCAAGTTGTTATGAACAAAAAAAGTTAAGAAATTCAAAATTCACAGCAACTCTAGGTGGGCACCGTGGCAAGTACAGACTGAGGAGAAATAATTAAAAGGGTGCCCGGTTTCAATGCAAAATGCATTTGGCCGGTGAGTTTCAAATAATGGCCTGCCGGTGGAAGTGCCCCCTATCAGAATGGGGTGAAGCATCTGAAGTGGTCAGTAAACACACCTGCAGCGTGGGCAGTTAGCAATGAGTTGTGTGACAGTGTTTGAAAATAACTGCCAACACAACTTGGTCAAATAGGAACAAGGTCCTTGCCCTTAGCTGGAGTCAGATACTGTGTGCACGCCTGCACCAGTAGTTCTTTCGGATTCAGCGGAATGTCTCGCAAGTTACTTGCTTGTGTAATGTTGTCTCTAGCATTGTGGCCTACGGCCCGGATTTTCAGAGGTCTTTCTGCGCAGTCAGCGTTGCCACACTGAACCCATTTAAGACCCCCAGTCTCATTTTCAAAAAGGAGTTAGGCCCAGAGACCTAAATCTCATTGGCCATTAATGGGATTTTGGCTTTAAGTATCTAAATCCTTTTGAAAATGAGATGGGGGGCTTTTAAATTGGTTTAGCTTTGGAAGGCTGAACGCAGCAACACCTAAGTGTCTTTTAAAAATCTGAGTCTAAGTACTGGTGAGCTTAAAGTTTTTGCATTGGAATTGCAATCATCAGAGCAGTGACTCTCTTAGGCATTCTGTCCCTGACAGACCTTCTTGTTGTTTAAGACTTTGGCTGTCTGCTCTTGGCCCTCTTAATTACCAAATTGTATTTACTCGCTGTCGTTAGGTGCTTTTCCATTGGCCTCAGTAGAGACCTATTTCTGTTTTTTGAAGGCTACAGCTGTGGCTTAGATAAACCCCTGGGCAGAGGTGCTGGAACAATTCGTATAGTGGAGGTGCTGAGAGCCATTAAACCAAACTGAATATAATGGAAAGCACTTCAAGTCAGGGGATGCTGCAGGACCCCCTGAACCCCTAGCTCCAGTCCCTATGCCCTCAGCTTTGCTGTTTGATCATAATTGTGGGGTTACCCTAATTTTTCCCAAGACACGCAGTTAATGGATTATCCCACATATAGTTACTAACTCAGCTGCAATTTATATTAAGGTTCCATTTATAAAGGGTTAATCAATGGGTGATGCATATGATAGATGGCACATCAGTGGACGGTATTACGGCTGGTTACACGCCACCTATCCATGTGTTAGGCTCTCGATTTAAGCAGTTGTTAAAACTGCATTTAATCTTTTCTTAAAAGGCAACCAATTATTCTTAATGCAGAATGTAACGGATCAGTCTATTTTAAAATGAGCTGCCTTTAAAAGTTTCCCCCTTTTGCCTCTGGGTGGAGTTCTGAAGCTAATGGACTGAATGTTGTTTAATTTCCTCTTCAATATCTTTGCTAGATAAAAAACTTGAACAGTGGCTTCTCAAAGCTGAAGACCATCGTGCCGTTGATACCGAAAGACCGGAAGCCTAGTAAGGTCGACACCCTTAAAGCCGCCACGGAATATATACGACTGCTCCACTTGATTTTGGAAGAAACTGGAGGCTTTGAGGTACACAAGAACCGTCCCTTCTCTGTGTAAATCTGTAATTCTCTCAAGGGGTCTTGGTACCTGCATGTATGTGAACGCAACCTAATTACTCTTAACTACTAACATCCAACCAGAATTTGAGCTTAATTCATGGGTATCTTGCATTCAATATTTAATATATGTACTGGATTTGGTCAGCTCTCCCTGCTATAAATGCTTCCCGTCAGTTACTGATTCACAGGGATACAAAAGTAGCTGGGTTATGAAACAAACCTTCCTTATGAGCTATGTAATGACCTCTAATCCCTGGGGGCTGTTTGAAAGCTCTCAGATGAATTTTTTGTTGTTGTTGGCAAATCCAGGATTTTATGGGTTTTGTTTGTTTGTTTGTTTGTTTGTTGTTTTTTTTGCAAGGGAATGTTTTTGAGAATTTTGGTTTTTGGCTTCTGGAAACTGAAGAATGTGTTTGGTTTTTTTAACCCTTTCTCTCCATCCCACACCTCTCACCCCTGAAAGTAGGGGTGTGGAGTTGGGTGACCAAATAGCAAGTGTAAAAAATTGGGAAGTGTTGGGGGTAATATATGCCTATAGAAGACTAAGCTCCAAATATCTGGTCGCGCTGGATGACCAGAAAACTAAAAGTGAAGAAAAAGCCTCTAAAACTATGTACATGGAAGGGAGGGAAGGCAGCGGAAGTATCTTTTTTTACTTTATTTTCTCACAATTCCCCTCCATTTTTCAAGCTTTAGTCCTTCAGCCTTTTAGATTTGGAGGTAGCCTCCACATTGGCTAGCTCTAAAAATACTTCATGGGCGCTTTAGGGAAGGTAAGGGAACCAGGTGAGGGTTTGTATGAAGAAGCCCACAGAATGGAGCCGGAAGCTGGAGAAGCCCTGAGCCTGCATGCAAGGGTTGGTGTTTTTTATGTCCTGCAGCATTTTGTCCTGAGCGGCAAGTATCTTTGAGGGAAGTCATCAAACTCTGCATGTGTAGAAAGGAGCTGAAGCTGGCAAAATTCACATGCTAGGGATCTGGAAGAGAGTCTACTTTGAAGCAGGGGGCAAATCTACTTTCAGTTCCATGGTCTTGCTCTCTCCTCTCTCCTGGTAATTGAGCTGCACAAACTCAGATGCCCAATTTGACACTGAGCCCCACCCAGAGGTGATAGGCATTGAGGAGTGAGAATTTGGTGTCCATATCTGTATAACCTGTATGCTGTGGGGGCCAGAATATGGTCCAATGTACCCCGTGGGATCCTTCTAGCATTTCTCAGACTCCTATTCCATGAAGTCAAGAATCAGAGAGGTAGCCATGTTAGTCTGGAATAGCAGAGGTAACAAAGTCCTGTGGCACCTTAAAGACTAACTATAAAGTATTGAAGCATAAGCTTTCGTGGGCTAATACCCACTTCGTCGGATGCAAGACACCTTCAGCCCTCATCTCTTATATTTAAGGTTATAGAGCTACTTTTTGTTACCATTTACCCTCTGTTTTAGTCCTTCCTTGGCTCCCATAAATCAGCTGCCACCCTCTTGTTCTTAAGGAGGCCGGTTGGTTTGGCTTCTTAGTACTGGTTTCAGTACGAAATGGGTTACTGCAGTAACGACCTCTGCAATGCTTTGTTTGGGGGATGGTTACCTAAGCTGCCCTGTCTTTACCCTGACTTCTATTGCGTCTAGAAACTGGAAGACCCTGGTGATCAGGAGTTGGCCAGCAGCGTTTCCATGCCAGCCTCCTTACAGGAAGGTTTTGGGGGCAATGCCCTGCCGCAGAGCGCCAACTGCTACATCAGGACTGAAAACGACATGAGCATAGGTTGGACGAGCAATGCAGTGGAGAGCCCCATCTACGTGTGGGGCCGGAGCATCCTTCCTTCTTACTTGGGGATCGTCCAAATCCAGAAAAATGGAAGGCTGGTAAGAGCAAAAGGCTGAGTTTTATAGAAGTGGGGAGGGACTTCAAGAGGTCGTCTAGTCCAGGCCACTGTGCTGAGGCAGGATAACACATACCTCCACCATCCCTAGATGTACCATTGTAGCCTCATTTTTTGACCGCTAGAGTCCTAAATGGCCTTCAATCTTCCGACCTGGGAGATTGCTCTCCTTGTGGGATGCTGCCATAGCTGTGATCCGCCAGTGGGGCTTGAACTGAAAGGAAGTAGGTGTGGCTTTACTGAAATGTCCTTATGTTGCAACTTTCGCCCTTGCCCGTGGGTCCAGAATAGCTTGAGTCTGTTGACCTCTAGGGCATGTTGCAAGGTCCACCTCTTCTCCCAGGCATCCAGAGAAGGCTTGGGTTTGGGCAGTTAGGGGTGGGGGATTTTTGTTGAATGTACTTGCCTTGGCTGGCTGGCTTTACGTGGACCATATTTTTTAGCTTTGGTTTTACGGTACGCTTTTATGAGTTCTTGTCGTTCAAATTTTGCAACTATGTTTAGATCTCCCCTCACATCTAAAAATTGAAACCAATATTATGAATGTGTCTGCCGAAATCAGGCACCTAAATAAATGGATTCACCCCAGAGGTGCAGTGCATATGCGCTTCCCCATGACTTTAACAGCCTGGATGCTCAGTATTTCTGAAAACCCAGCTCTCCAATGAAGCACCCTTGCTTTAGAGCATTAGGAGATTTTTAAAATGATACATCCTTGTTTAACGCCAGGCTTCTGAGTTGCTCCATCGCAAGACCCTTATTGTAAAGTTCATCTTGTGGGAAAAAAGCCTTTTTTTAAAGCCCTGTAATCACTAAAAGAACATAGGGAGGTACATTGGCCAGGCCTCCAAGAAAGCTGCAAAGCCTGTTTCCAATCTCATAATTTCTAGTTCTACAAAGTAGACAGTAGTTCACACAGGCAAGTACTGGGCTGCAGGCAACTCCCTTTTATCTGTCGTTGTAACAGACGAGAGCATGAGAGGAAGTTTCAGACATCGATTCAGACTGCGACTCGCTTCTGTTAGCTGAGGCTTTAATATCCTTTGTTTACGAAGGAACGTGGCTAACTGCAACCCCCCTAGCTTTTCTAGTCCTCATGGAGCTCAGATCTGTCAGGCGTGTGCACTTCTGTTTAAGAACTGTTCTGCAGCGTTTCTTTTCAAATTTGATTTAATACAATCCCCAGGAGCAACATAATGAATATCCTTCAATCAAGTGTCCAAATTTCTTCTTTTTTTTTTAAAGGTGTATCAAACCAATCACTAAAATGGCAAGCTCTCCTGACTAGTCTGAAGTAAGTCGTCTGTACTATCTAATAACCTGGTGCAGGGCGTTTTTAGTTTATTTGCTGTCTGATAACCGTGCACAGATCTTGATGCTACGAATCCTTGTATGGTGTTTGGTGGGAAAGCACAGGGTGGCTGATCTCCATAGTGAGTCCTCTGGGCCAGATTCTGGGAGCTATTGCTGATTTATGCAAGCTGGGGATTGGGTCTGTGGTGTGGCTACAGGAAAGATGAAATCAAAGGTATTTCCTCTGCCCTGTATTAGCATGCCTCCGGTGCAGTTATTGAGGGTAAAGATCAAGGGGTGGCATGAAAGTAGAGAGGTGACCATCATAAATAAACCTGGGTAAGCCTGTGAGGATGCCAAAGTTCTGCCATTTCTTTTTTGATCTCCTTCCTCTGAAGCATCAGGGATGGCCAATGGCAGGACATGGGACGCTGGACTGGGACAGTCAGTGCTCTGAGGTGGCACTGAGCATTCTCCTTATGGCTGGTTCTTGCTCATCTACCCAGGGTCTAACTGGTCTCCATATGTGAGGTTGGGAAGGAATTTCCCCCCAGGTCAGATTGGCAGTGATCTTGGGAGGTTTTTGCTCTTCCTCTGCAGCGTGGGAGGCATAAGAACAGCCAGACTGGGTCAGACCAAAGGTCCATCTAGCCCAGCATCCTGTCTTCTAGCAGTGGCCAGTGCCAGGTGCCCCAGAGGGAATGAACAGAACACGTAATCATCAAGTGATCCACCCCCTGTCACCTATTCCCTGCTTGGCAAACAGAGGCTAGGGACTGCCTCTGTGACTTTCTGGGTATATCTCACATAATAATTTCAGGGGCATGATGTGCCTCTGTCCCTTCTATTCTCTACCTGTGTCATAGAACACTCTAATCGCCTGTGAGCTGTAAACTTTTGGTTGTTGGGTTTAGTGTGTGGGTGCCGACTGGCCTGTGATACACAGGAGGTCAGGCTGGATGATTGGGTGGTTCCTTCTGGCCTTAAACTCGGACTCTTGACAAGCACTGCCACTAGATATTTTTAAATTACTGGGTAACTTCACTTCCTAAAACTCCTCCAAGTTATGGTCTCTTAACCACACTGTCTTTCAGGTGTCAAACACTATGGATACACGGCTGATCTTCTTTTCAAGTGAGATTTAATGAAAACTTGAGTTTCCCTGGATGGTGTGTGGTTTTTGTTTGTTTGTTTTGTTTGTTTTTTGCTTTACAAAAACTTTATTTAAAAAAAGAATCAATAAACTACCAGAAGCTGAGTGTTCTCTCTAGCTTGTGGGGTTTTTTTCACTCGGGAAGACTGATCTTAGTGTTATTTCACAAAAGAAACTTTTGCCTAATGGCTAGCAGGTACACAGAAATAACTAGAATGGGTTGGAATTTTTTTTTCTCACAAAGATCTTTGTTGGAAAATGCAGATTTAGCGAAAGGGGAACAAAACCAAATTTTGAAATGTTAATTTTTCATTAAATTGATTTTTCCCCCCCGCCAACCCTAGAAATAACAAAAGGGGTGAATGAAAATAGCTGTAATTATTTTGAGGCAAATCTGTGTGTAGACAAACATTAATATAATAAACAAATGGACTTGTATAAAAACTTCCCCCTTTTATATAAACTTAGTCCTCTGTATTTCTCAATGAACTTTTCATCTTTAAACTGAGTTGGAATTACAAACTAGCATTCAAACCCAGATTTTTAAAACTGGCCTCTGATTTTTTGTGTGCTGTAGTTTTTGTGACCCTATCTCTTAAAACACCCTGGCCTGTCCCTTCAGAAGAGGGGAGCTGCTGAGCACTGTAAGGGCTTATTGATTTCAGATAAAATCGGTTGCTTGGCACTCCTAAAAATCATCCCCCCAGCACCCCAAGTTGGGGAAATGATTCTTCATAGAGCCAGGGGCATGGGGGAGGGATATGAGTGTGATGGTACCTACTGCCTGTCTGAAGTGGTAACAAAAGGCAGCAGTCTCTTGTAAGGCAGACTGCAAGAATCAATAACTGTTTGACTTCTGGCTTGTTCTGGTACAGAAAGCCGAGGACAAGAGTGACCCTGGGTGACTTTGTTCCAACCCGTCTGAAATTACCTTTTTGCAGCTCTGGACAAATGAGTGAATTAATTGTATCTCCATTGCCACATCTGTAAAATGGGGATAATTCCTCCCTTATGGGGTTTTGGGGCTTAATTAGCATCTTCAAAGTTTCTTTTTATAAATATGAAGGATTAACAGCATGTAAAGTGAGTAAGGGGTCTGATTATTACTTGTACTGCAAGGCCATCCTGAGGCCTAGTAGTTCAGAGACCCCACAGTGCCAGGTGCTGTACTTAATCTCATAGTAGGGTGACCAGAGGTCCCAATTTTATAGGGACAGTCCCGATTTGGGGTCTTTTTCTTATATAGACTCCTATTACCCCACTCCCTCCAATCCCGATTTTTCACATTTGCTGTCTGGTCACCCTGTCTCGCAGTCCCTGCCCACAAAGAGAAACATGCTCTGCTTGCACAGAAGTCAATGGGAACGCTACCTTTTGACGTCCAGGTGAGTAGAGCAAGGCCAAAGCTGAGTGCTTTTGAATCCCCCTCCCCCCCCCTTGCTACAATCTCGTGGTTCCAGCCGGGGCTCGGCCGTCTCGGGGTCCTAAAATCCATGGGTGTGTCTACACTGTAAGCTAGGGGTGTGACTCCCCTGCTCGCATTCAGCTAGCCCAGGTATCAATAGTGTAGCCGCAGCAGAAGCATAGCGTAGCGGTGCTGAGTACAAACCTGCCTGAATGCTTTTCCTCTGCTGCCAGTCCCCATGGCTACGCTGCTATTTATACGTGCGCTAGTCATGTACGCGAGCAGGAGACAGACACCGCTCGCTTGGAGTGTAAACTTAGTCCACAGGGAGCCAGTGACGGAATTAGGCGAGGGCAAGTAAACATAACTTCTGTAAAGCTGAGACTATCACCCCGCATCATGGGGAGCACTAGAAAAGGGCCAAGTATCTTTCATTATAATCCCTTTCATTGCCAAGCATTTGATCAACAGGAGCTGTTCTGTCATGAGCCACCAAAGAGAACTTGCATTGCTTTGAGACCGGGAGCTTTGTGTAGGTCGACGTCAGCCTTCCTGGTTCGTCACAGCAGCAACTTCTGGGCTAGAGCCTGACCGCTGTTTAATGGCGCACAGGAACGCCGCGCCACCGTTTAGGGAGAATGTGAAAAAACAGAGCCAGGGTTGACTAGAATGGAAAGGAAGATTAAGTAGAGCGGAGAGAAGAAGGATGATCCTGGCAAGATGGAGCAGCTGCTACAAGAATTACAGGAGGGGACTATAATTAATGCCAATTAAGAGGGTTTTATGGAAAATCCTTTTCTGATGAGATTACAAACAAGTTCAGTTGATAAAGGTAATACCATTGATGTAACACTTAGCTTTCTGTGAGGCATTTGACAGCACTGCAAAATGTTGGAGGAAGAGCATTGCCAACAGATAAAGGGAAGCGATCATTTCCCTCTATCTGGCACTGGGGAGGCCACACCTGGGCTATTGTGTCCCATTTTGGTCCCCCCCACTGCAGAAGGGATGTGGACAAATTGGAGAGAGTCCAGGGGAGGGCAACAAAAATGATTAGGGGATTGGGGCACATGATTTACAAGGAGAGGCCAAACAAACTGGGGTTATTTAATCTGCAGAAGAGAAGAGTGAGGGGGGATTTGACAGTAGCCTTCAACTACCTGAGGGGGTTTCCAAGAGGATGGAGCTCAGCTGTTCTCAGTGGTAGCAGATGACAGAACAAGGAGCAATGGTCTCAAGTTGCAGTGGGGGAGGTTTAGGTTGGATATTAGGAAAAACTTTTTCACTAGGAGGGTGGTGAAGCACTGGAATGGGTTCCCTAGGGAGGTGGGGGAATCTCCTTCCTTGGAGGTTTTTAAGGCCCAGCTTGACAAAGCCCAGGCTGGGATGATTTAGTTGGAGATTGGTCCTGCTTTGAGCAGGGGGTTGGACTAGATACCTCCTGAGGTCCCTTCCAACCCTGATCTTCTGTGATTCGATATTTTGATTGAAAAAACATCTAGAATGATATAAAATCAGCATGGCCAGCATTCAACATGGGCGGAGAGGTCTCACTGTAATTAAGGGTGAACCCTCACGGAGCAGATGTGTTTCTAGTGGGGTCCCACAGGGATTGGTTCTTGGCCCTAAGCTATTTAACACCTTTATTAATGACCTGGAAGAAAATATCACCACTGATCAAGTTTGCAGATAATACGCAGATTGGGGATGTGTGGTAAATAATGAAGAGGACAGGTCACGGATACTGAGCAAGTTGGATTGCCTGTTTGTAGCCAGCTTACTAATGTGTTTTTAATATGGCTAAATGTATATGTCCCAGAACAAAGAATATAGGCCATACTCCATGAAGGACTCTATCTCACACAGAGATTTAGGGATTATGGTAGATAATCAGCAGAACATGAGCTCCCAGGACAATTCTGTGGCCAAAAGGGCTAATTTTTGGATGTATAAATGGGAATCACAAGTCGAGTTAGAGAGGTTATTTGACCTCTCTTTGACACTGGTGTAACCGCGGCTGGAATACTCTGTTCAGCTCCAATGCCCACTGTTCAAGAAGGATGTTGTTAAATGGAAGAGGGTTCATAGCAGAGCCACAAGAATGATTAAAGGGCTAGTAATAGTGAGAAACACACGGAGCTTCGTTTTCTAGCTTAACAAAAAGAAAGTTAAGGGGTGACTTGACCACAGTTTAGAAGTAGCCACCTAGGGAGCAAATGTTTGAAAATGGGCTCTTCGCTCTCTAGCAGACAGATATAAAATGATCCAATGGCTGGAAGGTGAAGTTAGAGAAATTCAAAGTGGAAATGGGGTGCAAATTTTTAACAGAAATTATTTTGGGCAGGCTCTATGGGCTGGCCTAAGTCATACAGGAGGTCAGACTAGATGATCACGATGATCCCTCCTGGCCTTGGACTCTATGGTCGGGGTACTAGCCTATGACTTGGGAGAGATGGGTTCAATTAGCTGCTCTGCCACAGACTTTGTGTGTGACCTTGGGCAAGTCACTTAGCCTCGGTGTGCCTTTGTCCCCTATCTGTAAAATGGGGATAACAGTACTATCCTACCTCACAGTGGTGTTGAGGAAAAATACATTGAAGATGGGGCAGAGCTCAGATACTACAGTGATGGGGGACATATGAGTGCCTTAAACAGAATGGAGAAACACTATCTACACCAATGTGTTCTGCTGGTCTCATTCCCTCTCCCAACCCTTAACACAGACAAAAGGTCCATTAATTCTAGAGAGAGCTACCCATGGTCGCTCAGTTCCTCTTTGGAAATAGAAGTGACTAGTCTAAAACCCTGACCCCCTCTTCCCTGGGAGGTACGTAGAACACCAGAGGGAAAATGCACCACAGGGCTTAGTCTCCAACCAAAACTAACAGCCATTTGTGTACTAGACACAAAGCCCAAATCCTAGCTTTAGCCGCTGGATCTGAACTTGCAAGCACACAGGGTTGCTTGTGTGGAGGGTTAGGGCTTAACTCCCTGTCTGTCTTAAGCTTTTCTACTGCTACATGTCCCCGGAGTATCTTACCCTGAGTTGCTGTAGCCTAATGGTGATACACATATGCCCTTCCAAGCCATAACTCCTGTTCTCAGGTGCTCATGACTATGCATCCTCTGCAACAGGCCACCCAGCAAGGAGCTGGTTCCCTCCACAGCAGCAAAATGTGGCCTTGTAGCAGAGGTCACCATGTTCTCCGCTACCTTAGCGGCCAAAATGTTACTGCTCCCCATCAGCATGCAATTTGCGATAGCCTCTTCTTGTGTGCGTTACGTACTAACATCATCTCAGCAATACTGCAGCCAACTCGGGAGTGTGGCTTCAGGGAAAAGATTTTCTTTGCCACGATTGCTTCCCAATGGCACTTCTCTAGAGATGGTACAGGTTCCGAGCTCTTCCGAGTACACGTTCTCTTCTCGATCTTGGGCAGGGTTTGTGGCCTGTTTTGAAAAACAGTAGGAAATTGGTGTGTGTGTCTATAAGAGAGGGCAGTGCTAATTTGGAACCTAATGATCTGTTCTTAATTAATTACTATTTTATATATATATTATTTATATTTTTAATACAGTGTATATATGAATGTGGTGTTAATGAATTAATTCTCACCCCACCCAGAATCTTCCCGCTGATATTGCTGAATTGTTCCATAAACTGATATTCCTACTGCTCTTACATCATATCCCTTGGGTGACTAAATCACAATCTAACTCAGTGCTAGGATTAGGTTTTTTTCAACACCAAAATAAAAAACCCAATAGACAAAACTCTTGGCTCTCAGTAACTTTCATTAATCGGTGGCCGAGGAATTAATTGGATGGCTGCCGCTATATAAAAAACATGGTCATAAAAAGGCCTTGTTGCATCATGTTTTCCACACTGCAGCAAGAGAGAGCTGGTAAAGGATTGCAGTCCCTAGTCGGTGCCCTGCTGTTGGGGACATGTGCCACTAGAGGGTGCCCGGGATGTAGGGAGTTGGCCTTTTGTCATCACAGGTATTGTCAAATAGACGCCTTCCCCTGCAACATCATGTGAGCCCTGGATTTAATTTTTGATGCCAACGTAAGGAGGGTGGGAGGAAGTGGAGCCTCCCTTCTGCCTTCTCCCCCGCCCCCGGGCTCTGCGTGGGAGCCCTGATTCCCTTCCAACTCTGTCTGGGTGATATGGGCTGGAAAGTGGACTAGCAGGCAGGCGTGGTGAGAAAGCTGCTGCAGCTGACCCGTCAAATCAGAGAGCCTGCAGGATGGATGGAACAAGCTGATCTGCTTAGCTGTTTTGATTGGGAAGGCACGGGAGAAGAGATTAATCACTGCGGATATCGGGGATGGGAAACAGATGCTAGAAGATGCTTCAAGAGGTAAGCAATTTTGGACTAATACAACCTTTGGCTGCTCTGTTTGCGTATCTACTATATATATTTGCATAACTCAAGCAAAGGTTCCCAGTTCCTTGCTAAGCCCACACAGGTCTCTGAATGCCAGTGTGACTGGGAGACTTGGGGCGTAGTGATGTTGACATGTTTGAATTTAATTCCTGCAAGGCTAACATGGTGCATTGTCTGCCGCCTTAGGTGGAGTCTCTCAAGGGCTAATAAGCACATTCTTCACGGCAAGTAAGATGGGAGTCTGAAATAGAATGCCCCAAAAGCATAATTTGCGAGACATATTTTCCCCCCATCTGTGTTCCAAATGTCTGCAACAGAAGATCTTGTTTCATTTTAATGGGGATACAGGAGAGATCATATACCTCAGACAGCTGAGATTCCCCCGCACCCCAATTGTTTTTATTCAGGGACAAAAAAATGTTTTTCGTCTGGTGAGGCTGCTGTATGGCTTCCGCATCGTTTGATCTCAGGGAATCCCTCGTTTCCTAGGCAGCAATTCATGCACGGACCCTTGGCTGCAGAGGGGCTAGTCTGAGTGTTATGGAGTGGCTGACATGTTAAAACATTTGATGCTGAGACTAAGGCGAATGACTCGCTGTAGCATTTATTTTGCATGTGCTGGTTCTCTGGTCTTTTCCAGGGCAGTTAAGAGAGCGACTTGAAAATCACGGATTTTATTGTCCCTCCTGCATAATATTTTTTTGAATATCTGGGTTTGGCCTTCCTCGCTGAATGCAAATCACTTTCTTTTGTCCTCCCCCTCTGAAGCTTGATACATTTATCTCTGTGACACAGGGTCACTACACATCTGCTCACTTCTCTTCCCCACCCCCACTTACAGTTCTCTAAAGTACCATCAGATCAGCTGTTCCCCACTGTTCTGGACCAAAGATGTATAATGTGCCTGAATTTGGCACATCATAGCTTCCAAGTTTGTGAACAACTCTTTCCTGAGAGGCCAGGACTTTGAGACTTTACAAATCTGGTAGGAATTTAAATGAAGCTATTTCTGCTCATTTATATCAATCCTTACTTATAGGTTTTTGTAAGTACTCGGCCATATGAAGTCACTTGGAGGGATATTTTGGGGTTCTCTGAATATCTGTAAACTGGGGAGAGCTCTTCTTCTCCTTCTGCCTCTCCCAGGTAGCTTGATTTTTTTGGTTCATTTGTGGAAAACCATATCCCAAGTTAGAACTGGAATCTCTGGTGTTGAATGTGGGGACCTTGAGGATGGAAACCAAAGTTTCTAGGTACTGAAATGCTGTATGTCTTACAGATCTGGGTTACAAAGCCTATGTCTGCACAGTTAGCATCCGCAACTCATCCCGGTACAGCTTTGCTGGGTGTGTCAAACGTGCAGGCCGGTGTGTAGATTCAGGGCCTTTTACTACCATATCTTCTATTCTGAGGAAGATTAGGGGAGGCTGGTAAAATGTCAGAATCTTAACTATGTGCAGGCCTGCTGAGAGAAATTTGAGTCCCTCGTATGTCATGTTGTCTACATTTCACTTGCTGTAGATACTTTGTGGGTGGCCCTAAGCTCAGGGTCCCCAGACAATTGTCCCCCCCCCCTTTCCCCAATCTCATCAGCCTTGTCTACATGTCCTGTTCCACTGAGCGGCACAAAATACAGGTCCTAATTTTCCTAGCATAGCCAGTGCCGCGGAGACTGGGTGTGTCAAGACCACAAGGGAAAAGAAGGTCTTCTGTCAATGCCAGGGACATGACCGTGATAATAGTCTAAAGATGCACGTACAACTTTCAGGGGACATTTATTTTCAGCAGAGCCTGGAGGACTTAGACAATGGAAGTTCAATCCCCTTGAAAGTAATGGGGTTGGGGTTCCAAAATCTCAAATACTTGCTCTTCATCTTTCTGTGTCAAAATCTTGTCTCCCAGTTTAAAAAGTGAGTGGTGACTAAATTTAACCTTCAATATAAATTCTCTTATGCCTTCGGGGTCAACAGGTGGGTGGGGCAAGGGGACGACAAATTTAGTAAGTTAATGTCAAATGAGCTGTTGGCATCAAAATTCTCCAGAGTCTAAATCCAGTCAGACACAGGTGTTTCTCCCGAACGTGTGAGATGTGGGAAGAGGTCGTTCGTGATGATCTGGCTGGAGTTTGGTCTGGATCTCCATCCTCAAACCTGCATTAATTCGTGTACCACCTCTTAGGAAGTAACCCGGCCAGCAGGGTTTTTACTGCAGAACAAGGGAGTGTAACTAATCAAAGTGTCAGGGTGTTTGGGGCTTTCTCCTGAATTCTAATAACAGACAATTGAAGTCAGGGGAGTAGTTGTATCTCCAGTGCTACAAAAACATAACTAATCAGGGTACCCGGCGGGCCAGAGGTGACCATAGACATATGACCTTTAGAACAGCAAATCACGGGAGGGAAAGAAGGGTGTGGGTGTGTAGAAAACCACTGAGTGGCTGCTACATCCGGGATATTCACTGTAGCTAATGCACAGTAAGCCCAGAAACCATACACATGGTCACTATTCTTTATTTCTAGTACACTAGTTTCTAGAGACCTTCCCTCCCCCAACTGAGACCCCATTGTGTCTGGACAGCACCTCCCACAGGGGCTCCATGACTGGGCCCCCCAGTGCTCAATAATACAGTAATTAATATTGTGCTTGTTGCTGTGTATACACCGTCCTTGCCTCAAAGTTTACAGTCTCTACAGCTGAGACAGGCGGATGGAACACATTGTGAGCATCAGTTAAACCTTGAGTCTCTTGCTGATACTTAACAAGTGCAAGTGACTACACACACACTGTCTAGCCAGGAGATGACTGCATCAATCTAGTACTAAATACCTCTTGGGAACACCTTATATTTGCTTATTTACTATGACAGGTTTCAGTTTTTATAATCTGTAGAGCCAAGCTCCACGAGTAACTAATCAACTGACTATAGCTACGCAAATATTGTTTCCAGAGGCAACAAACCTACCAGCCATGTGCTGTCAAGAGGGTAACTTTAAAAAGATTGATTGTGGGTTGCTCTAAAACCCAGCTAAGCATAAAGTGACACATTTCAGGCCCCTGTGTATCCTCTGAATAAATTGAAGGTGCAATTTGCCTTGGCCCAGCTGGTTCCCTTTACCTCTTTTATGTGACTTCTTGGTCACATACATAGATGGTGGGTGAGAGACAGTGACGCCATATAACCAGTGACTAAGTTGGCTTCTCATCAATCCACCCAAGGTGTCTGAGCTCTTGAAACTCAAAACATGAATGAGTCTCTCAGGGTACTCTGGTTCTTCTGGGTTTTACTACAGATGTATGGCTTTAAAGTCCAGGCCAGACTTAAAGGGAATTCACTTCTTTGAGGCTACTGCTTAGTCACAGTGCTTCCTAGCTGGAGTCCCTCATATACCAAAGGAGTAGAGGAGGTAAACCGGGCTTTACCCTAGAGTTCTTGTTTGAGGTGCCACCAATAATAGGCCCAGACCAGTCTGAGTTTGTAACTGGCTCCAGTCTCTGAGGTGCCTAAGCTTGGGATTAATTTTCCAACCTCTAATGTACTGTGGTGTTGCAGCTAAGGTATGTTTCCCAGGCAAAAAAGATGTGAACAGGCTTTGCAGAGACCTGCCCTATTGAAGAGTTGCCATCTTGGATTTTTGTGTCAAGATGGAGCCCACACCTCCCAACCTGCCAAGACCCAAATGTAGCATTCAATGTGTGAGAGACTCAGAATGAGCGTTGCCCTGACAATTGATGCAGTACAGTCAAAAGGTTTCATGGCATCCCTTCCTGTGGTATAAACAACTTTGCCTTCCTTTCGTGAGTCTTCATTTCTGAGGTAAATTTTCAGCAGTACCAGTGAGGGAGATACCAGAGGTATGTGTATATTTGGGACTTGGGTGATGTCCCTCAAAACTAGGGACATTTGAGAAACAGGATTGGAGGAATGTCAAGTTGGCTTATATCCTTGAGTGAGTATCTTTTAAGCCTTGTGCATCCTAATGCTTCCTGTCTGACTGCTGTTCGGAATCCCTTCTACCTATGTGATCTCACAGCCGCTCATTTTGTTTGGGTCACATTTATCTTGTATCAGGTTTTCCCTTACGTTGTTCTTGGCATTTAACAATGAGCACCAAAATCTGTATGACATACATACTTTGCTGAATGAAGTTTGATGCAGTGTACTGGGATATTTCAGAAGGACCACACAGTGCTGCTTGGATAGTGTTTATATTTAGTAGAGAATGGAGCAGGGGCTCCCAAACTTAAAGGACCCTGATCCTGACAGGGGTTTCTGGTTACTACACTAATTGTTTTCCATATGCAGGAGAGAGGTTGCTCCGTTTTTCTCAGCGGGTGCTGGGCTCTTATGGAAAACTTGGCCACTTTCAGGTAGGTGCTTAAATCAATGCTGGGTTCTTTTTAAAAATTGGCCCTAATTGTGGGTGCTGTGCATATCTGGAAAATCTGAATAAGTATCTGAATCTTGCACTCCCGCTTAAACATCAGTTTTCCCCCCAGAATATCAGTTGAATGTGTAGCCATTGGGTTAGGTCTCCAAAAAGAGGAGTAAGATTTGTTTGCGTGCAGTAGCGTAGACTAAGTAATCCGAACGTAGAGTGTATATTTTAGGGCACTTCTTTTTTTCTTTAGATGGTCAGATTTGGCTGCAGTGGGATCTGTAATACCTATGTGGTGACTTTGGAAAGACCTGATTGATTCTGACAACTTATCTGAGTCATAAATTAAATGGACTGGAGTAACTGGCACCGGACACAAGACGTATTATCTCCCCTGCCTATGGTGTCTTCTCCACTCTTGACATGCTCTTGTGATGAGTTGTAAGACTGGTCATTAAAAGCAACCTAGAGAGTAGAGTCTAATTGCTTTTGTGGATCCTCATCAGGCTCTGGGCCTCATCCTGAAAGACCTCCTACAGGCTCCCTGTCTACCGCACACTTAATCTCCTGATTTCCAAGACCCTGCATAGCTCTGCTTCGCTTCACTTGGTTTACAAATGCAGCTCAAACACTGTCTTGTATCTGCAGCCTGAGCTCTGGAATCAGGACACCAGTGTCCCGTGGTACTGCATTCCCTTTTGCGTCCCCTGCTCCAGTTATCGCCCTCCACTGTCACATGCTTTGGTTAGTGCCGTGCGTGATGAGGCAGTTGTATTAACGCACCGTTTCTCCTTCCGTTGTCAGACTACTTCCATCACGTGGGCCAATGGGTATGCACTGGACTAGGGCTTGGGTCCTAGTCTTGGACCTGCTCCTTGCCTGCGAGGTGATCAGCTGCTTTGACGTGTCTTTCCCTAGCTGTAAAATGCAAAGCCTCCAGTGTAAAATGCCTTGATCTGTGGGTGACAAGTGTGAGACAAGCTGAGTGTAAAGATATGCTCTGGAGCATGGGGATTGCCAGACCTTAGGATACGTCTATATGACCCGCCAGATCGGCAGGTAGTGTTCGATGTATCGGGGATCGATTGACCGTGTCTCGTCTAGATGCGATCAATCGATCCCCGAACGCGCTCCCTGTCAACTCTGGAACTCCAGCTCCAAAGAGTAGTAAGCGGAGGCAACGGGAGAGCTTGCTGTGGTCGACTCGCCACCATGAGGATGGCCAGATAAGTCGAACTAAGCTACTTTGACTTCAGCTATGCGAATAGCGTAGCTGAAATTGCGTCTCTTAGTTCACCCCCCTCCCTATTGTAGCCCAGGCCTAGAGATAAAACTGGTAGCAACACCTATATGGAGGTTTCCTGGTATTTTCTGTGTAACGGGCAGACTTGGTTGAAACTTTTCATCAACGTTTTGGGGGGTGGGAGGGCGAACACGCTCTTTTCCCTCATAAATGCTTAGGCCATGATCCCGCAAACACTTAAGCAGGTGCTTAACTTCAAGAATGCGAGTAGCCCCGGAGAAATACCCATTTCCATTGGGTGTCTTAATGGGAAGCGAACTCTAGAAAATCTGGCTCCCACCGCAGGTGCTGAACCAATGAGTCAATGGTGCTATCTGTTCTGTGTATGTGTGTGAGTTGGGACTTTTAATCTTTTTCTATGTGCTGTGACCTCCCTTCCCACCCCAGAATTCGCCTTTAATCTAGGTATGGCCAACTTCCCATTCAGTAATATGGGAAGGGCAGGGTGATCACAACCCAACGACCCTTAACCTGATGCTCTCAACTACGCTAGCAGTCTTAATATTTCCCATTCCCGTCTTTTCCCTTCTCTTTGGCAACCTGATCCCATTGTTCATAGGCAGAGACAGAAGCAAAATAATGACAATCTCCCATCTTCGGAGATGCTCCTGTCTTTAAGAGGGTTCATTTTTTCCCTCCTACTGCCTGCTCTAGCATTTAAAGGAACATGTATTTTTAGTTACTAGAACAAATGCTTTCCCCTTTTGGGGGGTGTTCTTGCATGGTTTATTCAGTGTTTAATCTGTCCAGTCCTCCCACGTACAGCTTCTAGAGTCTGTCATTTTTAGCCTCCGTGCTGTCACGTGACTCATTTGCCTTCCCCATCCTTATTTCAATTTGTCTCCCTGTAATTAATCTCCGCTGCCACTTCCTCTGCCTCCCACCCATGTTCCCTCATCGTACACAGATCCCTGAGCCGCCGCCTCCCACACTCTTCTGCATGCCGTCCTCCGTGCCCTTCGGTGAGACCCCTCCCACTGCTTCAATCAGTTCCACTCCCTGTTGTGTTCCCAAGAGGACAGTTGCATGTGCATTTACTGACTTGTGCATGCAAGTGGCTAGATGCATTTTCCCACTCACCAGATTTGTGTGCAGCCATAGCGTTGTGCAGATAGTCTTGATGCATATCCTCATGCCTAAATTGCCTACAGATGGTGCCTTCTGTGTATTTCCATGGGCTTTTAGCTAATGTATTCATACAATTGTGTAGCTAGACTGTGTGTATGTAATTAGGGTTCTTGAACACTCAGACATAAATAAAAAAACCTATCAGAGGCTTCAGCCTTTTTAGTCGTCAATAGCTTGTTGAAAGCCATTAAAATATTTCTAGTCTTCATGTCACATTCTCTTACGGGCACAACCCTTTACCTCTTAATTCTGCAATGTGCATACTAGACCGCTTAAATGCTCTTTACTAACCATTCCCATCTAACCCCTCCATTCTTGTGCCCTGAATACGTTATTGCTTTACTTGGAAATTCTGTCTTTCTGATTGCAACACATCCTGCCACAACTGCAGGCTCCGTGTTCTGATATCCTAGTTAGCTAAATGAGGAAGATAGTCTTCGTTTCCATGGTTATTTTGTAGTCAACTCTATCCTTTAGCTGTTCTCTGAGCAGAGCAGATGTTGAGTGAAGCAGGAGTTGTCCGTTCTCAGGTGGATCCTACATTTAAATCTAATGGATGCATTTTAAGAGGATGTGATTCTGGGCAGGCAAGGTACGAAAGTACTGCTTCCTGGAATTTTACCAAGATGGTCCGTGACTGCAAATCTGAACCCCAATTACATTATTGGCGAATGTCAAACGTAAGGCCCCATTCTAGAAACCGTCAATTAACTACCATATGTTAATTACTAATTAACATGCGTTAATGTGACTGAAAAGTGTAGCTCTACCCTTTCAGGGCAAATGGGGTGTTCTTGCCAGCTCTCATGGGCTTCTAAGCAGATACTGTTTCAGATTATTGGTGCTGTGTGTTATCCTGCTGCCAAACCTTGACACAGAGTCCTTTGCCACCTGGATCTGTTCAGCAAAGCCACTTCCCTTGCGTGTGTCAACACGTACAAAACATACAACCTGGGCCCCACCGTGACTTAAAGGGAACCTCCTGAGACTTCAATGCAGTGGAGCAGACGCTTGGGCTGGATGAATAATTGATGCTCCTGCCTGCAGCCAGAAAGCACTCTGGGAAATGGCACTAGAAGTGCATCTTTAATCAATGATGCATTTGAATTAACCTGGGGAGGCAGGGAAAGGAAACAGAATGTCTGCTGCTCTGGGAAATCCCTGTGTAAATTCAGGGCGCTTAACAAATGCCAAATGGACGGCTCTGGAGATGGACGTGTTTCATGTACAGTGTAAGTTTCCTTCACACTTCCATGGACGCTGTGCCTCACCGTAACCAAGAAGCTGATGTGAACATATAAGCACTGGGATCTGAATGGATGTTGCTACTTAAATAATAATGTTCCACTGCTTTTATTAGTGTTCTGCATTCTCAGTATTTTGCTAAGCAATCACAGAATATCTCAGGGACCTCAGGAGGTATCTAGTCCAACCCACTGCTCAAAGCAGCACCAATCCCCAACTAAATCATCCCATCCAGGGCTTTGTCAAGCCTGACCTTAAAAACCTCTAAGGAAGGAGATTCCACCACCTCCACAAGGAACCAATTCCAGGGCTTCACCACTCTCCTAATGAACTTTTCCCCCTAATATCCAACCTAAACCTCCCCCACTGCAACTTGAGACCATTACTCCTTGTTCTGTCATCTGGTACCACTGAGAACAGTCTAGATCCAACCTCTTTGGAACCCCCTTTCAGGTAGTTGAAGGCAGCTATCAAATCTCCCCTCACTCTTCTCTTCCGCAGACTAAACAATCCCAGTTCTCTCAGCCTCTCCTCAGATGTCATGCACTCCAGCTCCCTAATCATTTTTTTTTTTGCCCTCTCTGGACTCTTTCCAATATTTCCACATCCTTCTTGTAGTGTGGGGCCCTCTGAATCTGGCCTGTTAACACAGTTGCAATCATCCTGGTAACACTGTTTTCCTAATTAGTATAGCTGGAGATGAACCTTTTTAACAATGCATGCCATACTCCTGTATCCATACCCACATCCATGTAAAATATTTAAATAGCTCTTGCTAACATCGCTCTAGTCCAGGGGTTGGCAACCTTTCAGAAGTTCATTTATTCGCTCCAATTTAAGGTTTCGCTTGTCAGTAATCGATTTCAACATTTTTAGAAGGTCTCTTTCTATAAGTCTTTAATATAGAACTAAACTATTGTTGAATGTAAAGTAAATAAGGTTTTTATAATATTTAAGAAGCTCCATTTAAAATTAAATTAAAATGCAGAGGCCACCCCCCTGCTCCCGACCGGTGGCCAGGACACGGGCAGTGTGAGTGCCACTAAAAATCATCTCACGTGCCACCTTTGGCCTGCGGGCCATAGGTTGCCTACCCCTGCTCTAGTATGAGCATTGGCCCTGAATGGTTTTCGTGAGAGGACTCACTAGGGCTAGAGCAGCAAGACTGACTTCCTGGTTCAGAAGAAGGAGTTCAGGACCTTGGACAGGGCACTGTATTGGGTGGAACCCAAACAGTGATGCCCCAAGACAATCCCTGGGAGTGTTGTTATGCCCACTTACCCCTCTCTCTTCCCTTGTCTTTCTGTTCAGCAAATCTACTCTGAACTCAATAAATCCTGGAGCAAACATCATGTTTGCTGTTCTCACATAGATCATTCCCTCTCTGTGTGCCCTATTCCTTCCTCCCCACCCTTTGTCTGTGCGGAATGTAACTTCTTCAGGGCAGAGGACTATCTGCTCTTGTGTTTGTACAGCCCCAAGCACACTGGAGCTCTGATCACAAATGATCCATAGGCACTACCATAATAAACATTAGTAACCAACTTGTGATTCATGTCAAAATCTAAATCAAGCCTAAAAGGAGGTAACTATAGGCCCTTGATGGTTCCTTATTTGCTAGGTTCCAAAACTCTGGAGAAGTTCAGCTACATTTCTCACTTGTTGTTCCCACTCAGCTCTTCTTGACTCTGTTTTTTGTCTTAGACCAAGGCAAAGTGGCCTTATTTGTCGTTTCTTTATATGCATTTCCCATTCACTTCTTCACATAAGCGGCTGATGTTTTAACAAGGGGCTTTCCCAAAAGCTTTCCTCCTTAGCCTTGATAAACCCAGTATCTCTGGAGTGTGAGGAAGTGTCACATCTACTGGTTTATTTTACTGATTAAAGAAACACGTCTCATAATAACCACAGCGGTACTGTTTGGCAAGCAACTGTATGGCGTTCTACTTTGCTAGAAGGTCTTACGCTTTGCATCACAGAAAATAGGCTGAGAATCTTGGGTGAAATTCTATCGTCAGACTCAATATGATCCTTCCTTCCTGGGATAAAAATCTAGCTCTTCAATAATATAGCAGAGTGTTTACAACCCTCCATCCTGAATCTCTTCAGACACATCGGCTAGCTTTTATTTATAATCTAGTGTCTCAGAGCTTTGGTGCTTGTAAGCACCACTCATAAGGAGGACCATGCTCAGTAGTCCATTATCAACTTGGTATATATTATTTAGATGCTTTTACTATGCATGGCTAACCCCAGGATTCTCATGCAGTCTGGTTTTCCGATGTTCTTGTCAAGTCCCATTTCTGCCTTTGGTCACATCAACACTGACACAGTCAATTTTTCTTTTGTTAGCAATTGAGTCCTTAGGGGTTTTTTATTAGGGGCTGTCGATAAATGGACAATTTGGGATGCGTTTCAGTTTCCAGCAGGGTTGGCTTTATAGAAAGGCTCTGCTCCAAAGACCTTCAAGTCTACATCATATGTACAAGGAACGAGGGGATAACAAAGGAAGAGATAGAGAAAGGGGGGACCGTGGTTAGGCAGTTAGATTGTAAATTGGACTATATGCTCATGCAAAGGAATAAGGACCCATTCCTTTCTGCCTCTGCATGGGGTACCTGGATTTTGCATCAGGTGTGCGGGATTAGAGGAGGAGAATGAACTGAATCTCTGCTTCTCCAATGCACTGGCCAGTGCAACTACACTGAGGCAGGGAGATTGTAATTTTCTTCTGGCATTGGCTAGCAGAAAACTATTCCTCATCCAGAGCCATGGGGAAACTGAGTCACGATCCCTTCCCGAGTTGTTAAAGGACTGGTGCCATGTGCACCTTGCTCAGAGCTGGGCTGAGCAGTGAAATCTGCCCTTTAGATGTTGGTCTTGGGTTCCTATCCGCAAGGGAATGAGGTAGCAAGAGAAAGAATGTGACTCCTATCAACAGCTGGCTGAATGTTGCCAATTTTGGAATGAAAAAATGGCTCTTTGACCCATATGAAGAGTTTTGTGAAGAATCTTCACTGGAGTTGAAACTTTCTAGATTTTTATGAAAACCCCAAAACTTTGTCTATTTTTTGGAATTTTTTTTTTAGCTGCAAAACATACCTTTGGGGGAACTGTAACCAGTACATCACGTCCTATGAAAACTAATTGGCATCTTTCAATCAGCTCTAATCATATCTTATTGGGGAAAAAACCTTTCAAGGATGTCTTGGCTGATTTAGTTGGGGATTGGTCCTGCTTTGAGCAGGGGTTTGGACTAGATACCTCCTGAGGTCCCTCCCAACCCTGATCTTCTATGATTGAGGAAAGGAAATTTACTCAGCCATGGCAGGTGAGAATCTATGTAACCAGGGACAGAGTGCCTCAAGCTACTGAGTGTCTTGAATAATGATTGTGAGGTCCTCCACTCCCATTGACTTCATGGGGTGTTGCAGATGCTCCATACTTCAGACGTCTCTTGGCCCTAATTAACGGGTCTGCGTTATGGACCTGATTCTGCAATGTCTTTCTAACATAGCACGGCAGGGTATAAATCTACAGTATGTCAGTTTGCCAGGTAGCAACCTCCTCTGTGGATGCAGCAACGGTGCCCGGAAAGTGCTGGAGTGTGACGGTGACAGGAATTTTGGGGCCCCGTACGCTGATAGTTTGTGGGGGCCCCCCCCCGGCCGGTCTCCCGCTGCCGCCCCCCCCCCCGGCCCTGTTCTGACCCCGCAGCGCGCAAGGGGAACGGTGTCCCCCGCCCCACGGCAGCGTGGCCGGCTTGCTCCCTGCCCCACGTGGGACAGCGGACCCGCCCCAGGCCGAGGCAGGACACGCACTGCTCCAGTCACGCCCCCTCTCCCTGCATGCGCTCTCCCCCTCTGGGGGCACAGAGCCGCCGCGCGCTGGGGCTCCGCGTGGCCCGACCGGGAGAAGCAAAGGGGGGCAGGGGGAGGCTGCTGGGGGGCGGGGGAGGGGGCTGACGAGTGCTGCAGCGGCTTCCCAGAGCCACGCCTTGCTGTGCAGGCCCGGCGACAAGGGGGTACAGCTGCGTACCGGGCCCACCCCGGACTTAAGGGGGCCCCGGTACAGCTGTACCCGTTGTACCACCCTGTCGCCGGCCCTGACACCCTGACTTGTCACGTGGTAATGCCCCATGTAGACAAGCCCCAAGAGCCGCTAAACTCCTATTGAATTCTGTAGCAGTTCTAGGGGCAGAGCCCCCCTCAGAATGGTCAGGGCCCTGTAAGACTGGGCCCATGTTCTTGACACACCTTGCTACTTGTTAAGAGGACGTGAGGCTTGATTTGTAGGAGGAGAATGCTCTCTCGATGTGATGAAAAATTGAGTACGTCGCCAGTCTCCTGGCAATAGAGTCAGCACTCGGTTACATCGATGTAAATGTGACTTCGTTAATTACTCCATTGCAGCTACTCTGCATTTATAGCAGTGTGGATACAAATCACGACATTCTGTTCGCATTTTCCCTTTTTAAAATAGGTGTTGAATTTACCCTTCATTTTCATGCTATCTTTTCTGTGCAACGTGCTTCCTAAATTTGTCAATGTATTAAAAAATACAAACAGTAGACAGAATTATATTATGTTCTAGTTATACGGCACCTTTGCCCTCAAAATACTTTATTTGTGAAGTCCTCCTTCAATATTCTACCTTGTGATTGTTCTCAGATAAATCAGGGCTAACACTGTCTCATTAATCTTGCACTTAATTAACATCATTTTATCTCTCTGGGGAAAATACCTGTGTGTGTGTATATATATAAACAGGCTGCTAGATATTAGCACTTTATTGCTGAGATTTTCAAAGCTGACATGGGGCAATTACAAATAATGGGAATTGTGTCACTAAATTCAATAGCTAGATTTGAAAATGCCAACCTCTGTTACTACCTAAATTGCACTACAGTACCTCAATTTTCCTTTATCATTTTTTCCATTAAGCGTTGGCAAAAAATAGGACTACACTTAGTTCTGTCATGAGTAGCTAAAGCAAATTTTGCATGGAAAAGGGGAATGCAAGAGTGTATATTTTGGTTATTGTGTGCAAAATGTTTGTAAGTATACAATAGTGAATAGCCAGAGCCAATCCCAAAGCGGATCCGACAGCTTCATTATTCATGGAATATAGCCTCTTGAGAATATGCTCAGAGGCTATTGTCTAGCTGTCATCTTTAACGAGGGGGATCATCACGCGAACAGATTTCATTTTGCTTTGCTTTGGTAATGCTTCCTGTGTAGCCCACTCTCAAACCTAGTTACTGAAGTAACGTGTTTTGCAACCAAAATCCGGGTTAGCATATTTTAAAACTTGACATCGGCATGTCTTTCAGTCTGAGCTGCTTGATGCTTCACCTAGGCTGGGCTTTCAGGAAAACACAGTAGAGAGCGTCATGCAGAATGCATCTAAGGAAAGGGCATGTTCACCCTATCGTCTGCATTGCACAGGGAAGCAAGATTTGACCAGGCAGAAAGATGAATTGTTTGTCATTTTTAGAAGACCCCTTCCCTAGAAGAGCATCAATGACTGTGGCCCCAATTCAGTAGAGAACCTCTGTTTAGCAAAGCGCTCAAACACATACTTAAATCCCATTGAAGTCAACAGAACTTCAGCATGTATTTGCTGGATAAGGATGGGTGCATGGAAGTGTATGTTTCAATGCTCTACTGCAATGGCGCCTGAGTGGGGGATCTCATGGAAAATACGAATCCTTAATGTTGGGTGGGGGAAGAAGAAAGACCAAATTAAAAAAACACACCCAGTTCCTCAAGTCAGTGGAGCTACTAAGGCCCCAGCTAAGGATCTGTCAGATTGCCTGTTAAATCCTTTGTGCAATAAACAGGGAAGGTATTTTTAAGGTAGATTTGAACAGAAGTAATTTTGTGCCTGGAAGATGCAACTGTGAGTGATGAGACACTCATTCGCCCAAGGCTTTTAGGGTCTGATTGCTCCAAATACCTTTGGAAGCCACTTGGGCTGGGCAGAGAACCCTAGTGTTGGAGGATGTTCCATTTGAATCTAGCAGAATCAGGCCCAGTATTAGATAGCATAGAGCGGTTCCTGTGTAATACAGAGCCTGCACCTAGTATAATTCACTGGAGTCTTGCCCTGGACTTCACTGCAAGCTGGAGATGATGTCTAACATCAATGATGTCATCCACATGAGAAATAATTCTACAGCAGGTGAAAATGGATCTGGGTCTTCTCTCACCCTAGCGTGACACTGGCGTAACACCACTAAATTAAGTGGAGTCACTCCTGACACCACCACTACAAGTCCGGGGAGTTGAATTCAGCCCAAGGGCTTGAGAGTTGCAGTTATTTAGTCAAGGTTTTCTCCTTTGCCTTATCAGAATCTCCACGTCCCTTGCCATCTCTTTGTAGTGAAAGAAGCTTTAGCCTACTGTACGCTCAGATTTGCATGAAGAGACAGCATGGGGGTATTTGGGGGAGGAGCAGAGAGTGGGCTTTTGATGGCCCAGGGGAGAAATGGGAGAGGGAAATGAGATGCGGTATGTAAATCTAGGAATACATCCATAAACATAATGCCCCAAGAAAGCACAGACAAATGACCGACATGCTCGGCAATCTTTAATACTAAACACCAGCATAAAACACACGGTTCCCTGCTGTCTTCATTCGATTTACGGGACAATGGTCCTTATGCTTGTGTTTCTTTCTGTAGGGTTCTGCTACCCTTTAAAAGGTTGGGTACGGCAAGAAACGGAACAAAAAAAATGGACCATAAATGGTGCATGCTTCAAGGTGCGGTTGTTGCAGCTGGTTCAAACCCCAGCTCTGCCCAGTGAAGGGCTTTGCTGGTAACTTGCCAGGGGCCTGCAGCTTTCTCCTGATTTGCCTGAAATGGAGCAAATTGCAGCTGCCTGGGTCCTCCAGAACTGGGAGGAGAAACTTGGCTGTGGAGCCGAGCGAAACTATCTTCACCAAAAGAAAAAATGGAGGTTCAGGTCGACGGAAACGTTTTGTGGATTTGGGTCAAAGTATTTTGGCCATAAAAAAAAATCTGTTTTTTTTTTGTATTGATCTTTTCTAAACAAAGGGTTTCAATTGTTTCCCTTTGAAGTGCCATCTCCTTTGGAATTTCGCTGCAATATTCTTTAAATTCAGTTCATTTTGTGGCGATTGAAACGATTTCTTCAAATCAAAGTGAAACTTTTTTCTCTTTTGGTTCAGCTGCTGAACTGAAAAATCATCATTCCCCAAGTTGCACCCAGGAGTCCTCACTCCCAATTCTTTTCTCTATCCAGCAGGCCACGCTGCCCGCTCCCTTATGATGAAACACCAGCTACCTATGGATCTGGTAATGTGCTGGGGAGGAAATGTTGCTGGATGTAAAGATGGCATGGAAAAGCAGTGTGTGGAGACGCTGACATGTTTTGCCCAAATTGCTAAAGGAGTTTGTCTAAAAGATGCATAGAGAATGAGGAATAATTTAAGATGGCAGTTAGCAATGCTATCTCTGGGTAGCTAATTGGCTTTTTCCAGCTGTGTTGTACTTACTGGAGGACAGATGGAGGGCAGTGACCTACTATATCAGAGAGCTTATCTGTCCGTGACCTTGTTTCCTAGTTCTGCAAGCTTCATGATGCTGTTCCCAAGATGTTGTTCAGCATCATTTTTCTGTAACACACGTGGACACTGTTATAAAGAGGCATTCTTTCCAAACCAGCCTTTGACACAATTTCCATTTTCCCCTGTTGGACTGGGGAGAATTATTCTGAATTTCTTAGAGGAGTTACCAATGCGATCAGATCAGACTGAGGTCCCATTTACTACAATTCTTTTGCCCTAGAAATCTCTGTTTTGGTGGCATGATCTCTGATCATGTGACCCACATAATGTCTTTGTTTCGTTCATGTGCCATGCTAGCTATACCTTATCTGGGGTGGAACTACTGAGAGATCAGAGCATGTGACATTCCTCTCCTCCTAGAGCTAGAAGAGGGAATAATAATCTGCATTGTCTCTAAAAATGTCTGTTTTACAAAACCACAAATGGTGGGGAGGCAGTTCCACACAGGGATTAGCAAAATGCAATGCAACGTCGATGCTTCTTAATCCGTTTGGGGACATTTATACCTGAATCTGGTGTGGTCAAGAGAATGATGGCAGGATGCGATTTTCCTTTCTTTTTTTGTTCATTTCTGAGGTCATGGGTAAAATTTTCAAAAGTGCTTACGGGACCCTGTAGTGAGCGGAAGATTATTGTGACAGCAATCGGTAGGGGGCGTAGTTACGCTTCTGAGTCGTCTCCAGGGGACGGAATAATAAGGTTATCACCTTGGGAATGGCCTTGTGTTTCTGTTATCTCGTGTGTATGTGTCTGAGAACTGTTTCTCAGCTGTGTGAGTTGTTTACCCCGTCTGTGTGAGAACGAGTGCGTGTGAAACTAAATAGGTAAACTGAGGCAGGACAGCGCATAATCAACAAGTGCAGAACAGCGTGTAATCAACCAATCCTGCTTGCTATTCATGAGATATGTTTATGTATGAGATGTAAATGAGCATGAGTATTTCTGTGCTGACACACCCTTGTGTGTTGGGCTTCTTCCCTGGGCATCGCTTGGATGTGCCAGGTCCCTCATCAGTGACAGCCTGCAGCTGGGGCCCCCAGATGTTGTGATGTCACTACCTTCAATAAACTCACCACTTTCCATCTAGCCCCTGTGTGTGAGCCCCGTCTCTACGGGACTCCCCAGGGCACCCTGCAACAGACCCTAAGTTCCATTTTCAAAGGTAACTTAGGTTCTCAGGAGCTGACGTCCAGCCATGGCACCTAAATGCCAATATCCAAGGCAGAAGTTAGGTTCCTAAGTCTCTTACGACTTGAAAAACTTTATCTGCCACTTTCACGTCTCAGCAAATTGCTCTTTTATACAAATCCATTCCTATGCCTGGCCCATTTACATTAGGGGACTGCACAGAGTCTAGTGTGTTGGATTTGTGTTTCAAGCTACGCCGGGAGCTGGATTTGTGCTGCTGCTGTTCTCTTACAAACCTGAAACACGGGTCAGGCTCCTGGTAAGCGTCAAGCCCTTTGAGCAACTTGTGTTTCTTCAATAGCTGAATTTGTTTGGCTTTGGGCCCTGTCATAGAATCATAGAAGATCAGGGTTGGAGGGACCTCAGGAGGTCTAGTCCAACCCCCTGCCCAAAGCAGGCCCAATCCCCAACTAAGTCATCACAGCCTGATGTCACTGGTGTGGAGTATGTCAGTTCTTAGGTGCCAAGCTGGAAATACCTTGTGCCTGATTTTTTAGCAGATCTGAGCACCCACCACTCCGTGCAAAGTCAGTGGAAGCCGGGGGTGACCAGCGCCAGTGTGAAAAATCAGGACACCTTTTTTTGAGCGGGGACGTATAGTTGTGTATATAAGACAAAGCCACTAATCTCTGCATGATCCCAATAATAGGACATCCAGTCACTCTAATGGGAGCCCCGGGTGCTTGTCACGTGTGGAAATCCGGCTCTAAGTGTCTCCAGTCAGGCAGTGAAATCTGAGAACTCGGCTGCATGCCTGTACGTATCCAGTCTAGCTGCTCATCTTGTGTGTCCCATACTGCACTGGAGAAGTGTTTTTTCCTGAGCCCATCTGCCTTCACACCTCCTTCACATTCCTTTTTTAGAAACGTCTTCAAGGAGTCTTATAAACGGCGGCATCTTAAACACTTCTAATTTTTTTTTAAATTTCTTCCTCTGCATCATATCACACTCTCCCTCACCCTTCTGGTTTCCTACACTGTCTCCTTATGTTTGGCCTTGTTTGTATTTAGGCCCTTAGTTTGCCGGGACAGCCACGCGTGTGAACTCATCTTCCCCCAAGGAATCCCACTCAACTCCATCTGCGCTTGTGGATCCTTTAGCAAGACCAGGCCCTTGGACTCTAATTCTCTGATTGCACCCACGTTGGCTTTAATGGGAGAGGCTTGTGGGGCTCCAGTTTTAGGATTGGGGCTTTAAAACATAAGCCCGATAGGGTAGGGAGCCCATCCTGGTTTGTGGGTTCACGTCGCAGCCATAAGAAACAATAACTAAGCACTTTAAACACGGCCTGTGTTTGTGGCGCCACAAATTTTCTCTCCTGTGAATATTTTTCTGATGGCTGTTGGGAGCTGTTTAAATGAGACCTTGCAATACAACTCTCCAGAAATAGCTGCTGTGAAATTAGTGGAGGTTTTATGCACTGAAAGTACATGCCATCTTTAAACAGATTTTAACCCAGTTTTACAGAGTCGAGAGCCTATTGGCTTTAACGTTTAAACAGTCAGGCAGCTGAGGCTTTTTCAGTATTTAATTTTCTCAAAGAAAATCAGTGAGGGGTTTCTTTTTAGTGGCTTGTACCAGTGTCTTTTCTGTAAAACTGTGCAACTCCCAGAGATGGTTTGGGCCTAATTTTCCGCAGTTTCACAAATTTTATTGCCCGAGTAACTCCATTAATTTCAAGGGAGAGACAATGGTATAGAAGAGGGTACAAGTGAGCAGAGAATTGGGCTCTTTAGAACACACTGTGTCCCCCAAAATAGTCCTCATCCTACATGCTTTGTCTGAAACACACTCCAAATACATCTTTTACCAGAGCAGTAAATATTGGTATGGTAACCCCCATCTTTTCTTGTTCACTCTCTCTCTCTCCGCGTGCGTGTGTGTGTGTGTGTGTGTGTGTGTGTGTGTAATATCTTCCTATTGTATCTTCCACTCTATGCATCTGATGAAGTGAATTTTATCCCACGAAAGCTTATGTCCAAATACATTTGTTAGGGTATGTCTTCACTACCCGCCGAATCGGCAGGTAGCCATTGATCTTCTGGCGATCGATTTCTCGCGTCTGATAAGGACGCGAGAAATCGATCGCTCGCGGCTCCCCCGTCGACTGCGTAACTCCAGCTTGCCGGGAGGCGCAAGCTGGAGTCGACGGGGGAGCGCGCCGCTGACCGCTGCCACCATGAGGACGGACGGTAAGTCGGCTGCAGATACGCAAACTTCAGCTACGTGATTCACGTAGCTGAAGTTGCGTATCTGAAGTCGATCCCCCTCCCCCCCCATAGTGGAGACCAGCCCTTAGTCTCTAACATGCCACAAGTACTCCTCATTCTTATTCCAATCTATGTTTCAGATTGCATCTCAGAATACCAGGCAAAAACTATCATACCTGGGTTTATGGAAAATAGATCCCATCAAACTAACTTGATATCTTTTTTTTTATGAGATAACAAATTTGGTGGATAACAATAATGGTGCTGAAAGCAAGGAATACTTGTAGCACCTAACTAGTCTCTAAAGGTGCTACAAGTATTCCTCGCTTTCTTTATGGATACAGACTAACACAGCTGCTATTCTTGAACCTGTCAATAATGGTGCTGTTGCAATAGACTTCTGTAAAACGTTTGACTTGGTACCACACATTATTTTGATTCAAAAACTAGAACAATATAAAATTAACATGGCACACATTAAGGAATTAAAAACTGGCTAACTGATAGGTCTCCAAATGTAACTGTAAATGGGAATGGTCATTGAATGGGTGTTTCCAGTGGTTTGATTCATGGCCCCACACTGTTTAACATCTTTGTCAATGACCTGGAAGAAAACATAAAATCATCACTGATTAAGTTTCTAAATGACACAAAAATTGGGGAAGTGGTAAATAATAAGAGGGCAGGTTACAGATTCAGGGCAATCTAAGTCACTTGGTAAAGTGGGCACAAGCAAACAATAGGCATTTTAATAAGGCTAAATATAAACATATACTTCTGGAAACAAAGAATGCAGGCATACTTACAGGACAGGGGATTCTGTCCCGGGAATCTGTGACTGAAAAATATTTGGGGTTGTGTGTGGATAATCAGCTGAACATGAGCTCCCAGTTGTAAGGCTGTGAAGAGAAATATAAATCGTGGGTGTCTGTCTGGAAAGAAAACTGAAGCTGCTCAGTATGGTTTTTTTCCCCCCTCCTGCTTGTGCGTTAATCTCTTGAACAGCAATCTCCCTTTGGAGACCTTTTATTCTAGCGTCTGAAAAATAATCCCTGAGCGCATGGCCGCTGGGCCATGGTCTGTGGATGAGCCACGGCAGAGTAACCGGCGACGGCTGGTAGAAGCAGTCAGGGGAGAGCGTGATGCAGAAGAAGAGCATTTCTGTTTAGCTCCGTAGAAAAGCTTTGGAAGGATATAGCCACGTTTTCTGCTGGTGCCAGTGGGCACCGCTCCACCAACGTCAACCAGAGCAGCCCTGGGAGTTAACACTCCCCTGTGAGGGCCCAGTTTGGAGCTGAGGTAAATGAGCTGGTTAGTCTGAGGTGCCACAAGTGTTCTTCATCTTATTGAGGTAAATGAGGGCAGCTTCAGTTGGAATTAGTGAGTTTTGCCATTTATTTTCTTACCCGGGGTGGGATTGGGGCCTTGCATACACACTGCAGGCCTGAATCCAGTCTCGCGTGGGCTAACTCTACCCCCTGACGGAACGTCATTAAACCAGTCTGGTCTCAGGCCCGGGCCCGGAGTTACAAAAGAGCAGAGGGAGTGAGCACGTAAAGTGCAATGGGCCAGGGAAGAGAGGCAGTCTTCGCTGACGCCTGCCTTGAGATGGAGAACCCAGTGGTGTGGAAATGATGAGGTCGCTGTGAAATGTAATAAAACGTGTATTTGGCTGCTGTTTCCATTAGAGGGAAAGGCCCTTGGATTAAGAGATCAGGTCATGTTCAGGTCCTTTCATTTAGCAAAGCACTAGTGTTCACTAGCAATGCACTGAACGGGGGACGACACAGAACATGAAGATCTGCTGCTAACGTGAATGGACTGCTCTACCTAACGTGAGGCCAATTTTTTTAAACCTGAAGTTAGGTTCCTAAATCCATATCGATGCCCACCAATAGAAGGATTATCCCCATGTATGCCCGTTGAAGTCAGTGGGTACTACACCTTTGCTCAGCACCTTTGGAAATCATGGTCCTAGTCAAAGGCTCCATATTTCTACCCTTCACAAAGCCCTATTTGAAAGTGTTGGCTCAAGCCTTTAGTGGTTTCTGAGTCAGCTTACTCCAGGTCTACACTACCCGCCAGATCGGCGGGTAGAGATCAATCTTTTGGGGATCGATTTAGTGTGTCTCATCTAGACGCGATAAATCGATCTCCGAACACTCTCCCGGCGACTCTGGAACTTCACTGCGCCGAGAGGCACAGGTGGAGTCGACGGGGGAGCAACTCTGCGCCGTGAAGACGCCAAGGTAAGTCGACCTGAATAAGTCGACTTCAGCTATGCCATTTGCGTAGCTGAAGTTGCATATGTTAGGTCGATCCCCCTCCCTCCAGTGTAGACCAGGGCTTAGTTTCATCTTGTCTCCAAACTTTGCCCCAACAGGGTATCTTTTTTCTATCCATGCCACATGGAGATGAAACCAGACACCCCTTTGTTCACGTGTTTGTTCTGTTGGTCTTCCTAAAGCGATCTCTTCTGTCAGGCTTAATCCAATTAAATTAAACGGTGTTCTATCCAGAGCGGCTTGTGATGGGTCCCTGCCTCCTCCCGGTCAAATCAATGGAATTCTGACTGCATCCCATTGTAACAGGGTGCTGGCCAGAAAGTGCTGAGTCAGCCCCTGTTCCCTCTTAGCTCAGCTAGCAAAGCCTCTGCTAGCAGCTCCCATAGCTAGGGGAGATAACTAGCTAGCAGGGTGGCCCCGGAGTGAGTGGGGCTTAATTGAACCACCTGGTAGCCTCCCAGGCCAGGGTATAAAACCTGGCAGGAAGGAAGTCGGGGTGGGGGGCGGGGCGGAAGAAAGGAACAGGGCAGAACAGAGCCTGACTGTTCCTAGCTGGCTGTGGGAGCTAGCTGTCCCCTAAGGCAGCCAAGCCAGGGCAATTGCTGTATATAGACCTGTATATAGGTGGTGGCGGGTTTGCACAAAAGGGAAATAAAAGGACACTGTTGTTGGCACCAAGGGGCTCCTGGCTCATTTTTGAAGAGAGCGGAGAGAGGCACGCTTACACCCATTAAAGTATAAGAGGAAACCCTGTGTATTAGATATTGATCCGCTTTGTGTCCGATGACATGCAAGGCACAATGTATTAGAAGGGAAATATACTGCATACAGGACATCTTATAAATAGAGAGAATTTATTTAGTGTTACTGACCTTCTCCCCTCCCCCCCCCCCCCCCCCCCGGCACCCGGGTGTACCCTTATTTAAAATTTAAATCTGTTGCCTAGGGCTTCCCACAGGCAGCCCCCATTTTTTATGCTTCCTCTGAGGATGGTGGCTGCAAATTAGCCAAGGAAGACGAGCCAATTAAAAAGACCTTCACAGATGTGGCTCTCAGTTAGCTAATTCTCCCCTCTAATACATCTTGTGTCCTTGGCATGGGATGAGAGCCAGCTCCTTCCTATATCCAGGAGGAAGGCAAGTGCCCAGAGCAGTGTATTTGGGAGATGGGTAGGGGGAAAATTAACCTCCTGCTTTCATAATATATCAGATGGGAAAGATCTTTGGGCATTTACTATTCATCTTTTACAAAGTCGCTCTCGGAAGCCCCAGCCAAAATAAAACGCCCTTGTTTCTATGTGCCAGAGGGGCACATGATATGACATTTGTCCCTCCCCCAAAAGAGCTGACAAGCTGGAGGGGAAAATGGGAAGTGATTTGCCCATAATCAAACAGGAGGTCAGTCAAGAACCCAGCTCTCCTGATGTGTCGGCCAGTGCTCTGTCCACTAGACCAACATGACCCCTTCAAAATATGTTGTGTTTATGTTTATACCTGCTTGGATTTATAGGGCATCGTTCACCGCAAGGGAGTCTCAGATATTTCCAAACTATGGGCCAAATCCTGGTACAGTGAAAGCTGATCTGAAATATTGTTCAGCTAACATCTGCTGCAGGAATCCTGCTGGCTGTGGCCACAATTTGCCCCCCACAGGGCAGTGAGGGGGAACTGCAGCTGTTCCAAACACGAGCAGCATCCTTCTTCCACTGGCGCCTGCTGCAGCTTCGCTAGCGTCAGCCCAAACCCTTTGGGAACGGTGGTGTGTGAAGCATGGCACATCTTGACTTCTCTCCTGGTGCTTTCATGGCTTTCTAGCCCCAGTGTTCTGCTGTTGGGTACAATCAAGGTAACTGAGCTCTGGATGTTGGAACAAACATTCGCAGGTGACTCCAAGCTGCTCCATGGAACATGCAACATGGCATTTTCATGAGCTGTCATTTATTCTTATAAGGATCATCGCTTAGATTGGGATATTTAAAGCCAGACTGGGAGCACTAATATACTCTGCAAGGAGCCAACTCTGCTCTGGTAGAAGGAGAACGGATAGGAGAAGAAGGCTGGGTTTGTGGTTGGATGGTGGAGCAACCACTAGAGGAAGGAACTTTGAGTAAGGGGTTATACAAAGCAATGGGGAATCCGTCCAGTTCATTAAGATTCTTTTAGTTTTAATAGTATTTGTATTTCAGAATTTGGACAAATCTTCTCAGGGGTTATAATTGCCTAGGTACTGTACCAATCGACAGCCATAAGTCAATGTGAGTGGTGGTCTCCGATAGCGGTTCTCCCTGAGCTAGGTTAAGATGATTGGGTTATTTATCAGAGCAGGTAAAAAAATAAAATAAAATCAACACCGCAGTTTTCCATCGGAAAATGCAATTGCGCGAAAATCAAAATGTTCTGGGGACATGTGTCCACTTTGACAAAATTTGGCGGGGAAAAAGTGAAAACACTTCATTTCGACTCTCTAGTTTTGATAGTAGTGAAACATTTTGATTCATTTTGGTTCTGCTGTTTATATAAAATAACATCATTTGTTCTAACGTATATTATATCATGAAGTTTCAACATTATCTCAGTGAAGTGTTTTTGTGTTATCAAAATGGACTGTTTCAACATTATCGAAGAGAAACGATATGACAGACCCACATTGAATTTTTTGTTTTTGAACTTTTAGTCCATGGAAAATGTTGCTATTTTGGTTTTGTGTTTCAATTCAGGGGGGAGGGGGAGAACTGTTGGAATTTTCTGTGCAACAGAAATTCTGTTTTCCAACTGGTTCTATATAATCTAGATTTCCTGCATTATGCTCCTGAAAATCAATCCACTGTCCTGTTCACGTAATCAGAACAATATATTGAGCCATTTTTTCAGCTGGTATAAATTGATTTAACTTCACTGAAGCCAGTGGAGCTAGGCCGATAAGATCTGGTCCATTATTACTGCAATTGAACTGTGAGTGGTACTAAATTCACAGGAGTCCTCCGCTCTTTACATTATTTTAATTTTCATAAGTCGTGTTAGTTCTTGCTTAACTCCAATCTTTTACATGCCTCCGTCTTCATTCCTTCCTGGCACAACTGCTTCTTATCCCCATGCGCCGTCTTTCTGGTCTCAATTAAATTTTCTGCTCTGGGTCTTGTCCTCCTTATAACTTTTCATCAGCAAATTGGGAGGGGGGGGGCGGGGGTTTCCTCCCTGCGGCTTCAACGAAAGCAACTTCATTAAGACATCAGCCATCTACGAAGAAAAACAAGGAAGGAGAATTAAAGACTTTTCTCCTCAAATCCTGTAATGGCTTCTGGCAGCCTGGTTTTGATGATCGCTTATTACACACTGCAGTGTCAATGCAATGCCAGCGCTGGTTAGATTCTGAAGTTGTGTTTGAAGTTCGGTGAGATCAGAAGTCCTTAGGGAGCAGTGGGTTGTGTTGGGTTGGGGAAACTTTGTGGGTACCCAGAAATCTTAAACAGACAAATCCCTGTATTACCCGTGGGTGAGGAGAAAGGATTCGGTAGGTGAGGTGGATAGAAATGTTTTGAATTTCAGTGTGTCTGTGGGGGGGTAGATGGGAGTATTAGAGGAAATTATCTTGATCTCACTCACTCACACTCACTGAAGCTGGTTGAATTTTAAAAAAAAATTGGTGATTTTTCACCTAAATCTCCAATATCCCTCATACCCCCCCCCCCAATCTTTTCCCTCAGTTCTCTTTGGAAGAGTTTATGGGCGGGAGACAAGTTTTACTGCCACTCTACATGGGTGTAAGTATTTACAGAAGATGCAAGAATCAGGGCTATTGTATTTGTATAGAATCATAGGATCTCAGGGTTGGAAGGGACCTCAGGAGGTCATCTAGTCCAACCCCCTGCTCAAAGCAGGACCAATCCCCGACAGCAGAGGAAAGAGATGTCATGGAAATCTTCAGACTTTAGCCATATAAATATGGCTCCAGAGCGCTGGAACGCTGTCTAAATGCAGTCACCACCCATGCTAGCTAATGGCCCACTAAAATGGAAAATAAAATGCAGTTCCTTAGCTAGATACAAAAGAATGGCTTTGTGGTGCGAGCTAATGGTCTGATTCTGCTTTCGCTTGGCTGGAAATTGGGGGCAGCCCTGCTGAGGTCAGTGAAGTTATACACGGTAAAGCTGGAGAATCGGGGATTTTTATGGGGTTGCTAGACAGGAACAGAGTTTTGCTGCTTAAATGTTTGTGCTTTAAGACATTTACCACGTCTGAGCTCCCCTGCTCTGAGTCTTTGCTGCACCACAGCCCTGACAATATAAATCAGACAACCACTCACGTGGCTTTCTGGTTTACTCTTCTTTATTGATCTCTGCAACTTCAGGCTCAACATCAAGGGCGGGGGCTGTCTGGATTGTCTGCGTTTAGCAAACATTGTTGGCACTTAGCAAACAAGAGACACATCAGGGGCTTGACAGAATCACAGGGAAAACAACGGTGGCCACCTCTGAAAGGCAGCCGCCTCTGGGGTGGGATGTGGCAGTATTTAACAGCACATTGTAACATCGTTTATTATTATTCTTTATACTTTCTTTTTGTTGTGGCCCATGCCCAAAATGTACTAGGTGCTTTCAAAAGAGAGGATGACACCGTTCCTGCCATAAGGAAGCCTCATTGTTAAAAGGCAAAACTGTTCTGGACACGCTTTGTACAGTTGAAACAATCTGATCCATGTGTGCAGGTCAAATGTAATTATTTGGACATGGCAAGTTGCAGGATTCTCATGCAGATTTTAACCCCCCTGGGTGCATGGGGATGTATGAAATGGAGGGGGTGGGAGAAGGTTGATTTAGTCCATTTAGAAATGGGGCAGGCACCACTGATCACCCAGTTAAGCTGGAACTTGGCAAGGGCACTTGCTCAAGGACCATCCCCTCTGGCAAGAAAATGTTCTCGGGCTGAGTCAGGCCCTGAGTTTTGCATCTTGTTTGAAAGAACATAAGAATGGTCCATCTAGTCCAGTGTCCTGTCTTCCAAAAGTGGCCAATTCTAGGTGCCCCAGTGGAAAAGAGCAGAACAGGTTATCATCAAGTGATCTATGCCCTTTTGCTCATTCCCAGCTTCTGGCAAACAGAGGCTAGGGACACTACCCCTGTCCATTCTGGCTAACAGCCATTCATGGACCTATCCTCCATGAATTTATCTAGCTCTTTTTTGAACTCTGTTATAATCTTGGCCATCACAACATCCTCTGGCAAGGAGTTCCACAGGTTGACTGTGTGAAGAAACACTTCTTTTTGTTTGTTTTAAATCTGCTGCCTATTTAATTTCATCTGGTGACCCCTAGTTCTTCTGTTACGAGCAGGAGTAAATAACACTTCCTTATTTACTTTCTCCACACCCATCATGATTTTAGAGACTTCAATCGTATCCCGCCTTAGTCGTCTCTTTTCCAAGCGAAAAGTCCCAGTGTTAGTAATCTCTCCTCCTACAGAAGCCGTTCCGTACCCCCAATCATTTTTGTTGATGGATGGGGTTGTCTTCCAGGCTGCTTGGGAATTCATCAAGAGCTTTAAGATTCAGTATTAACAAGCAGGTTCATTGGATACAACTAACATGGTCAAGAGTTCGCTAACAAAGCTCCCAAAATGACCTGTCTTAAGCTCCAGCATGCACTAGATCTTATGAAAACCCTGAAGTTGGATACAATGAGGGCTGTTTCTTTGCTGTTCCAGTGAGCTGGCCTGGAACACGGGGAAGATCATTCCACAGCATTCGATTTCTTGAGCTTCCCATTCGGTATCAATAGGGGCTGGGACACAATTTGCATCTCTGAATTACAGTATTGTCAACCTCAAGCATTCAAGAAATCAGGCTTATACAAGCGTGATTTATTTAAAGCAATAAACCTGGGCTTGCTTTATTTGCTTGCTGTTTTCAGAGCTTTTCAGTTGCACTCGCTTAAAATTCTCAAGCCTTTCTCTGCAACCAGGAGCCCTAGAAAGCTATTTTTAAAATGAAAACTGGAAGAGTCTCATGTGATCTCTTGCTTTCAGGAGCTGGGGCTTCAAGAAACCGATCGTGAGAGCTGGCCATGCAAGAAAAAGTAATTGTTAGTTTATGCATAAGCCTGGCAGAATTCAATTTTTTATTTTTTATAATTTTGGCAGATATCAACGTTTAATTGGAAGCCTTTTTTTCATTGAAGTTTTCACAGTCACGGTAAATTATTGGGAGGCCAGGCAATAATTACTTAATGACGACAGACACTGAGTTTCAAACAAGTTAAAGCTTTATAAGTATTCAAACACAAATTGTCAACCTCGCTTGTCAAAATATACCCAGTAAATGTCCTTTCAAACTCCCAGTTCTCAAGCAGCATTTGTCTTACTTTTTGCCCATCTGTAACCTTTGATTATGATGGAAATAGTTTTCCTGTAGGTCTGGTGAAATTTACGCATACTGAAATTTACTGATAAGAATCCAATTCTTCCAAATTCTCTTATTTGGTCAACAGGTACATTAAGTACATAAGAACGGCCATACTGGGTCAAATCAATGGTTCATCTAGCCCTGTATCCTGTCTCTGACAGCGGTCAATGCCAGGTGCCCCAGAGGAACTGAACGGGGCAATTATCGAATGATCCATCCTCTTTCATGCAGGTTTATATAGCAGCTGAATGAAACCCCCTGCAAACTTGTCTATATTAAAAAACCTGCATTGATGTAAGCAAATCAGTTTGCAACTGAGCTAGTTACTCTCCTACAAACTTCCTAATATAGATCCGCTTAAACCAGTTTGAGCCTTACAAATCGTTTTTGACTGAATCAGTAAATTTTCATCCTGATCTTTTGTAAAGTAATCTTTAAACTGGCTTACGGGTGTTCACAGCAACGGTTTGCACCAGAGTCTTGCAACCCGACCCAAACCCGGGACAAGTGTTGGACTTGGGTCGGGTCTAGAAACAACCCGGATCGGGTCTAGAAACAACCCAAGTTGGGTCACCCCCTCCCACCCATGGGGTCAGTGCAGCAGTGGCTCCATGCCCCATTCCTGCTGGGCCTTACCACTGTGCCAACCCGAAGGATAGGAGCAGCCAGAGATAGGGGCACAACTCCATGCTCTGGGGTCCCTCAGCCTCTGACTGCCAGAAGCGAGGACTGCTTGCCCTGGGCTGGATCACCCCCTAAATTGTTCTGTTCATTCCCTCTGGAGCATCTAGTCCTGGCTGCTGTCAGAAGACAGGTTGCTGAGCTAGCTGGACAATCCTACGGCCATTCTTAGGCTCTTCGATTGCAGGAAAGGGTCGTGGAAAGACAGACGCCCCCACCAAGCTGCGGTGACGGCACTGACACAGGTGCGGGGGGGAAGCATCCGGTTCGGGTTGGGTCGGTTCTGAAAACCACTCACCGCTCTTGGGGCAGATTGGCTGCGCTCAGCTTGGGTTTGGGTCGGCCTTTAAAATGGGGCCTGAGCAGACAGCTAGTTTACTCCGGCGTAACTAGATGCGCTTTGAAATGCGTTCAGTTACGTTGGCACAACTTCAGAGCGGGCCACCACCTGAGAACTTTCAAGTTCAAGTCCAGTGAAGAAGTAAAGAGCTAAAGGCTGAGTTCCACCCAAAGATGTACCCTATTTAACTCCTCGGGCGGACAGAGACAGCAGACACGCCAGGATTTCTGCCAGGTTCCCATTTAACGGCACGAAGGTTTCCATAGCTAGGTTGCAAAAATGAGACAAGTGAAACAAGAGCGATTTGGATGCAGGCCGGCTCGCTCAGGGCGGAGGGACGTTGAGAACGCAGCGTGATTGATGTTCAGCTGAATTGTATTTATTGCTTCCCCTCTCCGAGCTGAGCATGCAGTTAATCCGCTTTGAAACCCGGCTGGGTTAGCAGCAGCAGCTTCAGAATCGCCTGATGGTTCATGCCAAAACAGCCGTTTCCCTAGGGAGGTCAAGCAGAGGGCTGAGGCCCGGGATACTGTTAAGGTGATAGAGAAAGGAGTCTAGACTGAATTATGGAGTCAGCGGCTGAACGGATAGACACAAGTCAAACAGTGTGGGCCAAATTCCCTGCCCCCATTACAGCGACTTCAAAGGCATCTGCAGGAGTCTAACAAAGGCGGCATCTGGCAATGGGTGTTTACAAAATGTCACGCCGTCCTTTTTCAGTCCACCGAGCCACTGATTTGGTTCCCCTCCCCCCGCCCCCGTGTTTTGAAAACACTGCTGTAAAAACAGCGTTGAACCTGCATTCGGGAGGTGCGGGTGTTTCTGAATCCTGCATTCAGCGAGGATTTGACACAGGTACCCCCCCGCCTCTCAGAAGGTTACCAGCCACGAATCCATCCCAGTCAAATGAAATATGGCCCAGATCAGCTTTGCATGACAAAATCGACTCACGCTATCGGATGTGCAGTTTAGGGGGAGCGACTGCTGTCACGGTGCGAATGACAGCCTGGTTTAGTGGTGACAGCCACGCTTCCAGCCTTTTGTGGGAACAGCCTTCATGAGCGTCTCCAGCAGCAGAGGATCTCATGTGGCATCTATCCCATAGTCACACGTTTCTACTATCTTCCCTGACCTGTGTCCTTGATGATACAGTCTCTGCAGGTGGGACTGTTTGCTGGTCTCAAGGAACCATGCACAAGTTCTCCTATTCGCGTAGCTGAAGTGGAAGTATCTTAGTTTGACTTACTCGGCTGTCCTCACGGAGGCGAGTCAACCGCGGTGGCTCCCCCGTCAACTCCGCTTACTCCTCTTGTGGAGCCAATGGGGAGAGCATTCGGGGATCGATTTATTGCATCTAGACGAGACGTGATAAATCGATCCCCGATACATCGAACACCACCCGCTGCTCCGGCGGGTAGTATAGATGTACCCTAAGATAGCATTCAACTGCTTTACCCAGGAGACTCTCCTGTCTCTTCTAGTCATTCTCTGCATCATTCACCACAAACCTTCCAACTTCTGCAGTATTTGAGGCAGGGGTCTTACAGGCACAAACATTTTTCACTCGACAGCCCTGATTCATCCCCAGAGCAGATCTCTCCTGTGCACTGAATGAGGTAGGGATCCCGTGGGGAAAAAGAACATGATCATATCATTAAAAACTGCATCATAATGCGCATACACGAGGGGCCATTTGCTAACTTTTGAAATGTTCTTTTAACATTAACATTGTGTTGTTTGTTATATAGTCTTGCTTACTGTGTGTGCGTGTGTGTGTCTGTGTGACACAAAGTCCCAGCAAAGGGATACAGGCATTCCATTTTTCCAAGAATAAATTAATCTTCACTCGTTCTATAAGCACTGATGACAAAGAAATCTAGGATTGTCGCGGATTTAAAATGGTGTGGTTTTAAATAATAACACTTAGCTCTTTCCATCAGTAGATCTCAAAGGGAGGTAAGTCACAGGAGTTGGCTGGAGTTAGTGAATTTCCTTTAACCAGGCATACGCTGCTTTCCCGGGGGGTGCGGGTACACAGAGGAGCCCAGAGTCAAAACCCCAGAAAACCGTGAGTTTGCTGCTGCAGAATATTGCAGTGCTTTATAATAAGGGGTACTATAATAAGGGGTACGGCATATCATGCAGAGTCTTCTCCCTTCATTGCCCGGTGCTGAAACTAAAGAGCTTCTTGGTACCTTCTGCAAAGTGCATTTTTCCTGGGAGACTCAAGGTGTGTCCACAGTGCAATACATACAGGTAAGTCTACAGTGCACTGACTCCAGCCTGCAGGGCTTGGGCGAAGGGACTGTTTAAGGTGGAGCCATACCAGCCGGAACATGACACTGCTATTTTGACCCCTGCAACTTGAGTCTATCAGTTGAGCTGGGCCCGGAGACTCACGGTTGTGGCTTTGTTTTTGCTGTGTAGACGTGTCCGGAGGGAGCAATGCTGGCCTTTTAAGAGCGCTCCCCTTTTCTCATGGGAGGAGTAGCTCTCGACTCTGTCGCTGTCAGTATTCCCCCCTCCTTAGATCACTCTTCGTCTCTGTGCATCTGTAAAAAAAAACATGACCCTTCCCCGTCGGGCCTCTCCGCTCTCTCGAATCAGACACTCGCTATGATGTCTGCCTGCCAGCATTATTGTTTTCCAGAGGACCATATGCCGCAGCAGTTTCCTGCACTGAGGCATCCTGGCAACAGCAGACGGCTCCAAAGGGGCAGTTTTTAATGCACTGCCCATAAACGTCCAGGCAGCATCAAACGATGTCATTGTCTGAAGGATTATTTGCCCCGCCTCCTATATATTCATTTTAATTTTGCATGCATGGCAGCCTATTGATTTGCGTGACTTGACCCTGAACAGGCGGTGACAAAGGCCTCACTGTGCATTCTGATTTCTCACTGCAATACTCACGTGCTTCCCAGCTGCAAAACTTTGCTGCTGCTGCTAATTTTAGGGGCGGGGGGCGAATGTGGTAGAGGCTGAGTGCTTGTGAAAGCAAGAAATTTGGCGTGGACAGCCGAGCTGTGGCACGGGAAGAGCTTACGGTGTTCAGGTACCGCTCTGGTGGATGCTTTATAAGTCCTTGAACTGCCCGGGCTCCTATTCAAACTGACTTCTGGCTAGGCACCATAACCCTAACCTGCAAGCCGCCCTGCGGTTCTGACCTTGCACATTGGCAAAGGAGCGTTCGAAGGGCCGTTGGTGACATTTTTGCCCGCGCGAGAGCGCTCAGATCCCACACTTGCATGGGTCGGATTGATTGGTGTGTGATTGTCTCCCCCTCTGGAAGTTCCCCGTGACTATAGCCGCCTACTAGTCATACGCCGCTAAACGCTGCTCTTTCTGTGTACACAGCCTCACTATACAAATTGATCCAGTCCCCCGTCAAATGGTAAGGCCTCGGGCCTTAGTAGTGGAAGATCTCAGGGCTGAGCTAAAGGAACAATTCCATGAGACGGTAGCAGTAGTAGATCCTTAACCTCATTTGTGGGCCAGGCACGTAAAACACCCCAGGATTCCTCTAAGCCTTTTGCTGATGTAAATTACATGGCGGGGCGTGTGCGAGGGAGACCATGTTGCTGCCACAGCTGCGTCTCCAGCTGGTACCCAGGGACTGGAATTCTTTGCCTCCAAAATGGCTTTTTGAATGATTTGAAACCCTTTATGTCATTCAGAATGGCTTGTTTTTTCCTCAAAACCCAAACAATTTGGGGGGGCTTTTGGGGGGGGGGGGTGCCTTCCCTCTTCTGATGTGAAGGAAGCCGAAAAATTGAGATAAAGAAGCTAGGGAAAGACAAACCAGAATAATACCTGGGGGAAGCAAACAGCTGGGCATATCTCTCTATCAGTGTTACAGAGGGCAGACAATTTATGAGTTTACCCTGTATTAGCTTTATACAGAGTAAAACGGATTTACTTGGGGTTTGGATCCCACTGGGAACTGGGTGTCTGGGTGCTGGAGATAGGTACCTGCTGAGTGGTTTTCAGTTAAATCTGCAGCTTTGGTGACGTGGCCCAGACCTGGGTCTGTGTTTGCAGCAGGCTGGCATGTCTGGCTCAATGAGGCAGGGATCTGGAGCCCCAAGCGGGCAGGGCAAACGGGCTCAGAGGTATTTTCAGCACATCCGGCGACAATCCCAAGGGGATCTCTGTGACTGACCTCGCCAAACCATGAATTTTATTTTTCACCAAGATGAGGTGGTCGGGGGAGGGAGGGAGGGATCCATGCAAATTTTGGGGGAAAATTTATTAAAACAGTCTTTTGAAATATTTTATGGAAAATACCCTTTTTCGACCAGCCCTGAAACGCATGCAGCACAGACATGCGAATGCTGCTCTGCATGGTTCGTGCACGGTGGGATTCAGTGCCCTTCTTTCCAATGCCCTTTGGCTGGCTTCTCCCCAGAAAGATTCCTGTGCTATTGATTGCAAAGGGCACCCATTTCAATGACAAACAGCGGGGTTAGCCTGATGGGAGCATACCACAAGGCGGGTGTGTGCAGCGATCCACACCTTATGACACACCCCTTGTCTTATTAACAGCAACATTTATCAAGTACACAACCCCTTGCAGGAGACGGTTATGTGGATATTTGTCATTCTGCACCCCTGGCTTTTCCACATTAAAATTGTATTGGAAAATAATTGCTGGATTGTGCTCTCCATTAGAATCTCTCTGAAGATATTAGCTGAGCCCATGTGCCAGGGAAGATTTGATGGAATAAACATACAGGTTCAGATCCTTGGCTGTGGCATGCAAAGCCTGGTTCAGGAAGGGTGAACGACTGTGCTCCCCCAATCTTGGGGTGGCCACTCCCTGCTCTGCTCCCTGGGTGTAAATTAGAGCAGCCTTCAGGCTCCTCTAAAGTATGCCAAGTGCTTTTTGGTCCCAATGGGCTGTAGCATCAGCTGTGTACATGGATCACCTCTCTCCGCCTCCCCCAGCTGCAGCATTGACGGTTGTGTCATTTGAGTCACTGCGCTGCTTTCGTGCCGTCAGAGGATTCTCCTATGGGGGGGTCATCATCATGTAGCTGGCCAGGCCCAGTTGAGGGATGCCTGGCACTGGGGGCCACAGTGTAGGCCAGGATCCAGGCCAAGCCCTGAATACAAGTAGGCCCAGACTTCAAAAGGTTGCCACCTGAAGGTGCCAGGCCAACGTGCCCCGGCGGCTGTTTCATGCACACAGCGTGGAGTAATTACATGCACAGTTCTGCACTCTGATATCCGTTGTGCTGGGCACAATCCTCCATTCTGCTTGCACCAATTCAGAGGGGTGCAATCGCTAGGACAATTTAGGCCTCCACGACTAAGGTTGCTTCAGTAGACGGCTGAACTCGATGGCAGTGCCCGTCAGCCACTCCCCACCGGGGCCAAATTCTTTATACCGCTTGCATCTCGCGCACGGGGTGAAACTCGGGGCGGGCTGCGGTGGCTTGAGTGGATTTGACTCCGTGTCTGACTTTGCGCCACCGACGTCACGCACCGAGGCACTTAAAATGGAAGGCGGCTCTTCGGGCTTGCCCACAAAGTGCCTGAGATGCAGCCGAGCCGTGCCTGGTGCTGAACATTGCCAATCATCAGGCAGCGGCGGCGTTTTAGGTCTAGACGCGGTTGGACGCGGCCTCTTTTTAAGAGGTGACTTTATTTTTAACGTGCATGAATAATTGATCCAAATAATTAAAGATATTGGCTGAGGCAAATCGGCAGCAATTACTTTATCCACAGATGAGACCAGAACCTGTGGGATGAGGTGGGTAAGAGGCAAAGCGGTGGGCATTGCAAACCCTGCTATGTTGGCCTTCTATATATGCCAGGGAAGTCTTCAACCAGGGGTAGAAATTCTTGTCCCGAACGTGGCTCTTCTCAGAACCTCTGGAAAAGACACACAACAGGAGCCAAAAAGGGGTGTTCAGGATGGGACCCAGAGGTCGGCAGGTGTGTATAGGGGGTGGGTAAATGTGCCATGGGAATTGGGCACTTCTTATTCATGTTTCTGGCGGTAATGCTGCGTTTACAGTGTATAATGTGCTCTTTAGGGAAGGGATTGGCTCTCACTGTGTCTAGACCAGGGGTGGGCAAACTACAGCCCGGGGCCCGCATCCAGCCCTTCAGATGTTTTAATCCGGCCCCCGGGTTCCTGCTGGGGAGTGGGGTCCGGGGCTTGCCCCACTCAAGCCGGGGAGCAGTGTCAAGCTGCTGCTTCTGGGAGCCGTGCGGAGAGGGGCAATTATTATTTTTTTGAGTTAATGGCGTGAGTTAACCGCCATTAATTGACAGCCCTCATGAAAGGCACCTGTAACTCCCATTTGGACAATCCCGGCTTAGATCAATGAATGCATTCCTCTAGCCTTTTGTGTATTGACCGCCCAGGTTGGGAGGCTACGGTAGGTAGGCCAAACAGACTGGGTTTATTGCAAACTCCTCCCTAACAGCCGCGCGACTTGCTGGGTCACTGTTCTTGGTTAACGACAGGTTGGGGGTGGGGAATTAACAGGGCACTTGGCCGTGAATGCTGAAAAAGGCTTGTGTCTGAGTGGCAGGCAGCGTGGTTTGCTCTGTAGCGTGTGACAGTGCCTGGGTGGGTCTTAATCAAGTGCCTTCAGAAGCATTAGAAGCGCTGGCATGGCCAGAAAATTATGCTCCAGTGTCTTAAGAACAGGGGGAGGCTGGGGAGGCACTGGAATGGATTACTTAGGGAGGGGATGCAATCTCCATCCTTAGAGGTTTTTAAGGCCCGGCTTGACACAGCCCTGGCTAGGATGATTTAGTTGGGGTTGGTCCTACTTTGAGCAGCAGGTTGGACTAGGTGGACAGACCCTGAGTTGTGACCGTAATGTGCAGAAAGATGAGCAGCCTATTTTATTATACTGCGTGGGAGCTTTCCCCAGAAAACATCATGAAAAATTTGGCAGGGAAGGGGGAAAAAACACCATTTTTTTTTTTTACTTGCAAGGTTCGATTTTTTTCCAGCTTTTTATTTTTAGCTACTACTTTGTATGCAGAAATCTCCTCCTAGCAACTAGATGTGATTAAGGCTTCTCGAGCTGTTTTAGTCCTCTAAATGAAGAGCTGATCCCTGCAACGTATATTTCCTTCGCCATGGAAACCAGAGAACTTTCTTACTTTCGCCAGAGAAGCCTGGGGAAGAAATGTTCCGAGTTCAAATCCTCGGTAGCCTGGTAATCCCCAGCATTCCCCACTGCCTCTGGAGAGAGCTTCAAAAGACAGGGACGGCGCACAGGCTGCAAGCGTCTGTTCCCTGGCTCAGTTCCGCGCGCTGACGCAAAGGATGCTGCAGAAAGTCATCTCCTTGGAGCAAAAGAAGAGCAGGCTGTCTTGTGCCACTTGTTAAATGCCCAGGCCTGAAAATACTCAGGAAGCAGAGAGGGGACTTGAAACTCTAAAATCGCGGCCTTAATTAAGCCTGCTGCTCCTGTGTTCGTCATTGGTCCTTCCTAGCTGATTCCCAGGCAACCTGGAGGATGCAGGGAAATGCTACTGATTTGAATCTTATCTTAATCACAAACCCAGTGGGTGGAAGAATGGGGATGGGGGGGGGGGCTGTTTCTCTCTGAAAGGCTCAGGAGCGGAGCAGCCAGGTGTGCTGCAGGACAGGACTGAGGTGCTATTGAGTCGCAGACAGGCTAGTGACTTGCCCAAATATCGCAGAGCAGGGAATTAAATCCAGGTCTCCCAGCCACCGAACCATCCTTCCTCTTTGTGGCTGGTTTGAATAACTCGGATCATATGAACCTCCAGTGTTCAAATTATTAGAGAAACCATTGGGTATGTTATCGTAGGATGGCCGGGTGCCCGGTTTTCATCCACAAAGACTGGTTGAAAAGGGGACGTGATGGTGTCCGGTCAGATCTATTGACTGGACACCCAAAGTCCAGTTATCACCCATGCCAGCCCCTATTCAGTCAGGGGCACCCCCTACCTGCGTCGGGCGCCTCAACTCCCAGCCCCAGCTCTGCAGGCGATCCACACAGGGAGTGGGGGAAAGAGGAGTGAATGGGGGCGGGGCCTAAGGTGAATGGGATGTGGAAGGGGTGGGGCCTCGAGGGAAGGGGTGGGGCCTCAGAGAAAGGGGCAGGGAAGGGGAGGTACCATGATTCCTGCTGGGGTGTCTGTTTTTAAAATACTATCATGCTGGCTACCCTATGTTATCAACATAAGGGAATCTGCAGGCCATGTACCCACCCCGACTCCCCATTATTGTTATCTGAGTTGTGCGTCCTCCAATTATCCACACCCAGAACGGTTTCTTTTATGTTGCTGTCAGAGGTGCAGAAACCGCACTTTCGGTCCTGCTGACCCTTTCGTTTCTTCCCACAGGCACCAAGAACTAAACTCTAGACAGCCGTGAAGATGAGCAACGAAACCACCCCAGAGGCGGCCTCCTCCCCGCCGGTCTCCTCCCCGCCCCCCCACGGGCCACGGTACTTCGATCGCTTCTCCGAAGACGACCCGGAGTATCTGCGCATCCGGAACATGGCGGCCGACCTCCGGCAGGACTTCAACATGATGGAGCAGAAGAAGCGAGTCACCATGATCCTACAGAGCCCGGTGCGTAGAGAGCGCCCGGCAAAGGACCAACGGGAGGGAGTGGGAGTCAGGGGTGGTTTATCCCCCGTTCGGTCTCTGTGTCCTAAGATTTATTAGCAGGTTCTCTAAGACAGGTGCCTCTGTTTATTCCAGCTCTAGAAACCAGCTGCAGGTTTCTAGGAGCTGCAGGTACTCAACTGCTCTGCAGATCCGACCCACTGAGCTGCCAAAATGAGTGGCCGGATTCTTAAGATCTCTCAGCACGTTGGGTGCTGAGTACTTCTTAAAATCTGGCCCAAGGTGTCTAAAGTTGGAAAATGGAGACTCCTGCCCCACCCATTATTCAAAGCCCCTTCTGCAAGCATGAAGCGTTCTCCTCTTGGAGTGGTGACCGGGGCATGCTCTGTGCGTAAGAGACAGATACAAACTGGTGGCCAGTGTCCTTCTTTAGATGTTGCTCGTTCCCCTGTCCCAGCAGGGCTGTGAGTGTTGACTGTGTTTAATGTGTAAGGCCGGGGAGGCTATTTCCCATTAAGCGCCGTGTCTTGGCAAGAAGCCTGTCGGCCTTGTCAGGAAGACGCCGGCTGTAAGGCAGTGGGGGCGCCCCGCTGTGAAATGCTTCACTGCCGGCCATGCTGTTTCAGTCTTTCAGAGAGGAGCTGGAGAGCCTCATCCAGGAGCAAATGAAGAAAGGGAACAACTCCAACATCTGGGCCTTGCGGCAGATCGCGGATTTCATGGCCAGCACTGCTCCCTCCGTCTTCCCCACCTCTCCCATCAGTACGTTGGCAGATCACCCTTCTCCAGGGCTGGAGGGAGGTGGGGGGGAGGCCTGCCTTGTGGCCAAATTACCAAACCGGGGTGGAGCAGGGATTCCAGGATTCAGAAAGACAATCAAAGGTAGCTGGGGTGCCCATCTCCTAGTGAATTTCAGTTGGATTGAGGTGCCTAATTCTGCTAGGCTGAGAAAGTCTCCACTATATTTCTCTTCTCTGAGTGGGGTTGTTCGAAGCTCTAGTGGTTTCCAGTTTATCTAGTTTCACTGATTTCCCATACACCCCTACAGTGGTCCGCTTTGATTGCAACCAGCATAAAGATAAATAACATTGGGTTTGTACCCTTCTTTATAATGCACAAAGCAGGCCTTGAAGATTGTGCTTTGCTGACTCTATTTTAAAAGGTTTCCCCTCATTATTTTTCACCTTAAAAATTCCAGGAATATCAAATCATTCCCTGCTTTTCCTAGAGGTCTCCTTGGAAGACCAGAGAACTGTAGCGGGAGCTCTTCTAACCCTTAACTAAAGAAATTGGTGGCTGTCTCTTTGACGAAGAGAAGTTTCCTCCCAAGTGTTTCTCGTACACTTGAGTTGAATGAGTGATAACAAAAGAGGTATTTTAAAATACCCTGAAGATTATTGCCTAAAAAAGGGAAAGATTAGAGTTGTCTGAAATTTTTTCTTCAACCAGTTTGATCGGAAACCTGGAATGTTTTGCAAAAAATTTGTTTTTTTTAAAAAAAATTTCCAGGTTTCCGATCAAGCAAAATGTTCCTCTTTCCTTCCCAACTTTTCCTCCCCCTCTGCCCCCCAATATTTTTAATAGCAAAGTGTTAAACAAAAAAAGAGAGAAGAATTAGAGTAAAGGGGCAAAAAACCAATTGCATTTAAAAATGGGGCTAGGGGAAATGGGGCTAGGGGAGGGTGCCCCCCCCTTGTGCGTTTTCTCCAGTGATCCCCATCCCCAGTCGAAGATGGGTTGGGGAGTTCATGGATCCTTCCATGAGACCAGTCCTTGTGGGCTAAGAGGTAAGGTGTGAAGGTTCAGAGAAGGGAATCCACCATGGGAGTCAACAGATAGGGACTGAAGACCTCGGGGAGTTGCCCCTCATCTAGGGGAGCAGGTAGAGATTGGATGGGCCAGTCCCAATGGCCGTGCATCCTTGCTTCCCAAAGCACCTTCTAGCCAGGAGCCCTCAAAGTGGCTAACCGAGCCCTGCTTCTCCTCAGGTCTCTCCATGGTGACGCCCATCAACGACCTCCACAGTGCCGAGTCGCTGTCCCTCGCCAAAGGGGAGCGGCTCATGCGTTGCAAGGTGGGCAGCATCTACCGCCTGCTGGACCTGTACGGCTGGGCGCAGCTCAGCAACAGCTACGTCACGGTGAGCGGGGGACCCCAGCGGTAACATGGACGTGGGGCCATCTTGGGAATGAGGATGGAACATGATTAGGGGCCTACCAGATTCACAGGCCATTTGGGTCAATTTCAATCACAGGATTTTACAAATTGTAAATGTAATGATTTCAGATATTTAAATCTGAAATTTCACAGTGTTGCAAGTATAGGGGCCCTGACCCAAAAGGGGGCTGTGGAGGGGAGGTCACAAGGTTATTGTGGGGGGGATTGGGGTATTGCCACTCCTACTCCCGGTGGTGGCACTGCCTTCGGAGCTGGGCTGCCAGAGAGCGGCAGCTGCTGGCCAGGAGCCCAGCTCTGAAGGCAGAACCACTGCCAGCAGCAGGGCAGAAGTAAGGATGGCATGGTATGGTTATGGTATGGGTATGGATATGGTTATAGTATGGCATGGTATGGTATGGTATGGCATGGCATTCATCGCCGTGAGTTTGGTAGGGCCCTAAAGGTGACCGCATGCCGCGATCCCCCTGCCTTTGCCCTCCACACCCTTGTGAGCTGAGATGGAAGCATAGAGTTCTTGGTCCTCCAGTTACCAGAGTGGACCAGACTTGTAGGGGAAAGGTATAAAGAGAGGGAGTTCTGACCGGGAGACTGGTCTCATCTTTTCCACTAAACTCTGGCATCCCTCAGCAGACACTACACCATGCAGCTAGTGCAGGAATGTAACATCTGGCACACGCTGTCTGGGCTGATGTCTTGCAGAAGCCAACGCATGATCCTTGAGAAGCAGGGAAAGAAAACCCCTCTCCAACCTACAGTGCTTAAGCACCGCATCAGCGGTTTAATACCATAGGTGGGAGTTGGGGGTTCAAAGTGAATTATCTCCTGACGTCTGCTCAGCGATGCCCTGCATCGGGTGACCCTGATCTGCATCAGGTGACGTGTGCATGGTTAGAAAGCATCCAGCTGTGACTTCCATGGGCTGACTTTACAGTCCGAGCTTGGGAATGGCTCCTCAGCTGGTTAGATAAGAATTCCCTTTCAGGCCATTCAGTTGCTCACTACGCAAAGCGGGCCAGATCCGCAGTGGAGCTATCCTGAGTATCTGGACCAGAGGCAACTAGTAAACACGGCAAAGAAACCCTGTAGTGAGGAGCATCGTCACTACCGAGAAATGCCATATCCCTTTATCTTTGTGATCAAAGGCCAGGGAATCTGCTTAGAGCTGCAGAACATCCGCATGGCATGTGATCATGGAGCATACAGCACTATACGCTTAGAATTTTTCTCTGACTTCCTTTTTTCTTCAACCCCAATTTCCAGCTTTTAAAGTTCTTGCCCATTGCGACCCAGGTGGTACAGTATTGAGACCAAGCTTGGTCAGTCACATTTGACTTTCCCGGAGATCTGAACTCAAACTGAAACATGGTGGAATCTCAGAGCTTGGAGGCTCGAGAGGGAAAGGTGGATGAAAGGAATTATGTTTGGGTTCTTAGCATTATAGGTGGGCTTGGAAGGATTTAAGACCCTATCGGATTCCATCCCAGCCTGAGCTTGAACGTCTACACTGCAATTAAATAGCCCCTTAGCCCAAGCCAGCTGTCGGGCCAGCTGTGGGTTTTTAATTGCAGTGTAGACCTATCCTTAGTCCTGGCCAGGAGTATGTGGTCATGGAATGGACCCTTGACTAAACGACATAGTTTGGAATGGAAATGGCTATAGAAAAGACAGAAGTGACAAAGAGTCCTGTGGCACTTTAAAGACTAACTACAGTATTGAAGCATAAGCTTTTGTGGGCTAATACCCACTTCGTCGGATGCATGTGGGTATGCAAGTGGGTATTAGCCCACGAAAGCTTATGCTTCAATACTTTAGTTAGTCTTTAAGGTGCCACAGGACTCTTTGTCACTTCTGCAATTCCAGACTAACACGGCTACCTCTCTGATTCTAAGGAAACGACAGATATTCTTAGTAATCTGAAGAACTCAGAATGCCCCACAAGGACAGTAAGAAGGCACTTGCTCCTGAAAATTGTCCAGTTAATCCTAACTCACCTCTGGTGCATTTCTTTTGGTAGATGCGTGTCAGCAAAGAACAGGATCACTTCTTGATCTGCCCTAAAGGCCTTTCGTGTAGTGAAGTCACTGCTTCTAGTCTGGTGAGTGTGCTAAATCACACCCTCTCCCTTCATAATGAAACCCTTCACTTTCTCTCTGTCTCTCTCGAGATGGTAGAGGAAATCCAGGCTGGTAAATCTGAGACCGCTTTGGAAGAAGTTGACGGCAAAGAATTCTTTATGAGAGATGGTTTAAAAAAAGACCCAAAATTATGATTTTTTTTTCACGAATTTTACCTCCCCTCCCATGGTATTTTTTCCTCAAAATTTTGAATTTTGAAATGCTCCAGAGTAGTTTGAAAACTGTAGTGTGAGGGGGAGAGAAATACATGTGGCGATCTCCCCATTTGTTCACCCTTTTTTGGTCAAAATTCAAAGTTTTACGTTTTTTCATCGCTGTTTTTGAAAGTCAACATTTTTTGTCCAGCTCCTATCTATAAGGAGACCTCATCTCTTCATTGAGCCAAATCAGACTCCTGATAGACAGAGAACATCCAAGAACCACCTGATGGGTGTTCTCTTCAAGCATGCGTGGCACACAGTAGGTTGCGATCATAGCAGATGTCACACGCCATACGGCAACGGGCTGAGTTGCTGTAGAATTGATGGACCTGAGTCTATACCTCATACCTACCTTCCAGCCTTAATTCATAGATTCCAAGGCCAGAACGGACCATTGTGGTAATCTAATTTGACCTCCTGTAGAGCGTGGGCCATAGAACTTCCCCCAAATACTTCCCAGAAGAGATCTTCTAGAAGGGAACACATTCTTTGAATGCAGAGCCACAGGTCGATGCGGGTGGCCTGCAGATCTGAGGGGAGCCATGGGAAGTGTGAATTTCTCCCCTCCCCGGTACATCTGTACTTTCCTGCTGCAGATTAAAGTGAACATCCTGGGTGAAGTGGTGGAGCAGGGCAGCACCAGTTTCCCCGTGGACGCTAGAGGATTCGGCCTGCACTCAGCCATCTATGCAGCCCGACCCGATGTCCGCTGCATTATCCACTTACACACGCCCGATGCTGCCGCGGTAAGGAGCCCCGTCAGTTGGGCTGAGGGGGCCACGTTTTGCCAGGGCGATGGGAAATGGGGAGGAGTGTCTCGCCCGGAGACGTTTGCACTGACTCAACAACTGATTTATAGGACAGCCTTAGCCTGGCTGGACCACTGCTTGCTCCCCCATTTTGTTGGACGTCCCTGTGCTGCCGAGGAGTCGGACTGAGAAGTCAAGAAAGGATAATGGTGTCAAGGATGACCCCGATTTCACAGTCACTAACCTGGGGAGGTGAAGGCCCCATGAGCATTCTCTGTTGGACCAACAGGGAGAACAATGCAGTGGTTTATTCATAAGGACCTTAGGGTGAACTCCTCCCACCTCAAACGCTCTGCTCCTTGTCCCTAAAGATCCAATAACACCCCAGCCTCAGAGGAGCTACCTTTCCTCCTCAGCCACTGTCCGGTTTGCCGTGGTTTGCACTGCAGCCGTAGAGAGCCGCTTCGGTTCTGGTGGGGAAACCAGGCCTTCGTTCAGGCTCATTGCTGATAACACCCTGCTCGTGGCTTTGAGCTCTGGGTGTGGCATCCCACTCCACGAGTCTCTCAACCACCTCACTCCCTCAGAGGCCGATCCACGTCCCGTTAACGTCGGTGGAATTAACGGGGCCTCTGACCCAGCGGTATTAAGTTTCATTTCCCTTTAGAAAGCAGACGGTGTTTCTTAAACAAGATAGTTTTTTGCGTCAAAGAAAGCTGTTACTTTAGGAGCTAATAACAACAGCAGAACATCTGCTCCAGGAGACTGGCCTCTTATTTCCGGACAGCCACAGCATGTGTTGATCCTGGGACAAAACTCGAAGGCAGTGACTTCGTTAGACCGAATGTCTAGCACAAGCCTATCTCTGCTCAGTAGCTTTATTCGTGATGGGTTATGAGAGACCAGTCCTTACTGAGCCATATTTTCCAATGGGATTCAACCTGGTCTTTAAAAAGTACCCGGGGCTTTCTAACATCTCCCCAACCCTCTGAGCGTGCAAATGGTCTTTGCTTGGGCGAAGATGAGGTGGATGAAATTCACCCCAATGCAATGGACTTTGAACGCCATTTAAACCTTTTGAGGGGCTAGGATTCAGGAGTCTGCAGTTCTGTTGCCACCTCGGTCACAGACAGTGTGACCTCGGGCAAGTCGCTGAATGGCTCTGTGCCTCCGTTTCCCCACCTGTTCTGGGGGGATAATACTTGACTTATGGGGGTGTTGAGAAACTACCTGCCCAGGGCCATAAAAGTGCAACAACAGGCCGCAGGCTTCAGATTTGAAAGCTGAGCGTAGACTCGAGAGGTGTAAAAGTGTGCCGGGAACCAAAACGCTGATCTTCCCCTTTGCTTCCTGCATTCTCTCTGTCCGCCAGGTGTCCACCATGAAATGTGGCATCCTGCCTGTATCCCATGATGCTCTGCTGCTGGGCAACATGGTGTACTTTGATTTCAATGGGGAGATGGAGGAGGAGGCGGACAGGATTGAGCTCCAGAAGTGCCTTGGACCAACCTGCAAGGTCAGGAGAAAAGACGCGCTCCTCGGAGGGAAAGATGTTCTGTCTGGTCAGCCGTCGGGCTAATACTGCTCAGCGGAGTTGCTCCAGGAATGGGTTTGGCCCAGTAATGTTTTCATTGGAGATGGGCCAAAGAAGTGGGGTTCAGAACTGGGTCCAAACCAGGCCCAGGCTGGGGTTTGGGTTCTGGTCTGCGGTCCTGTCAGGGCTTCCCATTCTGACGTGTGGTGAGATTTTGGCCCGTCATGTGGCTAAGCACCAGACTGAGCGGTCTGGGTTCTACAGCTGGCGGGGCTATTGCCCTGCTGTTTGAGTTTGGGCCTCCCACTTGCTTTGGGCCTCAGTTTGCTCATCTGTATCTTGCCGGGAGCGCTGTTGGATTCATAAACGTTTGTAAAGCTTTTCTGATACCAGCCACAGCCAGAGGAATGGCCATGTAGATTAGATTACAAGGAAATGGCCAATAAACCAGGCAATGTATTAGAAGGACTCAAGGACATTCCAAAGGTGTTAAATTGCTGTCACTTTCTAGTAGGGTGACCAGACAGCAAATGTGAAAAATCGGGACAGGACATGGGGGGTAATAGGAGCCCCTATAAGAAAAAGACACAAAAATTGGGACTGTCCCTATAAAATCGGTACATCTGGTCACCCTACTTTCTACAGAACCTGCCCTTCCGAATGTGAGCTGAAATAGCCTCCAAGTCATTCCAGTGACCCTCGGGTGCGGGGCAAAAACCCATGGACTGTCTCTCTAGCCATGACCGTGTTAGCTAGTGTTTCTTTTCCCCTGCAGATCCTGGTGCTGCGAAACCACGGTGTGATCACACTGGGCGACACGGTGGAGGAAGCTTTTTATAAAACCTTTCACTTGCAGGCAGCTTGCGAGATCCAGGTGAGAGGCTCCCCCAGGGCGGCACGTTGGAATGAGCGTCCGATGGGTTTCCAAGGCCGCTTCTGATGACAAAGCTTTCTTACTCTGCTCAGGGCACTGCGCTAGGTAGTCGAGATGAATGCTCCATCTAACCAGCCACCCAGGGACTCTTGTCACTGTAGAGTTGGAGTGTTTCCTATAAGTTAAAGACAAAACAACTTGCTCTCTTTCCTTTCCCTAACACCAATCTAGACAGACAAGACTGGGGTTAGTTGGGGATTGGTTCTGCTTTTAAGCAGGGGGTTGGACTAGATGATCTCCTGAGGTCCCTTCCAACCCTGATCTTCTCTGATTCTATGAAGACTCACAGTGATAACTTGCTAAGACAGGACTGCACTGTGTCTGGTATGCCTAATATAGGGAGAGACCCAGGATCATTACAACCCCGCTGTGCAGGCACGAGTCCTGTGTTTACAGGTTATCACTGTGGTATAAACTGCAGCGGACTAAAACCTCCATCCCAAACACTAGATCTCGCAATAATGTCCCTGCAGCATTTCCAGCCGCAGCTGTGGACTATGCTAGTGCTTGGTGTCGGTGGTGGGCTGCAGGATGGCAACATCTTGTTTTGACCCCGGGGAGATGCCCCGCCAAGGAGCGAGTTAAGGTTTGCACCGTAGGAGAGTGCTCCAGAGAATACACCAAGTCAACCTGGCTGGATTTATCTGATCATTTATCTCCCTCTGCTGGGCAGTCCTTGGATCAGACTTTGGAACGGAAACCAACTTCCATTTTTTTTTTAACCGCTTTATCTCCTGTGGTGGCTTTCAGTCACCCCACAGCTTAGTCTGGAGTTTCAGCTGCTGCCCTGTTATTTGCTCAATAACTTGATTTTTTTTTTAACATCAAAACGCAGGGACAAGCCAGCCTGTGATATTCCCCATCCCAGGTCTGGGGTGGGATTTTCAGAAGTGTTTGGCATTGTCCTGAATGGGCTCCCACTGAAGTCTGTGGGAGCTTTACCGCTGCCTTCAATAAGAAATTAGCAAATGCTGATTTGGAAACCTTGCCCATCGAAGCTCAAACGGGGACACAAAAGTGGTGATGTTCTGCATCACTCGTGGCGGTTGTTCATTATTTGTCCGGTGCCATAAAACTATGTGGTGCTTTAAGGATGAATAAATGACAGGGACCCCGATTTGGGTGTTGCATACACCAGTGTAAATCAGGAATAACTCCACCAAAGTCAATGGAGTTACACCAATGTAAAACCCAATGTGGGATGTGAATCAGTCCCGAAGAGCTCACAGTCAAAGTGAGGGGGTAACGTGGCAAGGGATGGTATGTCGGGCCTGGTGTGTTTTCGCTGGGCTAGTTTGGGGAGCATTTGCCTCCATATACCCTCTAGGCTCACCTGTACATGTGCTGTGAGACAACGGTGTCGCAAGTTTCAACCTGAGCCATCTCCAGAAAAAGTCTTTGGCTTCAAACCACCCCCCCCCACCCCACTATGCTGGAGCTGCAGTGATTGCAGTCAACATTATTATTATTTATTAGCAAGCACCGTCAATTCGACCAAGGCCCCGGATTCATTTCTAGGCACAGATCAGAGTAGAGGGTTTGCCGGTAGGCTGGAGGCTTTTGACAGATGGTAAAAACATCCAAGGGCACCAGTAAAACTCCACATCTGCCTTTGTTACCCTCTTCCCTCCTGCCCTGTCCCCCTCACCCTCCTTCCTGCAATGCCCCTCTCCCTTCTCTTTAATTTCCATTTAGTTGATTCTCTCCCCCCCCCCCGTAACTGAACCGAGTCCCCCAAAATGGAACATGACATTGGCTGCCACCACATCGTTCACTCTGCATGTGTGTTATGACCCTAGCCCCACCCTGCGTTTGTCCTGGGTGTTTCACCTGTAAGCACTTCAGGGCAGGGAACGGAGAATACTACAACCTCTTGGTTGGTCCGGAGGGGCACGGCCGTCATAAACGTGATTCTGCATAATAAAGATATCAATCAGCACATCTAGAAACCTATCCCCCCACCCTCATGTAATCAACGTTCGCCACCCAGCATGTTAACAGACCAATGCCCTCAGCTCCGTCCCTGACTCAAACTCCCCTGCTCTGTCCCCCTTCCCAAATCCCCATAAACACAACCCTCAAAACACCACAGCGTCTATCAATCGGAGCAAACCAGACAGTCAGCAGGGTGCCCTGGGAGAACAGAAGAGGGAATGAACAGGGGTTGGGCTGTTAATAGCTTCTTGTTGGCCACGTGGAATAAACCAAACCTGTAGGAAGGGTTTGCATTAAGAAAGGATCGTTGTCCAGTAGCTCAGGTTTGCCGGGCATGGAAGGGGTAATATAGACACGTTTGTGGTAATGCCACACCTCAGAGCTTGGCACTGTTATCAGCACTGGAATCGCTGGAGGCCTCTATGCTCAGATCTCCGCCCTGGCTCCGTGCCTGAAGCCAAACCTCCTGCAGCCTTTGTGGGCTGGCTTTGGATTGTGTGATATTTTTTTTTGGAAACACTGGCTTGTCAACAAAGCCTGAAAACTCAAGATGCTGCTGCTGCCGGCTTTCTCCTGCCCCGCTCTTCCCGGGGCGGTCATGAGGCGGCGGGTTTGATTGCGAGCATGCAATCAGTGTCATGTATTATAAAGGGCGCTGCACATCGACCTACTTCTGTCGGTGGGAAAACGAGGACAGCCGCGCTGCTGAGACCTGGCCCATGAGCCATCTGCAGGTGACAGGCTGGGAACACACGCGCTATGCGGACGCCTCCTTCCCACACGCAGCCTTGTTGGCAAAGGGCGGTGGGGTTGCTGCAACTCATGAGTTGCTGCAACTCATGGGCCCCGCTGCCTGTTCTCTGTCTCTCCTCTCCGCCCCCACTCGTTGCTCCCTAGTCATTAGCTCCCCAGCACAATAGCGGCGTTTGAAAGCCCAGGGACTCCCGGGCCTGCCTGGCTTTGTTTGCAATCTGGCATCTGCGTCTGGCAGGCCGGGGAGCGGGACGGGATGAGGGGCTGTGACATGCACGCTTGCAGGATTGGGGTCTCACCTGGCAAGCACTTCAAGGCAGGGGACAATGTTTCCATTCAGGGGGGCCCAGGCCAGACCCCGTGGGGGGCAAGGAGGGAGTGCCGCCCAGCTCCGCTCCTGGTCCTGGCTGCCAGCCCCGTGCCCCCGGCTCCACTGCTGGCGAGGCCCCGTGCCCGGAGCTCTGCTTCCAGCCCCAGCTGCTGGGGCTTTGCTCCCAGCCCTGCCCCCAGCTCTGTCCCCAGCCTCGTCCCCCTTACCTCTGTCTGTGCCCCCCCCCCCCGAGCTGCGGCCCTGGCTCCAGAGGGTGCAGGGGTGCACGGATAGGGGTAAAGGGGGTGTGAGGTAAAACGTTTGGGGACCACTGGTGTCGGGTAACTCTGTCACGCCCCCAAGGCTGGGCTGGCGGGTAGCTGCTTTATTCCATTGAGGAGCTCCCCCCTTCCACCAAGCCAGAATCCTTCCCTTTTCCGCTGAGCAAACGGGGGTGGGGGTTGGGGGGGTGGAGTGTAACCAAAAATCTGGCCCTTTCTCAGAGGCTTCTCCAACTGCTCCTGTGTTGCCGTCTTCTCTGCGCTTTGCTCTAGGTCGCGGCCTTGTCTAGCGCCGGGGGAGCTGAGAATCTGATTGTCCTGGAGCGGGAGAAGTACAGGCCCCACGAGGTCGGGTCGGTCCGATGGGCCGGGAGCACGTTTGGGCCCATGCAGAAGAGTCGCCTGGGGGAGCATGAGTTTGAGGCCCTCATGAGAATGCTGGACAACCTGGTAAGTCTCCAGCCGACTTAGCTGTGGCCCGTTCCTCACTCTCCACACTCCCCTTTCTCCCACCTGGAGCAGCCTGCCAGAGACTGGGGGAGCAGCAGGAGACTCCCCAGACACAGTGTGCTTAGCCTGCCGAACAGTGAACAGATCCTGGGTGGTTGGAACGACTCATTTCTCTTGCGCCCCCTCTCCCAGGCCCCGACGTGGTGTTAGGCTATGCTGGGCTGCAGGGAATTGTGTGGCTGATACAGGGTATGTCTAAACTGGCACTTGTAGCTGGCCCGTGCAGCTGACCCGGGCACTACAGGGCCTTTTTCGTTGTGGGGAAGGAGCTTTGTCTGCAGCCCGGGCCCTATGGCCTTCCCTCCTTCCGGGTTCAAATTCCAGGCTCCACCCTGAGCAGGAACGTCTGCAATTCAACAGCCCCTTAGCCCGAGTCCTGCCGGCCCCAGTCGGCTGGCCCGGGCCAGCTAGGGGTGTCTAACAGCAGCGTAGACAAAGTGTCAGAGTTCTCTCTCCTCTGAATCCCAATACCTCACTGTGGTACTAGGAGACCACTAGGGTGTCCCTCGCCTCTGTTTGTCAGAGGGAGGTGATGGATGGCAGGAGAGCGATCACTTGATCATTCCCTGTAAGGTTCATTCACTCCGGGGCTCCTGGCATTGGCCCCTGTCGGTAGACAGGATACTGGGCTGGATGGTCCTTTGGTCTGATACATCATGGCTGTTCTTATGATCTTATAAGACCCCGTGATTCACTGGAGCGGTTGTCTTTCAGAGGAGACTCAAAATCTGCGTCTTGACTATTGATGGTCATTTAAAAAGCTCATACGCTTTCCCCTACAATTGGCATCTCTGTTGTCTTCGCCCAAGACTCATTTGGGTGCTTCTACTCTGAGCCGCTCTATTCTGTCACTGGTATGTGTACAGCACCAGTTCCACCGCATTTAATCGCTCTTTAAACTCCCCTCCAATTTTATTTTCAACTGGATGCAGTGTTCCCCTCCACTTCTGTCCTAAACTGTTGTGTGATGTTGCTATGAATTGTTACACAGCTGCCACCTTTCACCTCAGAGGCGGCTGCATGTTGATGTTGAGTGATTCATGGAGCCCGACAGTCTTTAAAGGACTTCCTGCCTTTGGGGGAGCCAGTTTTCAGGTGTACATGCTGCTAATCTTGGGAGGGATGAGGGAAGGATCTCGATTGTAGATAGCCCTTGTTTGACCATAGGGAGAGGGGCAGATAGCAGAGCTGGCCAGAAATGCTCGACTGAAGAACCGTTTCAAAACGAAATGGCCTTTTTCCAAAAACAGTAAATGTGACAATCTTGAATTGTATCCTGGGGTTTGTTGGTTAGTTTGTTGCGACGCTTGTAAAATGTTCTTTTATCAGAAATGTTGTTGCAATCATCATCGAAACTTTCATTCCCTGAAACCGCTCTTAAAAACCAGGATTTGGGTAGACAAAAAACGTGGTTTAAAATGTCAGCGGTTTTGCCAAAAGGGGAAAAAGAAGAATCAAATCAAGCGCAAGATCTGTTCTGAACCCCGTGACATTTTTCTCTAACCTTCCCCCATCAGCCAGGACCCCCAGTGTGCTGCCGGCAGCTGGAGCTGGGTGCGGGGCCAGAAGTCGGGCTGGGGGGTGCTCCCACCCAAGCCCCAGCCACGCCCCCCTGAATGTTCCTGCGCACCCCACACTTTGGGGACCTCGGAGCTAGAGTTTTCCAAGTTTTGTGTCCTTCCAGGGTTACCGAACCGGCTACACGTATCGGCACCCCTTCATCCAGGAGAAAACCAAGCATAAAAGCGACGTGTTGATCCCGGCCACCGTCACAGCCTTCGTCTTCGAGGAGGAGGTGGCTCCCATCGCCACCCTCCGGCAGCATGCCCAGAAGCAGCAGAAGGAGAAGACCCGCTGGCTAAACACGCCCAACACCTACCTACGGGTGAACGTAGCTGAGGAGAACCAGAGAAGTAGCCAGAGGACTAAGACCACGGTAAGGGGGGAAGGAGCTTCGTGGGCTGGGTCTGAGGCATCGTCCTAAAGGAGCATGGCCAACTTCCTCCACAACAGGGGAGCACAGAGGGTAAGGAGTTAAGAACGGCCATATTGGGTCAGACCAAAGGTCCATCAAGCCCAGTATCTTGTCTACCGACATGGCCAATGCCAGGTGTCCCAAAGGGAATGAACAGAAGAGGTGATCATCAAGTGATCCATCCCCTGTCACCCAATCTGGTAAACAGACGCCATTCCTGCCCATCCTGGCTAATAGCCATTGGTGGACCTATCTAGAAGGCCCAATAGGTGCTTGGAGCTGATGTAGACGTCTTGATGATATTTCTCGGTATACCCCAAGCGAGGCCTCGCCCAGGGTAACTGGAGCTCAGGCCAGGACCAGAGTGGGACAGCCTGTAAATCGTTACTGGGAAAGGGGCAGTTTGTATTCACACCAGTTCGCCCATCCCTGAAAACAACCCCTCAGGTTCGAGCTAGCAAAGCTGCTTCCTGGGAGCAGCAGGTCCCATGGGGAGCCCTCGCAAAATTGACAACTGGTCTGTATAAAAATGTTCACCTTCCTCTTCTCCTGGGAGATGCACTAACCAGCTGGGGCTTCTACCAGAGTGGAGCATAGACAGGAACAGTGGGCCGGGGCGAGGGGTGCTAGCTTGAGGCTCTGGAGACACCCAGTCGATCCCGTACGTGACCACTGACTTCCCGTGTGACCTTGAGCACATCACTTAGCCTCAGTTCTCCATCTGTACAATGGGATAATAGCCCTGCCCGGCCTCACAGGAGCGTGGAAGATAAATACATTAAAGGTGGGGAGGCGCTAGGGTACTGGGGGCCCTACAACTTCCTAAGCTAGATAGGCATTTGGATAGGGATTTAACAAGTGCTTACTAGACAGAGGTCAAGGCAAAACCCTAAAGCTGCACGCACCAAAATCCAGAGCGATTAAATCAAACCCAGGTGGGCGGAACCAAAACCTTGAATGTCAGGGCAGGGGGGTGGGTTAGATGTGAATTCAAATTCAGATCCCTGAATTTTGCAGCTGGCCCCTGTCTCTGCAAGGGACTCTACCCCGCTCTACGAAGTTTGGAACGGCCACAATTTTGTGACGGGTCAGAACCTCATAGGCTGGGCCCATGTTTCTCCGGTTCCGGTCTTGATGCTGCGGTTCCGGTCTTGATGCATTCTCTTTGCTCTTTCCCTACCCTGTCCTTGGTACGGGCCAGTGGATGAAGGCCGACGAGGTGGAAAAAGCCAGCAGTGGGACGGCGATCCGAATCGAAAACCCCAACCAATTTGTGCCTCTCTACACAGACCCCCAGGAAGTGCTGGAAATGAGGAACAAGGTACGTCGGCAAGGTCCAGACTCGCAGCTTTGGCATCCTCCATTCCCTTCCCCAGCGCTGCCTTGTAAACACGATTCAGCCCTGATCGCAATGAACCCCTTGGTCAGAGGGAAATTCACTCTGTGAGCCAGACGGAAGCTCCAAATAGCGCCATTGCCCCCCCCTCAACCTCCCAGTCCTTTAGGAGCGGGGCTGAGACATGCTGGTTCGTTTCACGCAGCCACGGACGGGGCATTGAATGGCAAGAGCGTTCAGCAGCTCCTGAGCTAAACTGGATTCAGATGGGCAGCCAAGGAGAGATTGATTCTGGGCTTGACTCTCTAATTCCTTGCTCCTTCTGCCCTCATTGATACCGGTGCAAAGAGCTTTTTACGCTCCCTTAGTCCAGGTGTAAACGTCTCTCCGAAGTGCAAAGCAGGCGCCCTTCAAGGCCCGCTCTATCTATTACTGAGCCCCTAAGCCAGCTCGGCTAGACTTTTATGTCGCTCTTTTTATTTATGGGTTGATTTCTTTCCCCCCACAGATTCGGGAGCAAAACCGCCAGGATGTGAAATCGGCAGGACCCCAGTCCCAGCTCTTAGCCAGCGTGATAGCAGAGCAGAGCAGGAGCCCGGTACTCTTATGACGCATGCGGGCTCTCGCTGGAGCTCAGATCAGGGGGATCAGAGATCAGGGGTAATAGGCTGGTATTGAAGAGGGGGGGGCCTCTCTCCCAGCTCAGAGTTGGAGTGGACTTGCCCCCACCCCATTAAAACGGCACTGTGCCCCAATGTCACGGTTGGCAGTGGTGAATCCACTATCCCACCCCCACACAGCAGCCCCCTAAGGGATTCCTCCCACCCTGGAGCTGAGTTCATGTCACCTTGTGCATGGTGGAATCGCACCGGTTCTGCTGCCCTGGGGGCTTTGCTCCCTGCAGATCAGGATTGGCGTCTGGGAGAACAAACCCCATGGGCTGGGCTCCTAGAAGACGGAGCCTCGGCCCGTGACGAAAGGGGACCGCTCGCTGAAGCGAGATGGCCCGGAAAACCCGCTCCGCCTTATCCCCAGCCCTCGAGCCGATGATGCAATGTTGTGTCTCCTGTTGCTTTCAGTCTGCGGAGAGCAACCTGGCTTCCAGAGCGGACGGGGAGACAAAAGAAGTCTCCCAGGAGATACCGACGGAGCCGGAGTCCCCCAACCCGTTCAGCCAGCTAACCGACCAGGAGCTGGAGGAGTACAAGAAAGAGGTGGAAAGAAAGAAACAGGGATTAGACGGTAAATCCCCGGTGGGGGAGTGGCCAGGGCTTTGTTCGGTCATGTGACGTGTGCGTTATGGGGGTGGTTAGCTAGGGCACTGCCCAAGGGATCTCGGTTCTTGGCCTTACTCCGCCTGGTTCAGAGCAGAGTCTTTCCTCCCGGATCACTGTGAGCAGAACAGAGACTTCCATCGGGCTCTCCCTCCGCCCTGGCCAGTGCCCTGTGTATGGCCGGCACTCTCGGAAAACCCTTCCTGTGGGAGCCGACACGACTTCAGGACATTCGGGGCTTGGCGGAAATATGTTCCAGTTAGCCGTACCCAGAAGACAGGTGGGGAGTGTGTATTTTGGGATTCCCCCTGCCCCCATTTTTTACATAGCCCTTGGATGTCTTCTCTGCTCCTAGGCGAGAGAGCCGCGAGCGTGGAGGAATCGCAGCCTTCTCCGGTGAAGTCCCCCTCCGCTTCCCCGGAGCGAAGCCCCGCAAAGTCTCCACCCAAGAGCCCGTCCGTGTCCCCCGCGAAGTCTTCGGACGGTGAGCTGAGCCTGCGTGCCGGGGGGGGGAGGGTGGTTATGCCGCATGGCGCTGATTAGAGCATTTCTGGGTCCTGCCTAGGGTGGAGGCAGCAGCGTTCCTGCAGTCGCAGCCTGAAATAAACCTGAGCATGGGCAGCAAGGCCTGGGCCTTCTGTAGGCTTGGAGGGGAATCTTCCACCAGTGGAAGATAATCAAGGCCTCCTTTTCTTTATTAAAAGGAGATGGGGGGCGGGGGCTTGTTCGGTGCCACCTTTCTCCCAACAAACCACACGGGAGGCCTTGGGAAGGAGAACGTGTCTGTTGCTTTATTATTTGCCCTGCAGCAGTGCCCAAAGCTCTCACCCCGAATAAGCTCTCCATTGTGTTAGGCGCTGTACAAACCCATTGGAAAACCCCGCCCCCGCCCCAAAGAGGCAGCAGTCTAACTTGAAACAAGGCAACCAGAAGAAGTAGGATGAGGGTATGTGTAATAAGAAGTTGCTGGCTCTGGCCAAACCCAATGAAATCAGTGGGAGTCTTTCTACTAACTCCAGTGGGCTTTGGGTCAGTCAGATGTGTGTGAGTTGGCCACAAGGACTCCGTATAAATATAGATAGAGAGAGATGTAGATATAGATAGCTAGATATGATGGTATTATGTTCTCTCTGCTCTTACACTGAAATCCAAGGCAGGAGATATATAGATATATAGATATCTCCTGCCTTGGATTTCAGTGTAAGAGCAGAGAGAACATAATACCATCAGAGGGTAGCAGATAACTAAAATCAAATATGTCAGCATTGTGTTAATCAGTAGCTGGGCATAATGCAGGGAGAGAAATATCGGAAGTTATTAGCATGCACCTCAGATCAGATGCGCAGATCCCTGGAGAGAATGAAGGTAGATACAGATGGCTGTCCTAGGCAAAGATGTGACCTGGTCCATGAAGGTCAAATGTGGTGACCTTACTCTGATTGTTCTCATTGTGTCACGTTGTGTTTCATTGTGTTGGTGTGTATGTCTGTCCCCACAATGTCTTCCTTTCTCTTTCCATGTGTTGCTTTCATCAAAGGACTTACCTCTGACTCTGAATACTTGTCACTGTAGTAAGTATAGCGAGGCTGTTTTCTAAGCTCGCATACCATCACCTCGCGGGAGGTGGGATGCTTCTCACAGGGGAGATAGAGGGTGGGTAGAGAAATCTTCCGATACGTTCCCAGTGGAGATGCCACTCCGTGGAGAAGCATCCAAATGGGCTAGTTTCCAGTAGCCTCAGGTCTTTGTAGCGGAATCTCCCGTCTTCAAGAGCACCGCACCAAGATCACAAAATCGGCTGAATACACAAAATTCTGGAGGGCTTGACAGTTTTCTTCTGTTCTCAGAACTTGCCCTGAGCTCAGGGGGTCGCGTGACCAGACAGCAAGTGTGGAAAATCGGGGTGGGGGTGAGGGGTGATAGGCGCCTATGTAAGACAAAGCCCCAAATATCCGGACTGTCCCTATAAAATCGGGACATCTGAGTCGCTCTATCAGTGGGGGATCTGTGCATGGGGGAGGAATGGAATATAGGAGGCGACATCCGCCCGGCAGGTCTGAGAGCAGAGCTTTGTCCTGGCTTACTGATTTCAAAACACCAGCCGTCTGAGTTCAGCATCAAAACTCGCCAGCAAAGCTACTTCCGCTTGCTACGAGCAGCTTTTCTTGCATTCCTCTGCCTTTTCCCCATTGCTTCCCCTTGTGCCTATCACTTTCTGCTGTTGCATATGCTATTTGTGCCTTTAGCGTCCTAAACGACAGCATGGAAAAAGAACAGCTCTAAAATTTGATGATGGAAAGTCCCGACTTGGGTCGGGGGCAGTAAAATGAATAAAACCCAATCAATGTTATAGATACTTCTAGGGGTGGTTTCACCTCGCAGCTCCCTTTCAGCCACGCAGGAGACCCCAGAGTCTGGGGCAGGTTTCAAGCTGTGTACATTTAAGGATATTGCCGTGTTGCTTTCTTCATAGAATCGGAAGGGACCTCAGGAGATCATCTAGTCCAACCCGCTGCTCAAAGCAGGACCAATCCCTATTTTTGCCCTATATCCCTGAATGACCCCCTCAAAGATTGAACTCACAACCCTGGGTTTAGCAGGCCAATGCTCAAATCCTGAGCTATTCTGCCCTCCCCCCCATTCATGCTGCCTAATGTGATAGCATCTCACAGAGGCAAGGATTTTTTTCAGATTTTTTTTCCCATTTTCCCCCTACCAAAACAATCTGGTGAAACATAGACGGTTCACGAGATAATGTCTGTCACCAAATCTGCATGTTGCTTGGTGGAGGGGGAAAAGTTGGAGCTGAAAAATCTCACCCCGCTCTATTGAACACAGTCTGTCAGAGAGCGGAAGCTACTTTCTTTCTTCAGTCCTAGCTTATTACCCCTTTGCATTATTTGGAAACATGGGGCTGTATTCTTGCGTTCTCAGGATTCAGCACGGGGCTTCTCTCTCCAAAGTACTGCTCACTCCATCCGCTGACAAACCTTTGCGTAGCGACGGGTTTTACTGTTTTAAATAGGCAACCGCCTTAGGGCTTGGTTCAGTCAAAATTACAGATGGACTCTGGTCAGCTTCAGATTTTGGATCTTTCTGGGCTCTGACCAATCCCCTGTGATGGGACAGATGGAAGTAAGGGCTTGTCTCCACAGAGACTTAGTGCTTATGCACGGCAAGCCGGGGTATGAATGTAGACGGCGGCATGTGTGAGCAAATGGAAAACCCTAATGCCTGGGAACCCTTAGCACTGTTTAAACGTACAGGTCATTTAGTGACAGGCGTCCAGGCGTTCTGACCATCCTCGTCTAGTCTGCTCCTGCGGGGCATCGTGTTTGGTTAGCAATAACCTCCTCTTCTCTGGATTTCCGGAGATGGAATTTGCAACCTCTTTTCCCCAGGGAGGATGTTGAGAGACTTCTGGTTTTAAACCTATGCCAGATTTCCACATAAAACGCAGCCTGGCCTAGCTACCTTGCTCTGGGGCTCTGAACAATTTTGCACCCGGGACACTGTAATTAGATCGACCTGGTGTAGACACGGCTAGGTCGACGGAAGGATTCCCCCGTTAGCCTCTCAGAGAGAGAACCCCTTCCATTGCTCCAGGAGGTGTCCACACCACAGTGCTACAATGGCATAGCGTCAGCAGTGTAGGTTGGCCACTGCAGCAGTGATCATGTAGACTTCCCTTAGTTCCGACTTCTAGCTCTGCCTGTATTCAAGGAGGAAAAATGAAACTGAGGCAGCAAAAGGAAGCATGATCTCTTTCCCCGGCTCTAGGAGATGTGAAATCAGCCTGGGTCAGAGGATCCTTCCCGGTCATATTGTCTCAACCCATCAGTCTCCCATTTTCTCCCCATCACAGCGAGACTGCTCTGGCTGCTGTTGAAATCAAGGGCCAAATTCCCATTCCCTGGGAGCATGATAAGGTCTAGTCTGTGTAAATACCCATAGGCCTGATTCCCCCCACTGCCCGGTAGCTCCTGTGCAAAGTGGATGAAACACACCACCAAGTTCAGATCAGGCCCCCTTTGCAGAGATGTATAAATACCCAAGGTGCACGGCATAGGAGAGCCAGGCTCAGTGGACTTACAGTGGTGTCAGAGAGAAGGGAATCAGGCCATGACAATTTCCTTACGGCATGGGCCAAATTCTGCTTCTATTTAATTTAGTGTCAATCTCGACTATCCTTATTGAAGTCACGGGTGGAATCATTATAGGAAAGCCACCGGGCTAGCTCTAGGCAAGCTGGAAAATGCTCACTCCTTACTAGCCTGCGGTCTCCCCGTCAAAACCACTTCTTCAATATTCTGCTGACCCTTATCTTGAGCAGCCCTAAAGCAATCAGCTGTTCTGCCTGTATGGCAAAGCCAGGTGATCCGGCCCCATAGCCACACAAAGTAGCAGCCCTTCTAGTGAGATTGGGGACCCTGCCTCCATAAATCCTCATGCCTTGTGTCTTTCTCTTGTGAAGGTGCTAAGAAGACAGACACCAGCCAAGCCCTTGCCGATCCCACTGGTGCTGGAGAGAAGGTTCAGCCGGCAGCGGTGGTTGTGAATGGCAAAGATGACGACCAAACCGCAGAAGACACCCTCAGCAAAGGAATGAGCCAGATGACCAAAAACACAGATGCTGACACGGATGCCCCTAAAGACAAAACCGAGTCAATTACTAGTGGGCCTGTGTCGCCAGAAGGCTCGCCATCCAAATCTCCCTCCAAGAAGAAGAAGAAATTCCGGACCCCATCCTTCCTGAAAAAGGGCAAAAAGAAGGAGAAGACCGAATCGTGATTCCTCTCCAGGCCTTCTCCTCCTGCTGCTTCCTTCCTTCTCCCCCACCCACCAAGGTCACCAGAGCAGTAGAGGAAGCTGATGGCCACTAGCTGCCTCTCCTAGAATGGTTTGTGCTGAGATAGAACCGGAGGTTGAGGGTCCTGGAATGACTCCCGTGTAATACGTGTGGCTGAGACAACACCTAGACTTCAGGGGAAATGAGGCGAAATTTCCTGGGTACTCCTGGCACGAGACGTATCGTTCCCTGTTAAACCGGTTTTTGAAGAAGTAAGTGATCTTAGGAATGATTGTGGTCCTTGTTTTCCGCTCAAGGGAGCTAGTCGCTAATTTCACAAGCTGTAAAGCTGGTTCTCTGTACCAGTTCCTCCTCGTCACAGCACTAATGCTCCAAACCTTTTTCTCCCCTGTGGGCTGAGGTTTTGCCACAAGCGGCTCCCTTTACAGCCCACGTGGCCACCTTTTAGAAATAATTTGGTGCAAGAACAGACCCTCGTGAAACAGCAGAGGGCATTGACAGTGCTTGATTCCTTTTTTCCAGTTCTGCAGTGGAATCCTGGCTAATTACCTTGTTGCAATTCACTGTATAATCTCAGATGGAGATGATCAAATTTTATCAAGAGGTGAAGTATTGCTCTCCTAGAAGGAAGGGTCAGGCTATGGACCCATGGCCTTGTGCTTCCTGGGTGACTACTTTACATCTAGGCCAACAAGCCATTTTCAAGTTCCTTTCTAGCGAGAATGATGCCACCAAGTTATCTAACGATCCATTTGCTGCGGTAGTGAAACCTCTTGGAAATGACTCTTGTCTCAGTCGGTGGGGGAGTACACAAATCCCTCCCCCACAATAACACACAAGATAACGTGTCCCACTATAAATATAGTGGTAAGAGCGGGGAAGGAAAAAAGCCCCCCGGGAACTCTGTGTTTAAGTTTAAGAAGCAAGAAAATTTCAGTCACTAAGTGCTACTTTGTTAGTCTGGATTAAACGCACGCTGATGCTATCACTCCTGTAATAATCACTGCAGAATGAAAAGCCTATAGAAAATGTGACTTCACCCCCCACTTGCTGCGCTACTAATTAATTACACTTAGATGAAGCTGTGATGTAGATATGAGACCTGTTAGCACTTTTCATTGCGTTTAGCTTCTGCTGACTCGGCCCATGCCATTCCGGACTGGCAGCGAAGAGGGGTTGTACAGATGTTCCCTCTTCCCTGCCCGTACCCTCCCGCCAACCCCAATTCCAGAGTGAAAATGAAACACGTGTTCACACCTGTGACATGTTATTGCCATCTGGCTTAACCTGTCCCCCCATCTCTAACCGTCCCCCCCTCGTCAAAATAAGACAAGGTTACCAACAGATGAGGATTATTTCAATTTCCAGTTCAGAGAATCATAGAAATATAGGGCTAGAGGGGTCCTCAAGAGAACATCTAATTCATCCCCCATGCTAAGGGAGGATTAAATAAACCTAGACGATCCCCAACCGGTGTTTGTCCAACCTGTTCTTAGAACCCTCCAATGATGTGGATTCCACAACCTCCCTCGGTAACCTGTTCCAGTGCTTAACCGCCCATATAGTTAGAAAGGTTGAGCTAATATCAAACTTGTCATGCCCCGCTAAAGGAGATAAACGGGCCAATGTTCCTCTGTCAGGTTTAGGACTCTTGATCTTGCCCCATTGAAACAGAGTTTTCCATTGGCTTAAATGGGAGCTAGATCAGACCCCGAAGGCTCAGGGTGGCAGTTCTCGAACTATGGGCTATTGTTAGTCTGCAAAATGGCTAAATGGAGAACCATGCAAGGGAGCTGGGGGGCTGGGAAAGAGGTGGTCCATGGAGAAATCTTTCTCTGTCATCAGGTCCACAGAATGGAAGGCTTGAGAACAGCTGACTTAGAAGGATATTGTAGCGTGTATACTGATGCAGTGTGCTAGTTCAAGCTCATCTACAGTCTACCAGTAGATCCATAAGATCAGGAAGCTAGGCCTCTTTCTGGAGTGCCTGGACTTGAAGCTGAACTCCAGTGAAGTTTGGATTTGGATGTGATTCCGGATCCATCTCTGACTGTATGAAGCAAACTGGTTGGAAAAATTCAGATAAAAAAGCAACAACTTTTATTTTTATTTTTTTCAAATGTTCCAACGCTGTGGTTTTCAGAGTCTCATCTGTGCTGGAATGAGACTGTGGGGTCTAGTGGTTAAAGCACATGACTGCATCTTAGGAGACCAGGGTTCATTCCCAGCTCTGGCCTGGTGGTTGACTTTGGGTTCGTCTCTGCACCTCAGTTTCCCCGATGTGCTTTGAGCTCTGCTGTTGAAAAGTGCTAGATGTGAACACTAGGTATGGTTATTTATTATTCCCTTTCACAAGAACAGAATCTGTTCAGGCAAAATGCCCTTGAAATAATCTTTGTTTAAATAAGGCTCTTGTGATGGGGAATCCAAGAACATGCATTCCAGCAAGATCCACACTGAGAAAGTAGTTGATACATTTTCTTCATAGGGTAGGGAATCCGCTCCCTAATCTTGCATCACGAATTGCCTTAATACAGAGCTACGGGGTGATTCACAATTTTTAATGAGCACCAAAATCTTACGTTGACACCTGGTTTTTTTGCGGGGGGGGGGGGGAGGGAAGGAATAGGCTGGAGGGGAAGCTATTTTGAAAACACATGTTATTTTTGTTTTAAAGAGCAAGTTACGAGGTGTGCTTGGCAAATGTGGAACGCGGAAAAAAAATCAACAAAAACAACCTCAACAGCCAAAACGCCGGACCTTTAAGATATGTGCTCTTGGTGTTCATGTATGCTGGATAAATTAAATCCAGGTTCTTAAGATTAGCTGTGTCTTAAGTTTCTGTTGCCTGAATCCACTGTATGCACCATGGGCAGATTTTGACAAATTAAAGACCCAAACCGATAAACATTTACTGTCGGATGTTGTGCTTATTGCCATCAGATTTTAAGGCCAGAAAGACTCATTATGACCATCTCATCTGAATTCCTGAATAACACAGGCCAGAAAATTTCACCCCTGAGTGATCCCGCTGAGTCAGTGGGTTATTATTGACCAGGATGTCTTAATATCTGAATTACAGAGGCCCATGATCCGGATTGGGGCCCCTTTGTACTAAGGGGTGTATAAACATAGATGAAATCATGGTCCCTGCCTCCAAAGAGCTTGAAATCCTGGGTCCTGCTTCTGCCACAGACACGTGTGAAGAGGTCCGTCTATGTGGTGTCAGTCACAGTACTGGGCCTAAGACCTCAGTCCTGCAGTCAGGTCATGGGGGTCCCACAAACTCCAGTGGGGCGTCACGTGAATGGGCACACACCATGTGGATCAGACTGCAGGACTGGGGATTAGAGTGGAGCCTGAGTCTAGGTGAATTCCACCCTTAGTACAATTAATACAGGGGACAAAATTCAGATTTCATATAGCTAGTAAGCTCCATTGACTTCCTTATTTATTTGTACTGGAGTTGCTCCTGTTTACACCAGCTCAGATTTTTGCCCTGTAGTGCGTCCAGTTTTAAAGAAGAAAAACATGAGCAAAGGGTCTGCTTCACACAAAGGCAAATGTTGAGCTACGTGACTGGGGTAAGTCAAGAAGAACCATGTATGGAACGTAGGTTAGAGACACGGTCAAAGGAATAGCCATAAACAAAAGAATGAGGGAATCCAGGCTCCGATGGTTTGGTGAGGTAAAGCGCAGCCTAGACAACTATGTGGGTAAGAGAGTCCAAGAGATCAAGACTGAAGGGGAAAGACAACGAGGCTGACCCAAGAACTGGTGGGAGGTCCTAAGGGAAGACGTTAGTTTGCAGTGTGATAGAAGCTATGGCATCGAGCAAAGTGCTTTGGAGAGCGAGGGCATGTAGAGAGGACCCCATTTAATGGGATTTATGCCAGGAAAAAGAGGATGTGTGTGTCTAAGTCAAATATAGAGGTGCACAGAGCTAGGCTTAATGCCTGAAAAAATCCTGAGCAGAGGCAAAAGTAATATGGCTCCTCACATTTGATTTAGAAGCAAATAAAGAAAGGCTCAAAGCTAAGTTCTTGGAATGTCTCAAGTCACCATTCCCCCAGATGAGTAAGAGGTTCACAGCTTGGTCCTAAGACTTTTTACTTCTCTTCTTTTCCTCTATGGAAGTGTTTCCATTGACATGAAGGGCCTTTTCCTCGGTGTAAAGGAGGAGCCGAATCAGGCCTGTGGACATCTGGGGGCATTGTGGTCTCTCAGAATCAGACCCATGAAGAGGCTTTCACACATAAGGCACAGAACTGCAAAGTCTAATTCACCAATTCCCTCAGAATAACCAGATCCACATCTTTTAGGAATCTCTGGGGCTTCTGTTGGCTTTTTTTTCTATTGAGCTGTTTGAAGAGAAGCACTTGAGTTAATAAGGAACAATGAGCATAGACTAGCTCTGTCATTACATGATATTTACTTACTGGTTATTCATTTATAAGTTTACATCTGTTCGCAGTAACACTTGTGCCATGTAATCGGCAAGGCATAAATAACCATCTAATTATTCTGAAATTACCCCCTAATTATCTCCGCCATTATGGATCTGATTTATGGTTATTTTTTTTCCCCGGAAAGGGGAGGGGAGGGAGAAGAGGAAGAGCTCCATGTGAAGCCATGGCAGAAACGTATGAGATTTAATTCTGTCTTCACCACCCTCCTGGAATCCTCCCAGTGCTTGGTTGGATTCTTGGAGAAGGGGCTTCATGCAGAAGTGTGTGATTCACAGAGGGCTGGACTGGCATGGTTAGGGAAGGAGCCAATGCCCACCCCTCCCTGTCCACCTGCATCAGAGGGGGTTTGGCAGCTGCTTTCCCTGCTGTACAGAGGCCGGTGCTGCAGGTACCCAATCCAGGTGAATACACAGGCTTAGTTACGCATCTATGCAGCTGGGCTGATGGCTAATCCTGAAGATGCTTGATCAAGGTTATAGCTGTACAATGTGGCGATTGGAAGGAGAGAAGGGAGAGGGCTTTTTAAAATAACACGCTCAGCCTAAAGCCCTTTCCTTGTAGTCACACACAGGCTGGGTTTCGAGAGCCTACCCAGAGAAACAGGCTGCTTGAAATACGAGTTAGAGGGACGTTCTGACTGGCCATTATCCTGTGTCGGAGTAGAAGAGCTTCAGTCTAACTTTTGACATCATACAACAAAGCCTGCACTGTGGACCATACCACACAGGGACTGTCTTTGTTTGCAAGTGTTTTAAAAGAGCCCCAAAGCGTCCAGTTCAAATTTGTTTGCTAGATTTTTTTATTTTTAAAGAAAGACCCTGGGCCAAATTCAGGAATAAGCAGGCACAAATCCTCATTCTTCTCTGTTTAGGTTCACAGACTGTGCCCATCACCATGGTGTCTGAGAACATTGAACTGGATTTTCCTCTCATGCCCATTGAAGCCAATGAAGGTGTAAACACAGAGCAAGGTCTTCAATGCCCATTGAAGTCAATGGAAAGACTCCATTGGATCGGGCCCTCAGTTGAGAGTAACATAAGACCTGTTGATTTAACTGAGAGTTGCACTTACTCACAAGATCTTTGGTCTCATCTCTGCTAGGCCACCGAGGTGGGCTGGTGCCTTGGGCAATTATTTCCATCAGGTTTTTCTATCCAAGACCAGTGCAAATCCACTGGTCTGAAGTGAGTGTTTGGGTGTCAGCCTGACAACGGTCAAACACCAAACAGCTTGGGAAGGTGGAAGAAACGTGTCTTTCAAAGAAACATTCATCTAGAAGTGTAGTCTTTCATTTGTCTCTGTGTTTCTTTCCTTTCCATCACTAAGTTCATAACCAGTAGCTGGCCTGATTTGAACCATGTTGAGGGAAGTCAAGGCAAAAGGCAAGGCACTCCTCATGCTTCAGAAATAGACATCACAAGAATCCAGCCCCCTACATGAATCTTAGTGAAGAAGAACTTTGCAGAGAGACCCTCCGTGCTGGGCGGTGAGGGGAATAAGAATATGGCAGGAGCAGGGCTGGCTAACTCAATGGAAATGGCTAACAGGTGACCTCAAACCAACAGAAATACCAAATGACATCAGATTTCTTTTGCTGATTGACAGGTGAGCCTGCCCCAAATCCACAAGCAGGTGTTTTCCACCCTTCAAACCAGCTCTTTATGCTTTGCCTATCACAGTAAATTGGCGGAGGGTAACAGTACACTAAAATGTATAGTAACCCAGGGTAGCCTGATCAGTATATTAACAATAACCAAGCGAAGTACGGTACAATGTTCTGTATATCAGTTGGGCTGTTAAAGTGAAATGTCTGTGTCCGACAATCGTTGCTTGAAATTGCTATTTAATGTCTTTGTCTGTAAATAAGCCCCGGTGTTTGGCCTTTTGCTAATATGTGAAGTTTTACATTAGGGTTCTGGTGTAAATAACTTGATTGCTACTTAGCCTCTGGTATCCTGTAATCTGTGCATAATTACTTGAAAGCTATATTTTTTCTGTATGTCGACATACACTCTTTCAGTGAGCGGGACATTCAGATTTGCAGTTAGTTTCCTGAGGAGGGTGGGGGTTCCTCTGCAATTTTATATTCTGTTTTGGTTTTTAATCTTTCAATACCCAAGTCGTGCTGTTTTAAAGAGAACCTTGTGGTGTAATTTCCAAGCCCTTTATCTGCATTGGGTTCGAGTTTTGTTAAAACTGCATGTCCCTGCATACAGATGATTGTATATGCTCTTCTTTACTGAATGGATATTACTGTATTAAAGCAACTGCACTCAGTGCGGGTATGGTTCTCTCTTTAGGCCCGGGCAGGTCCGGCCTGAGTGATGTCAGGACCAGAGGCTCGTTGTTAAAATGCTATTTCCCTTTGAAAGCTCTGGAACAGCAGCAAATGAAATAAACGTTCACCGTCACACTTACGACACATTGTCTTTTCACGTGAATTTTGCTTCGGTCAGTGAAATCCTCCCATGTTGCCACTTCCATGAAGCTGGCCTGAGCTGGAGGTATCAGCTTCAGGCAGAAGAAAGGCGTTCATTCTTTCTGTCTTTCACTACTGTGCTGAAACTGCCCATTAAAAATGCTATTGGTGGCTTTCCTACTCAATGAATGAAACCTCCCAAACGGATTTCACACAGTTATTAGATCACTTTTAATCAGATCTGTCATGGGCAGGGCTGAACCAGCAATACAGAGGCAAACATCTAGTGCACCCAGCTCGTTCCCTGAACTATTCATCTGCTGTAGAACATTTACTCAAAGACAGGCTATAAGCTTTTCCATGAGCCCCGTGAATCCAGCACTCAATGTGACATTATGCTCCCAAGCTCCACTTATAACACCAAAATGAGACACAGCTCAGACTAAGAATCAGAGAGGTAGCCGTGTTAGTCTGGAATAGCAGAGGTAACAAAGTCCTGTGGCACCTTAAAGACTAACTATAAAGTTTTGAAGCATAAGCTTTCGTGGGCTAATACCCACTTTGTTCCACTGCTTGCATCCGACGAAGTGGGTATTAGCCCACGAAAGCTTATGCTTCAAAACTTTATAGTTAGTCTTTAAGGTGCCACAGGACTTTGTTACCTCAGCTCAGACTAAGTTGTCTGGCAATTTATAATATAAATGTGTCTCTTCTTTCTTGAAAGCTTTGCCTAGCAGTGAAGTAGTCAGCAATGTTGACGTACCTTACTAGCATGGAACTGCACCTCCATTGCGGTTCCCTAAGGGTAGTTTACACCAGTGCTACTCAAAGTGGTGGTCCGCGGACCAGTGCCGGTCTGCGAGCCATTGGCTGCCAGTCCACAGCGAGTTTCCAGGAAAGAAAGAAAGATTAGTATAATTTAAAAATCACACCACAATTCCACCAAGAACAATTATCAGTCGATAAAGTCGACAATATTAAATAACGCTATGTTTTCAGAAGCACATATTATAATATTGATAATTATGCCATAGCGCTACAGCATGTTTTGCATGAGACATGCGAGCACACACTTACTCCACTTCTTCACATACAAAGACCCTGCCGCACCAGTAGTTATGGTACCAGTCCCTGGCACATCGGAAATAAATTGCCAGTCCGCCACATCAGATAGTTTGAAAAGCACTGGTTTACACCACTCTTTCAGGCTGTCTGCATTTCAGGCAGACTGGTTTACATCTGGTTCACAATTTAGCATTTTAAGGGCTAGAGACTTTGTTTTACGGGTAACTGGAGATTCTAAAGCACGTGACAGCAGCCCTGGAGAAAATACCAGCCTGAAGCCAGCCAAATCTGACCAGTGCATAAGATCCCTGGGTCCAGTCCCTGTAGTCCTGTTTGTCCTTCTTTCAGAGGGTCGGAATTCAAATTGGTCTTTCTCTGCCAGGCTGCCAAATTAGGAGCTCAGAGAATCCTTGTAACACACAGCTGGAATGTGATACCGCCCCCAAAGCAGCATGAATTGATTGTATAAAGGACCATGGAGGTTCTTTAATGCCCATTGTTACTCAAGCCTTGGGTTTTATATCTCTGCTGAAAGATGGAACCCCCCTGCTGCTATGCTGGGTTATTGTCTCCCTACCCTTTCACAGGGAAAAGTGCCACCTACTGAATCAGCAGCATCTTAGATACTCCTTGGATGTCTCCCAGCAATCCAGTGATCCAGCCCAAAGCTACTTTGATTGCTCACAAGGTCTGATATGCTGATCACAATATAAGGTGGAATGGCTGCAAGCAACTATGGTGGGGGGAGAGGGAGGAGAGGACTCAGAAGCATCACAAAAAACAAAGCTGAGTAGAGAATTAAGTGAGAATCCAACACATTTAAGAGGAAGGAGCATTGGGGATTGAGGTAATTAATTGTAATATATGGAAGAACGATTTCATGGTCTGTGACGTGTCATGCTTCAAGATGATATTTAGCCTGAGGGATCTGTGTGTGACTACATATGTGACACCCCTGAAATGCAACTACCTCACAACTAGAGGTCAAGAGTTGGCGCACAATGTGCTGCAAACAGCAGGGAATTGTGTCCAATGACACGTAACGCAATTCCTGTCCCTCATGAAAAGTTTCCTGAGAGGACTAATGTCCAGGCAGAGCAAACAGGCCACTGTTCATAGAATCATAGGCCTGGATGGTACCTCAAGAAGTCATCTAGTCCAGTCCCTTGCACTCAAGGCAGGGCTCTGTATTATCAGTTCTTAAAGTCTCATCTCGGAAGCACACACCCAATGAATAAATTCCATAGACCCTCACTAGATGGAAAGGCTGCACGGCGAGGCTGACACCAAACTGGGTCAAGGCCAAGTCATCTTTGATGTGGGCAGGAGAATGGTGAAAATATGAGCGGCAGTGTGTGAAAGACAGAGCTGGGTGACTTGTGACTCAGAAGCACGTACATGATGTGTCCTAATCAGCAATATCCTTGGGTACCAGTCAGCCCCCCCAGCATGCAGATAGGTAACATGTTGTGTGCAAGCCCTTGGGGTTGTGAAAAAGGCTTGCATGCCGCAACGGAGAAGACACCTGCGCCACGGAGCCTGAGCTAGGGTTGAGCTGGCAGCACAAACTGGCACCGGGAGGGAACCCAAAAAGGGAGGCAAATGCTTGTGCATTAACACGTCGTGGGTGGCGGAGGCTGCGCTGGGGCTTCAGTGGGGAGGGGAGCGGATGCTGGGATCTTGTCCTGTCTGTGCTGGGATCTGTGGCCACCAATACAGCCCAGCTGATCTAAGCTGGGGGCTAACCTCACACTAGGGGTTTTCTGTGGGCTAATTAACACCAACACAGCCGGGCCCTGGACCCACAAGTGTGCTAAACACTGCAACTCGGGACAAACCCTAGTGGTTGGGACCTGCCAGCTGCTTGGTGTGCAGTGGGGGTGAGGGGTAAGGGCCAGGAGGAGGATGTGCTCTGTTCTTAGGGGAACCCCATCAGCCGGAACCAAACTGCGGCGGAGCGAGTTCCCAGCCGGAGCCGGAGCGGACGGACCGACCACCGGAAGTGCCCGGCGGAGGGTTTTTCTGCGGTTTGTGCCTGCTGGTTGGGGGCTGAGGCCGAGGGAGCCGCTGGGGTCCGGGCTCGGCGGGATGGTCCGGAGCCGCTCCAGGTCCCCGCCGCGGAGGGGTGAGTGCCTGGGGGAGGGGGCCGGAGATACCGGCGCACCCCCTGCAACAAGGGGGGGGGGAAATCTCAGATGCACCGGGGGGGGGGTCAATGGAAGCTCTTCCCCCCCCCCCCCCGAGAGAGAAGGGCAGGTGTACAAATCCTGGCCCAGGGCGTGTGTAAATGGGAGTTATTACCCCCGTCAGCCAGAGGCTGGATCCCTGTTGGGGGGGGTATTCCCCCCCCCCTCCAAACTCAGGACCCCTCTGATCTCTGCCTTGAGGCGGGACCCCAGGAAGCCAGATAACAGGGCAAAGGGGAAAACTACTTAGATATGGGGGTAACAGGGGAGTTTGCCTCTCTCCATTGGAGGGGATCTCTGAGGCCTACCCTTGTACAAGGGTGGAGGAGAGATGCACCACAGAACAAAGGAAGGGGGCATGCTGTCAAAGGAATCAAAATAAGCCAGCCCTGGAATCCAATCCACCTCTGGCAGTGGCTCGCTGACCAGGATCTTGGCTGTTAAGAGGGGTGGGCCCTATTTTGCAATGAGTGCTGTCCTGCGTCCCTCGTCTTTCCTGCTCCGCTCTCACTGCTCTTAGGACAATCCTCTTTACCTCTGAGCACGTCTTGAGGTTTAGTGAATGGACAAAATCTCTCCCTTTGTTTTAGTTTATAAGATACTCTTTTATAAGGGTGGTGAAGCACTGGAATGGATTCCTTAGGGAGGTGATAGAATCTCCTTCCTTAGAGGTTTTTAAGGTCAGGCTTGACAAAGCCCTGGCTGGGATGATTTAGTTGGGGATTGGGCCTGCTTTGAGTAGGGGGTTGGACTAGATGACCTCCTGAGGCCCCTTCCAACCCTAATATTCTATGATTCTATGATAAACACATGGGTTTACTGAAGCTATAACAAGGAGGGTGATGCTTTCCAGCTAGCCAACCCTAATCAGCACCCCCCACTTCTTCCCCCAATCATGGCTTCTTTCAGAACGTAGGCGCTCTCGTTCTGCATCCCGGGAGAGGGAGAGGAGGCGACGGGAGCGTTCGAGGTCCCGGGAGAGGGACAGGAGGAGGAGTCGTTCCCGTTCCCCGCACAGGAGGCGATCTAGGTGAGGAGAAAATATCTGAATTCTCCAAAGGCAATAGGCAGAGCTTTTAGCTGACAGTCCCATTCCCCCACTGTTCCTATTGGTGTTATTCTTGTGATATCAATAGGGTAATGGGGTACTAGCTTCCCTGAGCCTGGGCAATGGGTTTGGGGGGCTGGCTGAGGAGAATTAAAAATAATTCTACAGTCAGACAGATCTCACTATTAGGGGGCTCTTTACTAATATTCAACCTGTGTTGTCCTTTACTTAACTAGGGAAAACATGATGAAATTATGCCTCCTTGTATTGTTTGTTTGTTTGTTTAGAGTGCATTAGCACCTGTGGTCTCTTGTCCTGGGTCAGGCCTCCGTTGTCCTAGGTGCTGTACAATGCAGAACAAAAAGATGGTCCCTGCCCCAAAGACTTTACAGTCTAAGGATCAGATGAGTCAACAGATAGTGTTTCCATGTGCACCCCCCCAGCCTGTGTCTAGGACAGTGCCAGCCATTGGAACACCACAGAACCATTACTCTACTTCTTTGGTGTCCCACGTAAAGCCATAGGTGGGATTGTAGTTGAGTGTTTGTTGTAGATTCAACCGCCAGCACTTATTACAATGCCAGCTGCGGCTGTAGTTTCCTCTCTTGCTGTTGGATTGAAATCTGTACTTGTGTGAAATTCTAGGTCCCCGAGACGGCACAGATCCAGCTCCTCTTCCCCATCCCGGCAGAAGGAAAGGCGAGACGATGAAAAGAAAGAAACCAAAGACCCCAAAGAGCATCAGATCACAGGTAACAGAGCAGAGTCCTAACCTTGGGACGCAAAGCTGCCTCTTGGGAAAGATTATTAGTTATAAATTGTAAAGGATTACTAGAAAAATAATGAGTAAAATGAAGTCTGGGTGTTTTGCTGAATTGTGTGTGTGTGTGCGGGGGGAACACGGATGGCGATGACTCTTATCTACATTCCTAACAAAGCAGGTCACTCTTTTCTGTCATCTGTGATACTTTATTTTAGAGCAAAATTTAGAAAGTATCTCAAGTCTGTGTGTAAAACCCAGAAAAGAAATTGAAACCACCGGGTCTCCCTTAGAGGAGGTTTCCCTTCCGTTTTCTGTTGCCTCCCCATCCCACCTTAATTGTCCGTCATTGTACGCTTCTAGTTACATCTCTCTGTCTGGCTAGGACACAGGCTCCTGAGGGCTGGGATTTTGCCGTCCTATTCATCTGTAAAAAATCATGCACACGTGGTATTGTGTAACCTTATTGAACATGCTGTTTAGGAAGCATATCTTAGTAAGACTGAATTTAAAAATAAATCTTAATTTCCCTTTGTTCCTCTTGCCATTCTCTTTGCTCAGTTCTCCACTAGCAAACATTGTAGGTGAATGTTTAGTTTGTTTGGAGTTTTGTTTGGGTGTGTGTTTGGGGTTTTGTTTTGTTTGGGTGTCTGTTTGGCATTTAAAAGCAAATGAACTTGGGAATATTTTTATTAGATATTGTAAAAACAAACACCTGCAAACCCTCCATTTTTGGACCAAATCTGACCATGCATTGTTCCTCTACCCTCTGGCCCAGTTTTCTGTTCCAGAGCTGTGTTGGGGCAGACCAAAGAGCCAGTTTTGCAATACACACAATGGTTTTGTCACATGCACAAATCTTTATGCCCTACCTTCCAAAATAGCATGTTCGATAAGGTTCCATCAAGTGCATGGTCATTTTTCCTAGTATTCTATTTCACATCCCTCTTGTATCTTTCTGGCTTTTCAGAAGAAGATATGGAAGGCAAAACAGAGGAGGAAATTGAGATGATGAAAACAATGGGATTTGGATCTTTTGACACAACAAAAGTGAGTAGACTGTTCCATAGAACTTGAGTAAAAAGTTCTTGCCTTTTTCCTGATTATATTTACAATTCATTCTTGGGGATCGCCAAGCTGTCTTGGTAAGTTTAGGAAGAGCCTTTACAAGAGGATGAAGGAAGGTTAGCTGTTTTGCTGTTACATTAAATCACTCAGTGCTACAGGTCTGTGTGTCAGCTTTTGAATTTGTCAGTAAGTAGCAAGAAATAACTCACCAGTGGGTTGAAATGTTGCATCAGAGGAGTATATTGTCAATAGGAATCACACAGGAAGGCTAGTATTGATCTTCTAATACAGAATTAGCAGGGGGGTTCAACAGACTGGTCATGATTGGCAGCTGTGAACCAATGAGCCCTCATAAGACAAGTAAGGTGAGACCAAGTCAGTGCTGTGCTGGGACAGAGGGAGTGTTGCTGTGGATCTTGAATGGATACTCCAGTGAGGTGTTGTACTTCTCACCTGAAAGCCAGTACCGTTAGATGTTAAACCCTTTGGATTTCCTAGGGAGCAGGGCTTCCTATATTGATTTCTCCGGATGTATTGATTTGATTTTCTTGTCGCTTGCCTCTGCTGCTTTTGATCTGCCAGCTCCTGGCTACAGCCCCCCAGTGTGGGATTCTAGTTGCGGGGCTTGGATCAGTCCTTTAGTGTGATTCTACTTTTCCCTAAGGGTGTGATCCTGCAAACACTTAATACTGATCATAGTGTGTACTACCCTGTTGGCGCTAATGGAATGATAACTGTAGTGTCTGTCTATACACCACTCACACTATAGTGTCTGAACACCTCGTAATCATTATTTGTCCCTCAAACTCTCCTGGGAGGGAGGGTGGGACCATCCCTATCTTACAGATGAGGCACTGTGGCACACAGAGGCTAAGTGACTTGCCCGGGGTCACACAGGGAGCCAGAAACTGAGCCTGAGTCTCTTCAGTCACAGACAAGTGCCCTATCCGCTATTTCTGATGGGTACTAAGGCCCCTTTTACTCAGAGCCCTGGGAAGGCCTGGTTACAATGTACAAAAACATGTTGCAACAGTGTTTCCGATCCCTGCTATGGCCTTGGTTAGACAAAGCTGTATCCTGTCACTGTTCTTTATGGAAGCAGATGGGAGTTACCATTGAGCTTTGTGATATGATGTGACCCTGGGAAAGTGGGTAGGTCTGTAGTTCATTGCTTCTGAAAAGTGGATTTGCTTTGTTAGTTCCATTCATCTGCATTATAAAACTAACCTGGCAAAGATCTAGAAAGTTGCTACTAACTGGTTTCAACTTACATGGAGTGTTGGTATAGGCTTCAGGTCTGTGTAAGCTTGAAAGTGTCTCTCTCTTGCCAACACAAGTTGGTCCAATAAAAGACATGACTTCACCCACCTTGTCTCTGGTTTCAAGTTGGCTTTCTTGCGAATGACATACGCTGGGTTAGATGTGTTGATCCCAGCTCCACAACCTGTGCCCTTGTGTTTCTGTGCCTCTTCCTAAACAGTTCTCTGTAAAACACACTGAGTTTTGGAGCTCTCTCTCCCATTGTATCTTTCAGGGGAGGAAAGTGGACGGCTCCGTAAATGCCTATGCTATAAACGTGTCACAGAAGAGAAAGTACAGGTTTGTGTTTCTACCACTTGGACAGACTTGCTCTGATTTTGGAGACTGTAATATCTGAGGGCTGCAGGGTATGTGGGAGGAGACGTCATTTCTTTTCCAGGAAAATGTGATTCAGAGAAGGCTTTGTAGGCCTGGTGAGTATGGTGGTCTCTAGGCCTATTGACTGAGAAGTCATTCTTATTTGTGTTGAGGTGTGCTTGTTGATTTTACATCTAAGCAGCTATTATGCACTACTCAAAGCAGATGTTTCTATACACTACTCAAATCAGAAGTTTCTTGCCTCTAGTTTCTCTAATCTCCATTGCTAATGGAGAGAGGAGTGAACCAAAGAACAAAGGTGCACCCGCTCCCTGTTTCGATATATGTAACTCTGTACAGAGCTTAGATCCTGTGGCAATAAATATGTGGCGAGAGTGGTACAGAATGTCACTGGGAATCTTCTCCCTCTGCTCCCTGTAACTGCAAGAAAAATGTAGCCTACCTTCACTTTTGTGCATTCTGCATCTCAAAGTTAAACCAAAGCGCCTGTGAAACATACTGTATTGGCGGCCTTGGGGACTAAAGTCCTTTAGCCATTGAACACGAACGGCCCTGGCAAGCTTCCAAACCAACGTGCCTCTGCTTGACATTAGCAGGTTGGCACTAGAATCTTTTGCCGCTACAGAAGGAGTGTGCTGTCTGGTTTGCTGATATTTCTAAACTGGCAAAAGCCCTAGTGCAGATCCAGTTGTAGTGGCATAAAAGTGCCTTTGTCGGTATAACTCATTTTGCTCACTGCATCAGGAAAAGCTATACTGGCAAAGTCCCCTCGCCCCTCCCCTTCTGTGTGTGTGTGGCCAGTATAAACGCAGTCTAGGCTTGGAGGGTTTGCTGCTGTAGACTTGACCGTAGCAATTAGTTGCGGTGGTTGGGTGAGTTCTCCAGGGCTCATTCAGCCATGACTTCTTTGCCGAGACTCCCATCAGATATCCCAGTGAGTGCCAATCCTGTTGGGTATTTCTCAAGAACACCCAGCTCATGTCACACACAGCACGGACAAGGTGTCATAAAGTGGCAGCAGCGTTCTCTCCCAGCCCTCCTGTGCTGGGCTTTCACCAGCCCTTTAAAAGCCACCAATCCCGTATGAATAGAGTAGAGCCGCGAAAGCTCATTACCAGGACTGGCAATTAAGTTCTAACTCTGCTGATTTCTTTCCCCTCATCACAGGCAGTACATGAACAGAAAAGGTGGATTCAACAGACCCTTGGATTTTATTGCCTGATGGCTAGTCTTGTTACCTGTGAAGAATGACCCTCTGGAGCACGAATGGTTAATACGTTATTGTCTCACTGTGACTTGTGTGTGCTGGAATCTCGGAGGCAGAAACTCGGCTTTTCACTGTAAAACGAAATTAGCTTATTTATGAAAGTCCAGAAATGCTTCCTTTGCCTCCTAGAAAGAGAGGGTAAAAATGATGTTTTCTAGAAACATTGGGTTTGAATACGTTCAGGCCTGTTTTGTTCCCTGTCAGGACTTTCCTGTTAGATGTATTATTTTTCATTTCTTCTATGAGTTTTTTTTTTAAATAACTAAATATTGTCAGTTACAATAAAAACCAGTAAATATTTACCCCCACCCCATAATTAAACTATATTGGCGTTGCTCAGGAATAAAGCACCAGAGAGGAGGCTGTTGGCAATGTGTCTGGGCAATTTTTATTTGCCTGTCAAACAGGGATAAATCAGTCTGAAGATGAATCTGGTTTAGGGTTTAAACCAGAAACAGGATTATTTTGGAAGTGTGCTTATGGGAGAATCTCAGGGAGCCGTGCTGTCTATGTTTTCCTAATTTAAGATTAGGAAAATCTGTAGAATTGTTTTCCTAATTTAAGATTCCTCCCCCCCCCCCATCCTTACTTTTCGCTTATCCCTTTCCTTACTAGTTAATAATCAAAGTTGTCCAGAACTACCGAGTAGGATCGCATGACATAGCGTCAAATGGTTGCAGAGAGTTTACTTAGTGTTTGGCTTGGAAAAACGTAACATGTTTGAATATTCTTCAGTTTTATATTTGTTTACAGATTTCTTACTTAAAATTCTTCTTGAGGCTCTGAGAAAAGTTTGGAGGTAAAGCGGGGTTCTGTTAAAGACCCAGAGGTGTGAAACATTTAACGCCTTCATTGCTTACTGTGCATCTAGATTATTTTTGATAAACAACCTTTTCCAACTGCCATGGTTTATTTGCTGTGCCATTTCACACACATACCAGGAGGTGGCAGCACATACAATGGCTGATTTCAAGTGGTGGTTTAAAACCTATAGTGTAGACCATATGCCCATCTGACATAAAGTGCCTAATGAACACCTCTTCTCTCATTTGCAGTCATGTCGACCAACTCTCCCATTCATGATCGCATAAATTCCCTGTGGCAAATACCACCATTACTTCCATGGCAAAGGAACATTTGAAAAGTGCTGCATGTATGTTAGCTCTTCCTAGTTCAATAAGCAGTGTTTGTCCTCCTTAGAAAAATATTAATCATGCTCGCTGTTGTTCTTCATCTTCTCTCTCCAATCTGTCTATTGGGCCAGTCTGCTGTCTCTGAGCCACCAGCCTCTAATTCTAAACCACCAGTAGGCTGTGGACTGAGGTTTTGGGAACGGTTGATCAAAAGTTTGATAACTCTCACATTGTGCAACTAGTTCAAATCTCTTGCATTCGTGTACCTTTTAACCTCAGAGACTTGGATAGCAGATAGATTTGCCTTAGATGACCTGTTTGTTTGTTTTTTAAATCAAGCTCAGTATTCATGCCCTGGCAGTTGATCATTTCCGAAAGCCCCCCCACTACTCTAGCCTTCGCATATTCTCACCTCTCTTGCTGTAGCCTCTGATCACTGACAAGCAAAACACGATTTTATATTTTCTTTTCCCCCAACTAATCTGGCAGAGGGAACAATCCAGATTAAAGTCACATGGGCCGACCCTGCAGTGATCTAGAATGGCATCAGGATTTATTTCAGCCCGCTCAACTAACTGTCGGGACCCAACACTAGCAGTATGCTAACATGCCACGCAGTCAGAAAACACGCGTGCTAAGCACAATCTGAACTCTGGCAAGAGAGACCGTTGTTATCTGAAATTGGGCAGGCAAAACTAATAAATAAGGGTATGTCCGGAGCCTGTTTAAAACACTGAGTAAAGATGGTACTGCATATGCCGGAAGACTGAGGAAGTTGACAGCCTGCAATGTAGCACCGCCAGTCATTAGATGAGGAAGATAATTTTCAGGTGTTTAGCTTCTATTGATTTTCAGTTGGAGCTGGTTGCCTGTGTGTTTATTTGTGCCTTCAAATATCTCCCTGAAGTCTGGAGAGGGCAAGCCAAAATACCCTGCAGAAATTTCTTTACAATACTAAAGATCAAACAATGATTTGCCTGTTGAACACTCTCTTGAAAAGAACGTGCCATTTCTGAGCGATGCTGTATGTGTGTTATCGGGTTCTGCTGTGTATTCTCGAACATTTACAATCATGTGGTGTTGGATTTTTTAGCCATGTTGTGGGGGAAAGAGATGTGGAATTTTACATACAGACAGACGTCCGGCACTGTGGGTCACAGTAGAGAACCTAAAGCCTGTAGAAAATCTAAATGTCTAACATAGTCTAATTTGTGCTGGCTTTTGTAATTTTTTCCTATGTGGAAGATTCTGTTTTCCATGAGGACAATGATCTCCCCCACCCCAAACAACCACAGCAGTGATGAAGATGTTCTGTTAAAACTCACGCCTGATTCTTAATCTCAGACTGGATTCCAGTTGTAGACTGGGCCTATGACAAACATAGATTAAAGCTGTCTAGAGGTTAAGGCAGCATCTTTATTCCAAGGCTTTATCCTACCGTAAGTTTTGATTCGCACAATATAGCAGGAGGCCAGGCAGAGGCCTCTGATAAATTCCCTCTGGTTGCCTGAACCATGTGAAATACAGTATTACTACCTTAAATCCTTAACTGATTAAGAACCAGTTATTAGCCAGTGTCTGGTTCTCCTAGATCAACAGGTCCTGCTTTTAAGATGAATTCTTCACCCACTCAGCTAAACCTGGGAGGTGACTGCTGCCTTAGGGACTCCATACCAGGGCAGAAACAAATGCTTTTGGTCATGCACTAACTTATTTTCTCTATGCATCAGAATCATATTCATATCCTGCTTCTCTGGGAGATCATTGTCCTGTATGTCTCCGTGCGGTGTGGGCTGGGACTAAAGAAACTCCAGCAATCCTTCCATAACAATATAAAATCGCTTAATTCCAAGTGTTTCAGGAATCCACCTGAAAATAGCAAAATGAGCCTGGAGGCAATACAGGTGCTGAAAAAGACGAAGACACTAAGATTAAATAGGAGGAAAAGTGGAGGCTAGCAGGCAGGAAAGGAGGAGAAAAGGCAGGCAATAGTAAGTTTTTGTGTAGATATGTGTTTTCTTGGAACAATATTTAATTGTGACTTACGGGTAGTTCAGCTGTTTGCAGCAACATCAGACAGGCTGTTCCCTGGTGTCTGGCAGGAGGAAATTGACAATCTTTGGCTGTTGTACTCTTTGAAAAGAGCAGAATAAGCCTTTCTCTGCTGCTTCAACTGCATGCTATTTTCTGTGGTTGCTTTTTATGGCTCCCTTTACTGATTGCTGTTTTAAAAATGGATCTGAAACCTACTCGACCCTCATTTACATGTGGAGGTTATGGTCAGTGAGGCAAATGTTAGCCCTCTTGTCTGAATGCTGTATGCAAGAGAACACCTGCCAGTCATTTCTGATCATGTAAAAGTTGTTTGTGTCTTTCCTTTGTACGTGAAGTCATATGATAGGATGTGGCTTGATTTACAAGAACAAAAACAAAGCATATACAGCAATCTACGTTTCATGATGTTGTCAGGTTAAATGGTCAAACTATTGTTTAGATTTATGTCTTGGTTCATGCTAGAGGAATGCTTTAGGGCCAAGTTGCAAACCCCCAGCAAAAGGTTGTTTCAGGGGAGGCTGGTCTGACAGTATCAGTGTGTGCTAATTGAAGCAATTTACCAAATTAGAGCCTTCTCTATGCCCATCATGACCTGTTCTACTGTGCACCTTTACTAGTACAGTTCAGCTTTGCATTATCGCAAATGGTGGCAGAAGTGTTTGAAGCAGCCTTTCCCCAGAGCGGGTCTGACTTTGAGCAGGTAGTACTGGCATATTGGCACAGGGCAACGAGAAGCAGCCTAGACACCCAGTTCTAAATAACCTGAAGGGCCGGTGCTGCACAAGATGAGGGGAGTTCCTGATCTATACCTAGAGAATAATAGAAAGGGAGTGATGCACTAAAGCCTTGCAAAACATCAGGCAAAAGCCCTCCCCCGTGAGTGCTGTGATGTTGTGTTGTAAAAGGGTGGGGATAGCTCATTTTTTGTGGGGTGGCCTTTTGTTTTGTCTATTCATCAGTGTTGCATTGCACATGTCAGCAGCTATATTCCCCCACTGCATGCAGCCACCTCCCCCTCTATCTTCCTTCTACACTCCCTAGCTCTTACAGCTCCAGCTTGCATCCCTCCTTACAGCTTGCCACTTGAATCCAGACCCTTGCACCCCATCCCTTCCTGCCCCCCCTCCCCCATCCCTTCCTGCCCCTTAGAATTTCCTGGTCCTTGCACCCTGCACCCTCTTGCATTGTCAGGGGCCAAAGCCTGACACCTGGCCCCAGAGGCCTTGCCCCGCCTCTTGAGCTTGGCTGCTCACTGATTGGTGTGTTCCGTTGGAAGGAGCCAATGAGCGGTTGCATGGACGGTTGGAGCCTTACACAATAGAGGGAGGGCCTTCGGGGAGGCTTGACCAATCCGAGGTAAGAAAAGGATGAAGGGGTGGGGCATTTTTGGCCAAGTTTATTGGAGAAGAATAGGTAGGGCGGAACCAGGAAAGTCCTAGCCAATCGTAACTTCCCAAGAGGAGATAGGGGCGGGGCACTTAGAACAGTTGTCCTTTTGGACCACACAAAGGGCGGTACTTCCTAAGCATTGGCCAATGAGGAGGTAGCTGAGGGATGGGGCGGGGACCTATGGCTGCTGGGCTAATCAAATAAAAGAGGCGGGTCCCTCATCGGGGCAGGAATAAGGACAAAAAGACCAATCAGGCGAGGGTAATAGAAAGAGGCGGGCCTTTATATGAGCCGACCAATGGGAGGCCGGGAGTGGGTTCTGGGTATCCAATGAGGCCGGGGCTGCAGGGGGCAGTGGGTTGGGTTGCGGGGGGGAGGTTGGTTGCCCGGGGTCTGTCAGAGCGGAGCAGGAGGATAAACATTCGGGCTGTGGAGACCGGCTGCTGCAGCTGCTGCTCCGAGAGGCTCCGTGGCAGGGCGAGCGCAGGGCCCCGGCGTAAGATGGCGGCGGCGGCGACCCGGGTCTGTGTGAACATCCAGATGCTGCTGGAGGCGGCCGACTACCTGGAGCGGAGAGAGCGAGGTACCGGCCCCCGGGCACAGCCGCCCGCCCGCCCCGCTGGGGTCCGACCTCGGGCATAGCGCGACAGACCGCGGTACCGGCCCCCCTCCCCGGAGAGACCGGGGTATTGCGGCCCCCTCCCCCATAGGAGAGACCGGGGCCTGCTTGCGCCCCCCCCCCCCGGAGAGAACGGGGTGTCGATCCCCCCCCCCCCCCCCAGGATCCCGGTCCTGCCCCCCCCCGGGGGGGCCGCGCTCCTCCTCCCGGTCCCCGCCCGGGGAGAGTGAGGGTCCGGGGAGACGCCCCCGGGAGAAGGGCCCGATGGAGGGGGGGGGAACCGAAGACCCCCCCAACCCCCTCCACCCGAGGAGCCAGCGGCCTGCGCGCCTCCCCCCACCCCGTCCACGGCGAAAAGCGGAACCGAAAGGAGCCGGGATCCCATCCCCCCGCCGCCCCCCTTTTCCCCCCCCGCCGCCCCCCTTTTTCCCTCCCCCCTATTTCCCCCCCACCCCCCTCTTCCCCCCCGCCCCCCTCTTTCCCCCCATCCCCTTTGCTCCCCAGTCGTCCATCTTGGGGGGGGGATCCTTCTCTCCAGGCACACGCTGCCACTCGTGGGGTATCATCCCGGCCCTGGCTTTTTGTGTCGCTCCTCCCAGGGAGGGGCCCCCCTCCAGGAAACAAGTGTTGTGGAGATTCCCCTATATGGGATGGGGAGAAAGGGACCCTGCACACCCATCTTCCACCTCCCCTCCTCAGAATCCCTATTGCTTGCCGTCTGCGTGGTTTCCCCCCACGTATGGCATGGGCATGTCATACCCCAGCTGGAAACAATGGATTGCCTGGTCCTGGAGGGTTTTGTATAAGGCTCTCTGTGTTATTCGTTAGTAATCTCATTGGTTTCCACCTTTTGGGGTTTCAGATCTGTTTTCCTCCTTCCCCCAGTACTCCTGGATGTCTGTCTGTTTTGGGCTTACTTAATGATCAAGTGAAATCCTGCCTTTTTTTTTTTTTTTTTTTAGAAGCAGAACATGGCTATGCCTCTATGCTACCCTACAATAACAAGGACAGAGATGCCTTAAAACGGAGAAGCAAGTCAAAGAAAAACAGCAGTAGTAGCAGGTAATGGCAAATATTATGGTACTTGCATCCGTGTGTGTGGGATCTGACTTATGCAGAAGCCTGTAGTGCAAAATTCTGCCATTTCTAGTATGATTATAGCTCTGTGACAAGCTTGGGTATGTGTCTTGATTTATACCACCGTGTACAGTGGTATTTTTAATTAAAGGGTTGTTCTCACTTGACAAAGTCCTTGTGTTAACAACTCAGTTTTTAAAGCATTCCATTTACTAACTTATTTAGGCTTTTTACTTCTATCTTTACCATGGGAAATGAAGGTATTAGTCAGTTTCGCTTTTGCTTTCAATCAACTGTATATTTTGGCTTTTCTGCAATAACACAATGGTTCAATGTTTGGATTGCAAACACTGCAGAGGCATAAAACTATTTAGTTTCAGTACAAACCATTAAAGTAAATAAAATGAGGCTTGATGTGGTTATAATAAAGGTAATATACTGTAATTGTATAATGCCTCAGTCAAATCTGGCCCAGACTTTGGTTTTGGCACTTCAAGAAAACAGCAGTATTTTTTTAACACACCCATTCAGATATCTTTTTATGTCTGTGAAATAAAACTTTTCCACTGGCACACAATACAAAAGCAAAATTTTATAATATTTCTTCCTGAGATAGGTGTGCATACATTTAGACTATTGTGTGCATGTTTAACTGCAGTAATACATGAACATAGTCAAACTTTTTAACACCAGTTACTTTCTAGGGAAGCCTCTAAAGAACAGAAACTCATTTTTTGCTGCATTTTTTCTCAGAAAACTTATTTGGAATTTTGCCATGTGACATGATAGAAATATGTTTTCTAAAGCTAATGTGAAAATTGAAGGAATCGTGTATTTAATTCAAGATTGATATGCAATGCTAGATTCAGATTTTCTAACATTTTTTTATTTCACTGTAAGCATTTGTGCAGGAATTCTTAACTAGAGCCAAGTTATATGACTGAGGGCAGAAAGTGACATGGTTTTAGTTTGACACTTAGATTAAACCTTGCTTCCTGTGCCACTTTTGTTTGACAGCCTGGTTTGTTTATTGTTCATCTTGAAATCCATCTAGAGCTTTGCTGCCGATTATTCATCTTTGATTTAATATACATCTTGTTTCTCAGGGCAGCTAAAAATGCTAAATCACACAATACTGGAGATGTTTTCTTGGGATTTAATCCATCCAAATTTATTTCACTCCAAGCTGTTGAACTTTAAATTGGATGAGCAACTTCTGCAAGCCTTTTTTTAGGTCCTAAAGACTCGTAGGTTAAAACTGAAATTCCTGTCTTGTTTTAGGTGCCTGCAACTCTCTCCATTTAATAGTCGTATGTATAAATGCAAACTGCTACTTTTAGGTAATGCCTGTGCTGTGATGGAGACGCATAAAAACCAGGAAGTTCACAGTTAAAGCTCTGTCCTTAACTCACCCTGTTTTGACTATGGTTAGTGGCCTAAGATCAGTACGTGATGTGCATCATATGTGCTGCAATATTTAGGTACGGCATAGCAAAAGAAGGATGGAATTTCAGTGTGAACTTTGAACTTGGGTTTGTGTCGCAACCTCAATGTTTGGAATCTTACTTGGGCTGTAGACTGTCATATATATCAGTGCATGCCTACTATAGTACTTAGACTTTTCTCTGACCACTCATTAATATAATAGTCCTGATGACTCCTTTGCATCTCTGTACTAAGAAGGAAATATTTCACAGTGCAGATGGACAGCCTCTCAAATGTCAAGAAATGTTAGGGTTTTGATTTACTGAAGTACAGATAGATGTCTGAAGGATGTTACAAATGCTCCCCCCCCCCTGTTTTTAAACCTTCTGGTCCTAGACGTTTTTATGGGATGGTGAGAGGGAGATATTTTTGCAGCTCAGTACCCTAGAAAGCCTTTAGAAATGGAGGTTGACCACACAAGGCTGATCTCTCTCAATGTAGCTAGTGACAATTTCATCAGCTTTTTTTCAGCCCACCTCACAGAATTCTGTAATTACAATTAATTTTAATAGTTAAAATTGTAAAGCTCAACTTTGTAACTGACCTGCAGGAAAAGTGTATTTAAAGGTGGGCAGTGTTGGCATTGGAGAGTGAGCTCTTACTTACGTATACATTAAGTGCCTAAAGGTCAAATCCTAATTTAATGGAGAAATAGTACAATAGAAAGCAGTGTGAACAAATTTATCTCTAAATATCGTGTGGGTGACCACTTCCTTTCTTACTGGCCTGTTTTTAGCTGTTCTGTCTAGGGACTAAATATTTCCTGTTTCATTAGGAAATGTGAAATGACTCCTTGTTTTAAACAGTTTGATTCTTAAGTTGGCAGTGTCCCTTTAAACTTTTTAAGTAAGACAAAATCTATCTTTTGTGAAAGTAATACTTAATATTACAATAGCTGAAATATTATTGGGCAGGGGCATAGAGATGGGCAATTACTCTGTTGGATAGCTCTGTGTATAGTCCGTTTCAGTGACTTTCCTCTGTGTAGACTTTTAAGGCCCACCTGACTTCAGTGAAAGGCAGATTGGGTCTTCTATCTCCTCTTTGTGTGAAATTTTCACTGCAATGGGGGAAAAAGGCATATGTTAAATAGAGCAAGAGGCCCGAAGGGCCTGTATAATACCTGGAGCTACTTCTAATACTCTTTTTAAAGACGGTTAGATTACAAGATGATAGTTTCCCTTTAACACAGATTGAGGAGGTGTCTTAGCGTAGCAAGAATAACATTTTTGGCCTACGTAACAATGGAAGAGTTAATACTGAGTTCATGTGGAAAATGGTGCAGCCATTTTCCTGCACCTGTAATGGAACAGGTGTTGACTAAAAGGTCAAAGTTCAGATGTAATCCTAGTTGCATGCCTAAATTCTGTATTTAAATTTGAGACTGTGATCGATATTAACTTTAGTATAGTAATAAATAGGTCTGTGTGACCAGTGTGATTGTTAGCTGATATTAGACAATAAAATGCTGTCTCTATTGGTTGTCAGGGAGAGGGGAAGAGAAATGAAGGTATATTTTTATTTTGAGTTTAAGGTTGGCATTTTATGCTAGGTCTGCAGACCTGTCACTGTGCCATAAACTTGGTTAAGCCTGAATCTTTCGAATGGAAATTCTGCAACATTGCTATTCACAAAAATGTGGCAGTGGCTCTTGTAGACAAGCCAATTAGAGACACTGTCTCTTTCCCTTTTGGAAGGGGAAGATGATGGGTACTATGTACACTGGATAAGCATTTAGCTAGTGCAGGTATGGTTACTGTACCCTTCTCTATATTAACTTCCTGGAAATGGTCTCTGTTCGTTTGGAGTTCTGAACACAGAAACTGATTGTTATCAATGTTTTGAAACTGGCAAACAAAACGCTAACATCTCTTGAAGTTGTTATGCTCAGCCTTTTCACTTCAGATAAAAATGGTTTGAATACATTCCAAGTAAAGGAAACTAATCTTTATCACTAAAAGATGAGAATCTTGTCTACGTGAATATGCAAGCTATCCACTGTAGGGTTTATGTTGTACAAATAGAATTCACCAGCTAATAGAACTGTATTTTTGGATACAAAACTTACCATTAGTAAAGTGTTCCAGAGAGGATGTATTCCAGTAATAAATTAGTTTGTAACAGACAGATGTAACTTTTGGTACCAATATTGAATTGATATGTCCTGTTTATGTCACAACAAGCCACTAGGAAACTACAAGTTCATTGTAATGTCTTGGATTCATGAAGTCATAACTGGGAGGTGAGGAAGGGCTCAAACTTTTATACTACTTTATTTCTCTGATTTTTATCCAGAAGAGTCAGACAGGGGAACTGATGGAACCAAAAAATATGGCTGTCCTCTTTTCAGCCACTTACGGATGCCCTGGCAGGGAAACTTGTGTCTCCATTATATGTCAGGCGAATGTGCATCCATTTAAATGATCTACTAAGAAATATGGGCCTTTCATTCTCAGTTGAAATCAAAGTATCTTGTGAGTTTTAAATTTGTTTGGAAGCTAAATGTTTGCATTATTTAAAGTGATCTGTTCTGAAATGCAATCTGAAAGTAAACATACAGCCATGTTAAAATTAATGTAATTAAAACACAATGGGGGAAGGCAGGGAGGGATAGCTTACTAAACTAAGATCAAGCCATTGTGAAATATTATGAATGAAATTTCCATGAGGGAGTTGCAAGCAAGTAAAAATACCAAAAATATAATTTGTAGTGTGCTCAAAATATAAGTTCCTAGCATTGCTTATTTAACAATAAAATCTGCTTAATTTATTGAAATCTCTAAAAAACTGGCACACTGGCTCGGACACAGATGCAAAGCTTCAGATATATACATTCCTTTGTCGTGATTGTGGTTTTCCCCTCAGATTTTCTGTCCCACAATAATGCTGTCCCTGAACAATAACAGGCTTCATTTAAAGCTTTAACGAGCAGTTGTGGTAGATTTCTGTTATGAGCATGTGTGCATATATTAGGAGGCCTCATTTCAACATTGGCAACAGTAACTTGAAAACTATTTAAATCTCTGTATTTATTGAGTCCTCTTATTTATGAGAACCCTGCAATAGTGTGTTTTTTTTTTTTGGTTCGTACCGTTTCCCTAAAATCTTGCAAGGGGAGAAGGAAGAACTTCTGAATTATTTGTAAACCAATTTTAATACCAACTTAGAGTACAACCTCCAATTTAATGTCGTTCTTCCATTTAAAAACCAAAAAGCACTGTAGTCTATTAGTTTCTGGAAAAGTTTTCTATAGATTTTGTGTGTTCACATACCTGATCTTCAGGATATTATTTCTCTGCAAAACTAGTGACTTAATGATTGAATACAGTACACATGTCACGTGGCTCAATTGGTATTACTCATTGGTATCAATGGGCCATGGGATCAAATCTCTGGGTCATGCTCAGTGCTGCACTGTTCAAGGTGCCATCTTTTATGAAAAGCTGGAAGCAGGAGTTAGGAATTCAGTAAACGTTCCCAAGGAGTCTGGTGGCACCTCAAAGACTAACAGATTTATTTGGGTATAAGCTTTCGTGGGTAAAAAAAAACCCCATTCTTCAGACGCATCTGAATAAAAGTTAAGACTATTTGACATTAGGTTGTGGTGTCCAGACAGTCTCTAAGCACTTGTCTGCTAGTGTTGTTGTGTTATGGTACTTACCTCATTATTTTGGGATAGCCGATGTTAAAGGGCTATTTAAAACCATATTTTATTCTGCAATATAACTCTTAAAGACACAAACAATATAACCGTGTTTTCAAGCAAGCGTTACAAGTGCAGAATTGGCTTCTCTCATGGTGTGAATCTTTTGCACAGCAATAGGGAGTGAAATACTTTAAAATCCTCTCCAAACCACCGGTTGGCAATGCACTCGGGGCCACGTCTGAAACTGCACTTGACTCTTAACTGTCTTGATGTCAAATAGAGGGTTATGATGGGGCAATTTGCCTTTCTTTTCCTATCCTAAGATAACCACGTTTTGTTTGCACCTTCATCATGCACTTGCAGCTCCTTGTGCTTATATTGCCGTTTTGCTGGCAGAAAACCCACACTGTGTTGCTCCACACTTCTTCACTTTGTCCTGGTTACTTCAACCTTTCTGCTGTCCCCAGGGTAGCTAGAGCTTTTCTCTGAAGTAGTGGCTTGCCAGTCTTGCAGGGAATGGTTACAAAAACTGTTGCATTGATATTCTCAATCTCACAGTCCATGTACTTATCTGCAACTGACAATCATTAAATAACTAATTTCTTGTTTATCTTTCAGGTCAACACACAATGAAATGGAAAAGAACAGGTGAGTTTGTAGGATTCATTAAGTATTTGCACTAACTTTTATTCCATTCCCCTGCATGCCCCACTGGGATTGTCCAGGTCCTCCTTTCAACAGAGCTGTAATATGAGGAGGACGTGCAAAGTACGTCCTCAGGCAGGACTGATTCTCTGAGCAGTCTCTAAATCTAAGAGTTTTATATTGAAGTTGTTTTTTTGGGGTGGGTGGGATGGAACCCCTGAGTATCATATAGGCAGGGGTAAGCTAAAATGTCACTGAAAACTGGTGAGGAAATATCTCCCGCTTTCTGACCACAACATCTTTCTGCAGTAAGCAAGCATAAACCGCAATGTGGAGGAGAATGGACAGTTCCGTGTGAGCTCAAGTGTGTGCATTACAGCAACTAGAAACTACTGGTTCTAGAAATTGTTTTCATCAATCCCAGATCTTCTGGGTCTCTTACCAGGAATGTGTGTTTCATCCTTCAGAGTGTAAGCGCTCATCGGGACGGGAACATTTCCTCATAAATGAAGTCAACATTGGTTATCTGTTCAGAACTTAAACTGGTTCCCACACTATCCAACTTGATAGTTGGAGCCAAATTCTGATTAGATAGATGTAATATGTAAGATGAAAATTAGACTAACTGTTGAGCATTATCATTAATGTGAGGAATCAGATTACCTGCATTACAATGGACTTGAAAGGTCAATTGTCTGATAGCAAGTTAATTGAGGAATTTGGTTTTGCCAGTGGGAGAATTTTGTCTAATCTAAAAACTGCATTTGTTTTGTCACTCAGTAAAAATGAGGCTGAAATATGCTTTAAAAGAGGTTTTAAGCATAAATCTGCTTATGTAAAGTAGAAGTCCGAGCTGGAAAATCAAGGGTCATGCAGTGTAACATGCTAGATTTCTAGGAATCTCCCTTTCTGTTGTACAGTGTATGCAAACTCCTTAATGTTAAGGGTTTGACTTCTGACAAGTGACTTTGAAGTTCACCTGATGCCCACTACCGTCTCTCACTTCAGTATTGTGGATCATAGTTGTAATACATCTAAGTACTACAGACAGCTGCTGTGTAACTCCAATAAGGCAGGTTGGATAAGTCTGTTCAGAAGGAAGGAGATCTTATTTTGGGCTTGTGAACAGTGTTAAGTGGGGATTCTTCACTGAGCCCCATCATTGGAATTACCCTAGGAGTAAAGATTATCCATTCTGTTTGCTTACATAAAATGCTTTCAGAACTACAGTGGAAATGATTGTTTAACTTAGAGCAAGATATGCAGATAATTGCAACATCTCAATTTGAAGCATCTTATGACAATTAGACATTTCAAAGACAGGTTGTGTTGCAACCACTGCCAAATGATGTGACCTAAATGTCAGGATCAACAAAACCATTTGTATAGTATTGAAACTCGCCTGTTTCTGAACTATCCTCACTCCCAGTATTCTAATAAAGCTGTTTCCTTGAGTATCTAAAAAGCTAGCTCTGCATATTGTCATCCGCACAACTGCTATATGAAAGCAACTGGGCATTTGCCTGTGTGCAAAGATCAGAGTAAACAATGTACCCTATATATGGACTTCCAACCACTCCAAAGAGAAGTCCTATAGTGGAAGTTGAATACTGTAGCATAGCCTTGATGAAGATGCAGCTTAACTATATGGATTGTTTATGAATGGAGATGCATACATCAGACAAATTGATCTGAAACTGGGAAATAAACAAAGGTAGACACAGGAGACATTTGTAAAGGTGCATGGGAGCGGTGGGTGCTTGACACTGCTGAAAACCAGGCCTAAGTTGCTGGCCCAGGGTCCTATGCATGTGTGGCAGAGCTGGACAGTGACTAGAACTTAAATGTCTACTCATTAGAGGAAAAGTCTGGAGCCAGGACAACATTCCAACAAAATGAATGTTGTGTGAAATGTCTTGTTTCTCTAGAATCAGAGAGGTAGCCGTGTTAGTCTGGAATAGCAGAGGTAACAAAGAGTCCTGTGGCACCTTAAAGACTAACTATAAAGTTTTGAAGCATAAGCTTTCGTGGGCTAATACCCACTTGCATCCGACGAAGTGGGTATTAGCCCATGAAAGCTTATGCTTCAAAACTTTATAGTTAGTCTTTAAGGTGCCACAGGACTTTGTTACCTCTTGTTTCTCTAAAGCATTGTGACCAAAACACTCATCAGTCGAGGCTTTTTACCTTAAATTTAAGGTTAATACTTCAATGGTCAGGTCTGAATTTGAAGTCCTCTTAACGCTTTACTGACTTACAAAACTTGGATTGTCATTCAGAAGACCGCCCCTCATAGTGCCACCTTGTTCAGTCTCTTTCTCCTGGCTATTCACAGATTATTTTTAAGATACCTCTGGTTTTAAGAATATACTTACACTGCCTTCTGCACAACGCAGCAAAAGGCTGATCTGTACAGTACCACCAGAGAGTCAATGTAAAACACTTTACAGAATGGAGAGAGGTAAATAGTGGTGTCCCCCCAGAGTCTGTACTGGGACCAGTACCAATCAACATATTCATAAATGATCTGGAGAAAGGAGTAAACAATGAGATAGCAAAGTTTGCAGATGATACAAAACTACTCAAGATAGTTAATTCCAAAGCAGACTGAAGTGTTACAGCAGGATCTCACAAAACTGGGTGACTAGGAAATAAAATGGCAGATGAAATTTAGTATTGATAAATGCAAAGTAGTGCATTTTGGACAACAAAATCCCAACTGTACATCTAAAATAATGGTCTAAATTAGCTGTTACCACTCAAGAAAGAAATCTTGGCGTCATTGTGGATAGTTCTCTGAAAACATCCACTCAATGTGCACCGGCAGTCAAAAATGCAAACAGAAAGTTTGGAATCCTAAGAAAAGCATAGATAATAAGACTGAAAATATCATACTGCCTCTATATAAATCCATGGTATGCCTACATCTTGAATACTGGGTGCAGATGTAGTTGCCCCATCTCAAAAAATATATTGGAAAAGGTTCAGAAAAGAGCAACAAAAATGATTAGGGCTATGGAACAGCTTGTGTATGAAGAGAGATGAATAAGACTGGGACTTTTCAGCTTAGAAAAGAGGCGACTAGGGGCTGTGATAGAGGTCTATAAAATCGTGATTGGTGTGGAGAAAGTAAATAAGGACATTTTATTTACTCTTTCTCATAACACAAGAGCTAGGGATTACCAAATTGGCTTTTCTAATAAAATGGGAAAGCATAATTATTTTAATCGACTATTAGCTCAACAAATACATCAATTATAAAACCAGTCTTTCAAAACTGTTGCTTTTCTTAAAATTTATTTAAAAGTACGGCAAACTGGGTACAGCAAGTGGAGACATGTCTTGTAGCTGAGAGTAGCCATTTCTAATAAGACTGTTCCCTTTAGGTTTTAATGTTGTCATATCCTGTAGGATCAGTATTATTGTATGTGGAATTAATCTGTTCACTGACGTAAACAACTTCTTGTAGTAAATGCTGCAGAAAGGGAAAGGTCCACAAAAGCAGAATTATAGATTGTCATGAGAAATGTTTCTGGTCCAAACTTAGAAGTTTTGCCAGCATGGTTACATTGAGGGGAGAGAGGGAGGGGAGTGGGATCATACCTCTCTTATTGACATACCTATGCCAGCAAAATTATAGTAGCAAAAGCTCTCTTTTTACCAGTGCAAGCTGTGGCAAAGCTAGGAGGGTTCACCAGTATAGCTATACTGGCAAATCCTTTTTCATGTCGACAAGGTCTTAGTAACCAGCAGTGGATGTGGCTTGAAATGCTCAAGGAAGAGATTAAGTCTGTGTTTTGAATAAGGTGATGTGTACCTGCTCTACCTCACATGGTAGCACCTGCAGTAGATGGTCACAGTATTACTCTACAGTAGAACAGGGAAACTATATACCGCTTGAGAGCTGATTTGGGGAGGGGAGCATTAATTGGCATGCATTGGGCTTTACGTGATGTGATGTTGCTGTTCCTGTTTTCATTTTTAATTATACCATCTTAATGACGGGTGTAGTTCTTGCATTTTAATATGCAATGAGATGGTCATGGGTATAACAAGTTGAATGGTGACATTTTTCTCCAGCTTCTTCCCCTGCTGCTGTGGAGAAACTTACAATGGCTTGGAAGAAAGTTTCTCTTTCTGGAATGCTAGTGCTTCAAAGCACAGTTCTAAGGGAGAAAATATATCTGAAATTATGCCAGGATGCACTATTCATCTTCCAAAAATAGAAAGCAATGGATAGCCTTATTCTTCCAACCCCAATTACCAACTGCTTTTGTCACCAATTGTATTATTTACCTTTGTTATAGTTACCATAGCAGCTTGCACACGTGAGCTGCTCTTTAATGATGCCTAATCCAACCTAGTTGCCATTGACCACAGAATGAGTATTTAGCATGATGTATGAACTTTGGATTTTACAGACGCGCTCATCTGCGGTTGTGTCTGGAGAAGCTGAAAGGGCTGGTACCACTTGGGCCTGAATCCAGTAGACATACTACACTGAGTTTACTAACAAAAGCTAAATTGCACATAAAGGTGAGTTCAAGCTAGTTTAATCGTGTGAGTGAGCACGCCAAATATTACTGAATAAAGTGCTGTAAAAACAATTGCTTGACAACAAATTGTGCGAATAAAATTCTGCTTCAGGACCAGTTCCTTAGTCATGTCCACTTATGAAGTTTGTCTCCTGCAAACAAGAGAAGTAATCTTCAAACATATGACTGAAATGGCATAGGGGTGAAAGTGACCAGGATTGTTCCCCAAAATAATTTCCTGCTGATGTTCTTACTCTCAATCAGTGAAGACCAGTTCTGTCCAAAAGTTTTTAACTTAATTTCTCGGTCTCTCCAGGGACTCTCCAGGGGCATCTAAAAATAAGTAGCAGGGTGAAGCTCTATGCCACTCCCAGTGAAGAGATGGGAGAAAAAGCTCCCAAGAGAGTCACCTTTGTGGATTCAAAAAGCTTGAGCACTATGGAAAGTAGAAACCCTTTGATTTTTGGCTCTAAGATCAGCCTTTATTCTAAGCTAATTGTGATGCTATAACATATAGATGCTATCAGTATCAATGGGTAGCCGTGTTAGTCTGTATTCACAAAAGCAACAAGGAGTCTGGTGGCACTTCAAAGACTAACAGATTTATTTGGAAATAAGCTTTCATGGGTAAAAAACACGCTTCTTGGGTTTTTTTACCCACGAAATCTTATGCCCAAATAAATCTGTTAGTCTTTAAAGTGCCACCAGACTCCTTGTTTTTTTAATAGATGCTAGTTGGTTAACATTTTTCAAACATACTACCATGGTTAAACCGGCTGACAACATTTGTGGACTCAGGCTACTGTGAACCAAGACTCTCCTGGCATACAGATTTTTCTCATAAGAACTATCTCTGGACACGATTTTAATGTTATGCCTCAGGTATGGTACTGTAGCATCCAGGGGCCTGAGTCGGGGTTGGGACACTCATATTGTTGGGCATTGTACAAATATAAAATAATCTGTGTCCCAAAGAGTGTGTGTCAATATTTGTACTGTTCGGTAGCTTTTTTTTTAAAGGAAGCAAATATTTAATTTTTCAGTTGAATGGGTTTGATATCTTTCCTTAGCAATACCAAATATTTTTAGAGTACATAGTATTGTCAAGTGGAAGATAAAGAGGGTTGCACTGAGAGACTTGGTTGGTGTCAGCTATCAAAGACTTGGAATGTATATTAATAGGATTGGGACACTGCCAGATAATTTCATAAAAACAATTTTGAGAGGGAAGCATTATTTATACACGTCCCCATGTGGCCATTAGATAATTCTAATCCAGCAATAGCTCAATCTGAACATTTTAACAGGGCCTTGTGAGATCTGGCTCCTAAACCAGAGCCCTGCAGAAAAAAACCTTCCCCCATTGTGGCCACTCCATGAGAACACCCAAACTTTGTTTCTTTCCCACTGTCCAAGTAAACAGGAAAAGTCTGCTTCTGTAAATTCTAATGAACTCATCTCAAGTACTGGGATGCATGGGATAGGAACAAGGGGAAGGGAGAGATGAGTTGTCTTGAGAGTTCCTGCTCTGGATAAGCAAATGTGTGTTTGGTATGTGGGGCGTTTGGAATAACTTCAACTTTGGTGGTGGTTTTGAAAACAGCTTTAACTGGCAGTCCCTTTATCGGTGACCAAAGTCTTGTTTGGTTGAGATGAGTGGAGATGCTCATAGTGCGTATGACAGCACAGGATGATGCTCTGTGTACAGATGGCAACAAGCCTTTAGCAAGTCTGAAACGTTGACAGCAAAATTAAGGGTGTAATAAAGCAGATCTATTCTGAAGCACGCAGTTCAAGTGAATTTTTTTTCCTTTTAAAATTTTCTTTGGCTTATAACTACCTCTAATACATATTCTTAAAATGTGTAGAATCTAGGTCAGCACTTTCAAACGCAAGTACCTGTCATCAGTCACCTACAGCCATAGTTAGGCACCTACGTGGCCTGTCTTTCAAAGGTGAGGAGCACCCACGTCTGAAAATTAGGCCCCTTGCTTAAGTGTGTGGCTTGTAAACATTGGCCTGAGTCCATAACGTCCAGGAGAAACTAACCATGCCTTTTAACCCACAGAAGCTTGAAGACTATGATAGAAAAGCAGTACACCAAATAGATCAATTGCAGCGAGAACAGCGGCATCTGGAAAGACAGCTGGAGAAGTTGGGCATAGAAAGAATAAGAATGGACAGCATAGGATCAACTGTTTCTTCAGAGCGCTCAGATTCTGACAGAGGTGAGTCCCCTCCGTTGGCGAAGGATATCTCTACGTGTAGCCGAACCCTTAAAATGGTTTATCGGGTGGTTCCAACACGACTCTCTCTTGCTTTCAGAAGAAATCGACGTGGATGTCGAAAGCACAGACTATCTAATGGGAGACCTAGACTGGAGCAGCAGCAGCCCTAGTGATTCGGATGAACGAGGAAGCATGCAGAGCGTCTGTAGCGATGAGGGCTATTCCAGCTCTGGCATTAAGAGATTAAAGCTGCAGAGCAATCGCAAGCCTTGTCTCAGCCTATAAGAAGCAACTCGGTCGCTGTTCCGTGCATTGCCGTTTCCCCGTTGGATCTTATTAGGTAGTATATTGGGCCGTCCCACAATTCTCTTGCACGTAAATTTAATGTACCACCAACATTAGCAAAATCAGCTTTGCCTAAGTCCTGAAACAGTGCATAGGGTTGTGGGTTATAAGCTACTCTCTGGAGCACACATCTGATTGCATCCACTAGCTTCTCTTTCTGTCAGTAAACTCATCTCTGTGAGACTGTACATTCCAACCAAATATTGAAGTACCCAAGAATATTTTAGCAGTAATAGAGAGCTTAAAAAACCCTCCTTTTTTTTTGTCTTGATGTTACTGCCTAGTATTCTAGACCTACCTTGTCTTTTCTTAGAAACATAATGTATCTAATATCCAGAACTAGTGGCTAAACATAACTTTGATCAACAATCTGAAGGGGGAATCCAACTTCCTCGTAGTACAGATCTGGAAATAGGTGGACTAAACTTTCAAAAGTAGCATGTGGAGCATTTTAGCTGTCCTGTCTCTGATACTTGTGAGAATTGTGTAGCAAAATCTCAAACTGTTGCTTTGGAAATGTACTTCTATATGTTATGGGTATTGCATTTTAGTAGTGTAGCTGTATTACCACCTGACCCAGTCCTGTTGACCTAACTCATTCAAAACTCCCATTATTTAAAGTTTAGAGGGCTGTATATTTGCAGCCTTTACTTTCAAGAGTAACCCCATTGACCTCTGTCTCCGATTAGCAGCCAGCAAATGACAGTGGGAGTTTTGACTAGTGCGGGATAGTGGGACCGATTTTGGGACGTTCTGAGCAGCTCTTGCAAGATTGTAGGCACTCAGCACCTCACAGGATTGGGCTGCAAGATTATGGCAACACAGATATATTGCTCCACCTCTTGCAGGTACCTTGATAGGATGTCTTCAGCCTTGCACATCCCAGTTTCTTTAATACCTAAACCCAAATGGTACTATTTCTCCAGTGCAATTTATTGTGACCTCATTGCATTACAGCTGCATATTACTGTTCTAGGCAAGTTTTCCTAGAAGTTTGTTCTTGCTTCTCATCTCTGGGACAATTTTTTTTCTACCTCAGAGAGATGAACAAAGATTATCTCAATCCCTTTAGCACAAAAATAATTATGCCTCGTTTGTTGCGATAAGCAATGCTTGGTCCTCTTCAAATCTGTTTTACAACAAATTTTAGCAATAACTGAGTGATGAAGCTAGCTGTGCTAACTTTGGGTGTCGGTGATTGGGCACATTTTACAGGATGTTGCTAATACTACATTACTACAATTATTCAGCCAAGTGCTATTCGCATTAAAGCAATTCCTCACCTGGTTGAATTATAAGGCACTCTAAAACTGGCTCATAAAGAATTTTGTTGCCAGCTTAAACCTTAATATTTCCCCCAAAAATGTGGTGTTCAACCTTGCAACATTTTCATTTAAGCTAAATAGAGCACATGTAAATGTACATAATACACATGATCTATAAATAGTATTTATTCATTTTATATAAAATTAATGTAATGGAGATGCATTCTTATGACTCTGTGCTTTTATAGATGTTCTGGAAACTTTGTATGTAGAGGTCTGCTAACTGAGATATATATATGAGAGAGACAGACTTCTTCAGTCCTCTTTGCTTGAAACATTTTAAGGTCTTTTTATTCAGCCCACATGGCAAACTCCTCACAATGAATATTCAATATTTGATTCCGGTAATACAACCAGCTGGTACAAGGTGACCAGAGAAGCCCTAATACCCAACTGAGCAAGTTCACTATATAAAAGGGCTATGTAGCTTATTTAGTGACCGTCAACAAAAGTGGGCTTTCACACTTGCCTACAGTCTTTAAAAATGCAGTTCATGAGACTGAACTAGTCAAGCTGCCAAAAGCCACCAAGACGCTCTGTAAAGTGCAAATGAGCAAATGATATAAAATGAGATTTTGTTTTCTTAAAATATCCTGAAGCTATTTTTGGATAATTTGAACTCTTTAAAGAAAAGATGGGGAATGAGGCTAGTGGATTGCTAACTATCTCCAAAGTATATTCTTTGTGTGCGCTATGTTTAAAAAAAAAAAAAGAATTTTTTTAAACAGCTGGAATTTTCAGATGTCCAGCAAATTTGCACTGAACTACAACTTGTATGCCTTTTGCATTTTTAAGCTTGCTTCCTGGGTACAAGCAGAGAATCTTCAGAGAGCTAGCTCAAAACCTGTAAACTAAAAAAAATAAATGTTGAATATCTGCACTTTGAGGTCTTTTGCTCAATGTTTTCCCTTGAGACCTCTCTTGTTTCTTTTTTCCCCTTCAAATACGTGTTGCATAAACTGCCTCACAAAATCAAACCTAGAGTTACAGCTATTACTACCTTTAAAAAGGTAGCAAAGTGACTTTAGATATTTGGAACGTGTCGGAGGGGTAATATTTGAAATATTAAATTGTGTACTTTGTATGTGTTTTTTTAATTTAGAAATACCGAGTCTTAAGGATTCAGCGTAATGTGTTTTTAATTGTTGTGCCTTTTGAGTTAACTACATTCTTCTTCTTCTTTTTGGTGAAATATTGTTTTGTCCCTATATAAAACAGTAATTATTTGACCTTTGCACTGTTTGGATGTGGTCCTCTCAATTTTGATGGCATAGAAAACGTTGAACTTTGAAAATGATGCACTAATGTCAAAACTGACACATGGGTATACGTGGTGTCTTTTCCAAAACTCTAGGCAGGTGCAGTAAATTTTGCTACTGTGGGCTCCAAGGCCACTTTTGTATTGGCTAGGACCATCCTTGGCAGCTTCAAATCTCTCTGGTCCTCTTTGCTAGTCAACAAGCCCAAGCCTCAGGCAGCTAAGTCTACTTCCAAGGCTGCTGAAATGGTAGCATATTTCTCTGTTTTGCCAGCCTTTTCCTCGAATTCACTGATCCACCAGCATTATTACTAAAGCTGCAGAAAATAAATTTTTTTGTAGATTGTTAGGGGAGTGAGGGACTACTTATATATTCCAAGTTTACGATTGATAGTTGCACAGATGTGTGTGAATATAAAACACACTTTTTCTTGTGAAAAGGGCAGATTAAAAAATATTGCCATTGGTAACTAAGTTTCAGTGAAAAATGGTGAAACGAAGCACACACTCGATTGGAAGAGAAATCGAACTCTTGCACTTAATAATCAGAGCAGAGAAAAAAAAATTGCAGTAACTTATGTGTTAATGATGGTCTGTCTTAAACATCCTAAAGTATTGTTTGTACCTAATTGAGCTTGTTTTCTTGAGTGTTGAGCACCCAGAATCGAAATTCTTCTACAAAGCAGAGCTTTCAACTCTTCATGGTGCTGATAGTCACATCTTGTGAATTTCCAGGGTCATTGCTAATACCAATTTATGATGAAAATTCAAAGAGCACTTTTTTGAGTGGCACCATAGGCGCCACTAACTTCATGACATCTTATAAGATGATCTGAAACACTTCTGAGCTCTAGACATTAACAGGCCATGGTCTGCCAATTGCCACGTTAGCACTTTGTTCTCTAATAAGGCACTTCTCTCCCCCCCCGGTTCCAAACCCACTATAGCTCTGAAAACAAAAAGAAAGCTCTAGATCTGATGTCACTCCAGAACCACAAATCTGTGCACTGGGCCTACAAACATAGCCAAGAGAGAGCCCCATGTTCTAATGTATGGTAGCTTTCCCCTGCCTATTCAAAGTGTATGAACTAGACAAAACCGGCATCTGAAGTACTATCTAGCAATACGTTTGGGCTTTGAGTTCTTTTTACCCCTTTTGTAACAAATTTCAGGTTTTGACACTGTAATGTATTGGGAAGAATTCTGCTTTTGCCAGGATATATGTCTGCTCCCCTGAAAGGGTCTATTCTGTTGCTTTTTTAAAATTGCTGCTTGGTCTGCAAGTTGTTTATACTGTGTAGTAGTAGAAACAGGTACCTTTGTTTCCAAGCATCATCGAAACATGCAACGGCTATGTGAATAGCTAGCTGAGTAGACATCTCCGGGGTATGGAAAAAATCACCCAAAGATTCCGACCCCAAATAGTCATCTAGCGTTCAAATGTCTCTATGCTATAGCCAGTTTAAAAAAATCTGGGGTGTAATAAACTTGATCCCTCATTTTTATTTATTTGGAAGAAGTTTTTTGTACCTTGTTCAGGGGAAAGAATCAACTTGGAGGCAGCTCTAGCTAGTTGCTATTTGCTGAATAGCTGTTGCATGACTGCAAAAAGAAATTCCAAGTAGCTATATCTTTAAAGTGCCCAAACCTTAAGCGACCTGGAGTTTTGACCAGCTCTATTTGTGCTGGGTTTTTTTTCTTTCAAATTGATAAAAGAACCAAACTTGCCTATCTCCCTTTCTCGAGTTGGTGCTCTTAACACTGCTGTTCAACCATCCGTTTTATTTTTGGCAGTCTTCCAAATAGTAAACAGGGGAGCAAGCAGATGGGAGAATATGAATTCTATTTCCAGATGTTAAATTCCTAATGTAAATACCACATCATTATGAATCCTGTGTCAAGACCATATAATGGTGCTTTTTATTACAGTTAGCACATGCATTTTTAGAGACTACATGTTTTAGAAGACCTTGCTGTGTATATGTATACTTCTGTATTGTTCAACTGTTAGATAATAAATTATTTCATTACTAAAGAAAAACACGTCCTTCCAGCATTTTTCTGGTTTGACTAGAAAATGCCTTGTGTCATGAATAATTTATCTGATTTGTCCGGTACGTTTCAGTCAAAATGTTACTAGCAATGTAGTGATGAAACTCATTATGGCCTCTTGGGATCCAAAAAATTCTCACCTGGAATCACATTATTCCCTTTTAAAAACTGTTTCTAGGAGGTAAGAAATTAAGGCTTTTCCACCTACTAAAGTTATTTACCATTCTGTTTCCATTTTAATGACAGTAAGGAGAAGGAATAACCTTTAAATGTTGCCTGGATTAACTCTTTTGGCTTCCCTTTAAGCATAGCTTAATAGGTGCTTCCAGTTTTTTGTACTAAACCTCAATTTTGAATACTGAGCATCCCCGGTTGAGATTCCAAGTGAGCAAAGTGCTTGAGAGAGCCACAAACAACGGCTGAAGGGAAGGGGTTGTTTAGAACTTTCTCCCCTTCTGGTGTCTACACACACTGTGGCTGTATGCATTAAGGTTTTCCAGCCATACAGCATGAAGGAGGTGTGGTTTCATCTCTGCAATGGGGGTCGCAACTGTGCATGTTGGATAGTTGTGCAGGCGTGTGACTTCATTGGAAAGTCACGACTAGGTAGCCTCCAACACTGTTGAGCGTGGCACTCTACAAAAGAGCACTCTGGAGATCGAAAGCTTTTCTCTTGCACCAACAGAAGCTGGTCCAACAAAAGATTAATTTCCCCACCTTGTCTGACTGTATAAAAGAAGGTACCGCCCTTGCTGCTTGGAACCTGCATTGTGAGTTAGACAAGTTTTGAGAAGATCCAGTTCTTGGACTGGAAACTCTTTGGTCATCTCGAAGCAATGCAGATCCTTGTTTAGAGACTGTCAACTTGGAACCTAATCAGAGCGGTTATATTTTAAAAGATAGCATCAGGTTTTGTTCCTTCCCTCAAGTCTCCATGCCGTTGTTGTAATGTCACAATCACTCCGCTCTTTCTCTCCCCTATTTCTATATTCAGGACCTACCCGAACAAGGAGAACGAATTGTGCTTTTGCCAGCACTGGAACTAAAGTGAACTGAAAGTAATTTTTCCATTTCCTGTTAATCTTGGGTGCTGCATGTCACACTAGCAAATGTGCAATTTTAGACAGAATTGTGAAATCCCTCCCCCCTTTAAACCACACCTGTTTCTCTAGTAGGTTAACCTTGCTTGCCGATTCAGACCTTAGTTGGCCTTTAGCAATGACTACACTCCAGAGAAGCGTGAATCACAAAAAAAGCATGCTAAGAGAAAAGGGTTACTACTGCATGATTAAGAAAGGCTTTTAATGGCCCTTCCTGGGGAAGCTATTCCTATTTGTGTAGCATACAAACTGCAGGATGCTTCAGAAACAGGGAGTGTGACAACCTCCCATCCTAAAAGAGTTCACAGTCTAGACAACAGTTAGAATGCTGTGCCTGATCTAGTCTAATGCTGCTCTCGTCATAGCCGAAGTGTGCATGGAGAAGAAATTGTCCAATTAACTCGAGCAAGGTAGAGGATTGCCTGGGGAGGGGTGATACAAATTACTTTACAAAATGGTTTTGTGCATTTCTTGATGGGCTTGTGTTCGCAGATTACAAACTCTAGGGCGGGGATGGCGTTTTGTGGACAAATCTGGCATAATGCAGGCATTAAGGGCAGGCAGACAGTGGGGACTCTGGTGTACAGAAGCTTCATGCAGTCAAAGCACAGATTCATTTTTAGAGGGTTGGCATCATTGACTTTACAAGATGGAGATACTTGTGAACCAAAAATAAAGCACAACTTTTCCACTGGATCTTTGGACCAGTGTTTTGGATCTATGAATGGGCCCCTATTTCCCACCACCTCCAGGACTTTTTCAAGCCCCGGGCTATGACTGTTAGAAAGACGGCGTCATCCAGAATTGTTCTCAATAGCACCGACATGACACGTGCCCTACAGCAACTCTTGAGCAGCTCTTTAGGACGTGGAAGTCCTTGAGAGTAGTCAGCTGCTGCTGTCTATTTCAAAGATGTCCACAGTTTGACATCTGGCTCTATGTTGGGCTGTGCATTTGTGCCTGGATTACACAGCACCCATCATTCATAAGTACGCTGGAAGGCAGAGCTGCTGCGTGAGTTTCGGATTTGCAAAAAAATATATATATTTTTTAAGTATAAAAGCAAAGAACTGTGGAGTATGAAAGGCTTTATTGATGCTACAGCATCTTTCCTTGAGGATGTAAACAATATACCAGCAGACCACATTATCGTAGCGGTTGAAGGTCTTTCCGATTTGGCAGGGCCTTCTTTTGTGGGATCTGTTATATGGCCCCCCCCATCCGCCTGGTATTGGAGAGCCACACAATTGTTTATTATAACTGCTTGACATAGCACAGGGAGCTTGTGGTAGAAGTGAGAAGGACACCAATAGAATCTGAGTTACGAACACCAGTTATGAACTGATTGGTCAACCATGCACCTCATTTGGAACCGGAAGAATGCAATCAGGCAGCAATAGAGGTGGTGGTGTGGGAGGGGGGGGGTAAGTAAGTACGGTACTGTGTTAAATGTAAATGACAAAAAAAAGAAAGGTAACAAAGTCCTGTGGCACCTTAAAGACTAACTATAAAGTTTTGAAGCATGAGCTTTCGTGGGCTAATACCCACTTCGTTGGATGCAAGCAGTGGAAGGCTTAAAAAACAAAATAGATTTGACAGGGTAAGGAAACTTCCTGTGCTTGTTTCATTTAAATTAAGGTGATCAAAAGCAGTCGTAAAGTTTCAAAACTCTTACGTCCATGATGAGTGGTAAACTTTTGAAAGAACCATCAGAATGTTTTGTTCAGTGTTAAAAACACTTCAGAACTATGAGCCACCTCCAATCCCGAGGTGTTTGTAACGTTTGGAGGATCTACTGTAGGTCGCCAGTGTGGTGGGAAACCCTCCTTGGTTTCCCAGGCTCGTTCCCAGGTGGGAATAAAACGAGACTGAAGTAAAAAAGAAAGGCACCCAGTAGGGTGATCTTTATTTCTGCTGCAGCAGGATTTCTTTGGTAATTGATTTTCCACATCACCAGCGTCCCAGTTCTGGGCCTTATCACCATAAATGGCCGAGCATTTCGATAATGCTTTTCAGTGCTGTGGCCAAGTTACTCTGCAAGTTACTAACTTTACTATGGCCAGAGCACTGGCAAAACGACCAGGAGAACCGATTTCTGTTAAAGGCAGATCAGTCTCATTTGGATTTTACTTCTAAGGGGGCACTGACTGATCTTGGAGCACACATTTGAGGTTGTGTTAATATAGAAAACAAATCTATCTTTTCCCCTTTTACTCCCCTTCCCCCATAATGTCTGTGGGCTCCAAGGATAAGTACAGCCCACTTATCTCACTGTCAGGTCCTCGCACGAAGCAGCGTTTAGATTGCAACCCACACTAGGAATGTTTTAAATCAGATCCGTTGTTCTTTGTAGAAATATTTGATCAGATGTTTGGCTTGATCTGATTCCTTTCCCCATGGTGTAAATCCAAAGAAACTGCTGTGCTGCAGATGTTGTTACATTGGGGTAAAATGAAATTAAAAATCAGGTTCAAGGTGTTTAATAGAATCAAATCCATGAACCATTTCTATTTTCTGATGAAATGTATGTGTAATCCACCCGGTATTGGGTTGGTACCTAAAAGTCTCACCTTCTTCCTTTTGCATTTCTTCTCCCTGCAACCTTGGACTGTTTTCAGAGGGCAAGATCTAGCCAAAGGGTGGAATTCCCCTCTGATATATACATAGCCCACAGACTGGAAGCTTATCGGCCCCTGTTGAACTTTACCCCCCACTCATGATTTGTTTGCTAAGACATGAAAACAAGTTGGTTGCTCTTGATTATACTTCACCTACTAATTAAAGTCGGTAGACTTTGGGGTGCTGGAGTGGGAACGGACTCGTTCGGTCAGTGGGTTCATGTCCCTGCTAGAGCAGGATTGGTTCTTACGGTTCACGGTCTATCCCAATATTGCGAGGAGCAGCAGGCTGAGGGTCAGAGGTCAACGGAGATGCCGGGTCTCCTTCATTGCAGGATCAGGGCCTCTGCAGATCCTCAAAGATATTTAGGCACCTACCTCCAGCTGTAATCAACCAGAGTTAGGCCGCTAAATGCCTTAGGAGGATCTGGGCATAACCTCTAAATGGGTCCTTAGTGCATTGAAAACCTCAATTCCCTAAGGACCAGTTGCGTGAACGGCTCGCAGTTCAGGGTCCATTGCGTTGGCTTTGTCTTATCACCGCGCTTTTCATTCCAGACTGGCCTTGCAGTCCCGTTACTGCTGGCGGAAGATGTTTTTCTCTTAACAGAGGCGGCTGGGCCATTTTGTTCTGGAGCGGCTGGTCGGCCGGCCTCTGTCACTTCGATGTCGCACTGTAATGGACAGACACATCAAAAGACTGTAGTCCCGTGACAGCTACGGGCTGTAGGCTGTCAGGAGCTGTGAGCACATCCATCCTGCCACTGAAGACAATTAGAGCACATGTCACTCGCACGATGCCAGAAGCACAGGCGGAGCGGGAAGGCAAGCGGGGCTGGGAGTGGGGGTTAAAACCCCAAGGTTCAGACGGCAGTGGGGCTGGAGCCAGCTTGGTTGTAGCCTGTTGCAATAAAGCCCCCTTGCATTGTTATTCATCCCGTATAATCCAAATTAGGACCTTGACATGTGAAGGCTAGGACTATAACAGGGTTTAAAAGAGAGCTGGATGAATTCATGGAGGTTAAGTCCATTAATGGCTAGTAGCCAGGATGGGTAAGGAATGGTGTCCCTAGCCTCTGTTTGTCAGGGGGAGGGGGGTGATGGATGGCAGGAGAGAGATCACTTGATCCTTACCGGTTAGATTCATTCACTCCAGGGCACCTGGCATTAGCCACTGGCAGTAGACCGGATACTGGGCTGGATGGACCTCTGGTCTGAGCCCATACGGCCGTTCTTATGGATGGGGATGCGGCAGAGAATGGGGTCTAGTCCTCTCGTGACTACTGATGTTCTGTCTAACCTCTGGCAAGTCACTTCCCCTGCCCTGTGCCTCAGTTTCCCCATGTGTAAAATGGGGATCATGCTAGCGCCCTTCTTTGTAAGGCACCTGGAGAGCTGCAGATGAAAAGTGCTATATCACAGCTGGGTGCACCTGTAACCTCTCTCTGCTGGCGGGTGGGGGATGCCGGTAGCATCCTCTTGATTCAGATTCAGGCGACTCCCTGCAACGGGGCAGCGCTGTGAATCAATGCCAGGTGCCTGCTTCCAAAGCAGAGAGCGCACGCCGTGATTCCAGGCACCGGGGAAGCCCACGGCAGCTTTGCCCCTCTACGTTAGGGCTTTGACCCCCTGCAGCTGGGCCTGGGTGGCTGAAATCCGCAGGGGCAGCAAGGCCATTGACGTAGTGTGAATCATGTTTATTAGAGCAGGGCCGAGCTCACAGCCCCACTATGCTAGGCACTGTATCCTTGGGGGTGTTCTTTAATCTACACGAATAACCCCCTGGCCTGGAAGTTCCTGTGCAGTGATTCTAACAGGACCAAACCTGGGTGCCTGGTAGCTGTGCCCAGGAGCAGTCAGCTAGGGAGAGAGAAGGGGCTTCTTAATAAAGAATCTGCACCGTCATTACAGCTGGGTTGTGGCTCTTTTCTTCCTCCAGGGACCCTGCGAGACCTAATGGTACTGAATAGCACCACTGCCTTGTCCCTGGTTTCCCTGGCTTGAAGGGGTATGGAGAGTCCCCACAATTGGCTGTGTCACCCTTCCAGCACGAGAGATCCAAATCACGGTCGGTCGAGGCAGGAGGGGGCAGCTCCTCCCGCCTGAAAACCCCAAGGCCCGTGCATTGGGGCATCCCGAGGGGGAAGGAGCGGGATCGCTGAGTTTGCATTTAGGGAGGGCCGGGCCTCTTCTCGTGTTCTGGTCTGTGAGTCATTCAGCAGCTGGGACGTGTCGTTTGGTGTACGGGAGTGAAGCGGGGTCTGCCCTGATAGAGCGGGCTCAATGCTGGTGACTCAGTGATAACGGGCTCGGGGCGAGTGCGATAGCTTCCCTGCCAAGAACCAGGCCCTCAGGCTGGGAGGAGAACTGTGTGGGTGCAGGTGTCCTGCCCATTTTGGGGAGCAAAGCTTCAGCCCAACTCAGGGGCTGTCTAGCTGAGAAATGGGGCTTTGACTATATACTGTGGGCAGGAACCCCATCTACCTTTCCAGCCATTTTTGCTTCCCGCCCTCTCTCCCTCAAGACCTTGACGCAGTCCGGGAAAACTGCCCCTGTAATCTCCCTCCGTGGTCCCCTTGACAGCACCCGGCCCAGACTCCAGCCATCACCTTCCTTGGGTGGAGACCCACGTCTCCCTCCTGGTCGGTGTTTTTCCAAGCTGCAGTTCCCTGCCTGCAGGGTGATGTTCCCTGTGCTTTACTTTTGAGGCTAGGAACAGCTGTAAGTGCCCGCAGTTATAAGTTATCAAATAGCCCTTTCTAAGCAAGCACCTGTATTCTTCAGGTGAAAGCATTACAGAAAAAAACATGCTAAAACCAATAAAAGATCCTCTAGGCAGGCTAATCCGCTCACCAGAGCTCATCCTCTTAACTCCAGCGCATGTTCCAGTAGGAGTCGATCCTTCGATCCCCACCAAGGGTTACAAGTTCACAGCAGCCTTAGCTCAGAATCAGATCGCCCAGGAATTGTTCGGTCTTTACGCAGCCTTGGGCGTTGATCTTCAGACTCCGGGAACAGATAATGCGGCTCTCTTCATGGCGTAGCTTCAAAAGGCCGGGGTTTTCCAAAGCCGAAGGGGGAATCTGCATTCCCCGCCACCCCAGAGACTCCCTGGGCAAACACTCGAAACGGTTTGTTGCAAAAGTCCATTCTTGTCTCGCACATTGTTCAATACGGTCCTCCGAGGTTCATGTCACTTCTCGGGGTTCCTATTCCCATCTTCCTCCTTGGTCGGCTACGCACAATCCCAACCCCCAGTCATACATAAACAATGGGTCTCAAAGACATCTCAACTGAATTCACTCCGCTCTCCCGGGGCGCGTGCGGGAAATTGTCCTCTCTGTGTCACAGCCATAGCACCAAGCATTGCTAAATCGGCCTAGAGAGCTGCTTCCTCTCACAGAGGGAGCTGCTTGGAAGACAATGTCCTGGGGTTTTTTCCCCCTGTCTCTGGCTCTGCACCCTAGTCCCATGACAGGGAGCTGCAGAAATGCCCAGGGAACACCAGTTTCCTTGGCCTGGTTTTGGACTTGAGGATCAAATCTAACCCTGCTCTCCCAGGGCACGCTGGCATAAGGCTCTCCCTTTACTAGAAGGCCCACTGTTTTCTGCTTCCTGCCAGCTGTGTTTTGACAAGCCGGGAACAGCTCCTTTTCCAGCTGTGCAAACAGCCTCGCATAGGCAGCACCCTGTACAAAAATACACCGTGTTACAAAATAAGGTCACGTAAGGGGCCGGGCGAAAGCAATTAACATAAAAACGTTACAGACGCCTTGAGTCTGTCACCGTAAACCGTTCAAAAGCTGTTCTGCCCCATTACCTGTCAGCGAGTTTATTTTGTTCCGGCCTCGAAACTGAAAGGCCCAGTTAGCCCTAAGATGGATATATGAAATTCCCTGCTGTGTTGGAATTAACAACCTGATCCAAAGCTCACTGAAGTGGGGGGCAAAGATCAGTAGCCTTTGGCTCAGTAGCCTTTGGCTCAGGCTCTAAATACCTAGCAAACACTCGGAGGTCATATGCTAAGTGTTAACGGACTATCTAGCAGAGCGGCAGCATTGTTCTCCCTTGGTCTGTATCGCTCCAGAATGGAGTGGGGCTAGACATCACCTGTAGCATGCTAGTCCCGCTTTGTAGTGACAGCAACTAGATGCGATCTAAGGCTTCCAGGAGCAGGGTCAGCCTCCCACCGAAGTCACTGCGGTTTTGTGTGGCTGCAGGGGGGCTGACCGTGCAGTGATCCCTGGGGGTGTGCTGCCTGGGTGGAGCAAGTTTGCATCTCCACCGAGAGGTGGCCGCGGGGCACGCGTCAGCCTCAGCAGAGGCACCGTGGACTGAGAGTTGTAGTCAAAACCTGGGCGAGGCCTGAACGTCTCTTGAGGTGCTGATGCCCAGTTTCTAAGGGGACTTAGCCTCGGTGTTGCAACGCCTACCTTCGAGGTGCCCCGTGGCCTCCTGGGATCCCCCAAGTTAGCACCCTGGCTCTAATGCACGGGGAGGGGAGTTAGGCACCCAAGAATGGGCTTCACAGAAGCCAGCATGCTGAACAGGGAGCAGCTTGATAGCCAGTGAGAAATGCCAAGGAGAAGGGTGAGGCCTAAACTGCCCCCCAAGGGAATTAGGCACCTCGATCCATCTGGGCTTGGCAGCTGTGAGCCCGGTCCTGGATTTAGGACGGACCTGGTTTAGATGCTGCTGCTGCCACCGACTTCAGACTTCACCCAACATTTAGCATCCTCACCAGGCTGTGGGAGACCTGAGGTCAGATCGCTCCACTGATGTAGAGAAGGGTTTTGAATCCACCTTTCCCCATACCTAGGAGGCAATTCCGAACCACCAGGACTAGAGGATATTCACCGGTGCCAAGCCCAGAAGGAACCACTGTGATCATTTAGCGTGACCCCTCTGTACAACACGGAGAACTGCCCCAAAACAACGCCTAGAGCAGAAAACCGCCCGCCTGCTTGGGCAGGCTCTTTGCTGCTGAAGCTGTTCCACTTTCTATAACATTAAAGAGCCATTGGCCAGAGAGGGTGAGAAGGACTCTATAAACCGGTGGTTTGGGTGCTCCCCTAGGGTTGGAAGACCTGGGTTGAAGTCCCCGCTTCAGGGGAGAGCTCGATCCAAAACAGCCCCAAGGAGCACCTCAGAACCATGCGATTGGCATCTCTCTTAACAGAGCACGGCAACCACTCCAGGGGGAGGGCGGGCCCATGGGGCCTTGCTAACAAAGGGCTTGTGCCCGCACGAGCGATGGGCCCCGAGGACGTGAAGCGGAGAGGCTCCCGCGCCTTGGCTGCCCTGGCCGTGGGCTGTTTCCCGCACGGCGGTAGCCATCCTGCGCCTGATCCTTGCCGGAGCCGCTCCGCAATTCGCCCGCCGCCGCGTGTGTCTCGTTCCAACGTCGTTGCTTGGCAAACAGGCCCCCTAAACGGGAGGGCCGCTAATTGTTCTTTGGCCAACACCTTCGGTAAGAGCCACACGATCCCGGACTCCGCCGTTCGGCAGGGCGAAGAACCTGCCCAACCTGCCAAGCTAGGAAGAAGGAGCCACCAGAGAGAAATTGCTGGGACAGGTGGAAATGCATTTCTCTGTCACAGCTGCCTCCAGCCCTCGCTCTCCAAAGGCGGGGGCTCTGGATAGTTCGTGCTCACAGGCTAAGCCTATGAAAGTGGCTAGTGATTTTATTTTCTATTTCAGAACCCTGGGGGGGCTGGTTTATTTTGGGGGGACCTTGCGACACCCGACAAAGGCCTGATTTTTAGGGAGCGCCGAGCTTCCGCCTCCCTGAAAACGAGATCCCTTTGCAGTTTCAAAGAGGGCACCCCATGGCCCTAGCTTTTATCCTGGGGCTGCTCTGGGCAGCAGAAATAAGACTACTCACAGGCTTGGCCTGCTAAACCCAGGGTTGTGAGTTCAATCCTTAAGGGGGCCATTTAGGGGCATGGGGCAAAAATAGGGATTGGTCCTGCTTTGAGCAGGGGGTTGGGCTAGATGATCTCCTGAGGTCCCTTCCAACTCTGAACTTCTATGATACTTGCAGACTGGGACTTTGCTGCTGTGTTTAAATGCATGATGACAACAGCTGGGAAGGGGGGGGTGGGGATTCCTGCTGATGAAACAGGAAGTAAGGGAGGGGTCACCCAGGTAAGCCTATCCTGGCCACTTTGCTCCACAAGTTGCTTCTGGGAAGTCTCAGTAATGGAGGGCCAGGGGGGTGGGGACTGCCTGGCTGTGTCTCCAGACCTGTGTGTCCCCCACACCTGAGCTGCCCTGGTCTTGGTATTTAAAGAGACCCCGGTTTGGTTTGACTGGAGCCAGGTGCACAAAGGCATTGACTGGGCTGTCCCTCCTAGCTAGGACCCCTTCCTCTTGCATGCCTCCCAAACACTGACCCCCTGTCCTCCTCCTCTAGGAGAAGCAAACACAGCGCTGTGACCCTGGGGATGCACTCAAAGGGGTCCGACGTATGCTCCACTGCTCTGCCTTGCTGCTCTGCTGAGGACCACAGCGGCGGCTGCTTCCTGCTGACTGTAAGTAACCCGCAGGCCTGTCCGGCTTTATGAGCTGCTCTTTCGCGGTTGAGCCAGTTTTATTCTCCAGCCTCGTGTAGGGCCACTGGCTGGCTGAGGGCGGCCTTGCTGCCTTTGGCTCCTTCGTTCTCTGGGACCCGGTAGCTGCCTGTGGAAAACGTGCTTTGAGAACGGACACTGATGCCTAAGGGAGTGTGTGGTGGGGAGGCCTAGGGGCAGTGGAGTGGGAGTCAGGCCTGGGGGCCTGTTCCCAGCTCTGCCGCTGACCTGCTGTGCAAGTCACTTTCTCCCGCTCCGTGCCTCAGTTTCCCCTCTCACGTGGTGTTGTCTTAGATTGAAAGCTCCCTGGGAGCAGGCACTGTCCCAGGGCCTGCCTTGAAAATGGCACCCTGGGCGAACTTGTATTTTGGCCCCCACTGCCTCCCCAGCCTCCTCACTCACCCACCCCAGCCCCTGCTACCTCCCTACTCAGCCCCCACCCCCTCGCTGCTTCCCCCATTCCCCCACCTATCTCCCCTGTTGCCTCCCCCTGCCAGAGCCTGGGGGCAAAGGGGGGGAGGAGGTGGTAGGTGGGATCTCTTCTGGGGTATCCTTGCACCCCCCCTCCCTCCAAAAGCCCTGGTCATTGTATGGGAGAGACAATGCTGGTGGGATTGTTGGAACTTCCACCTAAACTTGGTTGCTGGTGGGACATATGGATCTTCCACCAAAACAGTAAAAGTCCAGGATAGTTGGCTAGAGAGACCATGGTTCTGATCCAGTGGGTCCGTTCTTGTGTTCGTCTGTGCAAATGTCATGCTCTTTGTGCCAGGATTGGTCACTGGACCATTCAGTTGTGAGTTGAGCCCTTCCTGTAGGGTTAGAACTGCAAGTCACTGAGCTTGATTCAGGAATCAAGGGGTGAAGCTTAGTCCTGCATTGTGCAGGAGACCAGAACAAAGGGTCCCAATGAGTCTTTCTGGCCTTTAAATGCTGAATCTTTGATCTCAAGTACCCAGAGAGCTGGGCGGATTATTTCTTTTTGACAGAACAATTTGGCCTTTCTCCTGTTGATTCACTGAATTCCACCTTTCCCGTAATATTCCAATATTTGTGTGTGTCACCGATCTTATATTTTATATCCGTTTGACCTTCTCTGGACAAAACAGTTCCATGCTCTGGAATCAAAATGTCTCAGGGTTTTATTTCTGCGGGACACTTTGACTTGTCATTGCAATCGGAACGAAAATGAATCTTGAAACGGCCGGTAGAACAGAAATTCAATTTTCCGTTGAAGTTAGAGGGACCTTCTTGTTCGGCTGTACTTGTGCAGCCCCCGCCATAAGGAGACCCTGATCCCCGACTGGCGTGCCAAGGTGCTAGTGAAATACACATCATTAAAATAACCCAATTCCCCTCCCCGTTGCTGGTAAAGGTTCAAATCTGGCTCCAAACTTTGTGGCTCAAATGTATCTATTTACCAACAAAACTAGCAGAGTGCTTAGCTCTGAGTCATCCCTCTAGTGCACACCACCTCTGGCATCTAATCTGCAAGCCGATCAGCGCTTGCCACCCGATCTCTCAATAAATCACACTTCCCCGTGCTGACAGGGGCTTCCCTCTGGTTGTTTCCGCCACAAGGAGCTAGCCTTGAACGGGTGCCCGCTCCTGTTTCAAGCTGGCAGGCGACCCGTTTTCCACCGGGCCTGGGAGGGGATGGGGGATGCCGAAGCTTGGCAGGCGCAGGAGGAAGTGGTGCCAATTGCTGCTCAGTTATTTGCACGCAGATTTTTAAAAATAACTGATGTTTACGGGCTGCTTCGGGAACCGATGAGGGGACGTCTGCGCTGAACACTCCGATCTGCGGGACACAGGCTTGCAGGGTCGGTGTTTACTAGCCCACATTGGGCCAGCCTCACTGCATTGGAAACCAGGGCTTCCACTTGCTGGATCCAGGGCTCACAGCTGCACTCAGGGATCCATGCTGCACGACACGCCACGACTTGGGTCTGCGGCTTAAGCTGCGTCCACACTGCAAAACGACAGGGACCTGAGCCAGGGCGCGACGAGGGGTCGAACCCACCCCCTTCGCAGGCTCCTAGGGTCTGGGTCCTGAGCGCGTGCTGACCCCAGTCAGACTGGTTTGTGTGTGGACGGAAGCGGGTCTTGGGCTCCAATCTGAATCAGCGCACCCAGACCCAACCGCTCTCGGGACTCAGACAAGAATCCCATTGGAGCCAGTGGAATTCTTGTCTTGTCTCTGCTGCAATCCGGGGGGGAGGGGTGATTCCAGCTCGGGAGACATACCTGGTACCTGGCCTAGCTTTACCTGGCCTAGCCTGGTTAAGGTAGGCTTCAGCGCCTGCAAGGTGGGCTTGTACGGCCCACACCAAACCCTATTCTGCCATGTCTTGGCTGGTGTTTTTAACCAGGCATGGGCACCTCCCCAGGTTGCAAATCACATCGCGGACAGCAGGAGAGACCTGGCCAAGTGTTAACTTCCTCTCTGCAAATAACATTTCCCACAGGTTGGTCCTGGTAAAAACTGGAAACCAGTCCGTGAGGAAAACTAGTCTGTCCACACTTAATGTCTCAGGCAAAAGCGTTTTCCTGACTGGAAAATCGCAAATGGGATTTTTTTTTGCCCCAGGAAAAATTCTCCCATTTCAGCCCCTGTTTTTAATTTCCTCCTTTAAAAACCCACGTTCACCGGACCAGCTCCTTGCTTGATTTTACTGGGTCCATCGGTGGAGGAGCTGACCCAGCGAGTGATGTTGGGGATTAAATAAAAATCCCGAATCGATCCCTGTCCCCCAATTTCTGTCTTGTTGTCTGCCTGTCCTGAGGCTGTGAACTCCTTGGAGCAGGGCTCATCCCTTCTCAAATATCCGGAAAGCAGCTAGCGCACCCTGGGGAACTAGTGTCAAAAGGAATTCCAGGACTTGCTCATCTGTTTTTTCAGTCCCAAGTTAGTTTTCAGTCCCCTCTTGAAAACCCCAAAGGCTAAAATTCCCTGAATGGGAACAGGGCCCCGGGGCAGGTTTCAGTGGAAGGAAGCAGGCGACGTTGTTAGGCTGGAAGTAACTCAGCCACATGGACGGAGCAGCGCACAGAGCTTCATAAAGCTCAACTTCACCCACATGCGGCTGCGTTCTCTGGTGGCGGATTGCCCTGGATCTGTGGAGCCTGGAAGTCCCAGGGTAGTTGCCCGGTGGGTCAGTTTCGACAGCCCCTGCCTGCGTTCCGCCGGAACGCCAGGAAAATCAAACCGTCTCGGCTCAACGTTTGGATTGCACCGAACCGGCAAATTCTCCCCCAGAGCCGTTTCCTCTGAACTTTTCCTTCCAGCTCTAGTAGCTCCCATGTGCTGCTAATCATCGTCTGTACCCACTTCCCCTTGCACAGCCATCGAGTAATAACAAAACAGCTGCTCCAAGACACCAAAAAGGGAAAAAACCAACCATGTTTCAACCCGCGTTTCTCTCTGCTCCAACCGGGGGGGGGGGGAAATGTGGGTTGAAGAGAATGCGTTTTTGATCTGGTTGCTACATGGGAGCGCTGGGAATTACCCTGCAGGCCTGCTCCATAGGGGACGTGCGTCTCGCCTTCTGATCACATGACGCCCCTTCTTGTCACGAGATCTCCAGGCTGGCGTTTTGTTTCTCCGCTGGTGTAAACAGACTCAGGCGGCCTCTCTCTCTCTTTTAACGCCAGCCCGTTCCATGCGCCCAAAACATAATTGTTGACTTAGAAAACTACATAAGAACGGCCGTATTGGGTCAGACCAAGGCTCCATCTAGCCCAGTCTCCTGTCTTCCAACAGTGGCCAATGCCAGATGCCCCAGAGTGAACGAACAGAACAGGGAATCATCAAGTGATCCACCCTCTGTCGCCCATTCCCAGCTTCTGGCAAACAGAGGCTAGGGACAGTATCCCTGCCCATCTGTTGGATGATTTAGTTGGGGATTGGTCCTGCTTTGAGCAGGAGGTTGGACTAGATACCTCCTGAGGTCCTTTCCAACCCTAAGATTCTATGATCCTGGCTAAGAGTCGTTGATGGACCTAGCCTCCGGCAAAAATAGAAAATCCCCCCTGCGTATTAACACAAGAAAGGGATTATGAAAGCACAAAAGCTCAGGATGGCTTTTCTGAGTAGTTACCTATACACGCCAGAAGGAAAATATTAGCACCTCGCCGAAACCGGCCCCTTTACTGCAGACTGGGAAATTTGGAGTTCCCGAGGAAAAAACAGACTGGGAGTACGTTTAGGAGCAAATTCTCCTCCGCTGCTGTAAATCAATTCATGCCGAAGGAGCTATGCTGAGCTACGCCAACGGGGGGTCTGACTCACTGGCATTACCGGGGTACAAATGAGGAGAGGATCCGGCCTATTAAAAAGGCAGGTGGGATACGGGTGCACATTGATGCGGATAGCAGAGCTTCATGCACGGCTTCCTCCCATAGAAGAAGCATAGGGTTGGAAGGAGCCTCAGGAGGTATCTAGTCCAACCCCCTGCTCAAAGCAGGACGAACTTCAACCAAATCATCCCAGCCTGGGCTTTGTCAAGCCTGACCTTAAAAACCTCTAAGGAAAGAGATTCCACCACCTCCCTAGGGAACCCATTCCAGCCTCACCACCCTCCTCGTGACAACAGTAAATGCTCAGAGTAAGGCTGACTTGCATAAGCTCCGGTGTCTAGGAGCCATTCGTAGGCCCAGCGTTAAGCACCCATAGCTTTCCTGACCCAGTTTACCTAGGGCATGCCCCCTGGCACCCGTGTGTTGGCCGTCGTGGAAATAGGAGCGCAATGAGCGGCTTCCACTCCCGCAGCTGGCACTCGTTAACTTTCCAATGCCCCGTGTTGATCCAGCACCGGCATGATGAGCAGTGCTGGGAACGGGGGCTGGGTAGCTGTGGACGGATCTCTTGCTTCTGCTTCTCTCTGGGGAGATTCGTATGTCTCCTTAGCCTGGAAGCACGCGCCTTGCTCTCTTGCAAAAACCACAGTGACCCCGCCGAGCGTCCCTGAGCCCACGTGGCACGTTACTCGTTTTTTAGCTGACGACTTGAATCGTCTTGCCGCGCCGCCTCTAGCAGAAGGTCAGGGAGACCTCTGGGGCCTGGATGCTTACTGGGGTTCCACACTGGTTGAGCTCCACCGAAAGCAATGAGAACCACTCCTGTTTTAACCCGGAGAGTTGGACCCCGGAGACTCACAGCTGGGTTTTCAAATGGTCTTAAGGGAATTAGGTGCCCAAATCCAATTGAAAGTTCATATGAGTTGGGTGCCTAACTCCCTCAGCTCTCGTGACACTCCCAAGCCAATGCCCTACAACCCGCATCTGGGTAAGCTCCCTGGAGCTGAAGTTAGAAGCCATACGTGCATCTCACATTCTCTCGGGTTTGTGACGTTCTTTTCCCCGCACAAGTGGACACTTGAGGCCGACTCCGCCCGGTGGTTTCTGCTCTTACACCTGGAATGCGGCTGGGAGGGGGGCAAACTGCTTTGGTGGATCAAGTACTTAAATATCAAATGATCTGACTTGCCTGTGTGCCACTTGTGCTCCCAGATTTGGGGGCTTGCACCGGCTGAGGGCTGTACCGACACATCTGCCAGTGTAAATAGAAATGCGGAGCTGAGGCCGCTTGAATAACAGGGCCCTGGGCCTAGTTCAGAAACGGCACATGCAGGATACTCACATCCAAGGGAAGGAAACGTAGCATAAGGAGGAACCCTTCAGTGGACTTAAAAACGGACTTAGGGAGTGGAGCCAGGAGACGGAGGGTGGAGACAGGTAGCATGTGAAATGCCGCAAGACACGACTGGGAAGGCTTGAGCCGGCTGTGTATATAAATGACATTTAGAAGAGCGAATAATTTCTAAGGTGGCCAAAACCGGCTGGCACCGCTGGAGGCCAGGGTGCGGTCAGTGAATGCAAACAAAGCCTGACACAGGGCCGAGAAAGCTAGAGGATGTTCTACAGATTCTGCGTAGACCCATACCCCCGCCCCGCGCTGGAACAGGTGGTCGCTGTTGGCGGGACGGGGTACTACACCCCACCCCGTGCAGGAACAGGCGGTCACCATTGGCGGGACGGGGTACTACACCCCATCTGCGCTGGAACAGCCGGCCGCCGTCAGCGGGATAGGGTGCTACACCCAATCTGCGCTGGAGCAGACGGTCAGCGGGACAGGGTACTATGCCCCATCTGCGCTGGAACAGCCGGCCGCCGTCAGCGGGATAGGGTGCTACACCCCATCTGCGCTGGAGCAGACGGTCGGCGGGACGGGGTACTATGCCCCATCTGCTCTGGAACAGCCGGCCGCCGTCAGCGGGACGGGGTACTACACCCTATCTGCGCTGGAACAGACGGTCTATTGAGAACATGAATTCGGCGGGTGCAACGAGGTGGGGAGAGGAGGTCCAAGGGCGCTGGGTGTTGTAACGGGATGATGGAAGGGCAGCTGGGTCAAATGTGGGTGCCTGGCATAGTGACCTGGCACATAGCTTCACAACACCACTCCGGTTTGGCCTTCCCCCTCGTCCTTCCCCCTCACGCTTTTGCAGTTCTCCCAATGTCCCTGCTTCAGGGGCGCTAACCACTAACAATATCTGCCATCTCAAGACTCTTTAAAAACAACCATTAATGGCTTTCGATACAGTTAATGACACCGCGAATCCTGCTATCCAAACCAGTCCCTGCTGGTGGTACTTTAACTACTGTACACAGGGTGTGGTCTGTTGCACTGAGTTACCTTGGACAAACTCAGAATGAAACCTAAGCTTATCCGCTCAGGTTTCGTTTTTAAGAGACAGTCTGATAGAGTCTGGCCTGCGGCAGCCTCCGGCTTATCGTGAGGTAGTCTCCCCACAGCTGTCTGGTATGTGACAGACGTGCCTACAGAGAGGAATGAAATATTGGCTAATCAGCGGTGAATCAGCTGCCGCATGTTATCATGTAAACCAGCGTCTCCCCTGGTTACAGGAAAACATGAGGGGAAATGTGGTAGAAAGCATGTCACCTTGATTACCCTGATCCGAGAAGGCAACAAATCTTGTGTTCTCGTAGAGATCCTTGTGTTTGTGTGCACCTATGTGTGTGATTTTTCTACGTGTGTGTATAATGCAGATGTAAAAATGGTATTTGATTTTTGGATCTGGTTTAGAAAACAAATTTTCAGCATTTCCCTTTCCTAGATCTTGAAACGGGCCCCATTTTGTGACGCTCAGTGACATTTTTCTCTGACGCGGACGCTACCTGCTGATCAACAAGTCCAGTTTTCGGTAAACGAAAACCAGAACATTTTGCTCACTTCTACGACCGTTTCATAAAAGCTCCAACTTCAAGTCTGCGGCTCTCCTAGGAACTTTTTTTGCGGACGGCTTTGTCAAAAAATTAAAATGACCCTGGCTCTGTTTATGGTGCTCTTCTCGCGAATCAAGATGCAGCAGGGAGTTGAATTGTCAGAAGAAGCCTGTGACCATGTTCTCCGTTGCATGCATCTAATTCTTAATCTTGCTGTGAGTTTAAGAAAAACAGAGACGTTTCTCATCTAAATGGGAAGCCTATAAAGACATTGCCATATCCCCTGCATAAGGAAATGATGGCAGTTTCTCTGTCGTTGGGTGAATATTTCAGCCTTTGCAGGTTGTCCTACGTACAGAACTTAAGAATGAGGATTGTCTCCTAGAAGCCACAAGAAGAGACCCAGGGCAATTTTCAAAGGTCCCATTTTCAAAAGTGGCTGAGTGCCCACATCACTTTTGAAAATGGGACTTAGGTTCCTAAGTCTCTTATGCGCTTTTGGAGTCTTACCCCCAGGACATGGAAACTGTCATAATGAGACCAAATTCATCAGCCAGATCCACCCAACTGAACGCAAGGAGTTTATGTAGCCACTGAATTCTGCCGCCTTCTACTAGAATTCTGTATTTTGGGACCTGAAGGAGCATCTTCTAATGGTATCCTTCACGACAATCTTGCCTGTCTCTCGGGCTGCCCATGGGTAGAATGAGCACCTGACTTCAAGCTGACGCAGAACAACCAGATTCCTCTCCAGCAAAACTAGGGAAATCTTCCCAGCTACATCCAAACAGTGGGAAGATACGTGCATGCAGCTAGCTCACCTGTGTCTCCTTTCCTACCCCAAAGACTTGCAGGTAGCTATTTGCAATGAGTTCATACTGATGATAAAACAGATGACTGACGACAACAACCGATCAGGGGCATCCTGGGGCAAAGTCACAGGATGGTGATGTCCCAGAGCTCTGCAGTTGATAGGAGTCACAATATTTCTTGTCACTCTGTAGGACAACATATATTGTTCAAACATTAACACACTAGCCAACCCTCCCTCTTTCTTAGAGGGGGAAACTGCGGCACGGGAGGTGAATTGCCTCTGGGAAAAAACTGGGAATAGGCCCCAGGCCTCCTGTTGCCCATGTCAGTGACCTGTTCACCGGGCCAAAGCGGTTCTGCTATTTTGAGGGGTTGTCTCAGGCAGTTCCCTGTAGAATATTAGAGCATTTTGGAGACCGACTGGCACTGCCGGAGGATAGACCTGTAGCCGGGAGTATAGATAATATCATTGACTGCCGTCCATCTGTCCATTCCAGCTAAACAACCTACAGGGAAACCTCCCTGTGGCTAACCATAAAGCAGATTGTCAGCAGGCTCTATAGGCCAGTAAAGAGAGAGTCCATTAGACCTTCCATTATTCAACCCAACATCCCAAAAATGTATCCAAGAAACTAAAACCTTCTGGAAATGAAGGAAGGGCTCCTAAGGTTACAGAAGCTCTGGTCATTGCAGGACGATTACCTATTGGTATCGAGTGCTTTGTGCAGTTTCGTGTTGAGTAGTTTTACGGGATGGGGTTTGGGTGACTTCGCAGCGTGGCATTCGCCAGCCGGCACTTGCAAACATCTGAGATACGGGCAATGTCTTCGTGGGAGGCGGTACCTGGCACTCGCCGAATGTGATCTCCACCCCTTGTTATCTGGGGTGGGGGAGGTCTAGGTTGGGTCACTGCCCTGCAAATTTTCTCTCTGGCTGCGTAGGACGGTAAATCGGTTTCACTTGCAGGTCCCTTTTCTCTCCGGTGGGTGGTTTCTGATTCTGGAAAGTGACGTTGGTGATTACTCTGGGAATGGATAGGCAGTGTCAAAGTCCAGAGGTGGGGCATTCGGTTCACAGAGCAGAGTGCCTGCTTACTGCTCCTCTGTGTTCCCTTCTTGCCAACACCCTGACAGGAAAGCTGGGCTCATTTTCCTCCTCCCCAGCTTGTTTTTAACTAAGGACAATAAAAAAAATAAAACAGGCCTAAAGCAAACTTCCCCACCCCTTTGGAGCTACACACCCCAATTTTTAGTATACATGCTCAGGGTTTAGCTGATCGCCATATCTGGGGTCGGGAAGGAATTTTCCCCCAGGGCAGGTTGGCAGAAGCCCTGGTTGGATTTTTTTGCCTTCCTCTGCAGTATAGGGCACGATTCACTTGCTGGAGGATTCTCTGCACCTTGAAGTCTTTAAACCATGATTTGAGGACTTCTGTATCTCCAAGGGTTTACTACAGGAGTGGGTGGGTGAGAGTCTGTGGCCTGCGTTGTGCAGGAGGTCAGACTAGATGGTCATAATGCTGCCTTCTGACCTTCAAGTCTATGAGAGGGAGTGAGAAATGTTCAGTGAACAGGCGAGCCATGTAGCAAGGGGTCAGGCTGCTGGGGGCTGACCACGAAGGAAGAAGAAAAGCCTGATACTCCAGATTTCCCCAGGTTCAAGAAGAGAAACTCCATTAAAGTCAGGAGCGACACCAGCGTAACTCCAGCAGGCGAGAGGCGATGAAACTTGGCGTGAGCTGGATGATGTGAGAGGCTGTGTAACTGTTGGGTGAAAAGAGGCAAAGGAAAAATTGGGGTGCAGGGAGATCTGGTCCTAACCTTCTGGGATGGTTCCACGTACGGTCCCCTTCTTGAGACAGGAGCACAGCAAGACAGCAAAGAGGAGAACAGTGGATCATCTACCACCATCTGTGTCCTCCTGGAATCCAAGCCAGTTCGAGCAACTGAATAGAGAGGACCAAATCCTTAGCGGGGGTCAGCCTGAGCCTCGACTGGTTCAAACGGCAGCAGCAACACTAAATTGTTTGACCATTAGCATGGGCCAGAACCTCAGCTGGTGCAACCTGGCATAGCGCCACTGAAGGCTTTCAGAGTCCTGGGGGTCAGGGAAGACACAGCACTGCTTCTGAGGGGGGAAACATCTTAGACAGCTGGTAGATCCTAGTATATTCTGCTGAATCTCAATATAAATACCCCTACCTACAGGGAGAGCAGGTGGTCTCTTTGGCAGAAGAGAAGAGTGGGGGCAGATTTGATAGCAGCCTTCAACTACCTGAAGGGGAGGTACCAAAGAGGATGGAGCTTGGCTGTTCTCAGTGGTGGCAGAAGACAGAACAAGGAGTAATGGTCTCAAGTTGCAGTGGGGGAGGTCTAGGTTGGATAATAGGAAACACTATTTCCCTAGGAGGGTGGTGAAGCACTGGAATGGGTTACCTAGGGAGGTGGGGGAATCTCCGTGCTTAGAGGTTTTTAAGGCCTGGCTTGACAAAGCCCTGGCTGGGATGATTTAGTTGGTGTTGGTCCTGTTTTGAGCAGGGGGTTGGACTAGATCCCTCCTGAGGTCCCTTCCAACCCTAATATTCTGAGATTCCTCCCCCTGTTTGGAACAGTAGCTGGAGATGCACCAAGAAGGAGAATCCTAGAATATCAGGGTTGGAAGGGACCTCATGTTCATACCATGTTTCTCCCCTCTCCCACATCCTTTCAGCTTAAAGGCCTGCAGTTTAACTACGTGGATTCTCCACACAGTAGACTTCTAAACCCATGCTACCAGGAGCTTCCTGTCTAGAGATGTCATGTGGTGACTGTGAAAGGGGGAATGGATAGAGGCAGTTCTTGAGAAACTGGATTTGCGTCACGATGATGTTGCAATGCCTGTTTGTGCAGCACTTGGAAGGTGTGGCGTGTGTGACTGAGCTCTTAGGTGTCATCCTGGGTTATAAGAGCAACCACTGACATTCCTCCATGGCTGGTCAGTAGCTATCTCTAGTCTAGGGACTGCTGGGGTTCATCGGTGGAGCTGCCATATAGGGTGGAAGGATGGGTAAGGTACTGGACTGGAGATCCCGTTTAAATTCCAAGCTCTGCCACAGACTCTCTATGTGGCCTTGGGCAAGTAGTGTCCTCTTTCTGCCTCAGTTATCCATCTGTAAAATGGGTATAATACATACACCACTCATATTGTGATGTTAAAATATTGAGCTATTACAGGGATGTGGGTCTGCTAAGTATCTAGGGACGTACTATGCTCTTGTTTTGTATAAGCTACGTTTCCGACACAGTGTATTTGCCATGCAGGACAGTTGTACATCTCTGAATTCCAGGTTCTCATGTGTCCGTGTCTAAATCTTAAAGAAATCAAATCTTCAGGAATGATTTAACATCTTTAGTCATGGACTCCTCTCCTTAAAAGATCCAATCAAGTACCAGAAAATGTTACACAAATTTCTGGTTTGGTGGCACTAGCTTGGTAATTATTGTCCTGCTTTAAACGTTTGTACAGGTCCAGACATAGTGTGCCAAAGTAAAAGGATGAAGGCAGCTAACCCTGGGAACAGCTTACAAGGGATATAGTGGATTCTCCACCATTTGGAGTCTTTAAATAACTCTTGGTGGTCTTTCTGTTCAACTGCAAGCTAGTAAGGTCAATGCAGGAACCCCCCTGGGTGAAACTCTATGGCTGTGTTATGTAGGAGGTCAGAATAGGGCTTGCCAGACAGGATTCAGACCCAAAGTCCATCTTGGCCATGAGTCATGTCTCTGACAGTGGCTGGCACCAGATCTTCTGTGGAAGAACCCAACAGTGCATAAATATGGAATAATCTCTACCTCACAGTAGGTCTCATCCAGAGTTCAGACAGGCAGAAATTGGTTTAAGCCCTGAAGCCTGAAATTTAATATCCCTTCCAAATGTGTTAGCATTAAATGGTATATAACTTTGAATAGTCATATTATCCTTCGAAGGGTCCAATCTTTTTTTTATTCTTGCTGAATTCTTGTCCTTGTCTATTTCCTGTGGCAATGAGTTCCACAGTCTAATGACACATTGTGGGGGGAAAGTTGCCATTTATAATTTTCAAATTTGCCACCTCCTTAATTTCATGAACTGTTCACTTGTTTTTGTGTTATGAGAAACGGAGAAGAAACGTTCCCTTGGGTCACTACAGATTAGATTCTCCTAATCATTCCCTCTCACCTGGATCCTTAAAACAAAGGAGTTTTCTCATCTCTTCTACATCCCTAGCCCCACCTGGACTCCTCTTTATAAAGTCCACAAGCATCAATTGTAGCTATCTCTCCATTTTGAAGTGTGCCATCTAGGGAGTCCTGATTAGCATGGGTGGGAAACGATTTTCCCATCCTGGGCTATCTGAGATTTAAAAAAAAAATCCTGTTCCACATTAGGACAAAACAATTTTTTGAGACAGCTCTGTACCAGAACAGCCCTGACTCAAACTTGGGTCCCCCATGTCCCCAGGGAGTGCCCTAATCCCCAGTCTAGTGGCTATTGTGGGGTGTGGGGGGAGTGTTCCTGTGGTTTTGGCCAGAAATCCCATTTGGAGAGCCCTACCCAGCCAAAGTTTAACTGAAACCAGCCCTTTGGGAAGTTTCTGTTTTGATGCATTGACAATTTACGATGGAAAAACTCTTTCATTCATGCAAAAAAAAAAAAAATCCCAACCGGCTCTAGGCTGCATCCTTCAGTCTGATCCCCATGGGCGGACCCCGGTGCCGACGCCCCATCCCATTGGCTGTAATAGAACACAACATGAGTAAAAGATGACCTCCTGAGGTCCCTTCCAACCCTGATATTCTATGACTCTATGACCTGCCTGCTTAGAGCCCCATGACCGTCTGCAGGTGTCCTAGAATCACAGGGTTGGAAAGGACCTCAGGAGAGCATCTAGTCCAACCTCCTGCTCAAAGCAGGACCAATCCCTATTTTTGCCCCATATCCCTAACTGCCCCCCTCAAGGATTGAACTCACAACCACTGAGCTGTCCCTCCCCCCATGCCAGTCCAGTGCCTGGGAGTGAAACTGAATAGCAACACGCTCTTCTTGCTGTCCCTTTGTTTTTCCTCCGCTCCCTAGGCGGGCTGGGCCTGTCTGTCTCCTGAAGCACACGACAGCCCTAGGGTGTGTTAGAGCAACAATCTTCCTCCTCTTACTACGTACTGGGCTAGTCGCTAAACCAAACAGCAGTGGAGCGTGTTGGGATCCAGCTGCCACCGAAATCTGTGGCAGCACTGCCAGGGTGCGAGGCCCTTGTCTGAACCGCCTCAGCTCATTCTGGTCCTGGGCTGTGTCAATATTTTCAGGGAGCGGGAGGCCAGGGCCGCTGGCGTCCGTACAAACACTGGTTTGGAGTGACATTCCTTCTATTTTTTGCATGCTACTGAGCTGTGATGAGTCGCCAGGCCAACGAATGACTCATCAAGGTGTTTCCTCCCATTAGGATAATGACATGTAAGTAGGGTTATGGTTTCCTTGTTTTATTTTTAACCCCGTACCTCGGCCCTGCCCACCAGATCAGCCGACTGACGAAGGAGCTCATTCTTTGGAGCCAGAGACAGATGCTGCCATTGGATTGGCTGGGTCAGCGTTAAGGGATGGAGGCTAGACCAGTTCTTCGATGGGGTGTTTGCTGAGGGATAAGGAATGTGGATGGTTCTGCCGGGGGGGGGGGGGGGAAGAACTTGCTGTGCTATAGACACAGTGTAGAAACGTGTTGCTTAGAGCTGGAATCGAGAAGCAAAGAGATCCGGCGTCTAATCCCTTTTCGGCTGCTGCGTGACCTTGGGCGAGGTGCTTAAACCTCGATGCTGTCTCCGCCTGGTAAAACGGGGGGTTGGGGACTAGCTAGCATCACTGGGCTTGGAGCTTGCTGGTGTCTTTCCTAAATGCACCCTGGTGTTGTATACGGACGCTTGCCTTTCCATGAACTTATTTCAAATCTGGCTCTGTACGGATTCTCTTTAGAGGCCAAAGGGAGGTGGCCTGCACAGAGTTGGTTCAAATAACAAGCACTCCTTTCCATACCTTGTGAAGCCGGGTTTACCAACGGCAGGGCCAGGGTCTCAGCTGTCCTAATGCATCCACGCTGCACTTGGGTCGATAGCAGGGGTAGGCAACCTATGGCACGCATGCCAAAGGCGGCACATGAGCTGATTTTCAGTGGCACTCACACGGCCCGGATCCTGGCCACCAGTCCGGGGGGGAGCTCTTCATTTTAAGAAGCTTCTTAAACATTTAAAAAATCTTATTTACTGTACATACAGCCATAGTTTAGTTATCTATTATAGACTTATAGAAAGAGACCCTCTAAAAACATTAACATGTATCACTGGCCCGCGAAACCTTAAATGAGAGTGAATAAATGAAGACTCGGCACAGCACTTCTGAAAGGTTGCCGACCCCTGGTCTATAGCTTGATTGTGTCCACACTGCAAAATGACAGAGCTTGGACCAGAGTCTCGGCCTCTGACCACCTCCAAGCAAGGTTCTAGGACCCAGGTCTTGAGCGCTTGCTGAAGCGAGTCAGACTGACTAGGACGGGAGGGAGTCTTGGACTCAAACCTGAGTCAGAGCCTGGGCTTAGCGTGGGGTATAGACATACTGTGTGTGTCTTGGGGGGAGGGTCCCCACCCTCCCCCCATTGTGTACATGTCAGTATTTCCTTGTCTTCTCCTTCCTGATGCAAGCTAAAAGCCAAACCAGATGACTGATAGCACTTCCACCTACGCGCCTTGCTTTGGAGGGGAAGTGGTAGTCACCTACTGCCTACGACATTACTCATCCCTCCTGACAGTCGGGACAACCCTCGACAAGAAACCCAGTTAGCACTGGGGCAAGACAGCCGCTGGATGAGGTAGTGTCTTGGTTGGGTCACTCTCAGCGCAGCAAGAGGAGAGAGACCTTCGCCTTAGTGGCTGGGATCATCCGGGGAGAACGGGTCATGTGTAAGCACGAAGAGAGGAATAGTCACCCCACAGTTCATGACAGCTTTGTGTACACACCCGACTGAATGGCATTAATCATCCATCTGCTGTGCATACACACGGCATCAACAAGATTTGAACGCAGAGCCGAGTAGGCCTCAGGCTACTTAGCTTGTGAGACGGGAGTGGGCCTCCTCAGTATTTGGTCGGGTCACTGAGGGAGAGGCGGGGTGTTTCTGGCAGTAGTGTAAATCATTCTGCCCTCTAAGTTGGTGTCAGACCCTTACCTCCACTTGGTGTCTGGAGGACATAACTACACTGCAATAATAATAATAATTAATAATAATTCTCACCAAATCTCGGAGCCCATGCCAAGAGACAGACCCAGTCACAGGCTGGTATGATTTCAGGGGGGTGATTTCAGCTTCATACTAACATAAAGGAGATGGGAATCTGGCGCTCGGTGTGGCGGAAGAAGGACATGCCCAGTACATGGCCTCTGGGAAAGGCCGTGATGGTCAACAACTTCCTATAAGAAGCTCGGGCAGCACCCCCCAAGCCGAGCCCGGCTCTCTGCATTCTGGGAGCGGGCAGGGACAGTGTGACTAAGGGGTTCAAGGCCTAATGATTGTACTGGCCTTAAGCCAGTTGGAGATGGGGAACTCACTGATTCCAACCCTCACGACCTGTCTGGAGGACATCTAGCTGTGAAACCCTCTTCTCCGTGGCTGTGTGCATATCACGAGAAGGCGGTAAGTTTAGCGCCGACATGCTCTGAGGGGGGTCCGTTGGGGGATGGAACCATCTGAGAGGTTGACGTGGGCATTTGTGTGTGTTGTACCAGAAAACAGTTTTGCCCTGTATAGGAATTGGATAGTCTCCTTTTAAATAAAGATGTTCTTTGTGTTCTCTTTGGGGACCTGTGAGAGCAGCAGTGTGTATGTAACTAAACCTTGCATGGTTATGTAGAGCTAGTGAATGGTTATCTAGACCCAGCCGTGCCTGTGGCTTCTTCATATTTTACTTGTGTAAAGAGCAAAAACACCCAAGAATGGGTGACCAGGACGGGGTAAGATGGAATGGAGTCACTGGAGATGCCAGGTGAGACGGATCCAGTTAGAAATGTTCTTTGGGCTCTGAGCGAGGGAGAAGTCCTGTGGGAGACGCCTACCCTAGTTCTCTGGTGACTTTGGAGATGTCCTCCGTTGGGGTAGCGTAGTGCTAATTAAATGTCCCGTTGGCTGCCTCAGCAGGGGCCAAAGACTTACGTAGGCTAGGAAGACTGAACTCCTTTTCCTATCCTTCTAGGCTAGGGAGCTGATTTGCAGAATCTCGTGTTCAAAGCGCCAAACGTTCTGCTCTCTAGCATAACTCGCCTCTGGGCTATGATGGTGTGTGTGTGTCTTCTCAAAAGGGCCAGATCCTTAGCTGGTGTCAATCGATAGAGCTCCCTGGATTTCAATGGAGCCGGGGGCAAATTACACCACTTGGGGCTCTGCCCTGAAGGTGGCGTTGGCCTTATCCAAACCCTAGGTGGTTGTGTTCCTTTCAAAAGATGTTAAGCAACAACTGTGACGTGACGGAGGATTGGCTCTGACTTGTGGGAGGAGATTGTTGCCTCGGTGTTGCCATTGTTGCTCCACAGGCTTTCAGAAGTGTTTTTGTTTTCCCTCTGACTCACTGAGAGTTGGGCTGTGGAAGAGCGGCTGCTTTCAGTGAGCTCACTGTGAGTTAGAGGTCGCATTGGAGAGGTGGAGGGAACCTGAAAAAGCTGACTAACCTCCACATCAGTCCCCTCCTTCTCTCTCCTTCTGTCCCTCCACCAGCCCCAAACTACCTTTCACATTCGCCCTTCAGACCAAGCTCCAATCCCTTACCCAGCCTGGCCTCCAGATAAGCCTCCACAGGGTCCGGGCGGGGGACAGGGTTGAGGGATGGTACGTGGGACTAGCAGACTCCTTTTGCCAGGAAAGGAGAGCCATGCGTGGACGTTCCTCTCCATGCGCAGAGCTAGGGATGCAAACCGGTCCCACCTGCAGACCTCTCATGGTCCATCTCATCACGTAGCTGCAGATACAGCTCCATAACTTGGCCAGCTACCCTGCCTGGGACCAATGGTCTCACTTGTGTTCATGACCATCTGTTCTGCTTATGAACCTCGGTCACCTCTGAACCGGATCTACCAGAGGAACAGACAAGGGTTCCATCCAGTCTGCTACCCAGTGACTAATATGGGACGTGTTAGAGGGAAGTGTCAACGTAGAAAACTGTGAAATACCTTATCAAAGGAGAAGACGGATTCTTTTGAAAATTCATTAAGCCATTTACACCGTGGCATTGACTGAACTGTCGCCCACATCCTGAGATCCTTGATCCGGAGATTCAAAAGGGACTAGTTACTTTGGGCCTTGACTTGGACTCTCTAAAGCGGCCTGTTTTTCAGAGGGAGGATGAGCAGCCCTTTGCGCGGAGCAGGCCTCTGCATCTCCAGTTGCGCGCCCAAAAACCACAAGTCACTTTTGGAAAATCTGGCTCATTGTCTCTGGCAAAATGCCCATTAGATGGGCCATTTTTGCTCTTGGTTAAATAGATAAAAGGAAACCCACTGGCTTAAATACTTACTTGGGACTGACATCAGTGTGAATGAGAGAACCGTCTTGTCCTGCCGACTCCAAATGGAGTTGGCTTGAGTTGCGCATTGCTGGAACGTGGATGTGTGAAAATAACCCTTTTGATCTCTCAGCTAGAGAGAGTGCATGCATCCAGCTAATTAACTCTGGCTTGCAGGCAGATGTGTTCAGAATTAAACAGGGGCATTAAGGGAACGGCACAAAGGTTGTATACAGAAGAAACCTTTTGTTGTATTTACTATAGAGACTCAGAAGCTTTCTGCAAGAGGTTTTAGTCAAGTGTATCCAGTGGGATTTCTTAACACTGACCCAGGCCACTCATTCAACTTCAGCCTTGGCTCTGTTTATTCCTGATCAGTAATGCTGTTACGTAGTCCGCTTGTGGCTTGTGCTTAGGGCAGGACCATTTAAATGAGCAAAAAGCTCTCTCTAGCTTCACTTTGATGATCAATGGCAGACATTTGGAATTTTCTTCCTCCAGAGGTACAAGCAGAATCAAAGGGGTGTGGCCTAAGGAGAAGGGGTGTGGTCTAAACACTGCACTAGGGGCCAGGAGCTCACACCGCTTCAAGTACTGACTTTCCTTTTTGGCCGAGAGCGCAACACATCTGGAGGGAAGCTGGATTGAAAAGAGCCCTTGTCCTCCGACGCTTGGGTTATACCATAATCCCTGACGCTTTGTGGAGACATGCAAAAATATAGCTGGAATTGAAGGTTTTTCCCCCCACCCACACCATTGCAGTTAGAGCAGTGAGACAGTTTATCTGCAGAGTGGAAACGTGCTATTAGGGAAAGACAATAAGACAAGGTCCATCAAGGACATAGGAAGGCCCATTCTGGATCGGACTGGTGAGCTCGGTTTCTGCTCACCTTTTGTGGGGGAAGGATGAAACTGTTTTGCAAATGAGATGTGTGGACACAGCTTTGATTTAAAACCAGCAGGGCCAGATCAGTGGTCGGTTCAGTACTGGCTTGGCGACGTCTGTTTATGCCACTGCAGACTAGATCCCCCACCTCGCATGCGCTTTAGCAAGCTGCCCTGAGAGGCAGCGTGGTCTAGTAGGCGGAGCACTAGCCCGAAGAGTTGAGTTCTATTTTATTCTATCACTGACCATGGCTAAGTCACGGCCCCTCTCTGTATCGGTTTCTCCCTTCTCCAGTCTTTTTCGACTGTAATCTCCTTGGGGAAGACACTGTTTCCTATGATGTCAGTCCAGCAGTTGGCAGGATGGGGCTCTGGGCCTGGCTAGGCTTCTAGGCACTGCCATCATAGGGCAGAGAAATTGCCAACGCAGCCCTTGTTGAAAAGTTCCGGCTCCCCTGCTACGTGAGTGAGACAACGCTGCTTCGTTCGGTGCCGTGCATTCAAAGCGGGCCTGGTCGCTGTGAGGATGCTTGACGCCTACTCGAGAGAGAGAGATCCGAACGTGGCAGGCAAGCTCCTGGCTTTTGCAATGCAAGCAAGCAGCTGCCACGTCTAAAGGAAACCCACATGTTGGCAAACCACCAGGCGGAAACACAAACAAAATGATACTGCAATTAACAGCTGCCAATCTCCTCGGCGGGCTGCAAAACTTGGCTCCCGGGCTGCCCCCCTCCCCCCCCCCCCGCCTCCTGCTTTAAGACGTAAAACTATTTTTAAACGGGTTGTATCGTTTTTTCAAAATTGGACCTCGGCCCAAAATAGAGCCAGTTCTTGGCGTCTGAGGCAACCCAAGCGCGCTGGCCAAATTCTGCTCTGGGGAATCGCATCGCGCCTCTCTAAAAACTCCGGTCCCCTGGTTGCAAGGTGGGAGGGTATTTCTCTGGCCTCGGGAGTTGTGCAGTGTGGTTGGGACGGTTGCTTCACCAACGCATAAGAAGATGGTGTTTACACTGGAAAGCTCACAAGCTACGGGCTGGCTCCTGCAGACACTTATGCATGTTCTTGCATCTCGCTGAAGTCTTGCTCAGGTCCTGTGATCAAGGAAGCGCTTGGATGGGACATTAGTGTGTGCAGGACAGAGATGCTTTCTTGCATCAGGGCCCAGGTGAACATACTCAAATGGGGGACACTGGGATTTAGATCCCAAATGACAGAGAGACACATTCGTGCAAGAAAACCGAAATATCGGTGAGATTCCCACTTCTTGCATCAATAACTCTCCCTAACTTCTGTTTCCCTCTCTTTCTGAGTGGGACACCACCAGGGTGGAATCTTGGCCCCTCTGACATCAAGGAGAGTTTTGCAAATAGCTTCAATGTGGCCCAGATTTCATCCTAAATCCGTGTGGAGCTTTAGAACTGCGAGACCCTTAAACCCTGGGTCATCGGAGACTCGTGTGAAGTACCCACTTCCAGCTGGCCGGAAGGCAGGACTTGCTTGGTTGGGGCTGAGCTGTACCTTCTGGACTTGCAGCCGAGGGCTCGGCTGTCTTCTTTAATATTTGGCTTTTGATTAAATTAACTTAATTTATTTGTGGGTCTAGGGTGGCTTTTTGGGCATTGGATTTGTCCGTGATGGTGTATTGGGTCCTGGGTCTGCGAAGCTGGGGATCAGCAGAGTGGGGACATCTGTGACGGTAGGTGGCAGGATGGAGTGGTGCATGGGACGGTCTGTGGTGGCTGCAGGTGGTGGTCAGGACGGGCGTGTGGCAGCAGGCGGTGCTGTAGGGGATGGCTCTGGGGTGGTTGGTGGGGTATGGGCTTGGTCTCTGACAATGGGGAGCAGCAGGGGGCGTTGTGGGGTGAGTTTTGGCAGGTGGCAAGGGCAGGATGGGTTTGTGGCAGGATGGTGGCAGTGGCTACATGAGTGAGGTGACCCTGCTTCATTCCCTCGCCCTAATTTAAGACCGATGGGGGTGTAACAAGCAATGCGGGAGGGAAGATCAGGGTACTGCAGATGGGAATTCATAGATTAGCCACGGGGCTGAGGCAATGCTCATCGGAGTTAAGACCCAAAGAGCTCTGGGTCAGGCCCCACAAACACAACTAGTTAGTCTCAAATCACCCGAGACCTGAATCAAAAGTCGTTGGCTGTTTGGGTCTGTGGATAGGATCTAGTCCCAGTTCTGCCACTGCCCTGCTGGGTAAGTCCCTGCCCCTCTCTGCCTCAGTTTCCTCTCACACCCTTTAGCTAAAGTGTTACCCGTCATGCTGGTCAGCTGATGAACAATCAGGTGGGTCAAAGGCTGGAGGTCTGGTCTGTGCACCCCCATGTATCGACTGATGCCATTGGCTTTTGAGGGAGATCAGCATTCCGCCGGGTTAGGCCCGCGTCCAATGACGTTGAGTCATTGAGAACACATTAGCAAGTGCTTATGCGGTAGGTAGAAAGGTCTCTCTGTATAGACCACTGGGCTAGAAAGACGAGAGGCGCGGGACTGGGTTTGCAGTAGCAGCTCTGGGCAAATGCTGTTCCTTCTCCGCTGTCCATCTTGGCCCACCTTTTGGGTAGTGGTGTGAGATCTACAGACACACAAGCCGGAGCAGAGCTGAGCATTATTAGTGTAAGAAACGTGAGGGCTTCTCCTGAAATAGGCTTTAATATTCCAAGAGACGAGAACGTCAGCAGACGCCCCTTTAAAAGAGAAGTCGGTATGGTCAGAGCCGCCCGGGACGTGGTAAAACGATGGAGCACATAGCACAGGATTTACAATGCATGAGTCACTTTTACAAGGGTTGTTTTTCTCACTGCATCAGCAGGCCCCACGTGCATCTGGCATGCAACCAGGAAGTGGCGGTTTACAAGAACTGATGAGGCTTTTTCTTCTAGAAACAAACAGCAATCAGCTGATTTCAAAGAAATGACTGAGGAAGGGCTGGCCCAAGGGGTTGTTTACAGTCAGTAACAATACCTAGCTCACGGCCTTTTTCATTGGTAGATCTCAAAGCGCTCCACGAGGGAGTGTGGTAGCATTATCCCCATTTTACAGATGGGGAGGCTGAGGCCCAGGCGGAGGAGGTGTAGTGAACTGGCCAAAGTCACCCAACAGGAGAGCTGGGACTAATCCCGGTCGTGTGCGTTATCCACAAGGCCATACTGTCTGTCTCCCTTAAAAATGCCTTGTCCCACAGAGCCGGTGTGAGGGATGAATGGGCCATTTTTGCCTAGTCAACATAGAGGAGGTCACTGAAGCTAAGTGGAACTTGGGTCGCACTGGTGTAACTGAGAGCAGCATATAGTCTAACATCGGCCTTCGGGGAGTGATAGTGACAAGGAAGCAGAAAGTCCTGCTCTCTCTTGATGCTCCTGCTTTGGCTCATCCAAAGCCGAGGAATATTTTTCGTCCGAAACTTTTTTTGGATGAAAAATGCAAATTCTGGTCGACGGAAGCATTTCAAGAATTCACGTTGATTTTTGGCAACTGGTTTTTGTTTTTTAAATGGGGCTAAGATCACAAAACAGAGCAGGTGGTGCGGCCGCCTACTTTTACCCAATAGCCAGGTGGCTAGGGCTTTCACCTGGGAGAGGGGTTCGAACCTGGGTCACCCCATCCCAGGCAGTGTTTGTGTCCCTACCACTAATAGTGAGGGCGTCACCTCGGTTTTATGAATCTAGCCCAAAATTTCATTTGTTTCATTTAAAAAAAAAAGTTTAAGATGCCCCAAATTGAAACAAAACATTTCGGTTTTGACCTGACGTGAATTTTTTTCCTCACGTTCTGATTCACTGAAAAGTCTGAAATTTCAGCGGAGTATTTTGTCCTCCTTTTTTGAGTGACGGTTCAGATGGCTGTTTTATATCCAATTTCCCTTCCCAAGTGTGAAGCAGACTGGTTTCGGGCTTGAGTTTCAGCTGTGAGATTGAGCCCATGTGTTGTCTGAGATCTTGGAAAGTCTTCCTGTTAAATTCTCCTAGCCTCTTTCTAGCTTTCTAGGCACTAGCACTGTCTATTAGACACATTCAGTGTTGTTCCATCGGTCTATGAAATATCTCATTTCGCCTGTAAAATCTCCAGCTGCATGAGCTACCTGGCCAAATGAAAACGAATCAATGATGTTTGGTTTGGCTTGGAAAAGTTCCCATGAAGGCATTTAGACCTGGATCACTAAAGTACTTACCCTCAGATGTAGGCGCCTAAGTCTCGTTTTTAGGCTCCATTGCTATCTATAAAATTTCTATTTTGCTGCCACCAAACCTAAACTCACTCAGCACCAAAAGAGACAGACTAAATGTTCCCTCAACACCTGTATTCCTGCTCGCTATGTATCCAGCACAATCATCTGCTCATAACTTCTGGGGAGAGCTGATCGGAAAACAGAATAGCAACTCTGTGGGGAAATTCTGATATTTTGAACATTTGCTTTTGTTCCAAAGTGGGTGGGGGAAAAAATCAGATGTTAGAAACGTAGCAGAATGGGAATTTCAAAAAGGTTTGATCCCGAAAGCTTTTTGATAGGCTAAAACCATTATAATTGCAAATATTTGATACATTTTGTATGTGGAACTTTAGGCTAAGTCAGAACAGTTTGTTTTGACCTTGATTAAACAATTAACGTCCATCTAAGCTGACGTGTTCCCCTGAAAGGGTTAAACGTGAACAAAGCGGTGTTTTCCAATGGAAAGCGGCTCCATCGGCACTTTTCGACTCTACTTCGGGGCAGGAATGACTGAGGTGACTAATCAAACTGGAGATTAGGGACCAGATTCTTCTCATTTACATCACAGGAGCTCAGCTCACTTGGAAAATGCTGGTATGGGCAGCATAAGCCCTTGGAGGTCAAACAATGCTCTGTGCTCTTGGAGTCATAGCGTTGAAGTCCAGAAGGGACCACTAGATCGTCTGTTCTGACCTCCTGTGTGTCACAGGCCATCAACACCACCCAGCACCCGTTCACTAACCAGACATCTGCAACGAGACCAAATTATTACAGCCCAGACTAGAGTCTTACGTGCCGCAGGGCGAGAGTAGGAGAGAGGGCCCTGCACTGGCAAGGAAGTGATGGTGAGATATACCCAGATAATCCTGGAAAGTGACCCAAACCCTGCAGAGGAAGGTTAAAAAAAACCCCAAGGGCACTGCCTGTGAGGGGGGAAATTCCTTCCCGACCCCACACACGGTGAAGAGTTAGACCCTGAGCAAGAGAGTGAGAACCAGCCAGCCAAGCGCCTAAGAGAGAGACCGCTCAGTGCCACCTCAGAGCTCTGGCCCACCCCATCCGGTGTCCCATCTCCAGTCGTGGCCATTCCTGATGCTTCAGAGGAAGGAAATGGGGAACAAAAACAGAATACATTGGAGGGGGGGATACTTTCCTGGCCACTGCCAGTGGCCAGCCAAGACCCTGAATCATGAGCTCTTAGGAACACAAAACATAACCTCAGGGTTTTCAAAGCACTCCTAGCCCTGGAGCTGGGTTGAGGAGACTAATCCAAACTAGAAAGACCCCAACCCAGCAAAGCGCTTCACTTAAGCTCAAGGATGGCTTTAGAGGGACTGTTTTAGAGAGGTACAAGCGAGCGTCTCTAGAAATCAGGGGATGAAACAGAGCCAAGGAAAATACAAACTGAACTCAACACGTTCTTGACAGTGAGATCTGTAAGGTCAGGCCAAGCACTTGGAAACCCCACTGCTAAGACGTGGGGACACACAGTTTAGGGCTGTAGTATAGATGAATGAAGTGGTATCTCTTTAAATAGGTTTGAGTTCCTTAGTGGCACTCGCCACTTACCACGTTCTGGAAGCCAGCAGACCCTTGTCCAAGCCAGCTGTATACATCACGCTGGCTGGATCATGTTAATAACCATGTTTGTCTAGAGGAAATGTGATTATTTGGACCGTTCCTGCAATTGTTAGTTGTCGTCTCTTGATCTTTTCCCAAAGGTGCAGTCTTGCACTGTCCAAGAGAAAGCCGGATGGGGTCTGTTAGGATCTAGTCCAGTTCTAATTCCAACGGCTGCTCGTTTTTGTGTTTAAATATGGGGCCAGATTCCCAGAGCACCAGTCCCATCAATGGGGACGTGCCGATTTAAACCACCTGATGATCTGTCCCCTGGTGTCTGAGATGGACTTTTCTCCCATTACCCCAACCTCATATCTGGCAACCTTTGTTCTCGGTCGCAGCTGAATGTCTGGATGAAACCGCGTTCAGCGGGAAGTGGTTAAGCCCCATGTCCTTGCATTCAAATGAGCACAAGCCCTGCAGAAATTGGGTTCCTGTGTTAAATCTGGTGCTTTATCGGTGAACTCTGAGCGCCCGCAATATTTGCCACGGAGCGTAATCCACCGCAGGCTGGCCCCGAAGCCAGCACTCTGCAGTGCAGCGGCGTTATGTAAGGAAAGAGGGCAGTGCCAACCTATAGCCATCTGTCATCTTTCTATAAATACACCGTATGCAGAGTCAACGCACCGCGCCCATGCTGCTTAGAGATTCCCAGCCAGTCTCACCCAGTCCCCTGGCTGGCAGGAGCCCGGGAGGATGGGCCATAGCCTGGTTATCTTGGACCCCATCTGAGCGCTCTTCTTTGCCAGCTCTGCAAAGCAATAGTTCTGCAGCCTGAGCTCCGGAAGTTGAGGGTGTTTTAGATCTGGGGTTTTTCTCCATGCTCAGGTGGTGTTTTAGATCTGGGGTTTTTCTCCATGCTCAGGTGGTGTTTTAGATCTGGGGTTTTTCTCCATGCTCAGGGGTGTTTTACTCTGGGGTGTTGCTCCATGCTCAGGGATGTTTTAGATCTGGGGTGTTGCTCCATGCTCAGGGGTGTTTTACTCTGGGGTGTTGCTCCATGCTCAGGGGGTGTTAGCTCTGGGGTGTTTCTCCATTCTCAACGGGTGTGTTAGATCTGGGGTGTTTCTCCATGCTCAGGGGGTGTTTTAGCTCTGGGGTGTTTCTTCATTCTCAAGGGGTATGTTAGATCTGGGGTGTTTTACTCTGGGGTGTTTCTCCATTCTCAAGGGGTATGTTAGATCTGGGGTGTTTCTCCATGCTCAGGGGGTGTTTTAGCTCTGGGGTGTTTCTCCATGCTCAGGGGGTGTTTTAGCTCTGGGGTGTTTCTCCATGCTCAGGGGGTGTGTTAGATCTGGGGTGTTTCTCCATCCTCAGGGGGTGTTTTAGCTCTGGGGTGTTTCTCCATGCTCAGGGGGTGTTTTAGCTCTGGGGTATTGCTCCATCCTCAGGGGGTGTTGTAGATCTGGCGTTCTGAGCCTGTCTTGCCTTTGTACCAACCTCATGGGCCCGCAATCTGGTCTCGCTTCCTTTCAAATGGGACTCCCAAGAGAACAGGCCCGACTCGCGTCACCTACAGCCGTGTAAGCGGGGCGTGCCGGCGGGGCCATGTTCTGATTGCGGTTGTACTGGTGTAATCCCGGAGTAACTCTGTTGAAGTCAGTGAGGCCGCTCTGGATTTACAGGGGTGCAGCTGCGGGCCGAAACTGACCGAAGGGAGTCGCGGCCGGGTACAGGAGATCAGAACTGGCCCGGGACGTATAGAATGCAGAGGGCTGCCCGGTGGACTGTGTGATGGGCACTGCCACTGGGCAGCTTTACAGAGGATGCCAGTCCTTGCAAAAGGAAGGCCCTTATGCTGGAAAAGCCCATCTCCCCAATGGGATTTAGGCCCATGTTTAAAATTGGTGCTTTCCTGAACTGGGGCCTAGATACCCCATGGAGAAGCCAACCTTTTGTTTTAAAAACTGGTCGTGGTGATCAAAGTAACTGGTCCTAAGGCATCTTGTGACCCCCAGAACTGTTTCCTCTAGGGCATTCTGCTCGGACCCTCGCATAACGTCGTCCCCCACCCTGAGTGAGAGCCTCAGCTACATCCACCGACAAGAGACCCCCTCCCAATTCTTCACGTGTGCCCGTGTGATCCCAGCACCTGACAGATATTGAGCAGCCTTCCCCTGCTCCCTCCTGGGAAGGGGACTCTATGGAGAGCCATGCATTTCAGGGAGGGGGGCGTGAACGTTGGAAAATGTCCCTTTATCCTTTGGCAGCTGCGCCTGCTTTTTCATAAGCACTTTCCATGTGCCTTGTCAGCCTCTGGCATGGATCACCCCAGGCATCGGCAGTTGAGGGTATCTGGGCAAAACACGAAATACGGCCGGGTTCTGTGCTGGGAAAGTCCTGAATGGAGCTGGGCACTGATGGGATTCAGGGCTGAAAGGAAAGGGGAACAAGAAGTGGCGAGCACAGTATAAAGTAGAGTAGGAAACCTGCGTAGAGTGAGAAAAATGCAAAGCCAGAAGAGATCCGGGGATTTGCTCCAAGCAAAGATTTTTTGGCCCCGGCCCCTTGTTAATTGCCTCTAGTGGTTTATTTGTTCCTGAAGACGCCACTTCTCCACTCATTCGGTGGGAGGGTGCAACCCTGGCCAGACCTGAGATGGCGCTAAGCCCTCACTGCTGGCTAACACCGTCCCCTCTAGGCGACTTGGTTAGCACTGTGTGGTGGACTCTGACCATGCCCCTCGGTGGCCACGAAGGGTTGGTCCTCACTACCGAGGGTGTGGGGGGAGATCGACTCCAGCCGACTTACCTGCCGTCCTCACGGCGGCGGCAGTCAGCGGCGCGCTCCCCCGTCGACTCCAGCTTGCACCTCTCAGCGAGCTGGAGTTCCGGAGTCGACGGGGGCGCCGCGGGTGATCGATTTCTCGCGCCTTCACTAGACATGAGAAATCGATCGCTAACCGATCGATTGCTACCGCCGATCCGGCGGGTAGTGAAGACAAGCTCTAGCAGTGGATGGTGTAGATCCAGCTTTGCACCGTCCCACCATTCGCTGATGCAGGAGGAATTGCCAGCTGGCCCTTTAAAGTTATTTTAAGTCACCTTTGGGTCATCAGTAATGTGGTAGGAGTGTGGATCTGGCCTGTACGAGGCAAGAAATATTTGGAAGGAGAGAAATCTCTTGTAACAGGGCTGGGCATTTCCATTGGTTTCTTGCAAGTTGGTATTTAAGAACTGTGCTATTAATTTCCGCCTGGCTCCTATGCACTAATAAAATCTGCTTAGCTCCTGTGTGGTGCATGAGCTGAGAAATGACCAGCAAAAAAAGCTGGAAGCTGATGTTTCCTGATGGTTTTGCCCGATAAAGTTCCAGATCCTTCAGCTGGTATAAACCAGCAGAGCTCCTCTGAAGTTGAAGCTAGAGAGACTTCAACCAGGTGATGGTCTGGCCCAGTGTATTTTCTATGCCGTGGGGGGGAGGGATAGCTTAGTGGTTTGAGCATTGGCCTGCTAAACCCACCATGAGTTCAATCCTTGAGGGGGCCAGTTAGGGATATGGGGCAAAAATAGGGATTGGTCCTGCTTTGAGCAGGGGGTTAGACTAGATGATCTCCTGAGGTCCCTTCCAGCTCTGAAATTCTATGAAGTCCCCTATGAAATGATAAGCTTAAGCTCTTGAGGGTGGAAAAGTCTCTAAGGCCCAATTTGATGGCGTGGCAAATGCAACCCGCTAGAGGAATAATGATGAGTTCTTTCCAAAGGTCCTAGCAAAGTGTTTACCCAGGGCTGGGTGAGTACCGGGGCGTGACAAAGAAAACAGAGCCCTGCCCTATGCACCGAGTCTGTGGGGAGCTTGCCAGATCTGACCCCACCCCATCTTTTTCCAACTGCAGCGAATGTAGTAACCCCAAAATAATTGCTTCCACCACCGAGTTAACGGGCTGGACATCACAACTGGGTCTCCTGGTGCTTCTTCTGTAGAGAAGTGTTCAGAGTCGCTTTCAATACTAGGCCAAATTCTGCTCTCGGTTACAACTGTATGAATCTGGAGTGACTCCTTTGGCTACCCTGGATTTACTCCATTCTAAATAGGAGCAGAATCTGGCACTCATATAATATCACTAAAGCTATGGGGAAAGGGGACTTGCTCTGCTCTTCATGATCCAGATTCTGATCTCGATGATACCAATGTGAATCCATTGACTGGTGCAAATCCGGATCGATTCATGTCAATGTAAAAAGTGAGCTCAGAACTTAGCACTGCATGTGCAATTCCCCATCAATGTACCTTTGAAGTTGCACATTCAAACAGAGGAGGCACACGACAGATTGCGGCTGTATTCGTTTACCCACAAAAATCTGGGTTTTTATGAATGTGGTGCCATTCTGTTCATTTGGGGGGGGGGGGGGGATGGATGGTCTGCTTGTTTTCCCCCTTGAAGTGAAAATGCAGTTCTTGCAAAGATCCTCACGGATTTTCAAACGGGTCGGCAACTTTGAAATCGCCGAGAGGCCTGGGCGTGAAGCCCTGAAACGGCAGATTGATCGCAAACTTTTGCATAATCCTGTGCAAAAATTCACGGCGGCTCACGGGATGCTGCGTGCCGAGTGGTTTGGCCCTTCAGAGCTTCGAAGGGGTATTCCCAGCTCCCAGACGCCAAAACTGAGCCAGGACCCCCCCAAGTTCAGAGATGGAAAAGAACCTTTCAGGTGTCTTCTGCGTTTTTTAAGCTTGAGGATGCATTTGGCACAGAATAGTCAAGTCTTCTGAGAGCTGTGATGCTTTGGTCTCGTTTCAGTTGGTGGGTTTAGTCTGCAGGTGGTGGGTGGGGTTGGTGGCCTTTGTTTTACCATTCAGACCGGATGATCTGGTGGTCTCCTCTGGCCTGTGACCCTCAGGTCAGACTTTCCAGCATTCCTCTGCAACGGTGAAGACTAGAATTGTGCGATTTTTACACCGGAAGCTGAGATTGTCACGTGGTAACATGACCACTGCTGTAGACGACATCGAGTATTATGAGCCTGGTGATAACATTTAGCCTTGTCAACACTGCTAGAAGGGCATTTAGCTCTCAGTGCACATCCTAGCGCTGTCCTTGCTTTGGTATGATTTCATCCAGTGAGTAACCACTTTCCTGACTAGCCTGCAAAGCTTTCACAGTACCAGCAACCGCGGAGGGCAATTTTTTTTCTGGCTGGGACACTTAAAAAGGCCAAAGTTTAAAGAAGAGACTTATCATAGAATCTCAGGGTTGGAAGGGACCTCAGGAGATCATCTAGTCCAACCCCCTGCTCAAAGCAGGGCCAATCCCCAACTAAATCATCCCAGCCAGGGCTTTATCAAGGAAGGAGATTCCACCACCTCCCTAGGGAACCCATTCCAGTGCTTCACCACCCTCCTAGGGAAAAAGTTTTTCCTAATATCCAACCTAAACCTCCCCCACTGCAACTTGAGACCATTACTCCTTGTTCCGTCATCATTGGAGAGACTGTATATTCTATTTGTCACAGCAGGTGGGTGTTGGACTGATTTGCTCTGTGAGCTTGGGCCAGGAGATACTTGTCCAACTATTTAAGAGCTTCTCTGGAACTCAGGCCACCAGCTTTGTCGCTCCCAGATATTATAAAACGGGGACAATAAAATGTCCCTGGTTCAAAGAGAACCCTGTGAGAAGAGCTCGGTGACATTTTCCCCCCGGCAAATAAACTATTCCTCTGAAAAATTTCATCCGGTTCTGGTCCTGAGGACAATAGGTTTGCAAATGGCTGGTGTCTGCTAAGCTCTTTGTCTGCTCCGTATCCTGAGCATGTCGTCCATTTACAAGAAAGGTGCCCAGTTCTCCTAGAAGGGCTGAAAAAGCATCTACACAACTGAATGACACTTAGTTGCTCTATTTCGGGGCTGGCCAATCAGCTGCTACTTCCTCATACCGTCTACACCTGCTGTAGTGACAGGAGAGACCACACGCTTTGCAGTAATCATCCTAATTTAATCATCCTAATTATAGAAAATGGGCACTGCAATAAAACTTAAATGCCAGGCACACCTTAATAACACACTTAACTTTGGGGAAAAGCCAGACAGTTGAAGAGTTCAACTCAAACAAGCTGCCAGGAGTTATAAAAAAAAAATGGAATTTCCCACAGTGGGGAAACAAATATCAGGGTGTTCTTCGGTGAAGAAAGCAAATTCCTTTTATTCAAATAATACCTGGTGCTTACAGGAATTCTTGTCTTTATTGTGGATCTAGAAGGAGGAATACAGTAAAACCACAGTATAACTAACGGGGCGGGAATGGAGGTTGTTCCTAACTCTGAACAAAACATTCTGGTGGTTTTTTCAAAAGTTTACAACGGAACATTGACTTACTAGACCTTTGAAACTTCACAATGCAGAAGGAAAATGCTGCAAATTATCATGTTAATTTAAATAAAACAAGCACAGAGACAGTTTCCTTACATTGCAAAGCATTTTAAAGAAACTTTTCCTTCATTTTTTTAGTCGTGGACATACAACACAGTACGTGTTAAATTTGCTTTTGTGTTGCTGTCTCTGCAGCTGCCTGATTGTGTACTTCCAGTTCCAAATGAGGTGTGTGGTTGACTGTTTGGTTCACAGCTCTGGTGTTCGTAACTCTGAGGTCCTTCTGTATGTGGGGGCACTGGTATCGCTGAGCCTTAATGAGGAGGAGCTGCAGAGAAATAAGGCAAAGGGAACCGGAGAGAATAGAATAGTGGTCAGCCTGGAAACAAGTGATCTGAAACATGTCACTCCATCAGTAGGAGAAATCTGGGAAGAAGTTTCTTTCTTTCTTTCTTTCTTTCTTTCTTAGAAAGAGTCTTGCATGTAGGCACCACTCTGGCAAGAATTCATCCCTCTGTGGTCCACCAGCATTTGGATAGCTGTAGCTGCCAATAATTCTCTTTCCTGCTGGCTCGAGGTTCATGAGGGTGCAGGGCAGGGGTTCCTGACGGTGGGTCGGGAGAAAGCCGCTTATGACGATCGGGCCCCTAATTAGATGCTGGAACAGGAGAAGAGATCTCTGCTGATAGTGGTATGGAACACACCCCTTCTGGAGCAGTGTCCTTGGGTTTGAGACATCTGCCTTTTCGCTGCTGTTTTCCTTTTGTTTCGGTTGAAGCACTTTCCAAATGGAGGGTGGGGAAGATGCAGCCCCTGCCCAGGAGCAGGGCTAGGTTGTGTCCTTGTCATTCGCCCCACTGGATGGGAGTTTTGACTCTCACACTTACCGTGCCCATCCAATGGCAGACGTGCTATTGTGTAATGGGCATGAATACCTTTTAGATCAGGAACGTCTAGGGAGGCGCCTTCCCTTCTCATGCACAGTAGAGAGATGCAACTCCCTACGCCCCCTGGTTGCCTTGCAACGTGCAAAACGTGACCTTATGGGTGACACCTGAATGGGCATAGACAGAAGATATCTGTTGATAGAAAAGGTCAAAGTCCTACAGCCTCTGACTTGATTAGCAAATATGTCAGGGCACGCCCAGAATTAGAGTTGGTCAAAAAACGTTGACAACCCTTCTGTCAAAAAAATGCTGTTTGGTTGCACCTGAAATGTTTTGCAGAAACACATTGGTTTTGATGAAAACGTTTTCAGGTCTAGGATGGAATGGAGAGGAGAAAACCCAGCCCAGATTAGCCTGTGCCCACAGGGACTTGAACTTGGGTCTTCCCCATCCCGGGTGAGTGCCCTAATGGCTGGGTGTCTGGTTATTCTGGGGTGGGTTAGCTCTCCTGCTTCCCCCCCCCCCCATGTCGAAAGGTTGCTGTTCCGTTCCACATCGCAATAAAAACGCATTTCAAAACCTCAACAGTTTTTGCGCCATGGAAAATTGTTTTCCAGCCAGGCCTGGCCACAACTCCCACTGGCTTTGGTGAAAGGAGCCCAGGAACGTTTTGTGCCTGAGTCAAAGATCAGCTAGTTCAGCTGGGCCACATGCCAGAGCCTTCACCCTGGTCTACACTGGGGGGGGGGGGGGGTCGACCTAAGATACGCAGCTTCAGCTACGAGAATTGTAGCATCTTAGGTCAACTTACCTTGCGTCCCCACGGCGCAAGGTCAACTGCCGCCGCTCCCCCGTCGACTCCACTTCCGCCTCTCGTGGTGGATTACAGGAGTCGAAGGCAGAGCGATCAGGGACTAGACGCGATAAATCGATCCCCGATAGATCAATCCCCGATTCAGGGGTAGTGAAGACGTGTTCTCTGTGCGCAACTCCCATTCCCAGCATGGCTAGCTCTCTGGCTGCACTGCCGGTGATTATACTTGTAGGACTCTTGCAATGGGATCATGGGTAAGGGCGAGGCTGTTAAGCTGCTCTGGGTTTGGGGGCCGGAAGGGCAAGTCTCTCTTATGGTAGAACGCTGTTGTCTACAGTAAGGTACCACCGGCTTAAAGAAATCAGAGTGGAAGAGCAGCGGGGGCGATACCAGAAAATGGTTGGTAACGTAAGAGCGTTTCCCAGAACCTTGTGGTGGTGTTAGGCCAACTTCCCAGCTGACCACAGGGTAGATTTCAACAGGCCTGACACATTACTTACAGCGTGTTACTCCACAGCCCAGGAGTGACACAACAATCTACCAGGTCATGGAGTCCGATCTCACAGGCCACCAGCCCCACCCAGCGAGTGCACGCTACACCCGATAACCAACAGATTCCAGCCCACAGGAGCCTACGCAGTGTTGTGGGCACAGAATAGGAGGGGCCCAGGGCATCAGTGCCCCTGCAGAGGCAGGAATTAATTAATTCCCCTGCTGCATCACAGTTTGTGAGGGTTTTTTCTCTCTCCCCCACCTGTCCCAGGGAAATCTGGGGGCACGGCCAGCTACAGCCAATGCCAGCCGCTAGATGGCACTGGTAGATCCTCAGCTTGCCAGGGCCTGTGTGTTTCTGTCTAGCATCTCTTTACAAGCCAGCGTGGTGCTGGAAAAGCTTCTAGGGGAGCCCTCTCTGGCCGGGGGTCCTGCGTTTCGTGCCAAACCCCTCTGTTTGAGGACCCATCCAAAATTTTAGGGTGAAGTTTTGGCTTTTGAAAACACAACCCCAACTTTCTCCGGCAAACGAAACCAAAACTAGGGTACCAGCTGTCCCGATTTTATAGAGGTAATTCCTATAGGGTAATAGGAGCCTATATAAGAAAATGGACTCAAAAATTGGGACTCGTAGCTTTTTCACTTGAAAAAACCAAGTGCATTTGCCTTGAGAATGTGAACCAAAGTGTGCTCCCCAGAGCTGCCAACAGGGGACAGGGCAGGCTAAAGCAAGTGCCTTTGAGAGCGGGAGGATCGCTTGGAGCTGGAAAACTTTTGGATTTGCAGAAGTGACAAAGAGTCCTGTGGCACCTTAAAGACCAGCAGAAGTTTTGAAGCATAAGCTTTCGTGGGCTAGTACCCACTTCGTCGGATGGATGCTTCAATACTTTAGTTAGTCTTTAAAGTGCCACAGGACTCTTTGTCGCTTCCACAGCTCTAGACTGACCCGGCTACCCCTCTGATTTTGGACTTGCTGATTTTCTAGAGATAGAGACGTTAGCCAGGTTCACGCGCAAGCACTGGATATACACTGCTAAAGTGACCCCCCCAGTTTTAAACCAGGGGTTTTATTGCACATGGCCTCCAAAACCAGACGCCCACAGCTTGCACGAGCCCGGTTGCTGCTACGTCCTTGGCTTCCTATGTAAAAGTGTCCCCCTTTACGCCCCAGCTATCACCACTACAGTGTCTTGAGAATCCACAGCTCCAGAGCAGCCTCCCGCCCTGAGGAGAGGAGAGACGGGCTCCCTCTGGGTCAGATTGGTAGAGGCCCAGGGAGGTCAGTAGCTTGCTGACACACTGAGCGAGCTGGGTCTGTTAGGTGGCTAGAGATTTTCGGGCTCCCAGGCGGTCAGTACAGCCCCACTGAATGTACTGACTCCTGCAGGACAAAGGGGGCTGAATCTAGTCACGCCCCGTGGCCAGATCAGTGCCCTGCCTTGGAGTGAACCCTGTGATTTCAATAGGAGAACAAGGAGTCCGGGAGCACCCAGCCTGAGCAAGGCCCTTAGTACAAATCGCTTTTAAATCATGGCTAACGCCTTAATGGAGGGTGTTTCCGGTGGTCACGGCGGAGGGACACACAACCCAGGCGCTGGTCCTGAACGCAGCCCTCCCTCCAAAGCCCCCTCGCCGCCTGCGACACACAGCTTCAAACCCGCCTCCGACATTTCGGGCAGGGGAGGGAAGAGGCCGGGGAGACGAGCCATGGCCTGCAGCGCAGAGCCCTGCTAATTGGCGTGAAGCTTGGTCAGAACAAGGAGCAATGGTCTCAAGCTGCAGTGGGGGAGGTCTAGGTTGGATATTAGGGAAAACTTTTTCCCTAGGAGGGTGGTGAAGCACTGGAATGGGTTCCCTAGGGAGGTGGGGGAATCTCCTTCCTTAGAGGTTTTTAAGGTCAGGCTTGACAAAGCCCTGGCTGGGATGATTTAGTTGGGGATTGGTCCTGCTTTGAGCAGGGGTTGGACTCGATACCGCCTGAGGTCCCTTCCAGCCCTGATCTTCTGTGATTTCATGATTCTAGGGGTGGATACGTTGATCTGGCGGAGTTGTGAGGAGGACTTGAGGGAGTCTCCATACAAGGTGGGGGGAGTGCAGGAGATGCTGCAGAGCAGTAGAAAGGCCTTAAGGTCATGCAAGGTGATGCAGAAAGAGAACGGGCCAGTTTTCCATATGCATGTTCGTGCAAGGGAAATGCCAACTGCGCCCTCCCGTGTCAGCAGAGGGGCACTGCACCAAACCAGAGAACAACCGTCCGGTGGCCTTTTCCCCCACGGCAGTGGCTCTCGATCAGTGGGGCCCTTCCCACGTCCCCAGCCCAGAATGAAATGGGAGGGCGCTGGCATCACCAGCCTGGAAAGGGGGCAGCAGCAAGGGGAGGAAACGCTGCTTATCCAAGCCAGGGGGCGGCAGGGGAGCGCTCCCCTGCGCACTTTAACCCCTGCGTTGCCAGTACTTTGCACTGCCACAATGGAGAGCTTGTCACAGGGCCTGTGCGGGCGTCTGCCAGGCTAGATCCTGGAGTTAATCCGGCCTAAACATTTTCACGTGTTGAATAACAAACCCGCCCCCGGCCCGCAGGAACAGTGGTGAAGGAGGAAGGAGGGAAGATTGTGGGCTGGTTAAGCTCCAGCTGCCCTACAAAGTAGATCTATGGGCACTTGGCATTTCTGTAACGGTGTGGATGGACAGGTGGTCTTTTGCAGTGAATCCTTTGCTTTCTGGTGTCGTTGGCACGCAGCTAGGACGTGATGAGTGATAACACACGGGGGGATAACTGGATGTATAACTCCTGATGGAGCTTCCATCGGTTCCAGCCCACTGCCCGGCAATCAATACTTGGCTGCCTGCTTTATGCAGCTCCGAGCGCGGCATACATTTTTTTACAACATGTCAATTAGGTTTGCTTTGTTCATCCCTGCCCCGGGTCACTATGTAGGAGTTTATTCCCTGATCATCAATCCCGAAGACAACCTCCCAGAGAGCCTGCGTACTCCTCAGGTCAAATCCCCAGCTGGCGTCGATGGTGTAACTCCATCGACATACACCAGCCGAGGATCTGTGCTCACACCCGGCTATTGCATGGGACATAGCAAGCAAACCGGACCGGATCTTGGTCTACGTACGACACAAGGCTTTGAGCGCAGACACGGGGAAAGTGAGTAATTTCCCTGGCGATGAGATGAAGAAAGCCATGCTGAGGGCATCATTCTGGTGCATGAAAACGCAGAGTCGGTGGACCTAAAGGCAGAGAGCAGGGATGCACGGGCCAAATGGTCAGCTAGCGTGAATCTCTCTAGTTCCACTGACACCTCCGGAAGTGCTCTGCTTGGCCCCAGTTCAGGATGTGGCCTATGAAGGTTAGAACAATAAATCCCCGCGATCGCGTGCCCTAGGATTGGCATACGCCCAGGGGTCGACGCAAGTAGTACTTTGCCGGCTCGGGAAAACACTTTCAATCGCCGCCGCTAGCAATGTGAGTTTTCTAGCGCACTCAGCAATGTGACCTTCTGTCGATTCTGCCATCGTCCCCAGTCAGATGACTTCAGGGGCAGTCCCAGAAGTGCAGGGCTGGGAGAGACCTCCAGAGATCATCAAATCCAGCCCCCTGCGCTGAGGGAGGACCAAGTAATCCTAGACCATCCCTGACAGGTATTTGTCCAGCCCTCCAGTGATGGGGATTCCACAACGTCTCTAGGGAGCCTATTCCAGAGTTTACCTCCCCTTAGCCCCGGTCTACATTGGGAGGGATCATCTAAGATCTGCAACTTCAGCCACTGCTACGAGACTAGGGTAGCTGAAGTCGGTGAACTTAGATCGACTTACCGCTGCATCTTCACGGCGGTGAGTCAACTACCGCCGCGCCCTCCCCGTCGACTCCGCCTGCACCTCTTGCCACGGTGGGAGAGCGCTTGGGGATCTAGACTAGACTCAATAAATCGACCCCCGATAGATCGATCGCTACCCGCCAGTCCGGCGGGTAGTGTAGACATACCCCAAGAGTTGGAATTCCCCCTCCCCCCAATACTTAACTTAAATCTCCTTTGCTGCAGATCAAGCCAATTACTTCTTGTCCTACCGTCAGGGGACATGAAGCAAAATTGATCACTGTCCTCTCTATACCAGCCCTGAAGGCATCATTTTTAAAAGTGCAAAATTTGCCAGCTCATAAAAATGTACAGGAGAGTTAGGCTCTGTGCATCATGATGAAACTAGCGACCATTTGAAATGCTAAGTGACATGCATGTGGACAAGACAGGAATTACTTAGTGAAATGGTATGGCCGCATTATGCAGGGGTCTGACAAGAGGATTGTTAAAAACTAAACAGGATTTTGTTCCGTGGCAGTTAAGGTTGCACCAAAACACTCCCCCGCCAAACCTTAAACTCTAAAAACACAACCACCACCAGGGAAACATCCTGTGTTCCTCGCCGCTTTCCCAGTGCCTGTAAACCGAATGGATAACATGCTCCATGAGGATTTGCCTGCATCTAGCAGATCCCACAAAGCAATTTGCACTCTAGCTTCAACCACACGCTCGAGCAATACTTGAACAGCGACCTCGGCAGCGTGAAGTGGATCACGGCCTCTTGTCACCCAAGGCGTCCCGCAAAGCGTCTAAGGGGGAGGAAACCTTGTGCAGCGTACGCGCCTCTTTGTATTCACCATGGAGCTGACAGTAGTGTCAGAAATGTCGATTACTCACTCCAGCCCCTCTCATCCACCTTAGCTGGCCAGGGACTCACCAGTTATTTTCAGCCAAAACAACAAGGGGTCCTTATGGCACCTTAGAGGCAAACACATTTATTTGGGCGTAAGCTTTCCAGGGCTAAAATCCACTTCATCAGCTGCAGCTGACGAAGCTTATGCCCAAATAAATGTGTTCGTCTCTAAGGTGCCGCAAGGACTCCTGGTTGTTTTTGCTGATACAGACTAACACGGCTGCCACTCGGAAGCCTGTCACCAGTTATTTTCAGTGTCTGTTACCGGGGTGATGATGTAGGCTGATTAATACAAGTGGCAGTGATGCTCTGCCTACATGGACTCCTAGGCAGATCACTAATGTATTTTCCCCCCTTAGGAATGAGAATCTGAATATAGTTGAGTAGTTTTATCCAAGTCAGAATAAAATCCCAACATTTCAAAACCCTCCCTGGGATGGGAGCCCCGACCGGGCAGGCTGCTGAGGATCCAGGAACCCCCCGGGGTCTCTGTCATCTCCAGTCAAATTCCCACATGGCCAAGTTCTAGAGTTGCCTTCTTCTCCAGCTGATTTTTTTTTCACCACCTTATGCAGTTGAAGCTTTTTGAAAAACTTCGGTCTGGCAGCGCGTGGGGTCATGTCTAGTTGCTGATGTCTGGCGAGAGAGCTGTGGTTTTTTCTCCCTCCTCTCTTTAAAAAAACGCTTTGCCCCAACGGTATGAAAAACTCGTTCTCTGAAATATCACCCCGCTTCAGTATTTGGGGCAAAGGGTGGCCAGATATTTGGTAACAGGCTCTCCAACCTAGCAGACAAAAGAATAATTAACAAGATTCAACACGCTAGACAAATTCACAGTGGAAATAATATGTACGTTTTTAACAGGGAGGGTAAGTAACCATTGGATCCATTTTCAAAGGATTGTGGTAGATTCTCCATCTCTGGCCATTTTGAATCAGTTTGGACATCTTCCTCAAACAGATGCCCTAGTATAAAGGGGTCATTTCGGGGCCAGGAAGCGAATTAAATTATCACAATGGTTCCCTTCAGGCTTTGAAATCTATGAAGCAAAGTTGTGCACCTGTCCCAGGGTAGCAAACTCCGAACACTCTTGTACAGAGAGATGGGGGCTGAAGGTCATCTCCTTGCAGGATTCAGGCCTTAAATAAAGCGAGAGTCCTTCGCTCTTCTTCAGGTCTGTGTGGCTCCAAAGCTTTCACCAGCTGAGGTTGGTCCAATAAAAGACATCACCTGGCACACGTCTGTCTAAGACCCCCTCAGAACACTCTAAACAATACTGAATCCTTCTCCTCTAGATCTTCTCGCAATGGGCAGCTGTGATCTAAGTGCTGTGGATATTTGCCATCTAAGAACCAACAGCTCAATTCATGTAGGTCCCTGAATACCCATGAGATCCTAGAAGATTAGGGTTGGAAGAGACCTCAGGAGGTCATCTAGTCCAACCTCCTGCTAGAGAATGACAGTTTTTGCTGGCTGCCAATTTGGGCTGGCTCTGAATGAGCAATTGGCATCTTATTCTGCTAATCCCCTGAGACCCCCGGCCCATTTGTGTCACACATAGTGCTGCTGCTTATCCGGGGTAACACCAAAGATCAGAAATAGAACCAAATCTATGTATCAAGGGCTGGATCCAATGGAGACACTCATTCACTTTGGTGGGCTTTGACTGAGACCCCAAGGGACATAATAAGCATGCAGAAAAGTGTCTGAAGATCCATCATCTTCAGCGGCGTTTGGCCGCTTCCTCCAGAATCTGGCCACCACGTGCAATTCACAAGCGCTAGTGGTTTGGAGGTGAAGGCAGGAGTTACGTTTTTAGGTGTCCTCTAGCAATGTCTCTATCCTTATGGAGCTATAGTTTATTAAGGCCCTGTTGAAGGCAAAGGCAAAACTCCCATTTGATTTCATTGGGAACAGAATCTGCTCTATTAAGAGTTGCAAGTGCCCCTTGGGTGAAATTCTGATCTCATTTCCGGCTCTTTGAGTAGCGGTAGCTAAATGCAAGAAGCTAAAGTCTCTGTTTTGCGTAATTCTGTGATCATTACAGAACAGGAAAGCAACAAAGCTAAGAAATGTTTGGTTCATTAAAGAGGCTACCAATGAAAACTCTCTCCCTTATGGATTTGACCCTTTTCCTCCATGTAGAGAGACAACGTGGATTCTCTACAATCCAGTCCAAGCAGGGCAGCATCTCTCTTGTTTTTCAACCCTATGCCTCAGCCAAGTGGGAAACATCAATCTGCTACCCAGGTGCAGCAAATACGCCTGAGTCAGCATCCGCTGATGACTTCGGTTTTGCCCCCTGGCCCTGGGCTGCATAATGGAGCATTGATTTATGGCGTGAAGGTGAAGAAAGGAATTGGAAGCAGCCAAGCAGCTGATGAACAGAATACTCTGCGGGTTGGGGATGAAGCGGGATGAGCAGTCAAGTGTAAGAGACGGTGAGTGAATCCTTTCTTTGCAATGACTCACTTCAGTTTCATGCTGAATTCAGCTAACGTATATTTACAACTCTTCGGCCCTTGGAAACCAGAAGTGGATTGAAAGCACGGCTCCTGCGCTCTCCTCGGCCATCCCATCCCCCACCTCCCTTCCCCCAACACAGAAGATGACACAATTATTATTTCTGAAAGTCCTGGCTGCTTTTGGAGCAGGATCTACTCTGACCGGTGCCAGCCTGAATTGGGCATTACTACATTGAAATCAATGGAGTTATATCAGCGTAAAAGTCAGTCTGAGTTCAAAATTGGGTCTCTTTTGGGCCGGACACCCCACCAGCAACAAACCTGTGCCGTTGTAGCTCTGTATGTCTACCTGCCATGCTGTCCTGCCTCTCTGCTGCGCTGCACTAGCAGAGAACTGGTCAATGTCAGTAAATCTACCTCTCCCAAAACAGAGGAAGAAGGCTGGTCCGGGGAGCCATGTGTGTTCTGGTGTTACCTGCATCAGCAGGCAGAGAGGCATATGCCAAAGCCAACACCATTGCAGACTTGACTCTCGTTTACATCGGTATAACCCTGCTGGATCCGGCGGAGATGGGCTGAAACCACACCGATTTCAATCCTGATCTCAAACTAACCCAACCGGCAAGGACAGACCTAGGATTTTGGTTCAGCCCGGTGGGAGAAGAGTGGCCATTCCAAGGGGGGTTTGAACGCAAAGCCTGTTTCGCTCTCTCCAAGCAGAAAGGCCAGGCTGCATTTACGTAACCACCGCTGAGCCAGAAGTTGGTCTGAAATGCAGAGGCCTAAATTTGAAGTGACGGGTTGTTTTGATTGCCTCTGTTGTTGGAGCCTCGGTTTCCAAGGGCCTGATTTTCAGAGGTGCTGTGACCTGCCCCCGGGGGGCGGTTCCTGTCATTGCAGCTGGAGGTGGAGGCGCCATTCAAGCGACTCAAATTGGGCCCTCCCAAGCACTAGCCGTCTGGAGATCGTGGGCCATATAGATGACAGCTCGGTGCTTTGTGGGGGGGGAAGGGTCAACGCCGGCGTCCTGTCCCCTCTTCTCGCTCCTCCTTTTCCCATCCCCGAGGATGAAAACCCGCCTCTCCGCTTGCCCTAGACGGCTGCATTTTTCCACTCGCCGGTTTTGTCAGGGCTCCGCCTGCTCCCTTGCCGACTCGCGTAGCCCTCCCTCTGTGGGATCCCCCAGCTCTGAGCCAGTGGTGGGGTCCCCCCTCCCCCCCCCACCTCCCTGCCAGGCCTCACTGCCAGCTTTGCCTCCACCTTCCTCACTCTCCTCCAACCCCTCCTGTGTATCCTTCGCCCTTTCCTGGCAAGCAGCTGCAGCCTCTGCCAGCCCCAGGGGGCCACCTTGCCTGCCCCCCCCAGTCCCCTCCCCTCTCCCTTCCAGCCTCCCCGCCTCGCAGCTTTGCAGTTGATTGGGCCTCCCGGAGCAGGAGGAGGGGGACCGGCGCTTGCGGGGCTATATAAGGGGGAGCCAGGCGCATCCTCCTCTCCTCCCCTCGCCTGTGCATCACCCGCCGAGCACCGTCCTGCCTCTCCCCCCCTCCAGCCCAACTCACCATGAGCTACACCGGCGACCTGCTCTACCCGGCCTCCTCCTACAAGAGGCTCTTCGGGGAGAGCCCCCGCCGCTCCGCCCCGCGGGCCGCCGCCTCCCGCGCCCCCCAGGCCCGGGACTCCTACGCCGCCGCCTCCCGCCGGCTGGCCGACCCCGCGGAGCTGCTGGCGCAGTCCAGCGCGGTGAGCAACGAGCTGAAAATCGTGCGCACCAACGAGAAGGCGCAGCTGCAGGGGCTGAACGACCGCTTCGCCAGCTACATCGACAAGGTGCGGGGCCTGGAGCAGCACAACCGGCTGCTGGAGGCCGAGGTGGCCGCGCTGCGCCAGCGCCAGGCGGAGCCCCCCCGCCTGCAGCGCCTCTACGAGCAGGAGCTGGGCGAGCTGCGCGCCCAGGCGGAGGCGCTGCGCCACGAGCGGGACGAGGCGCGGCTGGAGAGCCAGCAGCTGGCCGCGGGGCTGCAGCGCCTGCGGGAGCAGGGCCAGGAGGAGGCGCGCCGGCGGGAGGAGGCCGAGCGGGCCCTGCGGGAGGGCCGGAGGGAGGCGGACCGCGCCGCCCTGGCCCGGCTGGAGCTGGAGAAGAAGGTGGAGGCGCTGCGGGAGGAGCTCGGCTTCCTGCGGCGGGTGCACGAGGAGGAGGTGGCGGAGCTGCAGGGCGCGCTGCAGGATGCGCAGGTACCCGCTCCCCCTGCCCTGCTCCCCGCTCCCCCGGCCCGGCCCTGCGCCGCCCCGCGCCCCCTGCCCGGCCCCGCCCGGCCCCGCGCCCCCTGCCCGGCCCTGCCCGCCCCTGCGCTCCGCTCCCCCTGCCCAGCCCTGCGCCCCGCTCCCCCTGTCCGGCCCCGCTCCCCCTGCCCGGCCCTGCTCCCCCTGCCCGGCCCTGCGCACCGCTCTCTCCACCCAGCCTTGCCCTGTGCCCCCTGCCCAGCTCTGCGCCCTGCGCCGCCCTCCCCGACTGCCCGGCTCTGCGCCCCGCTTCCTCTGCCCAGCCCTGCGCCCCACCCCTGCACCCCGCTTCCTCTGCCCAGTCTGGCCCTGCGCCCCCTGCCCAGCCCTGCGCCCCGCTCCCCCTGCGCCGCCCTCCCCGACTGCCCTTGCCCAGCATCCTACTGCTCCAACCTCGTCTCCCTGCGCTCCACTCCCCGGTCCCTGCGCGTTCTGCGCTCCGCTCCCCTTCCCATCTGCCCTTGCTCAGCATCCCCCTGTCGTCTCCCTGCACTACGATCCCCTCCCTGCCTGCCCCAGCCCAGTCCTGCGCTCCCCTCCCCAGCTCTGCTCTCTTCCCCTCCCCTGTCCCTGCCCAGTGCTCGCCCTGCCCGCTCCCTGTTCTGGATCCCCCCATGGACCTGCACCGCCTCCCCCGTCCTGCCCAGCGCAGCGCCCCCCGCTCTGTATCCTGTCCACACGCAATTCAACCACCCTGATCCACAGCCCCACATGCCCAACGCCCTTCTCCCCCCGGCATGCCACGTGGGTGGGGTGTGCCCTCTCACCCCCACTATCCATCTCCTCCTAAGGCATGTTACACACACACCCCTCCTCCCGTGTGCTCCACACACACACCCCTCCTCCCGTGTGCTCCACACACGCACCCCTCCTGTGTGCTGGATGAGGTGTGTGATACGCTAAGATCACCCCTCTTCTGTATGTGCTAAATGAACAGGGTGTGGCATATGTGCACAACACGCCCTCCTCTTCACTCACCCCACCCCATATTTTTATACTTCTGTAGGCTGAGCCTATAGAGACCGTTACATCCACTCCCCCTATTCTCTTCCTCTTGTGTGTGCTGAATGGATCGAGTCTAGCACCTTTGCTCGGCACAAAAGCTATTGCAGCCAGTCAGTCATTGGAGATTATCTTTCCGGTAGACATTCGACCGGCTCATGGCGTTGGCTAGCTGCAGGATGCAAAGTCATTGTGTGCAGGCGTGACCCTATCCCCCTTCCCTATATTAAAAGGGTTACTTCATCTGCCTTTTTGATTACATTGTATTTGGCATAAGGTCGTCTGGAAGGTTAAATTGGCCTCACGTCTCCTTTGCCTTGAGTACTGGGTTGTCTCCCTGTACACTGTTGAAGTGTGGGTCACTTCTTTGAATACCGTAGCAAACGGGACCTTGATTACATTATTCCTCAGCCCGCTGGGAAAATCTCGTCCTGCTGCTGTGCCGTTGGTACAATAGGTACCTACCGCCCGCCCTGCGGAGCGCACACAATGACAATCTTTTGTCCCTGCGCCGTGTGCTGGTGGAGTGGAAAGCTGGACTCTTAGGAAAGAAGGAAAGCTCTGGCGTGGCTTCGTTCCTCAGGCTGGGTTTCAAGTGAAGTTGCCGGACTATTGCCGTACATGTGGGGAAGCAAAAATGAAGCCTACTTGCCGCAAAAAAGTAGCCACGTTAATTCTTTGGGTGCTCTTCGGTGAGTCCAATGAGCTGGGTGTGTGTCGGTTTAATGGGCAGCTTGGGGACAACTCTTTTGTCATGGGGGTTTCTGAGCCGCTTTTGCAAGGCGTTGTCAGCACGTAATGGTCTTCAACCACCAGACCCACAAGGACCAACCCACAGCAGCTTAGTGACGTGGCTTTACAGCTGCCGTTGCATTATTGATGGCCACGGATCAATCTCCTGAGCACTGAAATCAATAGCTGGCATTGTACAACATAGGTATTGTAATGCAGCCTGGATTATCCGACTGGAATCATTGAATTATAGGCCTGGGAGGGAGTTGAGAAGTCATCAAGTTCAGCCCCCTGCGCTGAGGCAGGACCAAGTAAACGCAGACTGTCCTTAAAACCTTCAATGACGGGGATTCCACAACCCCCTTTGGAAGCCTGTCCCAGCGCTGAACTATCCTTATAGTCAGAAAGTTTTCCCTACTGTCTAACCTCAATCTCCCTTGCTGCAGATTAAGCCCCGTTATGTCTTATCCTGCCTTGCCCATGGAGAACAATTGATCGCCATCCTTTTTATACCCCCTCGGACCGGATTTGAAGGCTGTTACCAGGTCCCCCCTCAGTCCTCTCTTCTCAAGACTAAACGTGCCCAGTTTTTTAGCCTTTCCTTGTAGATCAGGTTTTCTAATTTCTGACCCTTTTTGTTGTTCTCCTCTGGACTCTCCAATTTATCCACATTTTTCCAAAAGTCTGGCTCCCAGAATTTGACACCATGGTCCAGCTGAGACTCCACCAGGGCGGAGTGGAACAGAACATTTTGCCTTATGTGCCTGGTAACTGCATTACACTATTGTCTCATATTTAATGTCATCCACTACAACCCCCAAAGCCTTTCCAGCCGTACTGCCACCAACAGGTTGTTGCCCATTTTGTAGCTTGTGCATTTGATTTTTCCTTCCTCAGTGAAGTCCTTTACACTTTTCTTTCCTGAATTTCATCTTGTTGATTTCAGACTAATTCTATCTAATCTATTTATCCCTATCTACCACCTCTATCTATCCATCCCCATCCACCCCTCTCTATCCATCCATCCCCATCCACCCCTCTCTATCCATCCATCCCCATCCACCCCTCTCTATCCATCCATCCCCATCCACTCCCTCTCTATCCATCCATCCCCATCCACTCCCTCTCTATCCATCCATCCCCATCCACTCCCTCTCTATCCATCCATCCCCATCCACTCCCTCTCTATCCATCCATCCCCATCCACTCCCTCTATCCATCCATCCCCATCCACTCCCTCTATCTATCCATCCCCATCCACTCCCTCTATCTATCCATCCCCATCCACCCCCTCTATCTATCCATCCCCATCCACCCCCTCTATATCTATCCATCCCCATCCACCCCCTCTATATCTATCCATCCCCATCCACCCCCTCTATCTATCCATCCCCATCCACCCCCTCTATCCATCCATCCCCATCCACCCCCTCTATCCATCCCCATCCACCCCCTCCCTCTATCCATCCATCCCCATCCATCCCTCTCTATCCATCCATCCCTCTCTATCCATCCATCCCCATCCACCCCTCTCTATCTATCCATCCCCATCCACCCCTCTCTATCTATCCAACCATCCATCCCCATCCACCCCTCTCTATCCATCCATCCCCATCCAGCCCCTCTATCCATCCCCATCCAGCCCAGCTCACAAGGGGTGTGGACCTCCTTATGGGAGCCCTTCGTCCTCCAGCTTGCTCCATGCAGAGGAGACACAGCTGTTCCACCGTGTCCTGAGCCCTCTGGCTCTAAGTATGTGGGGATCCCTCCCTTCTGTGGCCTCTCCAGGTCTCGGTGGAAGTGGACGTGAGCAAGCCTGACCTCACGGCGGCCTTGAAGGAGATCCGCATGCAGTACGAGGTCCTTTCCGCCCGGAACCAGCAGTCGGCCGAAGAGTGGTACAAATCCAAATTCGCCAACTTCACCGAGGAGGCGGCTCGCAGCAGCGACAGCATCCGCCAGGCCAAGGAGGAGATCACGGAGTACCGGCGCCAGCTGCAAGCCCGCAACATCGAGATCGAGTCTCTGAGGAACATCAACGAGTCCCTGGAGAGGCAGCTGCAGGAGGCGGAGGAGAGGAGCACGGAGGAGATCCAGAACCTGCAGGTAGGTGACACTTGCCAACAGACCTCGGCTTCTTCTTTGTTTCCAGCTCAAGAGCTCGCTTGCAGCCCTAGGATTCAGCGACTTAGGTGGCAAAATGCCAGATATGCATCTAGCAAAGATTCTCCTGGGGTTTTGTCTTTCCTTATGGCTTGTGCAGGCTACGCTTTGGGGCACGGTTTGCACTGGGAGGAAGATGGTCCTTACACAGAGATGGGATGTACTTAGCAAACCTTGCCCTGAATGCTAGCGGTAGAGACTATAATATCTCCCACCTGTGATCTTCAAAGACTTTGAAAACGTTCATTCACTACCCCACCTTCCAGCCCCTAATGAAGAAGATTGTAAGTATTATTACCCCATGTCTCAGCTTGGGAAACTGAGGCACAAAGCATTCCTTGATCTTTGGGGGCCTCTGTGTTTTGGGTGTCCACTGAGGGGCTGAGGTGCCGGCCTTCTCAAATTTCAATTGCACCTCCCAAATTGTTGGACCTGTTTGAAACTGTAGTGCTGTGACTTGCCCACAATCAGACCATGAGCCAATAATAGAACCCAGGAGTCCAGGCTTCAAGTGTCCTGATTTGACTGTAGTGACTCCTGATATCTCCTCCTGAGGTCAGTTTGAACAACACAGCTGGAAGGAGGGGCACTAAAAGCAAACGGGAGGGGACTATTGAGTGATCAAAATGTTCTTCCTTCCACTTCTCGTTCTGCAGGAGACCGTTAACCAGCTTGAAAATGCTCTAAGGATGACCAAGGGAGAGATGGCTCGTCACCTCCAAGAGTACCAAGACCTGCTGAATGTGAAGATGGCACTGGATATTGAAATCGCTGCATACAGGTAGAACAAGGCCAAGATGCCTTCTTCCCCCGCGGCTTTGGGGATGTTGGATGCTGGCGTTTGCATAGAGAGAAACAAATACCCAGATACACTGTCCCCGGGGATGTTCCGTAAGATTGTGTAGCAATCTAGCTGCACATTTCTGTAATGAGGGAAAAACAGATTTATTGCACCAGATCCCCAGGTTCTGCATAGGGGTAGAACTGGTCAACATTTTCCCCCCTCACTCCCTGTAGAAAAATAGCCTTTTTCCTAAAATGAAATTTTGCCTGGAAAATTGTTGAATTTCTTCCAATTATTTCCCTTTTCTGCATCGTCTTTTTATATCAAAAAGGGTTATCGACGCCAAAGAGACCTGGTTTTCAATAAACAAACACAAATGAATACTAGTTTTGATAAAAATATGGTGTGATTTTAAAAAAAGAATCCAAACGATTGGGTCCTTTTCTGTCCCTGGATTCTTTTTTAATGACCAACTTTTACACAGGACTTCTAGTTTGATGGGGAGAAGGTGGCTCTTAATCATATTTTGATCCATTGCTCCTATTTTTTTACTCCTATCTTCCGTGTATGCTTACACATTTTAAGTTTCTGGAGATTAATAGATTCTAAGGCCAGAAGGGACCATCTAGTCTGACCTCCGGAAAACACAGGGTAGAGAACGTCCCTAAAAATAATTCCTAGAGCAGATCCTTTTAAAAAAACATCCCAAAAGGAATCCATAGCAATATGCATTAGGAACCCTAGATCAAGCTGCTATACAGCTGCCATCTGTCTGTCTAGGTCTTCAAGCTGGGATTTTCAAGTGACCTAAGGGAGTTAGGTGCTCGGGTCCCATTTAAACAGGAATAGAGTATCCATCTCCCGTATTCACTTTTGAAGATCCCTGACATATATCACTGTCATCACCATGTTGCCTGGACACATCTCCATGGCTTCTGTCGTTGATGCCACGTAGTCAGGGAATCCAGAACCCTAAGCCGCCGTGTTACCCGTCTGCCTTGACAAATGAGAACTCTGCGGCTGCTAAACTGGGCATCAGCTCCTGGATGTGCCAGTGTGTCTGCCTTGCTAACGAGCTCCACACCTGGCCCCGCAGGTAAAATCAGTGAAGCCCAGGGCCTGCGTTCCTGAGACGTCTCCCTGTGGTGTCCAGGACTTCACGCCGGCCACTCTCCGATATTCTGGAGTTTGCTGCCTCCTAAAAGACAGAGCACACACCCGCCTGTCTGGCTGAGGGTTCATGACCACTAGAACACCGCTGAGGTGGTTTTGTATAAACCAAGAATCAGTTTGTTACTAAAGAGCACAGATTGAAGTGATACCGGGCGAGAATAAAAGAGAGCGAGAAAAGGTTTAATACAAAAATCCCATGCTTCCTGGTGCCTAAAACTTCATTCTAGCAAGCTCTATCTTTGTCGAAAACACTTCCTCGTTTGCAGCAAATTATCAGCAAGGCTCTACCATTCAGAGGGTCCCCAAGGGGTGGATAACTAAGGGTTCTTTCCCCTTCTTTTTGTAGTCCTGGGAAGCTTTGAAGTGGATCTCCATGTAAAATTTTTCTCCTCTGTGGTCTGTGCAGATGCGGGGCTGTCCCCTTCCTCCTCCGGTCAATCTGTTTCTCTGCTTGGCCTCACCACTTGTTTTCCCTTTGATGGAAACGTCTTTCCCTTGCCTCTGGCCTCACCTTGCTCAATATGCATTGGAGCTGCAGGCAAATTGCCAAGACAGCATTCCGTGGTGAAGAGCAGCCTGCCTCCAAAGCCTATTTTAAGACCCTATTTCCAGCATACATCTATAACGCTCTGTACACGGCCTGGACAGGCACTCCGCGATGCTATTCATGGCCAGCATGTTGCCAGTTTGTTACCTGATTCCTTCCAAGACACGGTTTGGCTGGATAGTTTGATAGTAGTGTATGAAGTGGCTCTTAGAGGAGCCTTCTGTTGATAGTGCGTAGCCAAATGCCCAGCCTGCCATAGAAGCTGCTTGATTGATCCGTTGGCTGTTTTCCCAGGGTTGTGGGGGGGAAGTTACCTGTTGCCGCATCTCCATGAAAACTGATGTGAAAACGGTGGGGAGGGTATTTTAGAAAGGAGAAGGCGGGGTTATGAAATCTTGCTCCTGCAGCAGCTTCAATGCACCTTTCTTGGTGTTTCCCTCTCCCCCCAGGAAATTACTGGAAGGGGAGGAAACGCGGCTGAGTACCGTCAGCAGCGGGAACACCTTCGGCCTTGGCTACACGTTTTCGTCCGGCCCTTTCTCCGGCACAAAAGCCTTCTCCGCCAGCACGGTCACTGTCCGACGGGAGGAGAAGCGAGACCTGCAGGAAAGCATCAAGGCCCCCAGGCTTTCAGAGGCGCTGAAGCCTGCGGAGGACGATCAGCCCGGAGAAGAGAAAGTTGAAACCGTCCCAGTCAAGAACTAAACTGGAGAGACGTCGCGATGCGCCTCCCCAAGGGGAAAAGGAGGCCCTCGCAGGCGAGAGATTATGTTGTGTCCTAATGTAGCCAGTTACAGTAACACTGAGCGGCAGCCTGGTCCAGTGGCTAGGGCTCTGGACTGGGACTCAGAGACCTGGGGTCTAGTCCCAGCTCTGCCACTGGCCTTCTGAGTGACCTTGGGCAAGTCACTTCATCTCCCTGCGCCTCAGTTTCCTCTCTCCCCTTGTCTGTGTAGATTGTAAGCTTCTCTGGGCGGGGACTGTCTCTGGCTATGTGTTTGTACAGCACCCAGCACAATAGGGCCTTGGTCTCCATTTGAACCTTTGCTACTACTATAATAATGCTTGTAGACCAAAGGTCTGTATGTCCCCTGCCCTCTCCAGGCTAGACATCCAGGCCCTCATCCTGTTCACATTGCACATGGTGGTAAAACATTCCAGTGACTTCAGAGGGGTCAGAATTGGGCCCCTGCATCACAAGGTCCAGGGTTTCAGCGCCCTGACTCCTTCCTCCTCACTCTGCAGTGCACCGTTCGCTGCTCCGACCCCTCTTCTTTCCGTTGCGGTTTATAGAGTAGGCTCAGTTGAATGGGAGGTTGGCTGGCACTGCTAGACGCATGGGGCCAAACCTTGGTCCCCGTTGAAGTAAATATTGAAACTTCCATGGATTCTAGGGGATCATTTTATTTGCCCCAAGCCTAGCAAACTTGGTCAAGTTGCCTGAAAGGGTTGGGAACCAAAGCCACTAAATACCCTATGGAAACCAAGAGAGAATTAGTGGGTGTCAATGGTTTCTTGATTCTAGACACATCTGTTATTCAGGAATAGCTAGAACAGCCTTTCACAAACTACAGGTCACCACCCTGAATGGGGATGTGCCATCAGCAGATGGGGGCACGGCGATCCCTAGTGTTCAGAGAACACCATTTTGTGCCACACCGCGTGACCTCTTGGAGGGCGCCATTTTGCTCTACAAAATGGCTACCTCCGCACAGTGAGCCTTCGCATGCACTACACGGATGAGGTCATGCTGTGCGGCGGATGCTGTTTTGCAGAGAAAAATGGCATCCTCCGTGCGCCGTGACCTCTCACATACAGTGCGTGCGAGGTCACGCTGCGTGTAGGATGCTATTTGGCTCTTCAAAATGACGTCCTCCATGCTGCCTGGGGTCCCGGTGGGAAATAATTAATTCAAGTGGGGTCATGCCAGCAAACAGTTTGAGAACCCTCGATTTAGAGCAGTGTTGGTCCAGAATATTCATCGATGGTCAGCCAGTTTCTTGTGGAACTTGCAAATTTAGTCCTTCCTGATGAATAGTGGATTTATAGCTCTTCTTTAAAAAACAGGATTTCGGGCATGTAAGGTGGATTGCATCAGTAATATTTTCTGGGAACGGCAATCTGAAGACCTGTAACATCCGAAACAATGAAGATGCCGTGGAAATTCAGGTGCTGTAATTATGATGCAAAGAGACCGTCTGTAAACACAGTCTGATATTCTTCAGTTCACATCCGTGTGTTGTTTGTCTGTCTTGCTTCCAACCCACAAATGTATCTGGGGGAGTGCGGGAGAGGTGGGGGGAGGGGGAATTGTATCATGAAAGTGAATGTTCTGTAGAAAGAATTAGCTTGATATTCTGAACGTAGAGCAGACAGCGATTGGGCGCTGGGGTCACTGGAGCTCTGTTAGAGGGCTTGAGGTAGGTTTAGAACATTAGTCTAGCACGGGTCAAAATGGTTCGAATCTCAAAACCTTGGCAATTTCAGAATTTAACGTTCGAAGGGAAAAAAAAACTTTCTCCCCCTGTTTCAATCCCCTGGAGATCTGGTCGAAAGGTTGACTTTCAGAACAGAAAATGAGAGAGAAAAATATCACACCGTTCTTTTGTGAATGATTTGACCACGTCGACTTTAGACCTTTACTGAGTGCAGATGCATGGCCTAATCTAGAGTGTGTATGTACAGTATAGTGCAATGTAGACTGATCATAAGACAATGGTTATAGTGGAACGTAGACTGATCATAAGACAATGGTTCTTGCAAGTGCTCTTTCTTTAATCAGTATGACATTTTGGATCGAGGTCTCATTTTGCATGAAGCTACCTTTCAGATCGTTTGAATGTGACTTTCCTCTTTTTCCATTAAAATATTCTTTGTTTATTTGGCCAGCAAGTGAATAGAAAACCGAACCCCCAATAAACAGTGTGTTGGTGTCTGAACAAAAACGTTATTTGCGGCTTGTAAACTCATCCGCATGGGATCCTAGGCCCAATCCCCAGCGTGTTGTCTCCATCAATGTCTAGGAAGCTACGCTGATTTCTCCCCCGCGGAGGATCTGGTTCTGTGTTTCTAAGACTCCTTTGTTTAACACATGGGCCATACTCTAGTCCAGCGACCATGATTTGGTTGTTGGCTTCAGCATTTTTAGTTCTCTCTGTGTTTTGTTTTTGTCCGTGTCTGTGGAAATACCGGGCCAGATCCCTAGCTGCTTGGGCCGCTTCGTTCTTTAAAACCGAGCTGATGAGCGCATCACAAACTCACACCGCGTAGAACCGCCTGGCCACCCATCCGCCGGCTCCTTGGTTGAAAGGCCTGGTACATATCCTCCCACGGCCTCCTTTGAGATTGCCAAGGGCTGGATCCAACGCCTCTTGAAGTTTAAGACTTGGGGGCACATCCAGTTCTGAGTTCATGGAAAGACTTCTGCAGAGGTGAAAATGGTCCTAGTGCTATTTGGCAGGCAGTGTTGCCTAGGTGATAGATCCCCACGCTGCAACTCACAAGACCTGGCTTCTAGTCTCTGTTCTGTAGTTGTATCTGTACAGAAATGTGTGTGTTGTCCCATGGTGCTTCAGGGCATTTCAATGGACTTTGGCCCATCCTCAAAGGTACTTTGAGGCCTAACGCCCAATGGGGAGTTTAACTTTGAGGCTCTGGGTTCTTTCATTCTGCTGTTTTCTCATTTTACTCCTATTCCACTCTAATTCCCTTACAATGGAGTCCTTTGCCAGAGCCTCGGTTAAAGTCAAGGGAGCTCTGCTGATGTATATCAGCTGATGACCTGACTCCTCATCAGCTTAGCAGTGAAATCCTGCATTCGGAGACATCTCTCTTCCTGGGAGCTGGCCAGAAGGACTCCTAAGCTCCGGGTTTGTCTACAGTTGCTCCTAGACCTGGTCTCTGCCGGGGGCCTGATTCTTTGCTCTTCCCCAGCTTGGGAAGTCATGGACACCAGTGTAGATGCAGCCCTGGGAGAGGAACAGGTTTTGTTACAGCTGTTCTCCGCTGGGAGTTTAAACATGGGTCCCCAGAGATGTCTCTACAGCCGCCTGCACCCCTTGAGATCTTAAGGAATGATGAAAAGTCCTGCTACTACTCCCAGTATTACAAGGTGGGGCTGTTTTGGTCAGGTAAGGTCATTCTTGTTACTATAATCTCGAAGGGTCTCTGGATAAACTCCAGCTCACCATGCAGATGTCCAAGGTGCTGATCCTGCAAACACTTAAGTGCATAACTTTGCTCTCCTGTGGAGTGTATGAGGGTTATTTACTTTATTAAAGTTACCTATGGGGTTAAGGGTTTGTAGGTTCGAAGTCTAGGGGCCAGATCTCAAGAGTATTTAGGTCCTAACCCCCATGGATTCCAATGGGAGTTAGGTGCCTAACTCACATTGAGGATCTGGACCTGACGCTTCTCTTAGAGCTGAGCTTAACTCCCGGGGTAGAGAAGGATCCACCGTGGCTGGTGAGTGAGCTGTAATGCTGAGTAGCCTGCGTCTGTAGAAACTAGGCTAGAAAACCCCCATGCAAAGAGCGGTCATCTTGCAGGGCCGGTGAAATACAGGTCTGCTCGTTTACTAGTCTCTTCCTGGAAGGGTGAGATCAGGGGTGTTCTGCTTCTGTCTCTGCTCTTCTCAACCTTCACCCCTCATACCACTTCTCAGTCTCGTTTATTACCTGCAAACCAGGGATGGGCAAGACTGATGAGGCTCTGTGCCTCAGTTTCCCCATTTAGAGGAAATATGCTCATCATCCCCCTCATCTATCTGTCTTGTCTATTTAGACTGGGACCTTTTGGGGGCTGGACCTGTCTCTTATTTATGTGATATACAGCTCCTAGCACAAGGGGCCCCTGATCGCAGTCGTAACCATATGCTACTCAGATACTCTGGAACCAGATGCTACTGTCATAGAAATAATAGTCGATGTAGAATATCTGCCTGCAGCGTTTAGATTTGTTCAGGTGAGTCCAATCCTCCCAGTGCAACTCCCATGCCAGTCAATGAGGCGGCCTGCGTGTGGAGTGCTTGCAACACAAAGCAGGAAGAACTAGGCGTGCATAACCCTTCCCCCTCCGCCCCGGATGAATGTGTTCAACAGAGAGGGGTAACTGGGAGGATACAAGTTGTTACGGCCCCAGCTTTATTCTGTAGCCGCTCATGCTTTTCGCTCGGGAAGTCCCTGGTTCCATCCCCAGTGTATTGGCCAAGAAGGGAGATGCCACACACGGAACATGGAATAGAATCCTTACCGTGGTATGGTCCGTTGCACCAACTCACCGTGAATCCTCAAGTCAATCCATTCCTGGCCCTCGTGTTTCTGCCTTTGTGAGAAACATCTGGCCTAGCGGATGTATGTTAACTAAGGGGTTTTTGTGTACACTACCCATGTGACCTTAACGCAGCCAGATTGGAAAGGGAATTATATTGTCTAAGTAAGCTTACAAACTGCTCTAGTATCAATATGGCAGACACATTTACACGTCGGAATTTGCTGGAAGTAAATTCTCATTCATTCATAATCATCTAGAATATCAGAAACTGGAAAATGATCTACTGCAAAAAGGAGCGTAAATATTTTTCAGTGCCACGCGAAGATCCTGGTTGCGATACACGAAACAGAAGTCACGCCACAAGCTACAGAGTATTTGCTGCTAATGCAGGGAATTAAATAAGCAGGCACCAATGAGATCATCATCTGGCACTGCAAATAAATAAATAAATAAATAAACCAGCAGAATTAGATCACAAATTCAGCTTTGAAACCCAGCAAATGGTTCCTCTGAGTCTGCATTAATGGCTAGCAAGAGCAGGCTAACAAGGTTAGTTGAGTCATATTCTGTTTGCTTCTTTTAGCTTCCTGCTTTCCACTTTCTGCCATTTCTCAAGCTCCACTCAAACGGTGATTAGTTCAGGACGAGATACCAGGGAGCCAACTGCTTAATCATTTATGATTATGCAGCATAGTAGCTGCAAGGCATGTATGGAAATGAAACCGGGCGGATTTTCTTTCCCTTCCTGTAGTCCAAGGCTTGACGCTTCACTGTAGTACTTCAAATATCAGGCTGGTGGCTCTCCACTGAAATCAAATGACGATTTCCTGCCTCCTATCAGAGTAAATTCTTTGAGGATCTGTATGATATTTCACAGCTATTTGTATTTGTTTGTGATGCTTCCAGATCACAGTAACTACACTGCATGCTTTAGATGCAGATGCAAACCTATCAAAATGCAGCCTTAGGAAAGCCATCCGGGCAGATGACGGATCTGAGGACACCAAATGCCAGGCAGTTTAGAGTTACTTGGCAATTCTGTTGCTCTTTCTGGGTGGAAGTGCTCTGCAAATATTAAATCCTCACTGTCCAGAAGAGGTAGGTTATTAACCTCCTTCTCTATGGACAGGAGATGGTAGTGCAAGGAGTGGGATCCAGGAATCTTGTCTCCTAGTACTGTGCTAACCATTAGATTGTACTAAAGAGCCTGACTCCGTGTAAGTCTTTCCATTGACTTCAAATGGGTCTGGATGGGACCCTAAATGACTGAACACAAGTCTGTCTCTTATTACAAACCTCAGTCTAATGCTATCTTGGGTAACGCCATCTTTATTATTGTAATCTAGGCTACAGATAACTTTATCCATGCTGAAGAAACTGCACCCATATCATTTGCAGGTGCCCTTCTTCCACACTATGGGTCTAATTGTCCTCCTTTCACTTACACCATTGTGGATCAGAAGTAACTCCAGTGACTTCAATCCCCACACCCACCTCTGTATTCAAGTGGATGTAGGATTTGTCACGTCTTTTCCTAAAATGCTGTGTCCTGTTAAAACAGCTGCCAAGGTGCATTTCAGAGGTGGCTGCTGTCTAGTGGTGGACAAAGCCACTCCTGTGTGGTGCATTCGTAGATTGCTTTGACAGGAAAGGCACCACACAACTGTAATTAAGTCGCTTTATGCTGGTAGTTCAGTAGTTCAAACATGAGGATTATGTCTTCCATTAGAATGAAGACAGCCAGACTCTGATCTGAATTGTTGCTGGACAAGTCTGAGCCATAATGACTGATATTTAAGTTCTCTAGAGAGACGCTTTTCAGGAGCTATAGTTACTCTGTATATTAATGGAGACTGGACTTGCAAAGGGGCTATCTACATTGCAGCCCGGGCTTTTACGAAATCCACCGTGGCCCAATTTAACTTGATCTAAGACAGCTGTTGCCATGGAGAAGGGATAGACTAGGAGCATACCTAGGGATTCAAATGTGAATGCTAATGACCCTATTTCAGCTCGCTCAATAAAAAGGAGGAAGAAGAACAAAGGGGAAGAGAGAAATGAATTTAGCTGTCGAGGCCCGAACGAGCTTGCTGCAGGTTAAGTTCTTTTTGATTTCCGTCCAGTTCTGGTTGCATCTTAGAGATGGATCTGCCACCAGAGAGACTGGATGCTTCTGAAGGAGAGTAGATCTTGAGAGAATAGCTGGCACCATGACATGTTTATCCTTGGTGTCTGGTGGGAGGTGGTAGTGGCTGAGATTTGCAACAGTGGACAAAGAATTATTTTTTCTTGGATCCGTCTGAATGTTGTTCTGGTTCTCACATCATCATTGTGGTGAGGGAAGGCTTTTAGGAATGGTTTCTCATCGCTGTACAGTTTGGGCCAAATAGATTATTTATTTCTTTGTGGTAGCATCTGAGAGCCTTACACCAAGGCCCTGTACAAATACAAAACCAAATTTGTGACTTCTTGCTGTAGATTCTTGCTGTAGATTCATGGTCATAAATGTAACCACACTGACCAAGTGTGACTTTCTCTCCCTCGCATGTCTGGACTAACTAAAGAGTAGAAATGGTTGGAAAACCGCGTGCGTATTTCCCTGAAAAACGTCACAAGAAACACATTGTTTCTTCTGAAAATGTTAACGGAATTTGTATTTAAATTTGGGTTTCAGGAACCAATTGTTTTAAATGGAAAAACTTCAACCACCTCACACCAAGAGGTTTGAGTCTGCTACGGCCTCTGAACAAATGGAGCTACTGTTGTCTTTTAGCTCAAGCAGTAGTATTCCTGGGCTTTACATCCAGAACTCCAAGGTTCAGCCCCCAAAAGTGGTCCAGCCAGGACATTGTTGCATGAAAAGGTGTGGTGTGTTTTTTTTGTAAGTATTGTATAAATGATCTCTCTCATATGAATCCAATCTGGTGTCCTATTCATGTTGAGTAAGACACTACGATTGGGACCAAAGGAGTAACTCCGGCCTAACACATCATACCCTGTTTCAAGCAACATTTAGGGAATATAACGCTATTGCCTTTTTTGCATAACTGAGCAGACTGTTGCTATCCGCTGGATTTTTAAGATCTTAGGTCTTGATTGTTGGCTGGTGTCTTCAAAGGAGATCCTCTGATTTACGCCAGCAAAGAAATCTCCTTCGAAGTCAGTGGACCGAGAGCAGATGGGCACCAGCTGAGGACTAGATCACTAGGACATTGGATCGCTGCAAGAATTTTATCATTGCAGTGGATACCTTGTCCCCCAAAGCGGCTGCTACGGGAACGTACGCACCCACACTTGGATTGTTTTACCCTTTTTCGTGCTACCCCGCTGATGCGTTGAACAGCTGCGCTGCCGGAATGCAGTTTGAGACTCTGATGCAAAAGAAAAAGGGACTTTGAACATCCTGACAGATGCTGCTCCTGACCTTGCGAGCCATTGTGCCCCCCCACCCTACGCATCTCCCCTCCCAGTATTCATTGAAGCTGTTGAGATGACATGGCCAGAAATCCAATTATTTACCCACTAAATCAAACAGCCGGTCGAAGAGAACGAGTATTTCCAATCAGAATGTGACTGAGCGGTGCACCCCAGAGAACGACTCCCAGGGAGCGATAGCAAAGAGCAAGGACACCGCTAGCCCTCGCGCTTTGGATGGCTCCAAAGGGATTTTTCAAAAGAAGGCCTGTTCTTTTCTTGTACAAACAAGATTAAGTTAAAACACAAGTAAGCTAAATAGTGGTCCGTTGGGGAAGGGAGCTTGGCTTAATGGACAGGGCACTAGAGTGGGACTCAGGAACCTTGATTCTATTCCTGGCTCTGCCATTTACTTGCTATGTGACTTTGGGTAAGTTAAGTCACTCGCTGCCTCAGTTTCCCCAGCTGTAGAAAGGATGGGGATGATATTTTGTAATGAAAAGGCACATTTAAAATGTTAGCCAGCACAAACCATTGGTATCTTCCTTCTGTGAAACCACAGGAGAGAGAGTTCTCGGCGCAAATAAAACCTTTAACTCTTTGTTATTTCCAGGTTTTAATATACACATGGGAGCTGAGTAAGAGATGCCCTTGAAAGGTGTGAATATCATGTCCTGTTGATGACTCCCAAGTAGCTGACAGTAGTGAAAAATGGAGACTAATTCATGAAACTGGATGAGCAATTGGTATAGTAACACATGCTAGAGAGGTACCCACATGGATGACTGATTTACAATGTGGTCAGAAGGAGGTTATGCAGGGAAGTCACATTATGTATTTTTTTACCAAATATTTATCAAATATTTTTTAAAAAAATGAAATTCAGTGCTCACCAGTTTTGCTGGTTCCTTCTCTGTTAACATTTGCCTTCCCCTGGGCTTGTGCAGGGAAATTTGTCTAGTTCGTATAATTCTCTGCATGCCCTGTGGTCACGTTTCATTTTCTGGAGCTCAAGACCTAGGACAAACTGCTGTGCTGGAGTTTCCATCACGGCAGGGAAACGTGTTTTAATTCCACAAGAAAACGATTTTTGCTGAAATTCAAAAAACAAACACACACCCGAAGACATTTCTGTGCATAGTAATTGGGTTCGAGTCTCCCACTTTTAGAAGAAATTTGAGATTTTAGCGTCACATTTTTGAAAGACCCTGCGAAGCAGAGAAAACGGACTTCCCAGAGCCCCCCGATTGTCATGGACTATGCTCCCCATTCTCCCATGACTTTCCAGGGGTGAGCCTGTGCGGGCCGCATGTGGCCCTGGGGCAGTATGTGGGGCAGGCCTGGGCTAGGGCAGAGGTGATATTTTTCATGCTCATACTCACAGAGTAAAACCTACTCTTCAGTGGAGATTTGTTTTCCTTTCAGGTGAAGGAAAAACATCAAAGAAAGGTCTTAACCCTAAGAGGCACTAACAGCTTCCTGCGAGGTACTGAGCACCTTGATTGCCCACTGAACTAGGGGGTACTCAGGACTTCTCAGAACTGGGCCCAAAGACTGAACAAATAGAAATTTTCAAAGACAGAGAAAACACGGTGACTGCAACGTGCTGCATGTTAAGGACAAGATGTCAGCTGCATTGGGCAGGGAGAAAATCTGCTTTTCAAAGTGTAGTATTTAGAAAAACAGCCTTGAATTGACATTGCTAGGAGTAGAAAGAAGAGTTACAGATACCAGTCAAGATTCTGCCACCCCTAGTCACACGCAGTAATACCTCACTCGACTAGCACTGATTTCAATGGGGCTGGCTTGTGGGGTATCGTACTAGTTACCCTAAGGGTGGCAGAATGTGGCCCAACATGAGAACAATGGGCCGGATCCTCCGCTCAGGGAATGCAGCCTGGCACCCTCGGCTGGCCCAATATCATTAGAAGAAAACAGAGAACCCAGAGTAGAAGTCAGTGATAGTGACAGGTGTAAGAGGGCCAGAGCCAGAACCTGACAATGAGACAGACAGAGAGCTCAACCCTCAGAGATCACCCAGAGAGCTGGGATAATAACAGTGAGCTCCTGACCCAGCCAGCCCTGATTACAGAATGGGCCCCACCTGAGAGAAATTAGGTGCTTGCCGGTTTAACTCCTGAGTGGGCCCAGCTGAGGAAGGGCCAGAGGAAACAGAATGCAGGGAGTCAAAAGGTGCCTGCAGGGGCTTGAGTGAGCACCCAGAGAACAGACTGGGAGACTCAGAAGGAAAGTCAAGAGGTAAGGAAGGAACCAGCACAATGTGGGTGGAGGGTTTGACTTTGCTGTGCAGTACCCAGCCCTGGGCTGTAACCTAGAATTGAGGTTGGGACTGGATTCCCCTCTCAGCCCCAAGGAAGGGGTGGACAAGGGTAGCTGAACCCAGCAAGGGGGCTGGGGGCTGAATGTCACCTGGCTGAAGAAGAGCTGTGGAGAGAGTGGAAGCTTTTTATTTGTTTAGATAGTGTTTGAACTTTAGTTGGGAGAACTGCCCCTGGAAGCAATGGGCTAAAGACTGTTCCCTGGCTGGAGGGATGTGTTCTCTGAAAGAAACCCCCACAGCCCCAGAGTGACTGTTGACAAGGGCTGCTACCCCACAAGGACACTGGGATGCCCTGAGGAAGTGCAGCGTGGTGAGTAAACCCTGTTGCAATGCTTTTTCTTGCATGACTTTTGTTTGCAGACATGCTGCAGTTCCTCTATTGTTGTAGTTTTCCTTGTCCACTCTCTCTCTTCCTACACCTCCTATCAACCAGTGTCTCAGCCCTGGTCTACAGCCAGCTGGTGATGGCACCTGTGGTAAATGATAAATGACTGACTGTGGCCACTGTTATATTTCATGAGTACATGTTCTGCCAGACCCTTAGCTGCAGAGGGGATTCCTTCACTTCATGTTAATTTGCTGCTGATTTACTTTGTCCATGTTGGATACAAGGTTAAAGGGGTGGGGGGTAATCACTCCAGGTGGGACTTGCTTTTTTGAAATCTTGACTTCCATATTCCACAAGTCCTTTGGGAGAAATTTTCATGCAAAATGAAATCAAAGATTGTCTACTTCATTTTTGGATGGGATGAGTATTGCTGGTAAGTCCATATAAATAATTGTGCTGCTAAGATTTGAATTCACTTAGCTCCTGGCCTAGCCCAAACTTGGTTGTGTGGTGGCAGCTTCTTTTCTTTTTCTTCTTCTTCTTTTCTTTCTTTCTTCAACTCCAAACCAGTAAAAACACATTCCATCCCTTAATGGATGGCTTCCTCTCTCCTTTACTTTCACTGAGCGGTACTTTCATTCCATGAGTCATCCCACTGAAATCAGTGGGGAAACTTTACAAATCAGATACTAAAGGTGTGTGCTGTAGCAGGATTGATCACTTGTTGCCAAATATTCAAGAGCTCAGTTCCCATTGGGGTGCTTTAGGGAAGTGACCAGACTTTGAAAATCTGATGCTAAAGGTTTCAGTGTCCTAATTTATGTTCTTCAAAGGCAGAAGGAATGTGGGATCTCTTATGGTGGAATACTTCTGAGACACTGTAGTTCAGAGAATAGAACAGACTTGATGCTGCAATTCAGCTCATGAAAGTGATTGTAGTCCCTTGCTGGACTCCATTTCCCAGGATCATTTCAACCTAAGATCAGAACTCTTTCTTTTCCCAGGTATAAATGCCAAGCCCTGGACAGTCTTAAACAGCATAGTGTAGAGACCATCCAACCAGGTACACAGGTATGTTTAAATGACTCTGTTTCACGAGCCTGGATTTAGCTACTCCCTCCAAAAACTGTAATTGAAATTTCCCTGTAATTACGAGTACATGCTTATTTTAATGGTACTGCTTTGGAACAAGAAATAAACTCCAAACCAGTAAAAACATGCTTACTTAAATATTCCTTTTTCACTACCTTAGAGGATGAATGTCACACTAAGAGAGAACTGAAATCTGATGGTATGATGATGAGGGCTCTAATTCAGCAGAGTACCATTCCAGAATACCACAGCCAGAGTAATCCTGCATACCTGAAAAAAGAAAGGGCTTCTCCAGCTAAACAAAAGATTGGCTTGGACTGACTATTCAATAGACTAGGTTGCTACTGGGTAACCTGGTCTAATGTTGGTTAAACCTCTCAAAGACTCTGATGCAGATTGCATTTCCACTAAATAATGACCATACATTCTACCTATTGTTGATTGCCACAGACTCGCAGGGGTGGGAAAAAATTTTTATTTACCAGGCTGCACATGGCAATAGACTATATATTGGTAAGGGATGCAAGGAGAGTGTGGGTCACGATGCGAACTGCAGACACACACACCTAAATCAATCAATTTAAAGCTTATTGGGGATAATTGTAAGGGAGCAGGGTTTGATTAGCTAATAGACTTAATGAAACTTAAAACACACCATGACTAAAATATCTACTAACAATATTTATAAACAAAGATGCAGCATTTAGTAATAACTGATACTTACAAATACAAACCAATGCATCCTGACTAGCAAACGTAGAAGCTCTGTTTGAAAACATGTGGGCAGAGAGAGAGGCTTTGAGGTGATCAGGCTTGGTTATGGGGGTACACAGGATTCAGTTTTCTTTCTCATCTCCCTGTCGGCACATTGCAGACAGGGCCATAAGTACCAACTATGACATCCTAGAAGTGTCATAGGGGAGGGGCCCCAAAACCTGTTTGTTTGTTTTTGATTGGCACGAGCAATGTTTACACCAAGTAGGGGAGCAGGTGCCTCAAAGTCTGGCTTCGCCCCAAAGTTGAGGGGAATGCACATTGTTTTAGAATGCGTGCAAAACTGAATGACAGAGAGGCCAGGGCAATGCTGGTATGGGCAAGTTTTACAGGATGCAGACAGGAACTCATCTGAACACCTATTTCAAAAGGATCGTTGCTCGTCTATGATGGTCTTATTGTTTAAAACTATTGTCTCCTGTTGCTCTCCCTGTCTAATGAGTGGGGTTGGGGGGGGGGGGGGAAGAAGCAATTGCTCGAGGTTGCTCTTTTGTTTGAAATTGAAACACACTGCAGGACTGTATCCAGTCTGACACAATCCCCCAGAAACCAAGCCTGTTTCTAATGGAACTTGGCTTGCCAGGCAGGATTCCATCCGAAACATGCTTGGTGGCTCCGCTACCTGGCTCCTTGCTAGACCGAACTCTTAGGGTTCATGGCTCCAGGACAGCTCCACAGGTGCACTACCATGGAGCTAGGGCTTGTACGGCTCCCAGGGGCTCCAGCTCTGGGGAAGCCGACAAGGCTGCTTAAGAGCTCACGGGAGATCAGGAATTTCATTTCATGGAGAATGTCAAAATTTTTGGAGTGATTCCAAATCTGATTTTTTATAAATAGCAGAATCGTCTACAGAAACATTTCCCTTCTTCTGTCCCCCCCCCCCCCCACCCCGCTCTTTCTGAGGGTGGTACTAGTGCGGCCTTGTATTGAATGCACTCCTGTTCTACTGCTTCTTTCATGCCTGGGGAAATAAATATTTGGGGGGGGGGGTGGAACAGATGCCCCTGGGGTAGAAGGATCTTTTCCTGCGCAGCCCTTTTCTTGGGCAGACCCCCCTCCAGCGCTGACTCCATCTCGGCACCAAGGGTGCTAAAGTTACAGCTGTAGATTTGTTTACATCCTCTGCAAACACTTATTCCCAGCTTTCTACAGGGATTATTATCACTGAAGATCCAAACACACACCTACAAATCCTAGATCGTGTGTTACTTCAGGGGCAATAAAGGACAAATTTCTACGCAACTCTAATAGGGTTGAAAGTTAAAGGTAGTGGGGTCAGGAAGGGTGGGGGAATCAGAGCCCTGAACGCACACACCCGCTCCTCCCCTGCCGCTTCCTGTAATTCACCATGATGCTCACTGCTCCAGTAAAACAGAAGGTTTATTAGACACTAGCCCCCCGGTCCAAAACAGAGCTTGCAGGTACAGACACCAGGACCCTCTAGGTCATGTCCACCTTGGGGGGGGGGGGGGGAGGCAGGGAGCTTAGCCCCCAGCCCTGGGGGTCCCTCCACTTCCCCAGCCAGCTCCAAACTGAAATCCCCTCCAGCCACACCCCCTGCTCCTCTTCCGGCCTTTGTCCAATTTCCTGGGCACAATTTGTCACCTGGCCCCCAAACCCCTCCCCGGCTCAGGTATCATCCCTCAAGTGAAGTCCCACCCGGGTAAACCATTACCAATGCAGACAGTCCCAGTAAAACTCCTCTCCACTATTCCCGGGTCAATCCTCCCCACTCCTTATTCCCTCACAACTGGATTATGACACTTTGGTCTCTTTTATAGATAGAAATAATTCTAAAATGACAGGCTCTTTGTGTATATAAAACCCATCCGTCTACTTCAACCAAGTTTGAAAATCTTTTGCATAAAAGATTCATTTAAACCTCTCCAGATGAAAAGAACCCTGAGGACTCAATATACTGGTGTGTGGATAGCACCTCAGCACATTTCAGTGGGTGGGTCTTTTCTTTCCTGATGCCCGTGCGGTCTACGTCTATTTACAGCAGGAGCTTTTGCTAATATTTTGGGCTATATTGGCCCAGATCCTCTGAGGTACTGAGCCATTATGGGAGTGAGGGGCCCAAACGCCCTTGAGGATATGAGTCTGTCTGGGTTCACTCCCCACTCTGGGGTACAGATGTGGGGACCCACATGAAAGTCACCCTAAGCTTATTTCTACCAGCTTAGGTTAAAAACTTCCCCTAGGCACAAATCTCTCCTTGTCTTGGGACGGTATTCCTGCCATCATTGAGTGATTTAGACAAAGATTGTGTAAGGACCACTTGGGGTTCCTCTGCCCCCAAAATATTTCCCTAAGCCCCTTCACCCCTTTTCCTGGGGAGGCTTGAGAATAATAGCCTCACCAATTGGTACAGGTGAGCACAGACCAAATCCCTGTTTGATTTTCAGTGTCCTAAAAAAAATCAGCTTCTTAAAAGCTATAAACTCAGGATGGAAGGTAAAGTTACGGGGGGAATAAAAGATTTAAACACAGAGGATCCTTCTCCAGGCTTAGATTTAAAGTTACAGAAAACAGGACTAAAACTCCGTCTTTGCATAGGGAAAATTCACAAGCTAAACCAAAAGATAGTAAAACAAGGAAAGGTGTTAGATTTACTATTTTTGTAATCCTAGGTGCTTCTTTCAGGGTAGGGTTTTAGGAGATGGACTTTTCTGCCTGGCCCCTCTCTGGCTGTAGCAGAACACAAACAAAAACCTTCTCTCCACCCCAGATTTGAAAGCATCTTCTTTCCCCATAGGTTCTTCTGGTCAGGTGCCATCGGGCGGAGTCCGGTATTATCCAAATTACACTCTTATCACCAATTCCTGTTTAAGTAAAATTTATGAGTAAAGAAAAGAGTTGGTTAAAACATCAATATACTCGCAGACAAAATGCACATGGTCCTATGTCCATATTCAGGGTGACTCTTGTCCGTGACTGGGAATCTCGATCCTTAGGGCTAAGTGTTTTCTCCTTCTTGAAACTCAAAGCAGATCGGAGATGAAGGATCGTGTCCCAGGGGTTTTATACATTTCCAGCAGCCTTTTGGCCTGAGGAAACACTAGGCTTAATTTTCCTTCTCCCAATCATCATGGCAATTAACACAGGATAATTTATCCATTAAACAATTCAGATACAAGTTGCCTCGACTTTCAAAGAGATATATGGACAGCAATACTATTTCACTCAACAATGGAGTCCAGCCGATGGCCTGGCTTTCATTTATGCACTGGGAGGGGAATTTTCTGCTGCCGACTCGGGTGTGTGGCCTGTATGGTCCTCTCACTCAATGGCTCATGGTTATCTTTCTGCCAACCTGGGATATGTTCCTGGAAGTCCCAAACAAATTCTCATGATACCCAGTCTGTTTGCTTCCTAACCTGTCTCCAGGCCTTGCCTTTCTTTTCTATCCCCTCCAGTAACTTTTCAGTAGCAAGTAAAAATAACCCATCCCGTGTACAGGGGTGAGAGCCAACGCACACCATGCTTATGGTAACATTTTTATTTCATCTGAAAATGACAAGCTAGAGAGGTCAGCCCCAAGCCCTGCAAAGTAAGCTATAAAAGCCTCCACTCCCGGCTTGCATACAGCACAGGATGTACTGCAGTTTAAAGCCAATCCGTATCTTTAACTGAAATACAGCATTATTTCTATTTTTTTGTGATTATTTTTATTCTTTCAGGAAGTAACAGATGAGGAGAACAAAAAGGCAAACAACTTACAACTTTCTTGTGTTTCCAAATGCTGCATGGTTTGCCAATAGAATTGTGCAATTTTACAGCTTGTCAAAGCTGCAAGACCAGACAATAGCATGGAGACACAATAGGGGGCGTAAAGGAGAGGGGTGTAAGAGTAATAAAATAAGACCTTCATGAATAGGGAAAGGAGGGGACTGGGAGAAAGGGAAGAAGAGGAGGGTTAGGGAAATTGGAGATCTGGAATTCTTTGCGCCATCTCAACATTTGTATCCCAATGTATCTAGAAATAGGGTCCAAATCTCTTCCGAGTAATAGAGCTGTTCTCTCTGGAGATAAGCTGTTCTTGCTTCGGCCGATAAATCGGACAAGCGTAAATACCATTGCTCTGTTCTGGGCATAAGCATCCTCTTCCGTGTCTTATAAAATCATGTGGTTGGCGATGGACAGCCCTCAAGAACAGTGATGGAGTTAAACCCAGCTCAGCTGGTTAACCCTGGGATATAATTTTTGGCAGAGGTCTGGCCGCTGAAACTGAGCGCTGTTTTAACTTTTGTGTCCACCTCTTTCCGCAGCTGCCTGACTGTCGGGTAGCCCTTTAACACATGGGTCAGGATTTAAGTTTCTTTGTTAGTGCCCACAAATATCTGAGGGTAAGGTCTTTAGTTTGTCCCATTTTAAGGGACGACTTCTTCGGATGCTCTGCCGTTCTCTAGCACTTCAGAGCCAAGGAACTCCAAGCACTTTGTAACATTGTCTAAATAGCAGAAATACCAAGACTGCATTGTCCTGAGGGGAGCGTGTTCTAGTGATGGATGTGGGGGACTGGGACTCACAACTCCTGTTTGTTCCTTAGACTTGCTCTAAAGTCCTTGTTCTCTCAGTGGGTTGGTTGCTTTTAAGGAAACCAATTCAATACCAGCAGCGAATGTTGCTGAAGCATGTTTCTCATTTCAAGGGCACGCAGTGACTTTCTCGCTGCAGAATCCTGTATATTGACAAGGTCACGGTCCCTGCTGCTTAATTTGATTTCCAGTTCTAAAGTGCATTAGCTGTGATGGATGGCAGGGCTGTAGAATGAAATAACATGGTACAGTCCTGACCCTTTGCAAATGGGAAAGCAAGCCCCAAGGTTTCCCCATCTTCAAAATGTGGATGATAATTCTTAAGATAGTAAGCTTCGTGTGTGTACACAGAACCTAGCAATCAGGGGCCCTGATCTCAGGCAAGGTCACTAAGCGCTACAATCAAGCAAATAATTGTAAGCAGTAAGAATGAGGCTACCTTACTTAGAATTTGGCTATTGATATTAATTGGAGCTGTACATGGTCAGCGGAATCGTTTAAGTGCTGATTCGGGAACATACTTTAATGCATGCAAAAGCTGCAAAGTGCTTTAAGGGCCTTCCTGAATCAGGGCCCGGAAGGTCGGGTAATAAACATAATAAAAGATATTCACGGTGTTGTAGCCGTAGTGGTCCCAGGATGAGAGACACACCCGGTGGGTGAAGTGATCTCTCTGATTAGATCAACTTCTGGTAGTAAGAGACACGTTTTTGAGCTTACACAGAGCTGAAGAAGGGGTCTGTGTCGTTTGAAAGCTTGTCTCTTTCACCAGCTGAAGAGCCCCATCTTGTCTATCTCCCAATAAAAGATGGTGGACCTCTAACCCCGGCTCCTGTGAGATCCACCATTGAAGACCGAAATCTCTCCTGACTCCCTAGTCCTCACTCCACCTGAGCGAAATACTCTCTGAATCCTACCCTCAGTCCATTCTGGATGCATTGCTAAAAACCCACCATATAGGTCTCTATCTATTCAGTAGGAACAAGCTGGAGAGAAGGGGTCCCAGGTACAAATATTCAGGTCCACGCTTGAAAGACAATGGGGGAAGATGTACACTTTTGAGGATCCTACCTCTTGTGTGCCAATGCTGGGCGTTACAGGTCAAAGGGTTATAAACTGCTTAAAAGTTACCCTACGCAGGAATCAAAGGTCAGGGGCTGGCCGGAGAGTTGTCCGTTCTTTGGCATGGCCACGTTGATGGGGAGTCAGACTTCCCAGGGGTCCCATGTGCAAGATGGTTAGTCACCTGGTAAACTGCACACACACTGTCTGTTGTGCAAAGATCTGTTTTGTCCTAAATAAATAATACTTGGTTAGAGAGAACTGTCTGGTCATTGTTACCCCTGTCATGGCTCTGGGGCAAAAAATGCAGGATCTGGACTTAAATCGGATCCGATTTAGGTAATCGGACTTGGTACACTGGGGGACTACAGCCAGACCCCCTTCACATGACCCTCCCCCAAAGAGGTGACCGTTTGAGGCCTGATGGCTGTGGGATGCCTTCTAAGAGACTGAGCAGGTCAGCGGTCCAGTAAATCCAGTGTCTGTGACAATTTTCCAAGTACCCCAACTCTGCGTGTAGTAGGAGAGCCCCTACTGAAAGATCGAATGTAATAGAGAGTGGGAACTTCTCTCAAGGATTTTTAGCCAGCCTATGTGATTTAATTGAGAGAGCTCTGCTAGGGAGTTCTATAGGATGGTTCAAAATCCTGGAGAGAGAATCCTGTTCTCTCTCAAATTCTTTAAGATTTTAAGAATCAGAGAGGTAGCCGTGTTAGTCTGGAATAGCAGAGGTAACAGAGAGTCCTGTGGCACCTTAAAGACTAACTATAAAGTTTTGAGGCATGCGCTTTCGTGGGCTAATACCCACTTCGTCGGATGCAAGCAGTGGAAGTGCCCAGAGGCAGGTATAGAAAAGTAGGCAAGAACCAGGTGGGAGGTAACAAGGTTAGTCCAATTAGGCTGAACCAGCTTGTTATCTCCGATCAGGGAGGGTGGGTTGTTCTTCTAGCAGTTGAATGGGGGGTGTGAACATGGAGAGAGGAGAAGCTATGTTTGTAATTAGCAAGCCATTGTAGGTCTTTGTTCAATCCTAAATTGTTTGTGTTAAATTTGCAAATGAATTGTAGCTCTGCAGTTTCCCTTTGCAGTCTGGACTTGAAGTTTTTTTTGCTGTAGTATGGTGACTTTTAAATCTGTAATTGTGTGTCCAGGCAGGTTGAAGTGTTCTCCTACAGGTTTTTGTATATTGCCATTCCTGATATCTGATTTGTGTGCATTTATCCTTTTTCGTAGGGACTGTCCAGTTTGGCCGATGTACATAGCAGAGGGACATTGGTGGCATATAATGGCATATATGACATTGGTTGATGTGCAGGTGAATGAACCAGTGATGGTATGGTTGATCTGGTTAGGTATTTCTGTAGAATCCTATTTGTTTCATCCCTATTCAGTTCTATAGGGCTTTAAATAGGGAAATGGCTCAGCTCTGCAGCCCAGGTGAGGAGTGCATAGTCCAATTTGGGAGGCTGAAGGGGTAGAAAAGTGTCCATAAGCCTGGAGCCATCACTCTGGGGACTAGTGTTAATTAGAGCAGCCCTGAGGCTGCTCTCCCTTAGCCTGCTTACCCCGAGGTTGAATGTTGCTCAATAGACTGAAATAAGATGGCAGTCGACCAAGAATCAGTCCCGGGGTATCCGTGACTGTCACCACTGAACAGCAAATGTTACGTTCTACCCAGTAAGTACTGCCGCGCTTAGCCGCGTTTTCTCCCCCGGGCCCTCGCTTCAGCTGCTGCTAAATATAGACTCCTGCATTGCAGACTGTCTGGTCTGGTTTGAAAGTAATTTTGTTTGAAGTCAAATTCACTCACTAAACTGACAGGCCCCTTGGCAGGAGCACCACCGTGACTAACCCGCCGCTGGAATCCCTTTAATCTCCCGCTGTTGCTCACCTGGAACTTATTTAGTAAAGTAATAAGTGGCTCTTCAGTACCTTCCTGAGTTCTTCATGACTGCTCTAGAGGGAGAGTTCAGTTCTCACCCAAAGTGTTTAGGCCTAGACCAGGGGTCTCCGAACTACGGGCCGCATCCGGCCCGCGGCTTCAATTTATCCAGCCCCCCAGCCAACAGGGGAGGAGCCTGGTGCGCAGCGAGCCAGCAAAACGAGGGAGGCAGACGACGGTGGCGGTTACTGCCCCAGGTTCCCCCCGGTGGCCAGGCGTCTCTCTGGCCTCTCGCTGCTGGCCGGGTGAGTCCGGGCGCGGCTGCTCACAACCGCTCGCGGCCCCAGCCCTTGCCCAGCTGAGCATGTACGTGGCGGAGCTGTCGCTGCCCCTGAGCTGCTGCCGGTGGTCCCAATGTGCAGAGGGGTGAGTGCACCCGCAGGGTGGCTGGAGGGCGGGGGGGGGGGGTTTTGCAGCAGTGGCGGGAGCTAAGGGGAGCCCGCGGCAGTGGTGTGGATGGAGAAGCAAAGGAGGGAGGGCGCGGCAGCCTTTTGGAAAAGCTGAGTTTTTGGAAAACCTGTTGCTGCGAGTTCCTGTGTCGGAGCAGGAATGTCTCTGCCTTGCAACAGCCGGCCCCCTTCTCGCCCCTTCTGCTGCTGAGCGCTGAGGCGGGCGTGCTTGGATCCCAGCCCCCTTTGCGAGTTGCCTTGGTCATTAACCCTGTCTGTTCGGCTCTTGGCGCCTTCTGACGAAGCTTTGGGTTTTGAGGAAGGGAAGCAACTTACTGGAGGAGGGTTGGGAACGGTGTGGCTGGCGGAGCAAAGGGGGGGGGGTCTTGGCAGTGGCTGGAGGAGCAAAGGAGGGGGGGTCGCGGCAGCAAGGCAGCCGGAGGAGCAAAGGGGGGGGGGCTTTTTTTTTTCCCCCATAGAGGCTTCGCGGGCCGAAGCGATTTCAAAAATCGAATATGGCCCTTGTCTCAAAGTTTGGAGACCCCTGCACTAGATCTTTAGGATGTGGAACTCCTTGTCAGAGGATGTTGTGAAGGCCAAGACTCTAACAGAGTTCAAAAATGAACTAGATACGTTCATGGAGGTTAGGTCCATCGATGGCTATTAGCCAGGATGGACGGGGATGGTGTCCCTAGCCTCTGCCAGAAGTGACAGGGGATGGATCACTTGATGAGTCCCTGTTCTGTTCATTCCCTCTGGGGCACCTGGCGTTCGCCACTGTCGGAAGACAGGATACTGGGCTAGATGGACCTTTGGTCTGACCTGGTACGGCCGTTCTTCTGTCAACTGCTCCAAATTCCTAATCTGGCCTGCAGCTGCCTTCCCATAGTTGGACCATCCCAAACGCTTCTTGCCATTCCTTCTCTTTACAGCCCCCCCCCCCCCCCAGCCTAATAGATCTCCCTGTGGTCACAAAGTCCCTTGCACGGAGGAACATTGGGATTTGGTTCTTCTGGAGCGAGCTGGTAACTTTTGCCCATGCAGCTACTTGGTCTGGTGTTCCACCTCAGACCATTACCTGACTGTCCATACAAATATCGCTCAAACCACGGTCTTAGCTGAATACAGTCAATCTGACAAGTGATTAATCTATAACGGGGGTCTAATTACGTGTGGGATTTAAAAAGCAAACAAACGGAAACATCGGAGGCATTTAACACCAGCAATCAGGGGTTGAGCATGCAGGGTAATTAACTTTGCATCAGGAGTTCCACCGCGGCATTCTAATCCGACTTCCATTGCAGGCTTAAATATGCATCCATGCTAATTGCTACCCCAGAGGAGTAAATAAGAGCTTTGCTTTTTTTCAGTTTTGTGTGTCAGGCTGGAAATTGCAGCTGGTTGGATAATAGTTGGGGGGCGGGGGGAGGTTGGGGAGGCGGGATGGGGAGAGGGTTGTCTCTTCTCTCTACCCTGTGTGTGTCCAGAATAACTCCCCTGATGTTATGCTGGTTTAAAAGTGATCTGAGAGAAGACTTGAGCCCAGAAAGCAAGAGGGAGCTACCAATGTTGAGGGCTACCTAAGTCACATTGACTTGGTTGCCTTAATGAATAACTTGTTTCTAACATTTTCATGAGCCAAAAAGAAATGTGAAAAAAATAACTCAGACCTATTGAAACTTTGTTTAATTTTGGTAGCGTTTGGTGGAGTTATGCTACTTTTTTAAACTCCTTTTATTCCAAATGGATTTGATTTCTAAGTTCTAAGAACAAATGTTGCCGATGGATTGTTGGCTGTCTACCGCATTATAATAATAATTTGGATTATGGTAGCATGTGAAGGCTTTGTCCGGGCCTGGGGCTGGATTAAACACTTCTCGTTCCAAAGATCTTGTAATCTAAGGTCCCCCTCTTGCAACCGACTCTGCATAGGAAGAGCCCCAGTGGCTTCCTTGGGGGGTCTGTACTGGACCAGGGCGTAACTAGATAAGACAGGCAAAGAAAGCGTTTTCTCCATTTGCAGCGCAGGAGCTGATCAGAGTGACTTGCTCAAGATCGCACGGCCGGGGATTGAACTCACAAGTAACAGTTCAGTGCTTTACCCACTAGGCAAGGTGTCCTTTCTCTTTTGGGAGGGTGGGGGTGAGAGGGATGGGGCTTAATTTTTCTAAAACCTGTTTCTTCGGGAGTTATGTATGTGACTAGTTTATGAAAGGACATCATTCAAGCAATTGTATCAAATTCTCCTCAGCACATTTTAGTTTGGCTTTTAAAGAATTAGCCTTTGATTGTGCTCCAAGTATTTCATTTTTTGCTACAACGATCTGGCAAATTAGCAGTGTTGTTAGGAATGCATTTGCCATGCTTGTAATTAAAATTGAAAGGGGACAAAAGCATTATTAGAGTGGAGAGCTTCCTGGAAATTGTACATTTGATTTTGATTTGTTTGTTTTGGCAATTGGATTTTCAAAGCAGATTCTCTTAGTGGTTAAATTTTGACTGGGGGGGGGAGTGGAAGAGTCTATTTGTTCTGCAGTGGTTTTCAACGAGGGGTATGTGTATTCTTGGGGGTACGCAGAGGTCTTCTGAGGGTACATCAACCCCTAGAATCATAGAATATCAGGGTTGGAAGGGATGTCTAGAGGTCATCTAGTCCAACCCCCTGCTCAAAGCAGGACCAACCCCAACTAAATCATCCCAACCAGGGCTTTGATGTCTAGATATTTGCCTGGTTTTACAACAAGCTACATAAAAAGCACTAGTGAAGTCTGTACAAACTAAAATGTCACACAAACAATGACTTGTTTATACTGCTCTGTGTACTATACACTGAAATGTAAGCACAATATTTATATGCCAATTGATTTTATAATTGTATGGTGAAAACGCCGGGTTTGTGGGCATGTGGCTGGAGACGACCAATATTTCTGCACAGTCCTTATGATATTTCAACGCCCCTTTAAATCATTTGATTTTTCATAAGGGCCGAGTGACCAAAGCTCCCACCGGCCACGTTCCAGAAGGTTCCATATTGGAGCTGTCCGCGAGAGAGAACGTGGGTTGGGATCAGAAGTCAAAGAAGCAGGCCACGTATCCCACGTGGCAGCTGGTCTCCAGACCTGCAGGGTAGTGTTCTGATTGGCCCAGCCTGGTGCCCAATAAAGGGGCAGATTGGTGATGCACACGCTTAGCAGGGTTTGAGAGCAGTTGAAAATCTCTCAGGGAATCTTTGCTTTGATGAAACGTTGGGGTTTGGCCAACGTGAGAAATTTCATGGAAAGTGTCTGGAAAGTCTAATTTTTTTTTGTTGGAAAACCAATCGTTTTGGGAGAAAACCAAGTGGTTTTGCTAATGGTTTTTAGCTGAAAAGATGCCACAAATCATGCCTCTCCTCTCCCCCCAAAAAAGAGAACATTGGAGAAAAATTGCAAGAAAACTTTTAGGTTTTGGTAGAAAATCTTCAGTTTTGGGGTAGTTTGATTTTTTTCAGAGTAAAAATCCAAACGTTTCCTGGGGATGGGACCCAATTCACAAAAAGTTCTAGTTAACAGAGCCGAAGCTTGGGTCCTTGAGGCGGATTTTGGGAGGGTCCAGGCTGTATTGGAGCATTGTTTTGTCTTGTTCCAAATTTTCCATTTTCCCACTCACTATTGGCTCACCCTAAAATCCCAGATCCACAGTCCATGAGTTTTGGAGACCGCTCCCAACTGTGTGGCTTGGGGTCAGTTCTTGGCACCGCTTAGATGCTTGGCCCTTAATACACTTAGGTGGAAATCTGACTCGCTCTGTTGAGGAAGCGGAGGGGCAGTGGCTAGGATGGGTTGTGCTAGAGCATCCTGTGAGAACCTGGGGCAAGTTGGCTTAGCCTCTCTGCCTCAGTTTCCCCCATCTGTACAATGGGAGTAATGGCACTGCCCAGCCTCACAGCGGGGCTGTGAGGCTAAAACTATTAAAGATTGGGAGGTGCCCACACCCTGCAGTGATGGGGACCAGCTAAGTACCTCAGCAAGATAACCATGGAAGTCACATAGGGTCCAAATCAAATTCCAAGCATGAAACGATTAATTTAGATGCTGTAGATGACCCATTGACTTCGTTATTTTTTTAAGGCTTACCCATTGAAAGCTTCCTGGGTGTCTCTTTTTACATAATCCCACACAAATACTTCCAATTGATAAGTGGGATAGAATGTGCCCTGTTAGAATTAACACCAAATTTGAGTTGCTTAATGTACAGCCCTGAAATCGCCCGCGGCTTGATTACACGGTAATAATATGACACCTGAAACTCCGCTGAAGGGAGGCGCATCTGTCCCGTGATTGCTGGGTCTGTGTCCAGCCCCTGCTGGGACCGGGTGGCTATCACCTCCTTTCCCTTTGTGCATTTCAAATCAAAGCTGCCCAAAACAAGAGAGAACACAAACCCAGAAGCCCAAAAACCGAGTGCCCAAGGGGCATTAGAGACGGGCACTAGCTGAATTTCGGTGCTACCACTGGGTTCAAATAGAGTTTAAACCCTGCATGTCATCTCACTGTCTTTTCACACAGCAGTCTCATGTCCGCTCTGACAACACACTCTCCCGTGGCTAAAGCTGTCCCATCCCTGCAGATATGCTAGATGTTTGAGGCAGCCGCCGGTGTATTACTAGGCAGAGAAGGCCACGGTGGTCTGGGCTGCAGATGGGTATTTCAGGGTCTTTTCCAAGGGGCAGTTTGGAATCTGAGCAATGCAATCTTACTTATTTATAACCTGTCACTAATGCCGTGGGTTGCAGATGCTCCGGTTCTCAGAGTCAAGTCTTTGCCAGAGTTAGTGGGGCAAAAAAGCAAAGCCCTGTGCCGTGTGTCCACTTGGAATTTACATCCAAGTAGCGATCTCTGTGTAAATGCCCCTCTTCTCGCAGTGAAGACATAGCCTAAACCCCAAACATGATTAGGTGTGTGGGGAGTGTCCATACTAGCCTTTACAAACCTGTGAAGGACCATTTTCCCCCCTTGGTCCCAGCTGTGAGGCAATGGTCTGGCAAGTCTGTTTCAGTTAGGAGGAGAAACTGATGATAGGGTATTTGGCTGAATCCTGTTTTGATTACAAAATGGGATCACACAAGGTTTGATTGTTTCCCTGAACACAATAAAAAACCAAACAGCCGGCAGTTTCCTGGCTTTTGGTTTCCCAGCCGACCTCTGCAGCAGTTCCGGACCACAAGGAGCTCGCTCTGTCTCTCTGCTCCCACACACAACTGCTTCTCTCGCTGTCTGTTTGATTTTTTTTCTCTAACACGCACACACCCCTATCTTGCCAAACAATTGTCTGGGCCTAGCCTCTGTGTTTGCAGTCAGGGAAGCCTACATGGCTCCGCTTCTGATCTCACCATTGAGTCCCACAGGTTAATCACGTACTGGCCTTGCCTATACTAAAAAAATGTGCCAATCTGACCGATCCTGGTACAATTTTGAAGTAGTACAATTCCCCTGTAAAGATCAGGGCCGCTTGTTCCTCTTCTGCATGGTTTTAACCACACTCAGGTAAACGGCAAAGCCATGACTTTGTCCGGTCTGACTAGTTTGGAAGAAAACTGCACCAGACGTAATAGTTTTACTGGCCTCACTTTCAAGTGTTGATGAGGCCTTATTAGGTGGCCCTTCTGCAGCGATAGTGTTAGCCTGTACCAAAGAGAGGAGTGAGGGAAAACGGGGTGGAGGATTGGATGAGAAGGAGAAAATAAGAGGAGATTGTAGGGGCTGGGAGGTGGGTCGGGGGGTGGATGAGAAGGGAACCAATTCCACTGGGCCCACACTGTTGAAAAAAGTTTCAGAACAAAAGCAGAGTAAACCTGTTGGCAAATACTTGGATGTTCTGTTCTATGAAAAAGCTAAAGTCAGCCAATCCTAAAAGATCACGGTTGGAAGGGACCTCAGGAGGTATCTAGTCCAACCCCTGCTCAAAGGACCAACCCCAACTAAATCCTCCCAGCCAGGGCTTTGTCAACCAAATGTTGTCACTGACTTTTTGGGATTTTGTTTTGTTTTAAATCTCACTGTTTTGTTCCTCCAGTTTGAAAGCAGTGGGTTTGTTTGTTTTCGTTTGTTTTGTTTTCTTGCAAACATGTCCATTTCATCCCCAAGGCATTTAAAACAAAACAGCACAAACTTCAGACAGCTGGCCCAAAGTCCATTGAAGTCCATGGGAGGTGTGCCATTAGGATCAATCCATGAAGCTATGTTGGCTACTGAAGTGTAGAAAGTGGCCTGCAAAACTCTTCCTTTTGGTAGCCCACTGGGCTACTGTGGCCACAGGATAGAGGTAGTTGCTCCACAGCTCCTTACTTTCGCAAAGGATCCTGGGGCCCCGAGGTGGTTTTCATGTCTCTGTGCTAGGGCAGAGCTCTGTTTGCTGTGGAATCAGTTTCCTTTGTTGTGCAGTTAAATAAGCCTTGTAGGGTTAATCCTTTAATAAAGTTCCCTGGGACATGGAGCGCTTGTGGGGAGTCCTGTGGCTTTTTGAGCCTTGTCTCAGGCACCTGCTGCCAGCAGCGCTCCCAAGACCCGAGAAAGAGCTGGGAGAGGTAACCTTCATCTCCTTTCAAAGAGGTCTTTGATGGGAATTGAATGCCCATGAAAGACGGCTGGGTTGGCAGCCTTGGAGAGGGGATGTTCTCTGGCCGCCCCACGGGAGAGGCACAGGGGGGTGTCATCGGCACCAACTTCCCAACGCACCGTGCCATGAGCTCTGATCGCGTCAAATCGGTATTTTGGGAGGCGAGGGGGCAAATTTCCAACCAGGGCCTGAGATCGAAAGCCAGGAGTTGGCCCACGAGAGGGTGGGAGACGGGAGAGGGCAGCTGGAGGGAGTAGCAGGACATTAGGAGAACAAGAGAGGATCTGGCAGAAGAGACACGAAGCAGGATGCTGGCAAGGGAGTGGGAGCTGGGGGAGAAGGGGTGGCTTGAGTGAGGACTTCAGCAATATTTTGGCTAGATGCGAGAGGGAGACAGGGATCCCACCAGACTGCGGGCTCCCTCGTGTACTGATCTACAGATATCGACCGCAGATTAAACGAGAGTCCTGGTGCTAAAGGGGGTGGGTGCAGCTATGTTCAGTCCACCCCAGGGATCCTGCCTCTTGACATAACTCCTGCTTGGCCTACGGGTCTCTCCTTTGTTCCAAGGCAGGAACAACCATGCATAAGTGCCGGTTAATTGGGTTGGGTTGGACGCCGCGTTTGCTCTTTGTGTAATTTGCAGGCAGGGGCATGCCGGCCTCCACTCTTGGGTAACCGTTTTAATTAAAGCAGGCTTGGTACGGAGCGGGCTTTCGGCAACTCTGTCCCCCACATAGCTGGGGTACGGCCAGGGGTCAGGAGAACACCGCGGCCCAGAGCAGGTGAAGAGGTTTACAAGGGTGAATTAATGCTCAGGCAGATGTGAACAGCCCAGGAAGTTAGTAGAAAGAGGCCCACTGAATTCAACAGCCGTGGGATCAGACTCTTTGTTAGAGAGAGAACATGGTGATTCCTGAAGACTCTTCTGGGGCTGGTAGCAAAGAAAAAGGCAGAGACGCTTAGCCTATGAGACGTGTGTGAATGTTTATTGCAAACCCACGAAGGGCAAGAGCACGTCAAAACTAATGTTTGAAGTGCCTATGGATGCTGGTAGCTGGCGTATGAGCCCCCAGGGACCGGTGCAGCAAAGGACGACCTTGTTACCCCCGGCGACACGTGTACCCAAAGCCTGTTTAGTCTCCAAGGCAACAAAATGTTCCATGAGTCTTGGCGTTGCAAAGTTGCAGCTGAAGCTCTCTTGCCTGGGAGGGTGACCCAGATGTCCTCAATTTTATAGGGACCGTCCCGATTTGGGGGGCTTTTTCTTATATAGGGACCTATTGCCCCCCCCCACTGTCCTGCTGTCAGCGCCCCCTAGTGCCATGCTGGGGCCTCAGTTTAACATGGACTTGCCTCAAGGGAGGAGGACCCGGGAGCTAAGCAGAGAAGAGGGGAGGTGGAAGAGGCGGTGGAGTGAGTGTGAGCGGGTGTGCCCGAGAGGGGTTTCTTTAGCCTGGGCTGGCTCTGAGACACAAGCTGGGTCCTCTCCTAGAACAGGTAACCCCGGCCCACCCAGCCAAGGGCTGGCTGAGATCTTAAACACGCCGACTGGGCTGGATTCTGCTCTCACTCCGGTTTGATTCACTGACTTGGGTGGAGTCGCTCGGCCCAATAACTTTTACTGGATTCATCTATCCTGGATAAATGGTTAACCAAGGACCTGGCCAACATAACAGGGGTCCCTCTGCCTGATGAGTTCTGGCTGCCGCATGGTGACAAAGCAGGGGAGAGGCAGAGCGGGCCGGGGTAGGGGGGCCAGCTGTTATTAGCAGCCGCTGTTTGCAGAGCAGCACCAGTTGCATTCCTGGGCCCTGTCGCTGGCTCAGGGGAAGCGACTGAACCCCTCGGTGCCTTCCCCGCTTCTGGAACCAGCAGCAGGAGGCTTTGCTGCCCCCCAGTGGCGCTGGGAAGGCCACTCCCCGCCAGCCTCCTGTTTTGCAAGGCGCTGCCTGTTCTCCCCCCTAGGGCTGCGGGAAGATGATTTGTAGAGTCCTGAACAATGGCTGCTGCTTTCGGAGAAGAGCCCGGTGCCCCTCCTGGAGAATCCAACGGTGAATGTGATCGCTCGGAAGCACGGAAAAACCAGCGCTCAGGTGAGGGGGCACAGCACTGGGGTGTCTCTGTATAGACGCGCGGCATCGCATCTCCCCTACACACAGAGAGGGGAGGATGGTGGGTGCAGTGTGGACAGCTGTGTGTCTGTCTCTTCGTGCTGGCTGTGCTCCTCCCGGCTCACCAGCTCCTCTCCGCAGGTTCTCCTCCGCTTCCACATTCAAGAGGGGCATCACCCCGTCCCACATCGGGGAGAACGCAGAGGTAACGGGGACGGCTCGCCAGCCGGGAGCCCGCTTCTGCTCCCGGAGAATGGGCAGGGAGAGACACTTCACGCAAGCGATGGCTGGGGGACTTGTACCAAAGCCGGGCTCTACCCAGCAGGATTTGAATGGCTAGTTCACGGGACGCCGAGGGTTAGCACCCTCTGTTCGGGGATACGCTCGTAGGCCCCTCCACCTGGGGACGTTCATGGATTTGCTCCTCGTCGAACACACACACTACAGGGTGAGCTCTGGCTGTTGCACAGCCTTGACTCTTGTGAGAGGTGGCATCCCGCAGTCCCTGGGAAGCTTTGCCGTGGACTTGGGGCTCCTGGCAGACCACCGAAAGCCCTTGGGCTTCGTTTCAAAGGCTGTTTCTTCTGCGTAGGTAGACAACTTTCACCTGAGGCCCACAGAAATCCAGACGCTGGAAGGACTAAACTGCAACATGCGGTTTATTACATGGAACGTCCTGGGGTGAGTGAGTGAAACAGGCTCGTCTAACCAAAACCACGGAGCTGCGTGCAATTGTGCTGTAGCCTTCAGGGCCCAACTAACTATATTACACGGGGAAGCTTGCAGGCTAGAAAGCAGTAGGTCCTCTCAGTCATGTGGCCCAGGGACTAGCACACTGGATGGGGAGGGATGCAGGAGACCTGGGTTCTATTTCTAGCTTTGCCTCTGGTCTGCCGGGTGACCTGGGGCCAGTCACTCCTCCCCCCCCCCCCCCGCCTCAGTTTCCCTAGATGCAAAATGGGGATAATGATCCTTTGCTTTTCATCCACAAGGCTCGAGGTAGCTATTCAGTAGCATCTACTCTTTAAGGATCTCCAAGCACCTTCCCAACATTAATTAACCCTCAGTGAAGTAGGTAAGGGACCAAACCCAGCAGGGAGTGTCCCCATCAGGTGGAGTTGTTCCCAAACCCCTGTGGGCCTTACCTATTATAAAGGGAGCTGTTTCCTCACTGATTCTAACCCGCCCAGAGGCCAGGGATAAATCACAAAGATGGCACAAAGCAGCACATTGAAAATCCAGTGTAATAAGTGTGAAGTACTGCTATTGTTTATTTAATGACTGACTTAGGCCTTCCCCTTCCTCCCCCACCCCCTGTGCAATACGCACAATCAAATCTTCCCTCATGACAGGGCTTGCAAATGAGGCCCCGTCCTGAAATCGGAGAGGCCAGCCTGGGACCCAAAGCGATTTCATATGGGTGGAGAGCAGGGGTCGGTAGTATCATAACGTGAGCTAGGAGACTGTGGATTTGATGCTCTCTAGTGGCTAGTCCATGAACATGTTTCAATCGGCCATAGAGCTGGTTAAAATATAAAGCTGCGTCTTTCTTTCTGAACATATGAACAAAATGACCCCCCCCTCACCCTGAAAAACTTGCTACAGAACTTCTGCCTTTTTACTATTGAAAACATTTCTCCTTCCCTGTTTCCACTTCAAGAGGGGATGGATCCCAAAAAGAAAACTGAAAATCTTCCGCTGTTGAAACCCAGAAATCAGATTACATTTTGATTCAAAAAGCAAACCTTTTCCCTACTGGCTCCCCTCTACCATCTAATAAAAACTAGCTCCTTATAACACTTTTCAGCAGCAGATCTGAGAGGTCCAGATTCAGGAAGGTACTTGGGTGTTCCAACATCTAACCCCCCGTCCCGGTGGGACCTTGTCAACAAGGCGAATTCTCAGCCCTCCGCTTCGTGAATCTGTTCCAGGGGTCGGCAACCTTTCAGAAGCACTGTGCCAAGTCTGCGCCAGTCATCCATTGTACCATTTTTAGAAGGTCTCTTTTTGTAAGTCTATAATATAGAACCAAACTATTGTTGTTTGTAAAGTAAAAAAGGCTTTTAAAATGTTTAAGAAGCTTCATTTAAAATTAAATTAAAAGGCAGAGCTCCCCCGGGACCGGTGGCCAGGACCCAGGCAGTGTGAGTGCCACTGAAAATCCGCTCACGTGCCATAGGTTGCCTACCCCTGATGTATTCCAAGGTGATTTGCTTCAGAGTCAGCCAAGCAAAACCCACATCTCCTGTGTCCCAGTCCACGGCCCGCTGAGTTGAGCCCCTTTTCGTCGTTAGAGGTTGACCGTGCACTGGGGAAGTTAATGAGAGTTTTTCGATTGACTTAATTGGGAGCAGGATCAAGGCCCTTTCATCTTTGAATGCAACAGGAGCTAAAAAGCAGGGTTGTCTCCTCCTTGAAGTGGGAGAAACTCTAGGTTTAAACACCTCTGCTGGCACAAAGTATTAGTTGCAGGATTGGCGCCTGATGAAACAGAATGTGCCAGCAAATAATATGACTTATATGCCAGCCCAGCGAGAGCTGGGTTTAGTTTATTTGTGTTTCTTTTAATTAAACTTATGGGTTAATGGATTTTAAATTAAAGGTTTAAATTGCAGTTAAATTCCCTATAGTCAATATTCCCATCACATGTATAGAAAAGGTGGCTGGTTACCTTCACTGTTTTCCTTCTTGAAAAAGCTTCTACATCAGTGTTTCCCAAACGTACAACATTCGCGTACCCCTTTTGAGACATTTGTCTTACTGGCGTACCCCTTCTCCGGCGAAGATGATTTTTTTTTTGGGGGGGGGGAGCCACATTTTTATAACACTCCTAATTCGTTTAATTCTCGCTTAAATGTTTATTAGAAATAAATACAAAATTATATTGCATACAATTGAAACTTCTGCGCATGCCACAAAGGCAGGTGTATTGCCCATGCCGCGGTAACGCGCATGCGCGGTTGACTACTCTGCTGTGCTATTAGATGTTATTGATTGAGTTATCATATTAGTTAGAATGTAAACCTGTGTATATTTCTACTGTACAAGTGTACACTTCTATTTATTCTGTGTATATTTCTACTGTACAAGTGTACACTTCTATTTATTTATTCTGTGTATATTTCTACTGTACAAGTGTACACTTCTATTTATTCTGTGTATATTTCTACTGTACAAGTGTACCCCCTATGATAAAGTAAAATAAAACATTCTTCCGCGTACCCCTGGAAATCCTTTCGCGTACAACCAGGGCTACATGTACCACACTTTGGGAAATGCTGTTCTACATGGAAGATACTGAATGTCTGGGGTGACTATTTTACTTGATGTATTTCTCTTTTATTCCAGGATGGAGACACACAAACATTTCCCATTCACTGACAAGTAACTATCGCAGCTTAAGGAAATGGCAAGTCAATCATGGAAGATCCGCTTCCCAGTAAATCAACTGCATGCATTGGCAAGCTTTTGAAATGATCCCTATTAGCCTTTTAAAAGTCTTATGAAAACTTACTAGGCCAGGTAAACTAAAATCTACTTGCTTACATGTACACTGGGTCTAAAACTAATTACATTTTATTTGCCCGTTTAAAATGACATGAGAATGAAGGAGAATTTTACAAGGCTGATTTTAAATATCTGCTCAGCATAGGGTAAGGGGGGAATCTTGATAAACTATTCACTTTCTAGATGTGGGGGTAAAGGCTTAGACCCTTTTGTAATGTTTCCCTGATTTTTCTTTCAATAACTCAATAAAAACCAGCTGCCCAATGATGGCATTTCGCACTCCCAGGGCTCCTATTGGAATTCAGGTCTTTGTTTTTGAGGGGAGTTTCACCAAACACTGAACACACTGGGGTTTTGTTAAACAGCCGACTGTCCCAAAGCACTTTAAACTTGATGCAACATGGGATTTGCAGTTTCCTGTTCAAAATCTTCAGCAATTTAAATGCTTCAGCTCTCTTCTGCACCGTGTGTTATAAATCAGGGGGAAGAGTCCTACCAACTGCAATAGCCCTATGGAGTCCCAGCCTTTTTTACTGTGGGCAGAATTCACCCCTGCACTGAAGACCAACCCCATCACTTCAGTCCCACTTCGGTTGCACTTGTTCTGGCCCCTTCCTCCTGATTAAATGGGATTTAAGCGAGGCATTGCCCTTGCCCGGGATCGCCCTCAATGCACAGTAAATGTCTGTTGGAGGCATGTTTCATTGCATGTTGCTTACCTTTTAAGGAGCACCCTTTCCCTGCAAGTGCTCGGCAAACAGGCTAGTTCATAAAAGTCCACATGTCTGGATGGACTATACACAGTTCAGCAAGCTGATCTTGACAAATCCCTGGTAACAACTATTTTGCAGTGGGCTTCAGTGAGTGTATGGTCAGTTCCAGTAATGACTTGGCGAGACTAAAAACCCTTTAATACACTTTGAATAAAGACGTATTTGTGTTTTTAAGATACATACCTCAGGGGTTATGATACATTTAGCCCTGCTTTGTGTGGTCCATTCAGTCTGTTTGCCGGACGGTGACCATTATGTATGTAGAAGGGATGTAGCATAAATTTACACTCCTAGAATATACGTCCAAAGCGGCGTTTGTTTGAATGAGTGCAAACAAACCACAACGATGTCAGATGAAACTTTCCTATGCACCTAGTTGAAATGACTTGCATATAATTAGTTATCACGGCTGTTTCAGATGGAATCGGAAAGGAAAGAACTCATTTAGATAGCTAATACTTAGCAATATTTAATACTGCATACAGGGCTTTGAAGACGTGATCTCTTTAGCTGAAACCTCACATTTAAATGTCATCGTGGACGTCTCCAGGTTATGTTACTGCACATGTTATGTTATGTTACCGGGCAGTTTGTTTCAAACTGAGAGCTTATTTGTTCCTTAATTAATATGCAAAAACATCTCTCCAGGTTACCCTTCAGCCCTGACTGTTCGTGCCCTCCAGTGGCATAAAGGGAGTTAGACCAGACACAGTGGAAGTTGAAGAGTTAGCTCAACCCTGCTCCTCAAGGATACACTATGCAAAATGGGGGTCCTACTTGATCCTGAAGGCTGTAGTTTTCTTCCATCTCTTGGGACCAGACAGCAAATGTGAAAAATCAGGACAGCGGATGGTGGGGGGGGGGGGGGATAATAAGAGCCTATATAAGAAAAAGAATAAAAAACAGGGGCTGTCCCTATAAAATCAGGACATTTGGTCACCCTAAGTTGGAGGGTAGGAGCCCAGCCTTTCCCAAGGTGCCCTAAGGCAAAATGTCCTGGGGGGAACCCAGCTTCAACCAGGGCTAAGTACACAATTGCTTCCCTCTTCCTTGTGTAGATCAGACAGAGCCTGCTTCTTCAGAAACCGGGGCCAGCTTCATTGAACTTAACTGGGTCGAGAACAAGGCTTAAGAGTCAGAGGAGTGGCTTGGAAGGGATCTTGTACATGACAGATGCAGGAATTAGCCTTAGATGGAAAGGAGGACAGAGTGTGGGCAAAGGCAAAGAGTCAACTCCCTCACCTCAAGCACCCAGCGTTAACATTTTAGCCTCCAGTCAGATTTAAAAATCACTCTTATTAATCAGTTAGGGTAATCCATCAGCCAGTCTTCACATGACTCCATTCCCAGTTAGGGCACAGGGCCTGTGACATCAGACAAACCCATTTGTCCTCAGATAACCCTATTACCTCAGCAGTGTCCTCAGATGACCCCAGTCTCTATTTTGGGGCTGTGTATGAGTCCTTAGATGACCCCATTATGTCATCAGTGTCGTCCGATAACCCCCATTACCTCATCAGTGTCCTCAGGTGACCCCCATTCTCTAGTTTGGGGATGTGTATGTGTCCTCAGATGACCCCCATGACCTCATCAGTGTCCTCAGATGACCCCATTTGCTTCTCTGGCGCTGAGCGCGTGTCCTCGCATGACCCCCATGACCTCAGATGACCCCAGTCCGTGTTCTGCATTTCCGGACTGTTGCACATTCCTGCTCTTACGCCTTTACGCCCCCTACACCATCCCTGTTTTTACCCCTTACACCTTTACATCTCCGGACTGTTGCATATCCCTGCTCTTATGCCTTCCGTACCTTGGCATTTGGCCCGTGTCCTCGCATGACCCCATGACCTCGTCAGTGTCCTCAGATGACCCTATTTGCTTCTCTGGCGCTGAGCTCGTGTCCTCGCATGACCCCATGACCTCAGATGACCCCAGTCCGTGTTCTGCATTTCCGGACTGTTGCACATTCCTGCTCTTACGCCTTTACGCCCCCTACACCATCCCTGTTTTTACCCCTTACACCTTTACATCTCCGGACTGTTGCATATCCCTGCTCTTATGCCTTCCGTACCTTGGCATTTGGCCCATGTCCTCGCATGACCCCATGACCTCGTCAGTGTCCTCAGATGACCCTATTTGCGTCTCTGGCGCTGAGCTCGTGTCCTCGCATGACCCCATGACCTCAGATGACCCCAGTCCGTGTTCTGCATTTCCGGACTGTTGCACATTCCTGCTCTTACGCCTTTACGCCCCCCTACACCATCCCTGTTTTTACCCCTTACACCTTTACATCTCCGGACTGTTGCATATCCCTGCTCTTATGCCTTCCGTACCTTGGCATTTGGCCCGTGTCCTCGCATGACCCCATGACCTCGTCAGTGTCCTCAGATGACCCTATTTGCTTCTCTGGCGCTGAGCTCGTGTCCTCGCATGACCCCATGACCTCAGATGACCCCAGTCCGTGTTCTGCATTTCCGGACTGTTGCACATTCCTGCTCTTACGCCTTTACGCCCCCCCTACACCATCCCTGTTTTTACCCCTTACACCTTTACATCTCCGGACCGTTGCATATCCCTGCTCTTATGCCTTCCGTACCTTGGCATTTGGCCCGTGTCCTCGCATGACCCCATGACCTCGTCAGTGTCCTCAGATGACCCTATTTGCTTCTCTGGCGCTGAGCTCGTGTCCTCGCATGACCCCATGACCTCAGATGACCCCAGTCCGTGTTCTGCATTTCCGGACTGTTGCACATTCCTGCTCTTACGCCTTTACGCCCCCCCTACACCATCCCTGTTTTTACCCCTTACACCTTTACATCTCCAGACCGTTGCATATCCCTGCTCTTATGCCTTCCGTACCTTGGCATTTGGCCCGTGTCCTCGCATGACCCCATGACCTCGTCAGTGTCCTCAGATGACCCTATTTGCTTCTCTGGCGCTGAGCTCGTGTCCTCGCATGACCCCATGACCTCAGATGACCCCAGTCCGTGTTCTGCATTTCCGGACTGTTGCACATTCCTGCTCTTACACCTTTACGCCCCCCCTACACCATCCCTGTTTTTACCCCTTACACCTTTACATCTCCAGACCGTTGCATATCCCTGCTCTTATGCCTTCCGTACCTTGGCATTTGGCCCGTGTCCTCGCATGACCCCATGACCTCGTCAGTGTCCTCAGATGACCCTATTTGCTTCTCTGGCGCTGAGCTCGTGTCCTCGCATGACCCCATGACCTCAGATGACCCCAGTCCGTGTTCTGCATTTCCGGACTGTTGCACATTCCTGCTCTTACGCCTTTACGCCCCCCCTACACCATCCCTGTTTTTACCCCTTACGCCTTTACATCTCCAGACCGTTGCATATCCCTGCTCTTATGCCTTCTGTACCTTGGCATTTGGCCCGTGTCCTCGCATGACCCCATGACCTCGTCAGTGTCCTCAGATGACCCTATTTGCTTCTCTGGCGCTGAGCTCGTGTCCTCGCATGACCCCATGACCTCAGATGACCCCAGTCCGTGTTCTGCATTTCCGGACTGTTGCACATTCCTGCTCTTACACCTTTACGCCCCCCTACACCATCCCTGTTTTTACCCCTTACACCTTTACATCTCCGGACTGTTGCATATCCCTGCTCTTATGCCTTTACGTCCCTATGCCTTCTGTACCTTGGCATTTGGCCCGTGTCCTCTTCTTAGGACTGGGATCACCCACCTGTGATTCTACACAGGAGGTGGTAGCCCCCAGTTCACACCCTTCAAGATAGCAGCAGAGTCCCCTGGGGTCTGCCACAACCTGGGAGTGTAGCCTGATCATGTAGGACAAAGAGGGAAGGGTTTTGCATCCAGTTGCAATTAATCTTTAATTAAAAGGACCTAGAGGCCCTTTAAAATGGTCCTTTCCCATGGACATAGGCTATTTCTTCACCAGCTAGCAACCCTCTGAGGGGGCAAGTGAGGATTTGAACAGGGGTCTTCTACATGCCAGCCAAGCAGCGTAACCCCCACACCATCAGGAGCTTCAGCAAAGTATGTTGGCCCACTTAATATGTCTGATTATGAATATGAAAGGCTCAGGTTGCCTCCTAGGCCAGCACTGTGGTGAGAGTCGAGGTTTCGTATCAAGCAGAAGGGGGAAGTGAACCTAACCCTCCTACAGCCATTGAGCACTTCCTGTTTTATTTTGATCCTGCCTCTCTTGATCTGCATGCTTGAGTGTTTTACACATACACGAGCTGTTACTCGACAGGAAACACAGTACCAGGACAGGAAACTCAGTACCAGGACAGGAAACACAGTACCAGGACAGGAAACACAGTACCAGGACAGGAAACACAGTACCAGGACAGGAAACTCAGTACCAGGGCCTGATCCAAAGCCCCCTGATGGCTGTGGAAAGACTCAGCCATCAACCGCCTTGGGATTAGGGCCTCAAACTGGCAGGAGAAGAGAAAGCCGCACTTCCATGCATAGCTTTGTGCGGCTGCTGCTCTCTGAAGCAAGTCTCATGACCCCCTCTGTGGCTGAGTTCATCCACCCATCACAGGCATGACTGGTGAACAGCATTGTAAGTCCCGAGAAAGAACGGACAAAGGGAACCTATTAAAGGGGTTTTTCGCCATTTACAATTGCTTTCCTCCTGCCAAAAGAGGCTGAAATCAAAAAGCAGCACCATTTTCAAGTGTGTTTTATTTAAAAAAAATATTTTAAAGTAGGGCATAAAATCAGAGTAGGCTATGTCGGATCATGACGGACAAGCATCTAACTCCCGTCATAATATGCTGTCTTCTCCCAGCTGTGAGCTTAGATAAGTCTGTTTTCAAGGGGAAAGTGACAGATAGGAACTACACTCCAAAGATCTGAATGTGGCCTGGTGAATGGGAATGCAGAGGTGAGTTCAGAATACAGTACAGAAGACTAGATGTAAAGCAGCATCAAAATATGTTATTTATAGAGCAGGTGAGGTGTCTTCCTTCTAGTGTCGGTCCTGTGGCTATTTCGAAATCAGAAAACATCAGCTTTAAAGAGCAGTTCAGTATGGAACCCTGTCCAAGTCCAATGGTAATAGTGCCTGGACCACAGAGCAGGGCTGTGCAAACCTAGCTGGGAGAGGGGCTGGGTGTTAGGTCAAGGAAAAGTGATGGTGGTTAGAGGCGTTAGCTCCAGGGTCTGTTCTAGTGACGGCCGTTGCTCCTGGTATTCAGTGGTATGTCCATTCCTGTGATGGCCGTATTCAAACTTAATCCTCAGCTCACCAATCTTGGACTGGGGCAAAATATCCGGGATCCACTCAATAGTGAAAGGCGTCGGCTCCTTCTGATCAGGTGACGTGTTGCCTGGGGGGGAAAGACGCAAGAGGAGGTAGCATTCCAGATGTATCATTCTAACAATGTATTAGACAGAGGTAATAATATGACTGCGCACACAGGGCTGGTTAAAGCCAGGCTGAAGATTAAAGGTTGAGTACCTGTGGACATAGATGGTCATTTAGATGTCCAAGTACCCAATCTGTGGGCACACCCTGACTACCCACATGGGATTAATTGTGCCATAATCAAGAAGACTGCTTAAAAAATAAACCCCGTGAACAATGGGACAAACCAGAATTCCGGGCCACTTCGGCCATGGAATTAAATCATGTCACTCAAGAGTCAGTGCCACTCAAGAGTCAGTGCCTTCAGCAGAATGACACTTGCTTTCTTCCATCTGTTGTCTTATCTGTTAGATTGTAAGATTTTGGGGTGGGGCCTGTTTCAGGACATGATTATACAGCACCAAACGCATAGGTACTACTATGACATAAGACCCGCCCCATTTTGCAACAAAAGGGTTTTTCTCAGAGGTCGTTAACAGGGCGATGACACAAGTCAGGGAGCTGACAGTATTGGGCACTTGATTTCATCCAGCGCATTTCAAAAAAGAGGACAAAGCATCACTTCTCTGACTAGGACTGGCAAGGTGACATTTATCAGCATGAGGCCTGCATACCAGTGGCGATAAGTGGTGCATAGATATTGTGCCGACCCTCTGGTGTGAATTTCACCCACAGAGTCAGTGGTAGAGCTGGGGAATTGCCCTGTTCTGTTCACTCCCTCTGAAGTATCTGTCCCCGGCCACTGTTGGAAGACTGGATACTGGGCTAGATGGACCACTGGTCTGACCCGGTATGGCCAGGACTAAGGACTCCTCACACATAAATGAAGCCAGGCGTCCAGTCCGTCGTCCCCCCGCCCAGGCTCGGAGTCGTAGGAACCGTTCAGCATGCAAACAGCTGCTTGGCTTGATTTCACTCTACTTCCCTCTTCTAAACTTACCAACTTTGAGGAAGGTTTTGAGTTCCAAGGGCCGGATAATCGGCTGCTTCTCCAGGCGCCCGTACGTCTCCGCGATGCTTTCCACCTCAACCTTGGGGCACCTAAACAGCTCGTAGGTCCCGTCCCGGTTCTGGATGAAGCTGCGTGTGATTTCCAAGGGCAGCTTGCCACCGAAGCCAGGAACAGATGATCAGCAGAGAGCTTTAGTCAACCACCCCCAAGCTTGTTTGGAACCCTCCCTTAGCCTGCAGGCGCTCAGTAACAAAGCAGAGCAGGGGCGTACAGCCTCAGCTTCCCACGCGCCTGCCAATCACCTCTACAGACCCAGAAAGCGGAGGGGGAGGGGGGAAGCCCATCTGAGCTTACAGTCCCTGCCTAGTGCTCCAGAAGAAAGAAGAGAGAACTCCCTCTCTCACCGAAGGCCTTGCTTCTAAGCTGTAGGAGGTATTCCTGCCTGACCGCAGCTGTGATGATCAGTTAGTTCCTCTAGCTGAGGCTGGAATATGCTCGCCCGATCTCTACCAAATTATTCTTTCCGCCAATCGAAGACTTTCCAGCTCAGAATTACTCTGTTGCAAAGCAATCGAAAGCCCCAATTCTGCCAACTCTCTGGGCTAGTCTATGCTATAAAGGCTTCACTAGTAATAACGAAACCAACAGCGCCCTTAGTGGAGATGCAGTTCTTTTGCAGATATACTTTAGCCACTCTCCTCCCCGAATGACATAAGCTATCTCAGCAAAAAGACACTTGCTGTTATAAGCTGAGTCTATCTAGCTCTTCCCTGTCTCCTCTCCAGCCTGCAGACATAACCAACTGGGCTCCATGCTTGGTCTTTAGAGAGAAACCAGGAGAACACACGGGCCTTACCTCAGGAGTGTCAAATATTTGCTTGACCTGAAGGATGTTGGTAATGTGCCAGGTGTATTTGGAGAAGGTACCCAAGGGCAGGGCGTCTTTCCGGACAAAAGCTGCGAAAGGGAAGAGCATATTACAGATGCTGTATGACCGCAACTGTTCTATATCCAATGGCAAACTATTCTAGTAACAAGAGGAGGGAAGCCACTACAGAGGACATGACTAGCATCGTCAAAAAATACAGTGTAGTTGAAACCAAACCAGTTTGATGGGGATGAGACTGGATTTCTTCCAGTGAAAGGCATTTTAAATGAGAAATAATTTCAAATTGAAACTGGTTTAATTTTGGTTTATTAACCACAATTTTGGGGGCGGGCGGATGTTTGCTAAGGAAAAAACCCAACGATTTTCACAAATAATATTTTATTTTTCCATCAGCTCCGGTCGAGGCGGCTGGGTTCTGTGCCTGGCTCTGCTACTAACTCAGTGTGTGTCCCTAGCACATCACTTAACTTTCCGGTGCCTCATGTCACCCCCCCGTAAAACAGGGATAGTAACGTTGACTGGCTGGACCTCAATCTATGGTTCCAAAGATGTGCAAATAAACATATTTTTTTACAAGATGATGGTAAACTTCAAACAAAAAATATCCTCAAAGCCACAAAGATAAAATATGAGGGAGGAGGTGTGAACTGTAACAAGGGTGGGCACCTGAATGGTTGCTACAGCATCATCCTAGGCCATCTTTTGCTTTGACTAAATGTTCCTGGGACAGAACCTCACCCCTGAGGTCTGAAATACAAGCTATCTAGCCTGGCCTACAGGGATACCTAAGGAGAATGTAGCTGCAATACGCTCAGTGTTGGTTTGAAGCATCTGTGCCCCCCAGAAACTAGCCTCATGTGGAGGAAAGATCTGACAATCCGTGTGGTAAATATTCACTAAGGGGGGGTTGTCCTTGAAATATCTCACTTTAACGTCTCAAAGAAACACTCTGGGTTGCAGCCTGGCCAACAGCGTACTCCTCCCCCCCCCCCTGCCCCCCCCGCCCCCCCCCCCCGCAACCTCAGCCATAGCTTTTCTACCGCACCCTCCCAACGCATAGCCTAAAAACACTAAACTAGACAGATTTTTGCATGAAAGCCACCAGAATTTTTCCAGCGTTCAGATTTTGCGCTTATGAGATCACAAGACTGTGTACCTGTAGTGGAATTAGGCAGCCGTTTCTTTGTGCTTCCTATGGAAATCCTCTGCTGTAGGGCATCGAAGAAAGACTGAGGTATATGGAAGACCAGTGGCTCTGGTTTGCCTGTGCAATAAACCAAGAGGGACTTAGAGGAGAGAAAAAAGGAGCAGTTTGACTGGAAACAGGTGGGATGAGACAGGATGTTCATAAATATTCTGAAGTGTGAAATACAAGGATTTGGTTTCACTAGCACAAGAGGTCATCAGTTTTGTTTCCCCTTTAAGGTCTTGTCAGATCTCACAAGTTAAGCAGGGTCAGATCCAGTTAGTAACTGGATGGCAGACCTCTCCAAACAACACTGGGTGCCGTGGGAAGGGTACCTCTGCGTCAGTGTCAAACCAGTGTTCCAGCATGGAATATGGGGACCCTGGCCAAATTCCTACTTGGACAATTACATTTCACCTAACTAGAGTTAAAGACTTCAAGGTCAGAAGGGACCGTTATGATCATCTAGTCTGACCTCCTGCACGACGCAGGCCAGAGAATCTCACCCACTCCTGTAATAAACCCCTAATCCATGTCTGAGCTATTGAAGTTCTCAAATCATAGTTCAAAAACTTCAAGGTGCAGAGAATCCTCCAGCAAGTGAATCGTGTCCCACGCTGCAGAGGAAGGTGAACCCCCCCCCCCCCCAGGGCCTCTGCCAATCTGCCCTGGAGAAAAATTCCTTCCCGACCCCAAATATGGCGATCAGCTGAACTCTGAGCATGTGGGCAAGACTCACCAGCCAGACACCCAGGAAAGAAATCTCTGTAGTAACTCAGATCCCATCCCATCTAACATCCCATCACAGGCCGTTGGGCACATTTGCCGCTAATAGTCAAAGATCAATTAATTTGCTTATAACCAACTACAGTGTGTGTGTGTGTGTGTGTGTGTGTGTGTGTGTGTGTGAGTGACAAGATGGGGAATTGTCTGTGACATTTTTGTATTTTTGTGTCTGATTTTGTAAGCAAGTCATTTTAAAGTGAGGTGAAACTTGGGGTACGCAAAACAAATCAGACTCCCGAAAGGGGTACAGTCATCCAGAAAGTCTGAGAGCCACTGCAGAGAGAATCAAGACTGAAGAAAATACCCAAATAGAATGAAAGGCTTGTCTTACCTCATCCACATGCTCTCCTCCCTTTGACCCCGCAGATATTTAAAACTGGTCACAACTTACGCTGCTTAAGAATGAAGCAGCAACATGACAAGATTCTAGGTTCTCACGGGGCGGCTCCCAGACAACACTTACCATCGAACTGGTAATGCATGGTTTGGTGGATGCGTTCGGTGACGCTGGCCAGCCATTCTTGGAAGGACAAGGTCACCTGTGACTCATCCAGCAGCTGATTACAGGCTTAAAGAAAAGGAAACCCGTCATTAAATACAATTACTCTCTTTACACAGAGAGGAGAAGAATTCTTCACTTCCCCAATGCGGTTCCCAAAGGAAACAATAAGCAGAGAAAGGCCAGATAGATGCTGGATTCCTACCAGAAGCTCTCTGTGTGCATATCAAAAGTGACAAAGAGTCCTGTGGCATCTTATAGGCTAACAGATGTATCAGAGTATAAGCTTTCGTAGGTGAATACCCACTTTGTCGGATGCATCTGACGAAGTGGGTATTCACCCACGAAAGCTTATACTCTGATACATCTGTTAGTCTATAAGGTGCCACAGGACTCTTTTTCGCCTCTGCAAATCCAGACTAACACGGCTACCCCTCTGATATATATCAAAGTATATTCAGCATTACACGTATCAGACAGTTTCCAGAATACGTAAACTTGATGCCCTTCACTAAATGCAAAGCAGAAATATGGGTATATGAGAACCATGAACAGCAACATTTCTGCTGTGATGAAGACATTGTTTCAATTACACATCCCATTTTCAGGGTTTATAGCTACAGTTGAGTGAATGTTTTTTGACATTTGAGTGTTTTTGGTTTTATTTTGTTTTTTGCTGAAAAATTGCTATATCCAATCCAGAGTTGAAAGCACTTTCAGTAAAGAGTAAGCAGCTTTGTTCATTCCTTGTGAATAAACAAGATGGCAACAGAGAAAACACCAGACTCCATCAATGTCTATTTCCAACTGGAACATTCCCAGACGGTGAACTCTAAGTAACCAATCGGGTCAAAAACGGGCAAACTCCTCTTCCTACTGCTCGTAATCCCACTGAACTGTAGCAGGATCAGGCCCCAAAATAAGAAAAAGTAAGGGGCACCAACAAGGAACAAAGATATTTTCAGCTGAGAGTTGAGGAGACCCAAGAGAGAGTCAGGGATTGCAGTAACTGCTTTTAAGCAGAGAAAAGGAAAACTGATTTGGTTAGCTCTTTCCTAGAAAAGTAATGAGAAAAGAAAGTGTTAAGAAAAATCTAACAAACCACTGGCAATCAGGAGATTCAGGTGAATAAAAAAAATGAATACATAGGAAAAGAAAATGTTTATTTTATAAGACCCTGATCCAAATTCCATGATTGTCAATGGAAACGCTCTCACAGGTTCCATGGGAATTGTACTGAGCCATAAGCCCCTAAGTATCTATCACGGTAGACAGAAATAATCCTAAATAGAGAGAGAAATAAGTGATCCTAAAATGAGATGGAAATAAACAGTTCTAAAATATACATGTATAAATAACCCAAAGCAAACCAAGAGCTATTTGAGTTAGTGCCGTTTCGCTTGGCATGTCCCCAGCCAAAATGACTGTGTCGGCTCTCCCTTACGTAAATTACACTGGTGTAACTCTCCCGGCTTTGATGAAGTTAAACCGGTGTAACTCAGGAGTAAAGGGAGGAGAATCAGGTCCCCAGACTTTAGAAGAACAGGAGACAGAACCTGGCTTGTCTTTTTGCACAAATATTTGCCGCTGGGTGGTTGTAAAATGCCTCTGTTGACTGATTCTGGCAAAGAATCCTCTCCCCCAGACATGCAGCTGGGAGGCGACACAAAGACGGTGGCAAGACAGCGACAAAGGCCAGAATAAAAGCTCCGGTCAGTTTTCTATTCCCGCTTGGCCAAACTGCTCAGTTTCATGGGAAGCCATTTTGTATTTTAGAGAAACCCAACGCTAGCCCCTCCACAAACCCTTTCGTGTTTTCAACTTGGTATGAGAAGGAACAAACCCAAGCAGCTAGAGAAGAGAGTGAGCCAGCCTATCCTTCAGACAGACATGGTTATTCGGGTGTATAGGTTTGCCAGCATGCAGGAGGAATTACAGAAGAGCCGCACAGAACCGTCAGCTGCAATAAGAGAACTTAGGAACACAGAGTCGGATTTTCATCTCACTCCATCGCAAACCTGGAGTTATTCCAATGGAGTTACACCAGCATAGCGAGAGAGAATCAGGCCCATAATGTTTCTCTCACATGGGTGATGACAACGAGCCAAATCACCAGCTGCTGTAAATACACCTGGCTCCATTGACTCCTATAGAGCTCTGCTGATTCACCACGGCTAAGGATCTGGCCCGTGGTTTGCAGCATTTTTCCCCACTCACTCGGTATTTTTGTATTTCTGCTGCTCTTATGGCCGAGCGAAAGAGACGGCGGAAGTGAAACGTACCTTGCCTTTTTAGTGAAGATGCAACCGCTGGCTTTTTCAGTCCGCTCTTCCTCAGGTTGCAGTTGGCTGGATCTTGAGCCAGGAGCGGGCTATTTCCTTGTGTACCTTGGGGTCAATTTAAAAAGGCTTTAGCTTCCAAGCTTTAGTGACACACTCTTTGTAACCTGCAGAGCTGGAAGAGTAGCTACATTTAACCACTGAGATCCCCAGGGGCTCTGTCCTTGCCCAGGGATGGAACCAACAAAGTTCTTTCCACCTCTAAGAACCAGCATCCCAAGTGCGCTCTGAGACAAGACAGAGGCAACATCTAGTTTCATTGAATCCCATTAAAAAAATCACAGGCTGGTGAGAAGATTCAAATGTTTCTCCCGATCAGCAATCACCTGATCCAATCTACAGACACCCACGGAAACCCCTATTCAACTGGTCCCTTACCCGACGCATCATCTTTTTTCCTCTTTTTCGGCTTGGAAGCGGCAGGTTCGCCAGCCTGCATGGTGGATTCAGGATGGCAAATTAACTGGGGTACGATGATCCCTTTGAGACCTGGAAAAAACAACCCTGGAGTCTTTATAACTACTCAATTATAATTAAGCGCAAGGCTAAGGCAACATCACAGCCCCGATCATGCAAACACGTATGCGCATGCTTAAACTGACAAATAATCCAATTAAACTCAGAGGGGCTACCCATGTTTGAGGTTCCTCACCTGAAAGTGCAAGATTTAAACGTAGGCTGTATTTTCAAACTTTCACAGCTTTGTTCATTTCTAACCATTTCTCCCCCACCCCTGACATTACTAAGGGGCCTGTTTCTGCAAACCCATACTCGCACAAGTAAGGATCACGGACTGTCGATAAGCCACATATCCAGAGTTCAGCTCTGCTGAGTGTGGAAAAAAATATGTAGCAACTTTTAGAGTGAGAAAAGAGCTTCTTTCCCATGTGTACACGACTGTTAGGATTAAAAAAACCAAAACCAATTTTGGTCATCCCCAAAAAAGAATTATTGGACAAGTTAAAAATGAAAAGAGGGTGAGGGATGGAGGGGAAGGAGTCATAACTAAAAGCATGTTGCCATTTTAGCAATAACACTTGCTACTATGGAAATACTCGGGTATTAGAGGTGGCGGGGGGGGGGGGTGAACGCGGAGGGGCAAATCAAAAGGAATACAGACGTGGATAAGAGGTCAGTGTAAACTTGGGTCTCCGTCCCTTCCGTGTGCAGCGGCTTTTGCTCCAATATTAGTGATCCTAATTATATTAAACCACAACACATCTCTGCCTGGCTGGCAAAACAGCTACTGTTTTCAAGGCGAGACTCAGTCATTCCCAGTGCAAACAGGTACAACTCTGACTTCAGTAGGAACTGTACATGCTTGCACCAGGGTTAGCTGATTTCCAAAATATGGCGGAAGGCTTGCTTTGTAATTTAAGAGGTAAGGAACTCAATCGGCCAATTTCTCTCCCGGGGTAGCCCCACCAGGTTAAAGGTATTACACGAGAGGATGTACATCTTGGCAAAGTGGTGGTGGACATGGACATGGTAACATAATACCGTGCACTCCTTTAGCACGTCTCAGCAAAGATCTCAGAGCACTTCACTAATCACTAAAGCCCCCAAAGTTACCAGGTATCATCAGTTCGATTTTATAGATGGGGAAAGTGAAGCAGTGATGGGTTAAGTGACTTGCCTCGGGTCACACAGCAAGTCAGCAGCAGCATTAATGCGTGTTAATATAGTCTGCCCAGTTAGATCCGATCATACACTCATTTCACAGCACCGAGCAGAATGTGACCTTGATCCATGACTGGGGCTCTTCCCTGCTCCCCAATACAAATAACATTTACAGTGGTGTAACACCAATGCAGAGGCCTGTCCCTGATCTTAATTACATTGGCATAAATCAGAGTCAGTCCCGAAGGGCCAACATTTGTAAAGATATTTAGGCACCACATTTAGTAAAGGTATTTATGCTAGGTGCCAACTGAAATTTTCAAGAGCACCTTGTGCCTAACTCCCTTTAATTTCTACTCCCACTCAGACCATCCACGTAAGGTTTCTGCTTCCTCTTCTGAAGGAAGTTACTTACATGGGGATGAGGTGGGTAATCAAGCCCGGGGTAAGGAGGCTGGGAAGGGGATGATACTCCCTATGGTTCTGATCTGCTGCGGGCCACATTTGTTCTCTGAGCCGGAGATAGAAATGCCTTGTGGCCGCCATGGTTTAGCAGTCGTCAGATGGGGGAACGGACAGCAGCGTTCAGCCAATCCAGCCCCATGCGGACACTACCCGTCAGCTGGAATATTGCTCCTCAAACCCTGCGCTCTCTCATTTCCCACACCCGCCCGCCATCTTCCTTCGCCCGGGTCGTCATTCTCAACCTCCCGCGCCAGCCCCGCTTACCGCCGGAATCGTAGCTGAGGAAGTCCGAGAACTCCTGCGCCAGGCTCTCGTCGCTGGCAAAGGCCGAGATGCAGGCGAAGAAGTGGATGCATCGCGGTGCGGCCTCCTCTTTGGCAGAGCCGGCCTTGCCGGATTTCAGAGTCTGGCAGGAGCAGAGAAATCGGTGCTCCGGCACGTTCTTATTGTTCATCTTCTGAGCAAAGGAGGCGTGGAGATATCCCAAGCTGTGCTTCTGACTGGCCTTGCACTTCACTACCAGGATGTTCTTGGTAATCCTTTGAACCAGGGGGCCGGTGGGCTCCGTTGCCAGCTGCCAGATGGTTTGCTTCGTTTCGGGGGAGGCCTGCATGGAGTTTAAGATGGAACTTTTCAAGGTCAAAGGGGTGGCCTCGGTCTGACAGTTCACTGCCAGCTTGATGTGCTGGCACTGATTTTCCACCACGCCTTGAGTGGCTGCCTTCAAACACGCCGGGACGTAGCAGCGCCCGGAGCTGAGCTGCGTGATGATGGTTCCATCCACGGTCTGGATGGTGGTCTCCGACACCCCCAGCTCTACAAAGCACCGGTGGTCTGGCCCCCTGTCCCTCTGCCGCACCGAGTAGATCTGCAGGTCCGAGCCTGTGATGATCTTCACGGCGTCAACGCCTGGCTGCTTCCGAGCGCCGTAGCGGAAGATCGTCCCGCAGGTTTTGTTCTTGCAGCTCAGCCCTCGGGTGCCGTTGTAAGTGCCGCACCGGGGGCATTTCCTTATTCCCCTCAGTGTCGCTTTTCCCAAGTCCGATAAGAAGGCCGGGACTTTAGTCCTCACGGAGTTCGGGTCCATCCTCCAGGGAGCCTGAAACATCGGAGGAGTCAAGAAGTCAATCAAACTGGAACTCCTGCTTCTCTCCCTAGCTGCTCATATCACGATGATTCGATTACAACTGTACATAGAGACCCCAATGGGGCTCAACGCCCCAGTGTGCTAGGAGCTGTACAAACAGGTAGTGAGAGACAGCCCCAGATAAAACATACAAAAGGTGGGAAACAGAGGCAGAGAGAGGGGACGGGACTTGCCCAAAATCACATGGCAGATCCGTGGCAAAGCTAGGAACAGAATTCAAGTCTCCCCAGTCTCAATCTAATGCCCCATCCCATGTGGGATGTTTCAAATTATTTGATTATAATAAAGGATTCAAAACTATATTTCAAAGAGGGTCCTGACCTGTGTTGTTCATCGCGGCTTCTCTTAATCAAAGCCTTGAAAAGAATTTAGGACTAAATCTTCAAAGGGGCCCCAGAGATGCAGTCAGTGTCATACAGAGCCACTTTCCAAGCTGAGAGATTCTGGCTGCGTGAAGTGGGACACGAGTACGGAGAAGCCACCCCCACGTCATCTAACGCTAAGAGCGGCACCGAAGGTGGGGTGGTGTTTTCGAAGCCATGTCGGGGAACTGGATGCCCCGTTCTCCCCCATTTCCTTGAGAACAGGGTGTCCAAATCCCTTAGGCAGCTCTGAAAATCTCAGTCACAGTTCAGATAGTGGTGGCTGCTTGATCCTAGTGCTTCTTTAGCTGGAGATGATGGGGGGAACTCTTTCAAAAAAAGCTCTGGGGAGACAATGCACTCTGACACCCACACCCACACCCCACACCCACTAATGTTTAAAGACACCTACTAGATCAACAGGGCCCTTCATTTTTGGTTTCTATGTTATTTAATTTTTCCCGGCAATGTATCGGTGTTTATTACTATAACAAAAAAAAGAGGGAAAGTCGGTTGAAAAAACTTAATACTTTTTGTGGGTAAATATCGGGGTTTATTGAGTGGACAAAAGACAGTGGAAAAAGGTATTCAGTGGATTAATGCTTTGATGAATGGAATTTAATGTGGTTCGCTGCAGAACTAAAACAGAACCCAAAACACAATTTCTCCTCGGAGTTTAAGAAAACAATACAGCTCTAATCCCCAGATAAAGCTTTTCATTCGAATAAACAGTTTACTATCATAAACATAGAACTATTAGCCAATAAATATTTACAGTTAAGAACTGGGCCACATGATTTGCTGTGCATACACTCAGCTCCATCCTTTTCTCCTGTTTTTGTTTTTTTAAAACTTTCGAATACTTCCTTGTGCTTTGAAAAGCATTCTGATGCAGATGTTCATTTTCCCCCCATTTTAGTGGGTCAGATCTTTAAACCGTTCTCTGCTAACTACTTGAATGGGTAGGTGGGGGGCATAAGATTCATCAGTACGTCCAGATGCGTACGGACTTCAAAGCTTGCCTGCTTGTTTATTGTGTGTATTGTCTAGCCTAACACAGAGCCTTACTTCAACAGACAGCTTTACATATATACACAGACTAATGTATTATTGTAATACATATATTGCAGGCAATGCGTTGTATTTTCCCAATAAATCAAGTTATTTTCTATATATCTGAATGATACAAAAGTAGGGTGAAAATCAGAAAAAAACAAATACTACTTTTTAGAACACTCAGGATTTATTAAGTAGAAATCAGTTTAAGCTGAAAACAAAGCCTAGATATCCATAATTCTACTCCACTCACCCTGAGGCCTGGTCTACGTGCCATTTTTATACTGGGATTAGATTTCATTAGTGGTGTGTTAGTTTTACCAATATACCCAGTGTTACATAGTTCCATTAACATAAAGATGCCTTATACCAGTAAGCTTATTCCTGTTCCCTCTGCCCCATATGGGAAAAAGCTATACCAGTATAAGCACCTTTATACTGGTATAAATGCAAACACACAAGGAGGGCTATACTGTATTACTTATCCCCGTATAATGAAAGCAGTGTAACTTTTGTGTGTTGACAAGGTCTGGACTTAAAACTCCGATCCGATGGCATTGCTATGATATTCTTACTACGTAGGGACCTCATCTTTCAGCCCTGTATCAGAAGTAGGTCTGCTAAAGTCAAAGAGCCTCCCCACGCCGGGTGGAAATCAGGAATAACTCCATTGAGGTCAAGGGAGTTACACAAGTGTAAATCAGGCCCCGCGGGACAACTCAGAGTTCAGGCTGCAAGGATCAGGATCTTGACCCCTTGCTAGCAATCTAGATTGTACTCTAGGCACCAGGTCCCAACGCCTCAAAAGTATATAGGGATCTAAGTGGGATTGCAATGCAGGTATCTAAATAGCCTTGATCTGGGCCCAGGTGTCAAATTCTGGCAGGGTTGTCTCAGCAATTCTAAGGCAGAAACACTGACTTCTATACAGCTTGTTATCAGGGGTCTTTTAAATGTGTTCTTTAAATATATATAAAATCTCTTTTCTCCCCTGCATGGACCTAAAAATCCCCAAGCAGCTTTCAAAGCGTAAGGGTTTGTTCCAGGCTCATGGCCAAAATCTGTTCACTTTTCACTCCTGCTGGCCTCCTCCCTTCAAGTGTGAATGCCTTGATTCTTACCTGCCTGTATGAGGCTGACAATGAGAACCGCATGGGGCTTGCAGGAAGTGGTCAATAGAAACCGAATTGGGAGGAGGAAAGGCAATTAGAAATGTAAGGGTACGTCCTTGCTGGTTATTAAGAGAGTCTGAGTCAGTTCCATGTGTAGGAGTGAATAGGGGGATGACATGAAAGATAAGGTGAAGATGAGAGCAGGAGAATGAGATAAAAAAAAATCAGTGAGATGAGGGAACAGTTGTGCAGAGCCCTGAAAGTGAAGATATGGGGTGATAAACTATTTTCCGCAGTTGATTTATCTATCTATCTGCGGGCATTACAGCTGGAATTCCCAGAATGCTGGGAGGTACAGACAAAAAAGTCAAGAATCAGAGAGGTAGCCGTGTTAGTCTGGAATTGCAGAAGTGACAAAGAGTCCTGTGGCACCTTAAAGACTAACTAAAGTATTGAAGCATAAGCTTTTGTGAACTAATACCCACTTCGTGGGACTGCAGACGAAGTGGGTATTAGCTCACGAAAGCTTATGGTTCAGTACTCTAGTTAGTCTTTAAGGTGCCACAAGACAAAAAAGTGAACATTATGTACAACAGATTTATAAATCCTATCTCTGCCTCCACCCACACCACCACAATGTTCCCCAATAATGCTGCTGATGCTTCATTTAGACTAGAGGAAAAGCAACATAGGACATAAATTGTACTCACTTCTTCAGCTAAGGATGTCTCATGTGGGCTCTGTGTTTGTGGGGGAATGGGGAAAGGTCAGATCTGATGCTTTCAAGTCTTCCTGGAATTTTGATCAGTGTCTAGCTTCTACATTTTAGAGGTGTCATAATAAAGAAGTTCCGTTTGAACTGTTGGTGGCAGACTGTCATGCTGTTGCTGTGAGAACAAAACAGAGCAGAGCTGCGCGAAGGATGAGACCTGGATCTACAATTAATCCAGCAGAAAGTGACCTTTGGAACATACTGGACTCCCAGGAATAGAAAGTATAAGGCTAGGATTTAAATGAATGATGTGTGCTAGAACTTTGGCAAAAGAATGAGAAGACCAAGTGATTTAATGGCTTTTACTATACAAAATGAAATAAACTAGGCTAGACAGAATTTGGCTTTTTTTAAATTTATCATTGTGACTGGTAATATCAATGGTTCAGTATAAACTTTTAAAATTTTAATCTCTTTAAATTTTCATAGTTGCACGAAACTATATGGGGGCGAGGGGGAGGGACAAAATGATTTAATGACAGTAGATGTTGAGATTAAAAGTTAAAGTTTGATAACTGTTAAACACAAATTGTCAATATCACATGCCAAAATACAAGAAGTAAATACCCTTAAGTCAAACTCTAGGAAGTTCTCAAATAGTTCTTTTTTTACTTTGCCTTGCTGTACATTTTGATCATCAATTAGAATATTGTACAGTGAAATCAACATTTACCAATATTTACCCCCCCCCCCCCCCCAAATATTTCATTGTTCCAAGTCCAGAGTTAACCAAAATGACTAGGTCAGAGAACAAGTTCTTACTGAGACCATTAGCAATAGCCCAGTGAACGAGGGATACACCCCACTGGTATCGGCCTGAGGCTTCCTAACAGGGGAATGACCTTTTTCTTCTTATAGGGACTGTGAGAAGTGTTGCCGTAACACACTAGTTTTTCGGGCCAGTGATCAGTACCAGTGGCTCCTGACAGAGTCCTTCCTCGGCGCTGGGACATCCCGCACTGAGGACAGTGCACCGAGGATACCAGTGCCGAATTGGATGGCGGCTGCAGGGCCAACTCCATATGAAAGAGCTTTAGGCGGTAATCCCACTCCTTTTTAGTTCTGGGTCTAAAGCCTCGACAAATAGGGCACTTATCGGTTTGATGGCCCTTGCCCAAACACTTCAAACAATCAGTGTGCGGATCACTTATGGGCATAGGCTTCCCACACCGCTCGCACGCCTTAAACCCCTGCGCCTGAGACATGCCCGGGCGCAAGGGCGAGAGGAGGGAAAACCTCTCCGATAACTAAGTACGACCACTCTATTTACAATGAGATAAACTATTTACAGAAGATTAAACGATACCACTAGGCTAAGGAAATTGCAAGGCAAGCGCTGAGCTATTCCAACGACCATCACGGGTGGTAAACAGAAACTGAGCAGGCAGAGGGTCGGCAGGGTCATATATACATAGCCATAAAGGCACCACAGCCGGAGTCTCCACTGTGGGCCCAACGAGTACCGCTAGGGAAAAAGATTCCGACGATCATGCATGCGTGTGCGCACACACATCTTGGAACGCATATGAGCCATCACTTGAAGAAGAATGAGAAGTTATGGAACTTTGAAGACCAGCTACCAAACATGCACAAACTTGGCTATGTAAAGTAATCCTAGAATGTTACAGATTCAGAGGAATCTCTGTTTGGTTATTTACATCCTTGATTTATATTTAAAAGATGCAGACGAAGAGCATAGACGTACGTAAGCCGTGTCGTTGTTTGCAAAGTGTCTTTCCTTCCTTAAGAATCAGAGAGGTAGCCGTGTTAGTCTGGAATAGCAGAGGTAACAAAGTCCTGTGGCACCTTAAAGACTAACTATAAAGTTTTGAAGCATAAGCTTTCGTGGGCTAAGTGGGTATTAGCCCACGAAAGCTTATGCTTCAAAACTTTATAGTTAGTCTTTAAGGTGCCACAGGACTTTGTTTCCTTCCTTAGTCACACAATGCTTGAATAAAATAAAAAGATAATTTACAAGCTAGACTGAACAAATTGATCCAAATCATTTACTGCTTTTAGATCTTCCTAAATTAAATGAGTCCAAATTTTGCTGCACTGTCAATATGCCAGGAACCCGAGGTCTGTCTCTATTTAGCATAATCATGAAGCATCTTGCACCCAGAAGGCTGGTTGGTACATCAGATGAATCAAACCACACAATATCCTGATCCAGCATTCTTCAGTATAAAGTTCCTTTCTCTTTGCCACTATGAATTGATTACATGAACGTGAGGCAAAAAATGTTGTTAAAGAACAGCCTTTGCACTATCACATCACCAAATATTGAAGTTGTTGTGCAGAGTGTTGTATCGTAACATCATGATAACTGAATGGAGACTTTAAAGGACCCACAACCTGGTCATGTGCACCTTTACATCATCGCATCAAGAGGCCAGCACTGTGATGCGACACTGACGTCATGCCACAGTGACTGCAGGGCATCACTTGGTCTACCAAACGCAGTCGCACGCGCTGCGGCATCTTTACATTGCGGTGTCACAGTGACTGTAGAGATGACACAGCATAGTGTCACGAGGGTATGTGTGTCGCAGCACCATGGCGACCCTGGTGATATCACACAAGCGGTATCACAGCACCACGGTTACACGTCCGTGTCATCACGGCACTGATGACATCACACAGGGGCATGCGCCGCAGCACCATGGTTACACCTCTATGTCACAGCGACATCGATGACATCACACAGGCGCATGCGCCGCAGCACCATGGTTACCCCAGTTGTGTCACATGGGTGCACGTGCTGCAGTGACGTAAGTAGGGTGCTTGTGACAGCATCCACGACACACGCTGACGTCATCACCTCGCCCACCCCAGGGCCCCCTCCCCCATTATTTCCCAGTAACCTCTCCGGCCGCCCTATGTCATTTCCTGTTCCGGGGGGGCCACAGCCGGGCCCCTCCTGAGCGAGACTTCGGCCTCTCGTCGCCCTTACCTGGGCGGCCTCCCCGGGCCTCGGGTCCCAGCCGGGCCTCCTGCGAGGGGAGTCAGCGAGCGGCCTCCGCCATGGCTCCTTACAAACGGCCAGCGGGCCTCGGCTGTAACGGCAGTCCCCATTGGGCCGTCCTCCGTCACGTGGTGGGCCGGCTGAGCATGATGGGAACTGTAGTTCCGCCTGGCAGCTGCAGGCCGCTTGTAATTGACCGGCTATGGCTGGAGCTCACTAGAGTGGCAGTGAAACTAATCTAATGAATGAATGAGCCAATGTAATCGGGGACCTAACTCCAGGGTATCCCTAAACCAGTGGTTCTTGGGCTTGTGTACCGCTTTCATACAGCAAGTCTCAGCGCAAATAAACCAAAAACAGTTTTTAATATATTGAATACCATTATAAATGCAGAAGGCAAAGCAGGGTTTGATGTAGAAGCTGACAACTGGTAACCACCTCCCACCCCCAATAACTCCAGGAGCCCCTGCCCTAAACTGACCAGAGGCTAGGATTAGACAACAGGGAATAGATCATTTGAACTTGCTCTGCTCTGTTCCTTGACTCTGAAGCATCTGGCCCCAGTAGGAAGGTAGGATGCTGGGCTTAATGGACTGATGCATTATGGCCATACTGAATGCGAATGATAGCTGGCATAGCTACATCTCTTCGGTGAAATCCACACACCAGAGACACATAGCTATACCACCAGCATAGACAATGCTAGATCAGTGGAAGAACTCTTTCAGCAACCTTAAACCTGCCTTTGGAGAGATGGATTACTAGTGCTAATAGGAGAATCTCTTCCAACAGAATCTACACTGAGACCCTTAAGAGCATTACCACCTTAGATGTAACTTAGTCAGTGAGTTAATGGGTGGGAGTGCAATTGTGAATTAGTAATAATGTTACAGGGGAGGTATAGAGGTGTAGATGTGAATTTGGGGTCCTCTAAACAAGGAAGTTTTTACCATTTATGTGATGCCATATCAGCATAATTAAACCTATCACTATAAAACATGCACAAAACACTTATTCCAGAAGTGTCTCTCTGCAATTTAGATTAGTCACCTTTCACAGTCAGATGAACTAAAGACTGCCACTCCATACTTACACCAGGATAAGGATATTCCTAGGGGCAGTTAGAGGGACATGGGGTTTAAATTCACACCTCACCGGCGTGCAAATTTCCCTGGAGCCCAGGATTGCACGAGTTTCATGATGTACTTTAGGTTAGTGAATTTCACACTCACTTATAGGTTAGTGAATTATACATTCACATTGGACTCAGGGCCAGATCTTCAAAAGCATTTAGGCACCTCACTTCCACTGAGTTCATTGGAAGTTAGGAGTCTAAATTACCTAGGCCCAGAATGACAATGTTTTCAAAAGTATTGCTAACTCCACCTATCCAAAAATCATGCAAGTTGCCCCTAAAAGTCACGAGTGGCTTAAAACTAGTATCTTAAAAATAAAATGTGTTTTCATTGGACTTGGGACAGTTTAGTCAAGCTTTTCTTGAACACTGAGGGATAGCATTGCCCCCCGCCCCCACTGAAAGCTGAGGATTCCAAGAGCTATGGTTTCAAGAAAAACAAAGCAAAACTCCTTGTAAAGGCATGAGAGGTGGCAACAGCGTGACCCTTTCTAAAGCAGTGTTTAGATCATAAACATTTCAGAGGACTGTTTCTTCCTCTATAAGTCACCCATGCATCACTGTCTTCATCTGGTCCTCAGATATATTGTCTTAGGAAGTCATTCACAAAAATTCCTGTGGATAAATGAAGCAACAACTGTCCAGGTACACGCTTACCTTGCAGGGGACAGTAAAGCTACTGCAAGTGTAGGACCGGAATGAGAGTTAAGCTAGATTAAGTCTGTAACAGTTTACAGAGGACCTGGGCACAATCTTAGCCTGTTAGAAAAGTTTCTGGTTTAAAAAATTCCTACTTCTAGTTCCACTGATTGCCAAATATTAAAATAGTGTGCCATGGACAGATTTTTGTTAGCCAGTCGTGCGGATAAGCTATTTTACATGCTAGGTGCTGCCGAGTCTATTTTAGTCTATGCATCTGACTAAGTGGGTATTCACCCATGAAAGCTTATGCTCCAATACGTGTGTTAGTCTATAAGATGCCGCAGGACTCTGTCGCTTTTGCGGATATAGACTAACATGGCTACCCCGGATACTTTAGTCTGGTGAGTGACACACAGGCCAAATTATTATGGTCAATGGGAATTACGACTGCAAAAGGAATACCAGATCAGTCTCCTACTATGCGACAACAATTTGTGCTCATCAGTAGACACTTGGGCATGCTAGGGGCTAATACCACTTATATGAATAAGGGGATTGCATCTTTTGTGAATACAGAAGTAGAGACTATTAATTAATTTAATGTAAATTCTATTATAGATTTTCTACATTAAAATTAGTAAGTGGTACTCATAAGCTGATTTTAAGTTACTTGAAGAGAAGGGGAGAAAAGGTAAGTGACAAACTAATTATTTAATAACTTCTGACTCTAAAAAACATCTTGGGGCACTAGAAATACTTAAATTAGTTTCTCCATGGCAACCTGCACAAACCCTTAATTCACAAGAGGGAACAATCCAACTAAAAGCTAAAAAGTTATGCACGTGAAAGCTCACCACACCTTTGGTATGGTACTCCTAATGTATTGGGTAGCCTGCTTTACTAATATCACTGCATAAACAAATCTTTTGTTTGAGAGTAGAATTCAATTCAATCCGGTAGGATGCACTGAATTACTGAACTGCTACATATAGCTATTGGTAAGTCATGTAATAAGAGTACTGGTCAGGCATCCTGGAGCCCAAGGGAACACAAATATGAAATCAAGAAAAATATATGTAGGAGCACAGAACCAGAACCACACCTTTAAACACAAATTCAGAGCCAGTATGATCTCCCCCGGAGGAAACAGGAACACAACTCGCTGACAGTACATACATCCCTACCGCTTTCTGGCATAAGGCTTATAGTAAATGGGAAGCATCCTCTTAGTGCCTGATTTCCCCTGAAGTACTGGAATCTCCACTGTGACAAGCAAAATAAAAAAGAACTGATAAGGTTGAGAATATGCAAGTTCACAGAGTTTTATTAACATCCTTAACAGCTTTTAAAAAAAGTCACCAGTTGTGGAGTTAAGAGCCTTATACCCCTAACCACAAATATCAAAATACATTCATTCAAGTGAAATTTAATGTTTCATACAAATCTGAAGTGGGCTGCTAATGCAAAAAAACATTCCAGGCTACTACCTTGGAAATAAGCCATTTATCCTTTCCTGCTGGGTGTTTGGGATTCTAGAATGCATACCTTACATATCAAGTCAGCTGTGTCATTTCTGTAAATGCCAAAGCCTGGTAGAAGTGCAAATATTCAGAACAAAAAATAACGTGAGGAAGAAAGAGCACTGGTAGGGCAGAGGAATATGTTCAAATGATTGTCACCTCAATATTGCTTTAGGTGTTTTGTGGAGTGGGTGGGGACAAAATGGATACAACACTAATACAAATATCACTTATCTTTGGTTCCCAATGCAAGACTCGTGAGAGAGCATGTCAAGTTATTTCACTTAATAAGTTTGTTCTAAACATTGGTTGATAACGAATAGAGTGGCGTAACTTCCACAATGTACATTTAAGCAAGCTTTTTATATTTAATCTCTGAGTGGATATTTCATCACCTGACCAGGGACTTGAACCCTGGACACTCAGATTAAAAGGCTGATGCTTAAACCAACTGAGCTAACCAGGTTCATTTTTATAGAGCTGTTTACGCCACAGCCATTGCAAGGAAAAAGCCAATGCACGGGGAGAATTCAAGATGTCTCATTCTGACAAGATGCTTCACAACTCTAGGCCTCAGAGAAATAAAGAGGTATCTCTATTTAGAGATCAGATTTTCCATATTGCATGTCACTTCTCATCGTTTCATTAAGAAAAGGTGTGTCCTTGTCTCTTTGGGTCTTAATTCAAGAGGTATTTCAGTCCACAGCAATCAGCAGAGGAAGCCCTCCCCACTCTATTTTTAATTAAACCAAGCAGTAATGTGTACATTTTAATAAACAGGAATCACAATACATTTTTTAAATTTAGACAGATGCTGTTCATGCAGTCAAAATAAAAGGTAAAAATACACATTATGCATATATTGGCTTTAAAATCTGTATTCAAATACAGCATTGAGCTAAACTCCAGAGCCTACTCACAGATATGGATGTTCTTTGGGCAAAATATGATACAGCACAGCTGGTCAAGCAGAAAGTAAAAATGTATGTTTGCATAATTAAAGTCAGAATAGAGCCCAACCTAGAGTAATCCATAGAAGTTAAAAAGATACTGATATACCTTGTAAAACATTTCACTTTTAAGCTGTTTTTGTTGTTGCGAGTCCTATTTGCAAGAGTTACGAGGAAAACACTTCCAAGTAAAAAAGTTGGTTTGTATTCACCTATCTTTAAAGCCAAGTTTTAAAAACAGCTGCATAGAATAGTTCTCCAGAGAGTCTCACACACAGGACTGTGACACTTTACAGAACATTGGCTTCAAGACCGAAGCCAACACAATCTCCTAAGAGGTTTGCCCTATGCCTGCCTCCTTCTCTCCCCACCCCTACCATTTTCTAATAAAAATCTTCAAAATGTTAAACAGTCCAATATTATATCCCTAATTGGGGTTGGGTGGGGGAAGAGAGCCTGACCTCATTTCTGTCCCACTCCCCACTATCCTCTATTATTACTTCATATAAGACCCTGAAATATACTGTCACATGACTGTCAAATACAGACAAAGTTTAATCCCTTGATACTCTGAGTTGCCTAACTGCAACTAATGGGGGAAAAAGGGAATATGGGAACTCCAGAAGCCAAAGATTTTAGTAGGGATAATAAATAACATTACACAATGAAGTTTTTGCTCTTTGAAGGCTGGTCAAGGAGGTAGGATAGAAAGTTTTTTGGCCTTTGAACATTTAAAAATGCTTTGCCCAGCTGGTCCTTCAGGCTAAATTGGAGCATTCCACATACCACCTCCCCTCCCCCCGCCTGATGCTTACACACACAATGCTACAGTTTTCACAGCTCTAATTGTACATGTTAAAATCAAGTCAATTTACTCTGAGTAAACAGCAAGACTGATTTGTTTTCTACATACAACTTTGTGTCTTTTACAGTTTCTTAAAAACAAGAGCGGATGACTTTGTATTCAAAGACTATCAAAGTGTATATTTGATATTCACATGCAATACCAAAAAAACCCAAAAAACTACCCTTAAAAATGTTACACATAAATCATGTGAAAGGACTCTGCATCCTACCTTTAAATAAGGAAACATACAAAGTTTAACTTTTGTGCAAAATATTAGTTTGCTAAAATATTTTACATGATAATGGACGTGTAAATATGTATTGACAGAAAAAGGCTGGTTCTTAGGAATTTGTCACATTGTGGTATTTGTAACAGGATTTTAGATTCCCTAGTACACATCAAAGTTTATCACTGAAGATCAAAATCCTATAGAACAAATCCAACAGGGATTTCTCTAGGCACCTTCACACGTAAAACACAATGTGACTTCAGTTAGATCCATCTGAGGGTTGTGCACACTATTTTATGCTGAGTATCACATTTTCCTCATGTCATAAGGCAAAGACAACTGTTTGAAAAATGTCTAGATACAAAACGATGTAAAATAATTTATATTTGAAAACCCTGGTATAAACAAAAGTGAAGAGATGGACACTTTATACAATAGGCTATTTTTAAAACAAATTTGTGCACAGGCTGAAGATTCTAAAGAACCTTCAGAATTCACACAGTTTTGGCTTTTTTGTACAACTGTTTATAATACATTTTAAATCATTAGGAATGCAAACTAAAACTGCACACTACTTCAAAAGAAAAAAAAAGTTTGACTTTGTGCAATTTTCTGCCCCAATTTAACAGTGGCAGTAATCCCTGCATTTGTTGTGTTTCAAACAAGGATCTTAAGAAACACACATCAAAAGGAGGAAAAGAAGGCAAAAGTTGGCAGACATCCAGCATCTAGTTTTTCCTGTTGTTTTTTTTTTTTAAACAATGTGGATGACAAATAGTTTCATGATTAAAATGATTTCTTTAAATAAATACACTGTATCGGACATTTGCACTGACTTGATAAATCTAAGTAAACAAAGGCTTTACAGCACTCCTTGTTGCCTCAAGTCACTGGTGTTAGGTTCCAGAGTCCTTTTCTCTCACTGAGTTTCGAAACCTGCCATGCGATATCCAGTTTGATTAGTTAACACACTTCCATTCTGCCCCTGAGGTGGTGGAACTCCGTAATTTGCACCCATCCATGCGGGAGAAGACTGTGTTTGACTGTTGTGGAGGGAGGGGAAAAAGAGGTGATTACAGAAAATATATAGTTCCAAAAGACTGAATTTACATAAAGAGATTGGAGAGGATAAGAACTGCCACACTACAGTGAAAGCTAATTGGATACTTTCCAAATTTTGGCTAGGACAAAGGAACAACATATGCCTATACTTACAAGAAGTTCAAGATGACCAATAGTAAAGAGAGTACTACTATGACCAGGCCACTTTGGTATACATCCCCAACTCTAAAAGGTAGTTCTGGCATTTTTGTAAGGGTGGTAGTAGTCCCTTACACCCTGAAAATATTTCAAGTATGGTAATTATTCTGCCAACCTAAAATTCCTCTTGTACTTTCAGATAGATATGGGACCTGATCTTCTTACACCAGTTTAGAACGGTATAATTTCCTTGGACTTCATCAGCTGAATTTGGGATTCACCCAGTGCAACACCCTTCTTGACAACTTAGTTACAGCACACAGATCAGGCAGAATGTATACTCACTTAAATCCCTGCTGATTCCATGCCTGTCCATACATTCCATATGCAGGGACTTGCCAACCATTAGGCATGTACTGACCAATTTGCTGTGCATTTCCATACCACTGGCCCCACTGCCCATAAGGCTGTGGATATCCAATTTGATTCTGCAAAGAAAGTTGAAATATTGAATATACACAGTCATATTTATTTATGGATGTAGAAACTCCTACCTATCAAGCTAGTCTTTAATCAAGAACTTAAAAGGGCTTATATTCCAATACCTTATTTTGAAAGTTATTATAGAATTTAGCTGGGCAACTCTTTCTAACGCTACATATATGAAAAATCATCCCACCTCCTGCACACACACATTTTGCTGATTATTCTGTGGAGTACAGCAGTCTAATATTACCGATAAAACTCTTCCAGAGAGCACTGCAGGAAAGAGCAAAGATGAAATTCAGACAAAAACTTAAAGTTCTTCCCACTCTATCATTGACCAAAGCAGGTTTTTGCAAGTTCCAAACAGTTTAATTTTGATCAGTATCTTGAAATCCACAACCCAGCCACCTGAAACTAATATGTATTTCTGTGCTAGCACATCTGTTAAGAATCTCATTAATAAGAAGATCACACTAATCACCATCTTACAAGTTCGTATAAGTTTGTTCTCTGACCTGCTGGATTGGATTGATCATATCTGGTGTTTCTTTGCCCCAATAGCACTTCACAACATGCCCTTCTATAGTAGTTCCATTGACAGAAACAATTGCATGTGCAGCACTTTCATGAGAATTGAACCTGTTAAGATACAAAAGGAACATCAGTATAAACCCACCTTCCATACACCTATAGACAAGACACTTAAAAGGAGACTGTCAGCCTAAAAGGGTGCACGCACACTTTAAGAAGTTTTAAAAGTTTCCAAGTTTGATTACCAAAAAATCCAATGAAAATAATTCTTTGCAGGAGAAAGTAGTCTTTGCAAGGGAACTCAAATACTGCAGCACTGCATAAGGACAGAAGATTCAGAAAGCAAAACTGACCTATCTAGTTTCACTGTCTCACCTTGAGTGAGGGGCAAAAGTAAGTAGCACACATGATAGGTCAAATCTGAAATTGTGTTACGATGCATTTTTGATAATCTACAGTGCTGTCAGTGAAAATAATGTAAGAAAGTGCATTTAAAAATAGGATGCTGAATCTTCAAGAATCATATCCAATACTTACAACAATGAAATTATAAAAAGAGAAGTAATACATCTGTGTTAACTCAGATCAACATTAACACACAAACAAGATGAGACTATAGTTTAAAAAACTGTACACTGAAGGATAGTCTATCTAAGCTGGTTCCCTACTAGAAACATTCTGAGGCCATTTGACAGCAGTGCTTAACATGTTTTCAAGGGAAATATTTTTAAAAGTGAGCAAAAACGTAACCTACCGTATAAAAGAGTACCCTTTATCTGGGAAGACTCGAATTTCCATTATCTGTCCAAATGGAGAAAAGGTCTGGCGCATTAGCTGTTCTGCAGTGTAGAAAAGGTAGACAATCAAAATTAGGAGGTACTTCTGAGTTTTAGATACATTTTATGAGGAAATCCCAAAATTTAGAAGATGCCATACCTGTTAGTCCTGAAGTAACACCACCACAATATACAGTACAGTTGCTTGGGCTGGACTGATTTACAACATCATCATAAGACAGCTGTTTGGTGTTTGCTGTAAAAAATATTTTTTTGAAGTTTTTCATTTAAACCAATCATTTACTTTTCTCCCGTCTTCAGAAGTCTACAAAGAGTAAGGATCCTAAGGCTTTTTTGGGTGATGCCTAAATCATACCAATACATTTTCTCCTGTACATTTTTAATGTTACCATTAGTCTTAGCTTACAAGATATACAGCTATAACATCCTCCCAAGTGGTAGTTTAGGAAGGGAGAGATATGTAAAGCAAAGAACTACAAGCATTAAAAGGGACATTAAAAGTCAGTGAGGTTTCCCAACGGAGTCATTTTTGCAAAATAAAGAAACAAAAGTGCATGCCAAAAGGAAAGCTACATTTAAAATACATGATGATCTCAAACAGGAGACATGTAAATCCCAATGATGAATAGGGTGGATTACTGATGCATAAAATGTTTAAAGGGACATCATTTAAATGAAGCCCAAAATTCAGGTTTATAAATCTACTTTTAAATACACTTAATGGAAATATTTTCTTCCATCAGTTTAAGTCTAAACATACTCCCCTTTCCCACCAGTATTGTCACCACAAAAATTGAAACACTGGCAGTGCATGAAAACAAGTTGAATCAAAAACACTACTTTCATTGTCCACGCTGCCTGAAATGAAAGACTAAGTTCTGAAAAGTAACTGAAGGGTTTTAAAATTTTAACAATATTAATACTTAAGGAAATGTATGTAAAGTTATAACTTAACATATTTCTTCAAGCAAAATCTTTACTTCTGAATTCTACAGGGCATTGAATTTTGTCATGATAGAAGCACTAATACTTAGAATACTAGGTATTATTTCTTCCATATTTGGGTGGGGGCAAGGTGGACAGGAAGCTAAAAACCTACATTCATATGTACTCTTTGGAGCTGGAGGTTTTCGTGTTGCCCAGTTAGTTCTGATTTGTCTTCCACCAAGCCACTGTCCACCCATCTGCTGAATAGCATTTTCTGCATCCTGTCCATAGGGGAAAAACATTTTTCAGAAAATTCTTTTTGAGCAACACCATATTAAAAGTGAATCATCATAGGTCTGTCAGACTCAGATATTGCCAACTTATAACAAATATTGGAATAAAATCTGTGCTTCAAAAAGATGCTTAAAAGACAGGAGTAAGGCAGATATTTTAGCCAAACTGAATGTATCCCAAGAAGAGTTAACCACTCTCGTATAGCATGTTTGTGCAATTGCTGCACTAAACTGAAAGGCTGTAGGAATATTACTTCAGCTGAGTCTCTAGCCCTCCCTCGTCTTCACTTAGAATAAATCTCTCAGTCCTAGAGAGATTTGGAACTATCACAAGTTATTAGTACCCTGCCCATAAAGAAGCTGCAAGAAGGAATGCTTGATTATTCTAAGTTTAATTCTAAACTAGTTAACTCCATTTTCTTCCCTTTGTGTTGAATACCTTTCACCCCAGGCCACTAATAAGGCTCTATAAAAACTGACTAATGGTGTAATGCAAATCCTATGAAAGTATTTCCAAATACAAGTTGCTCTAGACTAGAGATTAGTGCACTAGACCTTTAAGCACTAACACACTGCCATTCTGCCAGAGCCAAATAACTAAATACAAATTACTTTGGACTGAATGCAAGAAGAAAAAGAGTACAAATATCACTCTCTGAGTATTCTAGTTTTCATCTCTATACATAAATACTTTGCACTCACATAGAGATGATACTTGGAAAGTGCTAAGTACTTTATAAACATAATTGAAGCCTTATAATATTACGTGAGATGGAGAGACTACTACTTACCTATTTACAGAAGGGGAAACTGATACAGTACCAGATATAAAAGGGACAAAAAATATACATGTTGTACAAGCAACTACCAAGATTTTTAGAACTCATGCCATCTATAATGCTCACCCATTTATTGAAGAAGGAAACAAAGCCATATCCTTTAGATTTCCCTGTTGCCATATCTTTAACCACTCGTGCATCTCTAAAAAGCAGAAGCAATAGCCAATTTAGCATTATAAAAGAATCTTAATAAAATGAAAGTGAGTCACACACAAAACTCATTTTCATGTTTCACCTTTATTAAAGTGAACTGTTTAATGCACCAGCAACATATTCAAAACAAATTCCTCCTTTTCTAAACAGAAACATTACTAGTGTTTTGTCATGTAGTAGCAAAATTAAACTTAATTTTGTAAACATGCAAATCAATAGCTTCTCTATTAAATACATATTTTACAATAGTTGGTTCCCAGTTCAAAATGCTTTTACATATTGTTAAGCCACTAAGCATGGTCAAAGCAGCTATTCAAATGACTCACTTAAGCCACACAGCTGACTAACACTAGCTGAATGGCTCTCTTTAACCATGCAATTTATAGCTCGCTAATTGCCAACACATTCTACCTACTCATTAAAAATATAAAATAGAAAAATGAAAAAATAGGAATTAAAAGGCATACGTCGCCTGTTAACTGAATTCTTTAAGTTTCTCAGGTCAATTCGTTACCCCCTTTTTGGACTGTGGGCAGCTGTAAATTTTGAAAAATTGACATTTTCAGAAATGGTTGCATTATCGAAGGAAATAAAACACTAAAGACATTTACGTTTTAAACTATATACTATTATAAAGAATTTAAAACTGCATTCGCAAACAGCAATCATACAGGATTGATTGGAAACTACAAGATATAAAAGGCAAAAATTTATAAAAGTAAGTAAGAAAACTACAACATTTGTCCACTGTGAACTGTAGCTTGTAGTTAGCCATGGCAATTCTGTCCATTCTTCAGAGACACTCTGCAAAATAACCAGAGGCCTATTATTTGAGATTGAGTAAAAAAAGGAGAGACCCGGCTACAATAGCTAAACCCCATTTATGGAAAGTCTGATTTTATTAAATGGTGTTTCTCAGGCAATTTGTGTACAGGCAGCCAGATATCAAGTAGTACACACACACCTCTATCCTGCCCTCCCAAACCCAGCAAAAACACAGGCACTTTTGAAAAAACATGACAAATAAAACCAGTCAGCAAGTCATGCAGTGTAATGTAAAGGCTTATAAAATAAGATTTAGATCAGCTAGAGGCACAATATTCCATATTCCAAAACTGGCAGAAAAATCATAATGAGAGTTTTATGATGCCAGTTTTAAAACCTTGTAATAATTGCATTCTGTATTAAAACCTAGTTCTACACGTATGGCTACAGAGAATATGTAGCTCACCGAAAGGCTCAAATTAAGACCACTTCCATACACTATAGAATGAAATGTACCTTAACCCTTCATGAAAAACCAAGTGTTAAACTGCTTCCAATTTTCTGTTAAGAAATTTTTAATAATGTTACAAATTGCCTGAGAACAGTCATTTATGTAATCTTAAATCAGTTTGCTCTGCACAGCCTAAAAAGGAAATAAAAACTATGCTGTACTTACCCAACTGAAAACTTTGAAAATAAGACTTGAACAAGTGAAAACATGCATGCACCAAACAAAGGGAGACTACAATAAAGATGCATGTATTTACATTAGATTCAGTTGTACAAAGGTACCAAAAATTCTTAAGAGCTAATCATGCGTTGGTTCAACTTTGATTATTTCACAGAAAATCAGAAAAAAAAAAATCTCAATGACTAAGAAGAGTTAAATATATAAAAAATATTTTTATTTCATTTTATAATTATGGAGTATTCGTCACACATTTAATTGAGTAACTGTGTGAAATCAAGATCCACTCTATTACTATTAACCCATACTTCTTTAGGACAACAGTTTACAACAAAGAGGGATCTTAAATCCTGTCTCCCCACCGCCCCACCACAAAGAGTCAACTTGAGCCAAGGTGACCTAAAAGGTTTTTCAGACAGCTAGCCCTACAATTACGTATTGAATACCCCGAAGAGAAAGGATAAAAGGGTCACTCTCACAAGTTATTTGAAAGCTGACTTAAAAAAACCCCAACCTTTCGGCCATGAAAAGTCTGGATAATCAGCTCTCTTGCTGCAGAGTAAGTCACCACTACCAGAATCTCTTTTGGAACAAAGGGAATGATATACAGGATCCCAGTAATCCTGTTGTTTTCAGAAACGTGGTACACAGTTTTAAGAGTTATTTTATACTATCACAAACACCCCTCAGAGGAACGGAAAAAAAAATAATTAAGGATGCAAGTTTAAAATAGCCTATTTTTGGAACTAACCCCACTCTTTACACTCTGAGTATCAGAATATAAACTGCGGAGTAAGGCAATGCCTACACTTAAAACACTAGAGTGGCACAGCTGGAGTACTTCAGTGTAGAACTAACCAGTGACAGGAAGGGTTTTCTTGTTGCTGAAGATAATCCACCTCTCCATGAGGCAGTACCCTAAGCTGTCTACACTGAGGGTTGGTTTATCTACATATTTCAGAGGTATGGATTTTTCACATCCTTGAGAGATGTAGTTATGCCCAAGTGTAGATCAGCATTAAGCCAGCTCTCAAAAAAAGCCTTGTGCAGTTGACTGCTAGACCAGTATTTTGGGGTGGAAAGATGATTGCAGCTCTGAAAGATGATCTACCTAAAACTATCCCTCCTATGTTTCAGTGTACAACTTCCTCCTTCCCAGACTCTAATCCTTCCGGACAAGGAGAGATAAGGCCTACTTTAGAAGACATGTGTCATTCATGACAGTAGATGTGAAGCACTGAATCTCCTCTGCAAGTAAGTATACCTGCTACCTCTACAGAGAGAGAGAGAAAGTGATTAAAATAAAAAAATCTAAAATCTAAATTAGTGTTCTAAAATGAGAATCTCCTGCAGATCAACTTGGAAAACCCTATCATAATAAGAAATTAAACTAGGATTTAAGTCCAATACATTAGACTTCATAAGAAAAACTTGTTTCAAATAAAAGCATCACTACACAACATTTCAAAGTACTCTTATCTTGGTTACCTCACCATCAAGGAGCAGCAATCCAAGTAGAAGTAGTTAGTTACAGGTAAATGAAGAGTTTGAAATTGGAGGAAGGAACAAAAAAGCTCTTCTAACTCTGCTACAGAGCATGTATTTTTATATGCTTTTCAAACTATAAGCGCTACAGCTGTATGTTAATATAGCAAATAGTAATAAGTAGGCAAGTAAAGAGCTATGATCACTACCACTAATCAACTAAGTCTTTACTTATACTGTTCTACTTGTTAACCCATCTCCCCACCTCACTGTGGCTCACTTGTTTCTCCCATCCCCATATTAAAATCTTGTCTTTCACACTCAGCACTTTGGGCCAGGGACTCTTATTTACTATGTTTGTATAGTGACTAGTACAATGAGGCCCGAACTGGTTGTAGCCTTTAGAGGCTACCATGAGGCAAGTGTTACAAAACCACTAAACTGATTATTAAACTAGAAGTACAAACTATTTTATTTAAGAGAACAATTAAATACCTAGACTATCATCAAAAAAACAAAATCTGACTGGACTTAATTATGCACTATTTTTTAAAGAATGATTACATGTATCATTACATTTAGTGGCAAAAGAAATATAAGACCCAAGTCAGAGAAACTACCCAATATGACACCCTCCAAATTACACGAGGATTTCTATAGTATAAAAACAAAGCTAGATGTACAGTGAATTTTTCTAAAAAAAAAAAGAAAAACTGCTGGTTAGTAATTTTATTATATATCCCTACTCATTACTCAAGTAGTAGAACTCTGAAGTCTCTTTATGAACATAAAAAGTGTGTGTTGCAGTCATTTCTGCAACTTAACTGGACTTTTACTTACTGTAAACACAAGCTTGCCTCCAGTAAAAGGTAACGTTTAATTTATTTGCCCTAAGAAATCACTTACGATATTCTTCCAAATGGTGCAAAAGCTGCTTTTATATCTTCAGTTGTAATTTCTGGACTGAGGTCTCCAACAAAGACATGGAAATGGTCTTAGTGGGAAAAAGAGAAAAAATGATTTACAAGTTTGCAGAATGTTCCTGGAAACACAAACAGTATAGCAACTTTATATTGCATTAACTTCCATATATCTGAGAGCTACATGGGAAACTAAAATCTTTTACCTATCAAAGGTAACATCTGTCGCTGCTTCAAATATAGCCATCACTTGGTGATAGTATAACAAAAGCAATAATTTTAAGGATAATGCTGCGATGTACAGTATTTAACTCAATTTTTTTATTTTTGTAGTTATGTTCATAACCAGTCACTATTTTACCATACGAAGATTGCAGCTGTTTACTTAAAAGCCAAAGGTTACTTTAAAATCTTAATGTTACGATAGTAATGCTAATGAACTATATGTAAATGTGTTTAATTTTAACTATCCAAAACTTTGCTCACAAAACCACTAGACGCTTTAGTTGGTAATGTAGAATAAAATTTGCTTTAAAAGTAGGATGGATAAAATATTTGATGTAAACCACATTTTGTGAAGAACAAAAAAATACCTTGCATTGCAATAGTTTGATGTTAAAGAATTTGACAGTTTTCTCAAAAGTCAAACAGTTTTGGTTGCCCAGCCATTACATCATGTGAATCCATGTGTATAAGTAAATCCATGTGCAAGTGAACTAAGACTGAAGGCAACAGATGAAAAGAGTAATCCTTCACTTTATGTCAGAGCCATTAAAAAGAGCACTGGAGAGAAATAAAGATCCCATATCTCAGGATTTTTTCCACTTTGATTACACAATTTTTCATAAAGCATATTTTAATAGTTAACACTCTACAGACTACCTTGTATTAGCAGGTGTGAAACTTACACATCCACTACAATACTAGTTTGGTTAAACCGCAAATTCTTAAAAGCAGTTTAAGGCTGGCCAAGTACAAAAGCAACATACTGGGTTGCCATGAAGGGGGAATTTCAGAAGCAATTTAAGTACTCCAAATGAGTTTGTATGGACCAGCACAGACAATAGCCTTGAAGCCACCTGATTATCTTGCCTTCATAGTGGGTAAAATTCTAGAACAGCAATGGGGTCAAAGGACTATAATGGGGTCAAAGGACTATAAGCAGCAGCACCAGAATGAAAAAGAGTGGACAACAGACCACATTCTGATGCAATGGGGAAAGGAGAGGGAAATCTTGCCACAAACGAAAGAACAACAAAAAAAAACAGAACAAAAAACCCCCAAAACAGCTTCAGCTGGTTAGTGAATACCCTCGAGAGATTTCATTTTATGTTTAAGAAGATACAATTACCTTGTGAACGCAGTGTGCTGACAACGGTACTACCTGATGACAAAGATTAGATTTGTTCTTAAGTTTATTAACACAAACACATTTAATATCATCTTAGGATAATGATCAAAACATTACTGCAAACATTTGTATGATGTTTATTGCTTATGTTTAAAAACTATTTGTGCAAATAAAAAAATTACTCAAAAGCATGAAGGGCACTTACTGCTGGTATCTTTCTTCTGGCTGCTGGGGGTTGTCGCCCAGTTCACTTTGACCTCCTACAAATAACATTTGCTAAAGTTATATCCAAGTAAATTGGAACTATATTTTGATTTTATTAGCAATTAATTTCTATACTGCAAGGGGATAAGGTACACAAGTTTGTAGTGAAAGACATTAGTCTAAGTGACTGAAGTTTATTGGTAAAATATTCTATTTCCAGCTACATTAAGCCATTTTACAATGAAGATAACTAACCTATCTTGCTTTATTGCTCTGCTAGTCTCCTCACCTTGAAGATCAATGGAATTAAATACTTATTACAATCATTTTGACTTCTTCCCTGCCCCACTTTGATACCCAATCCCCCTATGAACTGTCACCATCCAGTTTTTACCACCACAATCATGAAGCTCAAATGAAGTTAAAAGTTCTTCACTTTACAAAAAAAAAAAAAAAAAAAAAACATGAGAAAGTGTTTACCTTTTGTGGCTCAGTTCTGCTTGGGGTTGTTTTCTTTATTTTAAAGAGGTTTCATCAACATCATTTTATATATGATTATTTCCACTGCAACTCACCCTTTAGACATGATAGCTTACCTTACCCATTATCTTCCGTCCGTTCATAGCAGCTAATGCTGCAGCTGCGTGACGATGCTCATAAAACTCCACAAAACAGTATGGATCATTTCCAGCTGTCTGTTAAAAAAGCACATCTTATTAAACATTATCACCCCCTCAAATTTTACCCAAATTGTAGTTGGTGCCCAGTTATATATCCATGTCTGAAAGTCTTATCAATTTAGAGAAAGCTTACTGTAACTGCTTTAAGCCAGTCACAATATTAACAACATATTAGAAAAATATTTTAAAACTATGCTGTGCTAGGTATCTTGGTTATCATGTTTTGTGCCTCCCAACACCCTTTTGATATAAAAAAATCTAGTAACTAACATTTGAGTCTAATTACATCATATGCTCCATTCCTTTTTACAATATCATAACCATTCCTGAAGTTATACTGAAGTTTGCATCAACAAGTTAAGCTCCTCAGCATCCTTCTTTAAATTTCTTCCTTGTACTTATGACATGCTACAAGGAGTGGGGAAAGTTATCCAAGTAAAAGGGCCTTACATCCATGATCATTTTGCAGTTTTTGCATGGTCCAATCTGGCTGAACAGCTGGAGGATTAGTGCCTCAGTCACATCTCTTGACAGGTTCCCTACATATCTGTAAGATTAAAAAACGTTAGATATTTACATGTTCCTTTTATTTACTCCATTCAGCAAAATTAAAAACGAAAACAGGAACCTCTTGCTGAGCCAAGTACAATCCCTTAATTTAGCAAAATATTTTACTTCGAGTTAGCAAATTCAATAGTTGTTCCAAAAGCTTTTCAGTTTTAATATATGTTCATGGAAACTATATTCTAACTTCGGATTATAGAGATACTCGAATACTAAGGTGTTCAGATACTACAATGGTGAGTACAGTAAAACCTAAATAGCAGGATAGGAAAGTACATCGAGAGGTCTCATAGTCCACTCCTCAGCACTCAAGGCAGGACTAAGTATTAACTAGACAAGGGATTCTCACATCAATTTTTTTGGTGGCCTCAGAGTGATTTTTCACAGTAATATTTACAAAGCCCAGCAAGCTGGGGGACAAATTAAGCCCTGGATGGTGAGGTGGGTAGTGAGGCAGTGGGGGGCCAGGGCAATGGATGGGGACTGGAGGAGGCGGTGGGGCCAGGAGCGATGGGCTGGGGGAGGCAATGGGGGCCAGTGGGTCTGGGCTGAAGCCCAGCGGCCGGGGACCAGAGCCCACCGCCCCATGGCTGGAGCCTGCTACCTCAGGGCTGAAGTCAGAAGCCCAAGCTCCACCGGCCCCAGGAAGGTGGGGAACCCAAAACAGGCTGCCTGCTCCTCCAGCATTTCTTGCTTCAAAGAAGGGCAGGACCCAACCTCTGCTGGTGGCCCTGGGGCAGGAGCTGCTGCTTCCTCCCATCCCTTCAATCATGGTCCACCAGCCTGTAGTTGCAAGAAAAGTCCCTGGTGGCTGCTGGCAGCTACAGTGGCTGCATTTGAGAAACACTGATCTAGAGTAGACTATCCCCGACAGGTGTTTGTCTAACCCCCTCTTAAAATTGTCCAGTGATGGAGATTCCACAACCTTCCCAGCCAATTCATCCTGCTTAACTACCTTGATAGTAGGGAAGTTATTCCTAATGTCCAACCTAAATCACCCTTGCTGCAATTTAAGCCCATTTTGCTTCTTGTCCTATCTTCAGAGGCTAAATAATTTCCCCCCTCCTCCTTGTAACAGCCTCTTATGTACTTTAAAACTGCTATATTCCCCCATAGTCTCCACTCTCCAGACTAAACAGACCCAATTTTTTCTATCTTCCCTCATAGGCAATGTTTTTAAACCTTTAATAATTTTTGTTGCTCTTCTCTGGACTCTCTCCAATTTGTCCACATCTTTCCTGACACATGGCACCCAGAACTGGACACTACAGTCCAGCTGAGGCCTAATCACCTGGTGTAGTTCAACATAAGAGCATAAGATCCATCATTCTGATCCACCAACACCTGATACAAACCGCATGAAACAAAGTATTTACTTTTCTAGACAGAAGAAATAGATACACTATTGTGTTTTAGAACCTGATTTTGGCTTACGTTTGAGCAAAAGATGGGAGATGGGCAGTCTACAGCACGTTAAACAAGCCGACTAAACCTATCATCAGTCGACTTTTGTACATACATGTTTAATAAGGAAATTTTGTATGCTAATTGTTCATTTACTTCAGTCTTCCTTGTGTCTTAAACAACCCCATTTGATTATGCAAAGCATAAGATTATGCAAAGCAATCAAAAATGTCCTCCTTTTGGACAGGAGTCCTCATTTCCATAAAATTTGCTTCACAGCAGCCAGTGCCAACATATTAACACTAAAAAGCCTGAGAATCCATCTTAGTTCTGTTTGAGAGGGCCAGTCTAAAACATTCTTTATAATATTCAACTGTGTCAGTACCAAGCTTCTTTAGAATGGTGCCTTTATAGGATTTTTGCAACCTCAGCAAAGGTAGTAGGCAATCAGGCCACAAGGGAGGTCAACAGAAAATTTCAGTTCCTGAAAAAGTGTACAGAAGATACAGATTTCATTTAAGCTCTACTCCAAAGAGTTAAAAAGATTCCTATGACAGTACCTTCCCACAAACTACAAGTTAACGTGGCAAACCTTAGTGTCAGAAAATGGTGCCAGGTGCAAAATACACTAAATAAAACACAAGCAATACAAATAGCAAATGTCCTGCTCAGTCTGGGTTTTTATACCAACCACCACCAGCATTGCATCTGAGCACCATAAGATGAAGGTTGTATTTTATTAATGATAAAATTTAAGTTAAGGACAAAGTGACAGCCTCCTATTAAACTTCCTACACTTATAGCAAGTTCAAGATGGATTTGTACTTTGGCTAAAGTAATCAGATAGTGAATAGCTTTAATTTCTTCATTAGGAATCCTATTGTAGAGCTATTTAAGGTAGGGGTTTTTTTTGTTTGTTTTTTTTAAAAAACATTTTTCTAGATAAAAGGGCTTAAAATAATTTATAAAGCCCAACAGAATAGGAACTCGTATATTAGAAGTAGAAGACAGACACTTGGTCCACTCAGCTACCAGCAGGTAAAGCTGCTCTTGAATGATGCTTTGCACATGTCCCATGGGTATGATAAATGTCTTGGCTGACTTGCTGCCCTTGTGACCCATGCCAATTTTTTAGTTTGTTTTCCTAAGTGATAAAGTAAACCCCCCTCTTAACAAAATTAAGATCCCATTATCTTTTCACTTTATCCATTTCAACTGCTTGAAACGTGACATATCTGTTTTCAGAACATTCTCAGCCACATACTCATGTTTTAACTTCCTATTGTTGTATTTATTTTTCCCTGATTTTCTCATATGGATTCTTGATTAATGGTCTTACCAGTTAATTCAAGCATACCACTTCTGCTTTAAAGAATGAATTAGCTGCACTCAATACATGCAGCTTCTCGCAAAAGCTCCAGAGTGTGTTTCTGCCCTGAAAAAAATAGCTATTGAGCAATATTCTGAGAATAGTAATTTTTGAGTCAGTTTCAGGGAAATTACAGTTAGAGCATCTGGAATATTGTGCCATTAATTTAAATTTCAGTTTGGAATAGTCACATGCTCAGGATTTTGGCTATACGGCCACTTTCCAACATATGAGCTGAGTTTATTTGGAATAGCTGATAGCATTAGGATTTTTGTATACATTTTTACTAATCCACAGAAGGATTAAATTAGTGTTCAATCACACTGTTGCTACAGATAGATAGGACGCTAATGTCCTTGGATGCTTGCCAACTTCTAAACTTTATCTTTCTGTTTTTCTTAGAACAGTTGTTTTTAGTAGCTCTTTCTGGATGACATAGGTTGTTCTTAAAACAGCCTTTTCTTTATAAACATATTCATGTAATTCTAATGTTTTGATAGGGGTTGTTAAAGCCCTGATATTTTGAAGCTCATCTGAGCTGGATTGATAGCTATATTGTTTCACAATCACTGAGTAGCCTATTTATGTTTACACAGTAAGCTATGACAAAGAGTCCTGTGGCACCTTAAAGACTGAAGTATTGAAGAATAAGCTTTTGTGGGCTAGTACCCACTTTGTCGGATGCATGCAGTGGAAGTATCCAGGGGAGGGTATAAATAAGAGGCAAGAACCAGGTTAGAGATAACAAGGTTAGTCCAATCAGGCTGAACCAGTTTGTTTAAATAAGTGTTTAAGCATTCGAGTTTTAGGATCACTTGCAGAACTTCACAGAAGCAATCGCTCATGTAGGAGTCTGATTCTTTAATATTCTTACTCTACAGAGCTCCCCCAGCAACCCTCTCCCTTCACAGCCCCTTCTCCCCAGAGGAATCAGCCCCCCCCCCCCAGCAGCTCCCCTCACACCCATCCCCTCTCAGAGGAAACAGACCCCCCCATCCCCCAGCAACCCTCTCCCTTCACAGCCCCTTCTCCCCAGAGGAATCAGCCCCCCCCCCCAGCAGCTCCCCTCACACCCATCCCCTCTCAGAGGAAACAGACCCCCCCATCCCCCAGCAACCCTCTCCCTTCACAGCCCCTTCTCCCCAGAGGAATCAGCCCCCCCCCCAGCAGCTCCCCTCACACCCATCCCCTCTCAGAGGAAACAGACCCCCCCCATCCCCCAGCAACCCTCTCCCTTCACAGCCCCTTCTCCCCAGAGGAATCAGCCCCCCCCCCCAGCAGCTCCCCTCTCACCCCTCCCCTCTCAGAGGAAACAGACCCCCCATCCCCCAGCAACCCTCTCCCTTCACAGCCTTCTCCCCAGAGGAATCAGCCCCCCCCAGCAGCTCCCCTCTCACCCCTCCCCTCTCAGAGGAAACAGACCCCCCCCATCCCCCAGCAACCCTCTCCCTTCACAGCCCCTTCTCCCCAGAGGAATCAGCCCCCCCCCAGCAGCTCCCCTCTCACCCCTCCCCTCTCAGAGGAAACAGACCCCCCATCCCCCAGCAACCCTCTCCCTTCACAGCCCCTTCTCCCCAGAGGAATCAGCCCCCCCCCAGCAGCTCCCCTCTCACCCCTCCCCTCTCAGAGGAAACAGACCCCCCATCCCCCAGCAACCCTCTCCCTTCACAGCCCCTTCTCCCCAGAGGAATCAGCCCCCCCCCAGCAGCTCCCCTCTCACCCCTCCCCTCTCAGAGGAAACAGACCCCCCATCCCCCAGCAACCCTCTCCCTTCACAGCCCCTTCTCCCCAGAGGAATCAGCCCCCCCCAGCAGCTCCCCTCTCACCCCTCCCCTCTCAGAGGAAACAGACCCCCCCCATCCCCCAGCAACCCTCTCCCTTCACAGCCCCTTCTCCCCAGAGGAATCAGCCCCCCCCCAGCAGCTCCCCTCTCACCCCTCCCCTCTCAGAGGAAACAGACCCCCCCCAACCCCCCTCCCTTCACAGCCCCTTCCCCCCAGAGGAAGCAGACCCTCCCCTCACACCCCTTCTCCTCACACAGCCCCTCTCCCGAGGAAGCAGACCCCTCCTCACAGCCCCCCCTCCAGTAGTCCCACTCCCCTCCCCGGCCCTCCCCCCCAGAGCTGCCTGAGGAGGCGGGGGTGGAGTTCCTCTCGCCGGTGGCGGTGGGGAGCAGTCCCGCCGACACCCCTCCCCCCTCACTTCGAGGGGAAGCCTCTGCCCAGCCCCCAGCCCAAGCGTGGGGAGGGGGACCCGGCCCCTCCCCGCGGAGCCGAACAATAGGCGCGCTCGCCCCCTCCCCACTCACAGGGTCTTGGGCATTTCGTCCTCCATGGCTCCACCGCTGCCCCTCCCACCGGGCTGTCCTGCCGCGCCGGCCGCGGCCCAGTCAGCGCTTGGGGAGCCCGAGCGCCGCCGGCCCCGCGAAGCCCACAAGGCGGACAATGAGCCCCGATGCTCCTCTCAAAATGGCGGCGGGGGAAGGGGTCCGGCGCGGCCGGCTCAGAGAGGGGGAAACCACAACGCATGCGCGGAGGGAGGGGCGACTTCCGAGCGGCAACAAGCGCAGGCGCATTACTAATCTCTGAGAGCCGTTCCCTCCGCCGACTCGGGCATCACATGCCGCATGCGCACTGCATCATACGGTGGCCCTCTCCTTCCGCCGGTTTCTTTCCTTCCCCCGCCTTCCCTCAGCGCATGCGCACTAGCGACCGGTGGCGGTTCCTTTTTTTAAGCGTTACGGGAATCCCCTTCCGCCATTCCCGGCGGTGCGCTGCTGTGGTTGACGCCATGGGGAGAGGGCGTTAAAAAAAAAAAGTCCCCTGCGCCGCCCGGGAATCGAACCCGGGTCGCAAGAATGGGAATCTTGCATGATACCACTACACCAGCGGCGCGGTTGAAAAAGGTTCCTGGCAACAGCTCTGATGTGCTTTGCACAGCAGACGACATGTGACATCATAGTTAGGATTTAATACCGTGGGACCTACTGCTAGCAGCCACACAGATCTCTGTGAGTGTAATACAGACACAAACAAGGTGTTCACACCCCTTACAACCACTAATAACCGATCCAGTATTAAGTAGGATACAGGCCCGCGTTGCCCAGAATTATAATTCTGCACAGTGTGAACATGCATCAGAGCAGCTATTTACGTAGGAAATGTTCCTATAGACATTGTGTAGAGTTGTGTCTATGCATTGTGTAGAATTGTCTACATGTATTGTGTAGAGTTGTGTCTATGCATTGTGTAGAATTGTCTATACGCCTTGTGTAGAATTGTCTACATGTATTGTGTAGAGTTGTGTCTATGCATTGTGTAGAATTGTCTATACGCATTGTGTAGAATTGTCTATGCATTGTGTAGAGTTGTGTACATGTATTGTGTAGAATTGTCTATACGCATTGTGTAGAATTGTCTACATGTATTGTGTAGAGTTGTGTCTATGCATTGTGTAGAATTGTCTATACGCCTTGTGTAGAATTGTCTACATGTATTGTGTAGAGTTGTGTCTATGCATTGTGTAGAATTGTCTATACGCATTGTGTAGAATTGTCTATGCATTGTGTAGAGTTGTGTACATGTATTGTGTAGAATTGTCTATACGCATTGTGTAGAATTGTCTACATGTATTGTGTAGAGTTGTGTCTATGCATTGTGTAGAATTGTCTATACGCATTGTGTAGAATTGTCTATGCATTGTGTAGAGTTGTGTATATGTATTGTGTAGAATTGTCTATACGCATTGTGTAGAATTGTCTATGCATTGTGTAGAGTTGTGTACATGTATTGTGTAGAATTGTGTCTATGCATTGTGTAGAGTTGTGCATAACAGGCACACACGTTAAAGCTGGGCAGGTGTGTACAAATGCATAAGCGGCATTGCATAGTCACAAACGTGCAACTGTGTATTCGCCCCCCCCCCTTCCCCCTCCGATCCCGCCCCGCCCGCTGCGCGCCGCCTCCCGAGCGGCCGCGATCCCCGCCCGCAGCCATCATGCGGGCCCGTCTGCCTGCGCCCCTGCTCCTGCTTCTCGCCTCCCTCTGGCGGGGGGCGCCGGGAGCCAGCGAGCTGCGCTACCCGCCCGACAAGATCGGTACTGGGGGGCCGGAGAGAGGCCGGGGCCCAGCTGCAGGAGGCTGGGGGGGGGGGGGGACTGGGGCCCAGCTCCAGGGGAGAGGGGTGCAGGGGGTCTGGGGCGGGGGGATGGTGGAGGCTGGAGGGGGGGCTAGAGGGGTGCAGGGGCTCAGCTGATTGGAAGGGGTGCGGGGTGTCTCGGGGGTGGGGGGCAGTTGGGAGGGGAGTGGGGGTTCTGGGGGGGGGCAGGGAGGCAGGGGAACAGTTGCTGGGAGGGGAGCGGGGGTTCTGGGGGGGGCAGGGAGGCAGGGGAACAGTTGCTGGGAGAGGGGAGCGGGGGTTCTGGGGGGGCAGGGAGGCAGGGGAACAGTTGCTGGGAGAGGGGAGCGGGGGTTCTGGGGTGGGGGGCAGGGAGGCAGGGGAACAGTTGCTGGGAGAGGGGAGCGGGGGTTCTGGGGTGGGGGGCAGGGAGGCAGGGGAACAGTTGCTGGGAGGGAAGCGGGGGTTCTGGGGGGGCAGGGAGGCAGGGGAACAGTTGCTGGGAGGGGAGCGGGGGTTCTGGGGGGGCAGGGAGGCAGGGGAACAGTTGCTGGGAGAGGGGAGCGGGGGTTCTGGGGTGGGGGGCAGGGAAACTTGCTGGAGAGAGGGGGGCAAGGGCTCTGCGGTGGGGGGCAGGGAGGCAGGGGCTCTGGGGTGGGGGAACAGTGGCACAGTGGTTGGGGTGAGGGGTGGAGAGATGAGTCTGGGGCACCGTTACTGGTGAGATGGGGGGGGGGAGGATAAGGAGTCTGGGCACAAGCTGCCAGGGAGAGGGGAAGTGGGTGACTGGGGACATCTGGGCTAAGAGGGCAGGAGATGGCCCTGGAGCAACTAGCTTAGGATGAGTACCAGTGCAGTAACTGGAATAAGCAAATCAGTGGCTCACTTAATACCTTCTCTGGGGTCTGCCTATCTAGCCCCACTCAAAGTCATTCCCCGAGTTTCCATGTGCAATAATTGTAAGGTGTTTAAAAATATAGATGAATTGTTATTGGAGACATGCCTGATGGTTGGGACAGTTTGGAACCATGGGTGTGTTTTCGCTCACTAAAATCCTATAGGTAGCCACAAAGTTCAGGAAACTCCCCAACATTGAATTTCCGTGTATGGCATAGGTCACTCTAACAAAAACCTAAGTAAAACCCATCTGATATAGACTGGGATGCCTAGTTTTGAAGTTTGTGAGAATCTGATACTGAGCTTTAAAACACTTCCTGGAGTCTATGTTCCCAATAGTTTCCCACCACACACACAAACTTTGAAGAAACGCTTGTGCCTCTGGTGCTTTGCACCTTGTACAGGCATTTCCCCTAGTGCAAGGTGGTGGAACGCACTACCGTTCTGGTGAAGTAGCATTTTACACCCACTTTGCATGTTGTTATGCTGGTGCAGATGGAGCAAGACAGTGCAGCCCCAAGATGTAATTATGGCGCCTAACTGACTCCGTAGTATAGGGAAACCTTGAGAAACAGCCTAAGGTCCAGGAAGTTAAGAGCTTAAATACCTTTGTGGGTTTGGGCCTAAGTGACTTGCCCAAGTCTATCAAGTGCTTGCAAGTCCCTCATCTTGCTACCCCAAATGATAAAATGTGAATTACTAATTGATGCTGCAACCCCTGCCCTGCAGCAAGATTTGCCAACCTTCCTGAAGCCTAACTGAAGCCATCTACCTGACACAGTCAGCTACGTTACAGACAGGATGCATGTTACCATGTGGATGTGAACAACTCAACCTCTGGGCTTGTCTAGGCTTGAAATGCTATCAAGGCACAGCTGCGCTGGTGTAGCGCTTCACTGTAGACACTACTTCTGCCAATGGGATGGGATCTCCCTTCAGTATAGGTAACCCACCTCCAGGAGAGGCGGTAGCTAGGGCGATGGAAGAATTTGCTGTCTACACTTGGAGTAAGCTGGCTAACCACAAGTCACTTAGGTGCTTTTGAAAATCCTACCCTCAAAATGAAAACTCAGTCCCTGTACTCCCAACAATAGAGACAGCACTGGAGGCCTAGGGCCACAATTGAGAGCTGCCTGAATTCAGAGACTTGGGATGTACCTGTGGAAATTAATTAAAGTGGGGGAAATAACTTCCTTCTAAAATGTATTTTCAGCTGTTATTGGAGCTGGTATTGGTGGCACCTCCGCAGCCTATTTTCTACGCCAGAAGTTTGGGAAAGACGTACAGATCAACGTGTTTGAGAGAGGAACAGTGGGGGGCCGTTTGGCTACTATAAACGTGGAAGGAAAAGACTATGAAGCAGGGGGATCCATCATCCATCCTCTTAACCTACATATGAAGCATTTCGTCAAGGTGCTAGGTATGTGACTTTTTCCTACTGAACAGAAGTCACTGGGCTCATTTCTCCACTCACACCAATGCAAATGAGGAACATCAATTTAAGTCAATGGAGTTACATTGGTATACATGAAAGGACAATCCATCAGGCAGCTGTGACATACTGGGGTGCAATCCAGACCAGTGGGGAGCTGTGTCACCCCTGCCTTCTAACCTGGAGTGCCCTGCAATGCCTGGCTGATGTAGCCGCCAACCCGGATTACTCACAGCCTTCCAGCAGGCAGGTCCCTCCCAGATATGTTGATGTAATTGCAGTCTGCCATCACACCCTGGCCCTCACCAGCCTTGGTTACACTGCAGGGTGATCCTAACACACTCCCAGTCCTGGATTTCCCCTCAGAAATGTATGTCTTGTACTGCCCCACCCTCTCCTGGACAGTCCAAATATACTGTTACTCCTTTAAGGGAATAATATACGCTAGTCTGTTATCTTAGAGTTCCCCGGGCACTTTAACTTAAACACACTGGATGAGAAAAAACAATAAAACGATCAGTCATTACTGAGAGAGAGATTTTGAGTACAAGTAATGAGGCATACCAGTTACAAAGGTTACAAGAAAAATTAAGATAAAATGCTTTCTAATGCCCAGCTTATCAAACTATCTTAGATTCAAGCAAAGTTTCTCACCATATGCTTCAAAGAGTTTTATTGACCAAACGCTTGGGTCAGGACTCCTCCCACAGTGTCCAAAGGCTGTTTCCTTTCCCTTCTCGGGTGCAGAGAATGAGGTGGGCAACAGTGTGTTTGCTTTTGATAGTTTCAACCCCCTCTTGAAAAACATTTTCAGCTGAGAACCAGGAGACAAAGTGTGTGGAAGGATGTTCTCTGCTGATATTTTTCACTTACGTGAGCATTCTATATTTGCTCTGGTTCCACCTTCTCCTTGATGACTCTGTTTACTACTTAAATGCAAATTAAGACAAGACAGGTTTGGTGCTACATGAGTCTAAACATGTATTTTTAACATCATACAGGGGAAATGTATGGAAACATTTATTAATAAAGAAGTGACAGTTGAGGGTTTTTTGTTGACACTCTTTTGGCTCCTCTCCTGGGTCTTTATGCATGAAGTTCAGGGGACAGGACTAGATAACCTTTCGAGGTTCCTTCCAGTCCTATGATTCTAAGTTGTTACACACATTTTACCATGACATTACTGATCCGTAAGTAAAGAGTTTTCAGATGATGCCTCCCAAGGCATATCTTGTACAAAGATGATTACAATAGTGTGTATGATGTAGCCCCCAGGGTGTATTCTGTTACATCTGCCCAACTAACAAAACTGTTATTAGAGTCTCCTTGGGTTTGGAGGCTGGCAAGCTTCAGTTTGATGACTGTTATAAACAAAACAAACCAAACCATGTGTATTATTTTAGTGCACTGGTTCCCAAATGTGGGTTCGTGAACCCCTGGGGGTTCACAAAATGTTACACGGGGTTCCTGGGAAAAAATTCCCTTATGGCCGACAGAGTGGCCCATAGGGATCCTGGACAGCACCAGGCCAGCAGCCCGGGGCCTTGGGGACTTCCAAGAGCGAAGCAGATCAAAGCAAGCATCTCTATCACACTGAGGAGATTTCAACTTCAAGAGTCATTATATGAAATAGAAAGGGAGGTGGATATTTTTTGCTGGTTTTAAAATGAAATCGGCTGCTAGTGTTGTTTTTTAAATTATTATGAAGAACAAGTTTAAGCTTTGCTGTAATGTGCATTGTTTGCCTGAACTGCTCAAGACCTGAAAGTTTGTGTAGGAGGAACTCTTCGAGTTGGCTTCTTAAATACCTTCTTCATCTGATTCTTCTTGATGAAACATAGGCGCCAGTATGGGGGGAGAACGAGGGTCACAGGCCATCCCTGCATCAGCGCATCCCCCCATGACCCCTCCTTTTTTCTTTGACCCCCCCTTTTCCGGCAGTGCCCCCCCCAGGCTTCAGGGTGTGTGGGAGCTTTGTCCCCACACCCCTTTTTTTTCTCCTGCCACTTCTGATAGGAGCCTTGTCTTATAACAGGCTTGTATCAAAGTGATACAAGCTACAAAAGTGAGTTCTTGGAAGAGTGTTGCTGTTTTCATAATGTAGTTAAAATACTGTAATGATAATGAAGAATTCATAAATAGTGTGTAAAAAGCATGTCATAATTTTTTTTTTTATATTTCCAAGATCACTGCTTTTATAATTTATGCTGAGATAAGGGAGAAAATCCATGGAAATATTCATTTTGGGGAGGGGGTTCATGAGATTTGACATGTTAGTGAAAAGGGTTCATGGGTTGTTAAAGTTTGGGAACTACTGCTTAGTTGGTTGGGCCGCTTGATTTCTGTTTCTAGGGTTTTTTTTTCAAGAAAAAAACTTTTGTTCCTTCTAAGCGTCTTCTAGGTGCTCTTGACTAAATGGGATGACCACAGCAAAATATGTAAGATATATTGTAACAAATGCATTAACTTCCTGGTTATTGCTACACTGTATACCACAGCCACCCTGAATTTTAAAGCCAGACAAAGACTAGGAACTCAGAGCTTCTTGATGCAAAGCACAGGTTCATAGTGCTTGAGCCTATTGGGCTCTCTGTTAGCAGCTTGGAGCCTGTTTGAATAGCTTTGATTCTCTCCACTCAAGGACACTGAACATACACACACCCCTGCTCATTACATTATTGATTACTTGGGTTGAAATAATCCTGGTATAATCTTAGAGGAAGTCATTTTGAACTCCTCCACTCTTAGGATGCCCCTCGAATTTTTCAGAGCCAGCTTTGCTGCTAAGATTTTTGAAAGGAAACAATACAAATCCAGACAGTTTGACTGATAAGTCAGAATTACTGCACTTATTGTTTATAATGATGCACTTTTTATGCTTCCTGAAGAGGTACAGTGCAACAGGTAGACCTGTTCCTTTTTAAATGATGCCTGTTATCTTATGGCAGATATTTCTCTCCTTTGCAGGACTCTCTGTTCTTGAGAACCAAGATGGCCTTCTGGGCACTTACAACGGAGAGGAGTTTTTATTTGAGGAGAGTAGCTGGTACATCATCAATATTCTGAAACTTCTCTGGCATTATGGATTCAATCCTCTGCGAATGAACATGTGGGTGGAAGATATCATGGACAAGTTCATGAGGTAATGATGTAAAGCCTGAACTAAATTAATTCTCTTACTGGAGTGATTAAAAAGCAGTAGGTACTATCTGTGATGATGAATGCTATGGAAACATTAATAAAGAGTTGGCAGTTGAGGGTTTTTTTCTTCACCTTCTTTCTGTTTCTCTCCTGTGATCTTCCTGGGTCTTTTTTTCTTATGAGCATATGTCGTAATATAGCTAGGGAACTCAAGGATTCATTCCTCATGGCAGTGGGGTGATCTCTAGAAGCAGTTTTTGTTGCCTGCCCTTTTACTTTGTAAACTCTTCAAATTAAAACAGGATTACCATTTAAACAGTGCTACTTTGTAGCAGTAAGCACAAACACCAATCATCACTTGTACATTGTACAATGTAGACCAGACAATGTAATTTTGTGCGAAAGGAGTCATCAGTGCAATTTGCCCTAACATAGTGTGTCCATCACACTAGCATTCGGGTGCATAAAACACGGAAACAGGCGTTAATTTATAACTGCCCTGCAGTGAGCAAAAGAAGGAGGAAAGAAGTCAGAAAAGTTATGAAAAGACCCAACAGCTTTGTTTTAGATGTGTTAGGCTTTGGTTTGGCTGGCAACATGAACCTTGTCCCTTGTTCTGAAGGTTAAGAGATTCTGATGGTCCCATTGAGAATCCCTTGTCTCCAGTTCCCAAGAATGCACCTCCAAAGACTATTGGCACGTACACCACAGCTGATCTCAGTTGTCGCAGCGGGACAGAGACAAAATCTAAAGTGGTTAGACCCCTCTGCATACTGTCTTTGCAGAGAAAAAATGAAGAACTTGAAGTGCACTCCGAAATTTTGCTATTTCTGTAAATGTCTTTCATTTACAGTAAGTCAGGGACTCCAAGACAATTGTTCTGTGCTAATTTGCATAGTCAAGATTAGTCTTTTATTAAGTGATTTATATGTCTTTCTCCTTTTGGATAAAGAATCTACCGCTATCAGTCTCATGACTACGCCTTCAGCAGCACAGAGGCCTTGCTTCATGCCCTCGGAGGGAAAGACTTCGTCCAGATGGTGAATCGGACCATTGATGAGATTATGCAGAAGGCCGGCTTCTCCCAGAAGTTTATCTATGAGATGGTTACTCCCATCATGAGAGTCAATTATGGCCAAGGTGTCAACGTTAATGGGTTTGTAGGTGCGTGTTCCATTGTCTTCCCATGCTTACATATTTCTGTTTCTGCTGGCAGATGAAGCTATCATTAAAGGCGTTGGTTTTTGTGACCTCAGCTGTGCTATAGTGGAAAGTCTGGTTTAATTCTTAGGATTCTTGCTTTCTACATGTGGGTAGGCTTTGAAGGCGATGCCTTCAGCCCTAAGGAAAGGTGGGTGACATCTATTGCTCAACAGTATCTTCTCTCCCTGTGATATGATAATAGGAAAGCAAATGGTTCAGTAGCTCTTTGGTACCATTATTTTTAGCAAGTTTTGCGTGTCACTTTCATAGTTTTCTTAGCTCCATTTTACTATTCCAGCTCTGAGTGTAGATCAATTCCCTGCTCAGTTCAGCGAATGGAATGTTAGAACAGTGTGTTTGGAATTTCATTCTCTTCCCTGGCAGGTGCGGTGTCTATGGCAGGCGCAGACTCTGGACTTTGGTCAGTAAAAGGTGGCAACAAACTTGCCTGCACGGGTCTTCTTTATGCTTCCAAAGCACAACTTATCTCTGGCACGGTTACCTCTATAGAGGAGAAAACGCGGCCCAAACGCACAGGTGAGGTGCACTCGCTTTCTTTTGACTTAAGAGGAAAAGGCTTTAAAATTAGAGCCCAGCCTATACTGAAACATTTGGATGCCGATCTCAAGAGCCCAAAATTTGGGAACATCTGATATTCAGGCCACTGCATATATATAGGGCCCATCTGATTTTTAGGCCCATTATAAGGAGTCAAGTTGGGCACCCAAAAATCACCAGTCTGAAAGACTTGTTCTAAATGATGTCAATAAAGGATCCAGTGTGCAACGTGGCACAACAGATCTTAGTCCAATAAGGGAAAATCCTCCCCCCCCCCCCGCTTTCCCCCTCCAAAATATCATTTACAAAACCATTAAAGGCGGGGGGAGAGAGACCTGTTGCCAAGAAGATTCTGCATTTTCTTAAATATTCCCTTTTTTCCAGGAGGTACGGTTAAGCTGTATGAAGTGAGCTACAACTCTGCATCAGGGTCAGCTACCGACATGTATGATATAGTTCTTATTGCTACCCCACTGAGCCATAAAATGTCCAACATCACTTTCCAGAACTTTAACCCGCCTCTTGCCCAGTTCTCAGACCATTACCATCAGGTGGTGGCAACTTTTGTTCACGGACACATAAACGCATCCTTCTTTGGCTACAAGGACCCATCCCGCTTTCATTTAGACAGCATTTTCACTACAGAAAATCCCAAACTATTTATCAACAGCTTAACTGTTGTGTCTCCTGTCCAAAACACAGATGAGGAAGTGAAGCAACCCATGGGCCCTATTGTTTGGAAAGTGTTCTCGAAGGAACCTCTCACCGAGGAACAGATGAATTTGCTTTTCTCATCCTATGATTCTGTGAAAGAGAAGAAGTGGCTGGCTTACCCACACTACAGTCTCCCAAAGAAATGCCCACCTATAATCCTCCATGACAGAATATACTACCTTAATGGCATAGAATGGGCAGCAAGTGCCATGGAAATGAGCGCAATAGCAGCCAAAAATGCAGCTCTCCTTTCTTACCATCACTGGTATGGAAATGTGGAGATGATTGACCAGGAGGATTTAAATGAGAAACTCAAAACAGAGTTGTGAGTTTTACCCAGGTATGAGCTGCAAATCCCCGTGGCTGATGAGAGTCTAGATTGCCCAGAGGAAACTGATCATGGTATACATCTTTCTTGCCTACTTTACTGTTAAAAATGAATATATGGCAATATTTCCCCCCTCTAATGTGGTACAGTAATCACCAGCATTACCTATCACACTAGTGAAGGTGGAAAAATTCAAGAGAGGTGTAGAATTTTTAAATTGCTCCTTCTCCTATGTTTTCTGACCTCCAGCTCAGGAAAGGACTTAAGCATGCCCTAAAGCCCATCCCTATTCAAGATAAGCACTTAAGCAAGTATTTAAAGTTAAGCATGTGCTTAAGTGCCATCCTGAATAGGAATGTGTTCCTGAATCAGAACCTGTATATGTATAATCACCTAGGCCCCGATCTTGCAGATAGGCAAGCCAGTGGTTAAGTATTTGCAGGATAAAGGCCTTAGTGTCTCCTGTGGTGTGTGTGATGGTTTTACATAGCAACGAGGGAGGGAGGAAACGCTTAACTATAGGAAAAAGGCAGGTGGATGTGGAGCCAGGTGTAACATTCATTTTATTGTAAAAGTTGACAAAATCAAGTTCTGAAACTAGCCTGTATGAGGCTGTCTGGTCACATATTAGCTCACCTCATTTCCAACTGCTAACCCATGTTAAATCCAGTATAAATTAATTCCATGGTTTCCTAATATAGCATCGGTTTTTCATGTTAAGCAATTGCTTTTGTTGCCACAGGGGTCTTATGTGAGTAGAAAGAGGCAATGCCCTATCATCTGAAAAGCTTTGAGAGCCCTTCTACTAGATTGGACTTTTTAATGAAAATAATTTTAATGGATTTTAAACGGGTTTGTTGTATTTAGTGCATGGGTGCATGTTCTGTAATATTGATTTTTTTTTCCATGCTCCTAGTTTTATTGTAATCTTAGCAGCCAAATCTGTAGTGTTAGATTCTACAACAGAGAACCTGAATATAATTTGGATAACAGTGAATGGGGCTTCTTCCCAGCCAAGGTTAATATACAGTTCTGAAAAAGGCCATAAGTCATGGGATCACACTTGTATTTTTTACAGTTTGGTTATTCATATGTTGGAATCTCACCTTTTTCTGACAATCTCAGTAGAGAGGACTGGTCTGACATGGCATGTATTAACAGTACTGTCATTAATTTTAAAGCATGCTTTTCAGGTGAGTGAATACAGGGGGTATTTGAGAGAGAAATAATTTTTTTTATAGAGGGCTACAGGAGGAGAATGAGAGATGATATAAATGCTACACACGCTGATGATAAACATTAATGCAGCGGTTCCCAAACTTTGCTGTTCGGTGCCCCCTTTTTCAGTTGCAGCATCCTGTTGTGGCCTGGGGCTATGTCCACCAAAATGCTGCCAAATTGAACACTTCTGCTTTCAGCGGCATTTCGGCAGACACAGAGAGGAGCCCTGCATGTCCACCAAAATGCCGCCTGAAGCAGAAGTGTTCAATTTGGCGGATGCAGTGTTCCTCTCTGTGTCCGCGGAAATGTCACTGACAGCGGAAGCTTTCACTTTGGCGGCTTTTCAGCAGATGCGGAGTATGTTTGGATCTGCCACAGAAATGCTGCAGAAGTCATCGGCAGTTCGGAGACCCCCCAGTTTGAGAACCACTGCATTAATGCAACAGAATCCTAAACAGTCAAAGTGGTTGAGAGACACCAGAAACACTATGGAAGTCAGCTGTCAATAAAATCACAAAGACATGCCAGCCATGTAGCAAAAAGGGAGATTCGAATAATGTTGGGATTTTACTATGTAAATTATGAGGGGGAAGGGAGTGTTTCTTGTTTCTTTCGATTACACACCTTGTGTACATTTTTTTATTTGTTGGACATAAGGCATTAGGGCCATATTTTTACAAGTGAGGTTAATTTAAATGTTTTTAATTCTCATAAGGACAGCCGTACTGTGTCAGAGCAAAGGTCCATCCAGCCCAGTATCCTATTGACAGTGGCCAATACCAGGTGCCCCGGAGTGAGTCACTAACAGGTAATGATCAAGTGATCTCTCTCCTGCCATCCATCACCCCCCCTTTGACAAACGGAGGCTAGGGGCACCATTCCTTACCCATGCTGGCTAACAGCCTTATCCATCCTGGCTAATTCTCAATAGCTTTACAGCTTTCACAGACTGATCAACCACGGTAAATCTAACACATCTTAACTAAATCTTATTAACTTTAAATACCAGAGCTCTAGAGAGGTTATGAAATGTTTGCAGAAATAACATGGTTGTCAGCGGTCAGGGTTTTTTTTAAATAGGTGTGCTTTAACCAATTAGTGAGCTGAAGTCCTACAAGTAGTTTAAAGACTGATACTCAATACTCAGCATACATTTTTATGGTGTTTTACTTGTAACTCTACCTGATGTCTAATTTGAACAGGTATCTAATGAAGCACTGTTAATTTGGGGATAGAGGGAAAATCACATTTGATCAAAACTTTGGTATCAGCTATAAAAGCTAAGATGAATAAAATTGTTTTCAGTTTTACTTTGTGATGTCATAGTACTTCAGGCAAAGTCTTGCTGAAAAGACATCAGCAAGGAAACAGAAACCATCCACCTCCCTCACCCCCCTTCTTTTTAAAGGAATCTTTTAAAGGTGCTCTGTCAAAAGGGAATTTTGTTTTAAGAAATGGATAATGTTTTTAATACAGAGCTATGTTAGTTTATAAAATTAAGCTTTATGGAAATACTTCATTTGTCCTTAAGAGTTTTTGGCACTAAACACCTGTTCGTCAACCATTAACTAGTCCCAATAGCTTTCAATCTTTGCAACACTAACAACCTAAAACGGACTGGTCTCTTGAGCTTGCAAACACTTATGAGAAGTCAATGGGCTTTAATCACATCCATAAGTCTACCTTCCCCATTTATTGCTTGCATTTCTCTCAGTAATCTGTGCTTTTAAAACTCAGTTTTACTAATCTGCAGTGTTATTAGCAGCATAAGTAAAGCCTTCCTGTTTAAAGGTAATGATATATAATTTTTTTTCTCTGAAATAAGCTACAAGAGTAGAGGGTGGTATTGAGAAGCAAACTGCATCAGGGGCTTGATCATCCTTTAAACACTAGATGCATCTCCTGGGAAGATTAGGTTGTTTCCAGGAGTCCCATGTCTGTGCCTTCTAACGTACTGTGGAGAAAAGTGTAAAGCCACAGAACCTTCATACCAGGTCTCTATACAACAATATTTTAATATTTAAATTCATGCTAGTTATTGATAATTTAATCTTGTGAAGATCCTTCAGACTGGCATTCTTTCTTCAGGATTTTTAAGCCCATTTCCAGTAGCAGTAGACAATAGGTCTGTGAAAGTTATTCAGGTAGAATGGAACTAGTTTTGGTTTTTGTATAATAGGTGCCACTCTTTGTAAAACAAAAGGAAGGGAAAGAGGCAGATTGAAATTCACAGTGCTATTAGTACCAATGTAGGACAAGAGTCACAATACATGATTCAGGCTCTTTTCTGCTGTGAAGACTGGTGACCTGTTCCCAGACATTTTTCACTTGAAATAATGGAGAGGAAAGATAAAGTCTCTAGTCATGCTTGCCTGAAAGCTTGTGTATTAATAAAATGGTCAAATAAAAAAGCTATAGCTCACCTATTGTGCTACCACAGAAATATAAATTAACAAGTCTGTTATTTCTATTGAACTCAAGAGCCCAGACTTTCTGGAATATGCACAAGATATTTCAGCAGGCAACCAGCACCAGTTTTAAGAGGAAGTTAAATTAATTTACTCAAGTTATGTTAACCATTACAAAATTTATTTAACAAAAATAAGTTTACTTGAGGAATGTACAGTTCCTGAAGAATCCTCATTAGTTAACAAAACAGCTGGAGTTAAGGGGGCGGAGGGATCTTCACAGCGCTAGGCAGGAGTTCACTGGTTAATCTATACTCGTTCCAAGGCTTCTAACATAATGATGCTGTTTCCTCGTATTACCTAAAAAATAAGGAACATAAAAAGATTAGAATTCTATAGCAACCAATGTGGGTTAGAGATGGGACAAAGATCAAAAGTATTTAATGCTACCAAATAACCCAGCTACGAAGTGGTCTATACGGCATGTACATTTCTCCAGATTAGCTCTTCTAGAAACATGAACAGCAATTAACTTTGACCCAGAGATGATTCAGTGTCAGGTATGATGTGGACTATCTACTTTCCTAGAATTCACCTGGTTCAGGCACATTTGCTAGAAAATAGACATCAGGATATTGGGATTATGGTGACAGGTGGGGACTGGGGAAAAGAGAAAGTCTGAAATAAGCCCCCCTCTCCCCCTCTAAAAATGTTTCAACCCATACCATCCAATAGGGGCGAAAACTCTCTACTTACCACCATCCCTATGGTGTTCTGTTGTCCACCTTGTGCCATCTCCACACACTCATCTATCACTAGATTCATGAAGGGGTCAAACCCTCGCAATATCCCTTGGACATGTCGACCACCATTTAACTTCACTAGAAGAAATATTTGGTAAATAAAAAAACAACAAACACACTCCCAGCATGCAGCTGTAGTATTTAGTTTTCTTGGTTACAAAGTGTTACCTTTGAGACAGGAGCTTTAGATCCATCTTTCAATGCCACAATGGTTTGAAACACTATTTAGTCATACTGCATGTGAACGGACCATTGCTTACTAGAACTAGTACTCCCCATACCACAGGCTTCATATGCAAAAATACAGTATAATAATGAGGAAGTCTGGATGCTGGTCAATATTAGTGGACTGTGGGCAGATATTCTCACACATAGTACCCTTCAAAATTCAGGAGTAAAGTTACATTAAAGCTTCATAGTGGTTAGGCATTTAGTATGTTGGTGACCACTATTCTGGCATGTTTTTGGGGAATGTTTTTGTACCATCCTTGATATCAGGACGTGTTTCTGTGAGTACACGGTGACCAATGCTTCTTAGGAATTTGTATTTCTGCAATATTAGCCCCGTTCTTGCCAGATTCTGTGAGCAGGTCCTGCTTCATACCAGGCCTCTGACACAAGGACTTATGTCTCTGGCTCTCTTCCTAGTACAATGGGATCTTTAAAACAACAGTGATGCTTAGCATAAATCGAGGCACATAAATAACTCACGTGACAGCTTCTTGTCCATGAATCTGAAAGCCCAAGAGGGATACACATTAGCAGGGCAGAAAGACGATCCTACTGAACGTAAAACACAACCAGTGGGACCCGTCAGCCCACATCCCAGCATCCCACTGGTTTGTACGCAGGTATCAAGCCATGGGCAGGGTAGCTGCACAATGTGGCATGCTCTGGGTGTTACCACTGCCCGGCCATCAGCCTGACCCAGGCCAAACAGCTCATTGCAGCTCTGCAGATACTGGGGAAGCGTGGGTGGGGGGGGCACAAGAGATTTGAGTATCTGCTCTGGGGCACCCAGGCTCATGTCACCCACAATTGAGCGGCTGGGGGGGGGGGTGTCCCTACGCACGTGCCCCTCGCCAGGGTGGATGGGGCGGGGCTGCCCCAGGGCCCTACCCAAGGTGGCCCCACTTTGCCCAGCACGGGGTGGGGGGAGGGGTTACTCCCCACCCCGCGCGGGGGGGGCCTCCCGCTGGACAGCGCAGTGCATGCCGGGACGCTGGGGGACTAGACAATAACGGTGGGTCCTACTGAAATTACGGCCCGGGGTCTCCCCGCTTGCTCCACACACACACCCCGGGCGACCCCCGCTCCCCCCGGCCGCACTCACTTCTTCAGCTCGGGCGGATGCGCTTTACTCATGGTGCCGCCTCAGTCAGGCCCGCCACAACCGCCTGGCGCTGCTCCGCACGGATCCCGCTCTAGCGTCACCACGTCCGCGGCTCAGCAACCAATCAGGGATGACGCCGAGGCCGTGTGCTTGCCCCCTTTCAGCCAATCAAGAGAACGCTAGGAAGGCATGCGTATGACGTCAAATCACTAAGCCAACCAGCGTGATCGCCGGTGTATTCCGCAGGTGACCTCACTGACCCGCCAGCCAATGCGGGCCGTGCCGCTTCCTCCCTTCCCTCCCGGCAGCGCCTCAGGAAGAACACGTGACTCACTTCCCCCGTATTCCTCAGAATAGGGGCCCTATCTATTTCGTGGCAGCTCGGGCGCAAAACAGTTGCCGAAGGGGCATCGGGAGCAGATGATGACAAGGCCAGTTCACCCCCGCAACCGTCAGCAGCGGGCTTGCCGTTGCACCATAAACCCTGAAGCACCAAAAATATCGATGCGCAGCTCCCCACAGCAATACGACCCTGCTAGTAGCAGTTAGCACCCCACTTACAGCAGATCCCATTGGAGCTAGAACCAGCTCAGCTCAAACGCAGCTTTGGGATCCACCGGTTTGATTCGGCTCATTTTAAAAGTTACCACCCCGTTACAAAACTCAGATGCCAATTCAGGTTTGAAACACGTCCAAAATTCAGATCTCGCTCTGATTCACATGGCACCAGTTTTCAAGAAAGAGGTGCCTGGAAACCAATCAGAAATTTCAATGCAGGAGAAACCTTCCAGACCTTTGCTGCCACCCCTTTCATCACTCCGATTAAATAGACAAGTCCCGGAACGGGCTGTAACATATAGATTGTAAGATCTTTGGAGACGGGACTTTCCACTGTTCTGTCTGCAAAGCACTTAGCACAATGGAGCTATTGTGCATTGTCCCCCAGACACAAAACATGATTACTAATAAGGTTGCCCTTTGGTTCCCAAGCAGTAAGTTGGAACTAGAGCTGTTTTTAAATGTTAGCAGTGAAACCCATGGGCTACAGCGCTGATACACAACGAAGAGTTCAAGATAGGAAAACACACTAAAATCAAAATCTAGCACTTCTCACGCGGTAGCCAAGACGAACCTTGGCGTAAGTAAAAACACAGGTGTTGTCATCCAAAATTTATTTTTGAATCAAACTCTTAGAAATCAGTTTTTAAAAGGACCGAACAAAATGGGTGTGTCCATTACAGCTGTTCCCGAGAATGTACAAAACAGGTCTTTCAGCTCACAATAAATAGAACCAGCCTAAGATCCTCGCTACAGTGTCTCCAGCCACAAGGACAGGACAAGGTGGTGCTGCTGTTGACTGGATGCCATTTCCCCTTTTCGCTTTGGTGCTGATCATCTCTCTGTATTGTGCTTTTACCTTGAAGACCACAGATTCAAAACTGCCTCCTCCAGTGGTTGAGTAGCTCCAAATCAGAGGCAGCCAGTAATGCTGCTCCATGACTCACGGAGTGAATTAGCCAGTAAAAAGCACCCACATTAGACGGAACCTGTCAGGGCTAGACAATAAGTTCTGCAGATGTGAGAGCAGCTGAGGAGGAGAAAATCCTGTCCCCAAAGCACTTTTTGTAATCACAACAGCCTAGAGAACCAGTGAGGCAGGAATACTGGACCTCTGAACTCTAGGGAATCAGTTCCAACCCAACCCAGTTAAAAGTTTCACTTCAAATCCTCCTAGCCCATCACATCATCACCACGAAAAGGACATGGAGACTGGATTTTTGGAGCCAGATCCTTAGTGGATTTAAACTGGCACAGCTCCACCGACACTAACAGAACTAGACTGATTTACATCTGCGGAGAACCTTGTCCTTAACTTCCGCAGGGCACTATTGAGGCATATGGTTCGGCATCACTGGAGAAGCTTACATTGCTGTTTTATCTGTCTTAGGGTGTCAAACTGGTGCCTTCCAGCAGCCCTAAATTCACAAGGGAAGTCAAGGTCGGTGGAGGACACTGCTATTATCAGCATGGTCTGTACATACACTAACCATTAACCCTTTGAGGACTGGGGCAAAGTCACTAGTCTGTCCTCTCCGCAAATCAGCCTCAGACCACCAAGCCCTTAAACCAAATCAGCTCTTGAATGGACCACTGCAATACTTGGAAAATACAAAATCACCCTTATCATCCATTTTCATTCCTCCATTTCCAACACGAATCTCCGTGTGCGCGTCTCTCTTTTAATAGGAACGGCACTTCTCCCTCTCTCTCCCCAAACAGACACAGTTTTATTGTGCAATGGCTGCCAAAGTCTCCTTCATTTTCTTGGTCATGCTGGGGATGAGATGCAGGTGATCGTCCACGCACTTCGTCACGCAGCTCTCCAGCTGTTGTTTCACCTGCTGCTCCTTGCTCCCTGAATCCAGGGAATCTTTGGCTTTGTCATTACAGTGCATCGTGCAGCGAGCCAAACGGTCCTGCAAACGAGAATTGCGGACAGTTAGAGTTCACATATGCCTCAGTTCCCAATCTCTGAACTGAGAACAGCACTGCCCTATTTCCCCGGGGTGTTGTGAAGGTAATTACAGACTGGGAGGCTCTCAGACACAATGGTAAGGGGGCGGGAGCATCGAAATACCGCAGATAGATCAAAGTGTTCCCTCTGCCCATTCCCTAGCTGCTCCAAGGACAGAGAACTCCTGCCTCCCCACTTTCAGGCTAGCACCTTTCACCAGCACTAGAACCAGATCACTGAAAAATCTATCCTAACGATACACGTTCTCTTTGCAGGAGGTTCTCCTTCCTGATGACCTGAGCTTTCAAGCGTTGTGAGGCATAGCGAGCTAGGACTTAACACAGACAAGAACTGTGAGTGTCCAATACCCCCGTCCCTTCTCCAAAATGAGATGCCCTGTTCATGTTACTGAACTCCCTATTTGGGGACGTCTCCTTCTGTCTCTGTTACTTTTGGAATGGGGTTTGGCACAGCACCGACTCGCCCCACACCCCACAGCCGTGTCCATCCACAGCAAACCTCGGCACACGACTTGAGATTAAACCGCGGTAAGATTCCATTGGGAGCTGGGACCCAATAGACCTCCACTGTCAATACTATTGCCCTCTGGGACGTCAGTGCTAATCCACACCGGGGTCCATCGGTCACCGTCTCCTCACCTGAAACCGCTCCAGCTCTTTGGTGACAATGGCCTGGGCCTGGGCCAGGGGCGCATGGCAACGCTCGATGCAGTGGTGCACTTGCTGCATAGAGGCCGTGTCATTCGCGCAGCAGTCGGCGCTGCACCGAAACATGTTACCCTGCAAAAGAGCGGGAAGGAAAGGCAGCTAGGATCCGGCTGTGGGCTCCGTGGAGCCAAAGGCCGGGCTTTTCCAAAGCTAGCACCTGTCGCAATCCACATCTGAATTCCCCCCCCCCCATACACACACAGATCCCACTCAGGGGGGCCCTGTGCATATCTGCAGACCTCCCAACCACCTGGGGTTTGCGGAACTGCCTGGCTTTGACCCCCAGGTCTCCTTGGGCATAGCACTCACCCGCCCACCCCCAATTCGGTGAGGGGCCCAGATCCCTGCGCACACACGTCCGTGGGCTTGGGGGCAGAGCTCACTGATCCCTCCCCCCCCCCTTCACTCAGGGTCCAGGGCACACGGGGGGGGGGGGGGCTAGGCTCGCTGGTTTCCTCTCCCCATTGCCAGAGAGGCCCAGGCTCAGAAAGCAGGGGGGGGAGGCAGTAAATGGGGGATCTGCTGGGGGGGCAGCACAGAAGGGGGGCGGGGGGCAGCACAGAAGGGGGGCGGGGGGGCAGTGGGGAACCCCCCCCCCCCCGTTACCTGCATCTTCCGGATGTTCTCCCGCTCCAGCCCCTGCACCATGCTGTCGATGACCTCCTGCATCCGCCGCTGCTGCGCCTCCGCCATGGCCCCTGCCGGCAGCGCCCACGTGGGCTGGAGGACACCGGCTGCCCCCTCCGTTCGCTTCCGGGTCAGCGCGGCCAGCGCTTCCGGGGGAGGGATTCCCTGGCTGGGGAGAACAGCGGCCTCTGGTGCCCGACGGTGGGAACTGCAAGCCAGGGATTCCCCCGGCTCCCTCTGCCGAGAGACTCGCGCGTCCACCGCCTGCCCGGCACCGCTCACGGGAACACCCTGTGACTGTCCCCGGCCCGGCCAGGGCGGGGGGAGAGAGGGAGAGAGGGAGTGGATGGGGATAGATAGATAGATAGATAGATAGATAGATAGATAGATAGATAGATAGATAGAGGGGTGGATGGGGATGGATAGATAGATAGAGGGGTGGATGGGGATAGATAGATAGATAGATAGATAGAGGGGGTGGATGGGGATAGATAGATAGATAGAGGGGTGGATGGGGATAGATAGATAGAGGGGTGGATGGGGATAGATAGATAGAGGGGGTGGATGGGGATAGATAGATAGAGGGGTGGATGGGGATAGATAGATAGAGGGGGTGGATGGGGATAGATAGATAGATAGAGGGGGTGGATGGGGATAGATAGATAGATAGAGGGGGTGGATGGGGATAGATAGATAGATAGAGGGGTGGATGGGGATAGATAGATAGAGGGGTGGATGGGGATAGATAGATAGATAGATAGATAGATAGATAGATAGATAGATAGATAGATAGATAGAGGGGTGGATGGGGATGGATAGATAGATAGATAGAGGGGTGGATGGGGATAGATAGATAGATAGAGGGGTGGATGGGGATAGATAGATAGATAGAGGGGTGGATGGGGATAGATAGATAGATAGGAAGGATATGAGTGTTGTAAGTGGGATCCTTGCCCCTCTGTGTTTCTATGGTGTATTTGGGCTCTGTGTACCATTTCCCCTCCACAACCTCTCCCTGTCAATGACACAGACATTTCATTTTCTTTTAACTTCAGGAATTGCACAAGAGCTCAGCCTCTGCTGGAAAAGAAACTGCTGGGGCCCAGGCTGCAGTGGAAACAATAATAAGCTCGCTGTACAGACACGCTCTTTGACACACAGCTTCCTTCACTCTGCCAATTTGAAGTCATGGCAACGTCCTGGAAGAGGGCGGATCGCACAGGAGGGAGATGAACAAGGTATGGCCGCTGCACAGGCTGGAAAGGAGAAGGTGGGAAGAGGGATTTCCTGGTGAGCTTCCTCACACTGCACAAAGGGCCTGGAGGTGAGGCCTGGAGCAAAGGGACTGACCAGACACTGTTAAGTAGAGGGGGAAATGCTAATAAACAACACGGGGATGAACAACTTTTTGTTCTGGGCTCTTTAATTCTGTACCATGCTTAGATACAAAGGGAGAGGCACCAGACACAAATGACAGCGAGCTAGATTATTTCATTAGTATTTGCACCCTAGGAGCCCAGTTCCGGGACTGGGAGCCCACGGGGCTAAGCGCTGTACAAACACTGAATGAAAAGAGGGTCTCTGCCCCCAAGAGTTTATAATCAGAAGCACACTGGGAAAAATAACCCTGATTATAGATCTATAATAATGGAATCTAAAGTTGCTCTTTAGAAGGCATCTTGGAGTCACTGTGGATAGTTCTCTGAAAACTTCAACTCAAGGAGCAGCAGCAGTCCAAAAGACTACCAGATGGTTAGGAACTACAAGAAAAGGGATGGGAAATCAGACAGATAACATCATAATGCTACTATATAAATCCATGGTGTGCCTGCCTCTTGAATTATGTGTCACCTCCTCTGAAAATGAATCTAGTGGAACTGGAAAAGGTTCAGAGGAGGACAACAAATATGATCACAGATATGGAATGGCTTTCAGAGAAGGTGAAAGTCTTCTTCTTATCCTCTTCGCTCCTGGTGGAGCATAAGGCGCCAACCATTCTTCTCCATTCCCTGAAGATTTGGTTGACGTTTCTGTAGCATTCATTTTTTACATGGTGGATTGCTAGCCCAACACAAAACCCTCCTCCTTTCACATCTTGGGCTTGGGACCAAGCAATGGCGGAGTTGAAGGTGAAAGTAAAAAGATTAAATCTGTTCATTTTAGAAAAGAGAAAACTGCCCAGGGTTTTGATAGAGGTTTATAAAACCATGAATGGTGTGGGAAAAGTGAATAGGGAAGTTTTATTTACCCTTTGCTACAATACAGAACCCCGGGGTCACTCAATGAAATGAATAAACAGCCGGTTTAATACCAAGGACAGGAATGCACAAAATGCAGTTAACCTGTGGAACTCAGTGCCATGGGATGTTGCGATGCCCAGAAGTATAACGGTTCGAAACGGGTTACTAGATGCATTCAGGGAGGATAGGTCCATCCATAGCTATTAGCAAGGGATGTAATCCCATTCCGGGCTTGTCCCTAAACCGAAGCTGGAGGGGAAGACGGGTGGATCAGTCCCCTATGATAGGATATTGGTCCCAGTAGGACAGTAGTTATGTTCTGAATCTAGAGATCGGTACTGTCAATAGATGCTGTGAGAGGAATGACTAGATAGCTGAAGTCCAGTTGTAAGAGTCTCCATTTAACTGTGAATGCCGGATTGAGTTTAGTGGGGGGGGGGGGGTGGTGCTCCCCTGGGGTGATACTGATAACCCAACCCCCAGAGCTGGAGAAACGGATCCCCTGGGGGAGTCCCCGGCTGCCCACCCGCCCCCTCCCCGGAGTGAAAGTGGAGCTAGTGCCGGGTTATTTCCAGCGAGTCCCCACCCCTGAGTCAGGGCGTGTCCTGCTCTTTTGTGCCAAGCCCAGCGGGGCTCTCGTGATTAGCCTCCGCGGCGCACTGGAGAGCAGCGGAAGCCGGGACCTCCGGAGCAGCGGGTGAGTGGCCGGTTTTCCAAGCTCGCCGCGTCGGCTCCTGCTGCGGCTGGCGGCGCCCGGGCTCCCCGGCGACCTCCGCTTCCCAGACGCGGCGGGGCGGCTCCCCAGCCCCCTCTCCTCGCAGCGCTGGGGGCTTGGGGACCCCGAACCTGCCTCGCAGGGGGGTGGGAGCGCTCCCGGGTCCCTTCCCCCTGTTGTAAGCGCCGGGAGGGGCGCGCACTGCCTGACCCAGGGGCGCACGGGTGGGCAGGGGCGCACGGGCGGGCAGGAGCGCACGGCCCGAAGCGCGCTGCCAGCGGACTCGGGGCCCGGGTGTCCTCCCCCCTTCTCCGCTGGACGTGGGAAAGAGGAACCCTCACGCGTGGGAAAAGGGAACCTGACTCAGAGACACCCTCTCTGCTGCGGACGCCCCGGGAAGGGCCCGGCCCGCCTGCGTTTGGCTCGGCAGGCGGTGGGGAGTGGAGGTGGGTGGGGAGGAGGAAGGAGTCAGCCTCCAGGTAGGGCACCAACGGGCTTCTAGTGAGCTGAGGGTGTGGGGAGGGGCAGGAAGGTGGCAGCTCTGGGAAGGAAAGCGGGAGCCGGGGGCAGATTCTACTCCTGCTTCCACCAGTGTGATCCTGGCAGCACCCCCCTGAAGGTAATGATCCTCTCCGGATTGAGAGGGGAATGGCTCAGGGCCTAGGAAACAGTTAGTGGTGCAGATCCAATTTGGTGGGGTTTGGAGGGTCTGTTGGAGGAGGAGGCGGTGGATATGGGAGGCAAGAAGCAGTCAAGCAAATCTTGCATCTGCTCTTCCAGGTAACTGATCCCTAAGACTTTCAGAGTTTCCATTACAAGCCCTAGGCTAAGTCCTAACAATGCCCTGGGAAAGGCAAGCAGGTCCCCTCTAAATCATTGATTTACATTCAGCAAAATCCCATTCTAAGAATAAAAGGCGGGTTTCTAGGTTTGGATGTGTACTTTCCCCTTTAAAAAGCCTCGTCTCTGTGGAGAAGTTATTCCGGAATAAGGCTGGGTGTGAATTTAAAGTACAAGAGCTAGTCCAGGATAGGTGCCTGTGTGGACACTCGCTTATTCTGGAATGACTGTCTGAAGGAGAGCTTTGTGTGGCTCCGGAGCTTGTCTCTTGCACCCACACAAGTTGATCCAATAAAAGATATTGCCTCACACACATCCCTCCCTGGAATAGAACAGCCTGTCCTACAGTAGCTATTCTGGTCAATTTCACTGTAAGAGCTGGTAAGTGTGTGGATGCATATGTCTGTGTATGTGATCCAGTATAAGTCAGAGATCTGAGACGCACCCTACAGCCACTTCCCCTAAAAAACCTATATGCTAGTCCCTTTGACTTCAGTGGGACTGCTCGTGATAGTATAGCGTTAAGCAGGGACAAAAGGATTTGACAGGTTCAGGCTTAGGGCTTTCATAGAGCTGCAAATGTTGCCTTTGGCGATGAAAAGATTATGCCATTCCTGGTTATCTTTTGGGTGGGATAGGGAGGGTGGAATCTAACAATTCAGGCTGAACAGCAAACTGTCTATGTTTGGTGGGAAGAGCTATCCTGCAAGTGTTCTGTTAGATTTTCTGCTTTATTTACCAGGCACCGAATCCTCTTGTTTTTCAGATCAATTTTCCATTGGGGCTGGGTCTCCTCTCAGATCTATTTAAGCCATTAACTTTGATCAAGACACTGATGTAAATCAGGAGTGATAGTGAGAGAACGGGTTCCCTTTAAGTTCAACAGGACAGAAGTTCAGTGGGAACTTTGAATACAGGGCTTGAATCACCAATGACATACACCTAGTGGTTTCAATTACACCAGTACAGAATGGATGGACCGAACTTCCATTCTGATTTGGTAACATTTTACACCCACTCTTCACCAATGGAAATGGCAAAGCAGGCCCAAAGACAGCAGGATTGGCCCTCTCCTTTTTTATTTGCTTCAGGCCTGACTCTGGATCATGTCAGACAGAATTAAAAATCATTCTGAAGGGACTCTAGCAACCTGTTACAGCCTGAGTTCTGTTCCAGGCAGTCTCGCTGAAGATTCCAAAAGTTCATAATATGTTTCAGTGGGAGTTGTCAGGAACAGTTGCCCTAGATCTTGTGGGGATGTCTCTTCCTTGTGTTAGAATAATAGAATATTAGGGTTGGAAGGGACCTCTGGAGGTCATCTAGTCCAACCCCCTGCTTAAAGCAGGACCAATCCCCAACTAAATCATTCCAGCCAATTTGTTTGTTTGGTTTTTTGGTCACCTCATTTATTTTTAGGCTGTCTTCCCAGTCTCTTTGTTTATATGAAAAAAACTCTGCTTTTGTTGTTTTCTCTAATCAGTTTGAACACACACATCTGTGTTACTCCTACTTCTGGATACAAACAACTTGAGCAGTACAATGGAGGCGGAAAAACCTCTGTGGAACTTTGAAGTTGGGTTTTTTTTTTTTTCAATTAATGTCTTGCTAAAAGGGATGAAAGCAACTCAAATCAGGCTCTAGGTTTGGGGTTTTAGTTTTGCAAAACCCCCCCACCAATTGAAAATTTCCCTCAATTTACTTTTAAAATTCATGGAATTTAAGTTCACTTAAAACAAAAATCAAAGTTTCCTCTCCGAAATGTTTTGCAGCCCAGGGATACTAAGCCAAAGTGAAACAGACTCCATTGGTTCCTCTCCACTTGCACAATGAAAAATAAATCAATGTGGTCGGAATAGTGAAAAGGACATTACGGGCTTGACTGTCCACTGCGCTGCACTTTGTGTAGTTACATACACCAGTGCAAAGTGGGTGTGAGTGTTAACAAATCAATGGTAGCAGTCCACACCTGCTTTGTACCCATATAAATTACCTGCACAAGGTACAAGTCCATGGAGAATTAGGCTCTGGATTACTATGAGTGGAAGATGTCAGTGGCACTTCTAACTTTGACCGCCCACTCAAGATGTGCATTTAATCAAGAGGACTGGGAGATGGGCTTTTTTAATTCTGGAAACTGTGGATAAATTAATTCTCTTCTGTCAGGGGTTTCATTCATCTATCTTCCACCTCATTCAAAAATCTCAATGTTTTTGTCCTGCATGATCATTGATCCAGTCCATCTCCTCCTCTGCTTTTATCCAGAGGCTCCCGAGTCCCATTTTCAAAAGGGACTTGGTCACGTAGGGGCCTGACTCCCATGGTCTTTCAGTGCAGTGAATGCATTACATTGAAAGTTGATTAGACTCAGGCTCCTAAGGGTCCATGTCACTTTTGAAAATAGCACTTAGGAGCCTAAACGGTCATGTACACTGCAAAAAAAGTAAACTCCCACGACAGCAAGTCTCAGCGCCTGGGGCGGCTGAAAAACAGCAGCATAGACGTCCCTGCTCAGGTTGGAGCCCAAGTCCGACGGCCTGTGAGGTGTGTGGGTCTCCGAACTCAAACTCCAGCCTGAGCAAGAACCTCTCACTACTGTTTTTAGCCCCGTCTCTCATTGGAATTCACTGGAAATCTGGGTGTTCAGCACCTTTCAAATCAGGCCTTGAGAGAAGTTGTCTCAATGGGAGTACCCAGAAGCTGAGATCCCCAAAGTAAGTGGACAGTCTCTGGGGACACTGAGGCTGAAAATATTGATCTCTCAACTTGTCATTGTCCAGGGACAGCTTTCTGGGTCTCTGGTCCATGTAGAAAATCAAAATGGGAGAATTTTTAAAATTATGTGGAATTAATTTTTTAACCTCCCCAGCTCTTGATAAACTGAGTGGCAGGATCACACCTGGGTGCAATAATAGATCACGTATCACTAATGAACAGGGGAATGTCAAGATTGTCTGGAATGGAAGTAAGGTCTAGAATGAGGGAAACGGAGAACATCACAACACAGAATCCTAGAAGCGTAGGATTTGAAGGTCACCTAGTCCAATCCCCTGCACTCAAGGCAGGACTACATAATAACTAGACTGTTCTGGATAAATAGTTGTCTAACCTGTTCTTAAAACCTCTAATAATGGATATTCCACAATGTCCCTAGGCAATTTGTTCCAATGCTTAACTACCCTGACAGTTATGCATTAGAAAAAACTTCCTAACCCAAATCTCCCTTGCTGCAATTTAAGACCATTGCTTCTTGCTCTATCCTCAGAGGTTCAGGAGAACAATTTTCCACTGCAAATAAACTGTCCATGGAATCTTCAGAGCTTTAAAAGTAAGTTCCAGCTGTGGGTTTTCATGGAATTATATATTCTAACTGCAAATACTCAGAAGTGTGCAGAACAATGAGCCTTTTAAAGAAGATGGTAATTAAAACCAGAAGAGTAAATCCTATACCTAGATATCTGAATTCTAAATTCGAATCTCTTTCCCAGATCTCTGGGTAATTTAGTTAAAACTGAGCAAAAAAATTTCAGCTGAAACACTGGGATAAAATTTTTCAGATTTGCTGAGACCAAAACTTTTTGCAAATTTGTGTTGATTCTGCTGAATTGTTGGTTTGCACCCTCTGTCCCCTCCGCCCCAATCAAACGTTTTTTTCTGACCCGTCTGAAATGAAATACTTCAATCTTTTAGATTTGAAACTACTTTGTTTCTCAACTTCAATTTGACTTTGTAAACATTTAAAAAATGTTTTCAGATGGTTGAAATTGAATGGCTAGGCAGCAGTTCTGTAGAAAAGGACCTGGGGATTACAGTGGATGGGAAGCTGGATAGGAGTCAGCAGTGTGCCTTTGTTTCCAAGAAGGCTCACACAGATTTGGGCTGTGTAAGTAGGAGCATTGCCAAGAGGTCGAGGGATGTGTTTATTCCCCTCTATTCGACACTGGTGAGGCCACATCTAGAGTATTGCGTCCAGTTTTGGGGCCCCCACTATAGATAAATTGGAGAGAGTCCAGTGGAGGGCAACAAAAATGATCAGGAGGCTGGGGCACATTACTTAACAAGGAGAGGCTGAGGGAACTGGAGTTATTTAGTCTGCAGAAGAGAAGTGGAGAGGGGGGATTTGATAGCAGCCTTCAACTACCTAAGGTGGTGGGTTCCAAAGAGGATAGAGCTTGGTTGTTCTCAGTGATGACAGAACAAGGACCAGTGGTCTGAAGTTACAGTGCGGGAGGTCTAGGTTGGCTATTAGGAAAAGCTTTTTCACTAGGAGGGTGGTGAGGCACTGGAATGGGTTACCTAGGGAGGTGGTGGAATCTTCTTCCTTAGAGGTTTTTAAGGTCAGGCTTGACAAAGCCCTGGCTGGGATGATTTAGTTGGAGTTTGTTCTGCTTTGCACAGGGGTTGGACTAGATGGTCTCCTGAGGTCTCTTCCAACCCTAATCTTTTATGAGTCTATTAAATGAAATGTTCGTTCAGCCTACACCAGTACACTTTCTTTTCAAAATGTCCAGCAAATCCCAGCTCTACTTGCATTACCTTTCAAAGGAAGCTTACAAAGAGTTTTGCAAACCGTCTTGAGATTATTATCCAATTTTATAGATCAGTTAATGGACACACTGCAAAGTTAAGGGCCAATGGGAGTTAGGCACCTAGGCATTTATGAAAATTCCACAGATGCCCATCGACCTCTTTAGATACCTAAATATCTTTAATAATCTGTCCCCAAAAGACCTGTTCAAGGTCACATGGCAAGCAGGTGGGAGATGCTGGGATAAGAATCCATCTGTCCAGATTCCCTGGCCTATGCTCTAGTTACTGGACAATATGCTGTCTGTAGCTAACTAGTTATTCTAGTAATGGAGCCAAACCTTGTTCATTTTCATGGTGTGAGATTCGCCCCCGGAGCAGAGGGCTGAAACAAGACAGGACAACACTTATGTCCTCCAAACAGAATTTAAGTGATATCTAGGCCATGGGCTCATGCTCTGCACAGGACTGAATTCCACCCGCTTGCGGACTTACAACCGTGAAGTACAACCATGCACACCGCAGCTGAGAGAGATTGCTAAGATAACAGTATTCCAGTGAGTTCTCCTCTTGCTCAAACTTCATTATTTGTGCAATATGCACTATAGTACACTTCATGGTTTACTCTCTATCCTGGTAAACCCCAGGGGTCAGAATAAATGAATATATAGATTTTTTTGTTTAAATCACATTTGTTCTCTGGGTATTAACTGCGTGTTAGGCTACAGAGCTCCCATTCGTTATTATTTGTATTGCAATAACTCTTAGCAGCCCTCGTCATGGATCAAGACCCCATCGTGCTAGGTGCTGTACAAATCCAGAACTAAAAAGGTCAAATGAGGTGCCACTGTAAATTGCAGGCATCAAAAGGTAGGATTGGCAAAGAAACCTAATGCAGTTAAGTACCGGACTCCCAAATGAAATTTCATATTTCTCTGGAAATCCCATCCTTTATATTTATTGGAAACCAGCATATGTTTAGCATGGTTCAAAATGATATTTGAAGTCTTGGATATCTATAAATGTAAGTATTGCTGTAATTCTTAATCTGTCTTTGCCTGTTAATAGTTGTTTGTTCAATACAACTCGGATGTTAGTAGTTATCTCAAAGGTGAATGTAGCCCATTGTAACAAGAACGTTGGTAGACAGTTACTGCCTTTTGCCTCGAAGAATGAAGCAGTTATGTTATTTCTTTACAGTGTCAGGAAGAACCAGCCCCATTGACTTAAGTTACCTTTGGATAGAAGCAGAGAGGATGAAGTCTGTCAATTATTTTCTAGGACGCTTCACTTTGTCAACACTCCCTCTTTTTTTATTGCAGATAATCATCTGTTTGTGGACCTTGACGTTAATATTTTAACTGAATAATATGGCAAAGGTGAGTGTGTTTGCTCGCAGGTATCAGGCAGTGCCAGGTAGCCTCAGTCCCCGCATTGACTACATTTATCTGATCAGTGCAATTATATTTACTTAGATAAATGATGTAGCAAGAACAGGCTAGCACTGCCTGACACAATGGGAAGGACTCATTGCTGCCTACTTCCTCATACTAGAATGTGGATTATCTTCAGTAATCAATATCTACTAAGGGCAAGGTCTTGCACCAAAATCAATGAGCTTTGCTATTGACACATAGAGACGCCAAGAAGTCACTTAGTCCTATGACAGTAAGCACAAAAGGCTCCTAAGAATTCTACAGTGCCCATCCCAGCTGTATCCAGCTAGTCATGGAAAATGCCTAAGCTCCTCCCGCCAAATAGCCCCTGTTAAGGCATTAAGGCCCAGATCCTTAAAGTATTTAGGCACCTAGGTGCCTAAATACCTTTCAGGATGTGGGCCTAATGGCCTTATGCAGCGAGCATTGAAATTAATGGAAAGACTCTCATTGTGGGAACAGAAGCAGGCAGAGTGATTTCAATGGATTGGGTGTCAAGATCCAGGTTCTAATCTCTGTGACATGCTCAAGTCACTCCACCACCTCCCTGTGCCTCTGTTTTCCCCATCTGTGAAATGGGAATGATGGTATTTGCCCACCTTTGTAAAAGTGCTATGTAGGAGCCTTATAGGAAATTGATCCTGTCATGGTGATATGGATAACTATGGATACTAAAGGGAGACGCCACAACTGGGTTTAACAAAGACGCCAGATTCGCAGGCCAGGAAAATGGAGTCCTGTATTGAACAGCAGAATAAGTACATTGCAGGCAGCAGCCAGGTGTTTCCCATGCCAATGTGGCTTAATCCTCAATTGAAAGAGAAGCCCCCCTCTAGGAGTGTCTCTCTTGCAGGGGGAGGTGGTGGCTTAGGGCAGATTTAGGCTTAGGACCCAGTAGGAGAGGGATAGATAATAAGACAGAAATTATCATAGTGCCACTATATAAACCTGTGGTATGCGCACACCTGGAATACTGTGTACAGTCTTGTTTCCTCATCTCTAAAAAGATACATTAGAATTGGAAAAGGTACAGAGAAGGGCAACAAAAATGATTAGGAGGATGGAACAGCTTCAACATGAGGGGCGAGTAGAAAGACTGGAACAGTTTGGCTTGGAAAAGAGATGACTGACAGGGTGGGGTATGACCGAGGTCTATAAGATAATGAATGGTGTGGAGAAAGTGAATAGGGAAGTGTTATTTACTCCTTCACATAACACAAGAAGCAGGATCACCCAATGGAATTAATAGGCAGCAGGTTTAAAACAAAGATACTCAAGTGTTTCTTCATGCAATACATCGTTGACCTGCGGAACTCCTTGCTAAGGGATGTTGCAAAGGCCAAAAGTATAACTGGATTCAAACAAGAATTAGGTAAGTGCATTGAGGATAGGTCCAGCCCAGGGTGTTAGCCAAAGATGGTCAGGGATGCACCCCCATGCTCTGGGTGTCCCTAGTCTCTGTTTGTCAGAAGATGGGACTGGATGACAGGCGATAGATAGATCACTCGATAATTGCCCTGTTGTGTTAATTCCTTCTGAAGTACTTGGCATTGGCCACTGTCGGTAGACAGGATACTGGAGTAGGTGGACCACTGGTCTGACCATTCTTATGTAACCTGGTGTATGGCTAACTGGACTCTCACCTTACCTAAACACAAACCCACTCCCCAGGTTTGTAACTGGTCTCCCCAACCTAGGAGAATCTGTATATAACTAGGATTTTTCATGTGTTCTTCTCTGGTTCTGTCTTTAACAAGTGATGTTCTGTATATTTAGTCTGGAAACCGAGGCACAATCAAGCCAGCCTTGGGCTTCAATGCTGAGGAAGATGCACAGAAACTAAGGAAGGCCATGAAGGGGCTTGGTAAGCTCGTATTTATTGTTATGACTAACCCTCTCGCTTTGGCATGCCAGCATCCTGCGTGTTGTCCAGCTCACTAGAGCAAAAGTTTGGTAACTTGTGTTCCTCTACTGACTCCTGCCCCAAGCTCTCTACAAACAGGAGATGTGGATCTATTCAGGAAATGCAGCCACTTCTGGGGTGGAACAGGGCAGCTGTGTTATAGTATATAACATTACAAGGCACAAATAAAGAACACTGTCCAAATGGAAGGAATTTCAATGTAACACTATCTGAGCAGAGGGAATTTAAAGGGGCAGAATCTCATCCCCAGATTGGGAAAGGACAGCACTGCCTCAAACCTTACAAGAAGGGGGTGGAGTTTTTGTTTTCTGGATGTTTGATCGTGGAGAGCAGCTGAACCCTACCTGCCTATCACTAGCATCTCAGCGGCTCCTTCACACATGGAGAATAAATCTATCCCCACAACACTCCTGCACAGTAAGGAAGCATCATTATCTCGACTCTCTAGATGGGGGAACTAGGGCACAGAGAAGGATGCAGGGATTCTGTCCAAGGTTGCCCAGAAAATCTGTGGCACAGCTGGACTCGAACCCAGCTCCAAGCCCTGGCTTTAACTGCAAGACTGTCCTTAATCAGCCTGTGATTTGTCTCTCCTGGAACAGGATGCTCCCAACACCCTACTAGGGTACTATGTCAGGACTGCCTCTGTGGGAAGAGGGCTCTCTTGTAAGCTGTCAGTGCCCACTTTTGTTGTCTTGGGGGTCTCCCGTCTAACTGATGGCTGGGCTTATGAGGTCAGACTGTCTCTCAGCCCAAAGTGGCATGGCTGGAGGTCACGATAAAATGATTTCCTAACAAGGGGAGGCTAAAGAACTTCCGAAGTGTGTAACCCTTACAGCCAGTCAGTTACAGCCCCACCTAGGGAATCCTGTCTCTTTAGAGAAAGCTGTAGCACCGTAGGTTCTTTCCTTTGGAGGTTCTCCAGTTCGATCCCCGATATGTTGGCCAACATGGTTGCCAACAACACATGTGGTCTAGTGCTAGTTAGAATATCAAGGTTGGAAGGGACCTCAGGAGATCATCGAGTCCAACCCCCTGCTCAATGCAGGACCAATCCCCAATAAAAGCATCCAACAGATTTTTTTGCCCCATATCCCTAAATGGCCCCCTCAAAGATTGAACTCACCACCCTGGGTTTAGCAGGCCAATGCTCAAACCACAGTTCTCTAGTGCCGTAGAAAATCAGGTTTTTGAAGGAATAAAAAACGGTTTGTGTCATACCTGGCAAATCAACTGAGTTGCCTGCTTCAAAATTAATACATAGTTATATTAACAACCTGGCTGGCTTTCCTGTGTCTCCCCCAGGTACAGATGAAGATGCTATCATCAATATCGTGCCCAAGAGAAGTATATCCCAACGTCAAGAAATTCTAATCACCTATAAATCCACTATTGGCAGGGTAGGTAGCCTCCCAATGTGATGATTATGATCTAGACAATTCCTGGACTGCATGATTTATCTGGAAAATGTTAATGACTTCCCTCATTCAGTTGTGGAGAGGCAAGACAACTTTTGCTGGCCTTAGCATAAAGCTCACTGTAATCTCTGTTCACTTCAGTGCGGTTGCTCGTCCAAGGAAAATTGTAGGGTAGCTGATAAGTTTATCCACCAAAATGTAGCAGAAATTTGGTCAAACAATCTACCTACACACTTGCCTTTATGCTATCTAGTGGATGATCCTTAAAACCACGTGGCAATATAATCTCAGGTATGATTCGTTACAAGTGACTTTTCCTATGATACTTGGCGCAACTGCTCCTAGCAATCCTTCGGTGACCATCCAAGTTGTACCCAGTGAGAATGACTAAGTTATGACTTTGTTCCGCACCTGCTTATGGACTCTTCTGCCATATAACTTCTGTTTAGGCATTTGATGCCTTGCCCATAGACCACTGAAGTTAATGGAATGACACTCGTTGAGTTTAACGAGCTTTGGATCAGACTTTAAAGCCCAAAGCATCAAGTCTCCACTAATTTTCAGGATTTGGGTTTTTCTTTAGTTCCATTTTTTCAGAGGTGCTGCGTACTAACACCCCCAAAACTGAAGTCCAGGGGATCTGCTGGTGGCTGGATGCCCAGCAAGTTCTGGCTCTCAAACTGAGCACTCCAATGTAGTGGACCCTCCTACCTATGCCCGTGGTGAGAAGGGTTGCTGAATGTCCAGATCCCCTGGCACCAAGGGGTTAATAGCCGAATCAGTTTAACTTGCTTAATCTGACATTAATGAAATACCTTTTATCTTGTGTAAACATTCTGTGCACCTGCTGCTTGGGTGTTGGGCAGGCGCTTCTGTGCCTGTGAAGAAAGTGGTTACAGAGAAACAGATCTGTTCCCTGGAAGCAAAGGTTACCTTTATACTGTAAGCTCTTCAGGGCATCTTTTTATTGTTTGTACAGCACCTAACACAATGGGCTCATGGTCCATGATTGAGGCACCTAAGGGCTGGTCTACAGTCGGGTCTACAGTTTTATCCATCTAAACGGCATACAACAACATACACCAACCTTACATGGATGTGACAAGGCCTGATTCATTAATGGGTTTTTAAAAGGCTTTGGGATCCTCAGATGAAAGGCACCATAAAAAGCATGAAAAATTTAAAACTAAACTAAACTAAACTAAAAAAAACCCCAACCAACACAAAATCACACTTTTAAGCAGATCACTGCAAAGACCCTTATTTGGAAACTGGGCTAGTTTTCTTAATGCTTGTCAGACTCTCTGAAGCCTGTGAATCAGACTGTTGCTGCACTTACGAACAATCTTGTAGGTATAATAGCCTTAAAGTAAACTAGTAGATAGGTAAAGCAGATTAAATCGCAGTTAGTACTAACTCCTTGAAAAGCATTGTTTATTTGCTTGTTAATGGATGGAGCATGAGGCTTAGGGAACAGTGGGGTGAATTACCAGGTGTGCAAGCCACTATTAAGGTGGGTCAGTAGGTCACACTGCCATGAGTTTTATTAGCAGAGGCTTACTGAGCCAGAAACAGCTATACCAGACTAAGCACCTTTATACTGGTCTAACTGCATCCCCACTGGGAGGGTGGGAAGGGTTGTATCACTAAGTATACTGGCCCAGATAAGGTGGCACATCTTTCTAGTGTAAACTAGCCCTGAGTTGATGCCCACGTTCTCCTCTGCCTATCCGCACAATGATTAAAACCAAAACGTGGAACGAACATGGCTTTAGACAGAAATGTTACACGCCCACATTAACAAGTGAATGGCGAAGCCGCTAAAATCCGGCATGAATGACGTTGGGGGGAAGATGTAAAAAATAACTTCTCAGGTGTCTCATTCTCATTCCCAACCCAATCCCTCACGTAGTGTTACTCATCAGTAGAGATCAAAGCGCTTCACGGTCTTTAATGTGTTTATTCCCACAACACCCCTAGGAGGCAGGACGGTGTGAGGATCCCTGTTTTACAGCTGGGGAACTGATCCCAGAGAGACTGAGGTACTGGCTACACTACAGATGCTATGGCACTGCAGCTCTGCCCCTCTAGCACTGTAGCATAGGCACTCGCTACAGCGACGAAAGGGGTTTTCTCACTGCTGTGGTCAATCTACTCCCTTGAGAGGCAGTAGCTAGGTCAAGCAAAAATTCTTCCATTAGCCCTGGTGGAGACACCATCAGGTTGGCTTCACTGCATCTCTCAGGGGTGTGAATTTTTCACACCCCCTGAGCGACATGGCTAGATCAACCTATATTTCAGGTGTGGATCTAAGCCACTTGCCCAAGCGGATGCAATCTACGGTGGAGCAAGGGAATGAACCTGGTCTCATCGGCTAGTGCCCTAACCACTGGACTATCTGAATGCAGAGCAGGAGTTAGATAGTATGTACTGGAATTACCAGAGTTTGAATTCAGCCAGGAGTTTTCTATAGAGTAGCAGGGGCGCTGGAACAATTTATATAGCGGGGGTGCTGAAAGCCATTGAATCAAACTGTAAACGCTGGATATGATGGGAACCATTTCAAGCCAAGGGATGCAGCAGGATGTCCTGAACCTACGTAGAAAAGTGGGGATTTTTGTTCTCATGGCTATTTATCACCTTCCCTGGTTTTCTAGGATTTGATTGACGATTTGAAGTCTGAGCTGAGTGGGAATTTTGAGAAGGTGATCATCGGACTGATGACTTCCATCACACTGTACGATGTGCAGGAATTGAAGAGGGCCATGAAGGTTGGTAACTATTCATTGATGTTCCCAAAAGACCAGCAAGTTCAATATGTGGTATGAATTAATCATTCCTCACGCAACTTCTCCCGAGGGAGGAAGAAAGAATGTATGACAGGGTGCTAGTCATGTCACTTAACACGATTCTGGAAGGTGCTCTCTGCTACTAAGCTAATGAGGGTTGTATAAGAACCTGAATAGAACGTGGGCATTAAATCTGCAAACACTTTCTGGACTATGTTCTTTCATTTTCTTCTACTGTGCGATAAGAAAATGAACACGGTGATGTGTTAGGCATAAGACAGCCAGACTGTTAAAAGTTGCAATATGAATTACTTTCACGCTAAGGGCCATGCATTGCCCTTTATCCTGCTACCCATTTGCAAAATCAGGCTTGACACTGAAAGAGGTACATGGTCTATGCACTAATAAGAAAATAATAATGGCCACACTGAGTCAGATCAGTGGTCTGTCTAGCACAGTAACTTGTCTAGTGACGGCAGCTGATGCAAGATGCTTCAGAGGGAATGAACCAAACAGGTCAATTTCAAGTGATCCTGATTCTCTGTTCCTGTCGTCCTTCAGCCAGCAGTTTAGGGGTGCCCGGAGCATGGTCATCCCTGACTATCTCCGCTGATAGCCATTGATGGACCTGTCCGCCAGGAATTTATCTAATTCTTTTTTGAGCTGAGTTGGCCTTCAACAAACCTGGCATTTATATAGAACTCTTCATCTTTAAAGCACTGTACAGACATCTATCGCTGGTCAGGAGCTTTTTAGCAACACTTTTTTTTGTTGGAAAATGGAGACTTGTCCAAACCAGATATTTTTGTGGGGAAGGGTCTGCTTGGATGAAAAGGTTTCTTGGGTCCAGGATGGAATGTCTGGTGAGAAAACTAGTCCATAACCTGGGATGTGAGAGACCCAGGATGATGTTTCTGGTCTGAATCATACCTAACAGGGACTTGAATGTGGGTCTCCCACTTCAAAGGTGAGGACCTTCACCCCTGGCTGTTCTGGAGTGAGTGGGGCATCTGTACCTCTCTGCTTCTTTCCAAAAACTCTCAAAAGGTTGCAGTTTCATCCCGTTGCGTAATGGGACTTTTTGAGATTAACAAAAAATATCATTCATGAAACACCCAGTTCTAAACACAAATATCACCCCACGACACAATGTCCGTAACTTATCCCCATTTAACAAGTGGTGAAACAGAGGCAGAGAACCTAAGTGACTTATCCAGACAGGGAGGAGTGCTCATCAGATCCTGGACTATTACTCAAGAGAGTTGATTCTCAGTCTTGTGTTGCCATCACAGTGCCTCTGTTTACTGATAGATTGAAAGCAGTTTTCATTCTGATTCTCTGTTCCACGTTTAGGGTGCCGGGACAGATGAGGGCTGCCTGATTGAAATCCTGGCTTCTCGTTCCATTGAAGAAATCCAGCGCATTAACGAGACCTACCAGCGCCGTATGTAGTATAAATTATGAGATGCTATGATGTTAGGGCATTGAGAGTAACCTGTACTAGGAGAGCAAGTGGGGAAGCTTGCAAGAGGACCCAAGTATGGCCCAGATCCAGGAAAGCACTTTGGCACGTGCTTAAGTTCCACTGTTTAAGCACCTATGTAATAGATATGGCAATGTCCTGTAATCTCTTTGGGAGATCTCACTGTATTAAGTGTATGTATCATTATGGGGCTGGGATTGCATGCAATCCCATTGGGGAGGATGACCACCGCCTTCCTGGAACTGACAGTGGGAGGTAAGTTCACTTGGGTTGTAACACCTCCAGAGATGTACCACAACCTGGAGGCCCTTGATTATACGGCATCAAACTGGATTCTCCAGAGTCCAAAAGACAAAGAAAGGACTTTTGGATAAACAGGGTGAGTTTAAACTCACTCACGACCAGGGGCGTATGCAGAAATTGAACTTTGACCCCTTTTGGGGCCGGAAGGAGCTCGTTCTCCATGCAACTGTGGCCCCGGGGCTGGAGGAGTTCTGTGCCCCTGATGACTATTGGGCGGCCCATTGCCCCCTCTTGTGCATGCCCCTGCTCATGACCTTGTTTCTGATCCAGCAAATGGACAGGACTTTCTGTCTAAGGATGGCCCCAATCTTTCCTAGGAAGGATTGGAACTTAGAAGGAATTTGGCCTACTGAGGCCCTGTAAGACTGATGGGTGACCCGGTAAGATTTTTAGCATGTGTAGAGGAACTCTTACTGTCTTTAATGCTTTCACCTTAAGAATAAATGTGTTTGCTAAGGAAAAGCTGTGTGGTAACTTACAACTGTGGGAATTACCTTTGGGGAGAAAGCAAAGTGCAGATGAGTTCAGGGATTCTGACTTGCTGAGGAACATGCACCATAGGCAGGGAGCTGTGCAGAAATTTAACTTTCTGAGCTGTGCAGGAAAATTCCTATTGGAGGTGGGAGAGAGACACGCATCTTGGCACTAGAGAGGTGATGACTGGGGAGCCTAGAGTTGGTGCCTTTGGTGGACATGGAGGGGGAACACAGGTTTGGTTGCCCTGAACTATGACAACATACTTAATGCTAAATGTATGTTTGGGGGTCCTTCCCTGAACCATGGTTTAAATCAGTTTCCTAAAGCAGCCTAGTGATTTTTTTGGCAGACGAATCTAGAGAAATTCCCACCTCCGCTTGACCCCATAAACATTTAAATTTCCCAGGCAGAAAATGTGTTTTCCCCAGTTTTATATTATTAATGGTTAAATATTGTATGTGCTACTTATGTTGATCTAGAGGTAGAAGATATTTTTGAAAGCTCCCTGTCTCTCTCTCTCTCACACACACAGCTGTAAAGATTTAAAAACAACCCACTCGGGCTTTAAAAACTGTATCCTCTGAATGGCATCTTACCCACGCCACATGATTTCTCCAATAGCTCTAGCTGCTAGCAGTTCAACCAAACAATAACTGAACAATCCACAATAAATCTTGTGAAACTAAGAAGTGTCGTAGTCTGAGCAAGAGTCTGGGTGTTGTGATGTCTTATTTCTGTCTGCCTTTCACTTGATTGTGATATAGCATGCCTGCATAATTATGCTCAGTGGACAAAGACTTAAGCCATGTCTAAACACAGAGAGGGTGAGATCCTGGCAACACTGAAGTCAATGGCTAAATTCCCACTGACATCAAGAGTCAGGCTTTCACTCAGAAGTTGGACTGGGATCCTAGTCTGTCCCTAGGGTCCCTAGGTGCTACAATAATAAATTGTGAAAACTGGTTTTAAAAGTAGACAGGTTCAAATCCCTGTGTGGACAGAGGTTTGAAACTAGTTTGTCTCCTTTTTCAGCTTGTCTATATATTTACAGATGATAGCTTGTAGTGGTCCCTTCATTTCAGGCTTGGAGGAAGGCCACTGCCTCACTACATAGCTAGCCAGCTATATCTCAGGGTTCAAGTGATGTGTCTCCATACCGAGGTTTGCACCAGATTAACAAAGCTCCTTCAGTTAAACCAGTGTAACTTTGTGTGTGGAACAGACTGCAGATTTAGTCTAGAGAGGCTGATCCAGATTGGCTTCTCCTCCCTTACAACTGTGTGAATCTGTTGATTAATTTCACATACACTGGCCTAAATCCAGAGCAACTCCACTGAAGTCAGTTAAACTGGTGCAGACGGAGAGAAGAATAAGATCCAGGGTCAATGTGGCAATTCCTAGGAAGACCAGTTCAGAAATTGAGGGACAGGCACATAATCTGGACACCTAGGTCACAGCTGGACATGTAGAAGACTTCTCCTAAGATGAATAATGCTTAGGTGCTGAATTTTCTCTTTCTTAAAAGCAAGTATCTGTGTATGTCTGTGCTCTCTTGCTAGAATATGGAACTACCCTTGAAAAGGACATTGTCTCAGATACAGCTTCCATGTTCCGGCGTGTGCTGGTGTCTCTAGCTACAGTAAGTGCAGTTTAATAAAAACAGTCTGGGTCTTGTTGCTATTGGACAAATCCTCTAAGGGCAGCTCTACATAAGAAACCGACGGTTGTGTGACTACATTGCTCGTGTTGAAAAATCACACCCTGAGTGACAGACCCAGCGTAGATAGCGTTACATTGAAGGGGGGGAGGGGGGCTTCACCCATCGACACAGCTACTGCCTCTTGCGGAGGTGGATTAATTACGGCGATGGAAGAAGCTCTCCTGCTGGCGTAGTAGCGGCTTCACTAAAGCAGTGCAGCACCTTGTTTTAGTGGTGAGGTCTCTCTATACTCCGTACCAGGAATGCCTGATTCTCCTCTCTCTTACACTGACGTAGATCAGGACGGGCTCCATGGAGTTACAGCAGTGTAAAAAAAAATCAGACAGATTTGTGTTAAATACTAGTAGTAATCCTCCCTCTCGTCTGGTTCCTTCTCCTGCTCTCTGCTTTGCAATGTGCTCTTTTTAATCCCCTTCTTAGGCAGCCTTCCCCCTACTGCACAGCCTAGCCCTGCTGATCTTCTGCAGGACTGTCTTCAGGCCACCTTGCACTTCAGCTGCTATCCTGTGTATCACATTGGTTTGACCCAAAGGGCAGGCGGCTCAGAGGGTGGGCTGCGGTGGGGCAAGAATCGGTGTTAACACCATGTTCTTTCTTAGGGCTCATGGCTCCCGCTGACATCCGATGGAGTTGAGTCCTCAGCCCCTCTTAAAAATAAATAAAATCGGCCCCTTAAATAATATTTCAGAGCTTTCTCCACCACCCCTCTTGCAACCATCTATTGCAGCTGCCTTCTCAATAGATCCTCATTATATTTGCTTGGTAACTTGTTTCAAACCCCAAGCTTGCTAGACTCTTTCCATGAGCCCCTCCGAAAGGCTGAATTTAACAAACCCCTCTTATGTTTCTGCAGGGAAACAGGGACCAGGGAAACTATGTGGATGAAGGCCTCGCTCAGCAAGATGCCCAGGTCTGTAGCTCTTTGTACTCTTTAAGAAAAATCTGCCCAACCGCTGTGGATGTTTGTTGAACCCCTGGTCCTTCCATCCATTGTTTTTTAAAGGCCAGTGAAAGTCCTCAATCATTTAGCTAGAATGTGTGTAGTGCACTGGACTGGGACCCAGAAGATCTGGGTTCTGGGTTCTAGTCCTGGCTCTGCTGCTAGATGACATTGGACCAGTCTCTGCACCTCAGTTTCCCCTTTTGTAAAATGGGATAATCTTTTTGGAAGACCCACGCTCTGTGGCTTTACTTGAGTTTTTGGGCTAACCCTTATTTCATGTGCTTGATTCTTTCTAGTGCTTGTATGAAGCCGGGGAGAAGAAATGGGGGACAAGTGAGGGAAAATTCCTGACTGTCCTCTGTTCAAGAAACAGAAGTCACTTATTAAAGGGTAAAGTCTCAGCAATTTTCTATATACTTTTTTTTTTAAAGGCACCTTTTTAGGTACATCTCTTGGCAAATAGAAAGGGACCCTTCTCAAAGGCACACTCCTACTCTGGAGTCTGGTCTTATGTATCTATTTCAGAGTATTTTAATACAGGAACCTATTCTTGTGACCTAGGGAACTCTAGAGAGACAAGAATGAACTTGTATGGATCCCCTGTGCTCCAGTCTTTATACCAGAGGTAGTAAATTGGGACTTTGACTGGCGACAGTTACCAAGAAGAAGAGTTTAGGAGCAAGTTTCTTGCCAACATTCCCCCTACAGGGAAGAAAGACAGGCACCATTCTGCTGGATCAGGGGTTCTCAAACCACAGTCTGTAGTGACCTTGTTAGTGGCTCTTTCAGAGCTGGCTGGTTGCAAATACTGATGACGAAACGGCAAACCTTCCCTTGTGGCAGAACGTTGAACCAAGTGGGAAAGCTAAGCAACTCAACTTGACCCCATTAGATAATAATTCATGACACTGTTACCAGTAGTTGTTGACTGACCGATTAGAAAACTGATAGTTAAAATGAAGAGAAACTGAATGGTTTCCAGGACAACCACTTAAAAAAGAGAGGCAAAATGTGTATACAAAATACTCAGTTGCTTGACCTGGCAAATTGGTTCTTGATGCTTGTCTTGGCAGACGGCACCAACAAATCTTGCTTGATGACTTTTCATTACTGTGGGTTCTTTTCCAGTCTTTGATGAATACAGAAGGATCACTAAGAAGGACATTACAGAAAGCATTAAATCTGAGATGTCGGGGGACCTTGAAGATGCCTTATTAGCTGTGGGTGAGTATTCCAGTTTTAAATTTAGGGTTGTTTAGTTACACAATAGGCTATCGGGGTGTAGAATGGGAAAGGATCGCTTCTGTCAGCCTCGAGCACAGAAGCCATGGAGTTGAAGCTTGGTTAACTTTAAAATCTGTAGGAAGTCCCTGAAATAGAGGGGGATGGGAGGGTGGATGGGAATGAAACGCAAGGAGCTGTGATGTGTGCAAAGTGCTTTGCTTTTCAAAGCAACGAAGGTAAAATCACGTTCCCTATTGCAGGAGACACAGGCATTTTATCTAAAGTATTAGGCTTGCTTCACCTTGGCATAGGGAGACATTTATCTTTAGCTGTGCTGCGTCTCTTGCCCACTCTCTTAACAGAGCAACATGCAGGGGACACGCTTTGTTGATGGCCTATAACTGTCTCCATTCTTGGTACAGGTCACACTGTTTTACCCCTTGCAGGTACGGCAAGTGGCTGTGAACAAGATGGCAAAAGTTCCACTGCTTCTACACTCTCATGGTTTACCTTTGCCACCAGGTGCTAATGGTGCTGACGCTTACCAAAGACCATTGCAAACTTTAATCAATTGGCTGTACTGTGATGGACAAGACTTCGGGTTAATTTGAAAGGGCTCGTTCTTTTACATTGCCCTTGCTGTATTTATCAGCTTGTCCGGTGGCATCAAAGTCCATACCTTGGACTAATAGTTAGGGATGTGCATGTTTTGGCCCCAATTCTGCAAAGGAATCTTCAGACAGACTTCTGCATGTGCCACTGACCTCCCATGCAGATCTGATGTGAGCTTTAAGCAGTAACTGCAGTCTTGACACTTAAAAATTTGGAAAATCTCCCTTGTTGTTTTCTCTTCACAGTAAAATGCATAAGGAATAAGCATGCATACTTTGCTGAAAGATTATACAAGTCCATGAAGGTAAATAGCTTTTGTGTGTATGTGGTCTTCCCCCCCTTCACTCCCCAATTAAATATAGAGGTATGCTAAAATAAATAGCAGCTGGATTTAATACCGCAGGGGAAGAGGAGAGAGTGGAGCAATTCAAGAGGTTCATAATTTTCATGGATCTCCTCTCCTCCTCTGCTAAGGGACAAAACCGGCATTGCCCCATTCTATGATGTAAATAGAGAACTCCGTCACACCCAATGCAAAATGTTCTGGGCTAATTTCTCACCCAGAAACTATGGATGAAACCTTGAGGATTAACAATAAGGCACAATGTTTGTACAAGGGTTGCTTTTTTTCTTTAGGGTTTAGGGACGGATGATGATACACTCATTCGAGTGATGGTGTCGCGCTGTGAAATTGACATGTTGGATATCCGGCATGAATTCAAGAGGATGTATGGGAAATCTCTCTACTCCTTCATCCAGGTAAGCTTTGCTTACCTAGAAACCATGGTCTTGTTGCACACAGCATCAGCCATTTTGTCCTTCTATTCTGACTAATGACTAGTCCACACTTTTCAAACAAGAAGCTATTATTCTTGAACACCTTTTTGGGGTGGGGGAAAGTGTATGAAATTGTCCATTCTTGATGCATATTTTTGTTTTTTCACCAGACATTCAAAAAAACTTTTTTTTTTTAAAAAAAAAATGACAAGGAAAAAGTAAGGAGGAGAAAACGGAAAGAGGGAAATACGCAATAAGGGAAAAATCAGAAAAGAAAATCATTGAAAAATTGGCTCCATCTCAAACCCCACTAAAATCAAACTTTTAAATGTTTTTACCTTGTATTTTAAATTTTGACCCAGCTCTCATCTTGACTTGCATTGCCCTTACAAATGTTGGTGTTAGGATTATTTATACCTGCCAAATACAATAGACAGGTATAAATACATAGGTATAAATACTCCTATCTTTTCATGTGCTATTTATTTTCCACTCCATGCATCTGATGAAGTGGGTTATAACCCATGAAAGCTTATGCCCACATAAATTTGTTAATCTCTAAGGTCCACAAGGACTCCTTGGTTTGTTTGTTTTTTAAGACAAATTAATACCATTCAGCCCCTTTGTACTGGCTATCCAAGCAAGATTTTTGCCCTCACCCTCTGAGTTGGATCTTAAGCACAGCTTATTGTCTTATGGTCAGAGGACACTTATTTGTCAACCTTTTAGAACTATAAAGTGGGCGTCTTAGAAACAGTAGCTTGAATTCCTCAAAGGGTTAATAGGCAGGTGGTTTTTGTTTTTGTTTTTTATCTCAAAGAACTCCTATAGGTGCATTTCATATTTTAATACTGTAGTGGTTTCTCATTTGCTCCTCGTTGCTTGATTTTTGTTATAATCAACTTTGCATTTTCAATTGGATAAGGTATTAACTTTGTCTTAAAATGGTTGTGGGATGTTGTCACACACGGTAATAGCTCCTGCCTTCCACCTCGCTGCATTTTAGTGGTGGGCAACGTGCCCTGACAGATGAATAATGTGTGTCAAGTACTCTGGGATGAAAGGTGCATCTTAAATGTACCTTTAAGTTGGCAAAGAAATACAAAATCTCAAGGGGACAACTCCTATAATCAACTCAAACTGGTGTAAATGATACAGTACAGCCTTTTCTGGAAACACTTGTGGCACATCTAATCACGTCTCTCTCTCTCTCTCTCTTTTTTTTTTCCCCTAGGGAGACACTTCAGGAGACTACAGGAAAGTCCTACTCGTGCTCTGTGGGGGTGAAGACTAAACTGTGTACAACTTGTTGTCAGGGGAGAGGAGAAATAGATTACAAGATTTATGTTTTTTCACATAGCTTTAGATAGTGCTATTAGAATTGACTTAGTCTAGTCGATGCCAATTGCCTCTTATGATATGCCTTTATTGCTTAGACTATGCAATGGCGCACTAATTGTGTTACCAGAGCCAGTCGTGCCTTTAACTAGTGTCCAGTGCAGAATCTCCTGGCTGAATTACTTCTCCCAGACGGCTTTGGAAAGACTTCTTGAAGCCATGTTTGGAGAAACAAAAGCACTAGATGTTTTCTAGAGTCTCAGACTCCATTCTACAGTTCGATTATGTGTGCTAGAGAACAGCATCTTGCTGCAAATAGGGACGCAATAGCTAACATCAGTCTTAGACTCTGAGCAAGGCACAAGGTTCTGTTAAATGAGCATGCAGTTTGCTTCATATTACCAAACTCACCTCTGTGTTGCCATACAGTGCAATTGCGTGGATGCAACAGCAGGCTGGATTCTGCTCACTCGTACAGTCCCTACAAAATAGGGGAAATTAGGTGAGAGGTTAACCAAAGCATTTAATGTTACTGTAAGTTGATCTATCTGCATTCACTGCATGAATAACTCTGGAAGCCTTGTGACATCCCACTGCCTTTGAACTTTCTGGCCAGCTGAGGGTGGCTTAGAAAACAGAATATATTAACACCGTCCACTGGGAAAAGTACAGAAAACAAGCTTTATTTCTCTGACTGTATTCCACCACAAAGAAAACCATGAGTCTAAAATGCAAGGCTTGTTTAGATCCAAATATGACCTTTGTTAGAAGCAAACTATCAACATTCCACATCACTATGACTATTTGTTTATGTAGATCAGAAGATAGGAACAGGATACAATTCACAAGCAACAAATTAGAAACTCCAGTAGACTTAGTCTCCACACACACATTTTGTATTAATGTAACTGTTGGTTGAGGGTGTGACTAAACTAATATAGTTACACTGGTACATCCTCTGCTGTGGATGCAGTTATAATAGTATAAAGGTGCTTTGTGCTGGAATAGCTTATTCCCCTTTCCATATAGTAACTACATCCACTAGTTATGCACCTTTAACTACATTGTATAGTAAAAGCAGTACAACTTTTGTGCATAGACAAGGCCTTGCACTTAATGCCTTTCCTATAGCGGGCTGGTTGAAAGAAGCCATTCTGGGGCAGAATCCACATTCTGCTTGGTCTGAGGTTATATCTTCACTGCAAAAAGTGTGTGTGTGTGTGTTTATAGCAGAATAACAAATGCACCTTAGCTTTCCCTCTCCTACAGTAAATTCCTTATGGAGATCAGGCATTGTACTCTTAGGCCATGTCTATATGTACAGCACCGCATGGCATGGCTGTACACTGCAGCACATCTGGTGAAGACGCTCTATGCTGGTGGGAGAAAGCTCTCCTCCTGCCATAAAAAATCCACATATGTGAGGGCCAGCAGCTATGTTGGCAGGAGAAGCTTATTCCGCTTATGTTGATGTAACTTATGTCGTTCAGGGGGGTGGTTTATTCACACCTGGGAGCGACATGAGTTATGCCGACATAGCTGTAGTGTAGACATCTAGGACTTGTCTTCACTAGGCTGGTCCGGGATCGATCTTCTGGCGATCGATTTATTGCGTCTCGTTAAGACACGATAAATCGATTGCCCGCGGCTCCCCCGTTGACTCCGGAACTCCAGCTTGCCGGGAGGCACAAGCTGGAGTCGACGGGGGAGCGCGTCGCCAACTGCCACCGCCGTGGGGACGGGCGGTAAGTCGGCAGCAGATACGCAAACTTCAGCTATGTAATTCATGTAGCTGAAGTTGCGTATCTGCTGCCGCCACCGTGGGGACGGGCGGTAAAGTTGGCGGCAGATATGCAAACTTCAGCTATGTAATTCATGTAGCTGAAGTTGCGTATCTGCGGTCGATCCTCCCCCCTAGTGAGAACAAGCCCATAGTGTGGGTTAAATAAGGAGAGGCCACACATGGACAGAGGTTTAGTGCTAATCTCACCTCGTGGTCAAAAGTAATGTCTTATCTCTACTACAATTTTACAGTATGAGAGGGCTAGCTAATGAGCATTAGTTGTCCCGCTGTTTGAAAAAACAATCACCCCAAAGCACATTGTGCAGTGCAGTTCCAGACACTGAGTGGTGCAGTAATTGTTTTTGGAAGGGAGCAGTATGGCTGAGAATAGAAGGCAGGATCTACTGTGTTGCAAACCCCCCTTTGCCACTCGCTTTGCTCCCAGTTGACTTGGCCAGGTGCAAAACTGGATCCTCTCTCTGGCCTTGGGCAAGTCACTTTGCCGCTGTGTTCCGCTGTCTTTATGTTCCCTTCTTCAGAGGAGGGCTGTTGGCAGTAAGCCTAAGCACAACAACAACATGCTGCTCAGTAAGAAGAAACCCTCAGCCTTATCACTACAGCAGGTTCACAAGTGCCTTCTGGCTTTACCATAAAAATGGCTTGCTGGTCAGTGCTCACCTTTTCAATGTAATAAACCAATCATTTCTTTACTCTGAATTCCAAAAGGTGTCTTTTATGAATGAGATGAAATCGTATAGGTGCATTGCCATGTTTTAGCTAGGCTTGTGTTTTCTCATTCCTTCACAAGGTCACATCTGCTGCCTCTCCAAAGTGGGGCCTGGACTGCCCTTCCACAGCAAAATCCAGTGGAGCGTCCTTGGGAAGAGGAAGTGTCCAATGATTCCTGGGAAATTCCCTCACCTTAGCAGGAGAGGGGAGAAATTGGGTTTATCCTTCTTACAAAATAAGGGTGGGAGGGAAACCTGCCTACACATCCCCTCATATCAGCTAAAGTCAAGGCTCCCCCAGGAACATCCCGTGTTTCAGCAATGGTTTTGTCCCCCCATATATGAAAATGGGATCTCCACAGCAGAGGAGCAGCAGAATAGACAACACAGCTCCAACACATCGTTCCTTCTAAGCTACAGCAAGTTCAAGCTCTTTGTCCTTGTTTTTAAGACTTTGCATAAATGGCAGCTTCTGTTATCTGTGTCTCTACTTAAAACACTCCAGCACCAGAGCGGAGTGCACCTGTAGTGCTCCAGTGTAGACACACAATCATAGAAGGTCAGAGTTGGAAGGGACCTCAGGGGGTCATCTAGTCCAACCCCCTGCTCAAAGCAGGACCAACCCCTATTTTTGCCCCATATCCCTAAATGGCCCCCTCAAGGATTGAACTCATGGTGGGTTTAGTAGGCCACTGCTCAAACCATTGAGCTATCCCCCCCCCCACCATACAGTACAGCGCGCATGCGCCAATTCCCTTCTCTTCCCTTTCCCCCTGTGGAGTCTCATAAGTGCATGCGCCCTTGGGCCACTTTCCTAGCGCATGCGCTAATTCCCTTCTCTCCCCCGCTGGTGTTTTGTAAGTGCATGCGCCTTAGGGCGACTTTCTTTGCGCATGCGCCGCCTTTGCGCGCATGCGCCGTGCCCTCCCGGCCACTGTGGCGGCGACAATGGAAGCGGTTGGGCGTCGCTAAGTCCCCTCCCCTCCCCCTCCTCCTCCCGTTGTGCTGGACGCTCCGCTCCGGGCGGCCCCATGAGGAGGCGGCGGCCCGGCCGCCATGGGCTCGCTGAGCAGCCGGGTGCTGAGGCGGCGGGTGGCGCCCCCGCGCGGGGAGGGGGCGGACGGGGACCGGGGCAGCCGCGGAGGGAAGAGGAAGCGGGGCGGGCCCGAGGGCCCGGGCGAGAGCGACAGCGACGGGGAGGGCGACCGCGAGGAGCGGCTGCTCAACACCCCCCGCAGGTAGCGGGACGGGGGCCTGGGCCAGTGGGGGGGCGGCTTGGCTATTAGGGGGCGGCTGTGGGGGAGCCCTGGCTGGGGGGGGTTGGGTAGTCGGGGTGTGGGTGTCACAACTGCTGGGGTCTTGGCGGGGGGTGGCCGGCGGGGGGTCCTGATTTGGGGGAGTGATGGCTGGCGGGGGGGTGGTCAGGGAGGTAGAGTTATGGGGGGTCTTAAGGGTGGGGGTGGAGGGAGGGATTTGGAGGGTGACTGGGGCAGGTTGGTGGAGATGAAGTGTGGGGAGTTGGGGATTGTCGGAGGGGAATCCAACTGGATGGGGAAGATCAAGAAGGTTTGGGGATGTAGGGGGGGGGCTGAGCTCCCTCTGTTCTCTGTAGGCTTTTCACATATAAAAAGGGTGGGGGAGAAAACTAATTCTAATCACTACTTAGCTGTAGTAGACAAAAAGGAGGTAAACATAAAATCACACGAGCTCGGTCAGAAACACATGGGGGGAAATGGTCAATAACTGTCTAATGACCAAGGGAAGAGAAGAACATCTTGCTAGCCACCTTCTAAGGTGGTGCTGTAAACAATCTCTTTGTCCCACAGCTTGTTGTTTGGGTTGTTTGTTTTTATTCAGGAAAAAACTAAAAAGTACATCCAAGTATATTTATCAGACTCTGTTTTTGAATGGTGAAAATAGTGATATTAAGATCTGCGCTCTGGGAGAGGAGTGGAACTTGCACAAGATATATTTGTGTCAGGTAGGTGGTTTTTCTTCTTTACATTTTGGTAAAGTAAGCTATATTTTTCACATTTCAAGTATAGATCTGTTTTCTCTCCATCTCTTTTCTTCCCTCCACCACCCCCTTTCCAGTTTCTCTTAATTTTTTTTGTTTCTATGCAAAAATATAAAGTACACAATCTTGTGCTTCAGATGCTTTTGACAACAGCTCAGTTGCCAATCACTGATCCAGCCCTCTCATCGTTGTCTAAACTTTCTAAAGATTTTTAGACTTGTATGGGAGGTGTGCACATAATGACTGAAATACTGTAATATACCTGTTAGTTCTTTCAGTTAAAAAGAACAATTAATGGCCATTTCTCTGCAGTGATAATTACTTGCGTGCATAAAACTAAGAGCATTATGAGTGAAGGCAAAATGTGAACATTTTTTTCCATTCCTCAACTTGGATGAAATTGCAAAGAGTCAGTTAGTACATAGTTTACAGCACTGTGTGAGAAATGCGTATAGGAAAGCCTTTGCTACAAAGGAACAGGGTGTGTAAAGAATTCTGGACTTCAAAAGTTTGTTTCTTTCCTTTGTGTACTAGTCTAAAGAGGTCTGGTTTCAAAAAGATGAAGGAAGTAACTGCTTTCACGTTCACTATTTATGCAAAGGATGCTGATGCTGTAGGTTTCTGTTGGTTTTTAAGCTTTCCTGCTAAAGATCTCAAGCAAGGAAGGAGTATCATGTGCATGACAGGTCAACTGCTCTAAACCAGCCAAAAAAATTTATGTATCTTGCTTATGAGTAAGGCTATGTTTTACTCACGGGTATTTTTAGTAAAGGTTGTGGGCAGTAAACAAAAATTCACGGCCCTTGAATTGTCTGTGACTTTTACTAAATACTCCTGATTAAAACTTGGGCAGAAGGCGGCTGCCTGGGAATGTTGTAGGTGCTGGGGGAGGGTGGCCTGGGTGCTGGGGGTAGGGGCACGGGCAGTAGCCACTGGTGCTTGGGCGCGTGCAGTGGCAGGTTCCCTGCCTGGCTCCACACCACCTCCTCCTGCAGCAGCAGAGTTTGGATGTGGCAGTGGGTTGGGGCACAGGACGGGGTGAGATTGGCTCTGAGCGGTGCTTACCTGGGGGGCTCCCTGGAAGTGGCTACATGCCCCTCACGCAGCTCCTAGGCAGAGGCGTGGCCAGGCAGCTATGTGCGCTGCCTCTGCCCAGACTGCTGGCTTCACAGCTCCCGTTGGCCTGGAACAATTGCTGCTGCTGGCCCAGGGGCTGTCCAAGTGTTCAGGTAGCCCCAGAGCAAGTCACACCAGCTGCTGCACAAGTCATGGAAACTCATGGGATTTGTGACTTCTGTAACCTCTTTGACAGACATGCAGCCTTATTTATGATATTTATAAAAAAAAAATTTTTAAAATAATAAATGGAGAAGATACAGTTTTTATTCACAGAACTTCTTGGAGTGGTTTCATTTTAAATATAAGGTGCATGCCCCAAAGAGCTCACTAATGAACTTGGATGCCAGTTTACTTAGAATGGAATTGTCTTTCAGTGCATGTGCATCAGCAACTATCAGACAAATACCTAGGTGGCGAATCTGAGTAGGATTCTCTGGCTGACAGTAGAGGGATGTCTTTCTTGTGCTAAAGTCCCATCTCCCATTTAATTTGAAGCTCAACTTCAAAACAACTTCAACCTCTGGACTGAGGTACCGTTCAGCCTTGTGTTGCATTCAAACCCCGCACTGAATCAGATGAAATCAGGCCAAATTCTAGCGCACTATTGCTTCATTCTAGAACCACCACTTATCAAATAACTCTCCGAGAGATTAGTATTGGGTTGACACCATTATACCTGATGCTTTCGCCTTGTGCTTCTATGAAAGACAGTCCTTCATGCTGTTGTTGATTGATAGACTTGTATAACAGGGTAACATCCAGATCTCTACCAAACGGATCTTGACCACATGGAGTCCTGGATAGGGTTTGATGTAATCAGATGAATGCATTTCATGCAATGCACTGTTTGTGTGAGCTGTGCCTATGTTCTGTTCCAGTTTCTTAGATTTAAAATTGAGACCGTTGAGCATTTAAAACAACAAAAAATACACACCCAGATCTACAGCAGTTCTGATTAAAAATAACTGCCATTTCCATTATTTTGCTTTCAGATTTAATTTTGAGTTTCTTTCATATTAGGAAACTATCCATGACCTAGAGTTTAAACCAGTGGCTCTCAATCTTTCCAGACTACTGTACCCCTTTTAGGAGTCTGATTTGTCCTGCATATCCCCTCATTGTGCATGACTTATGAGGAGAGGCTGAGAGAACTGGGATTGTTTAGTCTACAGAAGAGAAGACTGGGGGGGGGGGGGGGGGATTTGATAGCTGTTTTCAACTACCTGAAAGGGGGTTCTAAAGAGGATGGATCTAGACTGTTCTCAGTGGTAGCAGATGACTGAACAAGGAGTAATGGTTTCAAGTTTCAGTTGGGAAGGTTTAGATTGGATACTAGGAAAAACTTTTTCACTAGGAGGGTGGTCAAGCATTGGAATGGGTTACCTAGGGAGGTGGTAGAATCACCTTCCTTAGAGGTTTTTAAGGTCAGGCTTGATAAAACCATGGCTGGGATGATTTAGTTGGGGATTGGTCCTGCTTTAAGCAGGGGGTTGGACTAGATGACCTCCAGAGGTCCCTTCCAACCCTAATGTTCTATAATTCTAAGTTTCACCTTATCCAAAAACTACCTGCTTACAAAATCAGGCACAAAAATATAGAAGTGTCACAGCACAGTTACTGAAAAATTGCTTACTTTCTCATTTTTACCATATAATAATAAAATAAATCAATTGGAATATACATATTGTATTTACGTTTATATTGATAACATTTTTTTTTGCCATGTGGAAAAAATGGCGAAACCATGGCTTCATGGCAAAAACTGAAAGATAAAATTCTAGTTTGAAGTCAGTATTAAAAATTACTATTAAAATGACAGTTGCCTTGAAATCTAGTTAGCCTTTAAAGAATTTCATGTGCTACATTCCCTACTAATTTTTTGTGGTACTATTGCACAAAACCAGCAGACAAACTTTAATCAGAGGCACTGTAGTGCCTCAATGGTTGAAGGAAATTTGGACAAATAATAATTTCAGGTTCTTTTTCTTTATATCTGTGTGCGGTGGTGTAAACAGTTCTATAGAAGACATATTTTTGGATAAAATATATGGATAATAGCAAGCAGAAAGACTAAACTCACTGCAGTTCCCAGTCACAGGTGAAAAATTTACCTAATCTTTTTCATGTACTTCCTAAAATAATCCCAAACAGAACTGTTTGTTTTTCTCTGTGGTTCTGTTGTTTACGTTCTAGAAAGGAAGAATGGTTTTGTGGTCAAAGTATGGGCAGGAGTTAGACTTGTGTTCTAGTCTTGACTCAGCCATGGATTTACTGTGCCACGCTTTTAAAATCTTGATGTGGCTTAATGTGAAATCATTTAATGTTTAATTTAAAATATTCAATGCATGTTAAATTCCAAAGTTTTTGGAGAAAGTTGTAGATTTTACACAATACTAACCTTGTCAAGAGTGATCATGTAAGGGAAAATTTTGTTGAGTTGAATCTCAAAATTGGTTCACTTGACTATCACCTTTAATTGGAACTAAATCGGTAGGGTTAAATTGTTTTCTCAATATAATAATCTTACTATGGAAGCTATCACTCCACCCTTACATATTGGACAGTTTTCTTCTGTCTCTTAAAGACCACCTGTCAGCTTTAGCTCTCCTAGATTGTGCATTAGTTCATGAATTTTTCCCACTAGATGGCACTGAGGTACTGAATGAAAGATGCAATATATATGAATGAGAGATGTAAATTAAGTTTTTTGGCGCTGCTTGTTAAAACACACCATTCTCTGTGAAATGTAGGCGTTATCCCAGTATGTTTGGATATAGTCCATGAGTGTACTGAACTCCCCAGCAATAGGGAATAAATGATCCAGGTTCTTGATTACCAAGCAATAAGCAACAGTGATGCTTATTGCTCATACATAGAGTATGTGGTGGGGGAATACAGATTTAGTAAACTTTTGATTTTAGATATACGTGCTATAATTTGCTGCCATCAGTGGAAATATTGGGTAACAGTGCAGAAGGTATGCTATTGTACAAATAGACTTTATTTTTTTAATCTCTCAGGTAAACATCACTGAGTGATAGCATCTCATAATGGGCACTCCTGCTGAGATGGAAAATCATGAATCCTAGTAAAGCAGTATTTTTCACTTCATTTGGATGGAAATCTATCATATTCTAGTTTTATATGCCTTACACTTTGTTAAAAAAGGTATACTAACGTAAATGGTGTATGTGCATGTGTTTGTATGAATTTACCTACACATAAATTTTAAGATGTATGTGTGTCCTTAGTCTGAGACCACAATCGTGTAAATTAATCTGTATGTCTTGCATGCATTTTTTTTTAATTGGCTTAAAAAAAATCAATACCTGCAGGATATTTTGCCTACAAATAACTATAAGGACTTAAATTTTGGACATGAATACGTGCTGTGGATATCATGATTTATAATGGAATTTTTTTTACAGCTTTTCTGCCCATTTCAAATTGAATTGATTGGGGAAAATAACTTGAAAAACAAATGTCTCTACTTCTGTAAACAGAATTGATATGTGGGTCAATGTTTGTAAATATTTCTACTTAATTGGAAGAAATATTGTTCTTCTTGACATGGAAATACTTCACAATTATTTCAGCTTACTTACTCTGTAATTTACTTAATTTTATAGCTAAAGATGATTAACAATTTTGGCTACAGATTTTCATTAGTTGAATGAAATGATTCCTTGTGGTTTTTTTTAAATAGTCTGGCTACTTTTCCAGTATGTTCAGTGGTTCTTGGAGGGAATCTAGCATGGACATCATAGAACTGGAGATTCCTGACCAGAACATTGATATAGAAGGTAAGCAAGCGCCTTTTTCCTGAACATTGTTAGTTCACTTAATTTCAACCTTTCAATTTTTTAAAGTACTGTTCTGCTAAATCTCTGACCTCCATTTGAAAAGAGATTTTTATTTTCAAATAAGTGAAAATGAGAACTGACAAATGAATAAGTAAACACAATTACTCCAAGAGAAAACATGAGTTGTTTATGGCTTAGTTTAATCTTGGATCATGACAGGAACTGTGGTGAAGGTCCAGAAACTGAATGAAGAAGCACAGTTTAAAGCAATGATTTGAACAACATATAGCTCTTCAGAACACTGTATGCAGCTCTTGTGGGCATCCAAGTGTTTGAAGGAAGCACCTTTCTCTCTCTACTGTCTTGGAAAGACAGCCAGTTGAAGGAGTGCTCTTTGTGGTTCTCCACTTGGGACAGATTTGAGGATGTGTGTTGGAGCTGTTGGCATCCTTTCCTGTCAGCCAAGCAGGCAGGAATAAAGAAGAGTGAGAAGAGATGTCCTCTTGGAGGATTTGCAGACACACACGCAGAGACACACACACCGTAATGCCAGGTTGATATTCTGACATTGAATTACAGTGATGGTGTGGTGGGATTATAATTCATAGGCATCACCCTCTGCAGTGTTATGGTTCCCTGGAACTATCTGATGGTATAAGTGTTTTTTTCAGCTGTTAGGATGAATACCAGTTGTTTAAACAGCAAAGCAAGTAATTGTACTGTTTAGGTATTACTTCTGCTTTTAAAAAATGTGAACAGAAGGGAACTGTTTAGAAAGTTCTCAGATTCTTGTGAATCAAAATACAGACCACTCTCCTGGGTACAGATTCTGTGTGTAGTTAGAACTCAGTTATTATAGAAGTGATACGTTTGACATAAGTATTTCCTAATGACCCAGTTGAAAATAATCACATTTGTGAGTGTGGGTTATATTTCAGTAGTTATGATGTTCTGTGATCAGTCCATTGGCTTTCTTTTGATTTAATTTATTTCAATTTAGCTTTTTTCGAGATTAAAGAATTAAAATTTTAGCAACAGCATAAATTTAAAGGAATCCCTAGTGTTTAAGCATTGTGTGCTTTAAATTACTAGCTGTGAGATTATAGCTATTTAGATTTGACAATTTGTGCTTTTTTAGCTCTGCAGGTAGCATTTGGCTCACTATATAGAGATGATGTTTTAATAAAGCCCAGTCGTGTTGTTGCCCTTCTAGCAGCAGCCTGCATGCTGCAGCTGGTAAGTTCTATATAAAGTAATGGATATATTCAGATATTTAATGGTCTTATGGTTTATTTAGATTTAAAACAAAAATTCAGAGTGGAGTTAAAAGGCGCACATGTGAACAGATATTGAATATGTTCACTCTTTCTCCTAATGGATTATAAAAATCATTTTCAGAATAATCATTAGAAAAAGAGCGGGCTGCTTAATATTTGTTTAGCACATATATCAGTGAAGAAGTTTATATAAACATGCGAAGACTCACTTTTAGTTGAAACTAGCGAAAATACCCGGCGTTGCTCGGGTCCGTCGGAGGTGGGGAGGGGCCAGAGAGCTGAGCGAGTGTGGGGTCTTTTGGCGGGGGGAGGGGGCAGAGAGCAAACCTGACACCCCCACCTCACCCCCCCGACCAAACCCGACACCCCGACCTCACTTACCCCTCGACCAACCCTGACTCACATTTTCATCCCCCCTACCAACCGCAACACCCCCTGACCAACACCCACATCTCACCCCCCATAGACCAAACATGACACACCCACCTCACTTCCCCCCCAACCAAACCTGACACCCCTACCTACCACCACAAACAAACCCGACACCCACACCTCACTTACCCCTTGACCAACCCCGACCCCCTCCTCAACCCCCAACCAAACCCAACAGCCCCACCTTACCCCCCCACCAAACCCAACACCCCCTGACCAACCCCAACCCCCACCCCTCACCCACCCAGACACCTTCCCACCCCCCCAGACCAAACCCAACACCCCCAGCTCACTTACCCCCGACCAAACCCGACACCCCCTCCTCACCCCCCCCCCCGACCAAACCCGACACCCCTACCTCACTTACCCTCCGACCAAACCCAACTCGGGTCCGTCGGAGGTGGGGAGGGGGCACAGAGCTGAGGGATTCCGGGGTCTGTTGGAGGGGCAGAGAGCTGAGGGATTCCGGGGTTCCGTTGGAGGGGGGAGGGGCAGAGAGCTGAGGGATTCCGGGGTTCCGTTGGAGGGGGGAGGGGGCAGACAGCTGAGGGATTCCGGGGTTCCGTTGGAGGGGGGAGGGGGCAGACAGCTGAGGGATTCCGGGGTTCCGTTGGAGGGGGTATTATGACATCATAACTATGTCACAGAGAACAGCAGCTGCCCAGCTGATGTGATTGGCCTTTAAATAATTTCAACCCTTGTGGGCGTCAGAGGTGAGATTTGAAAAATTTTCGACCCTTATGACCATCCGGACCCCAAGACCTCTAACTGTACCAAATTTCAAGTCTCTAGCTCAAACGGTGCGGGAGGAGTACGCTTACATACATACATACATACACCATTTGACTTTTATATATATAGATATAAAATTGCTTATTGCGGCTTACTCGAGGACGTAAATAGGATTAAATTATTTGTTATAACAGCATTGTGCATGTTGCTGTTAAATATCTGTAGCTATATTCATTTCCTTCCTCTGGAAGTGTTTGGTCGTATTGTTCTGGCACATAACTTTGAAGACTTAATGTATTTATAAATGGTCTTCACCAAACGATTAGTAATGTCCATAAAAATATATGGTAAGGTTTTTTTTTAAAAAAAAAAAACCAAAAAAAATCTTTGAATGTTTATGGATTTATTCACAGGATGGTTTAATTCAGCAATGTGGCGAGACTATGAAGGAAACCATTAATGTGAAAACTGTGTGTGGCTATTATAATTCAGCAGGGACCTATGGATTAGACTCCGTGAAGAAAAAGTAAGAATTAACTTTTTTCTCCAAACTATTTTTCGTATGTTTAAAAGAAAATTTACATTTTAATTAAGATGGAACATTTTTCAAAATATAAATTTGGCCAGTGACTAATGAGTTAGTCCCCTGTAATTTTTTTTTTAAGTGTATAACATGGATCATGTGTGTGTTAGTTCTCCTGTTTCTACTATTTTGAAAACAGTGGGCCTCTTTTATAAAAGTACAGCTCAGAGGATGTAAGGAATTCATTGTAAATTTGAAGAGAGAACAGGTTAACTTTGTAGAAGGAGAGTAAAATATTAATGTAACTGTTCTAATTTTGTTGGATATCAGTGCTGCTGGAATGTTCAACACAAAATAAATGTCAGTTCTCAAATTCTTGGAAGAATTGGTGAACAGCCAGGTCCTTCTTCCCCAACAAATGGTCCCGCAACTGCTTATGTGACACGGAGCTACTCTACTTCATCTTCTGAATTCAGACTTCCCACCCTCGCTTTGCTATTACAGAAGATAACCTTTGAAAAGTTTCCTGTTAGTGTCATGCTTATCTAAGTAAACCTCATACTTTGAAAATGTCTTAAAAGTTTCTTTAATCCTTCCTAAAGTTTATGATCATTCCAATTAAAGTAGTATTAAAGAATAAGATGTATCAGAGTTTTTAAATCCAGGGAGTTTTGAATTCAGATGAGACATTCTTAAATCAACTCTCTTCTCTCTCTCTGCCCGTCACACCCCAGCCCTGTTGTTGGTGTTTCAGTAGCAGTTTGGTTCCCTACGGGGTGGAGTTGCTAGCCCCATGCCCATGTTAAGCCTACAGCACCTGGTATTCCTAGGAGGTCTCCCCCATCCAAGTACTAGCCAGGCCCGACCCTGCTTAGCTTCCGAGATCTGACGGGATCGGGCGTGTTCAGGGTGGTTTAGCCGGTATCTTAAATCAACTAGAAGTTATGAAATCTATTTTAGAGTTTGTTGTTTAATAGTCCAACTTGGATATCTGAAAATTGTGAATAACCAACTGATTTTTTAAATCTAGGTGCCTTGAATGGCTTTTGAATAACCTGATGACTCACCAGAGCGTTGAACTCTTCAAAGAACTCAGGTATTCAGGTTTCAATTAACTTATGTAATTGAGTGGTCAAAATAGTCTACATATTTTGAGGTAACTAAAACATGTTGCAAATGACACATTAGAATATTGATGATCATTACAACAAGAACTAGACCATAAACATTTTTGTTATGGGACACTTGCCTCCCCTCTCTCCTCTGTGTGTGTGTGTGTGTGTAGCTTTAAAATTTTCTCAGTTGATGTTTGACAAGGTTTTCTTTAGATATTCATGATTTTTACTTGTTTGACAAGGTTTTCTTTAGATATTCATGATTTTTACTTAACACTATTGGTATTGCATCTATTTTCATAATTAAAAAAAATAAGCATTTCTGTATTTGACAGGGTGTTGTTAGTGAAGATCCTTAGTCCCTCCATTAAGGTTGAAATTAACTTCAAAATATAATTTATAGTTTTTGGTTGAGGGAGTACTTTTTTCTGAATGTCTACCTAGTGACTAGTCACTTCCACTCCGCTTCAAAGCCCATCTAAATATTTACTTTTCTTTTCATATTACTGAAATCTTGTGCTCTGAATCAGAATATTATGTATATCCTGAAGAACTTAGACTGAATCCTTTAATCTTTCACTTACTTAGTCATAGGGAAGGAACCTTCTTCTCTCTCAAATTTTCCTTTTCCACACTGGGTCAAAACTGAAACCTTTCAAAAAAAATTTGCAAACCCCACCAGAGAAATCCACCCCAGAATAGCTGATAGCATAGTGGTTAAGGCACTCACCTGGTATGCGGGTGTGGGGAGACAAAGATTTAAGTCCCTACTAAGCTTGATTTGGAGCAGGGATTGGAACATGGGTCTCCGATATGCCAAGTGAGTGCTCTTCTAGTCCACGCTCTCCCTGGCACAATAAATATTTAGTTATTTATGCAAGCGGGGACAGTTTTAAGAGGAGAGATTGTAGAGACCCACTCGAGATTTGCCTATAGCCTGGCGATTAGTGAAACTCACCTCATCCACATCAGGCAGAGAAGGGACTCCCATATTCCAGGATGAGTGTCCTAACCACTGAGCTAATGGTAATTCTGTGCACTCTCTGTAACCAGAAATTCCAAGCGTTCCCAGCTAAAGTTTAGTCAAAAGCAGCCCTCTTTACAAGTTTCAGTTTTGACAGAGCTGCATTTTCCAATGAAAAACTGTTTTGTCAGAAAATGGCCAACCAGCTCTACCTTTCACTTAGCTATGGCAAGAGTGAATTAACTTTTCACTCTGGTAATATTAATTACTTGATTGACTTACAGTTTTATACATATCATCTCATAGTATTTTCTTTTCCAGCATAAATCTCATGAAACAGCTGATCAGCTCTTCTAACCTATTTGTAATGCAAGTGGAGATGGATGTGTATACTGCTCTCAAGAAGGTACTTGCAAGGGGCCCAGATGGTCCATGGTGTAAGACTATTGAAGCCAATGAAGTTACACCAGGAATGAATTTAGCCCTGTTTGTTAAATTTTGTGATACTTCAGTGTTGTAGTGTAAAGTAATATTCAGATTCTGAAATGATTATATTTCGACTTTTTGGTGTTAACATTAAAATATGTGTAGAGCAGGGTTTCTCAAATGGGGGGTCGCCGAGCGCTCCCCCGGGGGGTCACGAGCTCCTGCCACTTCAACTCGCGGTGGCAGGGTTGGGGGGGGCCGGCGCGCACCCGGCAGCCCGCCCCTGCGGGGACTGGGGGCCGGCGTGTACCCGGGAGCCCGCCCGCCTGGGGGCCAGCGCGCAGTCGGCAGCCCGCCCGCGGCAGGGACCGGGGGGGGGGGGGGGGGGTCGCGCCGCAGCCGCCCGCCCGCAGCGGGGAGGGAGGGGGGTCGCGCCGCAGCCGGCTGCCGGACCGGAGGAGTCGCGGTGCGCCAACGGCACACGAAAAGGGGTCACGGGCTCAATAAGTTTGAGACCCGCTGGTGTAGAGGCAGAATTTTAAACTGTTTACAGATAATTGTACTGTGAAAATAATAGGGCAGTTGATTGCAGTTAACTCGTGCGATTAACTAAAAAAATCACGATTAATCTTCGTTTTAATCGCACTCTTAAACAATAGAACACCAATTGAAATTTAGTAAATATTTTTGGATGTTTTTCTACATTTTCAAATATTTTGATTTCAGTTACAACACAGAATACAAAGTGCACAGGGCTCACTTGATATCATTTTTTATAACAAATGTTTGCACTATCATAAAAATGATAAAAGAAAATAGTATTTTTCAATTCTCATACAAGTACTGTAGGGCAAACTCTTTATAGTCAAAGTGCAATTTAAGAATATAGACTTTTTTTTTTTTTGGTTACATAACTGCACTCAGAAACAAAACCATGTAAAATTTTAGAGCCTGCAAGTCTACTCAGTCCTACTTCTTGTTCAACCAATCGCTAAAACAAGTTATTTTGCATTTATGGGAGATAATGCTGCCCATTGCTTATTTAGTGTCACCTGAAAGTGAGAACAGGCACTCGCATGGCACTTTTGTAGGGGGCATTGCAAGGTATTTACGTGCCACATATGCTAAACATTCATGTGATCTTCATGCTTCAGCCGCCATTCCAGAAGACATGCTTCCATGCTGATGACACTTATTAAAAAAAATAATGCATTAATTAAACTTGTGACTGAATTCCTTCAGGGAGAATTGTATGTGTCCTGCTTTGTTTTACTCACATTCTGCCTTAAATTTCATGTTATAGCAGTCTCGAATGATGACCCAACACATGTTTGTTTTAAGAACACTTTCACAGCAGATTTGACAAAATGCAAAGAAGGTACCAATGTGAGATTTCTAAAAATAGCTAGAGCACTCAACCCAAGGTTTAAAAATCTGAAATGCCTTCCAAAATCTGAGGGATGAGGTGTGGGGATCATGCTTTCAGAAGTCTTAAAAGAGCAACACACTGATATGGTAACTACAGAAACTGAACCATTAAAAAAGAAGCAACCTTCTGTTGGTGGCACGTGACTCAAATGATGAAAATGAACATGCGTTGGTCTGCACTGCTTTGGATCTTTATCGAGCAGAATGCTTCATCGGCATGGGTGCGTGTCCTCTGGAATGATGGTTGAAGCATGAAGGGACATAGAAATCTTGAGCGCATCTGGCACATAAATATCTTGCAATGCTGGCTACAATAGTGCCATGAGAACTCCTGTTCTCCCTTTCAGGTGATAATGCTGCCCGCTTCTTGCTTACAATATGTCCTGCACATGTAAACAAACTTGTTTGTCTGAATCATTGTCGCACAAGAAGTAAGGCTGAGTGGACTTGTAGGCTTTAAAGTTTTACATTGTTTTATTTTTGAATGCAGTCAGTTTGTGTACATAATTCTACATTTGTAAATTCAACTTTCATTAGAAAGAGTTTGCACGACAGCACGTGTATTAGGCGAACTGAAAAATACTATTTTGTTTTTTGTAATGTAAGTATTTGTACTAAAATATAAAGTGTCTATACACTTGTATTCTTTGTTTTAATTTAAATCAATACGTATGAAAATGGTATTCTATTGTTTAACAATGCAATTAATTGCGTGATTAATTTTTTTATAGCTTGACAGCCCTAGAAAATATTGAATCATAGATCTATTTAATAAAACCAGTGTTAAGAGGATTACAAAATTAATTTCTAATCATTAGAGGTAGAATTCATTACTTGTTTTTATCAGGAGCTATAACATGAAATTTATTAATCTTCAGTGTTTACATAATTTATTAATCTAAAATAAACTTTCAAAAAATTGTTTTTATTTAGTGGATGTTCCTTCAGCTAGTGCCTTCTTGGAATGGACCATTAAAACAACTTTTAACTGAAGCTGATGCCTGGTTTTCCAAGCGTAGAAAAGGTAAAGCCTATTTGTATGGATGTGGCGTTTGTGAAAAGGTGCTGGATTTAGAACTTCAGTGCTTAGTTCATACAGCAGCCGGTACAGTGCAGTTGTCTTTCAGCCCCCTCCAAAAACATTGCCCGGGTATTTCAAAGGGATGTCTTCATTTATTCATCTCACCACTTATTCTCATTGTACTGTTAAGGAGTCTTTCCTTGAACTGTTTTAGCCATGCTTGTTGAACCTAAATCATTTCAGGGTACACTGCTTTATTTTTTATATTGACTTATCTAGTGAAATCTTTGCTCTTCTGAAAATTCTGGCCAAACTCTTGTATTTCAGCGAATACAAACAATTTGGTCTAATAGTTTTGCCTTTATAATTATTTGAATGAAAACTTTCTTGGAATTGAGAAATCTATCCTGTTTCACACTGGTAACTTTGCTTGCAAAATGTAATTTGCCTTTTTCTGTTTGGAGAGCTTAGGACCTTCCATTAAATGTGTGTATATTTTAGAAGACAATCAAAATGAGCAAGTTTTAGGAAACCCATAATGGTGTATGTCTTTTGTAATATTACAGATTTTGAGGATGACATTGCATTTTTAGAAACTGAACAAGGAAGAGCATTCTTGACAGTATTCAAACACTTGAGATTGCAATACATCATCAGTGATTTGGCATCAGCAAGCATTATTGAGCGAGATTCTCTGGTACCTTCAGGTATGAAAATATTTTAATTGGACATTTTGTGTATTTTCTGCTTGGTAGCTGGAACAAATTGTGAATGAAACTTTTGGGCTTATACCCATGTTCCCATTCATCTGTTTTTTATTCACTTACATACTTCTCTATAATACTCATTGGGCTATCAGTTATGTCAGCATGGTCAGTAGAGTTGTAAAACTGCCCTGTATGTCTGAGTTATTGCAGTAATGTAATTATTGATAAAGAAATATGTAATCGAATGTAAATATTGATTGTAATATACAGTCGGACCCCGCAATACCACGACGATCAGGATCCAAAAATACCCGATTGCGGAAAATGTGGGGTCATGCTATTGCGGGGTCACGCGGCATCAAAGTGCCGTGCGCCGCCGCCATCAGGAGCCCCGTGCTATAAGCGGATTCGCTCTATAGCGGGGTGTGGTATTGCGGGGTTCCACTGTACTTTAAAAAAATGAAACTTCATGAGTCATCTATTTCCTAGAAAGAGAATTGGCTAAAGCATTAAATTGAAAGTTAGTGATTTAATAGGTAGGTTTTGTACATAGATTAGTGCTTGAAATGGAAGGATTTGCAACAGCTTGTCACTTTGTTCTCTAGCATCTCAAAAGCCATATGTTACTTTACCAATAGATAAAGTTTGGAGAGAAGAAAGCTCATGTTGTCCTCAGCAAGGCAGTTGACTGGCTGTTCAGTTATTCTGTTTGCATTTTCCAGTGAGTAACTTCTTTTGATTTAGGGTTCACATGTGAATATTAAGAGAGAATATTCAATGTTGATGAAAAAAAATCAGATTGAACCAAGAATTAAAATGTTACCATAAATTGCATTATAAATAGGCCCCATCTCACTCTGTTGGCACAATCATGATAAGCAAATGGTCTTTGCTCCTTGCCTGAAGCTTAACAAACTTGGGAACTGCCAGAGGAACAGAAATATTAATTCTCAAAGTTTGGGGCCTAAACTGCAGATGTGCTGCCACCAGGCATTCAAATCTTCCAGAAGGTGGAGCAGTTGCCTCTCTAACTTGAGCTCCACTTCAATCTTCCTTTCACTGCTAAGTTAATTGAGCGTACCTATTACAAAAGTTCCCTTGATTTCCTCTTCTCCTCTTCCTCTGTATTGGATCCTCTTGGGTCTGGTTTCCACCATCTTCACTCCATTTAAACTGTTTTCACAAAGCTTTCTGATGTTCTCAGGGTCTCTACTTCATCTTCTGAGAATATGACCGTGTCTAAAACATCTCAAATCTTATCCACCTTAGGTTTTTATGATCCTGTCCTTTCTGGTTCCTAGGCTACATTGTCTGTCCTTTCCATTTCTCCTTTGGCGTGGCCTCCTTTGTCTATGGGGTTGCATGTTGTTCTGTCCTTGAATCTCTCTTTTTGTGTTACTTACTTTCTTTGGGTGACATCGTGTACTTTCACAGCTTCATTTACGATGTCTGTGCTGATGCACAAATCCATTTGACCTTATTCATCTCTGCCCACCCAATTCTGTATCTCAGCCTCTCTGACAACTCCTCCTGGACATTACTGAAAAGTTAGACTTAAGCAGTTCAGTTTTAGCCTTTTTATCTTTCCTCTTAAATCCTCTTTGCTCTCTCCATCTTCTTCCTAATGACATGACCATCATCCCTCTTGTCACTCAGCCCTGTATACTAAGTGTCAGATTTGATTCCTGCCTCCTTGTCGCCCATGTATTCAAGCTATGTCCAAATCCTGCTATGTCTTCCTCAAAAACCTCTTCGGGAGCTGTTGTTTTCATCTATCCCTACAACTAAAATGCTCTTTCAAGTCCTCATTTTCCATCTTGATTACTGTTAACATCCATGCTCAGCCCCATCCACTACATACAAAATGAAGTTTCCAGGGTCATCTAGCCAATCAAGTTGACAAAGCAATTTGCTTCTTTTTTTAATCCTTTCCTTTACTTCATCTCCTTCATTGCATCAGGTTGAAGCATTGAACTTGGCCCTATTTCATGGCACTAACTGTTCCCCTTTTTTGTTCTTTCTTTTTATTGTGTTGCTTTGTCCCTTTTACTTAGTTAGTTGTGTCAGCTCCTTCATTTCCTCACCTTTGATTCCACACCATGAGCACAGAACAAACATCTTGAGCAGGATTGTTCCTGAAAACTTGATTCTGCTGTTATACCTACAAGAAACTAAAAGGCTGATAGTGGCTAGTTTTCAGGTACTTAGGAGTACTGCTCCAAAAAATCATTCAGTTATAAATATGATCAGTTACCACCATATCCACTTCACTTAAATCTTGTACTACCTTCCCTTACTGCTTATTATAAAAACACTCTCCAATTTGTTCAATCTCCATCATGCCAGCGCAACCCAAGAACTGAATGTCAGAAGGTGAAGCATAAAGTAGAACTGGTATATCTAGGTGTGGTGTTAGACCACACACTTAGTTACCATGCCCACCTGAAGATGACAGCAGCTAGAGTTAAGACACATAACAATCTTTTTAGCAAACTGGGAGGTTCGTTATGGGGTGCCCCTGCTCCAACTCTGCGGATGTCAGCTCTTGCCACTCGTATTCGGTGGCGGAGTACTGCTTAGCAGTTTGGAGTCGATCGTCACACACCAAACTGGTGGATACTCAGTTACATGTTGCCATGCGCATCATCTCCAGCACCCTGCATCTCACTCCATTCTCATGGCTTCCAGTTCTGAGCAATATTCCCCTCTTCATTTCAGATGAGGGGTTGCCACTAGCAAGTTATTGGAGAAAGTACTTTCCATCCCAAGCCTGCCGCTCCACAATGACCGTTTTAAGCCACTAGCTGCACGTTTGCCATCATGTTACCCATTATGGTCTCATCCACCATGCCAGGATGTTAGGGCGGAAACCCTTTGACGAGAAGAATGGATATCTGTTCTAATCCCCAACCAGTCCTTCATCGCCGACCCCACAATTTGCCCGCCTGGTTTTGACCTGCCCCGTCGCCAGTGGTCCCTGTCAAACATATTCCGGTCCAGGCAAGGTCTCTGTGCAGCCAACCAGTATCACTGGGTCCTTCATGACAGCCCTTTGTTCAGCTGTGGCACAGCACAGATGACGCATGTTGTTGAGGAATGCCTGCTAAGTAGGTTCAGCAGTGGCCTAGAAGAATTGCATCATGCCATTGAAGGTGCCATTGCTTGGCAAAACAACTGCACTTGCTGAAGAAATAAAAACTGCTTGCTTGTTTGTTTCAAATGTATTTGGAGGAACTTTCAGAATCCTTACTCCCTTAATGACCCTTTTCTTCCCTTCATTACTTTGTCAGGATTAGTGCACAGGAAGCTGGAGAAATCCAGTTACTATCTGGACTGACTTACAGAGTCATAGTATAATATATTTTCCTAACAGGAGATGGAGCCAGAAAATTAAAGAGTGCTTTGATATCAGACTCCTATAAATGGTCTTGTTCTCGCTGAGCAGTTCAGTTAAATTTTGTGCTGGTGGAACAGTTCTTCTGGCTGATAGGATTTTATTCATCTTTAGTATGATTTCTTATCTCTTTCTCAAAACTGATGTATACTGTTTTGCATGAATGTAACGAGTTGGAGAGATGCTGTATGTTAATATTATGCCAAGACTACCCCTAGCTTTATAGTGCTGTATTCTAGTGTTATTTGAGTCTTGCTATTTTTGCTTTTAATTTTTAACATACCAAGCCATGTAATTTTAATCTTCTTTTCACAATACACCAAATTATAAATTCCACTGCTTGCATCCGACTAAGTGGGTATTAGCCCGTGAAAGCTTATGCTTCAATACTTTAGTTCGTCTTTAAGGTGCCACAGGACTTTGTTACCTCTGCTATTCCAGACTAACACGGCTACCTCTCTGATTCTCAAATTATAAATGTAGACTTCAAGGTATCTTGATTCCTGGATGTATAATATATGGTGAGGATCCTTTCACTTTTTTATTAGGGAAAATTTTAAATCAACTTCATTTAAAATCTTTTCTTTTAATGAGATCTGTTTCAGACACTATACAGAATTCCAGCAATTGGATCTGATTAAATAAGTGTGATAAATACATGAACAAGATGTCAGCAAAACATAGGATTGCTCAAGCATGGACCATGCCAGTCCACATTAATATTTCTTATCTATCATGGAGTAAGATATCTGTACTAGAAAAACCTTTTCAGCAGTTTCTTGTTCATTCTAGAAAAGGCGTAGTCTGAATACAGAGCTAGAAGTCACTTCCATGTATCTATTGTGCTACAAGAAAGAAATCTGTTTCCTGAAGTCATTACAAGATATGCAGCTTGTGGGGTGGTTTTTTGACATAGTGTGTTTTGATCTTCTCACTGAGTGCAAAATAGAAGGAAAACAGTATGTGTGAGAAGATTATCCTGGTTTCCTTTAGCAGTCTGGTAAGCAAGATGATAAGCAAATGATTAATCCTGAGGTTTGGTCATGCTCCATATCAAATGGATGACAACTTCTAGCACAAGCTGTTCATGACTTTACTAACATGACTTGACTGAGCAGTTCCTAAACCAGCAGTGTCCAATATATTTACCACTAGCCACGTGTGGCTAATAGGCTATTGGATTGTGACTAATGCATGTGGCTTTCTTATAATGTGGCCAATAAGAAAAATTCAAAACCACAAGTGTGGCTAGCATCAAATTTCTATTGGACACCACTGTCCTAAACTGTGGCCGGAAATTGTTGAAGTTGATGTATGAATGTGTGTATGACTTCAAATGGGAGGGGAATTAGTCTTTGGGAGAACTTCTTAGTATGTGGTCCACAGTGAGAATAAGTGTGAATCCTTTACTCTCTGGTTTCATTACTTGAAAACAGTTGTTTTATGTGAAGCTTGTTCCAAAAACACAAATGAAGAAAGTTTTTTTTTTTTTCTTAACCATGTTACAAGTCTATACGTTTTTATACATTTGTGGATTTCAACGTTTGTTACATTTGTAAGCCATTAATACTCAACAACTGTCTGCCTACGTTGCTTTTTCTTCTCATTTTGAGAGGAAGTTTGCTAATGATGTGATTTTTGAACAACTTTGGTGATTGGAGATCATCACTAAATTTTGAAGTTATTGCATTGTACCTGAGGAGAACTTCTCCAAGATCAGAAAATATATTTTGTAATGTAAATCTTTTTAGATAGATCCAGATTAAGTTCTGTTTAATGTAAACAATATTTGGATGAGTAGTTGAAAGATATGCTACAAATTATATTGTGTACTGCACGTGTCTGGGCATAATAAAAGGAAAAGGCAATGATGCATTTGATATTCAAGTTTTAGAATAAAATCTTATCTTTGCTGTAATACAAATGCAACTCTTTTTTTTAAACTATCTTGCTATTGTAGTTCGTCTGGTAACTTTGCTCAAGTTCAGAACAATATTTTTAACTTACAAAGTTCCCCGTCGTGCTAAGCAAGTCATTAAAATATAAAAATGAATAAAATATTTAAAAGCAAATCCTCTTATTTCCAAATTACCCTGGACACCAAGTTGCCTTTTTTTCCCCCCTCCTCCTCTCTTTCTCCGGAACTCATGTAAAACCTTCCTCTTTACACTTACAACAAAACCCCACATATCAGTTTTCTCTATTTTTCCCAATGGTTGCATTCTTGGTCCTGTGGTTAGGGCATTGGCTTAAGTATGGGAAACCTAGGTTCAATTCCCAACTCAGCCGTGGACTTGTTCTGTTATCCTGGGCAGGTCACTTAAGCTCTCTGTGCTTCAGTTCGACCATCTTTAAAATGGGGATCATCATGATTTCCTAGCACACAAGGATGTTGTGAAGATAAATATATTGAACATTGTGAAGCGCTGTGAGATGTACAGATGAAATGCATTATATAAGAAATAGGCATTCTCCTTCCATTTCCTTGGAGTGTAGCTGTATTTGAATCTTCACTGCTCTTACATTTCAGTTTTATATTCTTTGCATAATGTTCCAATATGATCTTTCACTTGAGTCGGAAACAGTGATACCCACTGTGTAAATGGTTTCCTCTGTTCTACTGTATCTCTAAGTATCCTCATTTTGTGATGCATTGTGTGAAGAATGCTATATACCAATAAGCTATAGTTTAATTGCTCCAACCCCTTTGTAACTGTTCTTTTTTGCATAGGGGGAAAATAATCTTTTTATTCATATAGTTATTTCCGAGAGAATGGTGCTGATTTGATAACAAAAAATGCATGTAGTGTTATAAGTTACTTTGTCATTTTGAGCAGGGTTATTTTATTGGTACTTGCAACTTAAAATAGTTTCGATAAGTCTTTTAAAGGTGGGTGTACCAGTGAAATATCAATTGACTGGATATCAATTCGCTATTTAATGAATATGAAAATTTTTCATCTCAGTATAATTTTATTTCCTTATTTTAAATGTTATATAAATATCCCCTTTCCCACCTCCAAAGAAATCTCCACACTTATTTCTACTTTTTTAATTTTAGAATGGCTGTCCTCTGTTTACAAACAGCAGTGGTTTGCCATGCTCAGAGCAGAGCAAGACAATGATATTGGGTAGGTATATTACAGGTTTTCTTTTCTTTTTAAGTAGAATCTTTCAGTGGTATAGACTCCAATATGCATAAATGTTTAGAGTTTACATCAAAATGAGAAAATTAGACCTAAATCAGTATTTTAAACTTCAGGCACATTCTTTGTGGAACAGTCTATTTCATTCACTTTCATCTGGTCGATTTTTTGTCATCTGCAAAACAGAACTCTGTTTTCAATAATACAGTAGACTCTCGATTATCCAGGATTGGGTTAACCAGGATGTGGATTAACCAGGATGACAAAAAAAAATATGCACAATTCGCAGGGTCGGCTCTGGCTTTGCTGCCACCCCAAGTGCACACACACAGAAAAACCCCACCAGGGCTCAGGGCAGCCAGTGAACCAACACCTCCTCCCTCTGGTACAGGGTGGCTGGTGAACCAACCCCCACTCCCCATATTTCCTATGGATGGTGATTATCCGGGATTTTATTAACCAGAATTATTTTTTCCCCCATCATCCTGGATAATCGAGAGTCTACTGTATGACTTATAGGTGGACATTATTTTCCCGTTTTTTTATACTGATCAGTATTTGTCACCACTGGTATTGCATATGTGCTTTGAGGATTTGAAATAGTGATTTAGTGATCAATTTTGAAGATGGATTAAGAAAAAATGAAAAATATGCAGAAGCTAAATTTATCCTTCCCGTTTATTTTCTCCCTTTCATGTGGCTGGATGGACAAGGGAAGCTGTATAGACTAAATACATTTATAGAACTATTTTTAATTAGGTAAATAGTGATGGGATAACTCTCAACCTTCAAGTGTGCATGAGAAGCATTTTTTCTGTCAACAGTCGTGACTACAGTCCTTCCTTTATATTCTGTTCCAGTTTTTCTTCTTTTCAAAAATACATCTTTAGGTTCTTATTTAGAAAATAGTATGTTGTTTCCATGCAAGTCACTAGTGGTAGCTGTTTTACTTAGGAATCTTAGAGCTTGCATAGCATAGAAGCCAGATATATATTTTTTCTGAATTGGCTCCTAAGTGATTTGTTTTGCGATAGTGTCACCACGTATTGGAGTTTTGAACTGTGTCCCTAGATGTTTCCTGTGCAGTCTCTTCCCAAGCCATATTAAATGCTGTTTGCAATTCTGTAGTTCCTTTACCTGTCTCCATTTGCATTACAGACCAAGTTTTATGTTGGCTCCCCAGAGATAATACATTTTATTCAGATGCTTTCAGTTACATGGAGTTGATGGCCCTTCCACCTCAAAAATAAATTGGTTAATCCTGAATTTAGTCTGAGTGATCAAAGTGGCTAACCATCTAACAAAATGGTAATTACAGTGGAACCCCACAATATCACGACGATCGGGGTCCAAAAATATCGACCGCGGTAAACGCGGGGTCGCGGTATTGCAGGGTTGAGCTACATCAAAGCGCCACCTGCTGCGAGCCACATGCGTCCCATGCTATAAGCGGATTCATGCTGTCGCGGGGCGCGGTATTGCAGGGCTCGACTGTACTTTACTTTTCCCTCTAATGTAGAGTGGGAGAAGAGTTCTTTGGTACAGAGTACATTTATCAGAATAATGGATATAAAATTGCTTATTTAGCATAACACTGATCAATAGAAGCTAATAAGTGTTAATGAGCTGTCCCTTATAATGTTATAACTACCATTGGAGCAATCATTTCAGTATCTGAGCATATTATATGATAATGTTCACTTAGGTCTAGGATTTAGAGTTATAGGGCTGGAGGCCAGGAGAATTGCATTCTATTCCTTTTATTCACTGATGTGCTGTCTGACATTGAACAGGTCACTTAATTTCTTTATAGATATGGAAACTGAGGCAAAATAGGGGGAGAAGGGAGAGGATAATGATACTATGTAGCCTGTTTAATATTAGAGAGCTTTGTAAGACTGTTGGTATTTATAGAGATAAATAACACTCTTCTAGTTTTGTGGCCTGCCTTTTATCACCCTTTTTACTTTGGTTTTCTTGCATCAGTTCTGCCAACCCAGCATCTATCATTTTAGAAAATACGCACATATACTAGCTAGGCTAGGGTATGCTTGGGTTTTTTTTAACTTGCTTGTCAGATGCCTCTCTTTGGCAACAACGTTATCTTAGAAGGGCAAGTGAATTATGCAGTTACGAGGTCTTTTTTTTTTTACTCTTTAATCTTACCTTAAATAAAGTGTATTACAAAAACTGAACATTTTTCCAGCTAGACAATGCCAGAGTTGTAGTGTATCTAGCATTTAGTAAAACGTTGCACAGTGAGTGTTATAGCTGTGTTATTAGGCTTGAGACTTCAAAAGGAGGAGCAGAGCCAGAGATTAAAATGAAGTCAAATATTAGACAGCGAAAACAAGGCAGATAAAGCTAATCTCAGCTGTTGCTGTTGAAGAATTTACTTTATTAATATTAATGTCTTCTATCTGATCTGTACTGCTAAAAAGGCTTTTGGATGCCTTTCTGGATCACATCCAAGACTAAACTGAAAAGAGCAGCTGTTAGTTTAACATTTTGAAACAAATAATTAAGCAGAATTAAGCAATTTCATTTAACAGAAAAAATTGTGTTCAACAAGTCTTTAGTACTATTGTCTCTGAATACAGATATCTCAGGACAAATGTAGATTTATTTAGGTTTGTCTGCATCATTTATTCTATGTATAGTTTTTCTTCTGTTGTATTTGTTTAATGTTATGTAAAGCTGGAGAGTGATTTGGTAAATATAATTTCTTAGCTTAAGCAGTGAAAATTGTGTAGGCTGAACAGTGTTTTGCAGGGTGGAAAATCACTAGTTCAGGGAGATTCAATTTAATCATGGTTTTCTACATAAAAGTGTATTCTTGTTGGTTGTTACAACCTTAATAAATATTCTTCACAACTCGGAGATAGATGTAGGTTTCATTTTTAGAGGGTACACACTACATTTTTAAACAGTGATTTATTTTGAAAATTTAAGTTTAGTTTTACAGCTATATTAGAAAATGAATGGATTATTTCATTCACCAAAGGTAATTGAAGTAGATATTTATGAAGTCATTGGGAGGTGAACTATCACCAACAGGTTAATCATTAATATTTGGAGGATTTTCTTGCCATGCTGTATTAGGAGGAGAGCATCACCAGACAGACATCTAAATTGTTTTATTTAACTAAAACAACAACATTAAGTGTTCTGGATTTTCTTTTTCAACAACAAGCATATAATATTTTAACAAAACAAACATATGTTGCTTGTTTCTTCTCCTTGTCCAGATCTATTCCACCCCCAACTATCATCTATTCATTGAACTTTTTGAAACTTTGCACGTTTAGAGAGAGGTAAGGGATTGCCTCTGTACACAAATTTGCAGAGGGACAATAGAGTTGAGGTCTGTTATTTCTCACCTCGATATATTTATTTAAAAACATTTTTAACAAGCATGTTACCTCTGGAGACACAAATCCACTGTTAGAGAACTGCAAAACTATGCATCTCTGATGGTAATTTCTAGATTGAGCACTGAATTTCACTGGGTAGATAGGAAGATTAACCTAAATACAGTAAAGAAAGCCAGGAATACTTGTAGCACCTTAGAGACTGACTAGTTTATTTCAGCATAAGCTTTATGCTGAAATAAACTAGTTAGTCTCTAAGGTGCTACAAGTATTCCTGGCTTTCTTTACGGATACAGACTAACACGGCTGCTATTCTTGAACCTGTCTAAATACAGTAGACTCTCGATTATCCAGGATGATAGGGGAAAAAATAATCCTGGTTAATAAAATCCCAAATAATCACCATCCATAGGAAATATGGGGGGGGAGGGGGGATTCACCAGTCACCCTGCCCTGGGGGGAGGGGGTGTTGCTTCACTGGCTGCCCTCCGCCCTGATGGGGGGGTTTTTTGGTGTGTGCTTGGGGCGGCAACAAAGCCAGAGCTGGCCCTGTGAGTTACACATATTTTTTTTGACATCCTGGTTAATCCACATATTGGTTAACCCAATCCTGGATAATCGAGAGTCTACTGTAATCTGTACAGAAGCCTGTGGAACCCCAAAAGACTGGGTCCTTAATCCATGAATTATTGGAACTCATTTACAAAACTTTTCTTAAACATTACATGAATATATTGGCTCATACTATAGAATTAGAATTTATAATCCTTATTCCATGATGAGAGACATTATAGCTCAAAGATATCTTAACTAAAACTGTCTTCAGATAAGTATTTTCCTCAAAAAAACATTTTATTAAAAAAAACTTTAAATTAAACTAATCTGATTTTTTTTTAAACACATTGATTTTTATCCCCCTTGGTGTTTTGTCCAGGTTTTAGTAAAACTCGTTAATCTCTCTTCCTATCCCCTTCTGCTCTGGGATTGTGTAGAAGGAAGATCCTGCCTTCAGTGCTGTTTTGGCACTTCCTCATTTGGGGATTTGGTCGGTGACATAAATCCCAGAGAGAACCGCGTTAGATTTGAGATCAGCTCCAAAGGCTCAACTGCTTGTCAGTAGAACACATCCTCTTAGGACCCAGGATAGAGGCAGCTCTGGGGTCCCTAATTAATATTTCAAATAAGAAAAGAGATGCCAGGTATTGCTACATAGGAAGGAAGGTATCTAGAAGTTAGAAGGCAAATGGGTGAGTAAAAGAATAACTTGATCAGAAATTTTCCCATATTTCATACAGGCCAGTTGCCCTGCCCCCCAGCCCAACTTTCTGTCTCTTTATCTCTCTGAAAGATGCAACTCTAAGACACTGTAGTATTTGACATCTCCTGAAGAGTTAATCAAAATCACAAACCAAATAGTCTGAACAAAATGTGAAAACTGTTTGTCACCTACAGAACTTCATGAAGTGATATAGTTTTATTTTTGTATCCCATCTGGTGCACATTTTAATGGGGCACATGTTATTTTGAGACTACGGAAATGAAAATGATTTTGCATTAAAAGTATATTTTACTCTTCATATACATTACTGCCCTTGTGTGATGTTAGAGCAATGCTGCATGATTCAACATTTTGCTATACGTGAGAAGCCAGAAGTAACAACCCTTCCTATGTCAGTAAAGTAGTTTGCAATGAAAGGGGTTTTAACTCTCTTCACTCTTCTTGAAACGTTTGAGATGTTATCACATAATACTGGATCTAAGGTTCAAAACACGTCTTACCTACAGTAAACCTGAAGTAAAGGCTTACTTTTTATGTTAGCATTAATGTAGTTTTGTGTGCTGAAATAGATCTTTGTGACTACAGTAGTTTGAGTGAAATGACTGAAGCTGCAGAGTAGTCTACTTTAATTTTCCACTTCAGTTTTTTATCTGGGTAAATATTCAGAATTAAATTCTATTGTACTTTTTGGTACATAAGAACAGCCATACTGGGTCAGACCAGTGATCCTTCTAGCCTAGTATGGTGTTTTGTGACAGTGGCCAATTGAAGGAGCTTCAGAGGGAATGAACAGGGGGGCGGTTACTGAGTGATCCATCCCCTGTTGTCCAAGCCCAGATTCTGGCAGTCAGAGGCTACGGACACCCAGGGCACTGGGTTGCATCCCCAATGATCTTGCCTAATAGTCAGTGGATCTATCCTCCAGGAACTCATCAAAATTTTTTGAACCCAGTTATTGTTTTGGCCTTCACAACATCCCCTGGCAATGAGTTCTACAGGAGGTGTGAAGAAGTACGTCCTTTTGTTTGTTTTAAACCTGCTGCCTATTAATTTCATTGGGTGACCCCTTGTTCTTGTGTTATGGGAAGGTGTAAATAAGGAGTAATGCTGTCTAAGTGGTTAGTTTAAACTGTTGAATGGTTAAGTTTTTTGAATTTTTGTAGCTAGTTGGAGGGAATAGTAAAAAGAGGTTAATGTACAACTAGAAACTTAACTTGTTACTGATTTTGAAAACTAACTACTATTCTGCCAGAAAGAATGAAGTTCTGTATCTACAGTGCATATTTTCATTGCCAAGAATTGATAACATATTTGACTATCAGCTAGCTAGGACATCATAAATAAAAATTAATTCTATGGCCAATTTTGTAGAATTTTACTATGTTTATATCCCACTTAATTGTCCCAATTAACAATCTCTCTATAAAGTCTTTACTCTCCTATGAGTAGTGTTCTTTATAAAATCTAGAAAAAGGCCACAAATTACTTAGTTGATATTTTCAGTGCTCTAGCCACGAGTGCATGTTTATATTGGCAAGAAATGCAGTAAGTGGCTTGTTCCTATTTTGATTGCTGTATCAGACTGCTTTTGAATTTTTAATAGTAATTTAGCATATGTATTACTTTTTTGTAATGATTTCATTTGTTCTCAGTGTACCTTTGAGATGTGAGGAATAGACAACACTTATAAAACTGATTACATTATAAATGTTTAAAGCCAGACCATAATATGACTCTTGATGACCAGGACTTAAGTTTTTGAGGCCTGATCTACTATAGTTTTTGTACCTGTATAGTTGTTTTGGTTAGGACTATGATTTCTTTAAACTAAAATAATTCTACCAAAGCCACCCATAAATGTGAATGTAAGTATTCCCTTTCCCATATGGGAATAGCTATAACAATATCAACCATCTTTATACTGTTACAACTGCATCCACAATACGGGGGTTAAACCACTTAAAGCGATAGTCAGGACTCCGGGGTTCCAGCTCTGCCACTGAAATGTTTTGCAAATGTTCTGCAAATGTTCAATGTTCTTTATACTTTATAGTTAAAGTGGTACAACTTTTGTGTGTAGACAAGCTCCTTAACCTTCCACCTACACGTGCAATCATTCATGCCACCTCCCCCTCCCCTTAGGTGCATCTTGATAACTTTGCTTTTCTGCGAAGTCCCAGTCAGATGGCAGCAGTAATTATTACGACCCGTTAGTTTGTAGGGTCCAGTTATAATTGTAGTAGATGATCTGTCTGTATGTAATCCTTCTGAATTGCAGGTAAATACTGTCCGAGTGTGTTTACTCTACAAAAGTAACAAAATCAGAGAACCCATTTGCATCCCATTTGTCCCACCTGACCTTCTTACAATACTGTTAAAACTTTTGTGTGAATGGCTCATGTCATTTAGTTCCATTAGGCAGCAACATGGTTAGACTCCCACCAATGCTACAACATAGGCTGAATTGCAACAGGGTTTCTTGATTGTGCCCTCAAGGCACTTACCTTGTTGAAGCAGAAGCTTTCAATGCCTTATTTTTCATTTGGCTGGAGAAATGCAAGAAACTGTTCTCTTTATAAACTGGGTGGTTTTCAGTCTGGTTTTGCCTTACTGACATGTATTGCCTCAGTTCAGAAGCAGAACTGAGCTAGAAGCCAGAGCCAGACAAAAAATTGAACTGAAAAGGCTTATATTTAGTAAAAGCATATCAGATCAAAATACAATAAGAATCTGACTTGTATTCTGACTTATACTCAAATTCCACAGAGAATTTTCTTGCTGCTGTTCCTGGTCTTTCTTTCTTTCTTACAAGTAAACAATAAATTGTCGAATCATTCTCAAAATGGTCTACTTCATACATTCATAGGCCTCAAGAAATCAATAAAGAAGAACTTGAAGGAAACAGCATGAGGTGTGGTAGGAAGCTTGCAAAGGATGGCGATGTATGTATAAACCATGCCTTTATTTGTACAAAACTAAGTATCTCGAAAATATTACTGATTTTCAGAAACTTTGTCTTCAGTGGCTTTTTTTCCACAAACTGCACCAAACAGGAAGATTTTAATGGAAATGATACTTTCACTAATAAACAAAGCTCCTTCTTATTGAAATACTTAGCTTTCCCAGTTTCTAGCAAAATATTACTAAAGTCATCGTGCTAGTCCTATAAAACAAGTCTGAATGTGTAGCATTTTTAGAGGGGGAAAAATGAAGTTATTTGTTTGAAACTCCTGAGGTGCTTAATTAATTTGCAAAGTAATGGAAATTTTAATGTTAAATATAATGTGCATAACACCATCTGTAAAATATTAGTTCTACTCTGAAAAGTGACTGTGCTCTAGAGAACCAACATACCTGCAATGATAGTGATATGTGTTTTCTTTTTATACAGAATTGTTTGTTAAATTCTGATTATTTACACCTCAGCAAAGCTTTTGAAGAAAATGAGGCTGTCCAGGTGCACCTGAGAGTCTCTCTTGAAGATAATACAGTTGACTGGGTGTCTGGCCTAATTTGGCTTCAAAAAACTTCATTGATGATGGGGGGTGACAAGGAAATAATTTAGCTTGCCTCTCAAGTCACATATGGAGTTTTCAGGGCTGGCAGGTGGACAAAAATATGTTTACATTCATAAACTGAGCATATTATTTAAATCACCGACATTACACATGGAACCCTACAGTGCCAGTTTTGGTCACTGTCTGCAATAGAAATCATTAATGCTCAAGATTATATCACAATTTGGTAGTAAACATCTAAAGTTCTTAATACAGGAATATCTTGTGTCTGTCCTTTTATAGCAGCTCTTATGGAAGAGCGTTCGAGCATTAGAAAAGTGAAGGATTTGTTTCCCAACTGCACATTAAAATTATTTAGCCGAAGGAGCTGTTTGAAGTAAATATATTCATGAATATATTTAACTTGTGGTCCAGAGAGCTCTGGAGTTCTGTTGCCTAGAGATACTCTGGCAATTAGTGCATTATAAAATCTTTTATGGACAGATAGTTTTAAATTGAAACCTAAATGTGTTCAATTCCATGGCTTTATGTAAGTGTTAGGTGGCTACTAAAGCTTGTAGCCTAACCAAATTCCAATGTAGGCAATTGCGTAACTACCCTATCTAAACACCTCTTCTGTTTCAATTGGCAGTGCTCCTATCAGGGGTACAGAAACTGTTCTGTAGTTTTGTTATGTGAAATAAGATAGACGTGTCGCACCCCAGAAGTGGCTGCATTTTAGTGGAAGGTGATGTAATCCCTGATTCTTCAATCATATCTATCTGAATGGACATGTGTACCCAGGCAGCATTCACTGTTTCTGTAGCAGACTTTGGAATATGTGGATCAGATGCAGATTTTGCAGACTTTGGAATATGTGGATCAGATGCAGATTTTGGGCCTTAGTACGTATGTAAGGTTATGAAGTGCCTTGGGATCCTTCAGAGTGCGAAGTGCTATATTCTTACTAATATAGCCCACTGAAATAAAATAGGTCTTACATGTTTTCTCTGTTCTTTAGTACTGCTGGCGATGGACTGGATTCAACTTTGGCTTTGATCTGCTTGTCACGTATACAAATCGCTACATCATTTTCAAACGAAACACACTGAATCAGCCATGCAGTGGATCAGTTAGTCTGCAACCACGGAGAAACATTGCTTTCAGGTGAAGAATGGCCAACAATTCATGTCATTGAAATTCTATGTTTAAAGCCAGTATTTCAACTGATTTTGTACTGAAATTGGTTCATTAACAGTTACAGGGGGCTAAATCAAGTAATTTAACTTTCATTATATCCCTAGGTTACGTCTAGCCTCTTTTGATAGCAGTGGAAAACTTATTTGTAGTAGAACAACAGGATATCAGATCCTAACCCTTGAGAAAGATCAGGTATGTTTGTGTGTTTTTTTAAATCTAGTAATTGTCCAAAGCATCAAAAAAATTAAGAAAATAATCAGGGACCTTTTTTTTTTTTTTTTTTTCCCCAAATTCAATTACATTTTGTAGTTGCAGACATGGAATTTTAAAATGCTTCTGCCACGCATAATGGAAGTTATATTACTAGTTTAAAGGAGAACTAAATCAGAATATTTATTTGGATTTCATTTGTGGCTGTAATGAAATTCTCAGAGTATTGTTGAAGATATGCACCATTATCTTAACATCTTCAAGAATGTTTGTTAACCAGAATTGTAACATTTTAGAAATTAACCAGCTTTGAGTTAACAACCTGGTGAAAGAGAGAACCTTTTCATAACTCATCAAAAATAACATTAGGCTGTTACCAAAATTTGTAGATATAATTGGCACCGTTTTTCCAATTATAGTAGCAAGTAGCTTAATATTAAATATAAAATCTATGCAGATCTTGTGTTGTTGAAAATAAATGTCTGTTGTCTCCTATCTGTGTAAAGGACAAATTCAGGACTAATTTGAAATCTTGGTGTTAGGAGTAAGTTGAAGAGTTTAGCACATGACTGTCATGTGGACCTTGGTTGGAATTCATTGCCTTGTAACTTGTTCCAAGGCTTGTTTTCTTTTAAAGATAACACAGATCTCCACTTTTGGCTCAGTAGTCTAGGCAAGGGAGTATGTTTTCATATACAATATCTTACTATTGGTTCCTTTATTTCCTGATTATAGCAATGTCTGTGTGGCACATTCACACAGGTTTTGTTTCCTTGTAAATTTAAAATATTCCTTTAGGATACATTTCCAAATTCAATGGGTCCAGATTCATTCTGAGTGTGACAGCCAAAAATGTTTTGGTTAGTTCCGCTACCAAGGAATTTTAGCTCCTCTTAGATATAATGAACTAGATTATCCAGTCTGCTGAACCCTCTAAATAGTAGGAGATTGCCCCTGGAGAGACTCTGTTGTTAGAGATGGTTTGGCCACCTCATACACTAGCTGATCCTTGTCCCTGGTTCGAGGGAATTGAAGGATTGAGATAGGGAGAGACTTGGCAGGGTAGAGAATGTCTTGGCAAAGTTGAGGTATTATAAAACTTCATTTTAGGGTGGCTGGTCATGTGTAGTGAAAGAGAGGAAATGAATTATAGAACCTTAGATTCATTATTGATTTTTTTTCCTTCATACCCTGTGCTATTAATTTATAAAATGTTTAAGTTCTGTGATGATTTCCATCCTCTTTTTTGGAGGTAACATACAGTTGTGGAATCTCCAGTCTTTTGCTGTTTCACTTGAATCTGTTCTAGCACTTCTAAATTATGTACCACACTTTATTTTTGTTCAGACATATGAATTATTGTTCTTAAACATATTTTTAAAATATTCCTTTATATTTGCTTTACAGGAACAAGTAGTAATGAACTTGGACAGCAGACTTCTGATCTTTCCTCTGTATATCTGCTGTAACTTCTTATACACATCACCAGAGAAGAGAACTGAGAGTGACGGACTGCTAGATAATCCGGAAAACTGAGAGACCTGTTTAGTGGAACACAATAGCACTTTTATAACTGTATGCCTGCTTTAAGTTAAATGCCCTGCTTACACACAGAGCTATGACAAATAAAAAAAGGCCTTATACTGTAGCAGATAAATATATACTCTTTTTATCCTCAGTATATTCCTATGCATATCCGAAAAAAAGATCTGAAACCACATAGGCTAAAACTAGTTATGCCATACATTTCTTCACTTGTATTTTCTGTTCTACATTAGCAGAGAACAGCCATTCCGAGTCTGTGTGAAATCTGTTACAAGTTTGTTTGTCTGGGTTTTTTGTTGCTGGGCAGTGGGGCAAAATCTGAGCCTAACAGATAATTGAATCTGTGTGAATGAAATGTTACTAATCTATTTGTAAAACTCCCGATCACTTGTTGGTTTTGGTTAAAAAAAATAATGTCCATTGCTAACCACTGGTTTGTGCTTTGTAACAGAGCTGTAAATATCAAGCTCCAAATTCCACTGACTCCAGTGTCCTTACACCAGGGCTACATTTTCACTTTAGTTTTCTTTATAGTTATTTAACTGTTGTACAGATTCCTGACTCATTTTAGTGTTTAAGCCTTCCACATGTAATATGTATATTTGTTTTTCTTGGTCCTAGGCCATTTTTTTAAACTTTGTGGAAAATATTTTTTTATCTTCTGTTTCTCATTTTTTAGTAACAGTAAGAAAGACGAGTCTGAAATTTTCAGACAGGTTCATTCGAAAATGCATTTTTTTGATGTACCGAGAAGTCTGCAAAGGTGCATTGCCCACCCCTTATGAGTCTTTCTGTTGGCATAACCACAATTTTCTGCAAGGATTCAGTTGACTCCTAATATATTTGAGTATACCAAATATCAGTTTTTTAAACTTTTTTGTAACATCTTGTTTTAACTTTTCATTGGGAATCTGTATCCCACTTAAGCTCAGGAACTTGTGACCTTTGAGTGCCTTTTGAGTTATACATGCTAACACAAACTTCACCAATTAAGCAAGGTCACAGGATCCAGAATAGGAGCTCAGAGCAAGGGATTCCTTTCCAAGTTGGTGTTTAACTGATCCAAGTCAAGGATTAGATGTGCACTCTGTTAGTTTTGTACATATTGGTTTGTTTTTTATGTTTGTCTATTGATACCTTGAATTCCTACTTACAGATTTATGGGTGCAAAGGATGAACTTTGCCTCCTTAGGTAGCCTATTTTTTTAATGTTAATATTGTCAGAAAAGGATAGAACCTTTGTACACTGTAACAAGGATACAAATACATGTTTAGCAAAATGACAAAAACAGTGACAACTTGTGAATAAATCATTTAAAGTGAATTTAATAGTGCAGTGCTCATTAATCTCTTTTCTACCAGAAATATTTTGTGAGTCACCCTGAAAATGTTGGATATTAGCTATATGTCAATGGTAAAAGTGTTTTTGAACAATACCAGAGAGGAAATCAGTCGGGACTTTATCCTGCTGGAGCCTGAAGAAAAAAAGTCAAGCTGAGGTGCTTAGTTGGAAACCTAATTCCTGTTTAGGCCTCTAAATAAGTGGCTAGATTTTTCAAATACAACTCCCATTAATTTCTGTGGTAATTGTGGATGCTCAATAGCTTGGGTTGGGAGATGTGGGGGAGAATCACATTACTTATTTGTGTTTGACTTTAAAAGGCTTCTTTGTTTGAAAAACTAGGCCTGATTGGTAGGTGTCCTTTCCAAACTTGAACATTGATTTTATTTCTCATTTAGGTTTTGGATTTATGTTGTACTTCGATTTTGTTTTTGAGCCTCTCTTGGCCTTTCAAACCACAGCAGCTAGAATAATTTTACATCCATCGTTTTTTCTTAAATGCCTTCTTGAGAGAGAGAAATTAGCTGTCATTAGAACTGTGTGTTCAAGTAATTGTGTGTACTTCGAAGAAGGGAACATGAATTAACCACTTAAATATATCTGGAAAATGTCTAATACCTTGTGGTTACTATCTGAAAATAAATAGCAGGAGTTAAAGAATAAGACATATCTTCTGAACTGCAAATGCTGTTACTTATAATTGCTTTCATAGTAAAGCATACTAAAGGATTAGCTTCTATTAGCAATAATTGAAGAAACTGCTGTAAGAAACTCTTGGAAAGGGAAGGAGAAGGCATGACGTGTCAAAACCTATTATCTCTATTTTAATGTTTGGGAATTAACAAACATATACTTTGACTATTACCTCTGCAAGTAGGGAAAAGAAAATAAGTTTGATTCCAAACACAGACATGAAAGAAATCCCGTTATATGCTGCCCTAATTATTTTTAAGTATTCTTGTTGTGAAAACGTGACAAAATGAAGGAACTGTAAAAAGAAAAGAGAAAACTAAGAACGAAAGCTTGAATTCCAGTCACAGGTAGTTATTTTGCATAGCCTACATTTTATTGAACATGATGAAAATTAGTCGAAGGTCAACATTTCAAAACATTACAAAGTAAGGAGGGATGCTTGATTGCAAGAAGCAAGAGAAATCCTTTTTCTGAAGCCTGAGGATTGCTGATGCTATGCCACTGGTATAACAGTAGTCGTTATACAGGCACTTGGTCTTTTTATGAACCTTACTAAGTTATGACTGTATGATGTCATGCTGCAGTGATGTTACTGAAGATATTCCCTGTATACCTTACATTTCTTACCAGTTTTAAATGTATCGCCTTTCAATTCAAAGTACCTCTTTGTCCTTGCTGAAACTGGGAAAAAATTCCTAATAATCTCTTTTCTCCCATTTAACCAAGAGAATTGTGGGATTGTAATAAGAAAAAGTGGGGGCTCCGTCGAAAAAACATATGCTTCATAAATACAAAAGTGATCTGCACCTTGTATTAAATTGCAGTCAAAGCTCTAGCATTACTACTACCATAAACGTTGCTTCTATGAATCTAACATTCCAAAGACCTAATTACAGCTGGTTTTGGTAGTCAAATACAGTACCCAAAGCACTTGGCAGCATCTTCCAGTCCTAGCTAAATATTACACTTTTAAGGTGAATTATTCTGATTAGCCAATCTCCTAGGCCTTGACTTTTTATTAATGCCCACTACCTACAAAGTCAAACATACGAAGAAAGTGACCTTCACCCAAGCTGTTGCTTCATTTTTTGTTTTGTGCTAAAATGGAGTGTTATCCTTAATTGCTAGATAGCAGGTTGTCAGGAGCTAAAGTTTAATGAAAACAGAATATATTCTGTAGGGATGTTGAGGATTAATGTTTGTGAAGCACTTTGTAGATAAATGCTAAGTATTACCAGATAGTTACTTGTTTGCAGGAATGAGCCTTATTCAGTTAAATGTAACCCCAAAGAAATGAAACTTTGTCTTTTATGAAAGGCAATAAAATATATTTTAAAAACTGAGTGTTTATTGTGCCAGTAGGTAACTATTTCTCCATTGAAAAAAGGGAAATCAGACACTATTAATCTAATACATAAATATATTCCTGCAAATGAAAAGCAGATTTATGTTTTTAGCAGTACAGCTAGTTCTACATTTACAGTAATATCTGTGGTGGAAAATATTCTTGAATATAGAATCAGGAATACTTAACAAGAGGTCACAAAACTGAGAGCATAAGAACCATTAGGGCACTTGTATACATGTTGCATAGCGCCTATCTTAAGTGTATTGTGAGGTATTATTTTATGTGGGAAAGGGTAGCACAGTGTGGCGCTTCGCTGATGGACAGCCGTTTAGTCTATTCCTTATCCTGTCAGTTTAAAGCAGAGGTCGGCAGCCTGCGGCACGCAAGCCAATTTTTAGTGGTACTCTGCTGCCAGCCGGGATCCCGGCCGCCAGCCCTGCTCAGCCCGCTGCCAGCCTGGATGGATGGAACCCTGGGCCGGCAGTGAGCTGAGGGGCCGGCAGTGGGCTGAGGGGCCAGCAGCCAGAACCCCGGGCCAGCAGCAGGCTGAGGGCTCAGCCCACTGCCGCTCTGGGATTCTGTCTGCCCCCCTGGCTGTCAGTCTGGGGTTCCCTGTAAACGTAAACTCCATTAGTGGCACACGAAACCTTAAATTAATGAAGACTTGGCACACCACTTCTCAAAGGCTGCCGACCCCTGGTTTAAAGTATTTCTCAAAACACTGATGTTCAGGATGCTAAAGGTGTGACCAAGTCAGGCTGCACGGCGGTCAGACGGTGGCCCTGTTGGCTTCTGGAAAGTGGGCAGAGTAGCCTAAGGGGAGGAGCTACTGAGCCCGGGACTCAAATGAATAGATGACCGAAGAAAAAACAAGGACAGGTGTGAGGGTCGACGGAGGAAGGCAGGTATGTTAGCCCTAGAGTGATAAAGGCATGTTTCCCTACAAGTGAGAAGGGGCTAATTAGGGACACCTGAGGCCTTATGGGGGGGGAGGGTAGGAGAGTGAGGAACTGCTTCCAGGATGAGAGACCGGTCTTGTCTCCACAGGGGAAACAATTGGAGCAGAGTGCCTGCTTAGGGGAAGGACTGACTCGGCCAACAGCAGGACCACGGCCCCTCGGTGAGGGGGCAGGGAAAGGTACCCCCCCCCTCTGGTTTTGGGGGTTTGTATCTTTCTTTTGGGTGGGGGAGGAGCCCTCCTTGCGCCTGCCCCAGGCCTATCTGAAAATATGGATAAGGAAACAGAAGGGGAGATAAGAGTGGAGTGGGGCTGATTTACCTCAGGCCACCACCAGAGGGGGGGGGGGTAAGTCTGCAGAGACAGAGGAGATGTCTTCCCACACCGGGCACTAAACTCCCTCAGCCACGTCGAAGCGTGGCTGCGGGCACCGTGGTTTGCACTGTAAACGTGGGGGCAGGGATTGCTGTTTACTGTACACTTGTATAAGTGCCTAGCACAACAGTATCACCACTTCTAGGTGACACTCTGCAGTTAAATAATAGGGGGTGAGGTTTTCAGCAAGGCAGATTCCATGGGTGCCTAATGTAACTGCTTAAGTTACACACACTGATTATAAAATCGTACAACTGGAAGGGACTGGGAGAGGTCATCTAGTCCAATTCCCTGCACGCCTGGCAGGGCTAAGTAGGAGCTAGACCATCCCTGACAGGCGTTTGTCTAAACTGCTCTTAAAAATCCCCAAGGACAGAAATTCCACAACCTCCCTAGCCAATTTATTCCAGTGCTTAATCACCCTGACAGGAATTTTTTCTTTATGTGCAACCTAAACCTCCCGTGCTGCAATTTAAGCCCATTTTGCTTCTTGTCCTATCCTCTGAAGTTAAAGCAAACAATTTTTCCTCCTTGTAACAACCTTTTATGTACTTGGAAACTGTTATGTCCCACCTTCCCTCGTAGGTCACGTTTTCTAAACCTTTAATCATTTTTGTTGCTCTTCTCTGGACGGTCTCCAATTTGTCCACATCCTTCCTGGTTTATAATTATCTGCATGGGAAGAAGATTTGTGATCAAAAGGCTCTTTAATTTAGCAGAAAAGTCATAATGAGATCCAGTAGCTGGAAACCTAGCTAGACCAATTCAGACTAAAACGAAGATGCGAATTATTTACAGTGAGGGTAATTAATAACTGGAACAACTTAGCTAGGGACGTGGTAGATCCTCAGCCACTTTAGATCAAGATTGGATGTCTTTGGTAGCTGAGCTAGAAGTTGTGGGCTTAATGCAGGAGCTTGGTTAAATTCTATGGCCCATGCTTTGCAGGGGGTCAGTAGATGTGCATAATGGTGGCTTTAAAATTTGTGCTAAATTGACGCAACGCCTGATAAGTTTACAGGCTCGCTTTGGGCTTTTGGATCAGATTGGGTGATGAGATTTATATTTCAGTAAATAAAGCTTTGCATGTAAGCATTGCAATAATATTTGGTGTACTGTATTTTGAAAAGACTATCAGCTTACTGGAAGCTAGAACCAAATCTACTGTTTTTCTAGGAAATCTTGCTGGTTCAAAATAAAGAGAAGATTTTTGTGATCTCCTCTGCTTCTGAGGGAAAGGTTTGCCTCAAAACCTTTTTCAAAAGAATTCAACCATTATCAGTAAAGGTTCCAGGATACTGATAAATAAGTCTGACAGTCAAAGAGCATGAGTGAAAAATTGCTGAGAGAATTAAAGATCTTCATAAACTTAGAGGATCTCTTGAATGTGTTGAACATGTTTAAGAAGGAAGGAACTTTCCTCAGGGACAGCAGAAGAAAAATCAAATAGATTTGCATTGAAGCAAGTACTAAGTCATCAATTCTAGAGCAAAAAGTTTTTTTAAAACCTTAGGTGAACTGCGGCTTTGAGAGATTTTCAATTAAGCAACTGGTTTTCTTGGCAAAAACTTAATTCCCAGCAATTTCCCCCTTCTCCCTGTGATACAGTAATATGTAAATATCTTTTAATCTTTGAAATACTTTGCAAATATAAAGTCATCTTCAAGACACCCCGATGAGGTACTTTAGATGAATATCCCAATTTTGCAGATAGGATATAGAGGCTGAAAAGTAAAGCGAGTTGCCCAAGGCTGCAAAGGAATCTGTTGTTGGAAGCCAGATTAAAACCCAGGAGTTCCAGCTTCCAGCTGTCTGCTTTTATGATGCCAGTCTCAAATATTTCTAGTAATAAAACACGAGTAAATATTTTTTTAAAAACTCTTTCAAATTCTCAAACTTTGACAAATGCTATTAAAGAATAATTCCTAGATAAACCCTAGAGACTTAAGTACTGACAATTTTAACTTGAGACACAAGGTGGGTGAGGTAATATCTTTTATTGGATCAATTTCAGTTGGTGAGAGAGACAAGCTTCTGTGCTTACACAGGGCTTGTCTTCAGGTTTTAACTTGAAGACACCTGCTCAATGAGACAGATCAAATAATGGTGTTTAACTAGAAGGGTGCAAAAACTGATTTTCAGTTCTCTGCACCAACCCCCATAAAAAGGGGCGTGGGGGGGGGGAAGAAGAAACAATCAGTTACAGGTGACCTGAAATGAAAGAGTTTTTGGTTAACAGAAAAAGTAAAAGTTAATTATACGTGATGAATGACCTAAAATATTTTGTTTTGGTTTTGAAGGTCTTTTACCTTTTAAAAAATAAAGTTAAAGTGAAATTCAAAATAAAAAGTTATTTTGAATCAAAACATTTTGTTTTGAAAGAGTCAGAACAAAATATTTTGGTGTTTGGGGATGTTTGTTTGTTTGTTTGTTTTCAACTGAAACAATTAGGTGAATTTTACACAAATTTCCAAAATGTTTCTCTCAACATGAATCTGCACTTTTTTGGCACAAAAAAGTGAACATTTTGGTCCAGCTGAATTCTTAATTTAACTCTGATTTCTTCACTCTTTGCTTCATGCTGAACTGATATTCTGTGTTATGACTCTCTCATTCTACTACCCAGCATTCTTTCCTTTGCTATCATACATTCAAGGTTTAGTTTGCCAGTAAAACTGGATGGGATTTTTCAGTCAAATAGTAAATTTGCTGAAAAATTCCATGTCAGAGTGACAAAAACAATTGATGAACTCAGTGAACAGTTTTGTCTCAATAAAAATGATTTTTTTAAAAAAGTCAAATGGTTTGTTTCAACATTTTCTAAATAATTTTTTTTTGCTTTTCATTTTGAAATGAGGTTTCAAAATTTAACTAGATTTGTTTATTTTTTTTAAAAAAAGGATAAAGCCCCCTCAAAAATATAACAAAAAGTAACAACAATGACAAAAAATAATTTTTAAATCAAACCATTTTATTCAATCTGAAACTTTTTTTGTTTGTTTAGTGAGGCGAAAAAAGATTGGGGTTTAAACAAACTCAATTTTCTCCTCTTCCCTCCTGCCCCTGGGTCTGGCCACCAAACAGAGAAATCAATCATTCAACCAGCTCTTTCCTAGCTCTTTTTTTTTTTTTTTTGTCTCTTTCAGAAAGCTGTTCTATTTTTATGCAGTGTGGATAGCAGGAAGAAAATCTGCTTCTCTATTACTGTTTGGATTTTGCCTTGGAGACTCTAGTCTGAAGGGACGCAAGTGTAGCTAGAATTAGTGTGCATATAACTACTTGAAAGCAGCATCTGTGTGACTGTAGACAAACCATGAAGACAGCAAGGGTATCATTAGTATGCTGCTTTCTTTACTGGTAGTCTAGGAACATCTCTGATCTTTTCTTCCCAAGTTGTCAATATGAGGGATTTGTTCTTGTATTTTCAGAGTGAGGTCACGGATAGTAACCTCCTCAATGCTTTTAGCTAACTCTTGGGATATACAGTAATAGTTCAGTACCAGGGTTTACAAATTTAACACCATCTTGCACAGGGAGATCAAGAAAGAAGTTCTCACGTTTATGGTCCCAGCAAGACCTCTCGGCAAACTCTTTGCTGAAACTTTCACAGTTGTCTTCCTCCTGCTTCTTTCTGATGTTTCATGGAGACCATTCTTGCTATTGATGGGACATCATTAAAAATGTTTTTCAAAGCTGAATCTGTGCTATCGGGAAATACTGAAGTTTTAAGAAAAATCAAATTGCGGGAGATGGCAGCAGATGCTTCAGTTGTTTCTTTTATAAAGGGCAAATTTGCAGCCACCAATTGTATGCCGTGGGACAATCTGAGTGAAGATTGACAGCGCTTTACTGGAGTCAGGTTCAGGCCAGATGATCTAATGGTTCCCTACTGGCCTTACATTTTCCAATTCATAGATTTGGTGATTAATATTAAAGTTTAACTGTAGCATCTAGGAGATCCAGTCAGAGCCCACGTCCCCATTGCGCTAGGTGCTGTACAAACAGATTATTGTGATTGTTTTTTGTGCACATAAAAGCCAGTTTTTATGCAAAACAGAATTTCAGGCCTGAGCCAAATCCACTTTGTTTTCAATTTGCTCATTCCTTGTGAACAGGCTTGCAAAGGTTACAGCTATAGTAGGGTGATCAGACAGCAAACGTGAAAAATGGGGACTGGGAGGGGGGTAGTAGGAGCCTATATAAGAAAAAGACCCCAAAATTGGTACTGTCTCTGTAAAATTGGGACATCTGGTCACCCTAAGCTATAGTGACACATGCCTCATAAATGTTCTAGATGGGACCTTCCACCAGGTATGGTTCTCAAGAGGTGGAGCAGAAATTAGACTAGAATCCTTCTAAATCTTCTCCCGTGCTGGGGTGAAAACCAATGCTTTGTGAAGGGTAACTGGTAAGCCAACCAATAATGCACAGGGGTATTTCTCATCATGCTACTTAAAAAAAAAATTAGCTTGAGATTTGATTTCTGAATGGTGAGTGCTTTCATAGGGCTGGTCGACCCTAGAAAATTAGGCCAGCCTAGCTTGTCACTCACACCCTGGAGAGATGCAGTTAAACTGATCTAAATCCAGACATTGACAGCACTAGGTTGATAGAAGAATTCTTCCATCAGCCTAGCCACTGCCTATTTTCTACAGCCACGGAAGCACCCCTTCTCTCACTGTAACAGGGCATCTTTGCTGCTAGAGTGTATCTATTACTCTGTAGAATAATAATACCTAGCTCACATCTAGTGCTTTTCATCTGTAGATGACAAAGGGCTTTGCAAAAGAGGTTGGTAGCAATATCGCCATTACCCAGAGGGAAAACTGAGGCACAGGGAGTTGACGTGATTTGTCCAAGGTCACCTAGCAATCCCTTGGCAGAGCTTGGAATGGAACCCTGAGTCTTTGTCCAGCGCCTTAACCACTAAGCAACAAGCCAATGGACTTGCGGCAGAGTACAGTGTATGTGGGAACCCAGGTTTCCTCAGTCCCAGACCGCTACTCTTCCCACTAGCCCACTTTGCCTCCCACAAAAGGTTTTATGAAAAACAAGCAGCGGGGCCTTTCCTTTGTGAACATATCTAATTCCTTTTTAACCCAGAGATCTTTTTGGCCTTCACAATGGGTTCCACAGGTTGGCTGTGCGTTATGTGAAGTGCTTCCTTATGCTTGTTAGAAACCGGTATTAAAGTAACCACAAAAAATGGCAGCTATGTTCTAATTGCTGGCTCTTTGTTAGTAGTGTTGATGCTGGAGATGAAAAGAACACCAGTGGATTTTCACAGCCCAAAAGGAACATGAAAAAGCACTGTGAATTAAGGGGGAAAATTATTGTGGAAGTCAGGCCAGTTTGATTTGGGTTCCACCAACAGAAAATTGAAAGAAGAAGGGACAAGTTGAAGTGCACTTTAAAAAATTGTTTGGACAGGGGATGATTGTACACTACAAGGGCTTAATTACTTTAAAATCAACTCTGCAAGCTTTCCATTAATGGTGCATTCTCAAATGACAGCAATTGATATGTTTGGTCCATTCCCTGGTCTCTCTTTCTTTCTCTCTCTCTCTCTGCTTTTGCTGGATTTCAGTGGGTAAATTGAATTCCATTGGTAGGACATCTTGCTGGGAAAAGTACTGTTTATTCGCTTTATGCTGGGGGAGCAGATTACAAGCTTGAACAGTTTTCAGTCTCCAACTGGGCCCTTTAGGAGCATACAAAGACCCTACAGCTACCTCTGTAATTTTAAGCTTCTCTAACTGCAGCTGTCAGTAGTCCTTGCTTGTTTTATCCCTGAACTGGTGGCTAAACAAGCACAAAATGTAAGTGAAGGAGAGTGTTGTCTGTCTAGTGGGAAAAGTGGCGGACTGAGGGCAAGGACTTGAGTTTTGGTTCAAGCTCTACCCTGACTCACTGTGTACCCCAGCTTGTTGTTCAAAAAGCCTTTTTTGGGAGGCAGAGTGAGCTGGCAGTGAGGCAGCCTGGTAGTGAGGTGGCCTGGGAGTGAGGAAACATGGGTTCTAGTCCTAGCTTGACCAGTGGCCTTCTGAGGCACCTCGGGCAAGTCATTTCATCTCTCCATGCCTCAGTTTACCCATCTGTAAAATGGGGATAATAAAACCGATCTCCCTTGCAAATCACTTTGAGTTCTACAGATGGTTTTGAGCCAGGACTCTATTTCAAGCTCTGCCCTGAGGGGTGGGTATCCTAGATTAGGAACAGCCAGGCATGTGTCTACCCCAGACCTCCCACTTGCTTCTGTTCTGTATGGCTCCAGTCTCCTGTTCTTCAGAAGATTCCTTCTCATAATGTATTATGGTAGCACCAATGAATCCTGCACAGAGCCTAGAACCAGAAGCAAGTAACAAAGACCCAGGTCTAGTGTCCCTCCCGCAAGGCTGGGGGAGGGGCTTTAGTAATGGGTGGGCTTAGGCCCGCCCACCTCCTGGGAAGCCAATATAGCAAGTAACAAAGAAGAGAGTCCCAGGAGAGCTTCAGATTGGTGGGGTGGCAACCCAGCTGGTATAAATTGCCATTGTTTCATTGACGTCAGTGAAACGATGACGTTTTACATCAGTCAAAGATCTGCCCCATCTGTGTTGGACCAGGATACAGCAGGCAGATGAGAGCCGGGCAGGAGACTGGGCGGGTGAACTCCGGACTCCCACAGTTCGCTGTCCACAAGCTTCAGCCTTGATGTCCTGTCTCAATGTTTTATCTCCTCAAACCAAGCTGTATTTACTGCCTCACTTTAATAATGCCCTCTGTCTTCCGTCCATGCACCCCGCTCAATAGAGACTGCTCTTCCAGAATCATAGCCCCTTCTGTTCTCAGCAAAGGGAATAATTTAGGATAAATTAAAAGGGATTATGTCAGCATATCTCCAAGTCAATGTACTGTGACCAACATTGGGGTCGTTGCTAAAAAGGAGCAGCTAGTTGTCATCACACTTCGTTTGCTTATAATAGAACAAACTGCTCTTATTGGGTTGCTTGATTTATGTCAGTTAAAGTTCCCTCACTAAAGAATACAGATTTTTTTCCCCTCACCTGACTCCATTTGTCTCTCAGATTTAAAAATACATGATTGAGATTGGCATCCAGGAACTTTTAAGGCCATTTAGAGGCATTGTGGCAATGGCTGTTGCGGTCAAATGGAAAGACGTTTCTCATAGACCTGGAAACCCCTTGGCTGACAGCATGAGTTTTTAAATTCTACCTGCAACAGTTTGGTTAAAATTGAGAATCTCAGGAAGTTATTTTGGGTTTTGAAATGTAACAAGACTGTCACCAATAAGATTGAATGTGCTAAGGAAAATTCCATAGCTTACAGTGCTGCTTAGAGATGGTTTATTCCAAATTCTCCCTTGCTGCAGACAGCAGGGATTTTGGTAGATCTACTTGGCTTTTATTCTATGGGGAGCTGTCAAAAGGTGTTAGACAGACAGTTCTCAAGATTCAAGTTTTCTGTTTATCCACCGGGCTGGTATAGACAGGGAAGTTGGTCAACTTTCCCCTGTGCAGCCCTACAGCAGTGCCTCAAATCTGATCTGGAAGGATGACATTAGGAGGGCAAAAGTTGGCTGATCACATCTGCATCATATGCATAGCCACACAGCACTGACAACCCTCCCAGTCTTTGTCATCTCAAGGAAAAAGTAACGTTCTTAACGTGTGTTAGCTAAAATCCTAGTGAAGATAAGGCATAAATGCATGCTCTTTATCCCTTCTCCCTCGTGAAGTAAAATTTTTAAAACAAACCTTTAGCAACTTGTAGTTAATAAATTACTAAAGGTTGCCTGAAAGCTTATGTGAAAGTAATTCAGACATTTCCCAAGATGCTGGAACAACACCTTCTGAATGCACTAATCTCCTAGATAAGGAGGAGTCCAGTGGCACCTTCAAGACTGACAAATTTATTTGGGCATAAGCTTTTGTGGGTAAAACCCCCGCTTCTTCAGATGCATAAAGTGAAAATTACAGCATCAGGCATAAATCTATATTGGCACGAAAGTTTATGCCCAAATAAATCTGTTAGTCTTTAAGATGCCACCGGACTCCTTGATCTTGTGGATACAGACTAATCTGGCTACCCCTCCAATAGTTAATCTCCTAGATGTGGCAAAAGATTGAAAGCAGCAAGGTTCCTGGGCTCCACTATAAATGTTTAAAGAGAGGGAGGCATACAAACAGCATGTGTAATCATGGCAGGAAACCTCTGCGGAGCACTAATAGATGTCAACCTGCAATTGACTTCAATGGAAAGACTCAATGATAAGCAAAAAGCAGCTTTCCCCCATTAGGAACATGGAGTGAATTCTCCTTTGAAAACAGGAGGGGAGGATTCATTAGTGGATTTAGTATTTATGTAAATTAAACTCCTTCAAGGGCTCTGTGTGAGGCCACATCAGCCAATTCCCTTCTTTCTATTTCCTTTTACCTACCTGTTCTGCTTTTATAACATTCATTAACATAAGACTAGGAAAGGTTTGTAGAAAAATATCATTCTATTGCTTGCCCTGCTGCTAGCTCTGTCCAGTCAAGTGAAAGAATCACCATAGATTCTGTGCATAGAACTGCAGGTGTTAAGAAGTCAGTATCTTCATTGCTATTTTATAAGAAGTCCCATAGTCCCGAACTCCTGTTCCTAGGGCTGGTCTCGAAAAGCATGAAGCAGAAGAGGAATGACTTCTAAATTACTCTAAGGCCAGATGTAGAATCCAGGGGGTGTCACTTTCAGAACTTTGGAACAACCAGAGAAGAAGGCCTGTCCCAGAGAATCCATCCTAAGTCTTTCATCAGAATTCATCAAGTGCAATTTTTGCTTGCTACTTCCCTAGACTGCATTTGTCTATCAACCTAAATGTGAAAGATTCAAGAGCCCCCTTACTTAGCTGCTGAGTTAGTTAGTCCCCCCTTAACAATTTGTTCCTCCTTTGTTTGCAGCACAAACAAATAAATATATCTCTTCTCCTCCACCCCCACCCCCTGAACAACAACAACTTAAATCAACTTTGGCAAAGAGAAGCTCTTACTTGATTAATCAAGCTAAATGTCTTATTGAGGTATTAAATGCTACACCAAATCTGCACGTAGCTGTTTCTAGCAAAATACGCATGACACATTTTCTGCATTGCCTGGAATTGGAGAATTACTCAGCCGACGGCAAAGTAAAGGGAAACAGGGCAAAAGTCATTCCTATAGACCTGGGAAATTAACCAGCTATTTATTGCCCTATTTGCAGATGCTCAATCGAAACCTCCCATCTGATGATTCAATGGGCCTCAAGCTTTGAGGTAAACAAGGCTCTTGTTGAGCAAGGAAGTAAAAACTAATAATTGGGAATAGATTCTATTAAATGGCAATATAAAATACGAAAGGTTCAAGAATAGCAGCCTTGTTGGTCTGTATCTGTAAAGAAAGTGAGGAATACTTGTAGCACCTTAGAGACTAACTACCGTATTTTTCGCCCTATAAGACGCACTTTTTCTTCCCCAAAACGGGGGGGGAAAAGTTGGTGCGTCTTATAGGGCGAATGTGCGCCCCGGTTCCCCCCTCCCCGCTGCGGCGGGGAGGGGGGAACCGGGACGCTCCCGGCAGCCCGCCCGCGGCGGGGAGGGGGGAACCAGGACGCTCCCGGCAGCCCGCCCGCGCGGCGGGGACGGGAGAGCGGCGCGCTCCCAGCAGCCCGCCGCGCGGCGGGGATGGGAGAGCGGCGCGAAAAAAGCGGCGCTTTTTGTGTGGTGGTGGGTTTTTTTTTTTTTTTTCCCCCGGCTTTTTTATTTAAAAACTCGGGGGCGTCTTATACGCCGGAGCGTCCTATAGGACGAAAAATACGGTAGTTTATTTCAGCATAAGCTTTCGTGAGCTATAGCTCACTTCATCGGATGCATAGAATGGAACAGAAGTAAAATGCATTTATACACACAGAAAGAAAAAGAAAAGAAAAAAAAATTGTACATTAGCATACCAATTCTAAGAGGGCTGTAAAATGTAGATGGTCCATTATCACTAGGAGGAAGATACACCTTTTGAAATGGAGATCTGTTGTCAGTAATTCATCTTGGGTAATGAGACACAAGGTGCTGTGATGAAAGCTAGCTAGACAAATATATCCGGGACAATGGATCGATCCACTGCACAGATCCATTTCAGCCTGGTTCTTTCTTGCATTTCGCCATGTGTGGTCACTTAATGCCACTTCACACTTGGGAAGATGCTCCCATACTCCTCAGGTGGCACTTCACACCCATTTTGCACTGGTGTAAACCAGTGCACTATCTGCAGGGCAGTGGAGATTGACACTCGCTGGTTCCCGTTTGCCCTCTGCTTTGTGACTGGGATGATCATTCACACTGGTGCAAAGTGGGTGTGCAACTCTCCCAAATCGCAGTGAGAGGGCACCAATTGTGAGCTGCACCTGAACTGAATCTTGGTGTCGCTGGACTGAGGAGAGTGCAAAGCTGGCTGTATTTACCATCTTTGAGAAACCTAGATCCTGGAGCAGGCCAGAGACCAGTCCAAGCCTCAATGTAAGAGGAGTCCCAAGGGTAGGGGTAGGTATCTTCCCCACAACACATCCTTCCAGTCAAGCTTTCGGTGACATCCCCTCTTCTCCCACCTTTTCAAATGCTTACTGTTTTTTTTCTTAAAAGGTCAGCGCCAGCAGCCCTGAGCAAGCCTACAATAACACACCCGGGAGCACTGCAAGAGGAGAACACCTTGCTTGGTAAGGGCAGATTTTGGTTCCCGTCTATTCTGAAACATGACTTTTCCCTCTGCCCCTGTTCATAGGAGGGGAAGCTTCCTCGTCAAAGCCCAGGATGCCGGATAGCGTAGAGGGAGTCCCTGGGTTTCCAGAGCCACCATGGGAGGCCGTTTTGCCTCCAGCATCCATCAAGTCTGTGGAACAGCAACTCGTTCCACAGGGCAAAGGCCCCGCAGGACCATTTAAGGGACATTCTTGCACCGTTCTCCTTCCCTCAGGCCCCTTCTGGTGGGTTCCCCCATGGGAAGGGAGCAACCTGGACCATAGCGATGCTACAGAATACAGCACTCAATGGGCCAGACCCCATGGCCAGGTCTACACTGCCCCTGGGAGCGAGTCCAGCTATGTGGGTGGACAGACACTGCACAAGCCCTGCTAGCGCATCACTCTCAACATAGCAGTGATGACGTTGCCGCTCAGGCTGGAACATGGGCTCCCAATAAGGTGACCAGATGTCCTGATTTTATAGGGACAGTCCTGATTTTTGGGTCTTTTTCTTACATAGGCTCCTATTACCCTCCAGCCCCGTCCCAGTTTTTCACATGTGCTGTCTGGTCACCCTCGCTCTCAAGCATAGGGAGTCAGAGGGAGGGCTTGAGCGCCCAAGCTGCAGCGTCCACACTGCTACGTTTACCTGGGTTGGGATGCTCATTTTCAGCTGTGTTATGAAATGACCCCTCTGCACTGCTGTAGTATAAAGAGGTTGCAGAAGTGAGCTCACATTCTCCATGCAGACTAGCCCCCCGAGTCGGGGCAGGTAGAGAGCCGTGAACTTTCCCTATCCCGGCTCCCGGCTGCAGGGAGTGACTGGGAATAGCAGGAAGGGTGATCGGGGTGTGCTGGCTGAGAATTTTTCAGTGTTTTTGATTTTTTAAAAAAGCCAATTAGTCAAAAGGGAAACTTTTCTTGGGAGAGGGTTGACGATGAATTTCCCGTTTTGGAAAATTGTTAGAAGCTGTGGAAACGTTGCATTTTGATGCTTTTGAAAGGAAAAGTTCTGGTTTGGGTTAAAAATGAAATCAGATTTTCACTTAACAAAAGTTTGGTTTGAAGGGGTGGGGGAGAGAGGGCAACATTTTTGAAATCTTAAAAATGTTTCTGGGATGGGAAAACCATGTCCTGACTATGTTTAGTGCTGTGCTCCAGAATTGTGCCTCTCATGCAGACATGCAAAATCGGTATAGCTGAGAGCTGCCCGAGGGGCTGGGTACAGAATTAGAGAGGCACAAAGATAGCTTAAAAGGTACCAGTTTCCCACTCTTTCCCATGCCCCCATGGGGTAGAAAGAATGCACCATCTGGCCTAGTGTCCTTAAAATGGAAAAAATCTTTTAAGTCAAGCTGCTCCGTTCTCAAATATTCATTTTAAAGTCACAGAGTAGGACCCGGTGTCCTCAGAGCAGTGAAATAGACAAAAGCTGTTGAAAAGGATGATAGGTCAGCGGTCATAATGCGCTGTTGTGTTTTTTAAGGCTGTCAAGATTCTGTGGCTTATTTTATGGTCTCAAAAGGTCAATCTATTGTATTAACCCTGCGAGAGGCTGCTATTGACAAAAAAGAATGGACGAGAAGCCGAAAACTCTTGCCATAATGGAAGGAGAGAGCCCTTTAAGAAAGGCCATACCGCAGGGCATTCCGCATGCCATTAAAAGCATTAAATGAAAACAGTAGGGAGAAAAAATATCATTGAAAATAATCATCCTGATTTTACCGTATTATAGACAAACAGAAAAGTGTCCTCATGGTGAGTGGTGAGTCTTATGTCACTCAGCTAATGATACCTCAATTACTATGATTAATATCTGATGCTGAAGGCGGCCAATCATCCTGTGTGATGTCTGAAAAAGAGGGATTTGATTTTTTGAATGGAAAGGATAATAGCAACTGAGGAGAGCGCTTCCGCTAATCATTGTCGGGTCAGAGTTCTTCCCTCCACCCATGCAAAGGATCAGTGCACAAATGGGAACAGACTTAATCCTACATTGGCAGGGGGATGGAGATGACTCTCTCTGATAGCTGGGTGCCTCTTTCCCATGTCTGTGGATGCAGAATTTAAAAATACATCACCTTTTAGGTTCTTGTTTTCCATGATGCAAAAAGTCCTAATGGAAACCCTGTTAATTAAGATGAGTGCAGCTTTACCTAGAAGAGGAATTGGTAGAACAGTTTATACAAATGCAGTATAGAAGGACTCCTTTCTGATGTGTTTCTGTAGTTCCTATCACTGCTCTTTGGTAATTTTGACCTGCATCTCATAGGAGCACACACGATGAAATTCACATCCGTGCCAGTACAAAGCCAATGCACCGCTTAAATGCATTTTGGGGGGGGTTAAGTGGAATTTCATCGGCCTTGTGCTGGCTCTTTGCACAGGAGTGAATTCAACCCTAAGAGACCCTATGTAACACAATATGCAGTAATCTAAGCTAGAAATTGCAGCTGTCTCACTTATGATGAAACCTGGAAAGTCAGTGAAGAGTGGAGAACTGGGTTGGCTCAGTGTAAAAATGAGCCGGCTTTTACAAACGCTTTGCTGAACAGGGAAAAGAATTCTCTCTGCTGCGAGGGGACTGATTGGCAGGGGAGAGCTGCAGCAGTTTGCTCATAGTTCAGGTTTGCAGCAGACAAAGCAGGCACTAGGATTTAGTAGTTCTCTTCGTTCCCCTGGAGGTACAGACAGCATTCATTACCTGCACGAGCTGGCAGGCTGCACTATGGGAAGCTGACACTGCAGCTGGCAGGGAGTCAAACCCGTATTCCTCCAGTTGTAGTTTTCCTAACACAGAGAGGGATAACTGGAGGCGTTGTCTCACATCTAAAATTTTAAAAACCAGCCCTGGTTCTCCTCTCAGTTAGACGTGGGTAACTCCATTGACTTCAATTACTGCTGATTTACACGGGTGTAAGTGAGAGGAGAATCTGGCCCTGTGTTAACGCCTTTAGGAGTCTGTCCCGCATCCAGTTCTGAAGATCAGCAGCACCTGAACCAAGAGATGAACATTTTCTTTTGGTGTGCCAAAGTCCATGATGCTGCGGCTTCACTCCTATAGCCAGGTCAAAGCTCGCATGGGTGTGTCTGTCTGAGCTGTAGTCATGCACCCTGTGATTGCACTGTAGACATATCCCTGTGTGTCTGTGCAATGCCTAGCACAATGGAGTCCCAAACTCACTGGGAGGGAGGGGTGTCTATAATGGCTATCGTAATACAGATATAACCTTGGGTGTGCAGATTGATACTGGCATCTATATGAGACAATAGGGCTTTGCACTGAATCAGGAACAGTTAATAGTTTCCTATACAGTCATGATTTGTAACCACTGAGGACAGCTGCTGGTGATCTGTTTTGCTGGGGCATCAAGGGGCTGATTAATACAGATGATTTTTTTCAAACTTTCTGTTGTTTAAAAATGGTGCAAATTCAGTGCTGCAGAATAGTGCTGGCTTGAGAGACCTGGGGACAACATGTTTACACTGCAATAATGGTGCCTGGACTCTTGAGATACCACGACAGGGAAGGTTCTCAGAACCTGGGATCCAGCCCCAAGTCACTGCAATTGTATATTCCTGCAAGCCTGAATCAGCCGGCCCAGGCCAAGTGCGGATGAGCTGCAGGTCTTTTCTAGCAGCGTAGCGGTGCCCCACGTCTTCTGTTTATCCACACAACAGGTAGAAGGGCAAATTGTCAATGTGCCTTGGGCATGGCCTCCCGGGTCCTTCCACATCACAAGTCACGGCAAGTAACTAGGCTCCTAAGGCTACCAACACAAGGACCAATTAGTGCCGTTTGCAGCTGTGTTGCTGTTGCTACTTGTCTGTGCTGGGAAGCAGCTTGAGAGAGACAGGGCCAGTGGCAGGGGTTCTGGGCAATGGATATTTTGGCATCTTCCTTGCACAAACATGAAGAAGAAGAAGAAGAAGGCTCAGCAGTGCATGCATAATAAATTCGGTCCTGCCTGCCTCAGTGTTAGATCTCTCAGGGGCTCAGTAAACAGAATACAAATCTTAGAGGCAGGTGAGTGCTTTCCTATTTTCTCTGTCTTTCCCTCACCTTCTACTCCCCCCCTTCTCTAAGTTCCATTCTCTCCCCTTCTATCTTTTCTTTTTTTTAACTTCCTCCTTATTTTGTTCTGTTTCTCTTCTTTTCCCCCCATCTACCTCTGTCTTCCTTTGGGTCTGCTGTGTTCATGGCATACCAGAGGAGAGAGAGAAAAAATATGTTTGGTGGAAGCTTGCAATGTGACACTACTTTATTTCTTGTAATTCAGAGGGATGTGTGCAGTGTTGTTCTAGCTGTGTGGGTCCCAGGATATGAGAGAGACAATCTTCTGTTGTCTCTTTCACCAACAGAAATTATTCCACAGCCCAAGATCTCTGTGGCCGTGCACTAGATCTTTTATCACAGCATAACATTCCCTAAATGGGAGCTGAGTTCATGAAAATCTGGCCCAGGAGGACAAGAAAAAAGCAGGAGACAGCAGGAAAAGCAGCTACCATGAGGATGTAAGAAGGTGGGAGCTAAAGTAGGGCATCTCCTACTTTGATATCCACCTTCTTCTGGCCCCTTGTGGTTACAGCTCCCCACCCTAAGGTGGCCTAACCCAATTGTCATTTTAACATCACCTCTGAATATATATTTACTTACTGTAAGTTCTTAGGGGGAGGGACCACCTTTTTGTTTTGAGTTATATAAAATCATGAGTGGTGTGGAGAAAGTGAATAAGGAAAAGTTATTTACTTGTTTCCATAAGAACTAGGGGCCACCAAATGAAATGAATGGGAAGCAGGTTTAAAACAAATAAAAGGAAGTTCTTCTTCACAAAGTGCAGTCAATCTGTGGAACTCCTTCCCTTAAGGTTTAAAAGAGAACTGGTTAAATTCATGGAAGTTAAGTTCATTAATGATTATTAGCCAGGATGGTTAAGGAATGATGTCCCTAGCTTCTGTTTGTCAGAGGGGGGTGATGGATGGCAGGAGCAGAGCTGGCGACAGAAATTTGGGGGCCCCCTACTCTGATAGTTTGGGCCCCCCCCAGCCCAGCCGGGCCCCCTCCAGCCCAGCCGACAGCGGATGGGCCCCCCCCCAGCCCAGCCGGCGCCCCCCCAGCAGACAGCGGCTGGGGGGCCCCCAGCCCAGCCGGCACTCCCCCCCAGCTGACAGCTGGCCGCAGTGGGAGTGAGAGCCCGAGAGCGGCGTGAACCGCCCTTGCTGCTCCCTCCCTCCCCCCCACCCTTTCTCCTCCGGACTGTGCCGCTGCCGCCGGCCGGGCTCACTGCTCCTGCCGGGGACACGCGCTCGTCCGGAGGAGAGCCGCGCCGGATGACTACGGGTAGAGCTGTACCGGGGGCCCCCTAAAGTGCGGGGCCCGGTACAGCTCTACCCATAGTACCCCCCTGTCGCCGGCCCTGGGCAGGAGAGAGATCAGTTGATCATTACCTGTTAGGTTCACTCACTCCGGCGCACCTGGCATTGGCCACTGTCGGTAAACAGGATACTGGGCTAGATATACCTTTGGTCTGACCCAGTATGGTCATTTTTATGTTCTTATGAGTTTGTACAGCGCCTTGCACAGTGGGTTCCTGGGCCATGATTGGGATTCCTAGCTACTACCACAATACTTATAATATTTATATCCAGAATCCATACTGGAGTTTTTCCTCTGATTTTTTTTTTTTATGGTTCTTTCCTTAGTGAAAGTTCCTTGTGAAGGGGGGAGGTAGCAAGGATTGTTCCTCGACATGCATCATTTCAAATGTCCCGAACACCCCGTGTTTCACTTTTGCCTTTAATAACCCCCTCCCAACCTTAAAATCGGGAGAATTACACTGACGCACCTCCGTCACTGTAATTTTGAGATCTAGTCAAGAAATAGTCTCCATACCTGGTGCCGGTGTTCTCAGCCAACAGTTTATTCTCCAAACATATAACTGACATAGAACCCAGAATAGCTGACCTAACCAAAAAAAAAAAAAAAAAGCCGCAAGATGTGTAAACTTTTACTTTGAGGGCCAATTCCATGTAGCATTTCAAAAGCAAGATTTTCTGCTCGTTGGAAAGAAAAGCATTTACAACAGAAAGTGGCATGGATACTAGTAAATTTTCACAGAAAGGAAAAATGTCTCAATACACTTAACCCACCTCAAACCACTAATTACTATGTAGCATTGCTAGGCAGGTACATTATTGACTTTAAAGTATGCAGACAAGAGCAGCAGCAATAGGCACTAGAAGAGGAGCCTTCCCTCCTAATACATGATGAATGCCTGTGCTGATGTGGCAAGCTGGTAGTTCCCTATTGTTTCAGAATTATGGGGCCTTCGTGTGTTTTCATCCTGGTGGCAATGAGGAGTAACTTCACTGAAGTCAATGGGGCAACATCTGTAGAGCTGGTCAGGAATTTTTAGCCGGAACCGTCTTTTTGTTTGAAAGTTCTGATTCGTCAAAACTGAAGCAGTGCACAGGAAAGGGTCACTGTGGAGGAATTTTAAAACATTTGTGAATTGTGCTTCCAAAGTGGTTGAAAAGTCCTGTTTTGACAAGGAAAGTTTTCATTTTCTGGTTCAAAAAGGCTTCTTCTTTTTTTTGTGCGTGGGAAATTTTAGTTAAATTTGTTATTAGCTAAATCATCAAGTATTATTATTGTTAGAAAAAAAGATCAAGACAAAATATTTCAACAGTTCTAATCTGATTTTTTTTTTAGACTTTTTGATTCGTGAAAATTTTGGAGATTTTGACTTTTCGGGATGGGAAAAAATTTCGAAATCTAAAAACACTCATGGGCTGGAGAAACCGTTTCCTGCCCAGCTCCATACACTGGTGTTAGCCCTGTCTGAGAGCAGCAGCAGGCTCCATGGAATGCAACATAGTTTGGTCAGCTCAGGCAGCTGTTAGCAGCGTGGACTCTTGAGCAAAGTCCGTGAAAGAGTCCCTCTGAAGAGCATGCTGTCTAACCCCCACCCCCATGTCTGTGAGTCAGACAAGAGCAGATGGTTCCTAAAACTCCATTTCCATGGTTCATGCATCTCCAGCTTCTAATTTACCGGGAGGTGTCTGATCCTGCAAGGTGCAAAGTACCTTCAACACCTACTAAAGACAAGCAGCCAAGGGTGCTTAATGCCTTGTTGGTCCAGCCCCAATTAACCCAATTTCTTTGAGATTGGATGGAACCATCAGCTCAGGAGGGAAGATGAATAAAATAACAATAATTTTAAAAGGAACATTCTATATCTCCCTCTCTCCCCATCCATTTGGAAAACTGTCAGCCTTTTATCCTCTGAAACCCGTCCATTCCTGGTCCTGTATTCCACAGGTTACATTTGAGAGGGAGAGTGGGGCAGCCGGAAATTAGAGTGAAATATAGAAATCAACGACTAAGCAGAACACTGGAAATAGTAAAGCACTCTGTGTAGCTTATTCTCATTAAACTGGATACGGCTTTGAGCTGCATACTGGACACTGCTCCCTAAAGCGGAGGTTTTTTTGGTCCATGAAGTGCAGTGTGTACTTGAAGCGATCATGCTGTCTGTCCATTGGGCAGTATCTCCTTATGGGCGCTCACCATGGGGTAGGTAACGACCGCCACCGAAAGCACCGACTCCAGCTTCACGGACGGCACCTGCTCACAGAGTCTCAGTTCCAGGTTCTCTGCGCTCAGGTGGCTGTGCAAACTTCTGCCCTCCTTCCTGATGCCACAATTCGAGGGTCCCATTTTGGCCCTCTCCAGCTGCTGGCTCTCCTGCTTGTCGGCTGGCTCGGGGCTCCGTAAGCGGCAGAAGAGAATAGCCATGAAGCTTTTCTTGAAGTTCTCGTTCATAAAAGTGTAGACCACAGGGTTGTTGAAAGAGTTAAAGAACCCGACGGCCTGGACGATGGCAAAGATTATCTTGACGGTGACATCATCGTAGCTTTCCTCCAGGTTATCTGGGGAGCAAAGGGATGGATTAGAAAGAACCAACAACAGGGTCTTACCATCGTTCTGTTTGCTACACTACGTGCGCCCTCATTCACCAGCCTCCTCTCCAGTCCTTCAACAGGCTCTCACTGCAAGGTGGAAGCTCAACCCTGTGTATGAGGCCAGCACGAGCCCTCCACAGCACTTACAGACAGGACTAAGTGGTTGCAAAAGCCTCTTCACTGGGTGAATTTCACCAGCAGTGAGGCAACCTTTTTTGTAGCACCTGCAACCTGGAACAGCCATTCGACCTATCTACAGTTCATCCCTTTTCAAATCTTACCCCCCCGTGACTACCTCTCTCCCCAATTCATAGAATCATAGAAGATTAGGATTGGAAGGGACCTCAGGAGGTATCTAGTCCAACCCCCTGCTCAAAGCAGGACCAATCTCCAACTAAATCATCCCAGCCAGGGCTTTGTCAAGCCAGGCCTTAAAAACCTCTAAGGAAGGAGATTCCACCACCTCCCTAGGGGAACCCATTCCAATGCTTGACCACCCTCCTAGGGAAAAAGGTTTTCCTAATAGCCAACCTAGACCTCCCCAACTGCAACTTGAGACCATTACTCCTTGTTCTGCCATCTTGTACCACTGAGAACAGCTGAGCTTCATCCTCTTTGGAACCCCTTTTCAGGTAGTTGACGGCTGCTATCAAATCCCCCCTCACTCTTCTGCTGACTAAATAAGCTCAGTTCCCCCAGTCTATCCTCATAAATCATGTGCCCCAGCCCCCTAATAATTTTCACTGCCCTCCACTGGGCTCTCTTCAATTTGTCCAGAACTTGACTAGGGCTAATCAGAGAATCGGTGGCAGATCTAGTATTAGACAGCAGGAGACTCCCTAGCTTCCATCCCTAAGTTCAAGGCACGTTTTCAAGTAACTTTAATAACACAGCATGCATGGGTATTGTTACAAAACCGCCCATCCCTGTCTTCCAGCTACAGACTGACTAATGTGCCTGAATACATTTTTTTTTACATATGGAGATAGGCTGCATTTATTAATTGAAATGCCTTTTGTGTACCACAGGCTGTTACTTGATGTTCTGATCATTCATGTGTGGAATGAAACTTTGTTGAGTTGGCAGGATTTTGAGGAGCTCACATTACGTTAATCAGCAAATTACACGTTGTACTGAGGCCAGGATACCTCTTGTGCCAGCTGTTTGAGAATCTTCTCTTTTGTAATGTTCAACATCCCCAAGGAGATGGAAGAACTTAACTGTGCATGCGGGAAGGCAAGTTTTGCAAATATCAGTCCCGTTCCTCCTCTCCTGGCATAGCTGCATCGTCTTCAATGAAGACACACTGATTTACACCATCTGGTTCGTTGTTCTGTGATTTACTGCTGTCAACTACTTGTAAACCTGGGTCAGATTCAGATTTCATTCTCAACAGCACAAAGCCAGAATCACTCCACTGATTGCGGTGGGGGAGGAAATTGCTTTGGATTTAGGATGGTGGACCTGGGAGCAGCAATGATCCATCATATTCATTCATCCGCTGCATTCAATTCTTATGTTGAATTCTGCTGAGAAACTAGAGTGTGTGGGTGTAATTGGTGTATTTAGTCCTTCGCCATAGCAATAGTGGTGTTGTTGTTTTTAAGAGCGCAAAGAGGCCACTCTGGCTAGAGAGCTCCCCTATAAAAAAATTGAGGTGGATCCAAGCTGTACAATTTGGATCTGGTTCGGTCTTGGGTTCAGTGTATGGATCCCACTCATTATAGGAACTGGAACATTTGCAAGTGGATTTAGATTTCAGCCAGCCCAACGTGTGTAAGAATATTTGGAATTAGGTTTTTGGTTCAAGCTCATGTCTAAATACAAGGTATAAATGCAGGTAACTCCAGAACAGTGGGTGCTCTTGGGTGGCCTCAAGATCATATCCCAGGCAAGAACAAATGGATCAGACACTCTACTCAATTTAGATAATACTGCATCTCCCCTGGCCCAAGCTGTTAGCTAAAGTTGAGGACTTTAGCAATTTCTCATCCTGCACTGCAAGTCAGGTCTACTCTTGGTGTTGTTTATTTACAAAAAAATGTACATGAAGTCCTATCTCCCTGGACACATTAGAAAAAAACAACAGTAGACGGTTTCCTTGCTCAGAAATTCCCAAGACTGCCACTTTAATGAGCTCTGTGCCCAAGAAACTTTGTCTCTCTGCTTCCTCTCAGAGCCACATTCACAACTCCATCCCCAGGCTTTCTGCTCCAACACACAGAGTCTGCTGCCCATATCCTACTCATGTATTTGCAGTCAGGGAAACCCTGAATCCACACATCAGCTCTAACCTGGCAGGCAGCCTAGAGCCTTGGGCAGTAGCCTCCCATCTGTCATTACTCCATAAAGAGACTTGATTGCTCCTTTTCTTGAGCCTAAAGGGATTTTATTCCATAATAATTACTGCTCTTTGGACATTCACAAATTATACTGGAATAAAGTGATTCCAAAATACAGTATCCTTATAGGGACTTATTCTGGAATAGTTTTTCCAGAATAGTTTCCTTGTGTACACTGGCCCTTAGCTATCATCTCCAATGCCTGCAATACTGCAGTCAGTTCTGGACGATGCAGTATCGGAAAGATATGGACAAACAGACAAGAGTTCAGGGAAGACCATTAACGAAAAAAATCCAGGGGCTTAAGCAATGCAGTTATGAAGAATGACTGGAAGAGCTCAGGATATATTGCTGCTAATAGACTATTCTGAAATGGCAGTGGAGCTATTCTCTCAAGGGAATGTCTCTTGTTTTATTTGTACTGGTCATTTCAGGAATTTTAGGATCTCTCTGTCTCTCAGACAGACAGACACACACACACACACAGAGTCTTTTATTGGTTTGATTTAGATCTACTCACTGTATTCAAACAACATGTGGACAACGTGAAAAGGTGCCCAGCAGGCAGCGAAGAACAGCACTACAATCACCATCATCATCACTGCTCGTTTCTTCTTCCTGCAGGGAGCCATTTGAGACAGAGAGCGAGAGCTGACAAGGAGATATCGACAGCAGGAGGCAAGCCGAGATGCAGCACCCGATCATTTGTACTGAGAGAAATAGGCTAGCTGCATTCAGACGCTGGGAGGGTAAAAAACATTCACTGCAAAGCATTCACATTCCTGATAAAAGGACAAGAGGATGGTCAACAAAACTGAAAGGTGGCAAATAAACCACCCCCTACCAATCTGATAAAAGGAAACACTTTTTTTCTACATAATGCAAAATTAACCTGTGGAACTCATTCCCACAAGGCCTCTGAAGCAGCTAATACTGGCCACTGTCAGAGTCAGAATTCTGAAGCAGATTGACCACTCCTAGTGTGGGAATTCTTCTCAGTGTATCACAACCACTTTCTGACCATTACACCAGCCTGCTTAACCTTTTTTCATTTGCCAGGAAATCGATATATTTTCTAAAATATCTGAAAGTTTGTAGCTTTGCTTCCGGTCGGATAAGCACCCAGAAAGCTCAGAGGCCCAATTCTGCTCTCACCAGAATGGAAGCGAATGGAGTTACACGGAGGCAGAATGGATGTGGGAGTAGAATCAGGACAAGGTGTTTATTTGGATCTTAACAGGATTGCTGAATCCAAAGAGGTTTCCCAGGCTCTGGGTATTACCTCCTTTGGACACTCCAAACTTCCTCCCTCCCTCTGACAGCTCTTTGCTTCTACCTGTGTTTTTTCAGGGTTAGCTGAATAGGCCTCTACGGTGCATCAGTGCCCACTAGTAGTGCCCACGACTATATGCTCTCCATTTGACTGTTCCTTTGAGCATCACTCTGTAGGTCTCCTGGAAATTCTGGAGTGGGAATTTGACCTCATGAAAGAATTTCACAGGCATGGTACAAACTGCAGCCAAAATTCTGGGGCATGTTCTTTCAACTGAGCTTCCCAACAGCCATGGGAGTTAAGTGGCGGGCCTGTTCAACTGAGAGAGAAACTGAACCACAGAGAGACTCCTTAGATTCTGAGCTCTTTTTGTTCCGGTTTTATACAGCACCTAGGGGTCCTGGCCCAGAACGGGAGCTTCTAGGTACTACGGGAATGCAAATAAGTGAAAGGTCTGATCCCGCACTTACTGAAGTCAATGGAAACATTGTCATTGACGTCAGTGTGTGTTGGATCAGCCCTGTAGGACTTGCCGAACGTTCTGCAGTAAATCAGTGGCAGAACACTTAATAGAACCAAGGAGTCCAGACAACCAGGCCTCTCTTCTAAGCTCTTGCCAACATTGCCTACTAGTTCTCACCCACATGCTTAAGCTGTGATGCTTCTCCTCTGGTCTAGGTCTGCCAAACCTCCAGCATTGTCCTGGAGTCTCCAGGTGTTAAAGATGAATCTTTAATTAAAGATAATGCCATGTGATGAAACCTCCAGGAATTCATTCAACCAAAGCTGGCAACCCTGTATCTGTTCAGTTAAAGCCTGTAGGAAGGGCAGTTACCCACTTTGTTATTTTAGCCATTTCGTGGCGACTCAGGGTGTTCAGCACCGAAGAGTCTCCAATCTGTTTCTTGATCCACAGCTCGTATCCTATCCGGGAGTAGAGCAGCAGCATGGCGGTGAGCGGGACCAGGAACAAGGCCACCAGGATAAAGATTGCATATGCTCGGCGCAGCTCAATGCTATGCCAGGACTCCAGACAGCAGACGTGATGAATATTATAGAGAAAGTCATATTTCACCTAAGGGAGGGTGGAGTGGAGAAAGATAGAAGTTCAGAGACTTACAAGAGATGATCAATGCATCCGATAGGGAGTGGCAGAGAAAATAAAAATCAATATGAACAAGAATGACAAAATACTGACAATAAATAAAAAAAAGGGGAAACGAATCAAATCTAAAACCAACAAAAAGCCAAGAAGGGAAGAATGCTAGAGACTAAGGACTTTGCTATTGATTTTACGTAGAATAACTGACAAACAGGATCAGACCAATGGTCCACTTACCTTAGTATCCTGTCTCTGGCAGTGAAACTTCAGGGGAAGTGTACAGAGCAGGGCAGTTTGGAGAGAGCCATACTTGTCTTCCCCTCCTGGCTTCTGGCAATCAGAGGTTTATGGTGTCCCTGAGCATGAGGTTACATCCTTGACCATCTTGGCTGATAGCCATTAATGGACCTATCATTTATATAGGGGGTGGGGGGATAGCTCAGTGGTTTGAGCGTTGGCCTGCTAAACCCAGGGTTGTGAGTTCAATCCTTGAGGGGGCCATTTAGGGATCTGGGGCAAAAATCCTGCTAGTGTAGGCAGGGGGATCCTGCTAGTGTAGGCAGGGGACTGGACTCGATGACCTTCAAGGTCTTTCCAGTTCTAGGAGATTGGTATATCTCCATTTATTTATTTATTTTTATTTTATTTTTTTTGAACTCCGTTATGCTTTTGGCCATCACAACATCCTCCCCAGCAGTGAGTTCCACAGGTGTTAATTGTGCATTGTATGGAAAAGTACTTCCTGTTGTTTGTATTAAATGTACTGCCTATTAATTTTATCGAGTGACCCTAGTTCTTGTGTTTATGCAAAGGGTTAAATAACATCTCCCTATTCATTTTCTCCACACCAGTCATAATTTTATAGATCTTTATAATCCCCCCCTCTTTTCTGAACTGAAGAAACCCAATCTTTTTAGTCTCTCCTTGTATGGAAGCTGTTCCATACCCTTGAGCATCTTTGTTGCCCTTTCTTAAACCTTTTCCATTTGTTCCAATGGTTAACCACACACACTGTTAAAAATATGTGCCTTATTTCTAATCTGAATTTGTCCGCCTTTGGCTTTCAGCCACTGATTCTTGTTCTATCTATGCCATTCTCCGCTAGATTAAAGAGCCCTAAAGTGTCGGCATTTATACACTGTAATCAAGTCAACTCTTAAGCGTATTCATAAATTGGACAGACAGAGCTCCTCAGGTCTCTTGCTGGAAAGTTGTTTTTTTCCGGCCCTTGAGTCGTTTTCAGAGCCAAGTGATTTGCTCAAAGTCACAAGAAGAACCAGGAAATAGACCCAGGAACCTTGTGTTCCCTCTCTCCCCTGCTCTAGATGTCACATTCTCTGCACGCCACCCCTTGATGAATACAGCAGTAGCTTAGTTCTGCCGGCTCCCTCCTTAATTTTACTTGCATGCTGCATCTTAGAAGTTTCTGTTACGGACTTGAGTAGCTGTTTTACAGTTCTGTCTGCTGTAGAGTTATAGTGAGATAAAACTCAGACAGGCCTGGCACTTGGCATATACTGATGACAATGTGAAGTGGAAAATGAATGACATGGTTTATCAGTGAGGATGCTGCTTTATAAATTGTTGGGTTACTACCGAAGAAGCCCCTAATTGCTAGGATACGATGCTTATAAAGAGGCAGAGGGAACAATGCAAAATGCAGCAGAGAAACTGGCTTTGCAGAGGGAATTGGAGTTAATCACTCATTTCATGCCCATCCTTGCTCTCTGTCAGCAAATACAGTGTCTGGAAAACATAAATACCTTCTTTTTTAAAGGCTACTGGCAGGAAGGTATTTAAATAAGCACTCAGATCTGTAAAATTAATTCTCCCAGCAGAGACAAGGTGGGTGAGGTATTATCTTTTATTGGACCAACTTCTGTCAGTGAAAGAGGTGTGCTTTCAAGCATACACAAAGCTCTTCTCCTAGCAGGGCATTTAAATTACAATTAAATTACGCTGGGCCAGCTCATCTGCTGTTAATTGGCATTGGTCCGTTGGCATGAGAATGGAAAGGTGTATGCCTTCAGTGAAGCTGCACAGCTGAGATAGAGTTCTCTATGTCTGCTAATGGGATTTTTTCCCCTGTTGTGTTTTATGCATGTAACAGTGTCCATTTGACCAAAGATTGGCTCACTGGTTCATCCCAGTATGGGATTTACCATGGTGCTGATGGCGCCAGGCCCAAGTTCAGAAGCAGAGCCTCAGAGCAGCTGGGATCCAGCGGGGGCGGGGAGGGGGGGGAGCTGCGAACCCCTGGGGCCCTGGGAGCTGTCGTTCCTTGGCCAGCTCCCTGACTATAGAGCCAGTCCTGGAGCAGGGATGGAACGACATTTCCCAGCATTCCCTTGGCAGCTATCCACAGGAAAGAATGTGGGGAAGCTGTGAGACCCCATGCGCTGCTGCTTGCTGTGGATGGAGAGCTGGCTGCTAGAAGGGGGTGGCTCTGTGAATGGGGAACAAGGCCCAAGATATCCCCTTCAGAAGACTTCCCCAGACTGGGCGAGGGACACTGGTGTGACCTCGCCTGGCAAGCCCCAAAGAAGGAATTGGATGGAATGAATGGACAGTGCATCTCTCCATCTGAAACCTAGCAAGGGAGATATGTGGACCCTACCAGAAGTTAAAATGATAAGGGAGGGACGTTTCTACTAGAGGACCTGGGCAGCTTTAGCTAGAGTACCAGGCACACAGGAGGATTTCCACATCTGAGTCATAGACACAGAAATTGGCTTTTCCTTTCCAGATTTATCCACTATTCAGAAAGGGAAGGTAGCACCTGCCTTGCAGATTTGAACACCCTCCAAACTCAGGTATGCTCACGCTCAATTTGGGCAGCTGTTACTTCATTTCTCCCAAGTCGAATACTCTGATCCATTGTAACTTGCTGTAGAAAAAGTAGGATAAAACTGAGCAACAAATGCTGGCATATCCCCAGTGCTAACCAGGACTGGCATTGCTATTTTCAACAGCCATTGCCTTTTGTTTGTTTAGAAGGAAGACAGCCATTTTGCACTGGCAAATTCCCCACAGAAATGAAGAGTGGAAGAAAAGAATATCAAAGGCACCTCAATTTTCCCTCATTTATGTAGGACAGTTTTACAATCTGGATCAGATATCGTCCAGTCACACAAGTAGAAAATTGTTCACATCTGGACTGCAGTTCTGTAACCATGCAGGAACCAATCCTGTTTGTGTTCTGTGCACATCCAAAATACCTACTGAATTCAGAAGTGCCTTGCTTTTCATAGAATCACAGAAGATCAGGATTGGAAGGGACCTCAGGAGGTCATCTAGTCCAACCCCCTGCTCAAAGCAGGACCAATCCCAACTAAATCATCCCAGCCAAGGCTCTGTCAAGCTGGACCTTAAAAACCTCTAAGGAAGGAGATTCCACCACCTCCCTAGGTAACCCATTCCAGTGCATCACCAGCCTCCTAGTGAAAAAGGTTTTCCTAATATCCAACCTAAACCTCCCCGACTGCAACTTGAGACCATTACTCCTTGTTCTGTCATCTGGTACCACTGAGAACAGCCAAGCTCATCCTCTTTGGAACCCCCTTTCAGGTAGTTGAAGGCTGCTATTAAATCCCCCCTCACTGCTCTTCTGCAGACTAAACAATCCCAGTTCCCTCAGCCTCTCCTCATAAGTCATCTGCTCCAGCCCCCTAATAATTTTTGTTGCCCTCCCCTGGACTTTTTCCAATTTTTCCAGATCCTTCTTGTAGTGTGTGGCCCAAAACTAGACACAGGACTCCAGATGCTAACGGCATTTTGGGTTGTATAAGCAGGGGCATTGCCACCAGATTGAGGCACATGATCATTCCCTTCTATGTGGGAAGCGGCGCGGGCCAAGGGATGTGTTTGCACGCTGCTTCTCGCAGCCCCTTTGGCCTGGAGCAGCGAACCACAGCCAGTGGGGGCTGCGATCAGCCAAACCTGGTGGGCCAGGTTCCAAAGGTTGTCAATCCCTGCACTAGAAGAGCAGAGCTAAGGGACCAGCTGGCATAGACTGGTGGAGCTCCATTGAAGACAACGAAGCTAGACTGATATACGACCGCAGGGAATCTGGCCCATTGTCTAAGCTGTATTATATGTGGTGCAGAACGAGATTTTAAATGCTGATATTAAGCATGCCACTTCCATGTGTCAGAGAGAACAGCAATGCACAGTGCCACTGGGCATGGATAAGACCCACTTCTACAATGACACACGCAAAAGGAGGGGAGTTCCCAGTTTTTTTCATCTCAGACACCCCAATTAACTGTGATTAAAGTCACTGTCAGGGACAAACTGTGGGCACTAGAGGCTTGCCTGACATCCAGTAGAAGCATCATTCTTTGAAGCTGATTTCCCCCTTGAAAATTTTACTGTTTATTCTTGTCCAGATTCTCCTCCTACACCCGTGTAAATCGGGAGTAACTCCACTGAAGTCACTGGCATTACTCTGGTATGAACCTGGCAGGATAGGAGAATCAGACCCCTCGATCTGATAACAGTGCTACATATACTGCCTGCCAATCCTGATGTCATAGGTTTAGTGGCAGGATCTCAGACACAGAATTTTATGAGTTAAGCCATCAGACTATTGCACGAGGATTCCTAGGGCCTGCCTGGACTGCGATCAGAGATGGGACTGCATTGCGTGTAGACATAGCTGCACTAGCTTTGATCTAGCTAGCTCGAATAACAGAGCAGTGGAACGACGGCAGGACAGACTGCCCAAGCCCACGAGGGTGTGTATTCGAGCAGCTAGCTCCGGCTGCTTTGGCGTTACTGCTATTGTTCCCTAAACCAGCTAGGTCAAAGCTAGCTCGGTATGTCTACAGGTGCTGCATTTGCACCTCTGATCGCAGTATAGGCATATCCAGCCCAAGCCTGAATGTCTACATTACAATTTCTTAGCCCTACAGCTCGAGCCCCGCCAGCCCGAATCAGGTGACCCAGGCCAGCCCTGGATGTTTTATGGCAGGTGGACATACCCTAACAATAACAGTGGGTGGCAATTTTCAGATGAGCATTCTCGTCCATGAATGGGTGACTGGCATTTACCTCCAAAGTCTGAACGTACAGCATGGGCAACCCAACAGTGACGGCAATCGTCCATACGAATCCTGTGTAAAGAGAGAAGAAAGGGAGAACTAATCCTTTCAGTTGTCAGTTACCTTTCAACATTTATCTCCAGGCGTTTGTCAGTGTTCGCTTTTGCCAAGTGAATTGGCTGGAATGAAAGAGCTGAGGATCTAGGTTTCTAATAACTGAGAGCTTGCGGCTCAAGAAGCATCTTGTTTTTTCACTTTGCTAATTATGCGGGGCTCACTTGGCTTTTCTACCTCTCTCTGCAGAGAATTCTTTGCTCGTTGTCAAGGTGAATCAGTTACCGATTAAGAATCTAATAATGTTTAATCCTTTAAATGTTTCCTGGTTTAAAATGAAAGGTATTTCAGTCTCCAGATGCAGCCAACTCCAGATGTTATTCACTTTAAATCAAATTTTCAGAGTAAGGAAATTGTTCCAAACTAATAATCACAAACTGCTTTCATTCAGTCTCCCTTGCTCATGCTTAGGAACATCTTGCCTTGCAAATAGTTCCATTGATTTAAATGGAGCTATACTAAAGAAAACTACTACCCCAGTGTGAGTAAAGGAGATTATTACATCAGCAGAATACGACTATAGGCTGAAATTCTACAATGGGTTACGCACCATTTAAATGCTCAAAATGTGATTGAAATGGGATGTAAGTGGTGCATAGACCTTGGGTTAGCCCTCTGTACAGGGGTGAATTTCACATGCAATGAATTTTGGTTATAGGGAAAGTCACTTTGTAAATATCAGTTTTGCCCTGTTTTATGTAATTGGAGCTACTGTATAATATGGCACAATTTGGCCCAATGTATTGGATACCTTTTTAAAAAGGACTGAAGTGTCTCACTCCATGCTGTTTAACTTTGTATTGTTTCATCTGTACAATATTCCATATACTTATATTGGGAAATAACTGACTGGGTGTGAGGAAATGTCCAATTAAGTCAACTAAAGCCTTTTCACTGGCCTCCTTGGGCATTGGATCAAACCTTAGCTGTAAGGACTGTGGGTGGTGAATGGGCATTCTCTTGTTAATTGCACCCGCTGTACAACTGTTCAAGAAATGTCATCCCATTATAGGGTTTGAGATAAGAGGAATGGAGCCTGCACAGTTCACCCAGGTCTCCCCGCAGCCTTTTGTGAGGGCATGGGTTTCTGAGACCCCAACAGATTATTTTAGTGCCAGGAAACTGGATTATGTTTTCATTTCAGAGGGATTTAAGAGCTCACAAAGTTTCCCATCTCTTCAGCTCTCTGTCTCATCCTTGATGTAATGGTAAATACCCTTCGATCTTTTAGAAAAATTGCCTGAAACCTGCACAAAGCTGGATGCAGGATGCAAACAAAGGGAGAGACCCTGCCCCCTTTTATGTCCACTGAAATCAATGGGGTCACACTGGCATGGTGTAACTCGGGCTAAAGGATTTTCTTTCCCTTTAATAAACTCACAAGGAATGCAGATTCTTTTTCTCTTGGAAGATTAACTCTTCCCTGTGAAGAGTGCTAGCATGAGGACAATGCAACCTGAAGTCCCACTTAAGCCCTGTTTTGAGGATTGATGTAGTGCTCAGAATTATGTATGCTGGCCTTCTATGTACGCAGGGGAAAGAAAGGGAAACTGCTATAAGCATGCAAGAAGTCCTTCTTATGGTGAACCCAACCCTGCCCTCCTGAAGGGAGCTTTGCCATTGATTTCAGATCAGGCAGGATCAAGCAGTGTATAAGCCAAGCTACTGAACACTGTAAAGCCAAAAATCACACTAGATAACTGCAGTGCCGCTGGGCTATCTTTTGCCTGCGGATGAATGGGTGTTCAGGGACTTGGGAGTAGGCCAGGGAAGCCCTGCTCACTCCCCCACAATACATACACAATCTCTTTTGCCTGGGCAGGAGGAACCATTGCTTTCCCCAATGGACACTCATCACTAGTACAAAGCACCCCAGAGCAGGAGAGAGTGGTGCTGAGGGAGTCCCCTACGAATGAATGGTGCAGTTGCTGCTCTTGTGTACACACCAACCCAGTAGCCCCTGGGGTATTCTGCTGGACTCTTTCCTGTTTGAGGTCTCCTTCCGCAACATATCCCCTTTTAATGTGGCATTAACTATGGATTCCTCTCGTCCAGTCCTATTACGTAGAGATCTGTAGGAAATGGAATTTTCATCCCACAAATTTTTTTTTTTTTGAATTTCTATCTTTTTGGGGAAATTTTCTGCCCACCTGAATTTTTGAAAAATGTTCACTTGGGGTCAATCAGAATATCTTCTTCCCAGAAAACTGGAACATTTTGGTTCAATTTTGATTTTAAAAATAAATGAAAATTTCAAAACGAAATGTTATTTAGAAATGAGAAATCAAAATGGAACAGTTGGAGAGTCAAAACATTCCACTCTGACATCATCAAAATGCCAAGTTCCAATTCTTTTTCCTTGATGAAATTTCATCGACAGCAGATACCTTCCTGCAGAAAATGTCTGTTTAAGTGAAACAGCATTTTCCAATGGAAAAATGTTCTTGTTGGAAATTTTTTGACCAGTTCTAAAACAAAGTCCTCTAGTTCATCCCAACCAGGCAAGTTTATCCAGGGATTGTCTGATCTCAGTGCTTTTTGTGCAATCTGATTTGAAATCACCCAAGGCACAGGGGACCTATTCTGCACAGACATGAGTTCTAACTAAAGTTAGGACAAAGTGTCATTTATCATGCAACAAAAATCCCGTTTTGTTTAAAATTTTGCCAGCCACATAGCAAGAAAAACCTGTATAAAACATAAATATTTATATGGAGGGTGAAGGATGATATGATGTGCTGCCTAAAGTTCCCCTCGTTAAGAAAATAAAAATAGTGGAAAGTAATGAAGTAGAATATCAGCGAAGATCAGTTTAAGGTGTTAAGTATCTAGTCAAGAAAAGGACAGGGGGGTGGGAAAAGATTACTTGCATTCTTGAGTTAAGGATTTAGCTGATAAATGTATCCAATTAAAACAAAAAACACACGGCACTGGCCTGAGACAATTTTCTGAAACTGGTGGTATTTAAGAGAAAAAGTAAACCAGATCATCACAGCGGGCCAGAATCCTACAGGACTGATTTTAGTGAGGTCATTCATGGATCAAGCTGCTATTCAGGGTGAGTAAGAGGATCAGAATCAAGTTACAGTGTGGGAGGTCTAGGCTGGATATTAAGAAACACTGTTTCACTAGGGGTCTGGTGAAGCATTGGAATGGTTACCTAGGGAGGTGGTGGAATCTCCTTCCTTAGAGGATTTTAAGGCCCAGCTTGACAAAGCCCTGGCTGGGATGATTTAGTTGGAGTTGGTCCTGCTTTGAGCAGGGGTTGGACTAGATACCTCCTGAGGTCTCTTCCAATTCTAATCTTCTATGATTCTATGAATCAGTACCACTGTCATTATAACGCTGTAGAGTTTGAAAGCAGCAATATAAAACTTGATTCTTCCTACACTTCCATGGTGGAGCAGGTGGGGGAGCAGGAATAGCTCCACTGAAATCATTCTAATGTAAAGAAGGTGTAAATGAGAGCAGAATCAGACTCTTAGAGTGGACTCAAGGAAATAGTGAGGGATTAAATTGTGTAATACACTGGCGTGTTTGTGTCAGAGAACTGACCTCTGTTAGATGCAATATCAGGCATGCCCAGTGTTGTGTTTAGCCAGACTCTATCAGATTCTAGCCCTTGGCTCTGGAGAAAGCTTCAAAAATGTGACCTCAGTGCACCCTAGAGGCTCAAAAAGTCTTAAATAAATAGAAGATTAATAAAAAGAACCTAAAATCTGTTATTGGGACATAATCTCATAATTTGAAAGCCAAACTCATGTTTTTTTGTGAGCCTACTCATGATCTTTGAACATTTGGGGTTTGCAATACTGTAGAGGTGAAAACTCCATTCCCCATTACCAGTTACCCTACATACATACGCAGTCATACCTAGCATTTTGTAGGTTCTCTTGTTTGTGTACTGTCTCTTCATCTTCAGTGGGTGAACTATTCCTTGGTACCTCTCTACAGCAATGCATGTCATGGTAAGGGTGCTGGCCACAACTGCGGTGGTCTGAATGAAGGGGACCATCTTGCACACAAAGGGGCCTAGAAAAGAAAGACACATTTTAGTGTGCTGACTCTCATGGCAGAAGTAAACCCTAACCCTAAGGCCTGGGAGCAAATTTCAGCAGGCAGCTCATTTACGCTGGTGGAAGTGGGGCCTCAGTTCTAACTCAGATTGTCCTCTATGCATGGACTTCTTTTTAATCTTGGGGTTATCAAAGAACCTGATCCAGATTCCTTCCTGTGCAGAGATCTACTTAGCCCAGGAGAGGAAGGGACAGTCAAGGAACTGGTGATAACTAGACTGAGGTGAAAATTTTCAGCCATAACTTATTTTTGGTGAAAAATGGAGAGTCAGCCCCCCAGAAACATTTCACCAACTCCTGCAGGCTTCACCAAGATCGGGGGGGGGGGGGGGACTGGAACAAATCAAAAGGTCTGGATTTTTCCGTTCAAAATTACTTTCCATTTCAAAATTTTAATTTTTTTTAAAAATCAGAAATGTTTAAAAACTGTCAAAATAAAATATGTAGTTTGACCCAAAACTATTTTTTTGACTTTTGGATTTGCCAAAACTTTTCAAAAAATGACAGTTTGCATTCAATCCCAAACAACTCCCCCCTCCGATAGTGGTGGTTGGTTGTTGGGTTTTTTGTTTCAGATTGCCAGCAAACAGAAAAATCCATCATTTGCACAACTCTAGCTGTAACTTCCTGACTCCTTCTCGCTGCCTTGGCCCAGCCCTGCTCTAAATCAGAGCAGCCTAAAGGCTACTCTAAAATACACCAAGTAGTGTGGTCCCCAAGAGACCAGGCATCAGTTGAGGACTGGCCAACCTCAGGTGTGCTCTACCCCCACCCCAGACATGCTCCTAACCTGTTTGCGGGGTCAGTAGGAGTATACAGGCATTCCTATGCTGGGAAAATCTCAGCAAGCTGGTTAGAGACAGTTTTCTGCCACTGGGCACCACCTGAGCATTGCAAAGTGGCAGGAAAACAGGGGAGGGCATCTAGCCCCGTGTCCCGCAAGTTCTGCTTAATTGCAATATGAACTCAATGCTTTTCTTTCCGGCATGCAGGCGTACAATAAAGTGCAATTGACACATTACTTTTGACCGCTGGATGTCTGCCCCGCCTTTCAGACCTAAACCATACAATCAGCGAGGGGCTGGGCGTGATGACTTCTCAACATCCCTTCCAGCCCCCCTGTGACAGAAGGGAAATTTTAGCCAACATGTCCTAGTGCAGGCACTGCGTTTGCTGCAGTGCTGCCCAGCACCTAGTAATGCAAGAGCCCTTAGGATGGGGGCTACAGAGATATGCACAGGATTCCATGACACATTGCAGGAAGCTGGAGTTTCCTGCAGAGCCGTGCAGCACCAAGGACCATTGGGGCTGATAGGTACTAGGGTAACCCCAGAAACCCAATAATAATGAATAGTATCTCCTTTAAAACCCCTCCCACACATGCACCACCTTACATTTAGATACTTCTATAGCAAGTCTCTTTGAGGTCAGACCAATACTCGGAAGCAGCCAAGACCTCACCAGGGTCATGGTAATAGGGACGTATCACTCAGACACCAAGCTAGAGGATATCTTGAGCTAAAATCCAGCCCTGGGCTCTGCAGGTCTGGAATGCCGCTTGGCTGTGGAGTCAGTATGGCACAAACAGTGGCAGGATGTTGCGCAGGTGATACACAGAGCTCAGCCCCATGGTAAAGCCCCACTGGAGCTGCCCAAAGAGGCCTGGGCAGGCATGGGACCACTGACTCTATCTCCAGCCATTGGGGTTCACAGACTGGGGAGAGCAAGGCCTGTCTTGTGCTCAGGCCAGGGGCTGGACTGAACGTTTTAGCCTCATGATCTGATTTTCATTTACACTAAACTTTCAGCTCAGTGTAGCCTAGGGGATAGAGCACTGCACTGGGACTCAGGAGATCTGAGCTCTGCTGCTGGGGTGACCTTGGGCAGGTCACACCCCCTCTTTGTACCTCGGTTTCTGTGGAATGGGGATAACGATACTGAACACCTCTATGAAGTGCAATGGGCAAAAAGTGCTATATAAGCAGGAGGTGGTGTGTTATTAAAGCCTCCTTCTGGTCTCTGGCCGTGTGAAGGGGTCAAAAAGAGTCCCCTGAAAATATCCCCTTTTGCAAATGCCTTCACAGCCAGTGTAGAGTTGCCACCAGGTCTCTGTGCCCAACCTGCTCCCATTGCCTGGTGTTGGGGCCGATCAGAAGTACTATGGGTATTTTCTGCCTTCCAGGGCTGACAGGACCATGTGAAGCAGAGCATAAGGTAGGGTAGCCCCAAGGCTGCTTTTACTTGCAGCAGGGTGATAAGATATCAAAGGTGGCTTAAAAACCAGCTTTCACCCCTGACCCTTCCCAAAAGCAGGAACAGAGCAACTGGCTATTAGGCACTTAGGACGGATAATTTAGGAAATATGCATCATTCACCAGGCCACCAAAGTCATTGTTCTGGGATGTTAAGCAAGTTACTCTGAAGGATTATAACACTGGTTTTAGGTTAGTGTTCCCCAGCACCTGAATCTCTTTTTAGCGTGCCGCTCCATTGATTGAGGGCGAAGTTTTAGGATGATGGGTTGGGGTCAAACTCTGCTCAGCCATGCTGGTGTCAATCCACAGTCACTCCACTTGCTTCAGATTTGCATCAGTATAACAGAGCAGATTTCTCCACCACCAAAACCCTGCATTTCATAACAGTCCTTAGGCAGACTGTCTTTTGCTAGGAATAACACAGCGAAGGCCGGGAAGTGGTCCAGCTGGAAATACCCCAGTCAGAAGGGAGAAAGATGCAGCTCTCCACCTAAGCAACGGCTGCGGAGGGTGGAAGCCTGCGAGCGGGTGCCCTTGTTGGACCATAGTGGGGGAATACAGGTGCAGTTAAGTTGAACGGTGACACTGTCTACACTGCAATCAGAGATGTGGCTGCATCAGGGGGAGACAGACCCGAATTAGTTTTGATCTCAGAATAACAATAGCAGGGAAGCTGCAGCCCCACTGGCTAGCAGACCCAGTGGCCCAGGTGGGGTCCTGCCCTTCCAATTCTAGGCTGCTCAGGCCATTCCCTCACTTTCTTTGTGGTCTTTGGACATTGTGCCTCTAAGAAGCGTAGTGCAAAAATTGCACCCAGGTTCTTTCCTTGGCTGCATGGATGAATACCCCCCACCTCGTTGGAAAGGATGAGTTTTCCCTCTAAGCCCATTTACTTTCTTAGAGCCAGGACTGGCAGCAGCGTCTGATGCTATCACTGGCTGATGGGGATTTATCTACATCTGAGACTTTCCCGGAGCCCAGTGAAATTGTCAGCGTTTGAACAATTTTCTGCTCATTTTACAGCTTATCCCCTGAGATGAAAGAACTTCAAAGGAACTCATCTAATCTTTGCTCATCTGCTGGGCACCCTAGCAATACGAGGCTTCCTCTTCTAAGTCTCACGTCTGATTTATATGGAAGTTGTTAAGGAAATAGAGGTTTGAAGATTGTGGCTGTAGATTGAAAGACTCCAGCATGGCAACGTGAGGCTGAATACATGTTTTCCCAAGTAGCAAACTCTCTGGAGCACCATCCCGACATGTAGAGGTGGAGAAATTGTTTTTAGCACAGATGCTTTGAAACTGGAGGCCTTTCCTAGCCCTGCACCCGGGGATGAGTTATTCCTAAAGCCGCTAGCTAAGACAACCACAGTGAGGAGATTGTCAAAGACACCAGTGGGGATTCAATATTTTTCTCTGGTTCATTGCCACAGGGAATTGAGCACCTTTGAAAGTCTGCTGGGTGTGCCAGGAGCTAACAGAGTCAACTACCTGCTATGACTGGAGCTGGGAAAGCCAGGGGGTTTCTGCTGAACAACCTTTGCATTGGGGAGGAGAGTTGGCTTGATCTGGTAAATCTCCCAAGCTGCACTACAGGAAGAGAGGCCATACAGTGTCCCCTGAATGATTCTGGGGGAACAGAAAGGGGGCAGGTCGCTGGGACTCACTTTAACACAAGAAATATAATTCAGGGTGGAAGGAGATGGATGAAGTTCCACTGGGATAGGACTCAGGAGATAGGATTTTTGGCTCCCTGTCTGCCACAGTACATGCAATGTGGATGTGGACAAGCCTCATAGGGGTTATCTTCACAGCATCATTAACATGGTCTCTTACTTGGATGTTGCTCCTAATACTCTCACCCGCCCACTCTGCAGTGAATGCACAAACTCCAGTCCTGCTTTGCTTGCAAGATCCAACTCCCAGACAATATTGCTGCAGACAATGCATTTGTGGATAGGCCCCTTGCCTTTGACCTGTACAGTCTGAGGAGTATACGTGAAGGGATGGTAACTTTTGGCCACACGGGTGTAAGTGTAAGGCATTAAGTCACCCAGTGCAGTTCTCCCCTTGCTAACACGAGAAAACTCCACTGCTGAGAATTTAATTGATTTTTAATGAGTCTATGAAGGCTCCAGACCAAATAAATCCCTGGTGTTGCTCCAGCCACTTGAACCGAAGTGTGCCAATGATTCATTTGCCCCAGCATTCCTAAAATAATCTAGAAATTAAAAGGCCAGGTCGTCAGTGGTGTGGCAGGGTGGGCTTGACCCAGCCTGCCGCCCCTTTAAGAGGGAGAAAAACCCTCTGCAAAACCCCCGGGCAGGAAGGCTAATTAGCCACCTGAGGTGCAGGCCAATCAGCCTGCATGAGTTGCACCTGGCAGCCTCCTCTGGGGGATATAAGGCTGCCAGGAAGGAAGCCCAGGGTGGTGGTGGTTGTTTGAGCTACCCTGAGTTGGGTTTGTATGTTAGCTGGACTACCTCGAGTCCCTAGAGCTGTGTTAACTGTTAGCTGGACTACCTCGAGTCCCTAGAGCTGTGTTAACTGTTAGCTGGACTACCTAGAGTCCCTAGAGCTGTGTTAACTGTTAGCTGGACTACCTAGAGTCCCTAGAGCTGTGTTAACTGTTAGCTGGACTACCTAGAGTCCCTAGAGCTGGGTTAACTGTTAGCTGGACTACCTAGAGTCCCTAGAGCTGGGTTAACTGTTAGCTGGACTACCTAGAGTCCCTAGAGCTGGGTTAACTGTTAGCTGGACTACCTAGAGTCCCTAGAGCTGGGTTAACTGTTAGCTGGACTACATAGAGTCCATAGAGCTGTGTATTAATGAGCTGGATATTAATAAGCTGTTGAGCTGGATATTAATGAGATGCTCTAACCTGTATATATTGGTGGTGGGGTCCTGCACTGTAAATTAAAGGGCACTGTTGGAGCAAAAAAGGGTTTCCTGCCTGTGTTCCTGAGGGGAGTGAGAAGGCGGTCTGCCACAGTGGGTGTAAATGGACCTCCATGGAGTGATATCAGCTGAAATCTGGCCCATCATTTCAGTCCAGATTTGGGTTCTTGTGGCCCTGTTTGGAAGTTCTGTCAGGAAGCTGAATCTTGGAGGTTCAAGAGTTGATCAGCGGTTTAAGCAATCACAGTTCCATTTCTGGCAGGGGTGGTCCCTGTTTTCTTTTGATCTAGTGCTGATCCCAGGCTTTCATACCTTCCCCTTCCTTTGCAAACCTGGTGCTTCCCCTTGTTTGGCAAGACACAGAACTTGTCAGCACTGGAGATTTGCCTGGATTTCAGTCATCGTTGACCGGCTACCAGCCTAGATGCAACAGCCCAAAATCTAGTACAGACAGGCAAAGCCCCTGGTTCACCAGTGGTAACAACTCCTGCTGCACCATTGCAGGGGATGGGGGGGTTGGATAGGGACAGGGTCCTGAGGAGGAAGTTAGGGGTGGGAGTGTGGATAGGGGTTGGGGCAGTTAGGGGACAGGGAGCAGGGGAGGTTGGATGGGGCAGGGGATGGGGAAAAGAGGGGGTTAGATAGGCATGGGAGTCCTGGGGGGCCTGTCTGGGGTGGGGGTGTGGACAGGGGTCAGGGCAGTCAGGGGACAGGGAGCTGGGTGGTGGTTGTGGATAGGGGGTGCGGTTCCAGGGGGCGGTTAGGGGTGGGGGTCCCAGGAGGGGGCGGTCAGGATGGGTGGATCAAATGGAATGGAAAATTAGGAGTACTTTTCTAATCTCATTTCCTACCAACGTGCTAAACTTAGCACTTGAAACTGACCTCGCATTTGTTAAAATGCAGGTGGAAATACAGTACAATGCCATGCCTAAATCACTTTAAAGTGGTGAGTTCTGATTGACCTTTCAGACACTGAATATTTGACAAGTGTCTGTCAAATCTAAAATATTAGGAGGCAGGAAAAAAACCCTATTAAATTTCCTTGAGCATAAAAGAACTGTGAGCAATAAGAAGAATTAATTTCCAAGCTACTAATCTTGCCAGACACATCTGATGATTTTCTTGGTGGATTTACAAAATTAATGGGTACAGGGGAAGCAATGGATGTAACATATATGGGGTTTAGTAAAACATTTGAACAACGGATGTATTTTTTCTTGCAAAACCATAATTAAAATTGACTTTGAGAAAATAACTGAGTTTAAGAATGTGGCAGGTGCAAATTAGCATAAATTCAAAGGAGCTATGCTGAATCACATCAGTCAAGGACTTGGCCATCCCTTTTGGACAGAAAACTGGCTGCAATCCATAATAATTAGCTCTTACACAGCAGTTTTTTTTTTATAGATTGCAAACCACTTTACAAGGGAAGGCAAATATAATTTATCCCCATTGTGTAGATGAGGAAACTGAGGCCCAGAGCGGTTAAGTGACTCGTCAGTAGCAGAGTTGCAAATTGAACTTAGGTCTCCTGGATCCTAGGGCAGTTCTGTCACCACTGGATCACACTATCCTCTTAAACAAAAGCCAGTGTATACATCTAACTAGTGGAGAACTGCAAAGGTTTGGTCTTATTTAAAAACTGTATTGAAGTTCTGAACAGCAGATTAATTAACAGCCATTATTGAAACCGGGTCAGACCCAATCTGCTTTCATACCCTGCCTTCCTCAGTTTCCCTTTCTTGGAGTTCTCAAAAACTACACTCTCTTATGTTGGAGTCTGGTTGAAAGCGATAACGTCGCAATTCAACAACTAACTCAAACCCGAACAAATCTTTGTCCCATTCTACAGTTCCAACAGTTTTCCCCCAGACCCAGCTCCTGCTACCCAATGTTTCTCAATCCTTTTCCTCTTTAAGGCTTCTGCCCCTGCCATTCACTGCAAGTAGCTCCAACCAGGCCTTTCTAGCCGCTTGGTGTGAAAACCCCCTGACACTGAACCTCCTGCCTGTCTGCTCCTTGCAGGTCTCACTGTCCTTCCCTCAACTGAGAAGAACTGACTCCCTTTTATCTGCATCAAATCCACTATGGGGAGGCAGCTAATTAGTCAGAGGTGAGGATTCACCTCCTTTAAAGGGCCATTCCACCTCAGAATGAACAAATCAAAAATAGGAAGAGCTCCAGTGAGGATGTGTTATATAAAAAACCCTAGAGAGGTTCGACGCATGGGTAGGAAATTAAGAGAAGTTCAGAGCTTGCAAATGGAGAGGGATTAGATTGCTGAGCTATTGCATTTATGCAGCACCCACCTCATCCCCCTAATTATACCCACAAGATACAAAGGAGTGTATGTGCTGGAGGCCAGGGTTCCTCTAGGGTGGAATATAACAAGTGTTCAATAATATATTGCAAGAGTGTATCACTTTTTTATGATTCCAGAAGTGCAGCATCTGGTTGAAACTGATGTGGTCATTCATTGGAGGAAGGTTGATTTGTATTGCATGTGTCCCATGCATGGAAGCTTGTGGTGCTAGGCAAATATCGATATTACCTGATAAGTGATGGGTGCATTGTACTTTAGATGGGCGTCCTTTTCCTATATATGAAACCAATGGTCAAATATGCACTGATATATACCACATTACCCAATGTCTTTACGGTTGTCTTGGAGTACTACCCAGCGGATATGTTCTTCCAGTAATGCAGGCTATCTCAATGACAGGAATGGAGTCCTAAATCCTCCTCTGTTGTTTTCGAATGGAAGATGATTGTTGTTCTAGACCTAGCATGATGCAGCGATGTACATCTATGTAATCTAGAGACATGCTTGTCCTCTGTAAAACAGATTTTGGATCAGATCATGAGCTGTGTAAAATGGCATTTTCCCATGGACTTCAAAGTAGCAACAGTTTACAATCTAAGCATAAGACAAAAGACAACAGATGGGTACAGACAGACAGACAGGGACAATGTAAGGAAACAATGAGACAATATTGGACGCCGTGGTAGACATTGGTCTCAGCTAAAGGATTTAGGCCCAGCTCCTCAAAGATAATTAAATGCCTAACTCCCTTTTATGTCAGGGGATCTTCTGAACTTCTCTTAATTTCTTACCTATGCATCCACCCTCTCTAGGGCTTTTTATATGATCCATCCTCACTGGCATTTGCAGAGGCCAAAGTCTCTTTGCTGGGAGTGGTAACGACCTGCCTCCCCTATAGATCAGGCAGTGTGGGACATTTGCAGGTTTGGACTCTTTGGATTCAGATGTAAACATATGACTGGGTTGTGCCAGTGGGATCAGATTCAAACCACAGTCCCAGACAAGAAAAGGAGATGACATCTAAGTCAGCTCCATCCATTCAATCCACATTGCCACCCACACTTCAGTGATGAAAGGTCCTATCTAAGGAATAACTAATGATGTTCTGAGTCTCGTTTTGTTTTTAATTGATGTGTTTCAAGGCATACTGTATAAATGGCCCCATACATTACAAAGCAGCTGAGGCAAATGATGAAAAAGCTATAGGACTTCAGATGTGATTCTAATGTACACCTATGTAATTCCTTTGACTTTATGGGAATTATTTTTGATTTACGCTGCGGGTGGTGACGTTAAAACCAGGACTCTTACTTCTAATTCTCATATTACTAATAATTAACCGGCCTTTCTGGAAAGCCACTTTGAGCTGTTACATATTACAGTATATAATCAATGATTCGTTATAATTAGCCCTGAGGTCGTTTTATTTTGTAGCGTCTAAGATTTCTTTGTCTTCATTAAATGGACTCAATTAACAGCTGACTCTAAAGTGAATTTATGTCCCTAATAACACTCTTTATAGTGGAATCTAGTAACATTGCTCCTTTCTGTAACTAATGTGGCTTTTTGCATTAGGTGGTGCTGGATTAATACAGAAAACACTGAATGATTTAATTACAGTCCACAGTTTACAGATACAGCAAAATTTCAAAGTGACCTTGCTCAATATTAGACTGAGTTGGGAGAAGAAGAAAACATTAAAGTAAGTTAGGGAAGAGACCAAAAAACCAAGATGTGCCAACTCCAGTGTAAATATAGAGTAAACCCATTGATTCGAGTATAATTACTCCAGATTTACATCGGTTTGAGAGCAGAATTTTGGCCAATATATCCTAAAAGTCTTAACACTTAGCAGTATTAGGGTCTGATTCTCTTTTCATTGACACTGATACAACTGACCTCAGTGAAGTTATTCCTGATTTACATCATTGAAATCAGTGGAGCTACTCTGGCATCAAACCAGCTTGAGGAAGAAGAGAATTGGGCCCTGAAATTTAAAACCCCATTGCTTATCTTTTACCAGAAACAATTGGGAAGTTTCCTTTGTTTGAAAGTTGGATTAAAATTCTATAGAAGTCTGAACATTCTTGATTAGTGTTTAAATATATATCTGTATAACTCTTAGACAAACTAGGGGTCTGATTCTCTTCACACATTGGTTTTATACTGGTGTAACTGCAACTGCATGGAATTTGGGGGAGTTACTTTTGATTTATGCCTGTGCACTTGAGGCAAGAATCAGGACCTGGGTTTGTTGGATAAGCGCTTAGTGGGAGGCAAACTTTGCTGATCCCTACAGGGACAGTTAAAAGTAAAGGCTCTAGAGATCAGTGTCTCAACATTCTTTGAACTTTAACAGGTGCATGCGTTGCCTTTTCTTGTTGTGTGGGAATTACAGCTCAAATCCCCAGCGGGGTACGTTGGCATAGGTCCATTGAATTCAGTGGAGCTCCATGGCATCAGTGGAGCTGAGTATCTAGCCCCGCTTGTGTCTTCTCAAGTGTTCATGCTCTTGATCTGGACCAGTCCTTTGCAGTTTGCTTCACTTTAGACATTTCACTGCAGTTTTGCCTTTTCATTTATAAGGAAGAATTTCATTATCGTCTTCATTTCCCCCTCCCTCCTCCATCCTTTGCTACTTATCATGTGAGTTTTTCTTCTGGGACAATAAAGTTTATTGCTGGCCATTGTACTCATGGCAGCTTCTCAGAATGAAAATGAAACATTTGCATAATGAATATGGATACAAAATCTAATGATCTTTCCATTCAATGTCTGTCATTACCCAAGTTTCTGCCATAAGTTTCAGTAAAATATTGGATTTAGGAGAAACGATAGAAGGCTGTAGGTCAAATGTCGGATGTATTATTGCCTGGTGGTTAGTACTCTGTGAATTAATCATTGTCTTGCATTGTATCACCGAGGGGCATTGCTCACTCTCTTTCTCTATGGATTGTATTACTTGCTGAAAATCTAACAAAATATTAACTTCTACAGAAGACACAATAGCCATTAAATTTTCATCTCCTATCCGTGCTGTGTCTGTTAAAATGCCTAGTTATTTAAAATCCCCCAAGCCATATGTGTTACTGTGGTGAACAGTGTATAGCTGAAAAATAGCCAAATCCTTCCCTCATGTCTGTCTGACTACAGTAGAACCCCTATATCATAAACTAAATGGAAGTGGAAGTGTTCATAAAGTTGAACATCTCAAAAGTGCAGAGAAATAGCAGCTTGCCCAAGGTGACACAGGGAGCTTCTGGTTGGGCTGGGAGTCAAACCCAGCTCTCCTATAGGTCAGGCTAATGCCTTAACCATGAAACCATTCCCTCTCTTAAAAACAAAGTACTCCTCTCTTTCTTGCCGAGTAGTTTTTAGGAATCTGTATTAATACACAGTCAAAACTCTGAGGTCAAATTCTGGGCTGATCCTTGTCCTATGTGATTCCAGGCATATAAGTGGGTTTGCATCAGGTATAGGTCAGTGCAGCATTTTAGACCAGCCCTGACATCCGTGGGCGTCCTGACTGAAGGAGGACTATACGGTTGGGCGGTGTGCCACCAAACGACTCCACTGTGATTCATGATGTGCAGTGAAAGCCAAAGGAAGAATCAAGGCTTCTTTTTAGAATGAGATGCATATGAGATCTGCTTCTGGCATGGTTTCAGGATAATGCTTTTCAGCTTGGATGCCAGCTCGACTTATGCAGCACTGGAAGCATCATATGTGAGAAATTTAGAGAGGTGACCCCTCTTGCAAGAGACTTTGGAGTGCATTGTGTAGCAACCCGCTTGTGGGGGTTGGTTTATTCTGCATAGAAAACAGTCCTGAAAGAACCAGACGGTAGCAAAGTAAATATGGAGGAGGAGAAAATGTGATCTCTAAAACCAATGACACCCGAAGACAAATAAAAAGAACCCCAAAATGATGCTTTTAAAACATCTCATGATTTTTTGGGGTCCAACTAATGAATTTTGAACAACTGGGGATTGGCAATACTGCTACCACTCTGCTCTGATAATGTTTTACATGTGGCATAAATGAGAATGATTCTACAAGGTGCAATGCAGCGGTGAATCAGGCTGTAACTGGACTGTTCATTCATTCTTGTCAATTCCAGCTTCATTCATCACCACGACTATCATTCAATTTTTTGAAAATGCCTCATCTGTTCCATTTCTTGCCATTTTATGTCAAGATGAGTTTTTGTCCCCCCCCCAAAAAAAGTTTGTTTATAACAGCTGTGTGATTTCTCTCACCTTCATCATTACATATTTTTTCATCAGTCCATCCTAATGCCTGCTGGGATGGGATAATACAGCATGTTCTGTGCACAGTGAAAGGTGTAGCAGAGTGTAACAGGGTCTATGCATCAAACTACCTGAGAGGGCATTAGCAGAGAGAAAGCAGCCATTATTATGGCGTCTGGAACACAAAGAAGATATTAAAAGCTGATTCCTATCAGCCCAGTCTCTGCATTAAATTCCAGCGTGCCCTTAAGTGTTGCTGAGCAACAGAAGCCGATCAGAGCCTTCCTGACTCTTATTGCTCATGTTACGAGCTGAGGAACACTTAGTTCTGAAGGGATGTTGACTTTTCTTCACACTTACTCTGTATACTCACAATGAGCCAATTCCTGTCTCCTCCACGCCCTGGGAGTGAAGGATCCCTGTCCCCTTCTTGCCCATCAAAAAGCTGCTCTCTGGGGCTGGAGGAATTTCACCCAGGATAATGTAGATGGAGGAGGGGGCTTAGGTGCTTAGGCGCAGATCCTCAAAGATATCTAGGCTCCTAACTTCCACTGTTTGCTAGAGGATTGGGGCCCTAGACGTCTGTCACAGACCCACCAGAACGATGTTCTGCCCCAGCTTTTGAATAGCCGCTTTCAATGGGCCAGACCCCAACCAGTCTCGCTCTTCCTTCAGGGGAGGCCACGCAGCCTCACCACCTCCTGGACCTCCTGGACTGAATTTCTCTGAGATGGCTGGCTGGCCCACTCTTCAGGGATTAATGCCAGTCAACATGTATTTGCAGTGACACCAGGCGGCCTTTTCAAAACAGCAGGGTTTATTAGTCAACTGTAACACAGCACTGGAAGTCCTTAGGTTAGTGTAGAGAGAGAGATATTCCCTGCTGGACATGTCTGTCCTTTGTTCTCCAGGCAGGGCCATGCTGAGTTCACAGCCCCTCTGGCTGGAGCTTCCTGCTGTTGAGTGTCAGTTCCTGAGTCACTGGAACTTGCATGGCTTCTCTGGATCCCTTGTTAGTCTGAGTCAGTTTCAATCAGTTCCTTAACAACTCAATTCACCCCACCCAGACAGGGAGGTGACACCCACACAGCTATATTTCTTACTCTGCCCTGAAAAGTCAGATGAAAAGTCGCCTGCTTTCTAAACTCGCAGCACAAAAAACAATTTCCCCCCTACATTTCCAGTTTTTTGTTGAAGTCGAAACATTTCCAAATGTCAGATGTATGACATTTGATTTCTTTTGTGTGTTAAAGTTTAGAAGACAGGCCATTTTTTATCTCCCCCAAAAGAATGATGATAAATTGTATCCCATTCTGGTTTCAGTCCAAACACCCTGCTCTCAAGCTAAAGAAAGCAGTGTAGACTATTTATGTAGACTTCATTATTGTTTTGCAATAGGGGAACAGAACAGTAGCCAAAAGACACGTTATTTTGCTGACCTATGGGAAGAAATATTTCTGGCATAAGCATTTATAGTAGTACTACTCACTTGGTAGAATACATGGCTTTCACAAGTCCTGCAGGCCTTCTCTATACTTCCACACATCTTGTCCTGATAACTTTGTTCTTCCTTAACTGCTAGTGCTTCATTACTTCACAATTAGCAAAACCAACCATAATCTACCAGGGTGCTGGGAGCAAAACATCTTTATTTCTAGGCAGGAATAACATTTTCCACCCCAAAAAATTCAATGCGAGGCAGACACCTGCTGTGTAAAATTTCAACCCAAATAATGGCATTTTGGTAAAGTTATGAGTGACTAAAACTCGGGTCTTTTAATGGCATCAGGCAAGCTTAATAATAGGTAGCGTGCACCTTGTCACTTCTCATGTATGTGACATTAAAATGCTTGCAGCTAGATTTAGTCTGTCTAGCTTAACTACACAAAGGTTAAGGGACGACTTGATCATGGCTTGTCACTGTCTACTTGGGGAACAAAATGTGATAATGGGCTCTTCAGTTTAGCAGACAAAGCTATAATAAGAGCCAATGACAGGAAGTTGAAGGTAGACAAATTCAGACTGGAAATAAGGCAGACATTTTTAAAGGGAGGGTAACTCATCATTGGAACAACTGTAACACTTTGCGGTACACCCACGCAGCAAGGGACTCAATCACCACCTGCTTTTGCAACTCTGAGTGCCTAGAATGGCATGCCACTGTGGCTCGCAGCCCCAAAGTCAATAGCCAGCCTACAAGCATGGCTCTCATAGGGGCTTCCCCAAGGGTGGCCAGGTGCCCAATTTTCGACCAGAAAGTCTGGTAGAAAAGGGGACCTGATCATGTCTGGTCAGATCTACTGACTGCACACCCAAAGTCCGGTTACTGTGAGCAGGGGAGGAGGGGAGGCGCTGGGTCATCACCCGCTCCAGTCCCTACTCACAGGGGCCACCTCCTCCCTTTGTTGGGTGGCTGCAGCTCCCTGCATTGCTGACTCGGCCTTAGCCAGGATCCAATCACAGAGGCCAAAGTGCTTGGTTTTCTCTGCCTCCTAAGGTGAATGATAACTTGAGGGTTGTGTCCTCCCTTTATAGTCCAGGAAACTTTGAAATGTATTCTTCTGACATGTCTCCCCAGATAAAGTTCCTTTCCCTTGCTGGCTAATCCTCCGCTTGTGATTTTTCCAATGCAAATGATCTTCCTGCAATCTCCAGTACAAACAAATAGCCCACCATCCCTGGCAACGCCTTATTTGTGGTGATTTGAATTCTCCCCAGAGAATATAAAATCAGAGAGCAAAGGGTGGCCTTGTTATCTATTAGACAACAGATAAAGCATTGGAGTGGAACTCAGAAGACCTGGGTTCTAGTCCCAGCTTGACCCCTGTCCTGCTAGGTGACCCTGCACAAGTCATTTCACTGCTATGTGCCTCAGTTTCACCATCTGTGAAATGATAGTGCCCGCCTTTGTAAAGCATTTTAAGTTCGACTGCTGAAAAGCCCTGTGTCAGAGTTAGGGAATATTAATAGACAAGAACTGTTTGGGCCTGTTTCTCTTCTCACATGCACTGATGTAAACCAGGAGGAAATCCCTGGAGTCAATGGAACTACCTTGTTGGAGGAAGAGCAGATCTGAGTCAAGCCCAGGGACCTTCTGGGAAGAGTTAAGCTAAATGTGGACCCTACTAAGGGCCTGATCCTGCATCAGTCAAGCCTGTGAGAGTTCTGACATCAACTTCAATGAGAGCAGGGCCTAAGAGAATAAAATAAGTTTTATGTATGAATAAGAACACTTGCTTGGCTGCCATCCTCAGGGTAAATAGCAGCTCTCTGAGATCCATGTTTTAAGGCTGGCCTACACTGGGAACTCACATCCACATAGCTACATCTCTGAGGCCTGGTCTACACTACAGAGTTAGGTTGGGCTCAAGGCAGCTTATGTCGACCTAACGATAGAAGGATCTGCACTTAAATTTGAATTCCACTGACATAACTTCCCTTCTATGCTGATTTAACAACTCCACCTCCATGAACAGTGTAGAGTCAAAGTCAACACACTTAGGTCGATACAGCAGTAATATAGATCCTGCATTGCTTACATTGACTGTTGCTGGCTTTCAGGAGACATCCCACGATGCCCCACACTGATAGTACACTAGCTGGTGAGGATGGACACCGCCAACACAAGGAGCAAAATATAGACATGCACAAATGCTGTGACTACTCTGGCGGCTGGATGCTGAAGTAAGTTAGGTTGACTCCATTTGGTAGGGAGACATGGCCCCAGAAGCGTGAAAAAGACACACCCCAGAGAGCTATAGCTATGTCGAAATAACCCCTGTCATAAGTCATCAGACGAATTCTGTGGACCTAGTACTACCTTGTGGGGAGGTGGATTAACTATGGGGATGGGAGAACTCCACCCATATTTTTGTAGGTTGTGTCTACACTGAACGCTTACGTGTTGCAGCTGTGCCACTGTAGCGTTTTCAAGTGCTGACAAGCCCTTACATGATTTATACCTAAAATGCTGCAACAGGGTAAGCCACTGGGCATGAACCGAGTGACATCAAATTCTGTCAGTTCTGATGAATGGCTGCAAAGTTTTCACCGTGAACAGAAGATGCTATGTTAGCTGTTGGTAAACCGTTGCCCGGAAGTTATCCATTAGCCCCTCAAGGAATTGCTGTGACACAGGAGCAAGCCACGCAGTATATTCAGCATTTTTGCTAACCGTTCATTTAATTTTCCAGTCGAATACAATGTTCCTCTTTGTTCTTAGTGCTGTATGCCTGAGCATAATGCTGTCAAATGTTTGACTGGAGAGGTTAAATATGTGATTTGGCCGCCCTAAGCTGAATTTCTTAAGCTCCCATTGAAAAAGGCTTTACGAGTCTTTAGAGACAATTTAACCCAGAGACCATTTATCAGTGAAGTGGCTTTTGCTTTGGATTGAAAGTCATCATGACTAGAAGTCTGTGAAATGAGGTGGAATGTCATTGTCATTACAAGTGATTTGAGCTCAGTTATGCAGGCGGTAGGAATGACTCTCTCCACAGCTGGAATCATGGAGTGAAACTCTCTGGCCTGTGTCATGGCAGGAGGCCGGACTAGAAGATCGCAGTGGTTCCTTTTGGCCTTAAAATCAAGAGGGCTAGGTAATTTCATGAGCCGGGGCAACATCCTGATTTACTTACTCAGGGAAATCTACTGCTGAAGTCTCAAGGGGAGTTCTGCCCTAAGTACACAGAGCGGCTGTGGTCATCAAAAGCATCCAGGCTGGAGCTGTGATGAAGTGGGAATTTTTGTAATATTTTTAACGAAGACTGTATGTACCTCAGTTTCCCCTATGTTGTGTGGCTACCCAGTCGGGCGGGGGGGGGGGGAGAAGGGGAAGGACTACGTTTGCTCTCAGGGCAGACTAAGAGACATAGGTGGGTGGGTCACCTCCCTGTCTGGTGGAATGAAGAGTCATTAAGGAGATGGTTGAAACCGACCCAGATGAATAAGGGGGCCCAGATTTCACTGCTTCTCAGCATGGAAGCAGATCAAAGCCCCCCCGGCTTGAGAGCAAAGGACCAGACTATGGAGGAAGCTTGGGAGTGCTTATCTAGGAACTGACTAAGGAGGTCAGAATGAGAGAGAGACAGAGCCCCACCAGGGAGTTCACTAAGCTTGGCTGTGGCTCTGGGCAGGGCCTGCTCTAGCTTTTTTGCCACTCCAAGCAGGGCTGGACTGTCAAAGCAAAAAAAGAAAAACAACGGAGGCCAGATTGAGCCACCCAAAGAATGTGCCCTGAAGGATGAACGCACCTCACCTTTGTCTTTAAACTGCCACAGGACTCTTTAAAGAAAGCGAGGAATACTTGTAGCACCTTAGAGACTAACTAGTTTATTTCAGCATCAGCTTTCGTGGGCTACAGCTCACTTCTGCAGATCTAGACTAACACAGCTACCCCTCTGATTTTTGACATCCCTGAAGGGTGGATAAGTCTCTGTCAGGAGTGTTTCAGCTGGACTCACCAGGAAGAGCTCACAGTGTGAAGTAAGAGAGTTGAAAGTCCCAGAGGTTCAGTCTCAGAAGGCAGTGTGGCCATGTGACCTACCCTGAGGATGAGTGAGCCCCTTTGGGGTCTGGCACATTGAAAGGGTTCCTCCCAGAGACTGTTCCAAAGCTGGAGCCATAGCACTGATCCTGTGAATCCATGACACCCCCTTGTTATAAAACAGAGGGGGCTGCTGACAGGGTGTTTTTTATGAGTGACCCAGAAATTTGGAGCTAGTTCCACCCTCATTTGGCCTGAAATAAGCTGACCTTAATGACCTTCCAAACATGATGCAAAAGCTATTTCTTTGGCAGGAGTTTGAAGGTGGTGCGGTCCTGGAATGAGGGAGGGAGGAATTATTTTGTAACTAGTTGGCTGGCTGAGTTATTTATTCCTATTTCAATGCTTCTTTTTAAAGTTGCTTGGGTGTATTACACTCTAGATTTAAATTAGTGTTAGGGTGCTTAGAACTCTGGTACTTTGGAACTTTCTTTCTGCCTGCCTGCCTGCCTGCCATTGAAGCCAGCAACAAAACTCCCCCATTGCCTCTACTGGAGCAGGATTAAGCCCCACAGGAGAGCCGAGTGAAATTTTTCCATTACAACTTAAAAAAACCAACCACCTAAAAATGCAGATTTGGGCCGATCCAAACATTTTGTGAATTCATGTCAGTTTGGGCAAATTGTTTTGGTCCAATCCAGAAAGAAAAGAAAAAAATCTGAAATGTTGCAACAAATAATTCACTAGTGATTTAGGCACCATTCACCCAATACTTCATCAGTTGGGGCACTCCGCTAGGCTGGGGAGACCCAGGTTTGAATCCCTGCTCTGAAACAGGCACTTGAAAACAAGTTTTTGTCTCCCCAACCACCATGCTATAGAGTCATTCTCACTGCCTTGCTGCCCAGGGGAACTCAGCTAGGCTGGGGAGACCCAGGTTTGAATCTGTGCTCTGGAACAGGCACTTAAAAACAGGTTTTTGTCTCCCCAACCTCCATGCTACAGAGTCATTCTCACCACCTCGCTGCCCAGGGGCACTTGCTGCGTTTTATACACAGACAGGACTTTCTTTAAATCAGGCTCCTTTCAGGTGTCTCAAGTTGGGTGCCCAAATCTGAGCACTCAAAAACATGAATGACTTTTGAAACTCTTGGCCTTAATGTCTTTGTTCCCATTCTGTAAAATGGGGATCATAGCACTCTCCTACCTCCCATGGGATTTTGAAGATAAATGCACTGAATACTGTGTGGGGCTCACTGTGGGGATGGGAGTTGTAAAAGTATCTGAGATACATAATCGGGGATGAATCCTCTCATTGGGTGCTCAGCACTTCAGGCCCTTGATGCTTGCCTCAGTAATGTCAGCACACCCTGTGACATGACCTATATATGCAACCACCCACCAGCACTGTGGCAACCTGCCTGGAACTTGGAGCTACATGAAACTAGCATGTGGATGACATGTGTCAACATATCCAAGGGCAAGATTAGGTTCTCAACGCTTACCACCATATGAATCACTCTGAATACACTTAGGTCAAGACACTTTTGTGGGCTGCTTAATTTGAGGCTTCTATGTAAATGGGAGCTCCTGGGTACTCAGCTGTTTTGAAAATCAGGACCCATATGGATTTAGGTGTCTGACTAGGCATCCATTTCTGGTCATCTTGTTTTTTTCCTCCGGTAGCCTTAAAAGTTCAATCATATTCCATGAAATCTTGAGAACGTTTTGGAAATGCTTTGAAGTAATGATTGCTCTAGTTAGCTCTCTCATTATCACGGTGAGAAAAAGAATCAGTGGTGGGTTCGTTAAGACTTTTAGGAACCAGGTTAATTACAGAATGGCAGATGACTGAAGAAATCAGAAATCTGCTTAAAGCAAGGAAGAGTGAGGAAAGTTCGCCTCAGTTCAGGAATTGAAATTATTTCCTTGTATTTGTTTGAAGTTCTGTAGTTACTGATAAGAAACTTCCCTGTGTGATAAGAACCTTCACTCAGCCTAACAAAACTGTGCTAGCAGATTTAAATCAGTTGAAAAGCAAATGTTGACATACAAGTCTTCCTGCCATGGTGGTTTAGAAAAAAGAACTACAGAGAGATTTATAGAAGTTAAATGCTTTGGGGACATACTTTAGCCAGAACACATCTAGCAGCTACATCTTTGTATTTTGAGAGGCCCAATAGCCTACCAAAGTAAGCACAGGAATGAGAATCAAAACATTTGGATTCTATTCCCAGCTCTGCCATTGTTTGTTTGTGGGCCAGTCTCTTCACTGCTCTCTGCCTTGGTTTCCCATCTGAAAATTTGGGATAATACCTACCTCACAGAGGAGTTGGAAGGTTAATATTTATAAAGCATTTTGAACATTTCGATTGCTGTATGAATGCCAAATGTTATTAATAGAAAAGGAATTATATTAACATAGAACAAACCCCAGGTTTCTTGTAATCCCAGTAGAGCCCTCTGTCCCCTTGACCATCCTGCCTCAGAAAAGAACAAAAACAAAAAAGACCCCACACATTTGTATGGGTTTTTTGCTGGTCCAAAGTTTCCCCTGAGTGTTGTAAATGGAACAGCTGTTCTACCTGTCTAAGAGTTTTATATTGCCACCCATCTGACCACCTTACAATCAATAACAATACAGTAAACCCTCGATTTAACGGACCTCGATTTAACGGACTTCGGATGCAACGGACAAAATTTCTAAGCAAGTCTGATGCATCCAAAATCCATTTGTCGCGGGCTGGCTGCCGGCTCCCGGCTGCCTCCCGGGTCCAGGCAGCCGGCGGGCTGGCTGCCGGCTCCCCGCTGCCTCCCGGGTCCAGGCAGCCGGCGGGCTGCGGAGCTGCCGCCCCAACCCTGTGGCTGTCGGGCTGCTGCTCCCACGGCTCGTTTTTTTTTATTATTATTAAATAACGGACTTTTTCATTTAACGGACACCCCCTCGCCCGAATTAGTCCGTTAAATGGAGGTTTTACTGTAGTGAAGACCCAAATAGAATCTCTGGCACTTCTCCATTTTTAGGATAAAAACCTCTGCTTTGGTGTCTTTCTTTTTTGGTTTGTTTCTTTTCTTCTTTTTTGGTGGTGGTGGGGTTAGTTGATTTGTTTGGTTGCTACAATTTTTTGTTTTTAATTCATTGCTTTCTTTTTTGGGGGAGAAGGGGTTGTCTAGACAGAGGAGAGAGTCAGTAGTGTGAGTCAAGAATCAGAGAGGTAGCCATGTTAGTCTGGAATTGCAGAAGTAACAAAGAGTCCTGCGGCACCTTCAATAGTTAGTCTTTAAGGTGCCACAGGACTCTTTGTCAATAGTGTGAGTGACATTCTTGCTGTGGTGGAAAGGCTTTTACAAAGAGGCAAGTTGCACAGGTGATCTACTATAACCTTAACTCCTGCAGAGCCTATGACACTTCTGTACCATGCTTACAATGGCAGGCAGGTTACAGAAACATACGGCCTGATGCCCCAAGGAGCAAACATCCCATTATGAGCAGGATTGAGCCCATAAAGACTAGCGATGCAAGAACCGATGCCAAGTTATTTCCGATTGTATTTTGGGTAGTGTTTTGTCCAGTCAAGTTTTGAATGTCTTGAGCCCCATGCAGACCATCATCACAAGAGTTAATTTGCCACCAATAGACTGTAAACAATTTCAAGCCTCCTGGCTCTGCTAGACATAAAGAGATGTTTTGGATATCTCAGGAGAGACTCACACATTTAGTCACACCTCTACCTTACTGGTCAGAGAGTGCTCTAATGACCAGCTCCTCAGCCAGTGTAAATCAGGCTAGCTCCATTGACTTCAACAGAGCTCTGCTGATTTGTAGCAGCCGAGTATCAGCCCCTGTGTATTTATGTAACTGCAGATTGGGTTCTTTCCTATTTGCATCAGAAATAAAGCAGAAAATTCAAAGATCAGGGGCTGAGTGAATTCTAAGGTGCTCAGCTGATCCTCATTAGCACGTAGATCTTCAATAGGACAGATTGAAGAAAAGGCATGAAGCTGTGCCAATCCCTCTATTAATTAGCAGCAACTCATTTGCTTTTCTGTTGCTGTGGCTGACCAAAGGAGCTGGTGTTTCAGAGCCAGTCTCAGGCTGGTCTGTCGGAAACTGGAGCAGCTGTCTTTGAAACCAAGAAGAGAAGGGAACTCGCTTCAAAAGAATTCAATGTTCCATCCGTCCCCTAAGCCTGTTCTTATGTGAGTACATGTGACTGTTCACAGCAGTATTTTGAGTAAAGCCTTCTTGAATTCAGTGAGAGCTTGCAGGATCAGGTCCCATCACTTTACAGGCTGGATTTTCAGCAGGCCGCTTTAATTGCACCTGCCAAATGGGCATGTGCAACACTATTGCATGCAAATTTCAACTACAGTATTGGGTCCAATTTCTGGGCACCACACTTTAGGAAAGATGTTGACAAACTCCAGAGAAGAGCAACAAAAAAACCCTATAGTTGAAACCTCACCACTGCCAAGCAGAGTGGGACAATTCCTTCCCATGTCTTACATACAACACTCCTGTTAATATATCCCAGAAATAGGTTTTTCACAACTGCATCACACTGACTCACATTCAATTTGTGATCCACTTTGACCACCAGATTCTTTTCAGCAGCATTGCCACCTGGCCAGTTATTCCCAATTTTATAGTTTGTGCATTTGATTTTTCCTTCCTCAGTGAAATACTCTGCACTTGTCTGTCTTGAATTTCATTTTGCTGAATTCAGAGCAGTACTCCAATTTGTCAAGGTTATTCTGAATTCTAATGAAGATTGCAATTCCCTTTGCTCCTTAGTAAATGGTCCAGAATCTAGGGAGAGGCTTATGCTGCATCCACTCTGTGCATAAGCAGAAGTCTTTAGTCATCAGACTTATCAGTTTGGACCTTTCGCAGGCATTAGCATGAATGAAATTCACCCATGTACAGTGGAGCCAACATGAGATCTATGCACTCTAGAAGCAGAGTATTTAAAATTTAATTAAAGCTAATGTTAAACATATACACAGATTGATAGATAAGGTACTGGACATCTGGAGTCAGGCTGGGGTTATGGGTGATTGTAGGTAACAGGTACAGGGTTGCTCCAGCTCTAGCACAGAGCTCTGTTCTTGGTGTTACAAAAAACAAACAAAAAAACCTTGCTGACTTGTCACTCTGGAGTGAATCTCAGCAAGGTTTTTGTTTGTTTGTTTTTTGTAACACCAAGAACAGAGCTTTGTGCTAGCTGGAGCATGTCCCATTATTCAAATAAAAAATGACAGCAATATTTCAGTGAAACTGCAGATATTAGCTAATGGCTGGTTTCCCCCCACAGATTGCTTTAGTGCTCAGATGACAGTAACGTACACAATATGATCTTAATAGGTAGAGATGAGCCATGACCACAGAAATTAGCAATGCTTTTTAGTCAAAGCGGAGTGATGCTAACAGCAGCTATGGTTCCTAACATGCTCGAAAGAGTAATGCCGCTCGGAGAGAGTGTGTCGGTTTTCATTGGAAGCTGTTCCCTTTTTAATTTAATAATCGCTCAGAAACAAAACTGAGGCTGAGCTAGTGGTGTGAGCTGTGAGCTTCATGCTAAGAAAAGAACAAAGCAAAGGAAGAGCAAATCTAGCAGATTCAACTTCTGTTCCAATGTCTTTTTCAAGCAGCTTAGGGGCTTTATTATATTTTATTAGGTGGGAGATATTTTAAACAATTACAGCCTGATTCAGGTAGGCTTAGGTAGCACATAGACCTAGTATTGACCCTTTCCATGTGGATGAATTTCACTCAAGCATGACTGAAAATTGAACTGTCTAATTCCTGATGGTTAATAGTATCAGTTGAAAGAAGATAAAATCAAGGCAGACAAGACTGACTGGATCAACTTCTTTTGGTGGAAGGTCCCTGGTTTTGAGCTAAACAGACTCTTCTTCAGGTCTGGGGAAGGGAGCAGAGCGTCGGACTAAATACTGATTGGGGCAGATTGCTGAGCAGAACAGGTAATGCGTGGGGGAGGTGATCGCTATGAAATGAAATGGGGGCTCAGATTGTTATGTATAAAGGGACTGAAATAGACAACTAAGGGTAACAGGCAGAGGGTGTGGTACAAATGGTTGTAATGGGCCATAAATCCACTGTCCTGTTTCTATTCCATAACCTTTTTGGAAATTTCAACTTTTTGTCCTGCTTTGGGATGAAAACAAAGATTACAATGGCCTGTGGGGTGAAAATCTCGAATTTTGCTCAGCAATAGCAAACATATATCATGACGATATTGACATTTTAATTATTTTGGCTGTGGTGTTTCTACAGAAGATTTTCATTACTCTGTCTTCAATTAAATCCATTTATTCTGCATCCGTGCTCCAAAAAACAGCTCCTCTTCACCCTTCCTCCCCAAAACTCCCCCCAATACTTTTGTTGTTACTTTTCCTCGATGCATCAATTGAAAAATAACCACTGGGGAAAAATGATTCCTCCCTCCCTGCCCTGTGCTCTCACAAATCTTATAATTCATGTTTATAGTCCTGTATGCAGGGGTAATCAATAGGCAGCCCCCGGTCCAAATCCAGACTGCTAGAGGATTTTCAGCAGACTGCAGGATATGGCAGGATGCAGGGCTTCTGGCCCCCGGGAGGTGCACTAGGATTGAAGACCTTACCCTCCCCCCACCCCCCGAGGTGGAAGCCCCACATCCTAGTGTGAGTCTCTGTAGGGTTGAAGCTCCATGTCCCAATAAAGCTGAAGCCCTATGGAAGATGCACGCCCTCGGGGCTTCATCCACACCGGGACTTACAGGTTCAACCGCATCTGAGGTGCACTGGGATTCACAGCTTCAGGCTCGTGTGTGTGTCTTTGGTCCTGGCTCACTTTCCACAGGACTGAAGCCCCGAGTCCAGGCACATCCTGTGGTTCACTCAAAACCCTCTGGTGATCCAGAGTTGGACTGCAGGCTGCCTATTGACCACTCCTGCTCTCACCTAATGCTTAGTTCTGTGGGCCTTCCCCTCCAATCTGATGCCACAGAAGAGTGGTACAAATAATAGGTGTATGCCTGTGCTCTGAAAATAGTGGGCCAAAGGTCTTGTCTAGACTCAAAAGTAATAATGCTTTAACTATATGGGTATAACTAAAGCAGTATTAACCTCCATACAGGAAGCAGAATAAGCACCTTTATACCAGTGTAACTCTGTCTACACTAGGGATTGTACTGTTATAACTATTTTAGTTTTGAAAAAAATCACACCCCTAATCGCAATATTACTCCAATATAAAATTTGCTTATAGACCAGGCAAAGGACCTTGTGCTAAATGGTGTAATTCAATACAGATGCATGTGCTTATGGAACGCCGACAGACCCCCCAGTCATGATCGAACCAATTACCTCTGGAGCTTAGCGTCTATTACATGAGCTAAAAGCCAACTGGCTGTTAGCTAAGGCTGTAGAACAAACTCATTTTATCTGTCTATGTGGTTTTGGTGCCACTAGATGGGACAGAACACGACACTGGGGAGTTCTGCATGTTACACTTACACACCCAGGTTTGAATCTGCATCACTGAAGTTAAACAGTTTAATCCTTTGAAAAATGTTAGATCACTCCCATGCTGTTGTCTTTTTTAAAAAACAGCCTATTCTACAGGCCTTGCTAGGCATATTTGACAGAGGAAATCAATAGTATTGAGGAAACATTGGCAGCCTCTTTATTTTAATGCTCATACATAAAGGGACAGCTTTGTTCAGTATCAAATGCTAAGGTTTCTAGAGTGAACAAGAGAGCCCTTGTTCAAGTGCCACACAACCTTCAAATTACCGTGCAGACGGGAGTGTACTTTGGAAGGATGCGAGCAGACATGATGTGCACAGGGATAATTACATCTGCGAAGTACTGCAGTAATTTCTTGCTCTTCCTCAGAGCCTATCTTTGGAAGATCTGAGTGCATTAAGTTTCTGTATCATCGTAGGCCAGGGATTTGTATGCAAGAGCTAAAAACAGTGAGTGGCGATTGGACAAATTCACTCAGGTTGTAATCCCCTAGAGAGGTGCTGCCCTCTGAGGAGGCTCCCATATACTGATTCAAACTGGATTCTCCAGAGATCAGCAGACAAAGAAAGGACTTTTGGATACATAGTCTGAGTTGAAACTGATTGCTGCCATCTTTCTGATCCAGCAAATGGACAGGATCTTCTGTCCAAAGCGATGGTCCAATCCAAAGCGAAAGGTTGGAGGAACTGATGCATATCACCGTCCTTGTGCAGACAGGGGTGGGGATGGTGATGTCTAGTCAGTTTATGAGGATGTGGGTAGGTTCTTACATTGTTTTCTCTGTAATGCCTTCGCCTCTGCAGTGTAGACATACCAGAGCTAGCTTTAATCTTGGGTTGCAATGCAGGCTAGTCACTCAAATAATTACCCAAGGTTCCAGGCAGGCTTGTATTTCTGTGCTGGAGCCCATGCTTCTGTGACCTCACTGCTTCAAGACCCGTCCTCGCTTCAATCTCGCAAGCTCATAGATGTCAAGAATCAGAGAGGTAGCCGTGTTAGTCTGGAATAGCAGAGGTAACAAAGAGTCCTGTGGCACCTTAAAGACTAACTAAAGTATTGAAGCATAAGCTTTCATGGGCTAATACCCACTTGCATCCGACGAAGTGGGTATTAGCCCACAAAAGCTTATGCTTCAATACTTTAGTTAGTCTTTAAGGTGCCACAAGCTCATAGATGTTTACACAAGCTGCAATCTCATCCATGATGGCAGTGTAGACGTACCCTCAGCATTGGGAATCAGCCCCTCCCACTGCAGAGCAGTTCATCTCCCTGTTACCTGTTTCATGGGGAACGCAGAGCCCTGATCTCTGTGATCTCTGGTCTTTGCAGGTTAAAAAGGCCTTTCAATTTTTCTTTAAAGGAAGTCTGAAGCAGGCTTCAGAAAAGACTCTCAAAATACAGTTTGCAGTGTTGTTGTAGCTGTATTGGTCCCAGCAGCTGCTCCAATAAAAGATATTAGCTCACCCACTTTATCTCTCTCAAAAATGGTGATATTCTGAATGCTTGCTTTGACACCCTGGGATTTAGACTCAGGCACTTCGATGCTCTGAGGAGGTGTCTTTTCTCCCCTTGCATCTTTATGGAGTTAAAAACAAATTAATTGAAAAATAGCGGGGAGATGGGGCTGACTGACGTGGGAGAAAACAAACACAGCCATTTACCAGGCAGGAAAACATGCTGTTCTCTGGCACGCAGCAATGCTCTGTGAGAGAGGAAACCAAATCAGGGAATTCTAACGTTTTGTCATCTCCTCCAGCTCAAATTATGAATCCTCCAAATTCTGCGAAACATTAGCAACAGCCCCTTATTAGCAGGTGTGGAATTCTAATCATTGATGCTATTGGGCACTAATCCCAGAAGAAGAGAGAGATGCCGGAAGGCACATGCATGCTATTTGGATGCTGCAATTTGCCGACTCTCTGGAACCATTCAGTATTGTACAGAGTGAAAATAAATAAAGAACAGGGCAGATTGCAATGAGGCCATTGTGGTCCCAACAGAGGGGACTATATTACTCACAGAGGTACCATGATTTTGCAGTGGAAAAAATTGAAATCTATTAATTTGTCGCACCCGCCCACACTGGCACACAATGCATTTCTAAAGATGGGGAACAGATTATTCCTACAGCAAAACCAATGCATGCAATTTCAACCCTAAGACTTTCACTCCCTTGGATACCTTATTAAAGTGAATCTAGAAAAACCTCTGATATTTGGTTTTTTCCCCCTGTAAATATTTCCAAGCCCATTTTATTGCTTATGGAAGGTGCCAGACTTGAGCACGCATGAGGTTGAAATCCGCACTGGGCCTAGGCAGAAATGCATTATGGCAATATCCATGGTTTTGCATATCAGCTGGAGTCCAGCAACTGCAAATCCATTCTCAGCAAAGCTGATGGTTTAACAGCAACTAACATTTAGTTTCCAGCAACTAAAGACATGATTGTGATGTTTACATCTGTGTTTGACGGGAACATTCCCCAGGGGCTAATTTTGGAGCCGGATTGCTGGCAAATTTAGAAGCAGGTTTACTATAGAACGTGTGTCCGGTTATTACAGTACACAGGCAAGTCGCATCTTAGTTGCATTTAACACACGAATTTGACTTTGCGCGGTCGGCAAAAACTGAGGTTTGTACAGTTCAGTCACCATCACTGCTATTCCCCGTCTATTTGCAGTGATTTGGTTGGTTCAGCATTACCAGTGTCTTCAAGCCCACGGCGCATTAATGTAGAATTCATCCCAATAGAACCGCCTAGGAGATCAAACAATTCCACTGTCCCGCTGCTGTATTCCTTTGGTACATTGTAGCAGGAGCATTGCTGTAATGACGTTTCGGGTCAGCATCCTTTTGACACCAGTGCTGCTCGGGTGGATTATTACGGCAGCCGTACCAGGATGTGGCCATGCCACAAATTTATCACAGCAGCATTGCTCTGCGCATGTAACTGACCTTTTCTAAATGAACCGTATTATCCTGATTGACTCCCATGAAAGTTCTCCAAGCACTTTGCAAGCATTTTTGAAGTAAGCCGCAGAACACTGGTGTCCCCTACTGAATAATTCTGTCTCGTCAGCCTCACTTAACACATGCCCCCTGCTCTTGATTTGTACTTTAAAACTTTTCTTGATGTTGGTAGCTGTGTCGGTTGGATGCTGATGACTGATTTGTGCTGAAGGCGCCCAAGAATGATTCTGCACAATTGGTTTTCGTATATGCAGCGATTCAGATTCTTAAACCATCAAGGTGGCTCAATCACCTCTGTGACTTTTCCCAGTCTCTAATAAAAATCTGTCCTCTCTGATGTACGTTCGGTATTTCAAACATCATCCTTTATGGATCTTTACTTTACGTCTGCTAAAGAAAACACATCAGTGCTGATTGTAATAACTTAGTTCTCTGATCTGGGTTATGAGCTGTCTGGGGTGGCTGAAAGATATGAAAGAGAATCGTACTTTATCGTGTTTTGAATACTAGAGAGAAAATTCATGCATAGTTGAACTCCATTGACTGCAGTGGAGTTACTCTGGGTTTAGACCAGAGGACATGAGCGGAAACGTTGTCATTTGGAATGTGTGCATTCCCTCTGTGTGCTGCCCGGCTCTGTGCAGGTAGCTGGCTCAGCACACCTTGGTAGTATCACTCAGAAAGACCCCAGACAAGGTTCAGTGGTGAAGTTCGGCCAGGTTTATTGTCAATGAAACACAGTCCTAGTGCCCTATATATGCTCACACTAACAGGTGTAATGCCTGTAACATTGGAGTCAGCTGAGTCAGAAATGGGACTTTCCACTGCCCCTCGGCTGGACAAAGGGTTAAGGTGAGGTATAAAATGGGACAAACAACTTATGTATCATCTTAACGTGTTTCAAGACATCTGCTTGTAACCTCCCCTGGTATCTTGCTCCAAATGTCCCAGACAAAACTTCCCTATTCATCAATTCTGTAAAACCCTCTTATCTGGTGTTAGGTCAGGATATACCTGGGCTAATCTTTGAGTGTGTTCACTCATATACGCAGTGTCTGTTGCTTCTTAGGAGTGCCTGTGTGTTAGCAACACTAGCAGGACCTTCGCCAAGGTCATGTATCGGACAGTGAACTTGTAAGCATCTGCTTTAATACGTGGCCTGACTTTGGTTCACAGCTTCTGGTTCAGGCTTCAAGCCTTGCACCAGGCCACAGGCTCCCTCTCTACTACACCCTGGGTTTCAGGTAAATAGGTAAATTCAGAGGGATTTCATCCCACCCCCCCAACTCTCCGTAAGCCAAGAATGGTTCTTACAATCATGCACTCCCAATTATGCTTTCCAATGACACATTTTGCATGCAGAGAGAAGGCAATGCACACCATAAGTAGAGTAGGCATAATGTTCCATGCAGTGGTTACTGTTAAAAATAGCCATATCTGCCATTTGAAAGTAATTAGATATACTTTGGTATTACAACGTGTAATCAGTCTCACGTTTGAATCAGTGCATATTTTGCAGATGACACCAAGCTGGGAGTGAGTTGCAAGTACTTGGAGGACAGGATTAGAATTCAAAATAACCATGATGAATTGCAGAGTTGATATGAAATCAACAAGATGAAATTCAATAAGGGCAAGTGCAAAGTGCTACTCTTAGGAAGGAAAAATCAAACGCACAGTTACAAAATGCAGAATAACTGGCTAGGTGACAGAACAGCTGAAAAGGATCCGGGGTAGATAGTGGATCACAAATTAAATATGAGTCAGCAATGTGATGCAGTTGTGCAAAAGGCCTATAATACCACTATAATACCAAGGGAGGTTGTGGAATTCTTATCAGTGGATGTTTTTAAGAACAGATTGGACGAACACCCATCAGGGACTGTATCTTTTTACTGGGTCCTGCCTCAGCACAGGAGGCTGGACTTGATGACTTGTTGAGGTCCCTTCCAGCCCTACATTACCGTGATTCTGTGAAATCAGGAAACCTGCCAATGAAGCCAGTAGTTGCACTCAGAACTTAGCTGCCTCAGTTTAGCAGCATTAAATGCATTCCCCTTAAGCAAATGGAAAACAAGGCAATATCTGTTTCAGCAATGGATGGGATAGATTCAGTTCATTCAAGCACGAGAGAGTTAGTGGAGCAGAACAGTGACAAACCAGCTCTGAAAGGCTGCACATCATAGACGTAGAGAACTGTCACGGGAAACCAAACTTTCAGTACAAATCCAGGTTTAACACTCAGGTTAGTGCCTGTCAGGCTGGAAGAAAGAATCGGAACTGTGTGTAGGACAGATCACTGTGACAGTTTATAATCAAAGCAGATGGGTAGCAAACGTTTAGTCATTTGCAGATTGCAGCTTGGAAATGTGATAAAAATAATGGTATGTAATTTTTTTTTTTTTTGCCTCTAGGAGACTTGATCTTTAACTCGTCCAAGGGAATGGAGACAGAAAGCATTTGCCAAGTGAGTTCTTTAGCACTTTTCTCTTTCTAAGAAACCATTGGCAGTTCAGGACCAGAAAAGCCTGTTCAAAAATTACAGTCTGTGGGCTTTGCTATACTCCCACTTACCCAGATCTAAAGCCAGAGCAGCTTGATCAATGATCAGCAGAGAAGATCAATGTGGAACACAAAATTATATGTGATGACAGTGCCTAGGTGCCCGCTGAGAACAGGTCCCATTGCACTAGGCCCTGAGCAAACAGAGAAAGAGATACCCCCAAAGAACTTATAGACTATCAGTGTCATGTAGATACAAGGACCCTGATGGATGACTCCAGCCAGGACAGGTTTCCCCATTGCAGATCTGGGATACAATGTGGGGAGGCATTGTCTGTGGCTCATTTAGAATGATCTTGTCCACCTCTGTGACATCTTGAGGCCCGGAGTCGCTGATGTCACATTGCTTTGATGGCACCACGTCAGGATTTGAAAGCATGCTCTGGGAATGTTTGCCTTAATGTTAGCTCAGGCTGACACTCATTCTTGAAAGGACAGCTTGTTTCTCTTTTTGAAGATGAATTGAGTAATGTGGGAAGGTATTTTCCTCTGTCCTGTAATAGTAGGGCACAGTAATCAGTGGTAGGAAGTAGTTGTAGTTTTCGTCACCCGGTGTCTATTAGTAGCTCAACAACATACTTTGCACACCTATAATTTTGTCCAAAGTCTTTGAATAAGTGACAAAAGTGGGGACACTCCATGGCCTGTCTTATCTAGGTCTGGATGATCACAATGCACCCCTCTGACCCTGGAAACTAGGAATCATCCCCATTTTACAGAGAGAGAGACAGGGGCACATTGTCAGAAGTGGCTATCGATTCTGATGCCTGTTTTTGTGGGTGTCCACCTTAAAGTTGTGCAGGAAAACGAAGCACTTATAAGAAACTTTTTTTAAAGTATGCCCGAGGTCCCATAATGAGTCTTCTGTCTTCACATCTGTTCTTCTTACCACTAGATAAAGCTGCTATCCCAATAGCAGAAGAGGGGATCTGAGCATGTACAAGCTAGTTAGCCTCTCTTCAGTGAATTACGGAACTGGGGCTAGCCACCCCCTATGATCACAGATCACTATCTATCTTATACTATCCTTATGGGCTCCACTCCCCAGTATTCGGTTACATTATTTCGAGTGCTAAAGCTCCTGGCATATGTACAAGAAAAGAGCCTAGTAACTTGGGCTGCCCTCAGTTTTCACTGACTGTGCATTGTGTGCCCCCTGGTTTGTGTGATATGTGGAGGGGTAAATAACACTTCCCTATGCACTTTCTCTACACCATTCATGATTTTATAGATCTCTATCATATCCACTCTTAGTCCTCTCTTTTCCAAAGATGAACAATGCCAGTCTTTTAAGGTCTCCACATATGGAAGCTGTTCCATCCCCCTAGTCATTTGGGTTGACATTCACTGTACTTTTTTCCAATTCTAATGTATCTTTTTTGAGATGGAGCAACAGAACTGCACACATTCAAGGTGTGGGCGTACCGTGGGTTTGTATAGTGACGTTATGATATTTTTCATTGTATTATCTCTCTCTCTCTTAATGGTTTCTAGCATTCTGTTCGCTTTTTTGACTGCTGCTACACATTGAGCTGATGCGATCTCTTTCTTGAGGGGTAACAGCTAATTTAAACCACATTATTTTGTCTGTATTGTTGGGATTATGTTTTCCAGTTTCCACTTTGCACATATCAGCATGGAACTAAATAGGCAATTAAACCCATATTTCCTTAGTCCTAGTATAGTGCCTTAACTAGAAGACCATCCTTCCAGTCAGCTCCCATTCCCAAATCTTATGTATTTGACATAAGGCTCATGGCTTTGATACAGTTTTCCTGAAACACAAGCAGTGGGAATCATTGCAAATACTGCAGTATGGGATGGCCTATATTTCTACCACAGCAAAAGGATAATCCTTTTTTTTTAATGGCATTTGTAAAGCCTCTGATGAGGTGACAACTATCACAAGTACATTTAGAAGCTGTCCAGGCACTTTTAATTTTTCTCTTGGACAGCTGTGTTCTGTAAGTTTAAATTTAAATGAGACTGCAGCAAGGTTGCCGAGACTGGTTCTGACCTGCTGGCTATAAAACCACGCTTAATCTTCAGCCATGAGGAACTAGGTTGCCAAAAAAACGGAGAATGACTTCTTTCTCTTTTTCTGGAGATTACAGATTAAAAGCATCCCAAACTTGTGTGACAATTCTTGCCCTGTTTTAACCTCATGACTCACACCGAAGTCAATAGAACTATGCTCATCAAACCCAGCTGTGGATCTAAGCCATCTGCAGCAGTACAGGTTCCATATGTAATTGCAGGATGTGCCAGAGACATCTGACAGTATGTTCTCATATCTGTATGTTCCACTCTGTGCATCTTTCGAAGTGGGTTCTAACCCATGAAAGCTTATGCCCAAATAAATGTGTTAGTCTCTAAGGTGCCACAAGTACTCCTCGTTCTTTTTGTGGATACAGACTAACATGGCTACTACTCTGAAACCTATCACATCAGAGTAGGGAAAATTCTGTTAGATTTACTGAGTATACTCCACTGTCAAGAAAAGCTGTAGGGCCAGATTGACCAAGGTATTTAGGCACCTAAAGATACAGAGAGATGTTTAAGGGGATTTCACAAGGGTCAAAGCAGTTTAGGTGCCTAGCCCCCATTGACTAGGGGGATATTTCTACTGGCCACTTTTATGGTGATTAGAGATTGCCCCAAACCCTGGATCCAAATACCTCCAGACTTTGGAGAAAGGTCCACATTAAAATAAAACAGCCTTTGGAGATACAGCACCTGAGACTCTTTGCCACAATTGTACCACTGAAGAGGACAGCTGACGCTCTCATCAAGCTGGGAAAGGTTCAGATGGAGTGAAGTTAATGTTGCCAGCATAGATTTTTATTGCCACTGATGCCTCCAGCGAAACAAAAATATTCTATTGGCAAAGATCAGTTGGCTTACTTATTTGTATTGATTTCCACTTTAAAATGTCGTTGAGATGCTCAGACATTTAAACCAATGTATAAAGGGCCTGATACTGGAATGTGTATCTCCCACTGACCTCAGTTACAAGCAGGGGTAAGTTGCCTAAAATAGACGAAGACTGTGTCTACACTTCAGAGGCACAGCTGACAAAAAATGTCATAGGTATTTTTCCTGATTTGTCCCCTTCCCCCCCCACCACCAATTTTGAAATTTCAATCAGTTCTGATCTTAAGTGAGAGGATGGGGTGTAGGTAAGATTAGCTCATGGGAGTACCAGGACAGGAGAGATCCTGTGAACCATGAAACTGTGCTTTGCTGGGAGTTTATGAAGTTTTTAAAAGCAGGTTAGACTGACACTTGTCAGGGATGGTCAGTGATATTCAGACCTCAGTGGTTCAGGAGCCAAATTAGCAATCCGCATTACCCCCCAAAACACACAGTTGTGTGAATTCATTGTTTCATTTCCCTATATATACTTATTCTCATGGCAAAATGACTGATCAAGTATTTTATCAAGTACAATTGGTTAATAACATAGAAGCCTCCTGATTGGTTAATAATTCAATCACACAGTGTGCTGCAAACAACTGCAGGAGACGCATTCAAGAGCCACTTGTGGCTTGTAAGCCTCAGTCTGAGTATCACTGATCCAGGTATACTTCATTCGGCCTCAGTATGAGGAAGGGATGGACTTGATGATCTCTTGAGGCCCTTCCAGCCCTACATTTCTATGACATCCTGAGCCTATGTGCTAGTCTACACTAGAAAAATTATTCCACTATAACTATGTCAGTTAGGGGTATGATTTTTTTTTTTTTACTAATACAGTAAAACCTCCATTTAACGGACTAATTCGGGCAAGGGGGTGTCCGTTAAATGAAAAAGTCTGTTATTTAATAAAAAAAAAAAAACCCGAGCTGTCGGAGCAGCAGCCCGCCAGCCACAGGGTCGGGGCGGCAGCTCCGCAGCCCGCCCGCTACCTGGACCTGGGCAGCAGCCGGGAGCCAGCAACCAGCCCACCTGGGTCCCGGCTGCTGGGACCCGGGCGGCAGTGGGGAACTGTCAGCCAGCCCGCCTGCTGGCGGGACTCGGGCGGGAGCCGGGAGCCGGCAGCCCGCCTGCTGGCGGGACTCGGGCGGGAGCCGGGAGCCGGCAGCCTGCCCGCTGGTGGGACCCGGGCGGGAGCCGGGAGCCGGCAGCCTGCCCGCTGGTGGGACCCGGGCGGGAGCCAGGAGCCAGCCCACCCGCAGGCGGGAGCCGGCAGCCAGCCTGCCTGCTGCCTGGACCCGGGCGGCAGCCGGGAGCCGTCAGCCGGGAGCCAGCAGCCAGCCCGCCCGCTGCCGTGACCCGGGCGGCAGCCGGGAGCCGGCAGCCAGCCCGCCAGAAATGGATGAGCAATGCATCAGCTTGCTCAGAAATTTTGTCCGTTGCATCCGAAGTCCGTTAAATCGAGGTCCGTTAAATCGAGGGTTTACTGTAAGCTAAACCCCAGTAAACACTCTAGTGTGGATGTATTTCAGTTAGGGGTATGATTTTTTTTTTTACTAATAAAGCTAAACCCCAGTAAACACTCTAGTGTGGATGTATTTATACCTGTATAAAAGTGTCTTATACCAGCATAGCTAATTCAGTTGAATCTGAGGAACTGTTATTCAACTTGGCTTGTCTACATGGGGCAATAGTCTGAAATAGCTATTCTGCATTACCTCTCCTTATTCTGCACTACTTTCCCCAGGTAGATAAGCCCTAAGATAGAGAAGTGAAATGTGAAGATTGAGAAGAAAAGATATCAGACCCGAAAGCCGCATTGCTCCGCAAAACATTTCCATAAAACATCAACTGCAGCTTTAAAAAGCTCAGCTCTCTCCCCCCTCCCTCCTCCAATGGCCCCCCACTTGCTCAGCTCTCTCCCCCCTCCCCCACACTCCAATGGCCCCCGCACTCACTCAGCTCTCTCCCCCCTCAGGTAAGAATCGAAAATATTTAAAATCTCTCCCCCCTTCCCCCCTCCAATCCCCCCCGCACTCTCAGCTCTCTTCCCCCTCCCCACTCCAATGGACCCCGCACTCGCTTAGCTCTCTCCCCCTTTCCCCCCTCCAACGGACCCAAGCAACGTTATGCCGTGTAAAAAGCGAAAATGTATCTGAGAAACCACATCTAAATGCAAAAGAATGAAATTAATTAGACAAAATGAGACTTCTGAACAAAATTTGTATTAATAAAAAACATTGTAGTCTTTTTACATCCCAGTTTCCAATTACAAATACCCCGAGCAATGCTGGGTATTTTTGCTAGTAATTAAATAAATCAAACTTGAAATAATATTTATTGAATTAGGTCTCTTGAGTGGCACTTAGCGACAGAGCCTAGCCAGTGGGATACATTGCCTGAGACACTAGCTGGAGGCAGCCTGAAGAGGTTAGGAGAAATAATAATGCCTTCCAGGGACGATGGAGGAGGTGCACTCTCTGGTAGCCTTTGCTACTCTTCCAGGACTAGATTGTTTTCTCTGTGTGTGTGAGAGAGACAGAGAATTGTTGCTGGCAAAGTCTGCTTGCAAAACTACGATTTCCCCTTGAGCAAAAAGAGAATTGAGACTGTGTCCTTGGGAAACAAACCAACTGCACGAGTGAACCAATGCCAAAGGAAATGGGCCCCTGGGAACGAAGTGGATTTTTATGGGTTTTAGAAAAGATGTAAAAAAATGTTCTCAATGGGGACAGGATACGGATTGGGAGAAGATCTACAGGTTATGGAGGGATCAAAAGTATGTTCTTTCATGAAACTAGCTGCAATGCATGTGCTGTAGCAAAACCTCTGGTACAGGGGTCTGAGGCTCAGGGCACTGCAGGTGTGCATCTTAATTGGATGTGTCATTGGGCAGGAGGGGGAAGCAGATAGGAAGTGTGGAGAGTGTATTCACACTGAAGAACTGATCAAGATGCTGAACTTGGCATTCTGCAAAAGAAAAGCTGAGCTACTTATCCCTGAGCTGGAGCCTTTGTTACAGTCACATCTACTCCCTTCCAATGGGACTTGTCAGCGTCGTATCAGAGTACATGGCCAGGTTAAAGGTTCATCCTTTATTCCTAGAATATGGAGCTCTCCTCTTTGGTTTCTCCTAGTGAGAGAACTGGTGATTGGTTCCTTCTAAATTGGGGCAAAGCTATTTTCAGAATTCCTGTGCACCTACAGCTGATGTGCTTAGCAACCCTGATGAACAAGGCCTTGGGTTTTATTGCTTGGGGAATCTTTAGTTGCAACAGATGTCTCGCGCCACGTATCTTCACGGCCGTGAAAATTGGTTTTCGCCTCTTCTCCTGCCCTGCCCCGTGGTTTCCTTTGAACTCTGAGATCCCCCTCTAAGACTCCCTTCTAATTACAACTATGCCAAGAGTTTTATAATAACTTGCATCAGTGCAATAGGGACTGGAGAGAATCATGGTCTGTTAGAGAGTGGAATAGTTTCTCCAAGGGAATAATATTATTTGTGGTTTGCAGTTATCTAGCACAGCGCAGCAGGGATTTGAGAGCACTTGGCAACCGTTAATGAACGTAGCCTCATGACACTGCTGTGAGAGAGGGAGGTGTGCTCCCATTTTATAGAGGGGAGAATTGAAGCACAAAGAGCTGATGTGACTCAACCTTTTGAGGGGTGTGTTTCACCATTGCCATGTGCCATTAAAATGCTGCCAGGATGATTTGCTAGTGTGTTACTCACTTTGCACTGGTGCGAATGACCCCCGAAAGTGCAGGGAAATAGTGGATCAGGCCCAGGAAGTCTGTGGCGCTAGGCAAATTACAAAACTCCCAGTCCTGTGCCTCACCTACCCTTTTTTTTCTCAAGTGCTAGAAGCCCCAACACTTGAGTCATTGAACATCAGACTAGATCTTCGTGGGATTGAACAGCCCTGCATTCCACAATCTACAGCTGGGCTCCCCGGATGGCACTAGAATAAGAGTTCCTGATCGTGGGAAATATCGTCGGGCCTCAGTCATTCTTCGTAGATATAAGGACCAGAGAGGATTTCCGGGATTTGCTCATTTAGAGCGTTACTTGCGATGATTCAGATGAAACGCCAGCTCCAGAGACCCATTTTCCACCTTAAAATGCACACGGTCTGCATGATTAAACAGGAGAGAGCTGTGTTTCCACCTATGAGCTGCATCACCTCATTTAGTAACAAATGGAGAACAAATTGATTAGAAACTACTTTCTAATGATGCACTCAGAGCAATAGGGAGGGGAAAAAACCCAATTTGAATTGAATTATACAAGAAAACAAATACAGCCTATGGACTGGATGTGGAGCCACTTTCCAGCTTCACATTTGGGGGAGGGGCGCATCCCTAGAGCCCCCTCCATGGGAAGAAAAGAACAGAGAACCCATCCAGACCAACACATGGCCAGCAAAGGAGGTACTGCGTAGGGGGAGTGCAGAAACTCAGAGCATGGATTCCTAGCATCTTGTGCCATGAATGAGCAGAGTCCCAGTGCTTCAGTTGTGTTTGGGGCCTTTCTGGACTGGAGGATGATCAGGCAGCATGTGGATATTTTAAGATGTTCTCCTGAGATGTGGTTTTCTTTAGGCGATCTCCATTTCCCCCCCTCTCCTGGATTAATATGAAAAACGTGTATGTGTGTATATAAATAAAATGCCTAGCTACACATACACACCAGAGGCTTCTCTGGGGTAAACTGGCATTATACTATTAATTTCAATGGCATACACTAATTTACCCTAGTCGAGGATCTCATCCTTATCCTTTTTTGGAGAGAAGGCTACAAAGGCCTGATTAAAACATAAGGAATTCTGTGCTAGTTGTAGATGCCTTAAGGGATGAAGGAATGGATAATGAAAACAAGAGAAACTGTTTTGTCAGTTGCTAAAGAACAGATCATTGCAGTGAGCACTATTACAGCTGGAATTACTGCGCCATTGATCAAAGATATTAAAAGTGAGAGAAAACAGCTGGGTCTTTCCTCTGCAGCAGGAAACCTTGGCAAAAAGCTTGGCACATGTCATTCCACCTTAAGATCAACAGGAAGAAAATGTTCAGCAGAGAACCGAGGGAAAGAGGAGGAACCATTTAAAGCTGATGGATGGGCCTTCAGGAAACACCAGAGAATGAAAGAATTATTGGGAAGATACAGAGAGTGTGGAATTCACTCCCATACAGATGGCCAGCATAAGGACTTACGTGGTGCATAGATTTCTGTACAGGGATGAATTTCACCCGTGGGGTTTTGATATAGCTTGGGTGAGAAAGTGAGAAGCTCAGCCAAGGTATTATGCCTTCGCTGCAGGCCTGGTCTGCATGGCCGCTCATGTAGAAGTACCTGTGCTTGCTGTACTTCAGCTGGCTTGCTAAAAAGAGATGTGAGGATGCAGAAGTGTGGGCATCAATGTGGGCTGCACAGGTGAGTACACACCTGGAGGCACAGGTGGGCTTATACAGCCAGTGTGTGGCATCTTCACTTCTGTTGTTAGTGAGCTAGCTAGAGTAGAGATGGCCGGGGTATATCTGCCTGGGCTGCCTTGCATCCCCCCACTACAGCGTAGAGGTTCCCTTCAAGCAGAGATGAACTGTACTGAGTAGGGCAGGCAAGTCCATAGGCTTGCCTAGTGTGAGTTCATCATTATTTCAATAGAGGGCAAATATGTGTCTTAAGTATAAGTGTGTGTCTTAAGTCCCATTAAAGTTAATTAAGCTAGAGGTTCAAAATGGGCTTATGCTCTTTGCTGAATGATGGTGACTTCAGGACTATGATAAGGATATGATAAGGACTCATTCCGGGTTCATGTTGATCAGCAGCCAAATTCTGTTGTCTCACTCATGTAAATAGTCCCATTAACTTAAATCCACAAACCATCTTGGACTTTTCTTAATGATCTATCTTTAATCTGGAATTAAAAGAAAATATAAAAATAGAATATAAGCATATAGAAAAGTGTACCAATCTGTTACATACCTAGAATGCTGCAAAGCCCCGGCAGCCTATCCAAAGGAAATATTGAGCGAACATTATTTTCAGCAAAATAAAACAGCAGTAACGCCAAATAATTACATGGATCAGAAAGAAACCCCGGGAGAAACCAAAAATCTTGACCATATTGAAACAACTGCTAGAAATAGTGGGAGAGCTGGCAAACAAACGAAGTAAATTAGTCATAGAGGTCTATGCAACTCTAGGACAGGAGTCTGAGACTAATTCTTGCCTAACTTGTCATGGGTGTAAAATGTCACCAGAACAGAATTAGCCATTCATCACCCTGGTGAATGAATCAAGCCCCAGAATAGAATACAAAGATGTAGTGAGTTACTCACATGGGCAGCAACTTAAAATGAAAGGTGAAAGTAAAAGAGACATAAAAATAAAATGTGTTCTCACTTCCCATGCAGCCCAGACAAAAGAAACTAATACAGTTTTTCTCTCTCTGATTCATTCCTGAAACAAACTGAGTGGAAAGATAGCCAAGGCAGGCAGTGTTTTGGGCTCAAGTCTCGGTCATTTGCACTGGAGTAAATCAGGAATGCCTCGGTTATGATCAGTGGCGTTGCAGAAGTAAACTCATGTCCATGAGAGGGCCCTTTAAGGCAATTTACATTGTCACTATTAAGCAGAGATGAACAGGAAACACTGTGTCAAGCCACTCCCCAGGGGTGACTGGCATCTTGGCCCCAAACTGGGGATGAACTGGGGACCATGGATATGAGTATCTACTGGAGTGACTGGGATTTTTTTGAGTGCGTGTTTTTTTCCATTGGAAAATGCCAATTCATCAAAACAAGAACATTTGGGAGAAATGTACCTCTGTCCACCAATGCTCATGATGAAGGTTTCTCACATCCAGAGGGAATTTCTCTGGGGAAGGAGAGGGACCCCAGAATAGCTAATAGTCTGGTATTGACATAGATTTGGGGGAGATACAGACTAAAGTCCCTGCTCTGATTTGGAGCAGGGTTTTGAACCTGGGTCTCCTACATCTTGGGTGAATGCCCTAATCATCATCTGGGTCTGCCCCAATGAATAGTTCATTATTTATACAAAGTGGAACAGCTGCAGTAGGAGAGACTGACTTTCTACCCCAGTGGTTAAGGCTCTCATTGGAGATATCAAAATTATGCTTATCCTGCAGTATTTACTCAGCCAAAGCAGGAGCCACCATGCAAGCAGCCCTGCTGGAAGCCCTGGAGCGGAGCAATTCACAGAGGCTGGCGACAATCACGCATCACCCTGAGATGACAGAGCGCTGATTCTGGGCCCAGCAAACAAGCACTGACTGGTGTTACCGCCTAGTTATGCAGCTATGGGATGCCGAGCAGGGGCTGCAGAACTTTCGAATGTGCAAGGCCACTTTCCTGAAACTGTGCGAAGAGCTTTCCCAGCCCTGAAGCGCAGCAATAGTAAAATGAGAGCTGCTGTGATTGTGGAGAAGCGCGTGGCGATAGTCTGTGGAAGCTTGCACTGCCAGACTGCTACTGGTTAGTGGGGAACCAATTCAAAGTGGGTATATCCACCATGGGTCCAAGTTGCCAAGGCAATCAATAGACTTCTGCTAAGAAGGGTAGTGACTCTGGGCAACGTGCCAGACAGAGTGAATGATTTTGCCCTGAAGGGGTTCCCTAACTGTTGCGGGGTGATGCATATCCCTTGGCACCAGACTCCCTTGCCAAAGAGTATGTAAACCGAAAGGGGTACGTCTCAATATTGTTGCAAGCACAGCGGTTTCACTGACATCAATGTGGGATGGGCGGGAAAGGTGCACGATGCACGCATCTTTAGGAACCCCGGCCTGGTCAGAAAGCTGCAAGCAGGAACTTTCTTTCCAGACTACAAAATAACCATTGGTGAGGTTGAAATGCCAATCGTGATCCCAGGAGACTCAGCCTACCCCTTGCTTCCCTGGTTCATGAAGCTGTACACAGGCAGCCTGGACAGCAGTAAGGAGCCTTTCAACCATAGGGTGAGCAAGTGCAGAATGGTGGTGGAATATGCCTTTGGATATTTAAAAGCCCACTGACATAGTTTGCTCACTGGGTTAGACCTCAGTGAAAGCAATATCCTCATTGTTGTGGCTGTGTGCTCCCTAATATCTGTGAAACAAAGGGAGCTACGTTTCCAGTGGCGTGGGGCATTAAGGCAGATTGCTTGGCAGCCAGACACCAGGGCAATAAGAAGAGCATATCGAGGTGCACTGTGTCTCTGTGAGGCTCTGAAAACTAGTTTCATCACAGTGATACTTGTGTGTTGTTCCTTAGCAAGCTGTCCCTTCATTGCATGTACTCCCCTATAAGCTACTTCCATTGTGTGCTGAGTGAATCAAGAGACTTTTCTCCTCAATCCATTTTTTATGCTCACAAACACAGAGATACATCAAAGAAAAGTAAGATAATCTGGAGCAGAGGGTGTAAAAACACCAGGCGGGAGTAGAGGGAGAAACAAGGACAGCTTGCTTACAACTGCACTGCAGTAGCAATACAAGATGTGAGAACGCGTGTCGTCTGGTCCTTGTCCATTCCCCTGGAGTTGAATGCATGGGATACTGGACTTCCCCCACCGCCCCCACATCCTAGGACATCAGGGAGAAGAGGATGTGGAACTCGGTGATGATGGCAGCAGGTTCAGAATCAGCTGCAGCAGGACTGTAGCATCGCAGCTGCCTTTTTTTGAATCTCAGCCAGACGCCTTAACATGTCTGTTTCCTCCCTCTTAATCTGCACCATTTCATCCCGCATGTCATGCTCGTGTTCCCTGCATGCTCTCCTGTCCGTGATGTCATTATGCAGGCTGTCAGGCAGTGCAGTCTTCCATGTGCTGAGCTCCGTCTTGTCACTCTCGGGGGTATGCATTAACTCCTTGAACATGTCCTCCTGAGTTTTATTTTTCCGCCTTCTAATCTGGGGAAGTCTCTGTCCCGGCGTGGACAAGGTTTCAGCTGCAAAAGAATACAAAGCACAAGGGTAGCACTGACAGTGCAGACATTGTTTCTGGTGCAAGGTTAAATCTTTTTATAAAAGAAACACCCCTCAATGCTCTTCCCTGCAAGCCACAACATAAGCAGAACCACTGGTTACTGCAAGAGTTGGCTTGCTGCTCCAGCCGTGGTAAGGTCATGAGGCAGGGGCAAGAGATCTTGTGCTGCAGCTTTTATTAAGACATCCTTGGGATCAATGGTTCCAACCTCAGAACAGCCCCCTTTCCCATAACAACCTGGATGGTGCTTAAGGACAGCCACCAGCATAAAGCCCCGCAAATGGTTTCATTGTTACGAAAGCGGCACTGGGTTGGGGCGGAAGGGAGACAAACAGAAAACGCTGCCCCTTCTTTAAATGCTGGCTGCAATACGGAGTGATCCCTTCCAACCACAGCCAGGGCATGCTCGGGAAAGCATAGTTTTGTGACCCAGAATTCGCCAAACAGGGGCCGACTACGTATTAAATTGCTTGCGGTTTAAGGTGTGCCATGTAAAATTTCCCCCGTTTCCCCTCGGTAACTATATGTGATGTCACTCTTCTGAGGGTAACAGGCAGAAAGGAAGCAGATGCTGCAAGCGTCTGGTTACAGACCTGGTCCTTATGCTGCGTGCCGCAAAGATGCCAGCAGGGTTAATACTGGAGTGGCACAGGACAGTGTCCTACTGTGGCAGACTAAATAAGGCAACCCTTCCCAGAAACCTTCTGCAAAGGATTGCAGAGTACCTCCATGAAAGCTTCTAGAGATCTATTATGTGCCATCCCCAGGCACATAAATAGTCTTTTTCGAGAGTACCCTCTGCAGAGCTGGAATGGCCACCGATAACCCCTATCCCAATGTTAAAAATCAGACTCAACATTAAAAAGAATAACATGTGACCCCTACAGTTTGATTAGAAATGTGTACTCACCAGAGTTGCCTACCCTGGCCTCGTGTTCCACCGCCAGCTTGTCCTGTGAGGGGATGGGCTCCAGAGTTTAAAAAAAGTTTCTTGGCATCAGGGGAGAATGGATCCGCTGCTTGCCTGCTGCATATTTTCCTCTTCCTTGTCATCAACAATGTCCTTGTTGTTGCCCGAAGTTGCCCAGAACTCCTGGGAGGTATCCACAGAGCATTTTGGGGTAGTGGTGGGGTTGCCACCTAGACGCACATACAGCTCCTCATAGAAGCAGCATGTCTGTGATTCAGAACCAGAGCGACTGTTTACCTCCCTTGTCTTCTGGTACACTTGCCAAAGCACCTTTATTTCCACATGGCATTGCCGGGTGTCCCTGGTGTAACCCTTCTCCTCCATGCCCTGCATGCTTTTGGCATAGATGTCAGCATTTCTTCTGCTGGTTTGGAGCTCTGCCTGCACAGACTCCTCTCCTCACACAACAAGATCCACTTCCCGTGTGCTCCATGGTGGAGCACATTTGTGGCGTTGAGCATCCATGGTCAGCTGCACTGATGAGCGCTTCATGCCAATCAAAAAGGAAATGAAAATTCCAAAGTTCCTGGGGATTTAGCAGGTGGGCAGCTGTTTCCTGTGTACCTGGCAGAAGTGCAGTGGAGTTGAAAGTGCTCTCCAGAGTGGTCACAATGGAACACTGTGGGTTACCTCCTGGAGGCATCTACACTTTCCCCATGTTGACACCTGGATGTTGAATCAAGCACAACACCTCTCATGGAGGTGGAGTACAGAAGTCAACTTTACAAGCCTTTTAGATCAGCAGAAGGGACTCAGTAATGTAGACACACATATTATTAACTTGACCGAACGTGACATATGTTGACCTAACTTTGGAGTGTAGAGCATGAATCTAAGGGGATGCACTGGAGTCTGGTTTTAGTGATGACATCCTGTAGTGATTACTCAGTTACATTTCTGTCTAACTTTATGACTACTATTTTGCCCTTCAGTCCAACCAGTGGGGAATTCAGATTTTAACAGTCAAATTGGCCATATTTTCCTTGGTTTTCCCTCATGCTTTGAAAGGGAAATACTTTTTGACAGTAAGCAGCAACTAGAAAATGTAACTGCTTGTGGGCATGCCACTTAGAGAGCAATGTGACTGAACTCACTCTTGTGAAAACTTCTTCTCACCCCATTTGTGAAGATCCCAGTATGATGTATCATGATGTACTGATTCAGTTATCATATTCTTGTCAAGCCTTATGCGCATAGCTTGATTTCAGTGGATATTAATCACCCTTTGACTAGTGTCCTGGTGATTATTTAATTTAAAATCATGAGTGGTGTGGAGAAAGTGAATAAGAAAAGTTATTTACTTGTTCCCATAATATAAGGACTAGGGGACACCAGATGAAATGAATGGGCAGCAGGTTTAAAACAAATAAAAGATTCTTCTTCACACAGCGCACAGTCAACCTGTGGAACTCCTTGCCTGAGGAGGTTGTGAGGGCTAGGACTATAACAGGGTTTAAAAGAGAACTGGATAAGTTCATGGAGTTAAGTCCATTAGTGGCTGTTAGCCAGGATGGGTAAGAAATGGTGTCCCTGTTGGTCACAAGGAGGTGATGGATGGCAGGAGAGAGATCACTGATACCTGTTCGGTTCACTCACTCTGTGGCACTTGGCATTGGTCACTGTTAGCAGACAGGATACTGGGCTGGATGGACCTTTGTTCTGACCCAGTACGGCCATTCTTCTGTTCTTATTATTTACTTCTCCTCTCTGAATGTCAGAGCATGCCACATGTTCTTTTGTATAACTAGGTACCATATAACACAATGAGATCTTAATAGGTAGGGTTCACAGGCATGCTGGTAATACAAATAAATAATAATATAACAACAACACCATAGCCACATATATGCAAATGTAAATGATAAAATGTGTATACCAGCATTATCTTTTGTACCCTGCAGAAAGGGACACTCCCCACTCATTTGTGACCCAATAATATCTTTTCCCAGTCTAAGTGATGGGTTCCTAATTGTAACTACACAGAAAACAACACAAGCTGACAGAGATAAAGGAAAATAAAGAGGTGCAGATTGCAACTTGTTAGCAAAACACAAAACCATCTTGTGTGAGTTTGTTGCATTTTTATTTTTTAAAAGGTTATGAAGGGTGCATTTTCTGCATGTGACCCTAATTTCTTTTAAAAGCCAGAAATAATACAATTTACAGAGCAGTTTGGAACATGATGGCGTTGTGATAGAGAGTTTGCAAAAGCAGTTACCGGAGTACAACTCCCTCCCACGTCCAGCAGCTGATGGAATGATTTGTTAAGTGTTCAGTGTGGAAGGAACTGAATTATGCCAACAGCTTTTTAAATGATTCCGCTTACTCAGCTAAAGAGAAGGAACATCTGGTTTCAAAACAGCAAAGTAGGCACATGGTCTATAGCTTAACCAGCTAGCTCGCTAGAAGGCAAGGGAGGGACAATTGATTGATGGGCAGTAGCCAATCTGTGGCAGATCTCAAGCCTTGGGAAAAGAATCATAGAACAGGAAGGGACCTCGAGAGGCCACCTAGTCCAGTTCCCTGCACTCATGGCAGGACTAATTATTTTCTAGACCATCCCTGACAAGTGTTCATCCAACCTGCTCTTAAAAATCCCCAGTGATGGAGATTCCACAACCTCCCTCGGCAATTTATTCCAGTGCTTAACCACCCTGACACTTAGGAAGTTTTTCCTAATATCAGAACTAAACCTCCCTTGCTGCAATTTAAACCTATGACTCCTTGTCCTATGCTCGGAGGTTAGGAACAATTTTTCTCCCTCCTCCTTGCCACAACCTTTTCTGGACTGGGAAGGGTGGGGGTAAGCCCACTTGGACAGACTTACCGCCTAGCCACTCCGAGGAGACGTTCTGCAGGAGAGTGAAAGGGATGCAGAAGAAAGTGACCAGCAGGTCACTGCAAGCCAGGGAGCAGATGAAAATATTGGTGGCTGTCCTCATGGCTTTCCGCCGGATGATGATGTAGACCACTAGGCTGTTCCCCAGCAGGGCCAGGGTGAAGATGAAGATGTAGAGCACCAGGAAGGTAACCTTGGCACTGGGAGGCAGCTCTGGGATGTACACCAGGGGTCTGAGGCCGTAGGCGGCAATGAACTCTTCCCTGGTCATGTTGTGCTCCTGCAGGAGCCTGTTGAGCGCCTCGGGGGTCACGTTCAGCCTCCTCTCCATGGTGCTGATGGGAGCCCCGGGACATGGGGCGCTCACGCCGGAGCCTTGTCCTTGGTGCTGAATCCAGGAGTCCAGGCACCCGGTGCGCTCTCCATGGTGCTGGAGCCCCGAGTTGCTCCGCTCCCTCTGCGCTCCGGGCTCTGTTCACACCGGTGCCCGGTCTGCAGCGCCGGCTCAGCTCAGGGCTGCGGGGCCGGAGCGCTCTCCAGGGTGCTGAACCCGGGGGCGGCTCCGTGGCCCAGCCCTGTCCCTGGTACTGCTGCCCGCATCGGGCTTCTCTCCTGGATGCCCAGCTGTGTCTTCACTCCAGTGAACCAAACTGCAAGCGCCCTGGGGCTGAGACAGACCCCCCCCCCGCATCCACCACTGCCTGGGGCGAAGATAACCACCCTGGGGGCGGAGAAGAGTTCCCAAGCAGCTGCAGCTTGCCAGCGAGTTGTGCTGCTCGACTTGGCTGCTCTGCCGGCTGCTTTTCTCTGATCCGCGTCTCTCTCCTTCAGTAGCCTCGCTGCTGCGATTCCAAGACGTGTGTGATGCCTTATCTCTCCAGTTCTGGCAGCACTTTCTCCCTTCCTCCCAGGAGCAGGGAGACAGAGGGGGAACCGCATGCCCACCCCGAAACAGAAATTGCCGCATGGCACATCCCCAGGGTATGTCCAGGACTCCTGGGCTGATGGGCCAGTTGGTGGCACCAGGAGTTTCCTCTGGGGCAGAGGAGATCACAGGCAAATGGCAGAGTAGGCGGCTGTCAGTCCTGGCCCATTAAACCTGCAAACCTCTTGAGTCCAATCAGAGAAAGAAAGCAGGGCTCGAATAATCTCTTCATCCAGTTAACCTCAAATGCCTCCACCATGGCCACATGCTTCCACCAGGGGCTTTTCTTGTGGCCACAGCTTCCTGGGCAGTGATTTGGCGAGGGGGGGAGGAGCAACAGCCCTTCCCCAGGGGCCACCAGCAGTGGTTGGGCTCCTCTGGAGACACACAAGCCAGAGGAGCAGGCAGTCAGTGAGTTCCCCACATTCCCCAGGGGAGGTGGGGTTGAGCTTCAGCCCTGGGATGGTGGGTGGCGGGGGCTTTGGGCTCTGTCCCTAGGCTCTGTCCTCTATAGGTGGAGCTTTGGGCTCCGTTTCACTCCCCATTACCTCTGCCCTCTACTGCCTCACCCAGTGCCCCATCATCCTTGCCCCTTACTGCCTTTGTACCCCTCCCCATCCAGGGCTTAATTTGGCCTGGGCCTGCCAGGGCTGGCTGAGTAAGTCTGCTGTGAAAAGTGATATTAAGAAACATACAAATATCACTTTTCACAGCAGACTTACTTACAGCTAGCAATTATATAGAAACAAAAAGAAAAAAGACAAGAACATTCAAAGCACCTTATTTGTGTTTCTATTCTTTTAGGTCCAGTAAAGGATAGAGACAAGTATATATTATTTTTATTATTGAGTCTGCAAAAAACAACCCTATTTTTTCCCTAAAATACTTAATTAACTTTAGGGAAAACAAATAAATTGCACATATACATGTCTAAAACATTTTAATTGACATGCATATGTGCAATTTATTTGTTTTCCCTAAAGTTAATTAAGTATTTTAGGAAAATTGTCAGACCGGCCACCAGCAAGAGCTCACCAAAAATTTTGTTGTGAAAGCCCCTGGGGGAGACCTCACAGTTCACTGCAACATCTGGCCTGAGGCCAGAATTAACCAAAGCCTGCTCTGCTTAGTTTTAGGGCATCAAATTAAAAGTTTTAAAAGTCTCTTTAAAGTCTCCAGCCTTGAACTTCCTTTAAGAAGCAGACAGTGGGGACAATGTTTTCTGAGCTGCATCATGAATAATCCCTGCATGGTCACTGATTTTATTTTGTTTTAGCTTTAAGGTTTACTAATGGTTTCCCCAACAAATCATTCGGGTAATTAACTTGGTTATTGCTCTGTAATAAAGCCTGATTTGTAAATCCATCTTTCAGTCCTCTTTATCAGCTAGTGTCACATATAGCCTGGGGACACTGAATGCAGAACATTTTGCTCAGATGCCCTGAGAATCAAGGGCCTGTGTTACACCATTTCATTCCAGATTTACACTGGTGTAACTAACTCCATTGACTTTAGTAGAGGTATACCAATGTAAAACTGGAGTAACACTGTAGTGAATCAAGCCCCAAGTGCTGATTATTATTTTAAAGGTTTTAAAAAAAATATTGAAAATTGTGTTATATTTCAATTATTTTTCAATTATTTTTCTGATTTCAAAATAAATGGTATCTGTTCTATATAGGTTCTTATGCCACCCTGGTCACTGCAATATTTGAGCTTCTTTCTGTCATGCATAAAGCAATGTCATTAATATCTGTCACATATGGGTCATTCTCACTCTCATTCTCTCCTCAGGGGGAGAATAGTGTAGGAAGTGGAGTGGTTTGTTTTGGTAGGGTTTTGTTGTTGTTTTGGCTGGCAGCCATAGCAATGCAGGAGGTAAGCCCTAAATTAACTTCATTTACACCAGCTGAGATTTAGCTCACAGTTTCTGGCCATTATGGATCAAATTCAGACCTGTTGTAAGCCAATGACATCCTATCACAGGTGTGAATTTGATCATGTCAGCTCATTAAAATTATGGACACTTACAAGGAACACAGGCATCTTAAGAATCATGTGACAGCACTGCAGTTTGCTTTTAAATCTCCCTTCAGCACTCTGCCCTATTGATTGCATGTAAAAGAATCCAAATGGAGGCGCTCTCCCAAGGTGGGCAGTGTATATGTTTCCTTCTTCCTTGGAACAGGGGAGATGCTGGCAGGAGAAGGAAGCTGGAGTCAGAAGGCTGACCTCCAAGGAAAAAGGGCTGGAACTGCTGGCTCTGTGAAGAGCAGACTGGGAGAGGAGAATCTCTCTGTGTCTGGGAAGTGCACCGGAGCTGAGTATGAACCTTTGTGTTATGATGATGGACTTTATTTGTGGGACTTTGAGAATGATGTTTGAACTGCTTCACTTACTAAACTGGCCCCAGACTGGGGTGGATGGGGCAGCCACAAGAGATATTATGGGAGGGGAGGTCATAAACGGCTCTCAAACATCTGAAGATTGTCATATCTGGCTGGGCAGGTCAATAAGTTTCGCCATCCCTGTATAAACCCAACATACTGGGAGAATCCTCTAAGCACAGTCTATAGAGTCATTCTCTGGCCCACTCTGTCGGAATTAAAGGTGTCATTTTGGCTCCTGGACAGAGCCTGTATAGTTCCATGAATGGAAGGGAATTAGACTGGAGATACAAAATAAAAAAATAAAAATTAAATTAGGGTGATAGTGTTTCTAATAAAAGAGGTCTGGTTCATGCCATGATCTCTCAGCATGCAAAATATACTGAGAGCTAGACTTCACTAATTGTGTGTGTGTGTGTGTTTCTCTCGGTATGTGTGTGTGTTTTTCTGTATGTGTATAAGTCTTATTGACTTATATATATATAAGTGAGTTAAGACCAACACTTTCAGTCTTACATATTTAAAGCTAAGCATCTAAATTTGAAATGTTTGCCCCTAGTAATTAGCTGAAATTACAAGACACTGTGTTACTTATGTGTAACAGTTCTAACAAGTTATGGTAGGGTTTTCAAAGTCCCTAAGGAAATTAGGTTCCCAGTGCCTATTAGCTTTGGGATTGGGGTCTGTAAAGCTCCTTTGAACATTTAAGTTTTAGCCCTTTAGCAGAGCATAGGAACAATTTGAACTAATCACATACAACGAGGAGTTCTTAAATCCACTCCAGAAATTATGCAGGCATTGTTATGTGCAGCTCAGTGAGAAATCTGCTAAACATGCTGCTGTGGTCATAAAAGTAAACAAGTTCAACTGTATAAGGACAGAGAGAGAGAGAGAGAGAGAGAGAGGATGAAATATTATTGTTCAGTTGTATCAGCTGGGGTTATGACATGAACTTAAATGCTGTGCTCTCTTTTGTTTATCATATCTCAGAAAGGATACAGTATAAATAGAAAAGGTCCAGAGAATGAAACTGAAAATAATGAGAGGCATGAAAAAACTCTGTTATGAGGAGAGATTGCAGAGAGTGGGACTGTTTTGCTGAGAGAAGAGATGAATAAGAAAAACCATGATAAATGTATTTAAAACAATGTGGAGAATGACATTCACATGCTTCCATTTACCATTTTTATGATAAAAGAATAGGGGGAATGCACAATCAGATTAAAAACCAACACAGTTACAATATTTATTTGCAAACAATTAACCTGTGGAACTCAAAGCCACAAGATATTACTGAAGTAGACAGTTTAGCCAATTCCAATAAAAGATTAGACATTTATTTAAATACAAATATTCTCCATGGTAATGCTAGCTAAGATTGATACTTATGACTGTTGAGTCTCATGGTTCAGGGCATAACCCAATCACTAATTCTCAGTGGCTGGGAAGAAACTTCCTCCATAGGTATATTACACACGTATACATTATTGGATTTTACACTTTCTTTGGAAGCATCCCATACGGATGATTTTTTTTGGAGCTAGGGTACCAGGTAAAGTGAAACATTGATCTGATCCGCATGGCAACACTGAAGTTTCTTAAAATTCCCAGCATGGTTTTAGTATTATTTTTAATTATTTATATTACAGTAGTACCTAGGCAGCCCAGTGATGGATGAGGACTCTGTTGTGTTAGGTTCTGATCAAACAAAAGATGATCCTTTTTCTATTTACAGTGTTCTGTTCTACTTAGATTCTTATATCATGCTCATCACCATAAGATCCTTGCCACTAAGAATTTGCCATCCAAGTATGAGAGAACAGACAATAGGTGGAGATAGATGGATGGATGGAACAAAGGGTCAGTATTGGTCAGCATGATAGGCTGTGGTCTCAGCACACCAGTTGCCTAACCATTGTCAAGAGTTTTCACAGTACAGATGAGTTTTAAGAAGGGATTTGAAGGAGGACAGCGAGGTAGCCTTGTGGGTGTTTATGGGGAGCACCTCCAAGTGTCAGGGTGAGAATGGGAGAGTTTGGACTTTGCATTGTTGTTTTTTCTTGTGGTTTGGTGTGATTTGATTTTTGGGGGAAGGCACCAGATGGCAAGCCTCTCCGCTCTTCATTCATGTCAGACAGAGCATGTAGAAAGACGAGCTTCCCTTGCACTGCCCTGCTAGGATAGTCCAAACTCAATCTGGGGTTAGAGGGAGAGTTTAGTCACCATGGCCTTTTTCTTCCTATTGACTAACAATTGGTGCCAGTTCTGCTGTTAGTTTTTTGTGCTGTAGCCACCTGTTCACTAGGAACTGGGCAGAGACTCAGCAGACTCATTTCACATATGCCACTGCTTGCATCTGACGAAGTGGGTATTAGCCCACGAAAGCTTATGCTTCAATACTTTAGTTAATCTTTAAGGTGCCACAGGACTCTTTGTTACCTCTGCTATTCCAGACTAACATGGCTACCTCTCTGATTCATTTCACATAGGCCACAGAACAACACTCAACTGGTAATAACTTTCAGCCTCTCCCTACTTAGCCTGGATTTGAATTGTCAGCCTGGATCTCATTATTACTAGTCCCCTTGGCCACCTAGTTGAAATCAATGAAGTAGTGTCATGGGAATAGCATTCTTCTTATTGCTTTTCTGAAGGCATTGAGTGGCTTTTTTCCTCCCTCATTTCTCAGAACAACAGACTTTCTCAGCTGAGTGACCTTCTCCGCATCACTAAATTTCTTTAATACCATATGAGGAGGGGAGATGAAGGACATAAATATATTTACTGGGCAGGAGCTGAACTTGAGAATGTTTGTCAGACATAAAACACCAGCAGAATAGCAAGCGCCGCTGTGTGAGGTTTGACAAAAAGGCGATAGAGTTCGCCTGGCATTAAACAAACCCGAGATTGGCTCTGACCTTACTGCAGCAAACTCAAGAGCCTTCCTCTTGTCTCCTGGATACTTCACATCCTCACTTGTGCCTGTTTCTGGTTAGTTGTAATAGTGGATAGAGGTGCCAATGGAGATAGGAGGACTGAGTGTGCTGGGCACCGTGCATATACATCATTAGAGACTGTCCCTGCCCCAAAGAACTTGCAGTCTGACTGACAAAAGGTGGAAATAGAGGAAGTGACTTGCCCAAGGTCACCGCTAGGACTAGAACCCAGGTTTCCTGAGTCCCACTCCATTTCCCTATATACTAGGCCGTGCTGCCCTCTTGTTCCGGAGATGGGGGAGTCCTTTCAGATCCTGTCTGATGCTCATCTTGTGCTCAGTGACACTCCAGAATGCTTCCATAGAACCCAGTCTGCCTCTGTGGGCTAAGCGTCAGATCTGGAGTCAGGACTCCTTGGATCTTTTGCCAGTTCTGCCATTGTCTCACTGTGGAATTTGGGGAGGCAGGTCACTTCATCTCTTCATGCCTCAGTTTCCCCAGCTGTAAAACAGGGATAACAATACTTCCTGTGTAAAGAGCTTGGAGATTCTCAGAATCAGTAATAATAATAATAATTAACAGATTGTTTTGGGGGCTGATTTTAAAATTGTCCATCTGCTTACCTAGCTATCTAATCTCTTTTTATTGCCCATCATCATAGTATCTGAGCACCTTCTATGTAAAATTAATAGTACTAGTCAAGTCACTAGTGCACTTTGTGGAGTCTCTAGCAGTGCTCTCTTGACAGGGTCAGAATTCTGTCTGGGGTAGGTTTTTCTGTTTGGTTTTAATGAAGTGTGGTGGTTGGAATACGGGGGATGTTCAGATCGCGAGTATCACTTATGGCAGAAAGGCTACATAGAATCATAGAACTGGAAAGGACCTGGAGAGGTCATCTAGTCCAGTCCCCTGCACTCATGGCAGGACTAAGTATTATCTAGACCATCCCTGACAGGTGTTTCTCCAACCTGCTCTTAAAACCCCCCAATGATGGGGATTCCATGACCTCCCTAGACAATTTATTCTAGTTAGTACATTTTTCCTAATGTCCAACCTAGACCACCCTTGCTGAAGTTTAAGCCCATTGCTTCTTGTCCTTGAATTTTAATCCTATCCTCCAAAGCACTTGCAACCCCTCTCACCTTGTTATTGTCTGCAAACTTTATGTGTACTCTCTATACCACTATCGAAATCATTGATGATTTAGATAATATAATCTAAAGATAATCAGATACTAGATTTGCTTGGTCTCCTCTGGAAGACTGGTCTATATGTAGATCCTGGCCCAAAGAATGCTTTGTCCCCGGGTTTCATACACTTTCTCCAGTACTCAGTGTTCTGCATTGGTGTCCGTGAAACACAGATGTCTCAGCTGATCATAGGTCAAATTTCCAGCTTCAATGTAGTTGGGGGGGTGGGGGTGTTTCATCCATTAATTGATTTGAAAATTAGGTCTTAAATGGGCATGAGAAGATACCTGGGAGGAAGTTGGGCCCAGGCCTGAAGTGCTTCTGGGGGCGTAAGTCATGGAAAAGGTGAGCAGCCCCATTCGGTGCCAGCTGGACTTTGTCCATCCTCTTTGCAATTAGTTACAGTGATAATGAGTTACACAAATCCAGCCCGGAAGCGACAAATGCATGAATCTCTCTGGAAAGGCCTCTCTCCGGGAGGAAGGGAAGAAGTTTCCTAGTGAGCTGGAGGTGACAGAAGGCAGTTATGGAAACAGATGCTACCTGGTCATCCAAGTTTAATGAGGAGTCTAACAGGACCCCTGGGCTTAGCAGCACTTGGACAAATGGGGTCTGTGAGCCCTAGTAGAAGGGGAGAATGTAATGACTTGGCCAACACTTCAAAGCGTTTCCTTTTTCCAACTGGCATCCCGTTGATCTTGCCTGCATTCACCTGCTCTTCATCCAAGATCTGATTTCCTGCAGGCATTGTAATGGTTAGTAGCGGTGGTGATTACATCAGTTGAGAGTGCCATTGGTTTACTGTGGTGAGCTAAGCCCCTCACTCTTCCTGCATGGTCTGATGTTAACATTGAAAAGAAGGGAGGATGGTATGGATCCCTGCAGGGCCCACAGCTGAGAGCCCTCAGAGACGAGGAGCAGTTCTGTCACTTCTCTCCAAGTTCTGTTGAGGAACAATTGGAGCCAGTGTAGTACTAAACTAAACAAACTAAGCTCTTTAAGTCTCTCACTCTAACACACTTCCTCCAGCCCTCACATCATATATATATATATTGGTGCTTCTCTACACCCTCTACAATGTTACAACGTCCTTTTAAAAATCTGGACACCAGAGCTGTAAGTGTATTCCAATATCAGCCTTGCTTCCTTTCTGCCACTCACTACTCTCCTGTTTGTAATTCAAGGATTGCATTCACCCTTTATGACACAGCATCACACTGGGAACTCAAGCTGCTTTCCAGGATGGAGTCCCCCATTCTGTTGATATGGCCTGCGTTCCTTGTTCCTAGATGCATAAGTTTGCATTTGGCTGCATTAAAATAAATGTGGTTTAAATGGGCCCCACCTTACCAAACGATGCAGATCACGCTATATGACCGGCCTGTTCTCCCTATTATTCACCTTTGTCAGTCTTTGGCTATATCTGTGGAGCTAGGGGTGTGATTCCTAACTCACATAGAGATATTCATGTTAGGGCTCATCGAGCTAAAAATAGTTAGGTAGCCATGGTTAGTCTGGGTATGGACAAGCAGCGGCAGCATGGGCTAGCCGTACTCAGTAAGTGCCCACAGGTTTCAGGTGGATTTTTACGTGCCACCATTTGCAGCTGCCTGTGGTACCATTATTGTTTTTAGCATGTTAGCTCAATGGCAGCTTTCCACACAAGCTGTGGAACAACACGCTTAGCTCCTCGTGCAAAGCATGCCCTGTGTGACATCCGCAAATCTTATCAGCGGAGATTTTATATTTACTTCCAGATCATTGATAAAAATTTTGAATAGCACCAGGCCCAGTACTGATCCCTGTGAAACATGGGTCAGTATAGCCCCATTCAATGGCAATTCCCAACTGACAGGTACTTTTGGAGATCACCGTTAGCTAGCTCTTAATCCATTTAACATATGCTTTATTGGACCTGTATTGTGCAATTCCTTTTAATCAGAATGTCACGTGGTACGAGGTCTACAAGTGTCAATTACATTGACAATGTTAACTTTATCAAACAGACTGGTAATCTCAACAAGCAATGAAGTCAGGTTTGTTTGACAAGACCTATTTTCCATGAAATCGTTTTGACTGACGTGGATTACTGTTGGCAAAGGACTAGGGGGAGATTTCAGGTCTTAGAGTCTGTGTACTTAGACATGGCAGCCTTCACAGGAGCAGATGGTCTTGCTATGTGGTGTAATTCAAAGAGCTGTGGGAGCAATAAAAAACACACGAACCTTGTGTGCAGTAGTTCTAATAAATCATCTCAGCTGCCATGCAAATGACACTGGGTACATTCCGCATATATTGGCTTTCCTGCTTCCACAAATAAGATATTTAACTTCCTCAGTGTGCATAATAAAACTCAGACAGCCAACCTCCCAGGCTAGTAGAATCTGTGACAATGCAAGTCATCGAATCCAGAATTAGGAAAAGTGTGCAGACAAAAAGCCTGTTTGTATTTTTTTAACAGGGATGCTAGAATTTAATGAAATACTTTCAAGTTTTCCTTATACTGTCTCTAAATCTTTTAGACTCCAGTCCAGCAAAGCACTTGCACGTAAATAGTTAATGGTAATGCACAGTCTTCAGGCCTGATCCAAAGCCAATTGAAGTCAAAGGGCTTCTTTCCATTAGCATCAGTGGGGTTAGGAACAGGTTTTAATTGCTTTGTTCGATTGGAGCCATAAGTGAATTTTGATACTGGTGATTTATAGCCCCGGAGACTATGCTCTTCTGTTTATCCACACAACAGGGCCGTTTTGTACTCTGAATGCAAGTTTAATCATCTCCCCAAAAACCCACCTCCACAGTGACTCTGGAAAAAACCTTCCTAATGCAGATAGGATACTTCAATCTCTAAGTCCGCCAGAGCACCACTTGTGGTGTAGACACCTTGAGTCTGATTCTCCTCATGCTTACTCTGGTGTAATCCAGGAGTCAGTCCATTGAAGCCAGCGGAGCTACGAAGAGAATCAGGGACCACTAGGAACTGGACTGAGGCCACAAGCTGATCGATCCATTATGACAATTCTTATGTTCCTTTGTTCATATAGAGCATCAACCTGTCATTGCATGGTAATAACTTTCAGCCACTGCCAATCTGCTCCAGGAGCAGTGGATGCTTCCTAAAAGTGTGGGGGGGAGGCCACTGGTGCCTGAACCATGGTCCCGCCCCCACGCCGCCTCTTCCCCCGAGGCCCTGCCTCCTGCTTGCTTCTCTCCACCTCTTCCACCCCCACCCTGTTACTCATCCTTATGGCTGGTAAAAAGTGAGACGGCATAGCCCTTCCCCTTTAAAAAGTGATGGGGCCATGGCCCCTTAGTACCCCCCACCCCCACCCCCTACTTCTGATGCTCTTTGTCTGCTCTGAATGTGCCAACAGCCTAGATATGAAAGACTTCATTTCCATAGTCCCTCCCAAATGGTTTTACTTTTACATGGGGATAATGATACGGCCCCCTTTGTAAGACCCATCTCTGTAAAAGCCACCCGCATTATGTCCGATATTAAAGAACAGATGGAATTATGGCGTTCTGAGAGATGATGAACGCAGGCCTATTGTGTCATTATTGTATTTTACACTGAAAGCATGAAGACTGTGAAGACCATTACACTGAGATGAGCCGGATGGTATGAGTTAATGTATGTATGTGTCCCTGACTCAGTGGGAAGATTACCTGCAGATCTGGAATCTAGGTGGTGTTTAATGCAAAATCCCAAGGCTAGTTATAAAGCTTGAGCTCCTGGGAGAAAGGGACAATGACTGATTTTTACCTGCTCTAAAGCAAGATGTGTGATATAAAAAGCTGAGTTTTGACTCTTTCTGATTCAGCTAATGGCATCACAATTCAGGAAAGGTGTGGACAAATTGGAGAAAGTCCAGAGAAGAGCAACAAAAGTGATTAAAGGTCTAGAGCAGGGTGGACAGTGATTACAAAGAAGCCTGGTTGCTAGGAGTCAGTTCATGTGATGCTACTGCTACATGTTCAACCAGCAATAATTAAAATATAGACAGCGGTGTTCAGACAGCAATGAGCTCTGAAAAAGATTTCAGACAAAAATACACATCCGTTGTCTGGTGTGAGAGAAAGCGGAGTCTGATTCCTTCTCGCTTACACTGGTACCTCATTCTGTTAAACAAACCATTGAAATGTATTCTTTTGAAGGATATCTCCAGATAAAGTTCTTCTCCCCTGCTGATTGTGGTTTCCTGTTCACTTCTTATCCTCTGGTGATGCCTATGTAAATGTAACTTCCATTGTCTCCAGCATCACCTTGTTCAATTTACACTGAAGACACAAGCAAAGCAACATTCCAGACAGACTTGTTTATCGAGTCTGGCCACAAAATATATCTTAGGAACTTATTTCCAGCACACATACAACTCTTTACACACCATCCATATGCACATCACACAATGATTTCATCACCATTTTTATGATAGCTTACTCAATTCACTTCTGTAGTACAATAATACTGTACATAGTCAGTTGATTCAATTGCTTATTCTTTGGGGTTCAGACCCCCTGTTCTCCTGGAGTGTCTAGACAGGAAAACTGCCATAATAAATCAGACCAGGGTGCAGCTATCCTGTCTCGGACAGTGGCCAGCACCAGATGATGTCCAATAGAAATTCGATGCTAGCCACACTGCTAGTCACACTCGTGGTTTTGAATTTTTCTTATTAGCCACATTATAAAAAAGCCACACGCATTAGCCACAATTCAATGCTCTATTAGCTACATGTGGTTAGTGGCAAATGTATTGGACACCGCTGGTTTAGAGGGTGTTAGAATGCAGCAGAGGCAGATATGGGATACTCAGCCCTCATATTACATCTCCTCTTGGTCTCTATTAATTGGAGACAGGCTAAAGTCCTGAAGCACGTACAATATATATAACATTTCGGCATAAACTTGATACCCATAATAACGGAGGCGTTAAAATATTGAACCAAATCTTCAATTAGAGTAAATTGGTGTAATTCCATGAACTGCAATAGAGCAGTGCTTATGTACACATGCTGGGGATCTGGTTCATGGTTAATAAGCATCCCAAGAAACAGGCAGCAGAAGATCGGTGCAGATTTTTGTCTCAGGCCAGAAAGAAGCAATGCCACTTATCTAGTCAAGGGAGGTGCCAAGGGACCCAATTACAGAACTTGCTGACTTCCAGGGTCAAAGAAAGTGACAGGTGAGGTGAGGTCCAGGAAAGCTCCCCATCCACCGTCAGGAGCTGTAGAGGCTGCCAGAAGATAGATATTAAACAGAGTCAGAGGCTTTGCAGTTTTGCTTTTGCTCCCAGACACAGACGAGTCTCTACTCAATCTCCACACCTCACATACGAGCTCATCATGAAACTACAGCAGACTTCCCCAGGGCAAGGAGCAGTGGAACCAAGTCACAAAGCCCAGTAAACGACACTATGTTGTGAATACATCCACAGGCTGATGGACAAAACCCAGAGAGGCTGAAATCTGGGCAAAAGATGAGTAAATCAAGAGAAAGGACAAGTCTGACTCCACTGCAGGAGTAAGATAAAGAAGAACTAATAAACAAGCTAACTAGACATAAAGTCAAGTAGAACCACTCAAGGTGCACAAATACCCACACGAGGCAGTGTGAATGTCAGTGACTCAATGTCAGGTCATAGTACTGGCCACATCCTGAGGTCCTCACTTAGTTCATTCAGGCAACTCTCCCCTAGGAAGTGACCTACTTTAACCTCAACCTTCTTACCACCTCCTGCTATTTATTCTTCTTGCTACACTTTTCTTCCATTCCAGCCATTGAACTTACACCAGCTCAGACTCTCACACACTCAAGGGCCAGATAAATAGTTGATATGTAAGGGGATGGGAAATGTACATTAATAAGGGACTGTGGACTGTTCTATCACTTACATCCTTTTTGTACTATTGGAGTTACTCCTGATTTACATCCATCCAGTGCAAGTGAGAGCAGAAACAGAACCCAGACTTTCAAGGTCAGATCCTCAGCAAGGTGTAAATCAGCAGGGTGCCATTTTCACAGGCGCTGGTCTCCTGTTACCTATTTCTTGGGATACTTATTAGCAGAGGGTTAGATCCTTATCTTGCTGCTTCTGTGCAGATAAAGTTCTCCACTCTCCAGTTTCAATGTGGCACTTCTCGGAAGTGCAAATGGTTTGATCCAGTTCCCACTGAAATCAATTGAAAGACTCCTTTGAACTTCTGCAAGGGCTGGATCAAGCTCTGAACTCACTAGCAAAATAGGCAGGGAAACCGGGAGTCATGCTGTAAGGTATAAAAGACAAACACCTCTCTGTATCCTTGTGCCCTTATCAAAAGATTCTTGCATTTGCCGCTTATCAGATATTAAGGGAGGGGTTAACTGTTGGTCAAGAAAGCCCCTCTTCCCGTAACCTCTGCTCACTGTTAGCCAAGAGACCCCTTACCGTAAACTCTGCCTGACCTTACACAAGACATCTTTCCAAAGATGTCTTATCGGCAGTCAGGCTTGCTTCAGGAACCACAAAAACCGGTTCAAGCAAGAGACCCCCTGGCCATGCAGAGAATGGTCCCTTATGTCGAAATGCAAGACTTGTTATTGTCTTAGAAGGATATAAAAACTGCTGTGTCAAGCTAATAAAGTGCCGCACTCTTCCGAAGCGATTGGCCTGAGGAAGGTGCGCGCCCTTCTTGATCAACAAGTTGTCTGTGTGTTTCTTGGTCTCTGACAGTTTTGAGCAATAGACCGACTCCGCACAATCCGGGTGTGGAATAGGTAAGCAGGACAAGCTAATTTAACCTAACAATGTGATGTTGTTATGCTCAAATTGAGATTGTTGAAACTGACTTTTCCCCTAGATAAGGTAGGGCCAGAATTAGAAAGGTATTTAGCTGCAGACAGGTGCCTACTGAGAATTTCCAAAAGCCCAAAGCAATTTCAGGCCTAACTTCCCATTGAAAGCCTATGGGAGTTAGGCACCTCACTGATGTTGGAGCCTAGTGAAATATACAGAAGCAATAATGGGCATTTTAAGTGCCTAAATACCGTCACACATCTGGACCTCAGAGTCCAGGACAGCAAAAATAACCCAAAGTGACAAAGTTTGTACCCTGAAGTCCATCAGCTGAATTAAAGGTAATAAAGTAGAGCTAGGAACTGCAGCTCCAAATACTATCCAAACGTTGCTTCATCTAATCCTCTTCAGAGCTAACCTATGTCATACTCTGTGCTGTTGCAGAGAACAAGAGAAAGGCTGTCACTGAGCTGATTGGTTTTGCTGCAGAGGCCGAGTTTCAAGTTAAATCTCAGAGCCTGCAGGTCCCAATGTCCAAGGGCAAGAGGAAGGATGGGTGTGTGGCTAAGACAGGGTCTTGGGACTCAAAGATCGTAGGTTCAATTCCTGTCTCTATCACAGGCTCCTTGTGGGATTTTGGAGGTAAGTCACCTAGGATGGGATTTTCCAAAGCACTTGGTGCTGAAATCAATGAGAACGGAGTTAGACCAAAGTTCGTTGACATGAGATATGTAGATGTAAAGCCACCACAGTTGGTCTATCGCATGTGCACACTTGGTTTCTTGCATCTGCGCTGCACATACTCACCAGGTTTTAAAGGCCCGGCTTGACAAAGCCCTGGCTGGGATGATTTAGTTGGGGTTGGTCCTGCTTTGAGCAGGGGGTTGGACTAGATGACCTCCTGAGGTCTCTTCCCACCCTGATCTTCTGTGATTCTATGAACGCAAATAATAAATAACAGCACTCAATCCCGTGTTGAAGTGATAAGGGCTTGATTCTGCACTCGTTGAATTCAGGGGGAACGTTTGCCTTTGATGTTAGTGGGTGCTAGGTCAGACCCAAAGAGGGGAAGACTTGCACTGCCTGAGAAACTCCTCTATTTGGGTAAGTACAGACAAATCTATCCTGATACGACAGGGTGTGCTATGCCTCTGTCCCTTCCACAGCCATTTTGTCCGTGTACCCATCTTAATGAGTGCTCCCGGGCCTCCACTTTGCATGAGGAGTGTCATGTGACTCCGAGACTGGGCCCATAACGTCAGCACCTCTGTTTCTCATTGTACCCTGTCACACTGTGGGCTTGTATGGGGTACAGGTGAGATTAAAGCTACCCCGTGTTCTCTGGTGACTCTGCCTGCTGCTAATAAATAGAACCTGCTGTGAGTAACCAGCTTGGAATGTACAACTCTCTGTTGTTGTTGTGTCATGAAATACACTAGAAAGGAACCATTATCTTTCAGCATCAGATTCCTGGGTCTGGTGCCTTTGTCCCCTGAAAGATTAGAAGATTAGTAAATTAAACTATACTGAGAGTCACCTTCACGACCAAAGGCCTTTGTTGTTGATATCAATAAAGAACTGGACTTGATGTGGAACCTGGCATATCCACCTGAGATCTCCTAGCAATGGAAATTAATTAGATTCCTCTATTAATTAGAAATGGAACAGATCTGTTTGCTCGTTATACCCATCTAACTGCTCCCTACAAAAGGCACAGAAAGTATTACACCGCTAATGCGTTTTGTCGGTATCAAACTCAGCATTCCAGCCTCACACTGATCAAAGAATGTTCACAAGCAGCCTACATCTGAATAATTGCATAGCTGATCTGCCAGCGGGAGGTTTACATGTGGAAATACTGTTGAGGACCATGGATGAAGTTCAGTCCTGTGTAGAAGACCAACACAAGGGCTGGGCACCACTTAAATCTACTTTGAAGGTTCACCTGGGATTTTAGTGGGTGTTTGTGGCTTGTACGGGCCCCTTGCACGGGAGTGAATTTCACCCTCTATGATTGCTTAATATAAGGAACCAGTCTTTTAGGGGATTTCTTGTCCTGGGTGGCCAACTCCATGGAACGACACTGAGTTTCTGTAATAAAGACACTGCCTTTTTACAGAGCATGTGAGATTTTATGGCCCCAGGACATAGGAGAATAGGATCAAGTGTTGACAGAAAATAATTTCTTTTTTTTTTCCCCAGCAGAAAACTGACTTTTTGGCAAAAATACTACAACTCCCATGAGGCACTGTGATGCCAATTTGAATTGAAATACTCTGGGTTTTGATCAAAGTATTTTGGTTTTTCGTTTCTCGACATAAGATTGAAATATTCCACAGAAAGCAGATGCTTTTTGCATGAAATTTCATTTTTGCCAAAAAAACCAAACAAACAAAAAAAGAAAACAGTTTAAGTGGAAATTTTTCAACCAGCCTTTTAGCTATTCCAGTTGGGCCCTATAACCTGTCACAGCTTGAGAGGAAATTTTCCCCAGGAATGGAAACACTCCCATTGCTTTAGTTGTCAGAATCATTTGATGTGTTTGATTAATCACTTTCAGGTGAACCTTCTTGTTTGGAGAATAAACAGCTGTTTCCTTCCTGACTCAGCCCTGGAACGGATTGCACCAGAACTTATTAGGAAGGAGAGCAATTTGTATTGCTGTTATCGATGAATGAACTCTGCCAACTTCCTAATGAGAAGTTTGTTTTCAGGGCTGCACAGGTTTTTCAGATTTGCCTAGCAGCAGGAGAATGTTTACCTGACTAATGTTCCCTGGCTGGCTGCATCATAGCTGGGCACAGAGTCCAAAGAATCTCGGAAGATTAGATACTCTAATAAATTCTGGGTTACAGCCTCCAGACTGGATGGTAAAATTTAATGTATTAGAAAATGTTTGCTTTCCTCCTGTTGTCTTGGGATATATTTAATCAGCATTTTTATATTTTATATATAACATATCAACCTTACTGGGAAGGTTAGGAGCTTGTTTGTCTGAGGAGATCCTCTAATGAAAGGTGCTAAGTACATAGAAAGGTGCTATTGTTTGTTTACTTCTTTTTTCACTTGGATAGAACTTAGATGCTCCCTCTGAGATCAGAGCTCCATAGTGTTGCACAAACACATAGTAAAGCACAGTCCCTGCTCCAAGCACCAAACAGTCTAAATAATTGAGACAAACACAAGAGTATGAGGGGGAAAGTGAGAGAGAAAGTGACTTGACAAAGGTCAAGCAGCAAGTTAGTGGCAGAGCCAAGAATTGAATTAACCTCTCCTGAGTCCCAGACCATTGGCCTGCTCATTGGATGGTGTGAATTGTATATTAGAGCATGGTGTCTCCCAACATGTATGCGTGCATAATTCTAACCATCTAACAGGACCTTCCTCCGTGGTGTGTGTAGTAAGTATGAACAGCTGAGCACAATAAGATCCTAATCTTGGATGGGGCAACCAGGCACTATTAAAACAAAGGTACTTTCAGTATAAGGGTGGCTTAGCTGGGCCCCTTTTTTATCACAATAATAAACGTGACGATTCTAGTCTATTTGGACCAACCTGATCTAAAAGGGCCTTTCCTTTATTTAAGCACTTGTGGCACTGGCTGCCTACCAGTTTCCTCCCACTGTCCATAAGAAACATAAACAACCAAATACAGCACAGCAGAAAAGGCTAAGCCATTAATTAACCGAGACACATTCTAGCTCGCTGTCTCGTAGTCAGCAATACATCTCATTAGGCGGCGGCTCAATCGCTGTGGTGGCACGTCTTGTGTTTTAACCTTGGCAAAACATGGCTGTTTGCATTACAAGCCTTTTCCCAAGCAGATTCGGAAGCGAGTTTGGGGGTTTATGTTAGGAACAATACTACCGGGCCAAAAAATTGAACAATCTTTGTGAGTTATTTTAATGGAAGGAGATCAAGTTCACAGCCCCCCCCCCCATTGGCTTTGAAATTATTCTTATTTGTTATGCCTTCTGAGGGAAGCACTAAAGAGATTTCAGCCTAGGATTAGGGGCCTAACTATTGGTTTTATATGGGTAACAGTATAAAAACCCTAGGAGAAAATGGGATAAGAGAACCTGCTACTCAGCAAGCTGCCTTCAGCTGGTAATAAAAGTGGTCCAGATTTAATTTAAACCTGAGGAACCAGACAAATATAATAATCTGGCTACCATCTTTGTCTTTCTTTTCTGTTTATCGAGGCACCTTTCTATCCATCTATCAACGTAGGGACCTTTTAGCTATCTATCTAGACTTCTAGACATTTATCCATCCATCTGCGTAACAAGCTAGACATGTCTCCATCCATCTGTCCAGTAAACTAGACTTCTATCTCTCTAGACATCTATCCATCCACATATCTAGGAAGCAAGCTAGACTTCTGTCTGCCTAGCTATCCAGAGAGCTACCCTTCTGTCTACCTACCTGGTTAGCCAGTCAGCCTTTTGTCCACCTACCTAGTCTTGTCCATCTACCCTGGGCTTTTTAAAGGATAAATAACTACAGCAGTTAATTATCAGCCTGTTTTGATCAGAGGTGTGGGTTTTTCACACCCCTGATTATAATCACATAATCATTCCCACTGTCGACCCGCCCCAAGAGTGCATGTGGCTAGAATTTCCTCTAACTAGGATGGGACTCTGCTGACATGAGCGAGAGTTGAACCTGACTGAGGAGAACTGTGTCAGGGCATCGGAGTTGAGAGAACAGTGTGAGGGGATTGCATTTATTTAATTAAGGAGGCTCTCAGCCAGGAAAGATATTTCAGAGCTCTAATTAAATAGCAATCCTTTTTCTCCCTCGTTTTACAGTTTATTTTTATCCCCTCCGATGACAGCTCATCTTTCTGAAGCACACAGAGCCGCAGGTGTTCAGTCTTGCTGGGCACTATCTCTGCTGGCACTTGGACTGGGGCGTTATTTGTTGTGCTGCACAGTCCTGATGCATATAAAACTGCCACACTGTTTTGATTAACGCTAGAGTGTAGTGGGGTAGTGTAATAGGGTGGCCTGCCCCATTAGCATATGTCTTTGCTGCAATTAAACACCCACAGCTGACTTAGGCTTGTGGGGCCAGGGGACTGTTTAATTGCAGTGTAGATGTCCAGGCTCGGGATGGAGCTGGGGCTCTAGAACCCTGTGAGGTGGGAGAGTCCTGGAGCTGGGACCTAGAACCCTATGGGACAGGGAGGTCCTGGAGCAGGGGTTCTAGAACCCGGTGAGGTTGGACGGTCCTGGAACCGGGACTCGAGAACCCTGAGAGGTGGGAGGATCCTGGAGCCGGGGCTCTAGAACCCAGAGAGGTGGAACAGTCCTGGAGCTGGGCTCTAGAATCCTGTGTTATAGACTGATACACTTTAAGGTCAGAAGGGACCATTATAATTATCTAGTCTGACCTCCTGCACAATGCAGGCCACAGAATCTCACCCACCCACTCCTGTAATAAACCCCTAACCTATGTCTGAGCTATTGAAGTCCTCAAATCATGGTTTAAAGACTTCAAGGTGCAGAGAATCCTCCAGCAAGTGACCCGTGCCTCATGCTGCAGAGGAAGGCAAAAAACTCCTAGGACCTCTGCCAATCTGTGCTGGTGGAAAATTCCTTCCCGACTCCAAATATGGTGATCAGCTAAACCCTGAGCATGTGGGCAAGACTCACCAGCCAGACACCCAGGAAAGAATTCTCTGTTGTAACTCAGATCCCATCCCATCTAACATCCCATCACAGGCCATTGGGCACGTTTACCGCTAATAGTCAAAGATCAATTAATTGCCAAAATTAGGCTATCCCATCATACCATCCCCTTCATAAACTGATCAAGCTTAGTCTTGAAGCCAGATAGGTCTTCTGCCTGCACTGTGCCGCTCACATGTTGAAAGTTAAGTACAGACTTAAAGCAGTTGCTGGAACAGGGCCTTACATATCTTGTCAAGAAATCGGTTACATAAGACGAGCATTTATCAGCTTAATAAAAAAAACGTTGGGGACAAAGTGTCAATCCCATAAATTTATACCAGTAATATAAAACCAATCAAACTGATTTACAACAGTCCAGGGAGAAGAGCAGGCAGCCAGGAAGAAATAAGTCTTGAAATGAGTCGGAAGCAGAACTGCAGTAACGCTGATGACATTTGAAACTTTATGCAAACAGAAAGGAATAAAAAACCAACCCACCCTTGCTAAGTCTCAATCCCACTGAAGAGTTTGGTTCTGTAGAGCCTGGAACAAAGAACTGGGTGTAAATGCCAGGCCACCAGTTATGAAAGGTCAGATTTGGCTACTTAATACACTGGTAAATTTAATTCAACTGTTTGTTTTTAGTCAAACACTTGGCATTTCATTTCCCAGTTCTCAGTCTTAGACGAGGAGCCAGAAAAATTCCCAAGTGATCCAATTAATGTGCTAACAAAGGCAGGGAGAGAGACCCCACTGGGACCAGCAGTGATTAAATTCCTCTTCTTTTCAGTTACAATGCATCTCAGCGGCGTCCCCTCAGGCATGCCTCTAGTCTACACTAGGAAGTTGTGCTAGTATAGCTGTCAGCTGGGATTGCGAAAATTCATATCCCCTAGGCTACATAACTCTTCCGGAAGGATCCCTAGCCTAGATGCAAGTAAGACGACACAGTTACTCAGGGAGATGGTGTTGCTATTACTGTGTGAGCAGAAGAACTCCTCCGGTTGGCTGCCAGAGTGTCTATATTAAGGAGCTCTGGTGGCAGAGGACCTGAAGTGTAGACATGGCCCTAGAACTTCCTTGCAATGGACATAGCCACAGATCTCACCATATTCAGAGCAAAGTGAAGACCTCACGCCTTCAACTTCGCTTTCCTAGCGTCACAACAAAGAGGAGGACACGTGATCACAGAGGAAGGATGGTCCAGTTGTTAAGACACCAGGTTAGGACTTGTGAGACCACAATTCAATTCTCTTAGGCAAATCATTTAGCCTCTCTGTGGCTCAGTTTCCCATCTGTTAAATGGGGAAAATAGCACCCCTCTACCTCTGAGGGGTGTTCAGATAAACATACTAACCTTTGTGAGGTGCTCAGATACTATGGTGATGGTAAATACCTTAGATAGAAAGAATCCCCCAGCTGCTTCATGGGGAGAAGAGAAGATCTGAGCCCGTGTGTTGCCTCTATATTGGGATGAGTCACTACAGTGCTGAGTTGTGCATGGGCAGATAGATCAATGAGTTTATCGACTGATCAGTAGGTTTCTGGATAGATTCTATTTAACAGAAACCCGCCTCTCTCTTTCAGTTCATCTGTTTTTTTCTCCAGCAGAGGTGTTCAGACATCAGTCACAAAAAGTGAACCGTTCCATTTAAGTTCTTCATCTCCATGCATCTCTACCCACTTTGCAAAGCATGAGGGCGAATTCTACCAGCCTTCTGATCCTGTGGCTCCCACTGAAGACAGTAAGGATTGTGCATGAGGAAGATTTTCAGGATCAGGCCCCCTGGGTAATGGAGTCATTCCACCTGCCATTGAGATGCAACCACCTCTACGCCTTAGGTACAGCACTACTTGCATCTGGGCTCGCTCACAAAAGCCATCATTCCCACACATCCTAGCCCTGCAGAGCTTGTATTACTCCATACTCTTACGGGATAGCCTGTAGTTACACTTCTTTTCCATAGCCATGGGATATATTGTGCAAATCGGGATGTGTTATATATACACCAGATACTAATTCACTCCAGTCTTTCTGTGGAGTCTGAGCAGTAAGCAGTACAAGGTAATCAACACCACCTGGGAATCATTCAGGCCTTGGGTGCGCGAAGCAGGAGTTTCCTGCGGGTTTCTGAAATAACCTCCCAAGACTACCAATTAAAGTACAACTGCCACTGAATAAATATTGAGACGACTTGAAAGGATTACTAATTGGAAAGTTTATTGTGAGGCTTCTCAGGCCCTCATTCATTAATGGAAGAGGGTTCTGATGAATTTATTCCTGAATCCGCAAATGGGAAAGGCTGGTATTTGTAGTCTCGTGTTTGTCTTGCAAGGCCAGTGGGGGCCGCCGATGGCCTGCAAGGGTTTTGCTTAAGATGTTGCAGATCTCTTGGATTGGCACCTTGGCATTCTCCTTCTGGGACACTGGGCAACAGTTGGGCAACATCCTGGGTGGTCTTGAAAGCTGCCCTTTCATTTACGCATTGTGAGGGGCACCCCCCACGGCACCCCCCACAGACCTCATGGGGTCATGAGTGGGCACAACCTGTGAGTCCGTGACAGTCACATTTCATTTTCTGGAGCTCAAGCCTTAGAATAGACTGTTGTGCTGGAGTTTCCATCCTAACCGTCTATTACACCAAACATCCAAATTGACAATTTTGCTTGGGGGTGGGGTGGGGGGAGCGAAGAAGGAATCTGGTAGAAGAGGAAAAGGAGTCAGAGTTGTGTGGTGCATGGTCTGGTAGAATGGAAAGACTAATTATCATTCAGTAACTATTTATCTTAATATGGAAGTATTGTAAACTGGAACACCGATTCCTAAATATACAGTCGGACCCCACAATACTGCAACGATCGGGATCCAAAAATACCTGATCGCGGTAAAAGCGGGGTCGCGGGGTTGCGTGACATCAAAGTGCCGCGCACCGCCACCATAGGGAGCCCCGCGTGCCCCGTGTTATAAGCCGATTTGTGCTATAACGGGGAGCGGTATTACGGGGTTCCACTGTATTTAAGTATGTTCCCAAATTGAAGCACTAACATCAGTGGGATGGGTCACATGATATTTTTTTAGTCAACAATATGAATGCTCTCTGCAGTTGGAACTTTAAGGCTGAACAATTACAGGGGTTTTTTGGTTCTTTTTCTTGTTTTTGGTTGTTTTTGGTTTGGTTCAATAGGTATTTAATACAAATCACTACCACGATGGGTTGCCATTTAGTAAAAAAAATGATACTATATAAATAATACAAAACGATGATAAATATATAAAGAAGAGCAATAAATAAGTAGTAGACTGACATAAATATGCTATTACTAATCTTGTACAGTTATCTTAAAATATTTCTGCAGTGCAAAAATAGAATAAATAGTAGCAACAGCTGTAAAAATTCCATTTAATCTCATTTTAAATCATGTATAAAATTTTAATTGATTTCACTTAGTATTTTTAGAAAAGGTTGGTACTTTAATTTCTAAACATTCTGGTGAGTTTGTCCTATAGTTGAAAACTTTTTAATTCCACTTGGATTCTCTTGTCAACACTGAGGCTAGCAGGAGCAAGGCCTGCGAGGCCAGCGGGGGCCGCCAGGGGCCGGCCTACAAGGCCAGCGGGGGCCGCCGGTGGCCGGCTTGCAAGGCCTTGCACCCTGATATCTGCTATAAGAGCAATGCAGTGGTGCACATACAATCCAGAAAGTTTTTGGAAAGTGTAGGGTACAATTTCCTGGTGCAAGTGCTGGAGGAACCAACTAGGGGCAGAGCTCTTCTTGACCTGCTGCTCTCAAACCGGGAAGAATTCGTACGGGAAGCAAAAGTGGATGGGAACCTGGGAAGCAGTGACCATGAGATGGTTGAGTTCAGGTTCCTGACATAGGGAAGAAAGGAGAGCAGCAGAATATGGACCCTGGACTTCAGAAAAGCACTTTGACTCCCTCAGGGAACTGATGGGCAGGATCCCCTGGGAGAATAACATGAAGGGGAAAGGAGTCCAGGAGAGCTGGCTGTATTTTAAAGAATCCTTATTCACATTGCAGGAACAAACCATCCCGATGTGTGGAAAGAATAGTAAATATGGCAGGCGACCAGCTTGGCTTAACACTGGAATCCTTGCTGATCTTAAATGCAGAAAAGAAGCTTACAAGAAGGGAAGATTGGACAAATGACCAGGTAGGAATATAAAAATATTGCTCAGGCATGCAGGAGTGAAATCAGGAAGGCTAAATCACACTTGGAGTGCAGCTAGCAAGGGATGTTAAGGGTAACAAGAAGGGTTTCTTCAGGTATGTTAGCAACAAGAAGAAAGTCAAGGAAAGTGTAGGCCCCTTACTGAATGAGGGAGGCAATCTAGTGACAGAGGATGTGGAAAAAGCAAATGTCCTCAATGCTTTTTTTGCCTCTGTCTTCACGAACAAGGTCAGCTCCCAGACTACTGCACTGGGCAGCACAGCATGGGGAGGAGGTGACGAGCCCCCTGTGGAGAAAGAAGTGGTTCAAGACTATTTAGAAAAGCTGGATGTGCACAAGTCCATGGGGTCAGATGCGCTGCATCCGAGGGTGCTAAAGGAGTTGGTGGAGGTGATTGCAGAGCCATTGATCATTATCTTTGAAAACTCATGGTGATCAGGGGAGGTCCCGGATGACTGGAAAAAGGCTAATGTAGTGCCCATATTTAGTTGGGGTTGGTTCTGCTTTAAGCAGGGGGTTGGACTAGATACCTCCTGAGGTCCCTTCCAACCCTGATATTCTATTATTCTATTTCAGATTTACACCAGCGTAGCTGAGAGCAGAATTTGGCAGGTTTTTTTTCCAATTCAGAAACTTGATTCACATCAGCTAAAGTAGGAGAAGAACAAGGCATGGGGTAAGTAGGAATTTAAGACCTCTTTTCACAAACACCTGGAGTGGCTTGATGCCTTAACCAAATTCAGTCAACACCATAAAATGACAGGTCTGATCTGGAACAAGTACCAAGCCTGTTGCAAAGCAGGATTATTGCTGTTATTTGTTTTGTATCATTAGTGTTAAGCGTTGCTATTGCTGTGTGTGCTGCGGGGCCTGGACAGACTCTGTGCTTCTCTTTGGCTTTCTAGCTCCCAACCTGTGCCAGCAAATGTCATCAAACAATGTCTCTCTGAGGGCATAGTTAGACTGGCACTTTATAGTGCAAAAAGCCTCCAGGAGCGCTATAACTCTCTAACCATACACACTGTCAATACACATTTTGCACAAAAAAGTCTCCCTTTAAAGCGCAACTTGTAAACCTCCTCTCTGAGAGTCAGAAGGCTTTTTGCGCTAGCCCTGTAGCGTGTTAGGGCCAGTGTAATCAGTCATTACACAATAAGGGATCTCTGGCACGCCTCTGAGCCATTTAAGGCAATTAGGAAACCATTTAAGGCATTTGATGTGTTCAGTGTTGTTTTGCAAACAGAATTAGGAATGTGGAAGTTCCTTTACAGAACTCCGCTCTTAACAGAAGCAATTAAGCAGTGAAACTGCTTACGATGGAGCTGTGTTGAGTGAAATTCAGAGCCTGCTACTTTTCCGTAGAGAGAAATCAGTGACAGCCTGAACTTGAATCCCTCCGTACACGTTCCCCGTTCCCCCTCACCCCCTTCCTTTGCAAAGCACGTTGCACCCAGCTGAATGCTGGGATAGCTGCCCATCATGCACCATTCCCGGTGCCGCGGCAGCAGCATCAAATTTGGCCACGACATAGCGCTATGGTTATAGCGCGTCCCATATAGCGCAATAGGTAAACGCGCTATAATCCTGTAGTGTAACCTTACCTTAAGTCCTTTTCTGAACTGAGCCATCATAGAAAGGCTAGTTAACGATGCTACCCAATTGTTAGTAACTCGTGACCATGATGTGCCAAGTGATTGCAAAGATGTCTCATGAGGAATGCAACGTAACATCCCTTCTTGTCTCTTGCATAAGCATCAATGAATAGACCCTGCAAACTGCGGAAGTGAAACCTAACTATTTAGCACGCCCAATCTGTGAATTTCCACATGTTCATTGCCTCATGATAAGGGTGCCTCTTTAAGGGTCTGCTGATGCAAATCAGCGTGGCTCCAGGGAGGTTAATGAACTCACACGAGTTGTAGGGCTGGCCCTAAGTGATCATAGTGCAGAAAGGAGATGATCCAGCCTCACCGATGTGTTCAGCCTGAGGAAATGAGTGAAAACAAGAGGAGAGGGTTCAGCCTTGTAGCGTATTGTGGCACTCCTCAAAATGAGTCGTGTAATCACCCGGGGCCTCCCGTTGGGAAGGTTCCCTTTCGTGATTCAGGCACACATGGGCTGTGTCTGTTGGAGTCATCTCGTGTGGTGGTTTAAGCTTTACGTCCCTGGTCTCGCCACTCTGTGTTCCGGAAGTACAGAGCCCTCCGCATACGTACAAGGAAGATACACCCAGCTGCCTTGCTGTGTTAGAAAGCATGACAACCGTCACGGTGCAACCGCACCTACATTTCCTGTCACTGGTCCAGCCGGGGCTCCATCTTTCAGGCTGCCAGCTCCACAGAGATTGCCTTTTTTGGGTGGAGACCTACGTCTCACTCCCTTCACACTGGGGTGTCTCCAGGCTGCACAGTTCCCTGCCTTGACTGTGTTATTCTCAGCCGAGGTAGGCTGCCCAAGCACACCTGCTTGTCTTTTCTTCAGAGACTGATAACAGAGGGATTGTCGACACTTCCACCTTCCCACACAGCTCTTCCTAGGGAAGCCTGTTTGATTCTGAATGTAAAAGCATTACAGTGAAAACAATATATTAAAAACAATACAAGAACCTAGACACTTGCTGATAAGCTTACCACGGTTCACCCCAACCCTACCATGGATTCTGGCCTTCTTTCAAATCCCCATCCAAGGGGATGCCTTATGGTTTCAGGTTCATCACCATTTCAGCTCAGCACAAGCATCCAGTTTTATGGGGGCTCAGTAGGCCCAATCACACCCCAACAATTGGGGCCCCTGCAGATCAGGGGTCCTGTCCATTCGCTGGATCAGGAAGAAGGCCATGAGCCAGTTTAAAACCAGGCCATTTATCCCAAAACCCCTTCTTTGGCCGTTGGGCCCGGTACACCTCTCCCAGGAGGTGCGGGAAGGGAACTTAAAGAGCGTTCCTTCCTAACAGAGGAAGCATATTAGCATCCCTTTCCTATTCCTGCTAATTCTCCAGTAACAATAAAAATTGTATTTTTAGTAAAATGGACCCCCAAAGGTATTAGTCCTAATTCAATAAGCTTTAATTTGTTGAGTTCATTCAAAGTATTGCAGAAAATTGTCAGTCTGTCTCAAGAGGCAAGAGCTGTGCCCAGAGAGGAGAACTGGCTCTCGAAAACTAGCCAGAGCTCTAGTCTAGACACAGAAGTAATCAATCTGGCAGTTAGTTCCACCATTCTCCAAGCGTGGACAGTTGACTGAGTAATAAATGTAAATTCAATTAAATCTGGCACTGAAATGATTTTATTAAACAAAATGTCCACTGAACACAAGGATAGGAAAAGCCACCAGAGTAAGATAAACCCTGCCATTCCGACCTGAATCAAATGAGCTAAAGCAGACTGTTAGGATCTCCAGTATAAATGACACCATTAGTAGAGTTCTCTAATTTGGCATTTACCAGGACAGTAATTTCTTTGGAAAATTTTTCTAATTATTTTATTATTTTAAACATCTGTGGCAGGTGCCAGCTCTGGAAACTGATGACCTCTCTTTATCCATGACACACACAGAGAGACACAGAGAGAGAGAGACAGAGAGAGAGTTCAGGATTCTCACAAACTGCCCTGTTATCTCAACCAACATGTCCTGCCAGGACACCCCCATGCATTGTCTTCACTAGGGAAGATGGTCTGTGTTTAATTCACATTAGCTAACCTGGGATAAAATCCTGCCCACCTATAGCTGACTTGTATTAATGTGACTCATGTTAATAACCATAGTTCAAATGTTTCTGAAATGCTGCATTCATACCAGCAGATTCTCTAGTTGTTAGAGTAGGGGACTGGGAATTTGGACACCTGGGTTCTATTCCCAGTTCTATTCCTGTGGGTTACTGTGTGGTCACGGGTAGTTCATTTAAACTTTCTGTGCCTTACTTTCCCTGTTGTCTTCTCATTGGAAATGCCAAGCCATAGTGTGGAAAGATGTTTCCTCGAGCTACAGTTTCTCAGAGGTAACGGGCCATTTTCTCTCTAACAGAACATAAAAACTGTCTGTCTTTACACTTTGCCCACAGAGGTGTTTAAAGGCTAAAGACACCAAGGACAGAGATGAATTATTTTATGGCACAAGGGGGTTTAACTAAGAACACACTTTATAGTACGGCTACACTTATTAGTAGCTTATAATGGGTGAATAAATGCTTAATAGATGATACAAGCATGCTACAGACATTGTCGTATGTGTTACAGGTGGTCATCCGTATCCCTAGAAAGTGTTCAATAGCTATCAACAATATGTTGATATGCTGGACTTGATACCATGTGTTAACCATTTACCGAAACACTTATTAATCATTTATTAACACTTCATAAACTATATGTAAAAATATACTCTGCATAATAATAGGCTATAATTAGAGCATGGGTTCTCAAACTGTGGGTCAAGACCCCATTTTACAGCCAGGGCTGTCTTAGATTTGCTGAAGCCCAAGACTAAGCCCCACCGCCATTGGCTGAAGCCCAAATCCCACTGCCTGGGGCTGATGCTGAAGGCTGAGGGCTTCAGCCCTGGGTGGCGGGGCTCAGGTTACAGGCTCCCAGCCTGGGCCTGAAGCTTTTAAGTTTCTGCTTTGCCGCCTCCCTTCCCCTCACACACACATACCTGGGGCAGTGGGACTTGAATGGGATCAGGCTTCGGTCCTCTCAGCTGGGGTCAGGTGGTAATTTTTGTTTTTGGAAAGGGGTCGTGATGCAATGAAGTTTGAGCACCCCTGCATCAGAGGAAATGGTGAGTTAAATATCAGGAAGCATTCCCTGCTGACGTTGGCAATCTGTCTATTTATTTAGGCATCTACCCAGCTACTTACCTATCTATCTTGCACTCGTTGTTGTTGTATTGAATCCCCCTTGGAAAATGTTGGAAGTAGGGCTGGTCAAAAGTTTACTGTTAAAACTATTGGAATTTTGTGTAAATAATTTTTTTGTTACAAAAAGTGTCTGCTTTTCTGCAGAAATTTTAACTTTTCATAGAAAAACGGAATGCCTGACAACCAAAAAATGTTCAGTGTTTGGCCAAAAACAAAATATTTAAATTCTGAAATACTGCCATGGTGCCTCATGGGATTTGTAGTTCAGTGGCTTCATGCTACCGTTCTCATGTATGGGCCAGGCTTCGCAACCAGACTACATCTCCCGTGATGCACCATGGTCATGTGACTGTCATTCCTTTCATCAAGAGTTTCAGATTAGGGTAAAATATTTCTGGTTTTATGGGGGTAGGGGGTTTTGTTTTGGTTTGTTTTTTCCAAAAACTTAACATTTTCTATGGAGACACTCACCCCTCATTCTCCAACCAGTTCTAGTTGGAAGACCCATCACTAATATTATTGGCCCCTTCACTTGAAGTCAATAAGAGCTCTCCTGCTTACACCAGGGTTGAATCTGATCTACTTAAACTATCCTGGAAAATATTACTGGGAACAATCTTGTCCTGGAAAGAGTGGAAGGAAGGCAGTGTCATGGAGAAGATAAAGCTCTGACCTGGGACCCATTTCCCCCCTGCTGGTGACCTTAAATAAGTTATTTCCCATTCTATATGTCTCAGTTTCCTCATCCATAAAATGGGGTGAATGATACTGATCTTCTGTACTTATAAAAAGCAGTATGTAAGAGCTAGGTATTGGTTTGTTTGTTAATGGGTTGCCACTGCTGCTTAACATCTCCGACTACTATGATTCACTTGATGTTATGGCAAGTAGCTCCCACCTGCCTCTGCATACCTGTGAAAGATGTGAAAATCTAGGCTAAAGAAAAGGGGGGGCGGGAAGTACAATTTCATTGAAAATCAATCGGTTGCATTTGAATCATTCATTGGTCATTTGCAACAGACCTCAGACGTTAAATTAAAAACCTTCTAGTAAAGATTTTGGCAAACTTTGATTTATGATAGGAACTGAAACTGCTTGTTGCTCAATTGAATATGGAGGACAAAGATCCAGATTCTTATCCCAGTGTAAACCAGAAGTAACTCCACTGAAGTCAGTAGTGCTCCTCCAATTTTAATAATGCTTTTTAATTTAGTTTATATCAGATATGCTCTCAGGATCTACACAGTAACTTGCCTTGAAGTATGATGTATTCCAAATAGGAAAATGTGACCATATAAAATAAGTTTTAATGTGAGATTATAGATTCATATCAAACCTCCACGGTTATAGAACAAATTCAGAGAGCAAAGCAAAAATTTACACCATAGTTTTCCTGTATCAAAATAATTCCCCACACAGGCTGTGGGCTGTAATAGGCATAGCTTGGAGAACAAATGGCCTTGTGGTAAAGGCATTGTATTAGTACCCACGTGATCTGGGTCCAATTTTCTTGCTTTGCTCCAGACTCCCTGTGTATCCATGAGAAGTCACTTAGGCTGAGATTGTCAAAGGGAGTTAGACACCCAAGTTCAATGGGTGGTTGAGTGCCTAATTCCCATAGACACTTTTGAAAATCCCAACTTCTATCTCCCTATACTTCAGTCCCAATATGTAAAATGTAAAAACCCTAGGAAGAGTCTCACCAAGGAACATATCTGTGCTCTCACTGATACTTTTCAATAATACATTACACTCCTTTCATCCGAGGCTCTCAAAATGTATCATGGGCACTGCTGAGTAAGTCTCACGACACTCCTGGAGATAAGCATTTATTGTGGGATGCAGCCCCGGGCCATGTCTACACTAGAGAACTAAGCAGCTGATAATAGAACTGGTGGGATATCACTAAGCACTAATGGTATAGCGCCTACACACCCATCATGATGTTTTGGCTTTTTCCTCCAATGGCCCCATTGCTATCTTACTACCCTGCACTTGCACTGCCCTCTGGCTGTGTATCCCCCAATTCCCGGCACCACTCCCAGAAGCAGTGGATTGTGGGACATTTTGAAAGGCTTTGTGGGTTACTTTGACTGAGCTTTTTAGTCACCATGATTGTGTATTCAGAGCCTGATTCTCAAATCAGAGTACAGAGGCTCCCCGACTTATGGAAATCCAAGTTATGGAAAGTTGCACTTACGGAAAAATCTCTGTAAGCTAAAAATAGGTGGGGGGGGGGGGGTTGTGTGTTTAATGGTCGGAGATACGTTTCCAACCTACGCAAAATTTGACTTATGCAAGGCATTCTGGAACAGAACACTTGCATAAGTCGGGGAACGTCTGTTAATTATTCGAAGGCTTCTGTCCACTGCTAACACAATATAAAGGTCCCTGATCATAAGTGAGAATCAGCCCTTTAAACTTTAAGAAAGTCCATTAACAACATTAAATTTTGTGCCACTAAATGGTTTCCAATAATGTTACTTACTGAGGAAATGGACCATAACAAGCGCCTCATTATACCTCAGACACAAGACAAAAATCAGTAAAGGGTCTTCATTTGCTAGGTAATCTTCTGAAGAGGGAAAGAATACTGCATTATTTAGGAGATTGCTTGATATCATATTGATTCTTCATACTGATTCCCAAGAGTCCTGGAGTGTTTTGGTGACATTGTAAGGCCATGTGTCATATCTTCATAGACAGATACACGTCCTCAGGGGACAACCCTATGGTTTGCCTGGCCTGAGGAATGGAGAAGATTTTGACAAGGTAAAGAAATGATTCCTTCTTTTCTTCAGGGTTGTTGAATCTCTTGCAGAGTGAGCAGAAGGATATTTATAGGGGTGGTTAAAAACTCTAGGAGGGCTGTTGTAGCATCACTGTAGATTGTAGCGTACCTTAAATGTATTCATATTCTCAATCATGCTGCATTTGGCCACGTGTTACCGAGCAACAGGTCTGTGTAGGATGCACTTATCCAGGGATCACCCAGGAGGCACCTTGACTAAACCTGGTTGGAAAATGCCAATTGTTTTTCTCAGTAAACATTGTACAGTTTTCCTTTCTGGTTTATTTATTCATTTATTTTAATTTTCATTAACATTTCCCAGGAAGATGATTGACTTTCGTTGGAAAAACTGAAACAGAAAAATGTCTGGCTTTCAAAAACCATCTTCAGTAAATGTTCAATTAAAATATTTTTTGTTTTTGAAAACCCAAATTCTTCTATTTTACCAAAAAGTGAAAAAATGCACAGAACATTTTGGCCTCTCCTGTTTTTCATCAGGCAAATGGAAAATGTCCTCGAAAGCAGGATCTTTCTGGGAAAACGTTTCATTTTCAACACACAGCATTTTTGGTCAAAATTACTTTTCCACTCTGAAGTTTCAACCATCCCTTATTGTGAGTCCCTCCCTCCCCCCCACCTGGCTATAGTGGCTTGCTGCTGGCCTATTCCAGTAATAAGTTGATCCCCAGCCCAAAGCTGGCTCAGTTACGCTGCCTAGCAAGTCAAGAGGTGGAGCCAAGACTCTTCCTAGCTCTTGCCCCTCCCTGACCCTTCGCCATCCACTTTCTCCACATTGGGAGTAAGTAACCATATAGCATGGAGTTTTGCACCACAACTAAGGTCTGGGTAGCCTAGGAAGAGGACATGGGGAAGCTGTTACTTTTTGGGGGGGGCATTCGTGGAATCCAAGGGTATGTTTATACTGGACACTAAGTCTCAGCTCTCTCTCAGGTTTCCAGTTCAGCAGTTTCTCATTGGAGTCTGTTTATGAAGTTTTTGTTGTTTAAGAATTGCCACTTTTAGGTCTGTTACTGAGTGACCTGAGAGATTGAAGTGTTCTCCTACCAGTTTTTGAATGTTATGATTCCTGATGTCAGATTTGTATCTATTTATTCTTTTGCGTAGAGACTGTCTGGTTTGGGCAGTGTGCCTGCAGAGAGGTATTTCTGGAATATGATGGCATATATCACATTGGTCGATGTCCAGGTGAATGAGCTCCTGATGGTGTGGCTGATGTGATTAACACTCTGATGGTGTCACTTGAATAGATATGTGGACAGAGTTGGCACTGGTCTTTGTCGCAAGGATAGGTTCCTGGCTTAGTGTTTTTGGTGTGTGGTTGCTGGTGAGTATTTGCTTCAGGTTGTGGGGCTGTCTGTAAATGAGGCCTGGTCTGTCTCCCAAGATCTGTGAGAGTGAGGGATCATCCTTCAGGATAGGTTGTAGATCTTTGATGATGCCCTGGAGAGGTTTTGAGAAATTGCTGAACTGGAATTAATTTGCAAACTGGATACCATTAAATTAAGCTTGAATAAAGACTGGGAGTGACTGGGTCATTACACAAACTGAAATCTATTTCCCATGCTGTGTTTCCCCCTACTGTTGCTCACACCTTCTTGTCAACTATGTGAAGTGGGCCATCCTGATTATTACTAGAAAAGTTTTTTTTCTCCTGCCGATAATAGCTCACCTTAATTAATTAGTCTCTTAGAGTTGGTATGGCAACCTCCACCTTTTCATGTTCTCTGTATAGATAGATAGATATCTTCCTACTGTATGTTCCACTCTGTGCATCTGATGAAGTGGGTTTTAGTCCACGAAAGCTTATGCCCAAATAAATTTGTTAGTCTCTAAGGTGCCACAAATACTGCTTGTGCTTTTTCCGGATACAGACTTGCCCGGCCTCCACTCTGAAACCTACCCCCACCCCAGGAGGCCAATAATCTAAATAGATACAAACAGCACGGTAAGGCAAACAAAGATGGGAAGTGACTTGCCCAAAGTGACACCCCAGGTCACTGGCAGAGCCAGGAAAAGAACTGAGGTCCCAGAGTCCCAGTCTAGGACCTGCTCCATTGGACAATACTGCCTCCCATTCACTCCGTCCAAAAAACTATAGTGAATTCCCTGATCTCAGTGGTAGCCCCAGGTTTCTGAGCAGGCTGCTTAATTTTAGGTGCCAAAATACAGAGTTAGAAGCTGCATTTTAGGCACCCAGGTTGGACAAGGTTGGGTATTACCGCTGGGATAAGTCAGTGTGACCTAATGTGTTTCAACATTCCACAGCCAGTAAATGTGCAGTGTGCTTCATAGCAGAGCTTCCTTCAGCAGTTCTCTGCTGCACTCTAGGGGCTTGATGGTCACTTAAGGCCCCTTTAGCCCTTTCTGGCAGCTTTAAAGTGGATGTGAATGGAAGATCTGGTATGGATATTCTGTGCGGAAGAGGCACGTAGCATAGGGAAAAGGAAAGAAGGCTCCAAATAAAGGAATACAACCATCTTTCACTGACAACAGAAACTCTGCCAGAAGATTCCCATCAGTCAACCCAAATGACTTTAAGGGGTCTGGACCTCATCTGCTGTAAGTCAAGGCAGGCCAGTTTAGACTGTCTTGGAATCCGGCCCTAACTACTTATGAGGCTGCAATTAATTAGAGCCAGAATGTTTTCTATCAGCACCACTGTAAAGTGAAGGCAGTGTAACCTAATGGATAGAGCACTGCCCTGGATTCTGTTCCCTGTTCTGCCCTAGCCTGCTGAGTGCCCATGGGCAAGTCACTTACCCTCCCTTTGCCTCGGTTTCCTATCAGTAAAATGGGTGGAATTATATTGCCTCCCTTTGTAAAGCGCTTTGAGTTCTATAGATGGATTTTGTATAACTGTTTTGGTGAGGGTGGTGATTATCTACTGAATGTTGGCGATTGTACTGGTACAAGTACAATCACCAACATGCACCCACTTATACCTGTAGAAATTGATTTTATATGCGTATCACTTATTCCCCTTCCCAAACAAAAAAATTCAGTTTGGGCCAAACAGACTATTTCATTTAGACAAAATTGAAACATTCCATTAAAATATTTTTGATTTTTTAAATTAAAAAAGGGAAACTTGCCTTGAAAAGTCCTTGTGAATTGAAAAATCTAAACATTTTGTTTTGAAAGTGCTGAAATAAAATATTTCAATTTTTTCCCAACCTATACAATTTGGAGAAACTGGCACAAATTTGCAAAACGTTTCAGTGTAGCTGAATCTGAATCTTTTTGGCCATTGTTTTCTTAGCTTGGTTTACTGATTTGTACTAAGGCATTCCCCTTCAGGAAACAAGAACTAATCCATTATGAAAAATTAGGGGAGGAGCATTGTCTTAATAATGTGTGTCATTCCCTTAATTAATAGGATTGTGTAATTAATCATCTAATCATAGGCACATGCCAAGGTGGTGAAATTCACCCCTGTGCAGAGGGAATCAGCACACAATTTCTACACTAAAAAGTTAGATTAACCCAATGATGTTGCTCGGAGGTGTGAAAAATCCACCCCCCTGCCTGACCTATTGCTGGTGTAGACAGCACTAGGTTGACACAAGAATTCTTCTGAAGACCTGGCTACTGCCTCTCAGGGAGATGAATTAATTACAGCAATGGGAGAACCTCTCCTGTCACTATAGTGTGAATATGTGCTGAAAAACAGATGTTTCCAGCTGAACTTTCATTCAACCAGAAACAAAATGTTTCATTCCATTTATGCATTTGTTTTACCTTTTTATTTTTAAAAGGAAATTGAACTAAAATTCAAAATGAAGTCATTTCAAACTGAAAAAGTGATGAAAATGGCCAAATGAAACTTTTCCGTTGCTTTTAGTATTTTCCCCCCAACTGAATCGATTCAGCAAATGTAACGCAAGTTTGCAAACTATTTCAGTCAAACCAAATCTGCATCTGTCATTGTAATGCTGATCATATAGCACCTGAGGATTGGGAATAGAATAAACGTGTGTGTGCATGGGGGGAACTTCTATGACCTTTGTCGTGCAAGAGGTCGGAGTAGATATTCATAACTAGAATCAGAGAGGTAGCCGTGTTAGTCTGGAATAGCAGAGGTAACAAAGTCCTGTGGCACCTTAAAGACTAACTATAAAGTTTTGAAGCATAAGCTTTCGTGGGCTAATACCCACTTCGTCGGATGCAAGCAGTGGCATCCGACGAAGTGGGTATTAGCCCACGAAAGCTTATGCTTCAAAACTTTACATTCATAACTAGTTCCTTTTGGTCTTAAAATCCGATTTGTGTAACAGCATACCCTTCATATCAGCAGAGGGCACTCTCCCCACACCGAGTTCCTCTGTGCAGTTCAAACTCACTGGAGTATCCCTTCAGTGCCAGCCTTGAGCAATGTTACACTGGGTACATGGTTCTCGTGTTCCCCTGGCAGGCATCTGTTACATGGAGACAGACAGGCATTAACACAATTCTTTGCTGCTTGTCTTAAGCTCCTAGAGAAGACTTGGTTCATTATCACCTCATACCACTGAAAGCGCTCGGATTTCCAGGGCTGGGAAACTGCCAGCCACTAAGGGCAAGTCTGCACTGCAGAATTAAACTGACCTAAGTACATCCACCACAGTAGTTTTGCATGTCCACACTGTGCTCCTTGGGTCGGCAGTGCCCGCCCTCACCCGGAGTGCTTGCAGTTAAATTGGTGCCAGTGTGGGGCATTGTGCCATTTATCCCGAGGAGAGAAGGACCCAGCTTCTCAGACAGGAGTTAGTCACCCAAATACCTTTGAGGAGCTGGGTCCTTCCCAAAATCCTCACAACGTCCCTGTAAAGCTTTCTCTAACCATTAAACTCTTCTGCCTGCTGCTCATAAGTAGGTGAATACAGAATCATAGTAAATAATGCATGCAAAAAGCTTGCGAATATAATAGCTTAATCTGGGGGCTCTTTTGAGGTGTGTTTTTAAGTGGATCCATTCCCTTTCATTGCTATGTGTGGTTCCTGTCGAAGGGGAATAAAGCACGCAGCACTGAAGGCCACTCTGCCATTCTCCATTCCTCACTCATTCTCTGAGAAGCCTCTTGCCTCATTCCAGATATCAAACCCTCCTACTCCTTCATGACTTGCTGGCCTGAATCTTATCAGGTCTGTTATTGCAGTTACTAATTTGTGCATTAATGAAGCAATATGAACCCAGGAATTCAATTGTTATCTGCAGGGAACATCTGGAGAAGTAACAGTATCGGGTGATTAATGCCATAATGGACAGTCTGCCGAGATACCACATCAGCCATGCTAATGTGAGGGAATATGTATTTTATTTTGGGACGGCCGAGAGAAACAGTTCTCCATTGGGAACATCTGCAGCAGCTAATGAAAGAAATAACATTAAAGAAGGAACAAACAAAAGAACCTCTGGAGCGTCAAAGTACTTCTCATATGTCCCTCCTGAATTTTAACTGCAGAGATGCATAGTCCCCGTAGAGGGAAAACCTGCTAGACAATTAGCTCCTGCAGTTCAAGATTCCTGTGGTTGAAATTTCAAAGCCACCTAGGGGGTTTAATGGGAATTAGGCATCCAAAGCCCCTAGACACCTTTGAATATCTTAGCCCGCATGCTATAAATATGATACAGGGGGAGATAGATCCCCTGGCCAATGCAGGATTGTGAACTCTGGTATAATCCCTTTATTGTGTTCAGTGTTTCAAGCAAAGGGGATTCCACCTCTTCCCCAGGGTGCCCTGTCTCTGCATTGCTATTCCTCTGAGCCCGGATGCCCTTTGCTCCATTCTGTTGAAAATCCCTCCCCCCCTCCCACTCCTGTTCTGTTTCATGCTTGAGCGGAGTGAATGCTTCTGAATCCTTCTTCTCAGGGAGAGCATGCTTCTTCCAGCCTCTGCACACCTGCTCCAGCTGACTCTGACGAGCAAAAGTCCAGCCAAATCCTAATGATCTTTGCTGTCAACTATATGACATTGAGACTAGGATTTTCAAAGGAGACTATGGGAGTTAGGCACCCAGCTGCCATTAACTGTCAAAGAGAATTTGGACCCCACCCCCACCCCCGTCAAGTGCTTTACGCATCATTTGAGAATCCTGATAGATCGCCACTGGTGTTCTTCTTGGGAGCTATGGTCCATCGGCTTTTGTCAGCTGCAGGACTCAGTGGTGGTCTGGGTCCTGAGAGGCCATTTAACTGTCCCCTGCTTTCCTAATTACTCCACACGCAGGTGCTCTCCTGTACAAAATGTCGGTGTTAGCTGAGGAGGCAGCACTGAGAAAGCGAAACAGGCCTAGCCTGGCTGGACAGAATGTGAGTAGGTGGACGGGGGATGTGATAACCATCCGGAAGTGCCTGTGTGCTGTAAACCCCCAGTTCCACTAGCCCGAGGAACAGAGTCTCCCAGTGGGAGGGGCAGAAGCGCCACCTTAGTTGTTGTTTAAAACTAGATTGGTCAGTGCGTGTGGCAGGGCAGGGGGAAAACCCCTCGAATGCCCTGCCCCTGCTGGCTAAGCCCCGCTTTCTGGCAGGAGGGCCAGGGGCAGTGGCTGGAAGCAGTCAGCAGGGAGCCCAGCTGTGGGCCCTAAGGAAGGCTGGCTCCACGCAGGGCTAAGTGGTCACAGCTGGGGCTGAAGACAGAGGGCTAGAAAAGCCCTGAGGTGAAGTCAGTTGGGAAGGTGAGCCAGGAAGGGGACAGGAGGCTGCAGCTCTGTCTCCTCACCACAAGCAAGGTGCCTCAGGGGCCCGGAGTGCCTGGAACCAGGTAGAAGGAGGGTAACTGTTGGGGGATAAAGGAACCACTTTACTGCACTGGAGCCACTGTACTGCACTGTAAATAAAAGGCACTAGGGTGAAACACCAGAGGAAGGTGTGAAGACTCTTATTGCTACCAGTCAGAGCACAGGGGGGAAAGGGAGAAACTTGTGTGGACCCTGTGACAGTGCCCTAGAAAATATATTGTAGGGAGGCAGCAGGCCCCAGAGTTGGGGGGACGTTGCACTGGCGGTCAGGAGTCCTAGGTTCTGCTCTCTACCTGCTATATATCCCATACGAACCCCTCTAATAGCTGCACTTCCTGAGCACCTTACTACCCCCATTAGCTAACTGCCCTTTTTCTTTAGCTCAAGTAGTGGAGACGACTCCTGCTTTTGGCTCTGTAGGTACTGGCTTCAAACCCCCTGCCAGCCTTATGAGTGTGCTTGGTTACCCGTCGTCAAGTCACATCCCAGGTTTCCCCATCTGTGACACGGGAATCACAAGGCTTTGTAAAGTGCTTGGATGAAACCATGGTGTAAGAGCTGCTGCTCTCTCTGCTACTATTAACAATCCCAGTGGTCTTTTCCCCCGTCACTGTTGTTCTGTGATTCCCTGGCAAATGAAATGAAAAAAAGTTACTTTCAGGGGGGAGGGGAGGGAGGACATTATAAACTTGGGGCTGTGGAGAAAGCTGCCCCCTCTTCTGTTCTGTACAGGAGCCTGAGTGTTTAAAAGTTTTGAGCAGTTCTTCGTGAAAGCTGGGCCTTTTCTCCTTCCATGTGGCTGGCTGGCTAGATACTGACCCCCCCACCTCCCCATCACTGTGGTGTCTGACTATTGTCCCTATGCATAATAAACTCTCTATGGCCCCAATCGAGCAAAGAATCTAGGGTTAATTTTTAAGGATCTGGGTACTCCCATTGACTTTAATTAAACTCAGAATGGGAAGGGCCCTCAAGAGGTCATCTAGTCCAGTCCCCTGCACTCAAGGCAGGACTAGAGCATCCCTGACAGGTGTTTGTCCAACCTGCTCTTAAAAATCCCCAATGATGGTGATTCCACAACCTTCCTAGACAATTTTTATTCGAGTGCTTAACCGCCCTGACAGGAAGGTTTTCCTAATGTCCAACCTAAATGTCCCTTGCTGCAGTTTAAGCCCATTGCTTCTTGTCCTATCCTCAGAGGTTAAGAAGAACAATTCTTCTCCCTCCTCCTTGTGACAAGCTTTTATGTGCTTGAAAACTGTTAGCATGTCCCCTCTCACTTTTCTCTTTTCCAGACTAAGCAAACCCAATTTTTTCAATTTTCCCGTATAGGTCGTGTTTTCTAAATCTTTCATAATTTTTGTTGGTCTTCTCTAGACTATCTCCAATTTGTCCACATCCTTCCTGAAATGTGGTGCCCAGAACTAAACACAATACTTCCACTGCTTGCATCTGACAAAGTGGGTATTAGCCCACGAAAGCTTATGCTTCAATACTTTAGTTAGTCTTTAAGGTGCCACAGGACTCTTTGTTACCTCCACAATACTCCAGTTGAGGCCTAATTAGCGCAGAGTAGAGCGGAAGAATTACTTCTGTGTCTTGCTTGCAACACTCCTGCTAATACATCCTAGAAAGATGTTCATTTTTTTTGCAATAGCGTTAGACTGTTGACTCATATTTAGCTTGTGATCCACTATGACCCCCCCCCCCCGGATCCCTTTCTGCAGTACTCCTTCCTAGGCAGTCATTTCCCATTCTGTATGTGTGCAACTGATTGTTCCTTCCTAAGTGGAGTACTTTGGAAGAAATAATCGGCTGCACACATACAAAATGCTCATGCTGAAACACTTTCATGATCTGGTGAATCAGGGCCTATATATGTTTTGTACTATCTCTGTCTGTCTCACACTCCCACGTATTACTCAGAATTAACTAGCTTTTGGCCAGGAACTTATTTTTGATTATATGTGCCTAGGAGCTCCAGGGATGGGCAGGACTCTATTGTGCTAGGCACTGTAAAAAACACACAACAGAAAAGCCAGTCCCCGACCCAAAGAGCTTGCAATCCTTTTATGATCTTCCCCAGTTTCATTTTTAGAGAGCTGACCACGCTCTTCTCTGTTGCACTGAGGATGCTAAGAGAGGCCCTGATTTGGGAAAGCCCTTAGCCATGTTCTGAACTTCATGCACATGGTTAAGTCCCATTGACCTTCGTGCTTTCTCTCCACAAACTGTCCCGCGAGTGCGTATCTTGCTGCTGCATGCATGGGAAACCACCAAAGAAGATTTTTAACAAACTAAAAGTGGGGAGCACTGTGTCAGCCTGTTGAGGACCCAAACTTTCCCTTCCTAAGGTAAAGGAAGGACAATCTCCTGCAGCCTCCCGGGAGGGAGCCTCTTGAGTTCCCCAACAATTTTAGGATGTGTTTTGAGCTTTGCAATTGAGCGTGCTGATAGATTTTCCGCTCCGCTTCAGCAGCTCCAGTCTTGCTGGCAGCCTGCGGAATAGTTTACATAGCTATTCAAAGGCTTTTTTTGTTCTGGCCTCTGGCTCCTGGAAACCCATGAAGAAGGGCTCCTTTCAGAACCGTACATTTACTAGGCAGAAATTGTCATTTTTCAAACACAGCCTCCCTTCTCTTGGCCTGGAGCCTTTCACCTCCCGGCGTATTGACGTCAGGCCCCTTTTGTGATACTCGGCAGGGTTTTGCGCTCTGGTTTCTTTGCAGGGGTTTTAAATGACTGCCTCGGAGGTAGCCAGACAGCGAGTTCAGGGGCGAGTGCTGTTGTCCGCCCCTTCACCCCGGCACGTTCGAAAAGGAGCATGTTGAATTTGCACCTTCGGCCCAACAGAGCTGTCAGCTTGAGAACATAATCACTTTTGTCGAAAGGGCCTACTAGTGAAGTTGGTGACATGAACCCTTGTTATTTGATGTGATTTACAGGTTTGGGCATATGTGTTAACACTCCCTTATGGGGACGGAATGTCAGAGCCGTGCCCAGTGTGTCCTAGCACCAGTACTGCTATGGTTAAGGAGAATTCTCTTAACTGTGACAGTGGCCTTTTTCTTTTAGACTAGAAACAGAAGCACCTGAATGCCATCCCTCCCCACCGTGAAGTCCTGGGTAACCATAGGGTGCAGAATTGTGACCGCTGGGAAGTCCTGATTCGATGGTTTACCCTTAATGATGCAATAAGCAAAACACATGGAATTACCTTTTCAATTACATTTGATGATAATAAGAACATAATAATGGCCATACTGGATCAGACCAAAGGTCCATCCAGCCCAGTATCCTGTCTACCGACAGTGGCCAATGCCAGGTGCCCCAGAGTGAATGAACGTAACAGGTAATGATCAAGTGATCTCTCTCCTGCCATTCATCACCCCACTCTGACAAACAGAGGCTAGGGACACCATTTCTTACCCATCCTGGCTAATAGCCATTAATGGACTTAATCTCCATGAATTTATCCAGTTCTCTTTTAAACCCTGTTATAGTTCTAGCCTTCACAGCCTCCTCTGGCAAGGAGTTCCACAGGTTGACTTTGCGCTATGTGAAGACCTTCCTTTTATTTGTTTTAAACCTGCTGCCCATTAATTTCATTTGGTGGACCTTAGTTCTTATATTATGGGAACAAGTAAATAACTTTTCTTTATTCACTTTCTCCACACCACTCATGATTTTATATACCTCTATCATATCCCCCTTTAGTCTCCTTTTTTCCAAGCTGAAAAGTCCTAGCCTCTTTAATCTCTCCTCATATGGGACCCGTTCCAAACCCCTAATCATTTTAGTTGCCCTTCTCTGAACCTTTTCTAATGCCAGTATACCTTTTTTGAGATGAGGAGACCACATCTTTACACAGTACTCAAGATGTGGGTGCACCATGGATTTATATAAGGACAATAAGATATTCTCCATCTTATTCTCTATCCCCTTTTAATTAATATAATATCCCTTTTATTTATAATATTTCACATTTTTCATTTTCAAAGTCCGGTATGAACCTTAATTACTAATTATAGACATGTAGGGCTGGAAAGAACCTCAAGAAGTCTTCCAGGCCATTTCTTTATGCTAGGCAGGAGGAAATATACCTAGACCAGAGGTCCGCAACCTTCCAGAAGTGCTGCGCCGAGTCTTCATTTATTCATTCTGATATAAGATTTTGAGTGCCAGTAATACATTTTAATGTTTTTAGAAGGTCTCTTTCTATAAGTCTATAATATAGAACTAAACTATTGTTGTATATAAAATAAATAAGGTTTTTAAAATGTTTATTAAGCTTCATTTAAAGTTAAATTAAAACGGAGAGCCCCCTCCCAGGACTGGTGGCCAGGACCCGGGAAGTGTGAGTGCCACTGAAAATCAGCTTGAGTTCTGCCTTTGGCACACGTGCCATAGGTTGCCTACTCCTGACCTAGACCTTCCCTAACAGGTGTTTGTCTCACCTGTTCCTCCAATGATGGGGATTCCACAACCTCCTTAGGTAATTAGCACCCTTAACTATTTTAATAGTTAGAACATTTTCCCTGATATCTAACCTAAATTTCCATTGCTGCAAATTAACCTAGCTAAGCCTTGCAGCACCTTGGGATGTGAGCAATGCTATTCTCATTTTACAGCTGAAGAAACTAAGAACTGTGGTCCCAGAGGGTGTCTCTGTCAGTCAGGATTGGAGGTGTGGAATTCCTGACTCCCACTCCTGCCCACAGGGCACTAGGTGATGTCTGTCTAGCAAAAAATAACCAGCATGCGCAAGTACCCCAGGATGGTACTGGGGACAAAAGGATGCTGGCAGGGCCATCATTCAGATGCAGACCCAAGGTTCAGGTAACTGCAACAATTAAAATAATTCCAAATATTAGCAGCCATACCCTGTCCAAATTGTAGCTGAGTTTATGCCATTCTCCCTGCCCCAAGTTCCTCCTGTCACATCAACTGAAGTCAATATTCTTCTCCACTTCCTGTCCTAAAGGGCTGTATAGTATTGCTGCACAATGTCAGATTGTACATTACACCTTAGAAGGACTGTTTCAGTGGTGACTGCAATGTGACATCTCTGTAGACATCCTATCTATCTATCTATCTATCTATCTATCTATCTATCTATCTATCTATCTATCTATCTATCTATCTATCTATCTATCTAATAATGTGTGCAGAGCTTATATATAGTTTCCATTCTCATGTACACCATTATCAGTTGCTCCTAACCCTGTCAAACTAAATCCTTCTAGACTGAAATTTTCCATGCTTGGTCACAGCCCAAGAGTGGATTTTGTTTTGAAACTCCGAGCAAAATCAACGCAGTGTTTTTGAGTGATGTGAGCATGCAAACAAAACACTGCTTTCCCCGTCTGCTCCAACTGAAATGTTTGCCCTCGCATGTTCTTCCCAGCTCCGCTCACTGTTGTTCCATGTCTGAACACCCGGGCACGCGACACTGAGAGGATCAGCCCGTGATGTGCGTCTGAAAAACACCCCGTGCTAAGAAAGGGCACTCACAGTCGACTGGGGACGTATCGTTAGGTTGGCTCCAGCTCGAATAAGCTCTTCATTGATCTCAGGAAGACGTGCTCCATTCCATTGCAAACAAAACCGCAGCCGATCCCCTTTGCTTTGCAGTGCTAATAAAGAACTCTGTATCTGCTTCTGAAACCAAAGCATGCAAGGCCTGATTCATGGCTACATCACTCCAGCCATGCTTTGGCATCAATGTGCTGACAGCGGCTTAATCCAAAGGATCCCAGTGGTGAATCAGGAACACGATTTTTCTATATACCAGCTATAGGCAGTTCAGTTTCTAGGTTTCCACCAAGAGTCTTGGGTCATCTCTTACTGTCTCTTACTGGGTGATTTTTCCCCCCCTCATATTGAGGCCTCAAGTGGTGCAAAGGCCCGGTATGGGGCCCCTGCATTGCAGTGACTTTCACCCCTTAAAACGGTCAGCAAGAGGCCTTCAAAAGCTGAATGAAAAACAGCAGCAAAAGCTCCCTGAATCTTGTTTCCTGTCTAACTTCTGCATCACTTTTTGGACTTCGCAAATCGATGCTTCAAAATCAACCAACGGGCAGATCCCACCTACCTTGACAATGCCCCGGACAGTTTATTATCCTTCTGGCTTGCATAAAATACAGTCGCGCCACTAGCCACTGACTGGTTCTCAGAGCAGAGAAATTCACTGCAACGTGCAGAATCAGGTAAATAGGGCGGCGTAGCACAGGGTCTGATCTGGAGAAGGACTGAGCGCCCTCCAGTCCCAAGTGAAGTCAGCGGATGCTCAGCGCCTTACAGGATCAGGCCGAAAGCAAATCACCAACATAGAAGAGGGAGGAGAAAAAATCTGCTATCTGCTTGGGAAGCTAGTGACCGATTAAAGCCAGCGGAAGGAAGGCCAAAGTGATTCTAATAGAGGCTACCCTGCTGTATCTTCTGGTCCCAACAGCATGTGAATAACACATATTTAACCGGCCTGAGGGTAAATCAATGCTGCCAGAGAAAACCCCACAGTGATTTTTAGCCCTGTAGCATGAGCCCTGCAAGGCAGAATTAGTCGACCCGGGCTCTAGGACTAGCTGCCACAGGGTTGGGTTTTTTTGTAGTGTAGACATCCCTTTTAGTCTCTGTCAAACTCTGTGGGCCAAACTCAGAGTATTTGTGTAAGTTACAAGTGTCTGTGAGTCTACAGGTCATATCTTTGAATCCCAAGTAGTCCAAAGCTTTGTCTACACTAAGGCTGCTTTTCCGGCCCCAATCTCATAGGGTCAGTGACCTTCGGGGGACTGCTGCAGAAAAGCAAATACCACCTGAATCTCCCAGGGGTTTGTTCCTCTTTGAGAAAGCAAGTGCGGCACCTGGGAAGCTCCCAGAGGCTGCCTGAAACGCCCAGGGGCTTTCAGATCTCTAGGGTTTCCCTCCTCCCCACCCAAAAGCTGGATGAGTCAGTTCTCAGGGCACAGGGAGACACGTTGCACATGCCAAGGGCTGGGACTCCCTGCTGGGCTGGAAATGGTGCCCAGGTCCATGTTGGCAGAAGGAATTCCGACCATTCCAGTGAGTCTGAGTCACATCGGTGATCCACCTGGCTCCTCCCTTTTCTGCTCCCAAGGTGACTCCACCGTGACTCATTTCTGCTAGAGCCAGAAGGAGCATTTAACCCTCGGTTAACACGCTGCCCCGAGAGAGGAGAGGTATTTCCTTTCCACTGTTCCTCAGCTCTGTGCGGCTCAGTCCCCTCCCTCACATCCGCTGTGGTCACGTTCCCTTGGAATGGGCTGATATGCAGCGCGGATAGCGGACGGGCGGTTCCGCGGCAGTATTGAGACACAGGAACCCGGGGCCTGATCCTGAAAGGGGCCAAGTACCTCCAGTTCCCACTGAGGGCAGTGGGAGTTGAAGGTCCTTAGCCCCCTGGGGGGGCGGGGCTCTCGTTAGCTGGACAGGAGGTCATCCCATGATGAGCGAGGGCGCAGGCAGTGAGCTGACTCAGCTCTCTCAGCAACCTTAGTCAGGAGCAGGGGAAGGAAGCAGGCCCAGGGTGAGGGACAGATACACAGGCAGGACAAGGAGAGATAAATAAAGCTCCAGCTTGTACCCAGCCTTGTGACCCTTGTGCTGGATTAACAGGCCTGGAGACTGAAGGCCTCTGTTTAGCTACAGGGCCTGATTTTCATGTGCACAGAGCCCCCTTTTATGCCACGCTGGGGCCTGTAAAGTGGGTGCCAGAGCACTGCAAAGGGGCCTTGGTGTAAAGCCCTGCGGTAGCAAGGGCCCCGCTAACCTGTGTTGCGTAGGAGGACCCCAGCAGGATAATCCCACTGCCCCCACCAATGTGCTGCAAACCCGGCACGGCACGGGAGTTCAGTCTTCATGGCCCATTCAGACCTCAATCCTGCTGCTGAGTCTGCCACATCACCCCCACTGCAGTGGTTTCTGTGAGGATGTGACAAAACCCACCATCTCCTAGTGGCTTCCTGATGCTCACCATGGCCACTTGGTGGCAACTGAACAGCTAGAGCTCGAATCCTCCTGCTCTGAAAGCCTAAGCCCCTACCTGGTGCGTAGATGAAAAATCTCCATTAGCATATAGGAGCTATGAATCACAGCTGGGCAGTTCTGATTCCACCCAGCAGAGGGCAGGATATGCATATGCACCGACCAGTTCCTCTCACCGCTGACATTCATTCATTCGATACTGGACTGAAACCCATCCATTTCAAGTGGTGATGAATGACTTTTGGTTAATCCTGGCATAGGACATAGGACACTGATTCTGAGATTCAGGCGATTTTACCTCTGTATATGGCATTAGTGAGATGGATGCTAGAATATTGCGTCCAGTTGTGGTGTCCACGTTTTTAAAAAGGATGCTGTAAAATTGGAGAGGGTCCATGCAAATTATTGGAGGGCTCGGGAAACACTGTCAAACAATGCTGTCAGACAGAAGATTGAGAGGGGACGTGATGACAGCATCAAAGTATCTTCCTAGGAAGAAAATACTGGCTACTCAAGGGCCCTTTAATCCAGTGTAGACGCTAAACAACTTCAAACCAGGTATAAGACACAAATTTCTGATCATGAGGGTAATTAAGCACTGGCCCAAACTGCCAAGGGAAGTAATGGATTCTCTGTCCTTTGATGTCTTCACTCAAGACTGGATGCCTTTCTGAAGTCAAACACAAGCAAAACCAGGTGAAATTCTGTAGCCTGTTTTACACAGGAGATTAGACTAGATCAGGGTTTCTCAGATGCAGCCACAGTGGCCACAAGAGCCTTTTCTTACAACCACGGCCTCCTGGGAGGTGATGGGGATGGCCCCTCCCTACCTGGGGCCACCAGCAGGCCCTGCCCCTCTCTGGAGGGACAAACACCGGAGGAGCAGGCAGCCATTGAGTTCCTGGAAGAGCCGGGATCAGACTTCAGCCCGGGGGTGGCGGGCAGCAGGCTCAGACCGCGGAGCTTTGGACTCTGACAGCGCCCTGACAGGCTCCCACACCCAGGTGCAGGGCTTTGGGCTCTGGGCCCAAGCTTTCAGCTCAGAGCTCATTCCCCTCCCATCGCTCCTGGCCCCACTACCTTCCTACTCACCTCCCCATCCAGGGCTTAATTTGTCCCTGGTTTTGCAGAGGCTGAGTCAATCTGCTGTGAAAAGTGCTATTTGTATGTTTGTTAATATCCCCTTTTCACAGCAGACTTCGTAGCTAGCTGGGAGGCTGTGAAGAGTGATCTTAACATACAAGTGTCACTAGTCACAGTAGCAGACTTACTAGCTAGCACATTTTAAAAAAAATCCCAAAAGCAAAAGATACCACAAAAAACACAAGAACGTGCAAAGCACCTTATTTGTGTTTCTATTCTGTTTAGGTCCAGTAAAGAATAGAGACAACTGTACATTATTTTTATTATTGAATCTCAAAAAACCCCTATATAAATAAATTTCAGTGATTTGGACATGTGTATGTCCATGTTTATTTGTTTTTCCTAAAGTTAATTAAGTAATTTAGGAAAAGTTGTCAGAGCGACCACCAGCAAGAGGTGGTGGCCGCACTTTGAGGCCACCAATTTTGTTGTGGGAACCCCTGGACTAGAGGAGGGTCCCTTCTGACCTTAAGATCTATGAATGGTCTAAAGTGCCTTGAGATCCAGTAGGGAGGAGAGTAAATGTCACAGACAATTCATTCATGGGAGAGCATGATACTGGTTCAAAGGCTAGTCTAGTCAGTACATTTTGAGGGCATTACTCAGTGCTTTAGCTTAAGGAGGGTGACATGGCTCAAAACACTGCACAATCATTTGAGAAGTTTATCTCAGAAGTTAAAACGGCCACTATACTGATAGGCCTTGGGGATGGAAATATGTACCCATAAATAGACAATGCAGCAACATAGCCAGTGCCCTCACCTTTGGCATAATATTTATCTTAACCTAAAATCATACATTAAAAAAATAAACAGGGGAACTTCTTAGGGCTCCATTGGTTGCTGTAGACTGATTGATTTTTTTATGCGCAAGCCAAAAAAATCTAGCTGGGCTTCAGTTTGGTTTTGTGAAAGAAATTGGTTGGGGAAGGGGGTTCAAATGAAAAACTCAGTGTTTTTGCTTTTCCTCATTTTCACATTTATAATCCAAAATAAACACACAGCTGGAGTCTCTTATGTTGGGCAAAAACACACAGCCGCCGTGTTAAGTGCTGCTTTGCTACAGGGTATAGATGGACTTTTTATTTTACTGCCACTTCAGAATATTTTAAACACAGGTTACAGGCTGCTATGTCTTGTGAAGGATGGATCCATCAATGGCTATTAGCCAAAATGGTCAGGAATGCGACCTATGCTGGGGTCGTCCAGAGTCTCAGACTGGACAACAGGGGATGGATCACTCAATAATTGCCCTGTTCTGTTCATTCCCTCTCTAAAGCATCTGGCACTGGCCACTGTTGGAAGACAGGATATAGGGCTAGATGGACCATTGGCCTGACCTAGTATGGTCGTTCTTATGTCATGAAAAATGAGCAGCTGATTGTCTTTGAGGGTTGGCTCTTCTAAAGGGTGACATTCACCCATGTGCTGAGCCAGCCCAATGGCCCTGCATCACTTCAATCATATAGACTTAAGTGGAATTTAAGCAGTGCACAGGCCTTGTGTTGCATGAGGTGAATTTCACCCCAAGAGAACAGTCAGACTAGGTAACATTTAGCTCATATCCTCAATCCCTCACCATTAATTTGATATCTTCTCAAACGTGCAAAGAAGCAGAATAATATCACTCCTACCTTCACGTTAATAAATCCCATCTGACAAGGTTGAAATGATTAGGGCATCCATCCATACAACTGAGCAGGCAGCAGTTTTGGCAGAATCTTGGCCTCTGCATTATTAATCTCTCCTCCATAATCAGAGAGATTAATAAGACTGGGACTTTTCAGCTTGGAAAAGAGACAGCTAAAGGGAGAAATGATAGTGCTCTATAAAATCATGACTGGTATAGAGAAAGTAGATAAGGAAGGTTTGTTTACTACTTCTCATAACACAAGAACCAGGGGCCACCAAATGAAATTAATAGGCAGCAGGTTTGAAACAAATAAAAGGAAGTTCTTCTTCACACAGTGCACAATCAACCTGTGGAATTCCTTACCAGAGGATGTTGTGAATTCATATTGTAAAATTGCTTTCCTTGTTTTTTAAACTCTCCGGGGAGAGTCATGGGCTCACTAGACAACAAGATGGCAGTTACTTTTGCCCTCAAGTTTGTCAGCACTGAAATGGAACAAACCTTTGAGCTAAATAAACTTTGCCCGTAGGTTTTCTCTTACCTGTTGAAAAGTAGCTGCTCTAAGCAAGAAACAGGACAAACCCTGAACAAAGGCATAATTATTTGGGGAGAAAGCTGAGCATGCTTCTAGCCTTTCAGTTAAGACTTGCCAAGAACTGGGAGAAACAAGTAAATAATTGTTCGTTGTTTCATAATAGTAGAAAATTATAAAAATCCAAAATAAATGTGAAAACTAAAAGAACTGCTTAGGTAATGAGCCGCAGTGCCTTAAAAGTCTTGGTCTCTTGTCAAAGACAATACAGAATAGTACTCGGTGAAACTCAGGCCATCAGAAGGCTGTGCAGAGTCTGACATGCAATAAGTCAGTAGTTTCAGTTCAGTCCCGGGCAGGAATGTGTTACTGTCAGAGACACCATCTCCAAAATTGGCAGGCCCAGCAGAGAGACTTGACTGTAGGCCGTGGAGCCTGAACTTCCTTCTGTACCTAGACAAATTAGAGGACTGGGCCAAAAGAAATTTGATGAGGTTCAACTAGGACAAGTGCAAAGTCCTGCACTTAGGACGGAAGAATCCCATGCACTGCTACAGACTAGGGACTGAATGGCTAGGCAGCAGTTCTGCAGAAAAGGACCTAAGGTTTACAATGGCTGAGAAGCTGGATATGAGTCAATGGTGTGTCCTTGTTGCCAAGAAGGCTAACGGCATTTTGGGCTGTATAAGTAGGGGCACTGCCAAAAGATCGAGGGACGTGATTGTTCCCCTCTATTCGACATTGGTGAGGCCTCATCTGGAGTACTGTGTCCAGTTTTGGGCCCCACACTATAAGGATGTGGAAAAATTGGAAAGAGTCCAGAGAAGGGCAACAAAAATGATTAGGGGCCTGGAGCGCATGACTTATGAGGAGAGGCTGAGAGAACTGGGATTGTTTAGTCTACAGAAGAGAAGACTGAGGGGAGATTTGATAGCTGCTTTCAACTACCTGAAAGGGAGGGGGGGGGGGGTCCAAAGAGGATGGATCTAGACTGTTCTCAGTGGTAGCAGATGACAGAACAAGGAGTAATGGTCTCAAGTTGCAGTTGGGAAGATTTAGATTGGATATTAGACAAAACTTTTTCACTAGGAGGGTGGTGAAGCATTGGAATGGGTTACCTAGGGAGGTGGTGGAATCTCCTTCTTTAGAGGTTTTTAAGGTCAGGCTTGACAAAGCCCAGGCTGGGATGATTTAGTTGGGGATTGGTCCTGCTTTGAGCAGGGGGTTGGACTAGATGACCTCCTGAGGTCCCTTCCAACCCTGATCTTCTATGATTCTATGATTCTATACCCACTCTGCCACTGACCTGCTGGGTGACCTTGGGCATGAGCTTTCCCCTGCCCCCCACATGCCTTAGTTTCCCCTTCTATAAAATAGAACATCTGATACTGACCTTTTGTAAAAGCACCTTGAGATCTGTGCATGAAAAGCGGGGTCTGAGAAATAAATATTATGAGTTACACACACAGACTGCACCTCGCTTTACAAAACTTTCTGCCCCACTCAACGTATCATTCCCACACTGTGGAGGGGCGTGGGGATGCTTTCCTCACCACTGCTGGTTATCAAGATAGCTTCCCCAACCCACCCCTCTGAACAGCTTTGCTAATCTGCCCTGATTCATGCAGTATTGCTCAGTGATTCTGAGGCTGCAGCAAGCACTTCCACGAATGAATCAGCCCAAGAGGGAGGCTGATAGCAAGGGAGGAAGTTTCTATTTACAAATAAATGTGTGGCAAGCGGCATGGGTGAGGGGGAAGGGGCTGGGAAGGAAATCCGGGGGGAAATAGCATAACTGTGTTTTGCGTTTTAAAGGATGTTACCAGGGTGGTTCTTTGGGCTGGTCTGCCAGTGGTTAGAAAGCCGACCATCTGTTGGGCAATCCAGCGCAGACATTTCATGTCACGGCACTACCATGGAGTAATCTCAGCGGCGTTATGGCCACACTATTATCAATGTGGCCATACAGACCGTGACACAGTGGGGACTTCCTTTGCCTCAGTAACCTCCAAAGTCGCCCCCATCAGTCACACGTTTCCTGATGACTTGGGGGGTTTCACTAAAGGAAGAAATGGAGCACAGCGGCGTACTACTAATGATCAAAAAGAGGATGTAGGGGTTGGAAAGCAGATTCTTGCAATGGGATGTCATAGGGCAGCCCCCAACTTTCTAGAATTCTGAGTCAGGCCCCCCCAAAATCTCAAATTAGAGGAGGAAGAAATATTCACCTTCTAGTTTCTGAGGCTTTAGGGTTCACATTTCCTTGTTTTTCCGCGTAGCCCTGAGGTCTAGAAATTCTCTTTGTTCTTTATTTACAGGAAAGCTGAAGGTCTGGTGTAATCACCCAATTCTAGGGGCTGAGGCATTAAAGGAAAACACCAAGTCTCACAAGATTCGTCAGAAAATTGCCAGAACTGGCAACAGAATGGAAGAAAAGTTTCTCAATGCCCCAAATGAGGAGTTGGATTCAATCAAGGTGAAACAGGCAAGCATGGGGCACTCCAGAAGAGAATTTACCCTTGTGGAGGGATGGAGGGTGGGACGCGGTGGTACCAGCATTGCGGTTCGGCCATGAAGTACTGGAGTTAAGGATAAATGCCGGGTTACCCACTTCTCATTTGGGAAATATGGAGGTTACCCTTTTTATTTTTACCATTACATCGCTGGAGGGACTACTCCTGGACTGGTCCCAGTAGAACATGCTCTTGGGGGAACGCTGAACCAATGCATCCCCTCCCCACCCCCATATTGCCCTGTGTTTCAGCCAGCACCATCCTTGGTGGTAATGCAGGCAGCCTACAGCGCTCCCTGACCCAGGGGAAAATGCAGCCTCTTTGCACTCCTACAATCTCTCCATCCAGCAGGCGTTTCCAGATGGACTTCGCTGCTGGAATCTTGTAGTTTCTGCGTTGAATTTGTCTAGTGCTGGATTTGTTATTTTCCCTGCTTGACAAAATCCAGCTGACTTAGATATGATATGCTAGGCAGACACACTCTGTACCGGGGGCGGGCAAACATTTTGGCCCGAGGGACACATCTGGGTATGGAAATGGTACGGCCGTCCATGAATACTCATGAAATTTAGGGTTGGGGGGCTCTGGAGTGGGGCCAGAAATGAGGAGTTCAGGGTGAAGGTGCGGGCTCTGGGCTGGGGCAGGAGGTTGGGATGCTTATGGGGGGGGGTGAGGGCTCTGGTTGCGGGTGCAGACTCTCGGACCGAGGGAGAGCAAGAGGGTGGGACCGAGGGCTTCAGAGAGTGGACGGGGATGGGGTAGGGGGTTGGGATGCTGGAGGAGATCAGGAGTGCTGGCTCCAGGTGGTGCTTACCTCAAGGAGCTCGCGGAAGCAGCAGCATGTCCCCTCTCTGGCTCCTATGCAGAGGTGCATCCAGGAGGCTCTGCATACTGCCCTGTCCGCAGGCGCCGTTCCTGCAGCTTCCATTGAGCTGCAGTTGCCAGCCAATGGGAGCTGCAGGGGCAGCGCTTGGGGTGGGGGCAGTGTGCAGTCCCCTGACTGTCCCTACATGTAGGAGCCAGAGGGGGGACATGCTGCTGCTTCTGTGAGCCGCATGGAGCCACGGCACACATGGAGTGGGGCAAGCCCCAGATCCTGCTCCCCAGCAGGAGCTCGAGGGCCAGATTTAAATGTCTGAAGGGCCGGATGTTGCCCACCGTTTGCTCACCCCGGTCTATACAGTGGTGAGGCAAGTTTTAAAGGTAACTTGGATCTGCACGTTCGGAGCTTTGTATGTGGTGAATTCCACCCAGCACTCAGTTGTCAGTCAGTAAAAAAAAGTGTATTACTGATAGCTGGCTCATCGACATAGGACACAAATGTAAAACAAGATCCAGGGTCTGGAATTTGAAGCGGAACAGGTTTAAACAAATATTTCACAGTGAGGGTCATTAACATGGAAATAATATACCGAGGGCTGGGGTCTTCTCCGTGATTGGCAGTTTTTAAAATCAAGATCAGAAGCTTTCCTCAAGGCTAGGCTCTAATTCAAACAGGAATTCATTCAGGGAGGTCCTACGGCCCGTTTGACACAGGTCAGATGAGGGGCATGGCTACACTTAAACCTCTGCATCGGCACGGCTGCACCGCTGTAGTACTTTAATGAAGACACTCAGAGGCTTTGTCTGCACTACAGGCCTTACAGTGGCACCACTGTAACTCTACAGCTACAGCACTGTAAGGTCTCCCGTGTAGCCGGCAGGAGAGATTTTCACCTCGAGTGACGTAATGTAATGGAGACCTCGGTGATCACACTGGATCGGTCTGGCCATAGAAGCTAGGAAATGCCATGCTCTTGCCAGCCTGCCCCACACAGAAGGAAGGCAGCTGCTTTCTGGCCTAAACCTGAGCTTCCCGGTGGCTTTCATGGCGAGGGCCAGCCCTAGCCCATTGTATTAGAGGTAACGAAGGCGAGGTAAGAGCTGCCTCCGAGAGGAAGGGGTGTAGTCACTCGGCCGGCCCTAAATGAAAGAATGTTCTTTTGGCTTATGCAATCTGGGAGTCTTGGATCCGTGATACATACACAAAGGGAAGGGCTGCGCCCTGGTTTCCTCCTGATCCCCGCCTCCCACAAACTCACCGCAGCCCCCAGAGGGCAAAGCCCTTTCAGCGCATCCTCTTTTTCAAAGGAAATTGGATTTTCAAGAGTCCTGAGCAAAGCTGAGTCTGGGAGCTTCCCAGTAATGCACGGTTCCCTGAGCCAGATTCACGCTGCATTTCCTATTTATACCCACGGATGTCAACAGTTACGGTTTGTGATTCCAGCCGCGGCCCCTTCTTGTCACAAGAGCTCATCTACCTTTTGGCTCTGAAACACCTTCAATACCTAAGCCTGCATCTCAGCATCAGGAATATTGATGTGTATTACTGAAGCCAACGTCAGGGTCCCATTGTCTCCACATACAGGGAGTAAGAGACAACCCTTGTTCCAAAGACCTTACAATCCAAATAGTCAAAGGAAACGATTTCTGTTTTGCAGATGGGGATCCGAGGGCCAGGGAAATTAAATGACTTGCACAAGAAGTCTGTAGCAAAGTTAAAAACTGAACCCAGATATTTTGAGCCCTGGTCCAGTACCCTAACCCAAAGAACTCCTTTCCTCTCATTTGGTGATCTTAGCCCTTCATCCTTTGTGCTTTTTTTGGGGGGTAGGTGGCTGTCAGCTGCCGTCCCATCTGACCCAGGTGGACTTTCAAGTTTTCAGAGCACTTGCTGCAAGAGATGCGGGGTTTGTCTCTAGGCAAAATTTCCCTTCCACCCGATCCGTGCAATGTGTTAGGTGGCAGCTGGCTGAAGTGGCTGCATGTCTATCTCTCGCCGTGAAGCACTTGAGATCATTCAGGATGAAAGCGGCCACAGAAACGGAAGATGAAGAATACTTGGAACAAAGTGGCCCAATCAAAGCGGGTCAGTTTTGAAACTTTAATTCCATTGGCAATGAGGCCCAGGCAAAATGAATGCACAATGTTCCTGTGATGAGTTTGCTAATACAGGGTTATAAAGGTTGATGTTATGGTCTTTGAAGGATATTTCAGGGAGGATGCATTGGTCCCCGGACACTTGGGTTAGCCCTTTATTTACATGTTAATGGTAAAAATCAATTTAAACTCTTTTTACAACACCTATTTTATTTGTACACATCCAAAGAGACCAGAGGGATTGGAAACCGCCTTAGGACCTGCAATTTGCCAGCCCTTCTAATTCTCAAACCTTAGGATGCAGCCAAAAACCCCTCCAGCTGTGTCCAATAGGTTCACCGCTAGCCACATATGGCTAATAGGCTATTGAATTGTGGCTAATGCATGTGGCTTTTTTATAATGTGACTAATAAGAACAATTCAAAACTACAAGTGTGGCTAGCACCGAATTTCTATTGGACACCGCTGAGCCTAAACCCTCTTCCAAGGGAAGAAGAATCGCCCACCTGCCAGGGCCAGAGGGGTGGGGGAGATCAGGCACTTTAATGCCAAACCTCTCAATCTGAAGTGTGGACAAGCCCTTTGCTAGCCAGGTGAGAAGGGCCTTCGCCATTCTAGGCTGTCAGGGGAGGGAGCAGATGAGAGGAGGCAGAACATTTCTGACCCTCTCCTGCCGCCTAGAGTTCACGGCAGGCTTCAGAGAGAGATCTCGGGCTAATCAAACCAGAGTCTTGAAGGCCCAATCCCATCCCAGCTACTCACGCGGGGCCGTGGGAGGCAGCTCCCAGCTGGTCCTATCTATGGAGTAATGCCCAGAGGGGCCGTGGGTGGGAGGAGGGGGAGCCACTGGGAAACCGACCACGGCTGCCCAATAAAAGTCTCCATGGGCGGCGACCGCTCAGCTGCCGGCCCCGGAGTTGCTGAACTTTAGGGCTGGTGATCCGCCCGAGAGGCACCCGTCGTGCGCCCTAGCGCGCTGCGCCCCAGGGGCTCCCCAAGGCGGAGGCGCACGGAGGCCCAGGTGCGCGCTGCGCTCTCTGCCAGCGACGGGGGCCGAGCTCCCTTCTCTAGCCGGGGCATCTCCCTCCGTGCGCCCCACGCCTAGGCGCTAATCTCTTCCCCCCCCCCTCCTCCTCACCCCCAGCGCCCGCCCCCCTCCCCGGGACTCCACGGAGCGTCCCCGGCAGCCGCAGGTCCCGGGCGCCCCCCCGCGTCCCGCTCAGAGGGGGCAGGAGGGGTGATGGTCGGCTCCGCTCAGGTCCAAGTGGCTGGAAGGTGAATCCGCCTCCATTTCCGCCTGGCGACGGAGCCCTGCCCACCGCAGGGAGCCGAGGGAACCGGCGCGCCGCCACTCCGGGCGCAGCAGGGCGACGGGACGCCTGCAAAATGGTCAGCTCCGCCGGGGAGATTGCCGTGGTCGCGCTGGGTAGGTCGAGCCCCTTGGTCCCGTGCGCCTCTCCCAGCCTTTGTTCTCACTTTTTTTGTCCCTTCCCTTCTCCCTCGGTCACTTTATCTCCCGCTTTCCCTCTCTTTCATTCCCCACTCGGTCTGGTTCTTTTCCTTCCCCCTTCCCTCTTCCAGCTCCCCCGCCGGCTCGCTTCTTTCCAAAGTCCCTTTCTCAGGTGGCATGCTCCGCTCCAACCTGTTCCTCCTTTGGGCTTTTTCTCGGGTTCCCATGGAAAGAGAACTCTGACCCCAGCCTAGCCAACTGCTGCTCCTTTAAGGGGTGGCGGTGGCGGGAGGATTAAATGAATCAAGGGGATTTGGGGGTTAATTATATAAACAGGAGCACAAAATTAAAACTTTGCTGGGGGTGGGAGGAGAACCCAAGAGTTAGGGGTATTCTCATTTGTAGAGTTTTGGAGGGGTTCCCCCTCCAAACCCCAGAACTGCTGAGAGATGGAATATGGTCCTTGCTAATCACTCATCTATGAGATGTAACTTTTCTCCTCCAGCTACATTTCCCCTACTTCTCCCCCCATTCAGAGCCCCAAACATTGATGTCTACTGTGCAAGGGGTCTCTCTCCTTGAGGGCTTGTAAGAGAGTCTTTTCCCAATTGTTTTCTGAATAAGGAGACTGGAATGTCTGAATAAGGAGACTGGTGACTCTTCTCCCCCCCCCCCCCCCCCCGGAGTTTGTCAGTTGGCTGAGAATTTAACAACACAAATACCTTTAGGTATCTTTTGCTTGCCTATTTATCTCCTGTGCAGCTTGCCTCTGGGATGTTTGCTCTCCGTGGGGTCTGGTTGGCACTACATGATTAGCAATGTTAGTTTAAAATTTAAAATAGGTGTGTAACAAGCACTGGGCAGCTTAAAGCAAGATCATGACACAATGGTGTGTGTGTGTGTGTGTGTGTCATGAGAGAAGAGTTTTGTTACATATTGAACATAGGTGGTGGTGGTTCTGCTTTGAGCAGGGGGTTGGCCTAGATGGCTTCTTGGGGTCTCTTCCAACCCTGATATTCTACGAACTGGCGTATGTGTTTGCTATTGCATTGGAAAATGTATGTTTATTCCCCTTGTAACTGAAAGAGAACCCCTGTGAAAAGTGGAAAATTAAGGTCCTGTAAAGGGTTAACCAAATGAGCATTTACACTGTACAAGGAGGTCCTAGAAGACCCCAAAGCCTGATCCTGCTCTTTGTTAGACTAGCGTCAATTGGGATTAGCTCTGTTTAAATCAGTAGAGTTACACTGGTATAACAACTCTGAACAGAATTGAGCCCAATGGATGTTCTGGCCCTAGTCAGTGGGAGCTCTGGGCATGGGTGCTTTCAACATGATACTCTGAAAGGGGGGAAGGGATCAGATTTTAATACCTGGATCTGTGTTCTTTGGATGGGCCCAGTCTTACTGAGGGTGAGTGTTCAGTGGCTTGCCTACAAAGGTGAAACAGAGGAAATGCACTGGTCGGCTGGTCCCTACAGCTCAAGAACATTGCACGGTAAAGCTAATGGAGTGGGTATGTCCCCTTAGCAGCAACTGCCTCCTGAGCAGATTGGGTGCCTTCAGATGTCTTCACAGCTATTGCACCTGCCCTCCTCTGCTTCGGGTCTTTGAAGGCTGGGTGTAGAATATGTGCCTAGAAATCCCCAAAGCCTGGAAACCAAGCTCTGGGCTGAGTGCATCTGTCCACTTCTCTCCCGAGTGGGCCTGCCAGCTCTGTGACTCCCTGGCTGCTACAGGGAAGGTATTGTCATGAAAATCGCTGATTTCACACTGGGAAGAACTTTTCACGGAGCTGCTGCAGTTTACTTCTTTCTAGAAACACTGTGCTTGTTGGGAGCGCAAATCACTTTGTTGCTCTGCCAAGGAGAGAGGGGTTCCTTCCTGTTTGTATTTCCCTGGCACTCCAGAGCCCTAGTCGTGAGCCAGAAACCCGGCTATGCTAGGCGCTGTACAAACATTGCCTCCGTTTTCTGAGCTGCATTGGGGTTTTACAGCTTCCTTGCACTAGTGTAAATTGTGAATAACTCGTTGAGGTCAGTGAGGAAAATCTGGATCAGAAGCCTCTATGGCTGCTGTGTCGGATTTTGATATCCCTTTTTTACCATGGTGTAAATCTGGAATAATTCCAGCCCCTTTTGTTTTATTTCTGTGTAACTGAGACATGTCTACAGGAGGGATTTTTGTACCAGGGTAGCTATATCTGCGCAAAATCTTTGCGGGGGAAGCCACATCAGTGCCCCGAGTCTTCACCAGTGCGTACAAGTTCTGAGTGCAGCTCTGTGGAGAGCTGCATCTGCACAGAATGTGTCTTTGCTTTGATTTTGAAAGAAAGATCGCTAAGTGGTAAAAGTGGGGCCTGATTTTTTTTCCTTGAGCTGTTGTAGGTCAGCAGTAATGGATTTCAGCATAGCAGCCGTGATAGTCTGTATCCGCAAACAGAACGAGGAGTACTTGTGGCACTTCAGGGACTAACAAATTTATTTATATAATACATTTGTTAGTCTCTAAGGTGCCACAAGCAGTAATGGAGTAACTCCTGACTTATACAAGGTTGAGAGAGAAGAATTAGGACTGCTGTTTTGAGCCTGCATGCCAGTTCTGGCAAGTACTAAACTTAAACTGAGCTCAGTTAAAATTCTGGGTGCGCGATGGGGTCATTTTGCTTTCTTCTGAAGAATTGAGGATTGCCTTGATGGGCCAGCAGTTTGATCCAGGCTGCCAAATGATGTGTAGGTCGGGGCTGATTATTCAGAGGTGTTGATCACTGGCAGCTCCTGTTTGCATCAGTAGGAGCTGCAGGTGCTCCCCACTTCTGGAAACCTGTCCCTAGGTAGCGGTCCACCTCTCTAAGTCCGTTCTCTTGGCTTTGCATGTTTTTATAAGGTACATTGTGTAAGGATGGAAATTCAGACCAGCCATCTGTGCAATTGATCGTTAGATCGTGGTGGTCTTGTAGCAAGGAAAGTCATCTAATGAATAACTTTCTTTAAAAGTGGAAGAGGGTGGTGGTCTTAGAATCTCATTGGTCTGAATTTCCTAGCCAGAGAAACTCTGTTGTTTCTATTAAAAGGGACCGTGAACTCTTCTGGCTCAAATAGAAGCACTTGATTCAGCCCAATGTGACTGTAAAAGACACCCCATAATCATTGTCTGTCGAGCATGGATTGTCTCTGCTTGTGGTTGGCCAGGAATTTCCTCTGCACCTGCTCTGTAAAGCTGGGGTCTCCCTAAATGTGTTAGCGTTCATTTATCATTCCTAATTACAGCTGCGGCAAATGGGGCTGTGCTCTCCTGAGCTGAAAAGTTAAAAATAGAAGAGAAGTTAAAAAGAAAATGAAAGTAAAGTAAGTTTACTTGCATCCCAATGCACGGTTAGCAGGATTGTCCTTACGGAGACGAAGGCTGCGTCGCAGAGTGGCAGGCCTAGCGATCACCCTGTTGGCGTGTATCGCGCAATGGAACTTCAGAGAGGTGCTGGCAGTTAACTGGATAGCCTAGAAGCTGAGGAGCACTCCGAATTCATCTTTTACCTGTAGTCCTAATTGCAAAACAGTATTCCATCTCCCCCCGAGCTCAGTTAGAGCTCAGTCTTATGAGGTTCTGCGCAGCCTCCCGCAATTGAGATAGGAAATGCAGGGTAGTCCGCGTCCTGCATGAGGGAACCCTGGCTAAGCTATGGAAAGATGGGCTGTTTCAACAGGAACTTGAACGGTTTGTTTACCAGGGTATTATATGCAAAGTATTTGAGTTCTCTGGGGAACTTTGAGCAGGCGGAATGTCATTCTTCACATTACAGTCTGGCTAGGATAGAGGCTTCCACACGCCTGCTCTTGTGAACAGGGCTCTTGGTTCCTTTGGACACCAAAGAGAGCCTTGTACTGCAAGTTTGTGTCTGAGGGAGAGACTTTGTGTGCGGAATAGGGCTTGGGTGCTACAATTAGAATTGTCTGTGATTCACAGCATTCATTCTAGTCCCAAATGCCTCTGTCTGCTATATTCTTATAGCAAAACATGTTCCTGCTCAAAAATGAGACCACTCACGGAGTCTGACTCATTAGGTGGTCCAGAGACGTCTACATAGAGCACATCAAGGGACACTGTCCGTCCTAAGATGAGTAAACAAGATCGCCAGTCAGGAAATAACCCACTTTGTTCCCTGACGAACCCAGGGATACACCCTGCCCTGGTACCTATTCACTATAACAACACTGACTTAGATGCTAAATACATTCTGTGGGTGGCATACCCGAGACCACTTATTCCCTGATGCTTTCAAAACTCCAGCACTCCCATCTGGATCTTTGCTGGTTATGTGCTATGCATGTATCTTGTCAACCTTCTAACCGATACTTGTAATATTAGCTTTAATAAAATTGATATTTTGTATACAGCCTTATATTTTATTGTCCTCCTCCTTCATTGATGGACACATAATATAGCCATTGCAGCATGAGAGAGCTTTCATGAGTGGTAACAGCTAATTGAGACCCTATCATTTCTTATGTATCACTGGGATTATGTTTTCTGATATGTTACTTTGCACTTTATCTACACTGACTTTCATCTGCTATTTTTGTTGCCCAGTTCTGCGAGATCCCTCTGTAACTCTTTACTCAAGATAGTTAAGTCCAAAACAGTGTGACTTTTTTTTTTTTTTTATCCTCTGCAAACTTTTTGCCACTTCGTCGTTTACTCTTTTTCCTGATCCCTTATGAACAGTACTGGTCCCAGTACAGATACCTGAGGGACTTTGCCTCCACTCTGCCGTAATCCTTCTATATTTTTCACCCTCTCACTTAATGTTTATGGAAGAATCAATTTTGTACTGTCACCAATACTGCTATTTAATGAAACCTAGTAACTAAAATTATGGCACCAACGCACTGCTGTGCAAATGCCTGTAACTGGTTTCTTTTACTGTGGTGTATACTAATAACTGAACAGTGCACTTTCCAATAAGTAATCTGTACTTCCTTAGATTTAAGACCCAACAGACACTTGGCTTCAGTCCCTTCTGGGTTGTTTGCTCAGCCACTCCTTGCTTGCAGGGATGGTCTTTGATGGATTGCTAAGTAGGACTGCCACTCAGACTCTTAATTCATTGCAGGGCAGATTTAATTTAATGAGGGGTTGTTGTCTGCTTATAATTAAAAGGCCAGGATGTTAATATCATGTTCCTTTACATGGGAACAGTAAACATGTTGGGATGACAGTGTCTCTAGACTGTATCTGCATCTTCATCTTGAATTGGAGACACAAGGTCTGGTCCAATTTCCATTGAAGTCAGTTGAAATACTCCTGGGCCTGGAATCCCCAGAGGTATTTTGGCTCCTAACTCCCATTGAAATGTAGGGCAGTTAGGAGTCCTGTTTAAAATAGCATGATTTCAGTGGGATTTAAACTGGACTCCTAGGGTTTTGTGCTCATCTGCTCAAGAGTGAATTTCATGCTGTCACACTAAAGTTAATATAGATGGGCTAATGTTTGAATAAGTCACCCTTAACAAGAGTCAGTGAAATATGAAGTAAGAATTGGAGAAAGAGCTGTCTTCTTTTTTTTTTTGGTCCCCTGTTAAGTGAGCTGCCTGGATACATAGATTTATTACTAACCAAGTATACTTTTAGAGCACCCTTTGCTTCAAAGGATCCTAAAGCCCTTTACAAATGCCTTGTACACAGCAACACTGAATTGCAGCCACCTCTGGGGTGGAGTGCAGCAATTGTCTGGCAATGTTGTGCAGTCTTGAAAAGGATGCAAAGAGTCCTTTATTAACCCTGGTGGAGCAGGAAGGATTTCTTGTCAGTTTCCCAGAGAGCTTTCCTATCAAATATGGGGCCAAATTCAGCACAGAGCTGGAGCGGAAGGAATTCAGTGCATCAAAACAACTTTCAAAAAGGTGTAGTCTGGGGTTTGTTCTAGGAATGGGGGGGTTCCATAGGGAAGACTGCATTGGGCACATCTTTTCAAACCCATCACTGCTTGCAAGATTTCCCTGTGACTGGTCTAACATGGACTGCATCACTGCTGTTTTATATAGGGTTGCTCAAAGGCTAATATTTCCTGTTCTCTCTCATAACGTTTCCCTTAATAAATAAAAGGGTTTGGAGTCCTCGGAGTCTCTCTCTGGGCCACCACACAATGAACATGTGTGAATCTTCTCTCAGAACTGTTAGGCGAAGACCAATTCCCACACACGGTGGTGATCCCGAAATAGCTTTGCTAGCACAGACCCTGTGTGCAGCATGGGGATGGCGGAGTCAGCTTGGGATTCAGCAGTGCTGCAAACCACAAGCTACCGAAGGGAGCTCACTAAGTCCAGTGCGAGAGGTCTTGTCCATGGCCGGTCAGCACTCTGCTTGGTGTGGCAGAAGGTTGGCTAGATTGGACCTGTGCTTGGTAATGCTAAGGCTTTGAGTGGGTTGACCCAAGGGAACCAACCACCAGTGTAGGAATAATCCACTGTTCCCCAGTTACGCACCCCCCATCTGTGCTTGATAAACAGAGGAGATGTTACAGTTCTCAGCTTAGGAGCCTGGCTTGGCCACTGTAACAGACTCGTATCCTGCGTGGATCAGGACGTATTATGCACTGACCAATAGAGCTGTTCCCACCCCTGCTCTGCTCCTGCTGTGTTTTCTTCCTGTTTTCCTTCTCCCCTTTGCTGCTCTACTTCTCACAATCCCAGTCCATCTCCTCTTTCCCCCCCCCCCCTTCGCAACCACCACCTCTTTCCTGCCATGACCTCTTTCCTCCGCCCCTGGCCTTCTCCTATATCCTCTGATCCCTTCTTGTCTTAAACAATGGGCCCAATTTTCAAAACCACCCAAGCTGTATTCCCTGCTGTATTACAGACCCTTCCTGCTGCAACAGCAAAAGGGGTTTTCCCCTTGCTGTAGGTAATCCACCTCTCCAGGAGGCAGTAGCTCAACCGAAGAATTCTTTCATCAACAATGCTGTCTACACTGGGACTTAAGTCGGCTTAACTATCTCTTTCTCAGGGGTGCATTTTTCACACCCGTGTGTGTGGTGTAGCTAGGTTGACCTAAGTTTCTAGTGTAGAGCAGCCCCGAGGAACTTCTTTGGGCCTTCAGCTTAGTTTGGTTGTGCAGGGACCCTTGTAAATCGTTCCATAAGTGATAGGTTGGGCTATTCATTTGCACTCCATTAAAATGGAAAATAAGTGAATGCAAATGGGGAACCTCCTTTGTGCAACCAATGACAGATCAGTCTTAACGTGGGTTTCCTCCTAGAGCCCTTAAGCAATGACTTCCGGGGAAGGTGACCGACCCTAGTGCACATCTAGCTCAGAACGGATGTTCTGATGGTCTCACCACATGGACAGTGGTCTCAATATATCCCTAATAGCCATGCATCTGTGACCTCTACTTCTTGCAGGTCATCAGCGAGGACCTCTCCCTTCAGGACCAGAAACACTGGTGAAGTTACTCCTTTGGCTCAAGTTGCAGAGATTTATAACTTTTTGAAGTTGTAGGTCCCGGGTTCAATCCTCACGAGCAACCAGTAGGGAGGGGTTGGCATTATAAAACTCAGTCTTTGTCTAGGGAAAGCTGCAGATTTTCCGAGAACATTAAGAGTGTTGGGTAACCAGATCCCATTTGAATTGAATATCCCATTAGGCTGCTTTGAAAAGCCTGACCTTGATACTTTCAACTTTTCTATCTAATGCCGATGTCCTATCTAGGTGACTCTGCATGGGAATGTGTGATGTTGCCCCAGTAGACTGCATTACAGCTCCCCCATTGCAAGCACCTAAATTCACTACCTTAGCTGCCGTGTTGTCGCTGATGTTAGCCACAGTTTGCTCTTCTAGGTAACCTAAACCTGTATTTAGTCAGCTGTCAGACCTCGCTTGTGTGAATCGCTGACCGCAAGCAATCACAGGGTGACTGAACCTAGGCAGGCTGTGGTTAGTGAACGTAAGCTTTCGGATCCTGAGAGGATAAAAACCTGACTTGTGGGAGGAAGTGGAAAAGTCCATCCTTTAATGAGAAACAGGAGCCTGTGGCCCAAGGTAATGGAATTCCTGGCAGGTCCTTTATTTGAAATCCTGGATGAGGTGTGTTTATATCTCTGGTTACCAAGAGGGATTTGGCATCAATATGGTTAACAAGAATGCCGAGAAGAGTGCTAAGCTTGTGCTGTCTGCCTTTGTATATTTTCAGCAAGGTGTTGCTCCAAAGCAGTGTGTTATGGCCTGATCCAGCATAGCACACGCTTAACTTTAAGCACTCATTGACTTCAGTGCGACTTGGGTCATATTTTCTAAACCTCTTCTTTTTGTTGCACATGCCTATCAGGAAAAGCTGAAAGAATTGGCCAGTTTAGTCTGGAAAAGAAGACTGGGGCTGGGGAGATGTGATATTTCTTCAAATATGTGAAAGGTTGTTATGAAAAGGACTGTGATCAATTGTTCTCCATGTCCATTGGGTGTAGGACAAGAAATAATTGTCTTAGTTTGCAGCAAGGGCGATTTAGATGGGATATTTAGGAAAAAATCATTAAGGATAGATAAGCAGTGGAATAGGGAAGTTGTGGAATCTCCATTATCCGAGGCTGTTATAACAGGTTCGACAAATACCTGTCAGGGATGGTCTAGGTATAATTGGTCCTGCCTCAGTGCATTGAACTAATTGACCTCTTTAGGTCTCCTCTACCCCTACATTTCTGATTCTACACAAGACAATTTGATAGAACCTGCCACTATCAAGCCAGATAAGTTAAAAGTCCAAATTTCCACCTCTAACCATTCCCCACTTTTCCAAACCTCCTCAGTTTTCCAGCAGCTGGGGGGTGGAAAGATGAGCTTTGGGACATACCTCGAAAGTAATCCTGGTGGGGCTGTTTCAGACAAAGAGGGGTAGAGAATTCCAAAGCTGCAGAAAATCTCCCACCAGTAGCCCCCTCTTGACATTGAATGGAATCAAGAGATGAGAAAGTCAAAGCTGTTAAAAGGAAATATATTTTTTCTGAAGGGGGTAGACTGTGGAACTCCTTGCCACAGGATGTTGTGAAGGGCAAGACTGAATTTTGCTGAAGAGGGACTGGGCAATAATATGGATAACAAGAATGTCAAGAATCAGAATAGTGCTAAAGGAAGAGTTTTGAAACTTCCTGCATTGGGATTGAAACTAATCTTTGTCACCTAGTGATTTGGACAAGACCACATCTTCCTGCTGTGGAATGTCTAGCCCTTCCCTCTGCAGCAACTGGTGCTGGCCACTCTCAGAAATGGGATATTGTACTGGATGGATTATAAACCCAATCTGATTTAGCAATCCCTATGTTCCTACAATCAAAAAGGGCTATAACCCCACCTAATTAAAGAGCTGGAGAGAGAAAGTAGGTGAGATAATATCTTTTATTGGATCAGTGTCTGTTGGTGAAAGAGACAAGCTTTCTGGCTACTCAGAGCTGCTTTTCAGTTAAGCTCTCCCACTGTGTAGAGCTCGTGTCTTTCTCCAACAGAAGGTGGACCAATAAGAGATTCCCTCTCCCACCTGATCTCTCTAATATCCTGGGACCAACATGCAGATACATACAAGAACACTGCAAACAGTAATTAAAGAGCGGTGAATGTCAGTGATTCAAGACATTGCATGTTTAACATCAATTGTTTTTGCTGGGTGGGTATATTCAGCAACCTTACAAAACTCCACAGAGAGAAGCATCTGTCTGAACTAGGTGGGAGGATCAATTTTTAACAGTTCCAGCACTGGATATAGCACACACTTTTTGTCCCTTTATATTTCTTCATGGGAGTTAAAGCCCAGCTGAGAGAACCCCTCTCTCTCTTTCCAGGAGATCCAATCTGTATGCCAGTTTGAAGCTGAGGGACGTTTAAAATGTTCTGCTCTACAGTCTGCATCTGCTGGTGGCATCTCTATCGGTCACCGCTTGGCTTAGCGCAGGGTTTCTCAAACTAGGGGTGGTGACCCCCGGGGGGTTGCCGAGCGCTCCCCGGGGGGTTGCGAGCTCCTGCCGCCGCAACTCGCGGCGACTGGGGCTGGGGCGTAGCTGGCAGCCCGCCCGTGGTGGGCAGGCTGCCGGCTGCGCCCCGGCTCCCAGTCCCCACAGTGGGTGGGCTCCTGGCTGCACCCGGCAGGCCGTCCGCGGCGGAGACTGGGGGCCAGCGCGCAGCCGGGAGCCCGCCCACAGCGGGGACTGGGGCACACACGGCAGCCCGCCCGCAGCGGGGACTGGGGGCCGGGGCGCACACGGCAGCCCGCCCGCAGCGGGGACTGGGGGCCGGGGCGCACACGGCAGCCCGCCCGCAGCGGGGACTGGGGGCCGGGGCGCACACGGCAGCCCGCCCGCAGCGGGGACTGGGGGCCGGGGCGCACACGGCAGCCCGCCCGCAGCGGGGACTGGGGGCCGGGGTGCAGGGGGGTCCGCGCATGTTTGTTTTGTTTTTTAAAAAACAACTGGTTGATTAAACTAGTGCAAAAAAAAATTTGGCAGCTTTTCGGTGGAGGGGTCGCCCCTCCCCCGCCGGAGCACAAAAAGGGGTCGCGGTCTCAACCAGTTTGAGAACCGCTGGCTTAGCGTGAGAGTGACTTGTGGAGGTGTTGGTGTATGAGCTAGTGACAGCTTTGAGTGGTAGGCATGTTAGTCTGTATCCACAAAAAGAATGAGGAGTACTTGTGGCATCTGATGAAGGGGTTTTAGTCCAGGAAAACTTATGCCCAAATAAATTTGCTGGTCTCTAAGGTGTCACAAGCACTCCTCGTTCTATGAGCTAGTGTTCTCTCTTGTGCAACTCCATGAAAGTTGCACCGGGGTGAATTTGGCCCAATATGTCAAAACATAAGCACTTCCCCAAGTCTAAAAGCAGAATCTATTGGGAAGCAAATCATGCAAAGGTGGTGCTGGAAAGGTTCCCAGCTGGGTTTGGATATGCTGCTTGTTAGCACTCTGTGTGCTGTCACCAGGAAGTCCAGCAGGGTGTTGCATCTAGCTGAATGCTGGGGAAATGCCAGCATTCCAAGGGCCATACTTTTAAACAAACGTGTGTAACTTTAGGAGGCAGGGTGAGTTGCCCTTATCCTCCTACAATTGTTCTTGGAATCTCTGCTTCTGTTTTTGTGGGTGCAAGGTAGCTCCAATCTCAACTCGGCAGCTGAATATTCATTACTGGGCACCTGTTTGCAACGTTCCCGGTTTATCTGAGTTGTGTTTTTCACTGCAGACATAGTACTCTGCTAGTGAGATTGGTCTCTTTGAATGAGCATGAGGCATTGAATGGTTTCTGGTGAGAGTCTTTGTGGGTTTGACCCCAAGTCAGCAGAACTAGCTGGCTTCGGCTGAGTGCTGGTTTAGGTTTGGGGTTTGTTTTGACCCAAGACTCAGGAGGGAGGAGTTTAAATACTACATGAACTGAAATCAAGAAAAGGTTAGAGTCCTGGAGACTGGAAATGGTTGAGTTTCACATGGCCCTGCTTAATTAGGGTGCCATACCAGGACTTCCAATCTGAATCCTTCCAAATTTCAGGAAGGGATATTTGCATCCCGATGTCTGGATCCCAGCTTGCTGTCGGGACCTTATTTCCAAGAGAGAATAAAAGTCCGTTCCAATGCTTTTTTTTGTTTTTTAATTTCAAAAACAAAAATTTCCCCAGGGTGGGTTGTTCTCGCAAGAAGACCCATCTCCTGATCATTTGAGATTCCCTACTGAACCTTGTGCCAGACAAGCTGATCTGGTGAAATAGCCATCATTTCAGACTGAAGTCTCAAGGCAAAAGCTCTAAAATCATGTAAGCCATCCAAATGGAAGCCCTCTTCATCCTCTGGCCTGTGATATGCAGGAAGTCAGACTTGATCTGATGGTCCCTTCTGGTTTACATTTGGTGGGTCTAACCAGCAGTTCAGCCTGAACAAAATCTGGCTCAATCCCCAGCTCAATGACCCATCTTATTAGAGCAATGAAACCTGCCTTTGCATTTCCACTGTGCCTGAAGGTCCAGAAAGTTGAATCTAAACTAATCCCAATTGTTTTCTGGATTTGCTATTAGTTTTGCTTCTGGTGGTCAATTTCTTTCTCCTAACTCTCAACATGGAAAAAGAATGACCTTCAGAAATGTCTAGTGTGTAGCTTCCCCCCTCCCCCAGCGCTTTAAATCCTCTTAAAACTAGGATTGTGTAGAATCCTTCCTTTACATTCAGACCCATATGGCTCTGTAGGCGTCTTGTTAGTGCTTACCTTGTTACCACCACTTTGCTTTTCTGGGGCACATTTTATTCATTGTTTACAACTGGTAACACAATGAACTGGAACTCTATTTATCTCAACAGAATTGAGGAGTGTGGAATTCCTGCAATACACCAGGTTTCAAATCAAGGGCTATCTCATTTAGATGGGAATCTTTAGATAAGAGAGTTTACAGTACACACAAGTCTTTGCATTTGGATAGATGAGCCCCTGGTTGGAACAGGGAACTGGGAGTCAGGACTCCTGGGTCCTTTTCCTGGTTCTGTAACTGACTGGTCCGTTGACCACAATGGTCAGTGGATCAAACCCTAGCTGCGTGACCTTAAGCAAGTTATTTAACCTCTGCGTGTCCTCTTCCTAATCTCTACCTGGGTATAACAATCCCACGGCAGGGTACTGAGATTTAATATTTGTAAACGTGCTTTGAGATCTGAGGATGAAAGTTTCCATGGATGTTCAAAGTATTATTGCTGCTCCTGCTACTGTAAGTTTTGTTGGGAAAATAGTTCCATCCATCGATACAATATATACACACACCTGATTTATACATGTATTCTATATCTAAGGACATAAACTTGGATATCTTGTGTGTATGTTTGTATAGTTAAGGATGACCCTTTCTGGCTTTAAAATGTATGGATATGTCCCAAAAGCTGTTACTTCCTTTTAAAACCTATATGCCTCTTGCATCTTTGACTCCGCCCCTGTAGTTAGAAACGGAAAGATCTTCCGTGTGTCTCTCGACTGTTAAATCAATTGGTTGCTTGTTGTGTTCTATTGTTTCTGACCTGTATTTAAATTTTTTTCCCTAGGTATTTTGCTAGCTGTGTGCCATGCCTTGGAGAACACAACATCTGCCTTGACTGGTAAGTTCACTGATGTAATATATCCACCTTAGACCTTTCATAGTAATTTCAACTGTATCCAGAGCTCTGCACAGTTGTGTCTGAATTAGCTCTCTCAGCCACTCCTGCTGGCTTTCACAATCCTACCCAGTGGTCCCCACACATGTTCTCATCATGCCTGTACTATGTTTCCTGGCCCTCTTCTAGAGTCCTCCAGTTCAGATGGCACCTTCCCCAGCTCAGATGTTTGGAAAATGAGTTCTCCATGGGGGTTGAGATCTGTGCTTGAAAGTCAAAAAAAAAAAAAAAAAAGCTAAACTCAGAAAAGTTTAGTGGGTATCTTACTGCATGTAACGCTGACCTCTTCACCAGGGTGTAACTTGATTCTCATTTAATGTCCTACCTTCAGTATATTAATCTTGGCCATGTTAATAAGTGGATAGATCACATGCGATTTGGTAGGGCTGGTTTAAGAGAACCATGTGAAAGAGAGGTCACTTCTTTCATCCGCCTGTCGTTCCATCCTATTGAGCATGAAGCCAGGGGGAGAGCAGTAGAGGAGAGTTCACTTTCGTCTGTGTGCTGCTTATCCAGCCCATAAACGTCTTGTCTTCCAGCCTGTTGTTGGCCATTTAAAATAACCAACAGACAGAATAGACCCTTCCTGTGTCCTGGCTCATAACAGAGTGCCGGCTTGCGGTGTAGTGAAATAGGGTCTTCTCCAGGTTTATACCCATCAGCAAACAATGCTGTTGCTAGCTCTTTGGGGTCGTCTGTGATGTGTTTGTACAACATGCCACACAATCCCAGCTGAGGCTTTTGATTGTTATTGGAGTGTTAATTACAGGTCCATGCAGCACCTGGCTGATCAGTGTGGATGGCATGCTAGTAGCCATACGTGTAAATGATCCCCCTCAGGATGTGGCCTTGTTCCATGATATCTGTGAATGGAATGGTGCAAATTGGGTTATTACCTTCTTTTCCATGAATGCATCTTTTAGTGGACTGGCGTGTGTGTGTGTGTGTGTGTGTGTGTGTGTGTGTGGAACATGACTACCCTCTGCTGGATGGAATCAGATCTGCTCAACTGCATGTCATAGTCCTTATACTGCTAACAGTACTTCATAGTTCAAGCATTAAGTGCCTGGGTCTATATTGGATTTGTTAGATTTACACACTGAAAAATGCTTAGGAACTGCTAGTGCCATTCAGTCGCAGCCCTTAGCATGGCTCATTCTGGCCCCGAAAGGGACTGAGCTGTCAAGTTCATATCTGGGTCTGAACTTCCTCCAAGTTCTGGTGGAGAGTTGGATCTCTGTCCATTACTGCCTAGTAGACCAGGATAACCAGTATGTGGGAGAAGTGCTGCGAGCTGCGGATGTGATTGGTTGCACACACGCAATGGAGTTCTTGGGAATGTGATATTTTTTTTTGCAACACCTACTTTGCCTTGCAAATAGGTGGAACATAGGCCAACCAGACACCAATCCCTGTGTGTGAGATACTATTGCTAAACAACTGCCTTTCCAAATTATCGACAACTTCTCCATTCCATTCCCGGCCTGTCTTTTCTCCCAACAGCCTCTGATGTTGGGCTAAAATTAGAACGCTTATCTCTCTTGTGCAGGTATGTGTTACCTGCTCCGGAATTGCTGTGCCCTAGATACTAAATGCATTATTCTCCTTGGACTTGCTTCATTTTTATCACCTTGACTTCAATGGCGTTGACCTCGATTTTATACTGGTGAGAGGAGCATCCAGCCCTATGTCGCTAAAGTCCTCTTACCTCTCAGCTTAGTTTCATCTTGTGAATTTGGAAAGGAAGCGTTTGGTGCCGGTTCCGTTGGTTGAATAAACCGCTTCTTTGATTCCACCCGGGCGGAATGGCCCAGGGATGAGACTGAGCTATGGCTTTAGAATGGGGGGGCTGTCCAACCCAAATCAAAACTACACCTGTGGTTTTTCTGTCTGGTTGTAATCATTGGTCCTTCACACTTCTTTGGTTGTACACATGGGCTCTTCCTTTCCCTTTGCAGGGTCCTGCAATTCAGATGGATGAGGAAGGAGAGAACTTTCTGTTTAGATGTTTGAGTCCAATATTGCTCGTGTTCCCACATGAGTCCCATCCTCCTGTTGTCTTGATCCCGCACCCATCAAAGTTGGGGCAAAACTCCCCTTTTAAACACTTTAGGCCAGGTGCCTCTCTTGTTGTTGTGTGTGTACTGGATGTTTCTTGGGGCCACTAGGCACTACCATGAGGCACGTAATATGTAATTTGGTACAGAGATTCAAGGATCACCTATCTCTGAAGGACCATTCACAATTATGGGCTCTGTTTTAGCCAGTAGCACCTTAATACTCAAGTGCAAAGGGTGGACTTTAGCTCTGAGAGGTCACACCAGATGCAAGACGAGGTGATCTTTTGTTGTAAAAGATTCCCCTCCCCCTCACCATTTGTGATGACCTCATTCTAATCACTAGGGAGTCCTGTCTGGGTGTATGTGTCTGGTTTTTTTTTTTCCCCCCCCGTTTATGGTTCACCTGAGTTCCCTAAGGGGGACTTGAGGAACTGTGAAAGCCTTTGGAGTCAATAATGGCACAGAGATCAAAGCCCAGATCTAACTTGAGAGGTAGTTTCTGGACTCGCTTGTGCGTGTCTGGTAATCGAAGTCCCAGCCTTCTCTAACGAAGCTGGGGGGTGCAGGAGTGGTGAGGGAGGAGATCTCATAGCTGTTGGAGTCATTCTCTTCTACACAATATCTAGGATCCTGCAGGAGATCTCTGACTGAATAAGCTGATTTTGTTTCTGGTGTTAGGATTGTGTAGATTTTCATATGGAGGGGAAGCAGTTGACCCCAAAAGAGACCAGCCATCCACAGATCTTCCCTGCCTGTGATTTGAAGCCGACTCCAAAAATTACCATCTAACAAAACAACCGAGAGCGCCCCTTAAAGTTTGCAACAGTTTGGTGTAGTGAGAACAGGGGGGCTGGTAGGGAGCCAGCAGACCTGGGTGCTATTCCTGGGGTGAGTCACCATGTCTCTGGGCCTCTTTGTCATCCTACCTTGTCTGTCCTATCAGCTTCTTGGTGCAGTGTCTGTATAGCACCTAGCACAGCAGGGCTCTGATCTTAGTAGGGGCTTCTGGGTGCTGCTGTGATCAGAGTAACAATTTAACTTGGGGAAATGCCCTTTGACGCAGTGGCGGTGTTTGGTCAGAACGGGAGATAGACAGGCCATGGGGGGGGGGGGTCAATTCTGTAGGCTTGAAATTGAGTCCTCTCTTATGGAGGCTTCCTTGCGAGGATGGAGAGCATTGTACTTGGGATCCCAAGTGACTTAAGGTACGTCTACATAGCCAGTGGCCCTCCCAGCCCAGATCAACAGTGATGCCCATGGCTCATCCGTGCCAAGTCGCTTTTGAAAATGGGACTTGCCCTCCTATGTCACTTAAGTGCTTTTGAAAATTCCACCCCGAATCGTTCAACGCTGCTACGATCTCCAGGGAATGCAGTAGGGGAAAGGATTTTGTACCTTCCCTGCCCTATTAACTCGGACGTAGCTTATTTAAAATGGAAGGAATCTTAAAAATCCCAACCTGCTTGCTTGTCGTCGAAGTCTGAATGTGGACACCCAGAACAGGCTGGTCAGTTTCACCTGGGGGACACTCAGTTTCTAGTCCACTTTTCTTACTTGCACTATACCAGGTCTGCAATGTTGAGCTGAAAATGCTGCAGGGGACGGTTTGGTTTTAAAACAAATGTTGCTTGAATGCAAGAATGGGGTTTTATGGACATACTACTTTTTTTCCCTTTAAATTTAAGTAAAAGTTTAAAGACCTCATTTCAATGGAACATCTTTCACTTAGCTGTTTAAAAGAGTGTCTGTGTGTGTGTCTCTGTGTCTCTTTTTAATCCGCATTTAAATTTTGAACAGATGTATTTTAGTATTTGTATTGTGACAGCATCTGGAAGCTCCAGTCATGGGCTAGGCCAGGGGTGGGCAAATGTTTTGGCCCAAGGGCCATATCTGGGTATGGAAATCATATGGTGGGCTATGAATGCTCACGAAATTGGGGGTTGGGGTGCAAGAGGGGGGCAAGGACTCTGGCTGGGGGTGTGGGCTGTGGGGTGGACATGAGGGGTTGGGGGTACAGGAGGGTGCTCTGGGCTGGGACAGAGGGGTTCTGAAGGCAGGAGGGGATCTAACCCTGACGATCTCATTCTGAGTGCGAGACTTGTGCACGCTGGATTTCAGGTCCGAATTGGGGGGAGGAGAGGAGGCTCAGCTGAAGTTCCCAGCCTCGGAAGGTTTGCTCGTCCCCCGTAATAGGTCCCCAGAAGCCATGCATGGCTAACTGCGAGGCCACCACCACTGAGGGCTGGTAAAACAGCTTTCCGCATTTAGGGTCCAGCAGGATAGCCACGAGAAATGCAGGTGGGCACAAGGGGGGTTGTTTTTATTCATTGAATGGAACCCTTATGCCCGGGAATTGGAATATGAATCTGATTCTCTCATTTCGTTTTCCACTTGTGCAACACAACTGATGGTCAGTGATGCTGCTCCTGGCTTACACCCATCTAAGTGGGGGGGGGGGAGGGGAATAAAGCCCTGTGACTTCAATAGCCTTACAGTGTGTTCATGTAGGAATCCCAACAACAACAAAAAATATCTATAATCCTTATTGTACCCAGTGAGTGGGAAATCCTCGTTTCGTTACCCAAAAAAGTGTGTAAATCGATCAGTTCACCCCCGCCCTGAGCAGACCTAATTTGGAGCGGTGCAGCAGCCTTCCCATCTGTGCGCTTTGCCCCAGTTTGAAACCAGCGTGAGCGGCAATGGCGTCTACACTAGAGGTTTTGCGCTCATGCAGCTACACCAGGAGCTGGGGTCTTGGCCCAAGCACCAAATTCTCCTTTCAGGGGAGTCGAAAGCGGAGCGCTGAGCAAGAGCTGACGCCACGGAGTCGCCCCGGGCTTGTGAGCGAGGGTAGATGTGATCAGGAAATATGCAGAGCGAGGCTAAATGGACTTATGAGTAATCAGGTACGGAAGGGGATAAAAATACAGCCAAGATTAAGACTATATTAGATAAGGCAACTAGTGAACACTGGCTGAGGGTAAGAGGCAAATAGAAAAGCTCTGCTTATGCCGAATATTTTCTGTCTGTACCTTTCTCCTGACATTGGAGAACAAATGATAGGACAGAAGAAATCCTAAGGGATGGGGGGTGATTTTTTTTTCGGAGGCCCACATAACCGGTAGGCATCCCATTCCCATTGGTGTTCAGTTAGGCACCTTGAAAATCTCCCTTATCAATCGTTAGGCAAGACTCCAAAATCCAAACTCCCCAAAGATGATGCATTACTGTGCATGCAAATGGAGATCCCAAACAGAATATAGGAAGGATCCTGTCGGGTCAGTCTAGGCCGGTGTCCTGTCCCCAGCTGCGTCAGAGGAAGGTGCAAGGCAGACGGCAATAGTCCATTTAGAAGGAGTTTCCTCTTGACTCCCATTAATTGCAGTTTGGTATGTGCCCTAGTGTATGAAGAGTTGTCCTTTCCACAACCTCCCTGTGTATTTTTAATGGATAGACCCTCTGGGAGTCATTGCCCCTTAACTCTCTTTCCTAGGGCATCAAATCAAACGCGTTGTAATATCTCCGGGGGAAGAGGAGAGAGTTTTTTGTGTTCTGCTGCACAAATCAGACTTTCTGTAGCGGGTTCTGCAATGGGCAGTGTTGGGTCAAACTCACTCTCGGTCTGAAGATGGGTATTGGAAGCAGTGTGACCTACTGCACAGAGCACTGGATTGAGACTTGGGAGACCTAGGTTGAGTTCCTGGTTCTGCCATTGACCGCCTTGGTTACCTTGGGCAAGCCACTGGACCACTCTGTGTGCCTCTGTTTACCCATCTATAAAATGGAGACAAGGATGCTTATCTCCTTGATGAAATGCTTTATGCTCTGCTGATGAAAGAGCTCTAGGTATTACTATCTTCATTTCCTTGATTTCCAAAGACTGTGGGGTATGTGCAGGAAAGAGCTAGGTCTTAAATGGAGCACGCAAAACCACCGCTGCTTTTGAAAATCCAGGCAGACAATGTGATATTGTGATGGGGCAAGGCCAGATGGGTATAGGAAAGTGCTAAGGAACGGATATGTTAGTCCCAGGCTAAACAAATCCCTGGTACCATTGGAACCAAATGGCAGTTGCTCCAGTTTAATCAAGACACCTGGGGCTAATTAAGAACCTTCTAGAAAGCAGAAGTAGCTAGCCTGACTGGGACACCTGAAGCCAATCAGGGGCTGGCTGAAACCATTTTATAAAACCTCCCAGTTAGGCAAGTGGGGGCGGATGTCAGGAGCTGTGGGAGGAAGCTGTGCTATTGGTGAGATTGAGTGGTAGACACCAGATCATACACACGGAAGGAGGCCTTGAGGTAAGGGTGATGTGGGGACTGCTGTGGGGAAGTAGCCCAGGGAATTGTATGTGTTCTGTTGCTAAAAGGTCAGCCATCATCGCTGATACTATTAGGGTCTCCGGGGTGGAGCCTGGAGTAGAGGGCGGGCCAGGGCTCTCCCCTTTCTGCCTTCCCTAACTAATCACTGAGACAACAGAGACTGTGCAAGGGAGGATAGTTTATCCTCCCCTCCCTCGCTGGCTTAGGATGAAAATGGCTCAATAGGCTGTGATCCTTGTCTCTAGAGAGAGAAGGGCTACGTGGAGGGTCACAGTGAGCCTCTGAGGATAGCGAAATCTGCCAGGAAACGCAGGATCCACAGAGACAAGGACTGAGCTTTGTCACAGTGTCCAATGTCACCATAACCCCCTTAAGGCTGCTGCCAAAGAACACAAGCAAGCCACGGTGGGGAACGAATCCCCCACTAGAGCCTGCTTTCCGCATGCTTGCGTTGCAGCCAAAGGAGAATGACACTGGCTGCTTTCTAGGGAGAAATGGAAATGTCTGTATAATGACCTGACTCCAAGGACTGCGTTGCCAGCCATAGGACGTTGTGCGTTAGATGCATTGTGGTTCCTGCATGGTCTCTTAGTTGGCAGTGCTGATCTGCATTGGAACAGCTCAATTTACACTAGGTCAATTGCTTCATTCACAAAACTGGTACAATAAGCTGTGAAATCTGAATCACTAAATTCCCCCCGCCCCCGTAACTTTCCCATTTCACAGAACTTCAGGTGGGTTTTATGAATGGACTGGGTTAGGGTTTTGAGAGCTACAAACAGGTCCACGCTTTCTCTTTCTGGCATCCTCTGAAGCTTAAGGAATACAGCTTGTGCAGAGAGCCCATGTGTAGGGGGTTTGTCCTGTCCTTCGGCCAGAATGATGGAGACTTAACGAGCCGGGTGTCCTCTCTTTTTTTTTTTTCCCCTTCATGGTTTACTTGTGTTCAAAGCAGGGGGAAAAAACTCTGGAGGGCTTGTAAGGGGCCAATTCATCCGTATCTGATTATTTATCCAGCGCCATGTTGAAAGGCATTTGTGTCTCTTGGAAGTTCTAGTTGTAAATAGCGCTCCTGGCTGTGGAATAAAACCTCCTTTCTAGGCTGGAGGGCTTGGGAGTCCAACTGAATGAGAAGTGTGTGTGTAAAAGGAAACTCTGTGCTCTCTGAGCAGGGGGGAGAGCTTGCCCTCAAGTTTATGTAGCTTCACAGTGAAATCTCACCGTGGGACAGACGTTAGCAAAGCAAAAATCTGCATCTCGCTAAAAAAACAGTTTTTTTTTTTTAAATTTAGAAAGTGGCATGAACCAAGCTTCAGTTTGGATCTGAACTTCACTGCTCCAGCTCTTCTCTGATAAGGGTTGATCCAAACCCCCTTTTCACAGATTCCCTTCTGGCCTTGGGCCCCTGTGGTCATTCAGTCTGACCATCGGCGGGACTCAGGCCAGAGAAGTTCCTTGTATGAATTCTTGTGTGCGCTAGAGCAGAGCTTTTAGAAAAACATCCCATCTTGATTTAATGATTACTTGTGATGGCGAGTCTACCGTGATCCTTGGTAAATTTCTTCTCTTTAAGATCACTTGATTAATGGCAATAAGTATGCAGTGGTTTATGTGGTGGGGCGGGAGGTTGTTCCTTTTACTCTTTTGATATGCCCCTTTGATGCTATGCAAACAATGTCAGGCTCAGCAAGGCAAAGTATCTTTCTTACTCTTTCCCTGGCTGGGGCATTCTTGTAACACTGAAGCATCAAGAGCAGTGCAAACAAACTTTTCAACAAACTGTCAGTCACTGATGCGATTGCATGGTATCGTTGGTCTGGTCAGCGAACGGGTTGCTCTCTTGAGTGCTGAGAAAAGAGGCACAGAAGAGGGATCTTTGGCTATCACAGAGGACTTTGCAGTGTCTTTAGGATGTAGAGGACGTTCTAGAGAGCAGGCCCATGGTAGAAGCCCCAGAAATTTGGGAGTCAGAAGTTGAGCTTTGCTTTTGGTTCTTCTCAATGTATTGGACCAATCCAAAGCCCGGGGATGTAGATCTGCACCCTGAACTTTGGGAAGGTTTTAGATCTGGATGAAACGGTTGGCTCTGGTCATTGTGTAACCCACACACCTCTTGTGTGGTGTTCAGACGACCAGCGTCTGGTCTGCGATCCAATGACACTGAGGCTAACACCATGATTGGGTGTGGATTCAACCCTAGTTTGACTGTCTAGCACAAGCAGGGCCAGGTTCTGCTGGAACCATGCTGGGAAGCTGGGCAGAGGGAAGAGATGGTCTGGAACCCTTTTGGCACCAATCACACTGGCAGCTGGACCCATGTTCGAACCCAATTTGACCACAGCCTGGTTTAGCACATTCTCTTTTAACAGAGTCCATTTTACAAGCTGCATTCCAAAATCCTTTACAGGAGAGCTGGGGGAGAGGTTCTTTATCTTGGAGAAGGTTTATATTTAGTGATTTGAAAAGGGGGGAAAAAAAAGTTTGCAATTAATTGGAACACTTTTTGCATAAAACATTCCCCAGTGGTGAGGATTTAGTAAAGCAGTGTCACGCACCTGCATGTCTTGCTGCATCCGCAGCTGTTTTGAACAGGTGAAAATGGGACCATTTCCTGTCACTTAGGACTAGCAAGGAGACAACCGCCTTCTAATATGTCTGGAAGTAGACTTTGAAACTGGGCTGGCTATAGGCACATCCGAGCAACCATTGTCCGTCTTGCTTTCCCAAGACCAGTAGATGAGTCTTAGCCCCGTCAGTGCCTACAGAGGCGTGTGGCAACTGTCTATGCAATACCTTTTGAAAGATGATAGACGAGAGCATTTCAGCTGGCTCTTGTTCCACCCCTTAGAACTACCAGTCTCCAGTTCAAAGGAATCCGATGGTCCGTGAATGCTCATGGGGAGGCTGTTACGGTGCAAAGCCAGTGACCCTAAAATAGGAGATTAAATGGCTTAGTCTATGGTTGGTCCCCAAGGGGTTGTAGTTGGGATGGGAAAAACTCTCTGGTTTGGAGGAACAAAAGGCAAGTCCCAGCCCTTTGATGTGGGCTGATGCAATAAAAGTTGCAATTGGGTCAAGGTTGTAAACTGAAGCTGCTCTGTTATTGCTTCTCACAAAGCAGTTAAAGGCCCATTTGGGGAAAGGTGTCCTGGCAAGGACTGCTCCTTTCTTGCTGCCATTCCAAGCTGCATCCCAAAATCCTTTCCAGGAGAGCTGGGGGAGAGATTATTTATCTCGGGGAAGGTTTATATTTAGTGATTTGAAACGGGGAAAAAAATGTCCTGGAGTTCTGTTTGGAGGAAGGAGGTTGCATTTTCATCTCCCTGTGTGATGTGGCTTATCATTAAGGAGATGGGGCCCAGTTTTAAACCCCTAATTCTCCCACCCCTTTGAGGGGATCAGTGTCCAATGGCCTCCAGGTCTGCATTGCCTGTCCCGATTTTTGCTAAACCAGGATGCTGCCATCAAGGGAGATGGCAGGGCCTTGTGGCTAATGCAGGGAGAACAGAGTGGAGGGGACCAGGGTTCGCTTCCCAGCTCTGCCTCTACATCTGCCTCTTCTAATCTATAGCAAGTGACTTTGGCCACATGTGAAAATTTGGGCCTCTAATTTTGGCTGCCGAACTTTTTCTCCGTGCCAGGAAAGCTGGGGGAGATCTGCCCCTTTCAATAAAATCCGCTATCGCAGTGTTGGCTGCTAGTAGCCATGGAGTTATCGGTGGCTCCTTCCTCCGCGATGGGGGTTTATTTTGGGTTGGGGATGCTCCTTCCCTAAAAGTGGGGCTGAAGCAGTCACTCCTTCTCCTTAGTTGACTCCTCCACAGGGATCGATGAAGGAATTACCAGGTGGAATTCTGAGGACTGTTAGGCAGGAAGTCAGACAAGATGATCATATTGGCCCCGTCTGGCTTTAAAATCTATGGAGAGCTTGTAACCTGTGTAATGAGACAATCTGAACTGGAAATTTGATCTGTCTCCCACACAGCAATACTGGCCCACTGCTGCTCAAGTACTAAACCAGGCTGGCTGCCGCCACCTCCTGTGAACACATGAGTTGAACAAAGCCCTCCCCCCCCCCCCCCGCAATATCCTTGATTAATGCTCAAACTTGTTTAAAATCTCCTTGGGACCCGGAGCTTTGAAGAGATGTGGATTTAATTACCACGTCCGAGCTAAATGCAGGGAAAGAGGAACCCGAGGGGGCTTTGAAATGGCGGAGATCGGATGTGCTAATCCAAAAGCAGGATATTGGTTTTCCGTATCAGCTGTGAATGATGATTTAAAACAGCACAGGACAAAATGGAAAACTGTGTTGCAATTAGGAGGGGCAGGGAAGTTTTTGTATTCGCCAATGGATTCTTGCATCCCTCTTCTCTTCCTCTGCTCTGTTTTGTCCTTACTTCTGAGACTTGACTTCACAAGGTTTCATTATATCGAATCGCCAGCACTGAGTGGGCTCATCACGCTTGGTGAAAAAGGTCCCTTTCTTGGGAGAGTCTTCTATCTATATAGAACATCTGTGACATGCTCTGGTGGTGGTGCTGTTTTTGTAAAGAAGAAAACACATGGAAGAGTGCAGTGCGTCTTTGGCAAGTGCTCCGAGTCTGATTTATTCACAGCTTCGTCCAGGCTCAGAATTTTAAGCTTTAAGCTGTTTAGTAAATGCTTCTAGTGCCGCCAAAGGCTTGTTTTGTGAGTGTATAAAAAATGATCCACCATGGACCCCTTGAACGTATCTGCTGCTTGCCTCTGACTTCATAGGGTTGGTAGAACAAATCCAGCCCCCGTTCAGTGGATAATTGACTTTCCCTTTGGGCTCTCCCAGGCTTTTCTCAGCCTGCAGTCTCGATTGCTTTCATTACGGATTCTGGGTCAAATTCAGACTTTGAGTCAACAGATGCAGCTTCTTGGTCTCCCCTACACCCGTCTGAATGGCAGGATTGCAAGTACCTACTTAAAAGTTTAAATACGGCAGTGGTATTAGTGAGGCTTTCCTGAAAGGGTAAATGGAATCTACTCTTCCCTTCCTCCATGTTTCTGGGAGTCTATGGAGGAGAGTGTCTGGCTGGCTCAAGGGATTGATAAATAGAAGCAAAGGGCTCTAAGTCACCCACTCAGACCAGCCTGGCAGTACCCAAATGTTACTTGGGTGACATGGTGAAATGCTACAGTAATAAAACATCATAATAAGGGCCCTGCCTGTATGTGAGAATTGATTAAAGGGAGACACTGGGATTATTTTAAGCCACCTAAAGGATTTGGGTGTCCAGTTTCCATTAATACTAACAGGAATCTGGTATCCAAATCTCCTGGGTAGCTTTGAGTATGTCTAGCAAAACCAAGAGGGTTCTACAGAAATTGCTCTTAAAAACCTTCAGTGCTTGAGAGAACACCACTATAGTTCAGAAAACCTACATGGTAGAATTCTGTGGCAGGGATACAATTACCTATTTAAAGGGTGGTTTGGGGGAGGAAAACCCCTCCCAAGAGGTTAATGCTTCTCTATAAATCTTTAGAACTTTACTGTATGGGTTGTGAACATCTGTGTCCCTGAAACTCTGCATCATGCGAAATCTAAATCCTTGCTGAGCGCAACCCTGTGGGCAGAGAATTCTCTCCAACTTGCTAATGCAGGGAGTTAAAAATGTATCTCATTTGTTCACCCCATCTAGGTCCCCCAGTGGCTGCCGCAGTCCGGTCCCATTTTAATGACTGTCCTGACTCCCACAGCCAGTTCTGCTTCCATGGGACCTGCAGGTTTCTGGTGCAAGAGGAGAAGCCAGCATGCGTGTAAGTCTCTTCTCGTGGCAAAGTGGTTTTGCTTGTGTGAGCACAAGTGAAACAGAGACGTGATCCACCGTTCCTCAGGACAGCAGGCCTGGGCAACTGTATAGTGCCATTGTATTTCACTTGGGATGAAAACCGGCACATATAACTTGTTGCATTATCTTTGGAGTCGCATGTTGCCTCTAAGGAAAGCACACACAGGCTGGAATGTTCAAGAACATTGAGTACCCACCTCCCCTGGTCCTTCATGGCACAAATTGGCGGGGGAAACTCAAACCTGGCTGCCTAAAGTTAAATAACTAAACATGGATTTAGGAGACTAAGGGTCTGTCTACACTGCAATCAGACACCCAGGGCTGGTCCGCCCCAGCTGACTCAGACTCACAGGACTCGGACTGTGGAGCTGTTTGATTGTAGTGTAGACGTTCCTGAGCTCTGGGACCAGATGTTTACACTGCCATTCAACAGCCCTGCAGTCCATGCCCTGAGAGCCCGAGTCAGCTGGCAAGGGCCAGCTGCAGGTTTTTAAACTGCAGCATAGACGTAACCTATTTAGGTTGATCTTCAGTGGTGCCCCCCAGCAGGTCCCATGACTCGACTGGGCTCCGCATTCTGAAACTCCAGCCTAGAGAGATGGCTTTTGGAGGCCTGAAAACTTTGCCAAGGAGCTGCTGGCTTAGTATGTGCTCAGGGTTTTACCTTCCAGTTCTTGATTGGATACAACTTACTTTGACTTCAGTGGGAGCTTTTTGCCAGAGTAAGGGCTGCAGGATCAACCTGTTAATTGGCGTTTGGAGTATTGCTAGCCTGTCTCTGTCCCACTCCTTACTCTCTGGCTAGGGGACTGAGGAGTCTGACTGCCAAATGCCTTCTGAGAATCCCAGTGTCTGGATCGTTATTTCTTGGGTGCGCATGGGCTTCCGTGCTTTCTTCTTTGACTCTCATCTCGCCTCTTTTCACAGCTGCCATTCTGGGTTCGTCGGGACGCGATGTGAACACGCGGACCTCCTTGCAGTGGTAGCTGCCAATCAGAAGAAACAAACCATCACGGCCTTAGTGGTGGTTTCAGTGGTAGCATCCGTTGTCCTTATTGTGGCCTGTGTGCTAATACAGTAAGTCTGCATTACATCCTTTTGTGTCTCCGCTTACTACTTTACTGGGTTTCAATGAGATCTTGTTGATTTGTCTTAGCTGGGCATAAGTATCCACACTGACTCGAAGTCCCATTCCACCATGCATTACAGAACCATAGAAACATGGGACTGGAAGAGACCTCGGTAGGTCATCTAGTCCAGTCCCCTGCATTGAGACAGGACTAGTTATTCTCTAGACCAGCCCTACTTAAAAAACCTCCAGTGATGGTGATTCCACAACATCGCTAGGTCATTTTTTCCAGTGCTCGACCACCCTGATAGTTAGGAATATTTTCCTAATGTCTAACCTAGACCTCCGTTGCTGCAATTTAGGCCCCTGGCTTCTTGTCCTGTCCTCAGTGGTTAAGGAGGAAAAAAAAATCACGCTTCCTCTTTATAACCACCTCTTACACTCCTGAAGACTGTTATCAGGTTCCCCCTCAGTCTTCTCTTCTCCAGACTAAAACAAACCTACCGAGGTCTCTTCCAGTCCCAACTGGAGGGTTGTTCAGTGCCGGGGAAAAATTTCTGTCTGAAAGCTGGCTGACGTCTAAGGCTGTCTATTTAAATGGATGAACTGAAAAGCTAATTTAAAAACTAGGTGTTTGGTTCTTAATTCTATACCAAAATATGGGTCAAATTCACAGGTATAAAAGTTTGGCCTGTTTACATCGGTAAATGGACATTAAGAGCATTTAAAGTCTGTAACTTGCGTACTACAAGACTGGAAGAAGCTGTAGGTTACATGAACTAGACTCCTTCAGAGTCTTCTCTGAACTGGACCGATGCATCTAGACTGCAAAAATTCCTTTCATGGCAGCTGCTGACTCTAGACCTGACCCTGCATTGTGCTGAGCCCCTGAATACGATTGGACCTCTGGTTATTTCCCCAGCCAAAGTTGATGCCACGACTATGAAATAGTGCATGAGATGAGGCTTGCTGTTCTGTTCAATGTGCTAGTGAAGGGAACTGTTGCAGGGGAAATGCCGACCTCTGCACAGCGCTCTTAGAGGGGGAAAGCTTTCCGGTTGCTATTGTGTTACAAGAAACACTATTTGTGTGAAGGCCTATTTCCATGGATAACTGGCATTACACAGAACAGCTGATCCCCATTGAAGTGAAGTACTTCAATGTTAATCCTAAGGGCAGGTGGACAATATACTCGAGTTGCAACACGAGTATGTTAAGATAACAATACTGTCTTCACTGTGTAATTTAAAGGAATAGGTAAGAGGTGTTGTGGTTGATTTCCCAACCCAAGTGTTACGAGACATATTGCTTCACAGTCTCTGCATGTCCTAACTCTTCTTTCAGTTAGCGCTTAACTCTCTTCCTTCACAATGGGATCAAACAAACAAACCAGTCGGTACAGCTGCAATAAGCCAGTGTGTTTGTCTTTCCATAATTGTCACTTTTCTCACGGCTGATATATACTTATAAATGCAAATAAATCTTTCAACAGCACATCAATCTGTGCTATTGGCTCTTGTGTGCAGTTTGTTCCAAATTCATTGAGGGCTTTTATCCCCTTCTGTTGTCTGTCTAAACCAGTGTTTCTGAGCACTTGAGGTTTATTTATCTGTATTAAAATAGCACCTAGCGGCCCCAAATGAGATCAGGATCACACTGCGGTAGGAGCTGTACAGATGCCTAGTGCCAGTCCATTTCTTACAATCTCGATAGATAAAGGGTGAGAGAGAAGTAGTCTCATCACCCCCATTTCACAAACTGGAAACTGAGGCCCTGGTTCAGGTGAGCATTTAAGCATATGCTGAAAATCAAGCACATGTTTGTGCCTTCCTGAATAGGGATCAGAGACCAAGTAGGTGACTTATCTAAGATCACCCAATGAGTCTGTGGCAGAGGTGGGAATTAAATCCCGATCTCCTGAGTCACGGACCGGTGCCTTCATCATCAGGCTGTCCTTCCCCTCTAGGTCACCCTTCCTGTCTAGACTAGATCCTGAAAGAGCTCATGGCTCTTTTTCCTAGGAGCAAGGTTATGAGTTTCCAGTGTCTGGATCCAATTCCAGATCTCGGGTAACTAACCAGATCTAAATTCATTCCTGTGCATCAATGGAGCTACGCCAGGGGTGAGTCTGTCCCATTTTGCCTATCTCTATTCCCCTGTTGCTTTGCAATTACTAGGCATTCCTTTGTCCTTGCATCCAGACTCTCTCGTGTAGCATTGTTGGTGCTATAGCAACGCCTGTCCTTTCCCACCCCAAGCAGGGAAATTGCATTTCGGTGCTAAGCAAAGTGAATCTGTGTGATGCTTCCCAGAGGAGCTGTTCTGCACCACCATTCTCATTCGTGTAAACCGAGGCCATGGACTTCATTCTACCCTTCGTCTGCATTGGCCTCTTCACTAAAGTCGATGGAACTTTTTCGGGGTCGCTGAGAGCAGAATTAAGCCCAATACGTTGCTGAAATGGTTATTGCTGAACAATAAAGACATCCTCTTTGTTGGGTTCCTCCGCCCCCTTCTTCCCTGTGCACAAGCTCTTTGCCTTGTCTCCATCCTAATACCCCTGCCCTTCATTGCATTTCAGCTGCTGGATAAGAAAACATTGTGAGTGGTGCCGAGCCTTCATCTGCAGACACGAGAAGCCCAGCGGGCTCCTGAAAGGGGGAACTTCCTGTTGCCATTCAGAGACAGGTAGGAAGAACAATTGTCATAACAACGTTTTCCTTCCAATAGTTACGTTGGTTTGCTGCAGAGATGGAGATCCTGTTAAGGAGATGAGTTCTGTTTAGCTGGTGTTGGTAGCAGGCAAAGTTCAAATGACCACTCTTCTATTATTTAACTTGTATCTCTCCATGAAGCCTGGCAGTAGCCATTATCAGAGGCTTCAAAGGAAGGTGCGAGGAACCCTGTGTGATAGCCGCCATCTTGGTCAACACACTGGGGACTAGAATCTGGGACCTCTGCAGCTAAAAGCAGGAGCTGCTACAGTTTTTTGAGCTAAAGAATCAAGGCTGTCCAGCACAGCAACAGATTCTATCCCCGGTGGATCAGCCACAGACCTGTGGTGGGATTCCCTCTGAGATCTCTTCCATTCAGCTCCCCAAGAACTCAGTTTGACTCCAGATTTTGTCACTCAGATATCTTTATTTGGCCTACAGCAAAACTGTGCTGTCAATCAGATTCAAGCATAGAGGGTAGGTATATGGCGTACCACACACCCGAAGTTGCATAGAAAACCTCTTCCTTTTTATAGACCTATCCACACAATGTCGCATTTACTGTTTGGGATTGGCTTGGTTACTTCCTCTTTACATTCCAGGCTTATTTTGTCCATTGTAAATGGTTTCCTTGGTGTTCCCCTTCATTTTAGCTAGTACAGACATTGTCTCGTTTCTTACTGACCCATTAACCTATCTTAGTTTTAGCATGGACATGCTGTTCCCAACCTCCTGTCCCATTTACTCCCTAATTTTGTCCCTCAAGGAATGAGGCCTCACCCATGTCTAATGACTCCTGTCACGCCAGGCCTACAACCTGTAACATGCTTACCAGTGGGTTATATCTGCAGTAGCCCATTATGGGAGCAGGATCAATGGGATTCTTTTGGAAATCACACAAAGTAACGTGAACATCAGTACTCTTCATCCTTCAGCGTCGTTTATTAGAATGGTCCTTGGAATGCATCTGAGATCAGCCTTTCATGCATTTAAAATTTTTGTATTGCATTCCTACCTTTTTGGGGTGGAAGGCTGACTAACTGGGCAAGTTAGAACTGCTGAGCAACTTAAGAAGCAGTCCCTCCAATAGCTGGTTTCTGTGCCCTCCCCACTAGGGCGCGCTGCCTAAGACAGTGAAACAACTTCATTAATGTTGCCATAGAAGATGAAGATTTTTAATCCCCAAAGGCTCAAACGGGGTGATGTAAAATGGTGTTGGTGTAACATTGATTCATGGTGGGTCTGGTCATGTGCATAACCATTGCTGGCTTAGACCCCATGCTGAGAGAAATGCAACTAGTCAAGAGCATAAAGAGTGAGAAGTAATAAAATCTAATTTAAGTGAGGGAAGATTTCAAATCTGCAGTGGTAGCTAACCAACCTTTGAAAATCTCCCCTAAATATGCAATTTCCCAAGACTCCCTTTTTTACAGAGCGTCTGAATTTACAGTAAAGCATCTTTTGAAAGCTGAGTGATTGATTATTATTTTTTAATACCCTTTCAAGCTAGTTACAAACCATTTGGCATGCCTCGTTAAGGTTACTACATCTGCACGTCCCATTTGTGGCACTAAACGAGCATTGATTGCAAGATATTTCCAATGACACTGGAATAAATCACAACCTTTTTTAGCATCTCTGAAAACAGCGGCTATGCTTTTGGCAGTTCGCTACAACATATTCTTTGTCCGCGTAGGGTTTTTTGCACAACCCGTTGCAGTAAATTCAAGGTGACATATGACATACCGTCTAGGCAGGGGCTGGATCTTTTCCTATTTCTCTTTCATTTTTGTCTCTGCTCTAATTATTTATCCTGGTCAGCCTGGATCATTCATTGCACTCACGAAGGAGACAGAATTATGTGGAAAGCGTGTCCTCCTCTTACTGTTAGTGCTTTGCTTTTAGATTCGTGGATCTATTTATAATGGCAGCTAAGGTGCCTTTATTTCCCCTGGATTTATACAGTGGTCTCCTGTATACATCAGGTGCACAGATTGTAGGGGAGGTGGTGTACTTCTCATACAGTGAAGGAGAGAGCCCTTTAAACTTCCATAAAGAGACGGGAAGCCCTTATCCATTCAACAGTCACGTCATTTGAACGTGAACTTTTATGAATGAGCAAGAAGGAAAAAGGAGCTATCCACTCCTTGCCCGGCCTAAACAGTCAAATTTGACTGACTGGTGAGTGGTTTTTTTGGTTGCCCAAATTAAGCAGCCTGATATTCAAAAAGTGCTGAGCATCCATCCTCTGAAAATAGGAGTGTTCTTAAATGCCATATGTTAGGCACCCAAAATCATGAGTTATTTAGCCCTTCAGGGTTACTGCTGCAATGGAATTTCTAATGTGTTTACCCATGGAGGACAGGCTATTGGCCAAGATGGTCAGGGATGCAACCCAATGCTCAGAGTGTCCCTAAACCTCTGACTGCCAGAAACTGGATCACGCAAAATTTTCCCTGCTTTGTTCATTCCTTCTGAAGCACCTGGCACCGGTCCCTGTCAGAAGACAGGCTACTGAGCTAGATGGACCATTGGTCTGATCCATTGTGGCCGTTCTTGTGACTCACGTGCCTTCTGATGCTAGACTGGAGCCAAATTATGCCCTCGTTTGCTTCCACGGAAGTAGGTTAACCCTTGTGTTTTTTATTCTGCAGTGGTCTGAAGGAGAATTGGATCTGACCAATATATTTATTGCCATGGCCAGATGGGACTGCTGCAGTATAATAAAGGAGGCCTATCCCGTTCCAGAGAAGAACATTTTTCCCAGAAGAAAATGCTCTGGGGGGAAACTAGTATCAAGCATACGCTACATTACCTTGACTCTTCATATGCATCCTGTATTATATGCTGAGCTTTCAGAACCTTGCCAAATCGAGGGCACCATCTCCATGGAGCTATGCAATGTGAAGCCATGAAGTAATGACTAGACCCATCTCAACAACCACGGACTCTTAAAGACTGTTTTACGAGACTTCAAACTCGGACACAAAAGAACCGCATGTGGGTCCGCTTCATGTTTACATAGATGTGACAATTTGTGTGTGTTGGGGAGTAGGTTTGACACCAGTGACTGGAAAAAAGCGTGTACAGTTCAGGTTGGAGATAGCTTACGAAACAGTCTGTCGGCATCTGTCCTGCTTTGAGACTTTATGGAACGTAGCTGGAGGCTGGGTCTTTGGTTCATGCATTTGTTACATATTTGACTCATCGGGAGGAGCACTCTTCAAAAGAGAGAACGCAACCCTTTCAAAGGAACATCCTATTTATCTATCTGCAATTTTTTTCCCTTTGTGCTGCTGCTGCCATTGGAACATGCACCCTGCCAGATGAAATCTGGGGCAGGAGGAATACAGGATGAGGTGGACTGGCCAGGGCTATCCCTTCCCTTTCTGATGATACTCAATTCCTCTTCATCAGGAGACAAGTTGCAAGAGAGAAATAGCAGTGGTCAAGCCCGAGTGGTAGGGGGGATGGAATATGTTCAACCCCTGTCGTCCTTTGTGTTTTAAATGTGATGGCAGAAAACATTACAAGTTGTTGAGGCAGAAAAAAGGTGTGTTTGGGGGTTAAATGTCTTTGGTGTTCTTGGAAAGCTGAAAAAATGGAACATGGAGATGAGAAGCATGACAAAATGGCGGCCATTGGGGGGGGGGGATGGAAATCTAGGCATTGAGTCTGATCTGAAGCTTATTCAAGTCTTTCCAATGTTTGTAATGGGTTTGGATGAGGCCCTTAGACATGTGGCCTTTTGCAATTCTTTATACTCACTAGGGACCGTTCAGAAAACTTTAGGAGTTGTTATATTAGGACAGCAGGGAACCTAGGGCCCAATCGTGCAAACCCTTCCGCACGGGAATAGATGTAATTCAATAAGTGAATGGGGTCTGATTCTGATCTTACACTGGTGTAACTCCATTGGTTACTCCTAGTTTATTCTGGAATAAGATCAGAATCAGGCCCTCTTAAGTAAATGCGACTATTTCCTGGAGTATGAATTATAACTTGTAGGTAAATGTTTGCACACCCCTAGTCTATCTTTGAGTCTGAGGAGATGAAATTGGACAACAAACTTGACAGTCCCACCTATGCAATATTTTTCTGAATGTTGATCTGAAGTTTCCTACCAGATCTGCCTGGCAAAATACAGTCCTAGAGCCAAATTCACTACTGTGGGCCTAAGTGAGGCCTATCCCTCCACTGATGTCAGTGACATTTCCCCTGTTTACACCCGTTGGGCATTTGACCCTAGGTTTGTCCTGATGATTGAAGAGCAGAATTTCACCCTTTTGTTTAGAAGCAAAATGTTACGGGAGGAAGGCTTGCAACTTTAACCCAGATCCATAGAAAGGAAAATAGAAACAACATTTTGTTTCCCATTTATCTGGTATAGAGAAACAATTGCCTGCCTTATTCATTTCCAAACTCTCACCTAAAAGAGACAACAGTCTTCTGAACTTCTGGTTTCCTATAATATAACAACCTAATGACTGGCACCGGAGGAAATTTCAATATAGATACACAAGGGATGGTTTGTTCCATAATCTTAATTGATGGAGATCAGTGTATTTTAAACCTTTCGTTGGACCTTGTGCCTTGACTAAGTCTGGCGCAGTCTTACCGTGAACCTGATTCTACACCTAAGTCCACTCCCCTTGATTTCCTATGAAAGCAGACTGACCCCCCTTCCCCCACCTCCAAAAGATGGCTTTCGTCAATCCCCACCCCAGATTTTTTTCCCCAACTCAGTTTAATTCTTGGACTTTTTTTTTAAAGCAGATTTGAAAAATTAATTTTAGCATCTGTGTCTGCGAGGTGGATATGAATTATTACCTTTGGCAGCGAAGCAACAGGCACTGCGTCTTGAGGGTGTGACTGGGTGGGGTCTGGTCAATTTCTGAGCTGTAAGTGTGACTGCATCAGTGATTCTAGGAGTCTGTCCAAGAGGAAAAGCCCAATGCATCTAATGTCCTGATTCTGTAAAGCAGCCCTGATCAGCAAAGCACTTAAGCCTCTGCTTAAAGTTTAAGCAAGTGCTTAGGCACTTTCAGATGCAGGCCTGCGGTGGGATTCCCTCTGAGATCTCTCTTCCATTCAGCTGCCCAAAAACTCAGTTTGACTCCAGATTTTGTCACTCTGGTATCTTTATTTGGCCTACAGCAAAACTGTGCTGTCGATCAGATTCAAGAATTGCCTACATTTCTCTGATACCTTCTAAAACATCAGAGCACCTTCTCCTCTGTTGGCTCAAAACGACTGGAGAAGAAATATCTGAACTGAAGTGCCCTGTAACTGCCCTGCAGCAATTTTAATAATTCTGTTCCACCTCTTGAGATCCCTTCAATCGCTCTTGCAGGGAGGGACCCTATTGGTCTGTTCTTGGTTTCTAAACACTTGGGGCCCAATTTCCTGCTGGCATAAGTGGCTGTAAATTCTACTGACATCTGTGGGGCTCTGACCATCTCTGTCGGTGGCAAATTCAGCCCTTAATGTTGAAGCCTTGTTGCTGATGCCCATAATGACCACAGCTGTATAAATAGCTTGGCCCTGCTCCTAAGCACACAGGCTCTAACCTCTAGCGTAGGGCTCCCAAGAAAAGTTCAACCTCATTTTTAGTGCCCTTTTTTTACCTTAGGCTATGCAGCACGTTCCAGCCTTGAGCGGGGACTGGTTTTTAGCAGGCTTTTTAAATAATGGTGTTCAAATGTCTTATGAACGCTGTGCATTTAGGGCTCAATTCCGCAAGGGGCCAAGTCCCTTATGTTGCCTCCAACCTGCTCTCAGCACCCTGCAGGATAGTTCTCTTTCGCTCTCTTTTTTGCTTTTTATATGGGAATAAGACTAAAGAACTCATTTCTTGTAGCCTAAATTATTTAGGCTTCTCTTCATGCCTTGATGCATGTCCCCATTGGGGCTGTTATGCTTTATTTCACAAGCCTTGTTCCTTTCATAGGACCTGACCTGGCGGCCCTGACCAACATGTGTGAGCAGAGGACTGATTCTTGTGACGAACGGTTGGGCCTATAGTTCTCTTACTGCCCCACCTCGTCCTCAGACCTTCCCGGGAAGTTCTTTCTCCGGAAGATGTATTGCCATTAGCACTGAATGCACCCCAAGACGTTCATAGGAATTCATTCATTCAAAAGCCTGGGTCAGATTGCCTTGTGGGTGAAGTTCTGATGCTCTTCACCCATCCCTAATGGTGTTAAGCCGCTGTAACATCCCAACTCAGATGTTTGGCATGTGAAGATGGCACTAATACGCAGGTATCTGATATTCAACTGGGGAAGCTCTGTTCCTCCATATTACCTGGAAATGTGTTGATAGACAAGAAGCTCACACATGCCTCCTGAGGTTGACCCACTAATGGGAATGTTCATACAGCCACTAATTCGACCTTTAAAACAAGAGAGACCGATCCTCAGCTGGTGTGAATGATCCGATTTCTATTCACTTAAATGGAGCAATGCCAATTTACACCAACTGAGGATCTAGTCTAGGTTTTCAGACACTTTCTGGTACTAAATCTTTGCGCGCCCCACTCCTCCCCCCATTAAACCCTACTAAAGAGTAGATAGAATATATACATGGCCCTTTCAATCTCGTGATCCATTCCATAATCTGCTCCTTGCAATTATTTGACGTTCCAGGATCTGTTTTTTAAAATGGCGCTGCTTTTAAGAAGAAACCTAGATATTTGACCCAGTGGGATTGGAAAGGACAGGGGAGAAATGGGTATTTGGTTCACAATTTAAAACCAAGATCTGAATTAGTCTCCTCTTTCCCCACAATGGCTTTTCCATGCACACAAGTGTAGACAGTCTGTCCTGTGCCATGTTGTAGGCTTTCAATTAATTGAAACTGTCGCAGGATAAGAGATGTAAAATTGTGCATGTTACTCAGCTTTTTCTTTACTGGTGAAGTCGCAATGCAAGGAGAGGGAGAGCTAGGAGCTGAAATAAATTGGGGACTTTTGACGGTAGGAAAACAAAAAGCTGCGGGCTGAATCCTTGCTGTCACTGAAATCTGTGGAAGTTTTGCAGTTGACTTCGCTGGTGCCGGGATTCCGTGCTGTGATTCTAAGGCAACTGGGAATTGTGCCGCAAAAGGGTCTAGCTTTCCACTCGGTTGGGAAAGAATGACTTCTGGAGACTCAGCAGACTAAGTTCTGGCCCCATTATTTTGCCATCGACCTCCATGTAGCCAAGATTTTACCCTGAGAGTTTAAGTACAAAAGAAGAAAGCATGGCCTAGACTGCACTCTGTTAGACTGGTGTGACTTCAGAATAACTCCAGGGAGGAGACATTTTAAAAGCAATGAGGTTAATCCAGATTTAACAGCAAAATGAGGGTCTGTCTAATTTAACTACAGCCCCCCCCCCCCCAAAAAAAAAATCATTGGAGCTGGAACTGCAAGATCAATTAAATGTGATTGTTGGGGAGGGGGGGATTTTTAAAGTCACAGAGGATAGATAGGTGCCCAATTTCCACAGAAAGTCAGTGAGAGTTGGGCACCCAACTTCCACAAAATCACCCCACATTCCTTTTGGAACCTTTTTGCAACCATGTTGTGCTGTTTCAGCCAGTGTCCCTGATGTTTTGACAAATTGCCTGAAACGTGTAACTTGTGTTCTCTTCTCCCCCCCCCCCCCCCAAATTTTGAATACTTTTACCAAAAAACCTACTGTGAGCATGTTTGGTTTTTAAAATATCACCTATTTATTCAGTTTTGAAATTTTATGGCACTAGGACAAAAATACCACCTCATTGCAGGGACCATGCTCATCTGAGACGGATAATCTTTATTAATAAAATCAGCTTTAATTCTAGGAACCTTCCTCCAGCTGGCACTCTAACCTCCAGTTGAGTTGTTAACCTTTCTTAGTCTCTCTCAGTTTATTAAAAATAACCAACCTGAAGCTTTTTTTAGTCACGGTTACTCTATCATCTGTATATGTTGCACTGAAAAAGTTAATATTTAATGTTTTAATTTATTTTGTGTGGTTAAATTAATTTTGATTTCTGTACTATGTTGTGATTGGCTGTTTTTCTCTTTAATACCTGAATTCTAGTTACTTAGAGTGATAAAGTACACTTTTTTCAGATTTTTTTTTTTTTCGTTTCGTTTTTATTGCTTTGAAGAGAACTCAACCTGAGGCTTCCTTGAAACTTTGGATCTCCCTTGATCCTAGAATGAATGGGTTGGTTGGCTTTTGTGGTGTGACAATATTAAAATATGCTGTGAAGGATTATTAGACAATAGATTATAATCTAATAGATTATCAGGGTAATCCGAGACCTTAAAGCTCGTTATCAGGTAGTCTGTCCAATGGTTCTCAATCTCTTCCTTGCTCTTAACCAAAGTTACATCAGTAAAAATAGATTCAAGCTCCCTCTAGCCATATAGGAAGTGAATAGCTCCAGAATTTCTCTTGAGATACCTTCTTGACATTGTCTTTACGCCTGGACACCGCAAGATCGTTCTGTACACTATATTCCTCGGTGACCTAACATTGAGTCATTTCAAACTGGAGTGAGTAGAAGCACCATTTTCTCCAAACACTAGTCTACAATGTAAGGGCTACATCCTCCAACCACTGTTGGTCATAGCTCTTTATACCATGGTCTGGGGGGACAAGGTGGGTTTGGTTAGGAGGCTATCAGCAGAAAAGTGAAGGGGGTGGGCACTGAAGGGAAGTAGGGGAGGGGGAAGGGCAGGAGAGCAGGTGGTGAGGGGCAAGTGTGGAGCAGAGCTGAAGTGAAACGAATGGGAGGGAGATGGAGCAAACAGCGCAGCAAAAGTCTGGTCAAATATCTAGCAAATTCTCTAAATGTCCAAAGACATTGGCTGCCCCTACCTATTGGGGTCTCTGGCTGGTTCTTCCCCACTGTTTCCCCCCGAAGGAGGTCATTTTTCCTTCTGGGTTCTGCCTGAGACTAGTGTGGAAAACAATCCAGAGTTGGGGGGTTCGTCTCTAAGGTGCCCCAAGGACTTCTTGTTCTTATTGCATCATTTGTACTTTACAATGCTGCTCTAGTGTCCTAATGTAGACAAGCCCTTATGTCTTTCAGTCACAGGTTAACCCAGGATGGCAAATGAAATCAGGCCAGCCGTGACATTTTAGATCTAGCCTGGGGGCAGGTTTGTAGCTGGGGTTTTCAATCGGTTCCCACTTTAAAATAGAGACTAGAAAACAGCCTGATTTCTCACAACAGTGCCTTTTTCATGTGGCAAAGCCAGCCCTTGGCTCCCGGGAATTCTGCTCGATCCTGCCGGCCGTGACCTGGGTCCTTTCTAGCAGCGCAGTGTGGCAGAAGCTACAGGAGGGGGGAGGGGTTTTTTTGGTTTTTTTTTTTTTTTTAAGAGAAATTGGTAACAAGCTGTCCCTCTGCTCAATTACAAACCAGAGCTTCCCGGCCATGGGGGAGGCCTCTGACATCAGCATCTCCCTTTGTTGCGAACAGTATCACAATTGTTCCCAACATTCAGACTCCTGGCTCCTCCTGCTGATACAGCTCATGGAAACTGGACACAAACAAAGCAGGGCAAAGATTAGCTGGTGCGGCTGCTCCTCTGTTGCTCCTCCTTAGTTGTTGTGGGCCGGAAAGAACCCGAGACAACCCAGAGAATCACACCAGCCCCAGGGAGAGGCAGGTGTATGTGATTTGGGGACTTTTCACTGAGTTACATGGCTGCATACAATCCACTATGTGCCTCTTCCCATGGGACTCTGGGATAATTTTTTTTTTCAACTTATGGGTGTAGGAACCTGCTTCGGCAATGGCACTTTAGCCCCTGCATTTGCGCAGATGTCTATCGCTAAGTAGTCCCCCCACCCCTCAAAGTTAATGGGGGTGCTCAGGACACTTAAGTACCTGATTTGATCTGTGGCCGAATGTGGTGAAGTGCTGAGCGTGCATCAACCCCCATTGTCCCCCCACCCCACCCCCAATGAAACCCCAGTTAAGTTCAGTTAAATCTAAATTCCTGGCCAAACCACCCAGCCTGGCTCCCTTTTATAGTTTCCCCCCCAGTAAGCTCACTGGCGATAGACAGAGCCTCCTAAGCAGTAGCAAGAGATTCCTGCACCCAGCTCAGAGCTTGGCAGACTTTTTAATCCCCCTCCCCGGGGAAGGTTGCCCTACTTTCTCTTTGTGTGCGTTATCAGTCAATAATTTGCATGACGGAGCCGGTGGGCAGGGTGCTAGGGCCGGTTAAATCACAAGAGCGCTCGTTAGCATTGATGAGATGAGAAGAGCCACGGAAGCAGAATTACCCTTGTTCCCCCTACCCTCGCCTGGCATTCTGTTGCCATGGGAAGACCCATGACTAATGAGGACAATAGCATCCATATTAAACATACATTGTAACACCCAGAGTTGCCTTTCTCTTTGGACTCTAAAGGAGGCAGTGGGGGTGAGGAAAAGAAAAAGCAACTTTTTACCGGGCCGGGAGAGAGGCTAACAATGGAGGAGTGACTAGGCGGGAAATGCATTTTGAATCGGATTAATTCTCTGCTTCATAAGGCCCCTGCCATGCTATTGGCTGTCAGAGGAGACGCAGGGGGTGAGGTTTGCAGAGCCCGGGCATGGAAGATAGGAACCAGTATGGATCCTGGTTTGTATAGACAAATCTAGAAGGGCTGCAGGAAAGCTACTCTGGATTTAACCCAGTGTAACTGAGAAAGAAGGGGGAAAGGGATGATCTGGAGGTTAGGGCCATAAACAGAGTTCTAGGTTCAAATTCCTGTTCTGCCTGACTCCAGTTTGACCACGGCCAAGTCACTTAGGGTAACATCTGCACCCAGTCTCTGATTTACTCAAGATGGGGGGGCTAAAATGAGTAGCGTAGCGGTTCGGGTTAGAGCCACCCCCTCCTCATAGGGTCTCAGAGCTGGGCACCAGTCTAAGCCCGAACGTCTACACTGCTACTTCTAGCCCCACAAACCCAAATCAGCTGACTCGAGCCAGCTGTGTCTGTGGTGTCTTTTACTGCAGTGTTGACGTACCCTTAGTCTCTCTCTGGGCCTCGGTTCCCCACCTGTAAAGTGGGTGTTGGAAGGGTCACCAGTTACTGTGGTAATGAGGGCCACATATGTACCTAAGATAAGATAGGGAGTAGGATGGGCTGTTTGAACTGCTATATTAAAGTGCATTGAGCTGAATCATCATAGGCAAGTCCAGGCAAAGCTCCTATTTGTGTTACAGGTGACTAGAGGGTGCAGGCCCCAGTGGGGCTGGAAGCCAGGGCCTGCTCTTGCTCCCATTAGCAAAGCTTTCAGGACAGGGCCATAGCGAGGGACAGTCCATGGACTGAGGAGTTTACAATCTAAATAGCCGCGTTAAACAAAAGGTGAGAGGGGAAACAGAGAGGTGAAATGAGTGGTGCAAAGGAGGTTAGTAGCAGAGCCGGGGAAAATAATAAAGATACCTGCCTCTTTTGAAGCTCCTTTCATTGGTAGCTCTCAAAGGAGAGCAGAATCATCATACCCATTTTACAGATGGGCAAACTGAGGCAGAAAGCAGCCTAGAAACTTATCCAAGGTCACCCAGTAGCCTATTTCTGTAGCCTGGTGGCTGGGAGAAGGGAATGGAAACCAACTCTGCAGAGAGGCCCTTCTTTCTACCTCTCCCTGGCTTTATCAGGCTTCAGAGCAGGGCCGCTCCAATATAGAATTAAGACCGTTGTGAGTTAACGTGGGCAATATGTGACCTTCTCCTTCCCCCACACCACCACTGCTGTCACCGTGCCAAGTCTGGGTGGTGTCACGCAGGGGCAACATCTTTCGTGGTCAAGATGAGCCCTGACCCAAGGGCTCCCCACCCGGCTCTGAAATCTGGAGCCAAATTGTGTGTCGTCAGCCCATTCCTAATCAAAAGGCATCCGCGGCTGGAGGTGGGCAGCAAGAGCTGGAGCAGAGTCGGTGGTGTGGCCTCCCAAGGAGCTTCCTTCTGTTTGTTTTAAACCTGCTGCGTATTCATTTCATTGGGTGACACCCCCGGTTCCTGTGTTACATGAAGGGTATCCTAAAAGGCCTCGAACCCCAAACTATTGAATCGGTATCGGCCACCCAAAGCTGCAATGAGCCAGAGAGGGTGAAGCAATTTGTTTTTTCCTTCAAATTTTGCAAAGGATGTGGGTTTGCCGCTTCCAGATGCTTAATGTGACTAATGACCAGGGATTGCTGTAGGTGTGATCAAAGAGGTACATTCCTAATCTATTTTGTTGGTCACTTTGATCTCACAGTGTACTTGGGAAACATGTGAAAAAGTCATAAACGAGGGGGGAGGGGGAAATCTTGTTGATCCTGCATTCATTTTTGACTTGTCACTGGGAAATGTATCGGTCGCTTTTGACGCCGGACACTGGGGGTTATGGGAGAGGCAGTGTGATTCAGCAGGTGGGATGCTAGACTTGGGGAGGGGGCAGGAGGCAGAAGAGGTTTGTTTCTGTCTCTGCCGCTGATTCACTGTGTGGATTTGGCCAAGTCACTTTGCCTTGCGGTGCCTCAGTTTCCTCATCGGTAAACTGGAGATAATGATACCGCCCCACTGCGATAAAGCGCCGTAGGTAAAAAAATGCTGACTGAGGGATAAGTAGCCATGCTGTGATGACCTGTGATTGCTACCAGGCAGTTTCTGTCAGTCTGAAAGCACCTCCTAGAAGGCTGGAGGCTACATCAACATTGCAGCCAGGCGTCCGAGGGGCAGCTCATGTAGACGTACTCACACTAGCGCTCTAAAAAGAGAAGCCAGGATCCCACAATGCAGGCCTCATCATGGACTGCGCAAGCAAGTATGTACCCCGGGGGGGTCAGGCTGGAGTATCCCATTTGGCCTGGAGTCCATGGGAGTTGCGGGCTCCGGGCCCCTCTGAAATTCAGGGCCTGAGCTTGCGTACGCTGCCTTTCACAGGCAGAGCAATGGTGCGCAGACTGTGTTACGCAACCCGTGCAGTCCCCGGGGTGCTGTCTGGACTCTTGTTTGTTCTTAGCAGGAGGAGAAGGAAGGGCAGCGCCTCTGAATTCTTTGCTGCCAGTATTAATTGTTCCCTGGGCAATGATTCAGCGGGGAGGGCGGGATGTGAGAGAAATGTAAGCTATGTGCAGAGCGACTTCCCTCCTAGGACCATTCCCAGTGACACTCCACCTGCAGGTTCACTAAGGGACATGGCCCAGATACTCAAAGGTGCCTAACTCCCATGAGTTTCAAAAGGAATTAGGGGCCTACATACCTTTTGAGGATCTGGGCCCACAGCTCTAGGCCCTGGGGGGAGAGAGTGAGAGCTGGGAGTACAGCTGAGTGAACTGCATTGATCCAGATCCTTGAAATTCGTAGAATCATAAAATATCCAGTTTGGAAGGGACCTCAGGAGGTATCGAGTCCAACTCCTCCTCAAGGCAGGGCCAACCCCAACTAAATCATCCCAGCCAGGGCTTTGTCAAGCCTGACCTTAAAAACCTCTAGGGAAGGTGATTCTACCATCTCCCTAGGTAACCCATTCCAGTGCTTCACCACCCTCCGTGTGAAAGATTTTTTCCTAATATCCAACCTAAACCTTCCCCACTGCAACTTGAGACCATTACTCCTTGTTCTGTCACCTGCTACCACTGAGAACAGTCTAGATCCATCCTCTTTGGACTCCCCCCCCCCCTTCCAGGTAGTCGAAGGCTGCTGTCAAATTGAGTAGCCCTGCGATGGTGGGTTGTGGGCTCAGCTAGAACACTCTGACTCCAGTGCCTTGGAAGCTTTGCAGAACCTTTCTGACAGCCCTGGCTGAGACCCAGTCTGTGGGACTCATGGTGACCCCCCCCCCCCATCAACCTTCCAGTTCATCTGCTTCAGAGCTTTCCTGACGCAGGGCCTCTGTGGTTCAGTTCCCCATCTGTAAAATGGGCATAATCATCCTCTGCCGTCGCTATTTAGATTGTAAACCGTCCAGGGCAGGGGCTGTCTCTTAACATGTGCAGCACCTAGCACCATGGGGGGGTCCCAGTCCTGCTTAGGGGGCCTTACTGCTACTGTACAACAAAGAATAGCAAGTCACTCCTTGTCTGATGGGGCCAGGAGCCAGCAGACCATGTGTCTTCATATCCCTGTGCCACCCACCGTGACATTTTGGGGAAGAGTTAATCATAAAAGAAAGAGCAATGGGGGGTAGATGACCCTTGTGCATTCGCCATGATGTTTACAGTGGAAGACCAATCAAAACAGAGCTCGCAGCAGGCAAATCTCTCTGATCTCTCCCGGGCGCAATAAAACCGGAGCCTATAATTGTGTTTAAGGCGGAACAGTAACAGGATAATAAAAAAGTTATTATTTAACACCTATGTTACACTAGCACTTAAAGCCACAACCAGGTGGACTCCCCCCTCGCCCCGTGTGCTAAATGCTTTGCAGACATCTGAGAAATGACCATTTGAGCAGGTCAGAAATATTGTGTCAAATTACAGCAAGTTCATGACAGATTAACCTGAACTTGCCTGAGGCTACATGGGAAGGTGGGATTTGAATCTAGCCCTCTTGAGTCCCCTAACCACTGGACAACACTGCCACAAATCATGGCCCTGTAAACAGGTTAATCCTTAGGACACTGAATTGATCTCTTTGTTTAGAGAAGCATTATGCGGTCATAGAGTCATTAGTCTTTCTATTTAGCAGGGTGTTACAGACAGGGGCGCTTTACATTACCCAGCTCAGGCTGTTTCTGGTGACTGTACTAATGTGAGTGAAACTACTGACTCTCCTCAGAGCTATCAGATCAGGCGTGTCTATCAAACATTAACATTACAAATAGATAGTTTTTTAATTGGCTCCGGCTTTGGCACTCATCTCAGAGATTTTTAGGGTCCCCATTTCCATTGTAACTGAGCCCTTTGGGATCTTTAATATATTTGCCCTCACGCGGCCTGGGAGGGAGAACGGGGCTGTTATCCCCATTTTACAGAGCGGGACCTGAGGCACAGCAAGGTTAAGTGACTTGCCCAAGGTCATGCAGGAAGTCTGTGACAGAACAGGGAAGCAAAACCCCGGCTCCCAAGTCATAGGCTAAGGCTATGGCACCATCCTTCTTTTCGTTAGTCCCTTTTGGGTCCTGTCCCAAACTGAATTTGAACTGCAAAGGCTCTGATGCAGCAGCAGCTGACACCCAGTTGCACAGAGGTGGGCAGGCAGCAGCCAATTCACGCCACATTTACGACCTGCTGCTGAAGCACCAGGTGTCTTTAAAAAGAGTTAACAAGGGGGGGGGGGGGGGGGACCGTTAACCTTGCTCTTTGCAAAGTTTCCTTCCCGGCTCAGGATGTTGGGAGGGGAGGAGGCTGGCATGCCAGTACCCTGATCTCGTTTATAGTTGCGCTGGGACCCAAGTCACATTCCTCTTGGTTAATAAATGCTTTCGTTTGCTTTGCAGTATCTATTTGTTAAGCCTGGTTGTTGGCACCGCCTGCTACTCAATTCCTTTTCCTTGCCCTGCAGTGCTCTTTGCTACTGTGTCTCGCTGCTAACCAAGGATGGCCTTAGGCCTAAGTAAATCGCTCTTAGGAGGCAGCGTGGCCTGGTGGCTACAGTACTAGACTGGGACTTAGGGGACCTGGGTTCTATTGCTTGCTCTGACATGCGCCTGGACAAGTATCTTGTGCCTCAGTTTTCCCATCTGTAAAATGGTGATAATGATCCTGACTTACTTTGTAAAGTATTTGGCGCTCTATGGATTACAAATGCTAAGAACTGCTATTTGGGGTCCCTGTGCAGTGACACTGCTACATCTAGGCCTCCCTCTGCAGAGCAGCCTGGAGGTCTGCTCCCATCCCACTCTGGTAGCCTAGACTAGAGAACTACAGACCACAGGTTCATCCAACATATTTCCTCCTCTTCATGTATTTCCCTAACTTTCTCCATCAGACTCTTGCAGAGGAGTTGGTGAGGCCTAATTCTTCTTGGGTCCTGGATGCCACGAACAAACAGGAGCCAGGGCATTCTGTACCCAGAATAGTTGTCTGTCTTAAACCACAGTCCCTCCTTGAATCCTGACAGATTTAGGTTGCTAGATCATGGGAGGATCATTGATCTTTGACTATGGTACTAGATGGGCCGGGTGGTATATGATGGAAAGTTGGAGGGGATGGGATCTAAGTTACTACAGCGAATTCTTTCTTGGGTGTCTGGCTGGTGAGTTGTGCCCACATGCTCTGCCAATCGCCATATCTGGGGTCGGGAAGGAATTTTCCTCCAGGGCAGATTGGCAGAGGCCCTGGAGGTTTTTCACCTTTCTCTACAGCAGGGGCCACGGGTCACTTGCTGAAGGATTCTCTGTACCTTGAAGTCCTTAAACCAAGATTTGAGGACTTCAATAGCTCAGTCATAGGTGAGAGGTTTATTGCAGGAATGGGTGGGTAAAATTCTGTGGCCTGCGTTGTGCAGGAGGTCAGACTAGAAACTAGATGATCATAATTGTCCCTTCTGACCTTGAAGTCTGAGGCATTGTTAGGGTACCAAAGGTTTTAGCTTATTTCGCAGCTGGCCCACCTCGAAGATGATACAGGAGTTTGACAAGGGGGAACCTCCCCTCTGAGCTCATCAACAAGCTGAAACTGCTGTGTCACCATTGGCTTCGGTTCCTGAAACTGCCGGGACTCTCCCATTTGATGCCAAAGGGCACCATCTATTAGCAAGGCATAACAGCACGGGAGGTGATGGCAGGATGCATGGCATGGCCAAGAAACATGTGTAACCGGGAGTCACGGGCGATTTATAATTGTCAGGCAGTTTGGATCTAGAAGGGAAATGGAAGAATTGGGCAAAGAAAAGGCTAGGTCCCACCTATAAGTTACTTGGAGAAAAAGCCCTATGGCCAACTTATTGTTTATATCCTTAGTGTAAAAAAATCTTCACGGCATCTTGAGAGAGAGAGAGAAAACGATTATCTACGGACTATTTATTTCTCCTAGGCCAGCATTATCCACATAGCTCAGTGTAATAAAACAGAGATGTGCCGCAGATATTAAGGCAATAAAGATAACGCCAGCGCTATGAAGAATGCCCATTTTCCTAAAAATAGTAAGTGAAGGGGGGAAAGCAGGTCAGATCCTAGGCCTTACAGAGAGTAAAGATAATGGAAAGAGGACGAATGTGTGTTGTTCGAATCAACAGATACTTGGGAACCTGCCAGGGGCGCCGTAAACTAGAAACAGCAATCTAGGCAATTCAGACCTAGGCCAGCGGCTCCCAAACTGTGGGACTCGAGGTTGTGCCATCCGGCCTGGGAGCGTGAGCCCAACTGAACAGATGCACCAAATCCGAACACATCTGGACCGGCGCTACCAAATGGCGACCTCACGTGCTCCGAAGTATTCAGTACGTAGAGCTGCAAATAAAACTCCCATGAGAAAGTCCGGACAAAGTCCAAGATCACCTGACCCTCTTCCCTCCTGTGTCAGATTAATAGAACAAGGAACACTCGGTGTGCGTGTGGTGTTCGTCTCCTGAAATTAATCCAGACATGACATGTGTTGACTCTTAGAATAATGGACCTGTCATTACGACGGGGAAGCATCAGACACACCTCAGCTGGTGCCAAACTGGGCTTTGCCCTTCCAACAGCAAATACACCACCCGTTTGGGGGAGCACAGTTTGCAAAACAAAATAATCTGTGATTGGGTGGCTTCATTAGACCCAGACCTTGCTATCATGCATATTAGACTTGCTGCATCCCAGCTGTTGCAACAGCTGCATCAGAGAAAGGTGTATGCGGGTCCAAATGCTGTGGGGAAGAAAACTGGAGTCAGGCTAAAGCAAGTTGGCAGTCAGCAGAACTAGTGTAGATTGGGGTCACGTGGTAAGATTAGGAGTCAGGACTCCTGGGTTCTGTTCCTGATGCTCATATTCTGATGGGAGACAGGGGGGCAAACGTCATAATTCCAGATGGCCCAAGACAACAAACTGGAATCTCTACCCTTTCAGGGGCGTTCAGATTTGAAAGCCAGATCAAACTGGCTAAACTGATATAGCGTTACTGAAATCAGTGGACCCATGCTAACTTACACAATTGGAGGATTTGGCGCTCTATCTCTGCCTGTATCATTTTAATGCAAAACCAGAAGGGGCCTGTTTTCTAGTTCTGACTTGGCTAGCAAGTGAAATCATTCCACGGTAGCCATACTGCCACATTTTCAGCCAAATCTGGCCACTAGAACTGCTGATCTCACAAGATTTTAACCAGCCCCAGGGCCAGAGATCTCCTGATACTATTTGTGAGCCCCTCCTCCATCTGGGTCCAAAATCTTACATGAACAGCTGACAAGACTTACCTTATGTGTCTTGTGGGATTGATTTTTCTCTCTGGGGTAGGGACTATCGTTTTGTCTGTGTTTGTACAGCTCCTAGCACATTGATTCCTGGTCCATGACTGGGGCTCTTGGGCACTAGCTCAATACAAATAATATAGAATAATTTATGAAAAAAATAGCTACGTATAACTTGGCTGAGACAGAACTAAGAGAGGTGGATGGAAATGCACTCTAAGCCAAGAGAAGGACGATTATGGGTAGGACGAGAGAGTATAAGTAAGAGCAACAGGATAAAATTAAGGAAAGTAGAATGTCGATTAAATAGCCTGGAAAATGCTATGGGAAATACTAACATGTGGGAAGGGGAAACACAATCCTTGATCCTCTTAAAGTGGACTGCATAATGTCAGGAGCAATCCAAAGAGATGGACAGGGAAGATCATCTTCATCAATGCTACATAGCAGATGATACATTTCATCCCCAGGTTTCAACACACTTTACCCTGAAGGACAGGTATTATTATGCCCATTTTATTGATGGGAAAGCTGAGATGCCCACAGTTACACAATAGGTCATCGAATGGCCAGGAATGGAACCCAGGTCTTCTGACACCCACTCTAGTTGCCCTGTTTGCTGGGCCCATTGTTTTATTGAGTTAGTTCTGGGTGCACTAAAGAAAATACAGCGGGGATTTTGCGGGTCTGTTTTCCCCAATGCCAGCTTGTGGCTGCTATGCAGAGACTTGCCCTCCTCAACTCCATCTCCTTGATCCTGCTGCCACTTGCAGCAGATGGTGTGTCAGTGACTAAGCGGATATTGAGCTCACTGTGCTGTCTTACCGAGGATCTTGGAGACAATGTGCCGTATTAATGGTCGGAGAGCAACGCTGCCAGATTACACAGCAGCTCCTGATTCTCTTATCTGCTTACAGGGAATTTTCCCCCCCTTAAACCAATTGATGCGCTCAGACGTTCTTTGTGCAGCAGATGGGTTAACCGTTAGGAAGGCAGTGAGTCTACTTTAAATACCATACAATAGAGGATCACCCAGTGTAAAGTCCTGACCTCTTAGCTGTGGCCGCGTGGGTTCCTCCTGTTTATCCTGCCTCGAATTTGTCAAAATCAAATGGCTGCCCAAGTAACTGAAGGACAAAGTGCGGTCAGATGCCCGGGGACTTGTACACCTTAATGTTTGGCTGTATAAGAGCATCAGTGCGCGCTGGGAACCACACCAGGCAAGCAGATTAAAATATATATATATAAGAGTCACTAGAAAAGCTGTGAGATTGGTTATGAGATTTGGCGCCTTCCATCTCTAGAGCGTCCTGTCTGAATTAGGCCTGGGTCAGGGCTGACTGAAAGTCCTCACCATTTCCTGGCCCCTTTGGGGCCTTGTGTGGAATTTTTTGGAGACCCTCGGTTCATTTCCCAGGGCAACACATGTCCATGACCCAAATCGCCAGCTTCTCAACCTGTGCTAGTCAGCTCCCTTGTTGACAGCCGACCTGGAAAGATGAGGGACCCGATGGACACAGATTCTGACCTATCCCAGTGGGGATTCCTGCACAGAAAACTTAATGGTGGCGCCGGTACCTGCTGCTTCCTTTTCTATGAGTAGACAAAAGAGTTGGGCTTTCAAACTAGCACCTTACCTTGAGAGACTTAAATCATTCTGAGGCGCATCATCCAGGGAACAGGGCAGCAAATCAACAAGACACACTAGCAGGCGTAGCCTGGTTGACGTAGGCTCAAAAATAAGCACTTGCTTAAGTATCTCGCTGAATCGGGGCCTAAACCAGTCCCCTTGGGGAGTGATGCTTTGTCAGAAGATGGGTCTGTATTTCAGGCATTCCCGGTGTCTTTCTAGAGTGTGAGCGAGGCTTGAGTAGGGACAATGGGAAAATGCCCTGGATGTGCCGTTCATGTCCAGATTCACAACAGCGCTTAGCAATGTTCCTGATTCTGAAATGAAGCCTGCAAGCCACCATGGGACCGGGCTGTTTGCTGCTGCTGTTACTGTCCTTATCTGATGTCCTAATTGGCAGCATCCTGTAGAAATTAAAACTGCCTGGAATATTGGGACTGCCAGATCTCGCTGGCCTCTCTTAAAAGGGAAACTCATCGCACTGAGAGCACGGGGCGGGATTAAGACATCCCTTTGTGCTAAGAATAACCGCTTGATGGCTGCGGAGAGGAAGGAATTGCATACCCAGGTTCTTAAGCGGCATTAACGTCTCCACTTGGGAGACCCCCTTACCCAGTTCAGGGAGGGGGATTGGTTCTGCTTGCAGCTATGTAGCTGCCTGCTTGTTACAATGTTATTACGGTGGAGAGCTTCAGGATAAATGAATACCCCCTAATAATCCTTTCTATTGGGACTGGTGGAGAAATGAATTTTCACCAAGATTTTCACCTAAGTGTAGAAGGAGTGGGGGGGCTGTCTGTCTCTTTAAAGGCCTGGGGCCAGCCAGCCCTATTTGATTATCAGACCCAGCTGGGAAGGGGCCTGGTGATCCCTATAAAAGGGCCGAGACAGCAGGAAGGAGACTGGGTCCCCTGGCCGAAGAGGCGAGCTGAGTGATTGGGGTCCTGGCAGCCTGAGCGGCGAGGTTGGTTGTGGTTTGTAAGTGCTGTTTGAATTGCCCTGGAAGAAGCGCTTGAAAGACTCGGTGTGGCTCTGGGCCCTGGCTGTGCTGAGGAGACAGGCCAGCACCTCACCCCTCTGCGGGGTGACTTCTTTCCTCCGAAGGGAAGGATGCCCGGGTAGGACAACCCGCTGTGGCCAGAGCCCCCCCCCCCAAGACTTGCTATGCCCCGCACACCCCTCCCTACTGCCCCACAACTGCCCAGCACCCCACACAGAACGCCCACTCCCTCGTGCCCCAATACACACAGATCTTCCCAGCCCCCTCAGAGACTCCTTCCCCCACCTTCTGCCTCCCAGCCCCACTCACCAGCCCTGCTGGGAGGTGACTGCGTCTGCTGGGCTGAGCCAGCCAGGGCTGGTCCCAGAGCCGGGAATCTCTCCAGCCTTTGGGAGTGGGGCGATCAGCCAGGCCAGGGCCTGCTCCAGCCAGGCTCCCTCAAGACCCACTTGCCTGGAGAGGCCCAGCCAAGCTCCCCACTGTCTCACGCCTCCCCCCAAAAGGCCCAGACGGGCCAGGCTTCTGCACCAGTCCTAGGCAGCTAGCTCCAGGGAGACAGGTGGGCCCCACATTTGGTGGGAAGCAGAGACTGCCCGGAGCCGGAGGTTCACTGTGGTCCAGCTGGGGACAGAGAGGAGCTCTTGGCTGGCCAGTGAGCAGGCCAAGAGGAGCAAGTGGTGGGCTGGGGGGAGAGCTACCAGGGTTTTGGGGCGCAGTGCAAGCGGAGCAGACCGGGGCCCCTTCTGAGCATGGGCCTGGCTCCATGGTGCCACCGGCACCATTTTAAACCTGGGATGGCTTGCCAGACTCCCTGTCTTGCTTTGGGCAAACCATTTAGTCTCTCTGGGCCTCTGAGTACCTCAGCTGTAAAATGGGGGTGATAATCCTTCCTTTCTCCCACCCTGCGCCTTGGGGCAGAGACGGCCTTGCTAGGTGTTTGTACAATGCTTGGCACAATGGGGCTCTATAGCCGTGGCCTGTAGCTGCTACCAGGGTACAGATGGTAACAGTGTAGATTCCTCCACAACATCCCAGCTGGGTTTGGTTTTGGTTTTTTCCTGCGCTGTTTAAAGCCCTCCCTGCTTCAGGGATCCACTGGAAGCCAAGTGGTTAATGCTGTGATGTTTCCCTAATCCCATTAGATAAATGTCTTCCTTGGGGTGCAAATCCCCCCCTTCTCCCTGCGTGGAGAGGGATGATTTACTAACAGAGGCTGTGCCTGGTTCTTTCCTTTATGCCCGACTGTTTCCAAGACTTACCCCTCACAGATGTCTGTCCTAAACCCGGGATGTGAGTGTGAGCTTAGATACGCACTTGCACAGAACACTAAACCATTAGCTCTGCTAGATTTCAATCTGGGGCTTGCAGGAAACAAGCATTGTGGCTTCTGGAAAAGCAGTTTGTGCCCCGGTGTCATAAATCTCTTGCGCACACACCGTTTCCCCGACTTTAATGTCGCTTGGAGCAAAATAAGCACGTTGCCCAGACGGATCTCTTTGCTGCCCTCACTGGTTTTCCGGGTTTCTGTTGCTTTTTGGAGCATTTCTGTGACTCTTGGTATAAAAAAAGAAAGGCACATGTTTGCTACATTTACCGTCACTGGCCTGGAAATTGAGATACGGTGTTATTCAGTGATCTGAGTAAGAAGCCTGGGTGTTAGGAAGCATGGGGCCTAGTGTGACCTTGGACAGGTGACTTCAAACAAATAAACAACCAAAATCCTGCTCTGTGCTTCAGTTTGCCCCTTTGGGAAATGGGGACAATGAAACCTGCCTAAAAGGGGATTGTGAACATTAGTCTCTCGCACTTTAACCCTTTGGAGACTATTAGTCAAATTCTCCACTGTTGTGGAAATCAATGTAGACGTGTATGTTTCCACAAGCTTAGAATCTGAGCTCGTAACTCCTCGTAGGCGTTTGTCTAACAGTCTGGAGAATACCAAAGTATAGATCTGGTCAAAACATGTTTTTCATTGGTGAGGGGGAAGGAGGGAAATTGCAGTTTCATTGAAATCAAAATGTTTGGGTGCGGGGGAGGTTAACTAAACAATTTAAAACAAAGCACAGAGTTTCTTTCATTGTTGCCTTTGAAAACCAAAACCAACCTAGCATTTCAATTTGATAGTAAACAAAACACATTTTTGTGTTAAAACAAACAACAAAAATCAAAATAGTCAGTGAAATGGTTTGTCAATATTTCTCACAAATATAACATGGGATTTTTTGTGGCTTATCAGACAGAAGCCATAATCATACAGCAGGGCTATGGTTATTAATGACTGATACATAGCTCTTAAATTGCAGATTTCGAGACTGATTTCTCTCCCCCCACAGGGTGCTGATCACCTCTGGAAACTGGATGAGTAACTATTTGTTTTATGCTTCCCATATCCCTCTGCCAGTGCTCAGTGCTGTTTGAATAGACTCTGACCTTTTCTCATGGAATTTATTAACATTATTGTGTCCCCCTGAATAAAGTCCTACTTGCTAATGGCTTGGAAAACAATCCCATCTCCCAAAAAACATAATTTCCATTTCTGCAACAACAAATCCCAGCACATGAAATTGTTCAATTTTCAGGTTTTCATTTTATTGACAAACTCAACGACAAAAAAATGCCAATTTTTTGAATGATTTTCTCCACAGAAAAACATTTTCCCACCAGATTTACCGGCCACTTGTGTATAAGGAACACAAGGCAAAGAACTAAAGGTTCGGTTTTACAAACACTGGACCGTGTGAGTAACTGTAGTGCACCGGGCTGCTTCACTGGAATAAAGTTACTCGTGTGCTTAAAGTGTTTGCAGGATGAGGCCCTTGGAATTTACGGGACTGTATCTGGAATTTATTTCTCTCTTGTAATAAGACACCAGAGTAAATATAAAGAGAAACCCTTTTGTCAGGCTAAAGCCCTGAGTGGAGATATTTTCCTGTCCTGCACACAATAAAGCAGAGCACGAGAGATGGATAAATGCATGGCAGCCGAGTGACCCTAACATATGGAGCCTGCATTAAACCTTGGAGCATGTGTGAGTGCCCCCTCCCTCCAGCCACCCAAAAGCTGCTTTTGTCCTTAGCCAGAGGCGCAGACAAAGGAAAACACCTGGCCCACGTGCTTAAAGATTAGAATTTGCATGGAGTCTCCCTCGAAAATGAAGCCGATCCAGCCCCATTCCCTGTGGTTTCGCTGGGTCTTATATGGGTGCCTATTACCCCCCACCACCCATCCTGATTTTTCACACTTGCTGACTGGTCAGAGGAAGTATCTTGCAGATTGCTCTAAAGTTTATAGCCAACTGTCCATTGCAGAATATGGGAATAGAGCAAATTCCTTCCTGCCCCTTGCAGTGATCAACTGAGGTGGTTAACCCTGCCAGAGCTCACCCAAACTAGACAGAATAGCAGGAATCAGGTGGTGGGGTGAGGAAGGGCAGGCCTATTATTTAATCTCTCTCCTTGGGGGTCAGTGCAGGTGGAATATAAGAGCCACTGCATTAGGGAACAGAGCAATGGTCCATCTTGTCTGCAGTCCTTTCTGAACTCTTCAGAGGAAGGCATAACCCCACTGCTCATACGTTCATTGGGGAGTCCTGCACGCTTGGGAGAAATCTCTTCCTGAGCACAAGCAGTGATCAGTGTCCACTGGGGATGCCCTGTGTCATTTGGATCCTAGCTAGGGTCAGAGCAGCTCCCGTAACCATCGGGGGTGGTCTCCGTGCCCGGGTGCACGTGCCCAGAGCAGTAACCTGGCTCTGTGTGGGTGTGCTCCTGTCTAACCTGAGAAATTAGCATTTCCGCTGCAGACTGGATCGCTGTGCCAAAGGCAACTTGTCTGCCTTTCATGGCGCCCGGGAGACAACCGGCTTGCCTTGCGCCTGGCCCCACACCATTCATTCAGTCATTTTCCAGCAGACTGTGCTGAGAGCTCTGGGAGGTGGCAGGGAGCTGGTCTCTCCCGGTAGCAACGACGCACAATGGAAAAGCAAAAGCCCTGGGAATGCGATTGCTTTGATTAAAAATAGAACTACAGGGTCTGATTGCCCAAGGCACTACTCAGTGCCATTGTAACTCCACTGAAACCAGTTTAGTGACAGCGGGATGCCATTGTTTTCAGGGGAGTCACCCTGGTATAAAACTGGTGTAAATCCGTGGTGAATCAGACCCATCGTTTTGTTTTATTTTGAATAATATCCAGATAAAAAGCATCTAGAGGATAGAATGCTGGATGGGGACCCAGGAGATCTAGGTTCAGTTCCTGGCTCTGCTACAAGTCATTTCACTTCTCCGTGCCTCCATTTCCCCATCTGTAAAATGGGGGAGATAGTGCCTGGAGAGCTATGTATGAAAAGCGCTAGATGTGATTTGGGTGTGAAGCAAAATAACTAAACCTGCCATTGGGGGGTTTCTTGCTCGGAGTGAGAGGTTTTCCCTCAACTGTGCCGCACGCGTCCACAAAAAATGAATTGGCTGCCGTATGTTAGCACAGAGCGAGGCCAATGACTGGAAGGGGAGAATCATGGGAAATGAAGAGATGGGAAGAGCCCTCGTGTTTTGGTTGAGAGAGAAAATCATGGAGCCAGCTTCTGAGCTCAGCCCTGCTGCTATAAATTTAGAGTGACTTCACTTAAGTCGTTTTACTAGTGTAAACGTGGTAGGCCAGTAGCCTTGACTTGTGCTTAACATTACTGATCGCTTTTCCCAAGAGCTGGAGTGTTAACCCTGATGTGTCTGCTCTGCAAATCAGAGGGGGGACTGCAGCGCATGTCGACACTCCAGCTAGCTAGATCAACGCTAGCGCAGGTATAACACCTGGGACCCACCCCGAGTAAGTAGCCGAGTGGCAATCCTATGCTACCCTAGCTTTGTTGCTAAAGCTACCTCGGGTGTATCTGCTGCATGCGCAGCGGCCACGTCTCCCGATCGCAATGTAGACGTACCCAGCAATGTCGAGCCTGTTTTTCTCCTGGCCTGTTCTCTTAGGAACCCCCTGATGCCCCTGCAACGTGCTACCAGAACAGGTATCAGTTTACACTTACTTTGCATCCCTTTTGGAGGAAAAGGTGCCTAAATCGGGGACCTCGTCTGCCAATGTGTCTAACAGTTCAGACATGGTTTTGCTGCGGCCCCATTAACCCGCCAGTCAACGTTTTACCATCTCCGCAGCGAAAGGCAAATCCTCTTCCGACAACGGGCTGCATTGTGTTTTCCCTTCTTCGCCCCCATCCCCCACCCCTCACACAAGCAGGATCTAGTGTGTGGCGGGATTGGTTATCGGCCAGCTAATATGCGCTCTCAAGAGGCATCCTGCGTTGTGCGCACTGGCTCTCCAGCATCCTGGGGAGGGTGGCAGTGGAGGAGGGGAATGGTAGGGCTGTATTCCACTCTAATTGAACCAAAGACTTTGTGTGGTACCTTTGCCACGTGGTTTGTCTGTGGAGCGATGCTGTTGGCTGTGGCACCTCCACGTGCAGGCTGCGGGTTCTCGTGAATTCTGTAGACAAGCCTCTGACAACAGTTTATTTGGGGGGAGGAAACCTGGGGAGGGGAGACTATCGGTGTGAGGAGCCTAATCTCCCTTCCCCTGTTTAAGATTCCATGGGATTGGTGGTAGACGGGGATTTTAAGCCTTGCGTTGAATTGGAGAGCAAGCCGTGGTGGCAGAGGCTGGGATAGGCGCACTCTGAGTGGCTTCTTCAAGGAAACCGGGTTGCTTCCAGGGGACCCCGCACAGCATCAGGAGCCCTTCCTCGGCGCTGCCTGGAGAGAGGGAGAGCCCGGGATGTTGGTTATCTAAGAGGCTGTGAGCTGCGTGACTAATTGTGTAGCCTTCTCCTGCTCCGGCCTGCTTTGTGCCCGGGGAGCCTATAGAAACCTGAGCCTTTCCTCCGGGAGCCAGCCTGCTGAAGCTCAGCTGTGTCTCTGAGACCCTGCAGATGGGGAGGATTAGAAGCCCTCCTGGGAGTTAACTTAAAGCATTATGAAGAAGGGGCGGAGGGGAACCCATTCATTGCATATCCATGCGCACAATGCGGGACACAGAAATATGCTCTCAGGCAGTGGAGCTCGGAGATCCCAGCGGAAAATCAAACCCGCACTCGGCATTTATCACCCCTATGGCCTCTTGGTGCCGCCGCCATTTTAAATTGACAAAGGGAAATGTATTGAAAGCCACAAGCTGGCCTAATGGGATTATTCCACAGAGCTGATGCTCAGCGTTAGGGTGACCAGAGAGCAAGTGTGGAAAAATCGGGATGGGGGTGGGGGCTAATAGGTGCCTATGTAAGAAAAAGCTCCAAAAATCAGGACTGTCCCTATAAAATCGGGACATCTGGTCACTCTATTCAGTGTAGCCTGTGGCATGTGGTACCTTTTGAGGCCTGATTCTCTGCCATACGGCCCGGTTTCAAGAAAGCACTTAAGTGTATGGTGGACCTCATGGAACCGATGCACATGCTAACAATTAAGCTTCATCAGGATTTAAGCACCTGCTTAAAGTGAAGTACCCTTTCCTTGATTTTTTCTTAAGGTCCCCTTCAGGTGTCTTTCCACTGAAGTCAATGGGACCTGCTGTTTACCAGTGAACTTTCGTCCATCCCTAATATATTTACAGGCCTCTTCTCAATTCATACTGAACCCTTTGGAGGAAGCCTCTAATCTTTTAGTCCAGTTTTACATTGGCATGTTTCCAGTGTCTTCAATGGACTTCTGATGCCCCCCAGTGCAAATGAGAGCAAGCAAGGTTGTTTTTTGGCCTAATTCCACCCTCTGCTGTGAATGTGCATCTCCTAGTCAATGGGAAGTAGGTGTGGGAGTAACCTCACCTGTTAGGCAGGGATTTCAAAGGAGCCTAAGGTGAGTCATGTGCCCAACTCCCTTAGACTCCTTTGGAAAGCTCAGTGTAAGTCTTTAAAGAAGATAGCTGTGAGGTTTGAATATCCCTGGCGTAATGCAGGTCTTTAGAATCCTTTACAGTGGCCGTGGGATTGTTCCACAGGAGATCTGATAACAGCTGGCTTGATGGCTTCAGGGGTGCACCTGAAGGACCCCTCTTGGTGGGGAATGAACCTGTTAGATGCTCTGCCACCAAAGAAGAGTGGTTGGAGACTAGGGTGGCCAGGTGTCTGGTTTTCAACCGGAGAGTCTGGTCAGAAAGGAGACCTGATGGTCAAATCTATTGACCAGACACCCAAAGTTTGGTTACTGCGGGCAGGGGAGGCGGGGAGCGCCTGTGGGGAAGGGGAGGGGTGGGTTCTTGGGGGAAGGAGCAGGTTCTTGGGGGAAGAGAAGGGGCAGGGGCAGGTCCTTGGAGGGGGGAGGGGGGCGGGGACGAGTCCTCCGGTGGAAGGGGAGGTTTCAGCACTTCTGCTGGAGCGTCTGGTTTTTAAATGTTATGAAGTTGGCCACCCTATTTGGATTGCCTGAATGGCACAGATGCTGCTATTCTAGTGCCCCCTGAGATGCGCTGGTCTAGGTGGATGACTGCTTAGCCTAGAAGTAAGGCTGCTCTCGAGAGGATGAAAGGCTGGTTTGACTCTGTGGTATCAGAGTGTTGAAGAGTCTCCGGCCACGAAGCTGAAAAATTTAGACTCCAGTTGCGTTGCACAAAAGGGATTGAGGGGCCCTGCTGGGAAAGGGGGCGGGGGGGAGTTGTCATATGCCAGGGAGATGCGGTCTAGTCTGATGGTAAAAACGGGAGTTAATTGGAGGCTGAAAGGGTAAGAAGGAGAAAACGGGCGGTCATGTTAAATGGCTGAAGGGATGCAGGAGACTGTTTTGCTGCTGGATACAGAGACCTATTAACATTTTAAGAGAGGCATTAAAGCGATGACTAAAAAGAAGAAATTTCCTAGAGGTTGCATCTTCCTCTGGAGCTGTCTGCAGGAAAGCAGTGGAGGTGCTGGTAAATCCTGAGTTCTCATCCCCGCTCTGGGAATGACTCTCTGTGTCCCCTCTGGACTCGCAGCCTCCCTGTCACGGGGTGGCACAGGCTTCCTTCCCGTAGTCCCTGTGCCCCGGACTTAAGCTGGTGAAAGAAAAGGTCTCAAACACTCTTCCCTGGTGCTTCACCCGTGCTCTTTTATTTACAGTGCTGATATAGTCCCAACTTCCCCAAAATCAGGCCCCTCACCAGGTCCTTTGGCCCCTTGAGGCTTGTCTCCACCAGCAGAGACAGGGCTAGATCCCCCCTCTCCTCCTGCCTGACTAGCCCCCCGTCTCTGAGCTCTCCCCTGGGTTTGTACTCTTCCCCTATCCTCAGCCCCAGTGCACTGAGCCTGCCCTAATTAGTGTCTTCAGCTGGGCTCCCTGCTCAGGGTTTTAGCCCTTTAACCCAGCCACGCTGCAGGGAAGCAGGGTCTTTAGCAGGCAGCAGAGGTTTTTAAGACCTCTGCCCTGCAACTCTCCCCATCTGTAAAATGGAGGTGATGCCGATTTGGTGTGAGAATTAGTCAGTCTGTGTCCACTGGTATGAGCGTGTAGGGTATGATCATAGAATTGGAGACTATTAGGGTTGGGAAAGACCTCAGGAGGTCATCTAGTCTTACCCCCTGCTCAAAGCAGGACCAATCCCCAACGAAATCATCCCAGCCAGGGCTTTGTCCATCCTTTAAGAATGGAGATTCCATCACCTCCCTAGGTAACCTATTCCAGTGCTTCACCACCCTCCTCATGAAAAAGTTTTTCCTAATATCCAGCTAGACCTCCCCCACTGCTCCTTGAGACCACTGCTCCTTGCTCTGTCATCTGGTACCACTGAGAACAGCCGAGCTCCATCAGTGCCAAGTGGATCGGAGGAAGGTCACTCTTGTGTTTGAGTCACTGCCTCAGGGTGCATGTGATCTGGGTTTGGTTCCCAACTCTGCCACAGACTTCCCTATCCCCTTGGGCAGTGACCTCTTCGGTCTGTGTTCTCCGTATCTTCCACAGGGACCATAGATCCTTGGCCGTGTCAATTTAGGTAAGTTCTCCGGAGCAGAGGTTGTCCATGATGCAGCCAGGCCCAGATCTTGACGGGGACCTCTGGCCTCTGCCATTCTTCTGGTGTAAAATGCTGCCAGCGCTTTGCTCAGGTGCAAATGGTCACACAAGGGGGAAGGTGGTGGAGAACCAGGCCCACGGGCACTATCGAAGCGGTAGCCATGGTTACTATCCATTGTTAGGAAAGCCGGGCAGGGAAGGAAAGGCATGCTGTCCATTGCCTGTGATTGCAGGGGGCAGGATTTGGCCGTCCCACCTCTCTGTCATCCAGTGATGGGGCACGGGAACCTTAAACCCAAGTCTCTGTTGTAGGTTCATAGTAGGCGTCCTGGGATCCCCGCTGAAGCATTTACACGACAGTGCAGTGGATTGACGTTGGCTTTGGAGGAGTCAATTTTCTGTCTCCTGCCAGGTGACCTCCTCTTGTCGCTCTGCAGCCCATGTTCTCTCGTGGCCCCGATGTTATTTCCGTCGCCGCCCCGTTGACCTCTTCAGTATTCTGTGTGCCGATTGCTCTAAGCCGTTGCTGCCCTTTCTTCCCACAGCTGGCTACAGGGAGATGGCCATTGTGGCCCGGCAAAACAAAACGGTGCCCATCAGGGAGCCGGGGGTGGCGTGTAAAAAGTCAGCACTTTGCAGTTCTCGCTGCCGTGAGTCACCGGATATGCCAAGCCCGGCCATTCTGCTCCCTTCAGCGGGGTGGGAAAAGGTTGCCGGATAAACCCGGAATGACAAAGTAAACAGCAGCTAGGATAAGAAATACAATTAGCCGCTTTAATCTTAATGTGCCGTGGGCAGACTGTGGGCAGGTGGGCAGACTGGTGTCTCCACTCAGCATCATGAAACAGAAGCTGCCCTCCTTGGCAAAGAGTTCAGGTCATGCATTTTCTCCGTGGAATCCACAGTACATGCTCATGATCAACCACCCCATCAACCTCTCTAAGGCCTGGTCTATACACAGTTGCACCAGTTTAACACAGGATGTGATATTGAATTGATGAGTTAAACCGGTGCAAAAGGCCATGGGGACACTCTTTCTTTGGTTTCAACCAGATTTAATTCAGTTTCATTTCAGAGCTTGTCTACATTATGCGATGTGCACTATGGGGTGTGAATTCAAACGTGTTACACAATCACAGGCCTGTGTAGATCCTGCTGGCATACACTAGAAGTTTCCCAGTGTGCTTTAATGTAATACAATAGTCATTAAAGTGCACTGGGGAACTTTAAATGCACGCCAGCAGGGTCTAAGTGGGTCGGTTGGTGTGCATTTAGAATTCACACTCAGTGTTTCACTGCATAGACAAGCCCTAAGTTACTGAAGAACAGGTTTACACTAACCCCAAAGAAACCCCTCTTCAGTTCTGAAATAGGAGCATCCATCCACACAGGGTTGAATTAAAACCAGTGCAAGTTTGTGTATTGAGAAGACCGAAAGGTGTGATGTTAATTTTGTTACATAGTTTATTTTGTGTGTGGACAGTCTTTTATAGGGCAGGTTTAAACTGATTCTATTGGTCTAACGTGCTAAAGCAATAAAAGCCAGGTTTTAATTGAGGTGTGTCCCCTCACAAAGTTGCACCAATTGAACTAAATCCCTTTGTATGTTTCCCCCCTTTAAGGATTTTGATTGGGCCCATCACTCTTTTATCTAACGACCATGAGAGATGGGGTGGGAATGAAACTTTAAATGTAAGCCTAAGGACAGGATAGTTCTAGAAATTGATTGTAGACTTAATACACCCACCTTTAGGTCACCAGTTCAAATCCACCCTAACTCAGCAGTGACCAAAGGAGAATCCGACCCCACAAGCCGATTCCACAGAGACGCAGCTCTGCCTGCGTGCACACAGAGTGAACATTTTTGTAATCTTCCTCAGCCTGTTTATTGCAAAGAGGTGGAAAAAATACCCTGGTGTCTGGCAGGTATCAGGAAGCCAATGGCTGGCTCTGTTTGGCATGTTTTGCCTTGGTTTGTACGTGTTTTGTGAGGATCGTTTGCTTTTAAAAAAAACATGTTTCTGTTTGATTAACAAACATCTAATCCCGAGAATCAAGTGACGTTATTTTTCCATGATTCACAGGAAAGGCTTCAACTGGCTGCCTTAAGATGCTGAAGTAGCCAAGCCCAGAGACCTGAGCAACCAGAAGGTAAGACACAAGGAAGTATTGAGTTCTGTGGAAATGTCTGAATTTTGTTTCCGAAGGACTGTTTGAACCTGACCAATCTTTAATACTCGCCTGGGGCGGTGGCGGTGGGAACAGTCTTTCAGTGTCTTCTTCAGACTCTATGGGGCAGTGTTTGGGGATGGTAAGCGCCGATCTTCACATGGTGTAAATCAACATAGCTCCATTGAGCGACGCCAACATGTACCAGCTAAGATTCTGGCCCCTGCGTTTTCCAGTCTTAGCACCGAGACAATCGTACACGATTTGTACAGTTAATTGAATGGGGTGTCGCACTTGACGGGTTTTGATGTTAAACCCCAGAATCCTCTCATTCTGAGTTGGCTCGAGAGGTTGCTAATAGCATTTGGAGCTGGTCACCTTGAGTCACAGGTTCGCATGTAACCTGGGCTGGTGGCGATCACAAGTGGTTATCATTAGAGTGTTGTTCTATGCTGGGAACTGAGTTGGCTGCTGCTGTGTGTTTCTTAATGGAGGTGCCCCATCTCCAGTAAAAGTACCATGATCAAGCAGCATGCTTGTTGGCAATTTCAGAAGAGGAGCCAAGCCAGAGGCCTTAAATTCTCTTTGAGGAGGGTCAGGGAAGGAAATTCAAAGAACTAGGTTGTCCCTTATGACCCCTATGAGGGGTTTCCTCTAACAGTCCTGTTGGGGGGTGGAGGAAGGGCAGTATTAGAGTCTCAACCGGGGAGTCCCAAATGCGGCTCAGTGGGTCATGCAACTCCCCCCCCCCCCCCCTTCCAGTATTGCTAGGTACTGGCTGCATGGAACCTGTCCCCCAGGATGGGGAACCGGCTGAAAACCGCTGCTTGCCTCCTTTATAGATACCATTCAAGCTCATAGTCTCAGCCCCCGGAGGGGATGTAGACAGAAGCTCGTGATTTCTGCTGCTGTCTCATGTTGTCGAGGAGGAAGCAGGGTGGCCTCATTCTGTATGAGTAATACCTGGGTTAGGCTTACGGGGATTGTGTGCGAGTGAGGTATATGCCACCGCGCCTGTTCGGACAGGCGAACGACCGCGGGTGGTACACGGCGTTGGAATGCATAGAATGTGCCTGGTGCCAAGTCTCGTATGGGGAAAGCTGGGGTGGAGGGGAATGGCTTGAGAAATTCCTTGCGGGCTGTCCCATTCATTCTCTCTCTCTCTCTCTCATATCCCACTCACAGCATTGCTGTGCACAAAAACATTCTAGGGACTCAAATGCACAACCAATGGATGTGTGGTCTAGAGGTTAGAATCCTGACTGCGTCGTCAGGATTCCTGGGTTCTGTTCTTGGTCCTGCCGGCGACTCGCTGTGTGATCTTGTGCAGGTCTCTGGGGGTACGTCTACACCAGGATAAAAGACCTACTGCGCGGGTTGGCCTGGGTCAGCTGACTTGGGCTTGTGGGGTTCAAAAATTGCTGTGTAGACATTCAGGCTTCAACTCTGGGATCCTCCCTCCTCACAGGTCCCAGAGATCTGGCTCTGACCTGAGCCCAAACATCAGCCCTGCAAGCCCACGTCAACTGACTCGGGCCACCTGCAGTTTTTTATCCCCATGTGGACGTACACTTAGAATACCCCCAGTCACTGAAGTGGGGGTCAAGATTTCAGCCACACTTTCAAAATGGGGGAGATAATACAGCACACAGGTTAAAGGGTAGGGTAGGGTGGGGATGATTTTCTGGTCCTCCTGGAGGGCTCTGTGGGGAAGTATCTGCACAGCCTATAGTAAAGTGGGGTGAATTGTGCCTCTCTGTTTAAGGGAACCGCCTGCTTTTGTCTTGTTCTGGTTTTGATTACCATATGGTATTGTTCTGGATTGCAAGATAAAGTAGTGTCACATTGCAACCTTCCAGCAAGAGTGTTTGATGGTTTTTAATCTAACTTCTCTGTAGCTGATGTGCAAGTGGCTAATTATTAGCCTGATTATATTAGCACCTTATATTAGTACCATAACAACTAATACTTAAGAATTTAATAATAGCAGGGTATCATGGCCTAATTCATGAATGTGTATGTAGTGCTTTGAGATCCTCAAATGAAGGATATCCTAGAAGTAGAAAGTATGTATTGTTTGTTCAAATCCAAGACTGTCTTATAGAATCTGGGGAGAAATTAATACAGTAACATCTACAGTAATAGAAGAAGAATTATACTGAAAGCATGCAGCTAGCTGTGAATATTAGTAAATGATTTTCAAGCATTTCTGGACTAAAATGGCCCTTTTAATTAAAAAACCTTTTTTCAAAATATTTCACTTTTTTCAGCGGAAAATAGAAAAAAAAATCAGCTTTTCACCCTTTGTTTTCAAATTATTTTAATTCCCCTCCCTGTTCACCCCCACTCCACCCATTGGAAAGCAAGTGGGAGAAAGAAAAAAATAAAAGTTGTGGGATGGGAAAGGAAACACTTGAGGATTCAAAAAGCCAAATATCTTCAGGGTGGGTAGGTTTTGGGGTTGGGGGGTTACTGAAAATTCCCAAAACTTTTCTGAGGGTTTGAAGTGTTTTAAAATTTCCCATTAAAATTGGCATTTTTTCAGCCAATTCTTATTTGTCTGCTGTCCTTAGATGTGTGCATAGAACTGCCATTGAAGTCAATGGACAATACACTTGTGTTTCTGAAGGCAGATTTTTTTACTCCAAATGTTTAATTATCATTAGCACATACAGAGCTTTTGCCATCTTCAAAGCTCTGTACACATTGACTAATACTCACAGCCATCTTGTAAAGATGGGGGTAGCATCCCCATTTTACATACGTAGAAACTGAAGCTGAGAGTTTAAGTGACTTTCCCAAGGCTAAAGACAGAGTCAGTATCTGAGCTAGGATCAGCACTTCCAGCTCCTAGTCTTGTGCCCACCTCACAATCCCTTTTATTGCTTTGTACAACACCTTCTTCTGGACTAAACATCATGTGCAGCCCAGTGTAATAGGCCATTTTAATTCGCAAGGGCATGACTATGAGCAACTGACATGCAAATGGCTAATTATTAGCGTGATTATTAATAATTTACAGAGTTCCCTTGTATCCTGGACCTTTATAATCACCGGCTCCAGTAAGAGGGTTAAGCACACGTCTTGGAAACAGTCAAACCAGGCAGATCTAACTTTCAGGCATCTAGTTCCGTAACCTGGACTGAAAACGGGGGGGATGGTGCTGCCAAGGTGAACATCCCTCCGTACTGGGCAGCTGTAGCTTGGGACTACATGAAGAATTCTGCCCCCACTCCAGGTATTACTAGTTGCAATTCCCTAGCCTGCATTTCACAGATCATAGTGATCCCATATGACCTTAAAACTGACTAATCCATTGAAAAACTCCATAACAAATTGAGTTAACTAATCATATCCTTCAAAACAAACCTATAGTTGCCTTCCCTCCTCTCCTCTCTTCTACCGCTGGTTTCCTTTCCTCTTTGTCTTGTTGCTGTACAGTCTCTCCAAGGGTGTTCCATGGTGTGCATCTCTGTAGCGTTTAAGCACTGGGTCCGATTCACCGCTGTCCAGTGCTGTGCGTAATCACTTCAGACTCTCCCTAAAGCCCACTGAAGTCAGAGAGGAAGCAGCATTGACGCTAGTGGGCTTTGGATCAGGCATTCATCAGTACAATTTACCGCAGTGGCAAATCGCCTGCTTTGGTGTGCCCCCGCTTTATGCTGGTGAAGAAATGACTATACACGATGCAGGCAGGTCTGTTGGTGGTAGAAGCACTACTGCAGCCCTTTGTCTGGAACGAGCCTTCGGGTATAATTCCACCTGACACGCAATCACAGCTGGAAACCTCTCTCTTCAGCCTTAATTATATTTATTTTCTCTCTCTGAGTCTCTGCCATTCGCTACCAATAATTCTGCTCTGTAATTCTAATTTACCTCTGCAAAGAGTCAAGGGGATGCTGTAAAGTTGAATTGCAGCGTCCCATTTCCTATTTGTGTGTGCTGTGATCAGGGATCTATATTGTACACCCTAGAAACACACCCGTACAGACACTGCGTGATCCATAATACTCTGTGTATTGTTTACTTTCAAATGTGAGGGTGGTTCTGATCGGATGCCCACATCATCATTCAGATTGGTCAAGAGACCAGCCTAAAGCCACACACACACACACACACACTCTTTCAGTTGTAGTGTGGCATTTGTTGTTATATCATGCAGAGGAAAGGTTTTTTTTTCTCTGCCAACTCTGCTGCAGGTACCTCTGGTCCATTCTGCTCTCAGTCTTTCTCTGGAACTTCCTCTAGTGATTTCTTGGTGGAGAAGACAGTGTAAGCCAGCTGGTTGCCTCTTGTGTCCCCCCTCATGGCTTAGGGTTACACTATAGGCAGCCTGCCTCAGTTTCCCCTTGTTGACCAAACACACGTCAGACTTTCTTGATCAAAAAATACCCTTTCTGGGGCACTGCATTTATTACTATTAAAAAGTCCATTCAGAAGTCCACACAACACAAGGTTTCTGTTCCTCTTCCCTGCCTGGAGAGCTTTCCTCACTATCTGAAGCCTCTGCCGTGGCTTCCTAAGCATCTGCTCTTTTTATACTGGAATCACCTCTTAGGTGGGGCTCATCCCATCATTAGGGTTGGCTTAAGCCCGGACTCTCCAGCCCAGGGGGCAAGCCACACTGAGAAATCTCCCCTTCCCCTTAAACCATCTGATCCCAGGGTCTAAGACGACAGAGGCTTTGTGCTGCCTCTCTGCGTGAGAGGGTAAACTTCAATCAAATGTTCACTAACTTCCCAGAAGGGAATGTGTTGTTTTGTCCCACTCCCTCTGTATCTCTATATTTCTCCATAGGCATTTCACAGAGATGACGTTAGCTCTAAATTGTCCAGGCTGTGTAGTCCAAGTATACAGTGTTTTAGCCACCTTCAAAGCATTATTTTTAGTCGCTCTTGTAGTCATAATGTTGTGGTTTTGTTTTAACCAGTGTATTTCCTATTCCCTCCAGAGATTGTGCAAGGCACAAATCGGCCACTACAGATATTGTGATCCAGTTGTTAGTGGCCTTGGAGTTACAATTCCTGGGTTCTGCTCTTGGCTGCGTGGTAGACACCTGACCCTGGAACAAGTCATAGTCTCTTAAAAAATAATCTAGGGGATTTGGGTACTTAACCCCCTTTAGATCTCTTTTAAAATGCCACTCTAAGACCTTTCTGAAAATTCCAGACTTTGTGCTCAAAACACGTCTGTAAAATGGTGTTAATATACTTGCCAGCTCCACTGAGGGTCTTGAATTAATTAGTGTCTCAGTAGTGCTTTGAAATTCTCTGATGAACGAGGCGAAGTGTCATAATTCCCCCCTCCCCCCCATTGCAGATCCTTATTAAGGGCTCTTACATAATGAAGGATACACGATATACAGTTTCAATAAACTCAAATTAAACCCCCCACATCTGAGCTTTGGAGGCACTTGGAATTCATAGCTACATAGATTTCAACGCTAGAAGGAACCATTGTGGTCTTCTAATCTGATTTCCTGTGTGGCCAAGGCCATGGAATTTCCCTAAAATAATTCTTAGAGTGGATTTGGGTGTAAAAGCCCACAATGATGGAGAATCCACCACAGCCCTTGATAAATTGTTCCAGTGGTTAATTACCCTCACTGTTAATTCAAACTTGGATCCAGATCTGTATTTTGCAGCTGAACCAAAATCCCAGATCAGAAATCCCCTGAAATTCTGAGAAATGGATTGTCCCGAACCTTGATCCAAATCGGAGTTGTTTTTCATGGCTGAGCCCTATAATATTTGAATATTCTAAACTAGAGTGTGGTGGGAAACAGTGTTGGTTTTTATCCATGGAAAATTCTGCAGTTTTGAAATTTTTGCCCCAGTCTTGAACAGGATGAAAAACAAACAAACAAACCCCAAACTGGAAAGTACCCATGAGATGAAATTAACGGGGGGAAAATCATCTTGGGGTGATCGAAATGTTTCATTTTGACAAAACTGAAATGTTTGGTTCCAATTTCAATCTTTAACTTTTTCAAATATAAAAAAACACATAACTTCATTTTGAAATTTAAAAAAAATCAGAATGTTCCACTTTTTCTAGATGAAGCTTTGTCAAAATGACACACTTCTAAAAGTTTCAACAAAAATGGGATTTTTTAATTCAGAAAAGGGAAGATTTTCCCAAAAACTTCTACCCATCTCTATCCTAGACCAAATTCAATTAACTTTAAGGCATAATCCAGATATTTTAGGTTCAAATTTATGTAGATTGTAATCTCTGTGAGTCGGGGGGGGGGGGGAAGCTCCTCCCAGTTCTGGCTTTCAGATGCTACTGCAATATAAACATTTAATAATAATAGATTCAAATGTCGTGTCTTGAGCCCTGTGGACCTCATATTGAAACTGGCTAATGGAATTACTGGAATTCATTCCCTAGGGAGGTGGTGGAATCTCCTTCCCTAGAGGTTTTAAGGCCTGGCTTCCCTGGCTGGGATGATTTAGTTGGGATTGGTCCTGCTTTGAGCAGGGAGTTGAACTAGATGACCTCCTGAGATCCCTTCCAAGCCTGATATTCTACAAATCCTTAGTAGAACGTTTTAACATTCAGAGCAACAAGTAGGAAAGGAGTAATTCTTTCTTAAGCACTGTATAGGGATGAATTAAAGCATCCAGTTAATTGCTTTTGCTATAATTTATGACCCAAAATAGTTTATTTAAGGCAATATTTTTAAAAAATCTTGGTTCAGCTTATGGACAAAAATATACAGCAAATTCTCCTTGACACAGCCATTAAAACATACACAGTGGTTTAAGGTCCATCACTGATGAACTAGACACTTCTACCGAACTTATGGCCTTATGGCCTTCATTACCAGAGTATCTGAGTGCCTCACCGTTTTTCATGTATCTATACCTCACAGAGGCAGGGCAGTGCATTTAAGTATGGGAAACTGAATCACAGACTGATCTAGTGCCTGGCCACAGGTCACACAGACAGTGTGAACCCAGAAATAGAATCCAGCTCTCCTGAGACTTAACCACTGGGCAAGCCTTCCACCTCATGCGGCATCTCAGAGCAGGGCATTACTGAGTATAAGCCAAGGTGGCTGGAGATTGCGGTGCTCTAATTACCAAAGAGGGAAACAAGTTGACCGCACATTAGTCAAACAGGAACCAAAACTGCCTGCGCTGCAGGGACTGGAAAAGCAAGAGTGGATACAGTTTAGAGTGGCTTCTGATGCAGCGTACGGATCTAGGTCTGAGCCAGGAGTTCAAACACCCAAAGTAAATGCCACTAGGTGCCTAACTACCTTTGTAAATCTGGCAGCTAATGCTAGAACAGCAGGAGGGGTTCTAGAAAATTTCACTAGGCACCTATCTGCATCTGTAGGTGCCTAAATCCCTTTGTAAATCTGAATGTATTGTGCTATGCAATCAAGTAGAAGTCCCTGCCTCAGAGACCTCATCATCTAGCATGATGTGGGGTTTGGTAGGTGTTTAGATCCTGATTTTTGATCCTGACCTATGTCTAGAAGAACTGAATCCCAGTGTTAATTCTGTCCCTACACTATGATCTATATAGGACAAGGAAATGATTCAAGTATGTATTGATGAGGGCTCTGAGCATTTCAGGGTATGAGATAAGGAAAGATTAGTAGGGCTAACATATATAGGGGACCAGGCAATAGCAGTATAAGACCACATCCTGCTCTCTAAGGTCCAAAGAAGGCAAGGAGACCACCCCATCCCCATGAACAGCGTGTCCCCTCTGTGCATAGCTCTAAAGGCACAATCTGGGCTGGAATTTGTATGAAAGGCACTGGACAAAACAGTGTGACTTGAATGGAATCCTCCAATGAATTTGGTCACTAATCAATCAACCATCTACTTAAAGTGATTGAAATCAAATCCCTTGGGTTAATTAAAAATAACCATCTTCCCTCTAATAGCTGTCAATGAATTTCCTAGACTCTTTGGAACACTGGCTATAGACACTTGACATTAAAGTCAAAAGGCGGAGATGGAAAAGAGCCTAATGAAGCCCCATGATTAAAAGTGACTACAAGTAAATGTGAGAGACAAGGTGGGGGAGGTAGATATCTTTTATTGGGCCAACTTCTGTTGGCGAAAGAGACAAGCGTTTGAGCTATACAGAGCTTTTCCTCAGGTCTGGGAAAGCTACTAATTACGGCAGCTAAATACAAGGTCGAACAGATAGTTTAACGTAAGTAGTTAGAGCATGCACTAAGTGGTACCAACTAACGATGATAAACTATCTCTCGGATCTTGTATTTAGCTGGGACGCTGTTAGTACCTTTCCCAAACCAGAAGAAGCGCTCTGTGTCGTTTGAAAGCTTGTCTCTTTTACCAACAGCAGTTGGTCCAATAAAACATTACCTCACCTACTTACTCTTTCTCATATCCTAGGTCCAACACAGGTTCAGCCACATTGCAAATGCATACTCCAAGTCACTGTGTGCACAACTCACATATACAGGGCCTGATATTCATAGATCTTAAGCCTAGAAAGGACCATTATGTTCGCCCTAGTCTAACCTCCTGCATTCCCTGTGCCAGAGCATTTCCCTCCGTGACTCCTGCATCCACGCTGTATCTTGTGGCCAAGCGGCAGCATGTTTTGTTAGAAAGACACCCCGTTTTTCAGAAGCGCTGAGCACCCAGGCAGAGCCCAAGGGAGCTGCTCAGCTTGTCCGGAAAGCCGGGCCTATAAGCTCCATCTTGTGCTGTACACCCAGGGGGCTGTCTGGATCTAAGATCGATCATGTATTTTAATCCACGTGACAGGTATGTACTGAACTGGTGTACTGGAATTATTGGTACAGTTAGAATAACGAAATCATCTAGTTCTTGTATAGAGCATTTCATCAGCTGGTTTCAAATGGCATTACAAAGTGGGGAAAGGGTCAGTACTGTTATCCTTGTGTCACCCAGGGTAACCCAGCAGGCCTAGAAGCAGAATTGTCTGGAGTCTGAGCCCCGTATGCTCTCCTTAGGCCAGCTTGCCTAGTAGGTATGGGGTGTCACTCTCACATGCTTGAAGAAACTCTCCTTTTATCTCTGTGGATTAGCAGCAGCTCTGGGAGGGTGAAATTCACCACCAAAGAGGATCAGCACAAGGGCCTGTGCAGGGCACCATTGAAGCTTTCAAAATAGGGCTGAGGGGGGACTTAACTGATGCATCATCTCTGTGCTGCCCCCTCTTCACAGGCACGAATTTGACACTTAGTGCCTGAACCGTAATGATGCCGATTGTCCTACTGAACGCTCATCCCCTTCCATTCGGGCAGCTTGGTGCTTTACCATCACTATGAGCCTGCAATCAGTGAAATTCCTTGCACCTCAAGGCGCTACTCTGCGTGAGTAAGGGAGGCTGTGTCCGGCTGTAATAAAACTAAAGAGCTGCTGGTTTTTCCTACTCGTCCCGGGTGCAGGGCGTGGCCGATCTTGCCAGCCGTTTTTACCAGCAGCGCTGACGGTGCATCCTATGCACTGAGGACTGAAGCTACATTTAGATAATAAAGAATCAAGCTCGGGATTGATGTGAGGATTATGATCAGACTCTAGAGGAAGAGTATGTCTGGGGTTTACTTCCTTCCGCTTCCAGGGAGGTCCTGTATGAACATGTACCCTGTCAGTAATGGCAAATTATTTGCAAGTGCAATGTAATACCTACAGCGAGAGAGAGAGTTTGCTTTACACAAACAAGAAGCGGTGCAGTAAATCTGTATTATTTTCCTTGTAATGTGCATGGATCTTCCTGGAGCGGACTATGGTAAGCTTTGTAATGATCCTGTATGTGTGAGGAAAGGAGCTGTGAGGAAGCATGTAGTTTAAAAGTTCCATGGCCCACAAGCCCAGCTGGTTCCACGCTCAGGTAACGTGCCTCGGAACTAGTTCTCCCACAAGCGGTAAGAAGGTTAGCTGGCAGAGCTCTTATTAAATAACCGATTGGTTTTTTTCCCCAAAAGGCTGTTGTAATATTCTCCCCATTTTATTTACCTTGCAGCAGGTCCTAGGGTCCAACCAAACTCAGGGCCCCGTTGTGCTAGGTGCAGTACAAACTTGAAGCATTTACCATCTAAATAGATGAGTCAGACAAAGGGAGGGGAGTTATTGCTCCCATTTTACAGATGGGGAGTTGAGTCACAATGAGTTCGGGCCTCAATTCTCACACCTCTAGCCCACATCCCAAGGCTCCTACTTTAATCTGCCTCTAATCCACTTGCTTTACCAATCTATACCACAGCTATAAGATTTACCTCCCAAGACAGTGAGGTGAGACTTAAATCATTCATAGCTTTGACATATCTGGAGAGCCTCAAATGAAAGGTGTGGAAAACAAGGTGTTGCTGGCTAGTGTGAATGAGAACCACTGCCATCTATTGGATGGCATCAGAATTGATTGTCTGTGTCATAGGTCCTTTAATGCTAATATGTAATGGAGATTATTATCCTTTAGCTGAAGCCAGTCATTTCAACCTGTGCTCTGCGGACCCCTGGGGTTCTGCAGACTGTGTCTAAGATTCCCAAAGGGGTCTGCACCTGAAAACAAAAGGTTGAAACCCCCCTGGCTTAAGCCATAGGGCCTTGTGGTTTAGGAGCAGGAAGCGCTAGGCGCTGTCCACTTTGCTGCTGTGAAATGTTGTGTTGTCAGATTGTGCAGACAGTGACAAATGTGAAGCTGTTAGCACTAAGCTGCTATGGATTTGTTATAGGACTCTGGTATCTAAACTGTCTGGACAGCCGATCAGAGCTGTGCAAAGCTATTAATAATATAATGCTTTGTATCCAAGCCCCCATGACTGCAGTCCGATCCAGAGCCTCTGAGCTGCCCTATCTCCTCCTGTTCAAAATGCTCGGGCACAGTGACAGCTAATGCTGCGAGCTGCTTTGGGGGGGACAAGTGGCCCCTAGCAATAGTGCAAAGCCAAAGGGCGTGTGCTCACGAGTGCAAACAGGCCTGTTGCCTAGAGATTCCCTTCGCACGCATTCCTGCCATCGCTCGGGGAAGTCTGTCCGGTCAAACCGGATCAAGAGAGGCCGTGTTTCCCTCACACAGGCACAAACAGTAATTTGCAGGCTGTTTTAATGGGCCCTCAGCACAGAGGAGAGTCAGATAGCAGCAAGATTAATGCCTTTTCCTGATCGCCCTGAAATTAGAGACGGCTCTGAATCTCAAATTGGATAAACCTCTCCTCCCCGCCCCAAACTTTATGGGGATTGAGACGCCCAATGATGATACCCAGATGTGAATTTCATGTAGCTCAGCAGCAGCTGAACTGAAATTCCTGGTTCCAAGCAGCCCTGGGCTTGGAGTAGGTTTGGATCTGAATACTCAGGTGGCATCTGAACACCTCAGACTTCAGGGAAATTTGTAGGGGGAGCCAAACTGTGCTGCTTACCGCAGTCACGGAGCACTTCTCCCTGACTGCAGAAATAGAACTTGGATCCTCCTGCCTTGAAATCACAAGGTGCTGGAGCTAAAGGAGAATCTCCATTTTGTATCTGCAGTACAGGGGGTCTGTGACACAACTGGGCAGTTCTGATTGTTCCTAGTGGAGAACAATAAGGTGCATGCACTTCAACAGGGTCACTGCAGTACTTAGCTTTTAAATATATTATAAAGCACTGTGTGACAGACAGCAATGCAAAATTGTATTTGGTGGCATGAATGCACAGAGGCGTGATACCACGTAAGTGTTGTGCCTAGATAAGTACGATAATTTCATGGCTAAACTGCTGGACCAGGGCTCAAGAAACTTGGGTTCAGGTCCCTCTCTCAGCCATAGCTTTTCTCTAGGATCTCAGGCAAGTCATTTAATCTCTCTGAGCCTCAGTTCCCAACCTGTAAAATGGGGCTAGGACTTTGGTATGTCACGTTGTGGTGAAGCTAACATCCATTCATTGTCATGAGACATTGACATACTACTGGCATGAGGGTCATATAAATACCTAGCTATATGTGATGAAAGCTGATCTGAGAGCTTATAAATTCTGTTCAGTCCTTATAGTCCAACCAATGTCCAGCTAGAAATACACAAAAAGGATAAATGGACACAAATCAGATATTAGGAATGGCAATATACAAAAACCTGTAGGAGAACACTTCAACCTGCCTGGACACACAGTTACAGATTTCAAAGTCACCATGCTGCAGCAAAACAACTTCAAGACCAGACTGCAAAGAGAAACTGCAGAGCTGCAATTTATTTGCAAATTTGACACAATCAGTCTGGGATTGAACAAAGATTTTGAATGGCTTGCTAATTACAAAAACAGCTTCTCCTCTCTCCGAGTTCACACCTCCCATTCAGCTGCTAGAGGAATATCTCACGCTCCCTGACTTGAGATAACAAGCTGGTTCAGCCTGATTGGACTAACCTTGTTACCTCCTACCTGGGTCTTGCCTACTTATCTATACTGCCCCTGGACACTTCCACTGCTTGCATCCGACGAAGTGGGTATTAGCCCACAAAAGCTTATGCGTCAATACTTTAGTTAGTCTTTAAGGTGCCACAGGACTCTTTGTTACCAATGTTAATGTAACGAACCCCATGCTGACATGAGAGCTGTTCTTTTTTCCTATATCCTTTTTAAGTGAATGATCCTTCCCTGCTAAGGTTTCACCTGCAATAACGGTGGGTATGTCTCGCTAGAAATGCTACGCCCCTGTAGCTGTAGGAAATCCACCTCCCCGAGAGGCAGAAGCTAGGTCGGCATAGCTGCGTCTCTCCGGACGGGACGTGTGACTTTTTAACATCCCTTTGCACTGAACGTAGCTAGGTCTACGTAAGCCTTGGGTCGGAACTGCTCTGGGACATGTTTTCAAGTGCTCCGCACCCCCAATTGGGGCAGGATTTTTCAAAGACCTCTGCTTCCATTCAGGCACCATTCCCCAGGCTGTACAATGGGTATAAAACTTACCCATGTCCCAGGGAGGGTTAGCTCGTTCACCTCTGCCAACTGCTGTGAGATCTTTGGCCAGCTTTTTCAAAGAGCCCAGCGCCCATATTGCTGGAAGTCCAGTCATTTATTTGGCTGCCTAAGTGGAAGCTGAGACAGGAACAGTAGAAGCTCCCTAAAAGTGTGTGTGGGGGGCAATAGTGCTCGAACCGTGGCCCCGCCCATTCCCCCGAAGCCCCAACCCTACACCGCCTCTTCCCCCAACACCTCGCCCCCCACTTGCTCCTCTCTGTCCCTTCTCCCGCCATCTCTTGCCCTTATGGATAGTAAAAGTGATGAGGATTGGGAACTACACTATACAGCACAATGCAACTGATAAATCGTCCATTTGGAGGGAGTTTACCTTTCACTGTGTACCTGTTCAGTGCGCCATGCTGCGGTGTATTGAGGACTGTGTTGGATTTGCAAGCTATCACTTTAAGTGTATGAGCGGGGAGAGGAAGTGGGGTGCCCGGTGCTGCTTGCAAGCTTCAGGGCTCTGATCTGGAGACGACCTATAGTAAGGAAGGGGGAGTTGTGCCTCTGTTTTTTAGGGAGCAGCCTGCTTTGTCTCTCTCTGGTTTTGGTTCCTGTGTTTTTATTGTTCTGAGTTCTTAGAAATGAAGTTGTGTTATGTTGCAGGCTTCCAGCATGAATATCTGTGTTCCCATCTGACTCCCCTGTGTGTATATAACACAAGCCTTTTGTTTTAAATGCACTGGAGGCCAGTGTAGGAAGGCAGGGAGGGAAAGCTGCTTCTTGTGTATTTGGAGCCAAGTGGCAGGTGGTGGTGATGCTGTCTCTCTTGAAACATGGTGGGTGAGACCTGAACTGCCCACCCTGAAGACCCTCTGCTGTGTTTCTAATCAGGTTCTCTCCATCCTTATTGCAGAAGGGGTGACCTTCTGACCCACTCCGTTGGAACTGGAGATTGGGATAGGCTAGTAAAAGCCATTGGCTGGGCTTTTCAAAGCAGCCTATGGGAGTTGGGTACCAAGGGGCACCTGACTCCCTTATTTTTCTTTAACCCCCATCCACCAAAGCAAACCTCTACAGCTTCTGATTTTTGCTACTTGTTGTAACATTGGAATGACTGAGTCATTCCAGTGAGACCAATTGCACTCCAGGTCCTGCTCGGTGTAACGGTGGCAGGATAGGGTCGTTAATGAAGGCTTTTGAGGTGCTCATTCAGTTCTACTCCCTCTTTGATTTATCCTGTCCTCTCGACATGCCCTCAAGTGTTCCCTTGACCATCAAGAGCCTGTGGTTTTGGGTGGTTGGTTGTTTCTTCCTCTGACCCAGGATGTTTGCTCCAAACACACACATGGGCAGAGCCAGGAGGAACGTTAAAGACCAGTGACCAACCTCAGTTGCTCGCAGAGGAACATCCGTGCTCCTTTGTCTGCCTCTTGCCTATTTAGGAACTTGAAACCATATCCTCAGCCTCCTTGGCCCCGGGGCAAGTCGTCCCAGGAACTGAGGAATTACTTGAAAGAGCTTGTTTCATCTCAGGTGCCAGATCAATTCTGGAAACTTGGCCAAGAGAGAGATCTTGGCACAGCTGCTTAGAAGTGCAACTGTGGGAAGGAACCTGTATAATCGACTTCTGATTCAATTCCCTGCAAGGTGCCTCCCTCTGAGCACTATGAGAGACAAGTCTGTCCGTAGTAGCAGGGAGTCTGCCTGAATGATTAGAGCAGGATGTGGAAAGTCAGCACTGCTGGGTTCAATTCCTGATCCTTTCCCTGACACCCCCCCCCCCCCTTAAACAAGTCACTTAACCTCGGTTTCCCATCTGTCTAATGATGCTCACCCACCTCTCTAAAAGTGTTTTTAACCTGGCACACACAAGCACTAACGATCAGTTCTGATTACACATCAAACCACCACTATCCACCAGCTCGTGGTTCAGCACTGGGGTGAAGAGAAATGTTGGCCAAGAATAGCAGGGAAACCCCTGACCCTTCCAAAGTGGGAGTGGGCTCCCGGCTCCCCAGAAAGCGGCCCTGATATTTTTAAGATCTCACCTAACGGGCCCACCCCCTCCCAGGGAGGATGAACTTGCGATTGGGACTGGAACTCAGAAGACATAGGGTCTGTTCCCGGCTCTGACACGGGGCATGTTGCTGCTTTCCTCAGTTTCCCATCTGTAAAATGGGGATAATGATACTTTCCTACCTCAGTGGTGTGAGGGGGGGGGGTTGTAGGGATAAATTCATCCTTTGAGGTGCTCCGATATTACAGTGATGGGGCCATAAAAGTACCGGAGAGCAAATTAAGCTCCAGGGGGGTTATATCTTCCCCAAATGCAGCTGTGGCTTGTTGCCTGACCCTTTGGAAGGGTGATAATGTTTGGATTGATGTCTAATTGATCTGACTGTGATAAAGATCTCCCCCCTTCACTGAATCAGGCCACGCAGAACTAGCACTATGGAGTTCAATATCTTGTGGGGTCTCTCGGAGTGGATGACAAGGACACTCACGCCGAGGGCAAAGGAAAACCTTCGATGTCTTTATGAAACTGATGGGTAAAGCTAGAAAAGATCCAAGCCACATATCAAGATCAAGAGAATACAGGATCAGGGGTATCGGTGGGATCATTCTATGCACAGGTCTTAGAACTGCATTCTCACACCCTTGGTTGAGGACCGGGTGGTGAGAGACAAAAGGACCAGCGTTGTCTCTGGCAGGCCCCAGTGGCCGATGGTCGAAGTTCCTCTGTGAGTCGAAGTAGTAGAAGAGCGGACGGCAATGGAAGAAGCTCAGGAAAGGACATGGTGACGGCCCTTTTGTAGGGCCCGAGCCTCGTCTGCTCCAGGCCCATATTTCACTGACGTAATACACAGCAGCACTTATTCTGTGGGTTAACGGATCGATGCGTGTGGCTGCCGTTTCAGCTCCCAATCCTACCGTCACCCCTTGCTCAAGAGGATCGGCGGTTCTTACTTCCATGTTCCTTGTGCTCGCTCTGACGGGAACATTCTAACTTCTCCTATTGAGCAAGGTCCCCTTAGTTCCCAACATCTAAAGTCAACCGGTGTGCCATTAATCTATGCCAAGGGCTACTTAACCACACTATGCTTCAGCCAGTGTCTTATAGGATAGGGACCAACAGGTTTCTTGCCTTATGGCTGACTATAATGAAAGCAGCTACTTATAACGAAGGCAAGCCGATGAATATAATAGGCAAGCTTGCGCTATGGGCTGCCTCTCCTAGGTCTGAACCTAGGGTTAAAAACGGATCCCAGAAATAAGTGGCTTTGAAAAAAAAAACGGATGCAAAAGTTCCCCTTTGCAGATAATGAGCAGAGTCTTGTTTCAGACAGCTCTCTGCACCTCAGCTAGCCAGACTCCCTCTCCAGCTATGGGTTGGGTGGTAAATACACTGCCGGTGAGATGTATTTCATGCACAAGCCTCTTGGGACGGGGTGGGTTTTTTTTCTGGATTTCTTAGAAATGACAGGGGTGGCCCTCGGGGGAGGAGGATGGAATGAAATCCAGCCTCATCCCTCCAAGTTTATGGGTTGCTCCAGGGACCACCCTGTTAATTTAGCACCATGAGCACTGGTTAGGAGGGGGGGGGAAAGGTGTTATTAGCTGTTCTTTCATTAACTCCATGCCGACGTCCCATTGCCTTCACCTCAATTGACCTATGAAAGGTAGCACGGCAGATAGCTAGAGGGGGAAAGGACTTCTGCTGTACAACCGGGCCACCTTCCCTTCCCCCCCCCTGTGCAAACCCACTTTTTTGCCATAAAAGGCAGAGTCAGGTTGATGGGAACAATTTGCAGATTTCAGGCTGGTTTGGGTGAATAACAAAAATCTGGAATGGTAGAAGGATCAGACTTGGTTTCAGGTTTCAGAATTGGACTCTGGTTTATAAAGTCATGATTTTAAAACCTTGAAAACAAAACAGTTGGGTTGACCCTAAACAGAGCCAAAAAATCGTAAGTGTTCTTAGCCCGCCATCACAGCCAGTTGAACCATTTTGGGGGTGAGCAGGCTCACCAGGGTACGGGGGAGCCTGGGGAGGAGCCCCAGGGCACAAAGGTGAAACATTCATGCCCTTCTGCCTCTCCTTTCTCTCTTCCCAACCTCGTGTGTGCCCTGATTCATTGGAATTCTTCACTGGGGTGCAGAACGCTGCCCAGGTGAGACACCCACCAGCCCAGCCACTCTAGAGCAATCAATTCCGGAATGACTAATGACTGGCTTTGTTTTCGCTCATTTTGTTCTCTCACTTCACCAGGGATGAGGACAGGAGTGTGGCGGCTAGGCAGAAAATATAGGCCACCGATTCACTCTCCCACTGCCTTTTAATAAAGACCATGGAGCTCTCTGTGCCAGCTTTATTTGCACTCTGCCAGCCAGTGCCCTTTCATTGTGAGCCCCTCAGGGTAGAACCTTGTTTAGCACAGCTCACCTAGTACAAAGGGCAGCTCTAAGTGACTAAATAACAGTGCAGGATCCAGTTATCCAGAGTTAGTGGTTTTGGTTCCTCCTTTTTTACCCGTAATGTACTTGCATCCAAAGTGCGAAATATTGTGAAATCAGCGTTTACAGCAAATCTCTATTTCCTGAGCATCCCGGACATTGTGTGAAGAAACCCTTCCTGTCCGCACGGGGTTTTGTGTTTCCTGCCCAATAGTCGATGCTGTGCCCTTTGCTTAGTCAGGAATTGTCCATCCCCCCACTGACCTAAATCTATTTCAGCTCCTTATTTATTAATCACCCTTATATCCACTATAGGGCCTGATTCTTCACTGTGTTGTGCTGTCATGTATGGAACACAGAGACACTGCAACTGCCAGACTGGAGCAGAGCACTGGCCCATCAAGGCTGGTATCTCCATACTGCACCTGTGTAGGAGAGATTCCTTCCTGACCCCCTGTTGTGATCAGCGGACACCCTGATGCATGAGGTTTCTCCTCCCTAATCCATCGCTGCAGATACTGTTGTTGGTCATAAAATTATGCAGCCACGTTGATTGTTTCTAGGAACGAAGCTGTACAGTTTCAGCGTGGAAGATAGGAATTGCCAGACTGGCCCAAACCCAAGAGCCATCTAGTACAGTATCCTGTAAGACAGTGGCAGCAACAGATACTTCAAGAAGATGTAAGAATCCCACTGTCGCATCTATGAGATAATCTCACCCCCCCCCCCGCCAACATTAGAACTCATCCTGATAGTTTCTAATAGTTTCTATCCCTTCCCTCATTTTAGTTAATTATAATAGCTCTGGGTATTCTTGATATCCATAGAGATGAATATGAATTCATCTTTCTGAATTGTTAAATTATTGGCCTTGGTGACTTCCAGTGGCATTGAGTTCCACAGTCTAATTATGCCATTCGTTTTGAAAGGTGCTGAGTACCTGCAACTCCCCTTGATATGGATGGGAATTGTGGGTGTTCGGCACCAATGAAAAGCAGGCTGTTTACACCTGTGTAAAGCGGGGTGTAAAATGCTAACGAATCAGAGTGTGGTTATGCACCAGTGGAGATGTTTTGTGGCCTGTTAAAGATTGTAAGGTGCTCAGTAACAGGGGTGGTATAAGTACCTCAGATTTCCACCCCCATCTTAGCTCTGTCCCTTTCCCGTCTGCTTTGCAATAGGGTTTTTCAACTGCTTTCTCAGGCAGGATGCAGAGTTGCTACATACGTTTCACACAGGTTATACAGAAAGTTCGCTTAAGCAGAGTGAAGGGGCGGAGCTGGAAGCAATGGCTGAGTGTTCCAAGCCTCAGGCGCAAAAGCAGAATCCCGAGACTGCGGGTTCAAATCCTACTATTTAACTTTCTTCAGCTTTCCAGGGCAGGTGACTAAGACACACAGTAAACAGCTTGGAACTCGCTTTATCGTTTGACTTTTGTGGCTTCTAGAGATTCCAGGCTGGTTGGGGCCCATTGTGCTAAATACCATACAAATGGATCGTAAAAAGAGTCCATGCCCCAAATTGCTTACAGTCTTCAGGGCATGATGCAGGAGGTGGGTGAAAGAAATAACTGGAGATCAATAATTATTGAGAAGCAATGGTCTCAAGTTGCAGTGGGGGAAATCTAGGTTGGATATCAGGAAACACTATTTCACTAGGAGGGTGGTGAGCCACTGGAATGGGCTACCTAGGAAGGTGGTGGAATCTCCATCCTTAGAGGTTTTTATGGCCCGGCTTGACAAAGCCCTGGCTGGGATGATTTAGTTGGTGTTGGTCCTGCTTTGAACAGGGGGTTGGACTAAATGACCTCCTGGGGTCCCTTCCAACCCTAATCTTCTGTGATTCTCTGAACAGTAATGTGAACATGTTTTGCATAGGCTAGCTCCATGTTTTTGTGTGTTAATTACATTTCATTTACATCAGCGGCAGGGTCTTTTACGGGGGACCTTAAATATCAAGATCCTGCCTGCTCCGCCTCAGTCCGTGCACGTGATGTGTGTGTCCTCATTTCATAAGAACAGGGCTTTGACCTGGTGCCTTTGCAGGAAATTTCCCCTCCTTCGCTGTGTTGCTCCAGAGGTCAGTTGCTACCCTCCACCCCAGAGGAGGCTAGGTTCCGGTAGCATTGCACATGTGTGTGCAGCTTGTAATGTGTGTTGCGGGCTTCTTGGACGAAAGGCCATGTCGAAATGTGAAATATGATCGGAGGAGTTGTGGGGGTCAGATTCTCACCCCAATCTGCACAGCACTTTTCAAAAATATGGCCACATATTTTGGTGCCTACATGGGAGTGGAGCCCTTGCAAATCTGCCCTGCCTGGGGAGATGGGACAGGGTGTCGTTCCTAAAAGATTGCCACTGTAAACTAAGCTGAGAATCTGAGGCAGGAGGAATGAGGATCCCTGGGCAGCCAGTGTGCAGCTGTGCCGAAACTTTACCCTGTCCCTTTAACAAGCTCCAGGGCTTCCAGTAGGAGTGAGGCTGGGCTTGCACTCCCACTTCACCGAGAAGGGCAGAAGATATTTTTTGCTATGTCACACATTCTCCAGATTTTTCCATGGCTTTCTCATTGCAGTAGCTTTGAATTCTTCACTGCAGCCTCTGTTATCCGCAGCCCCGTTCCCACAAACCCCTGGTGTTCTGAAACTGAACAGATAGCATCCCCTGTGGTCCGTCAGTTCCATTGGGACTCCTTTTGGTTCTCCAGAATTATTCTGCATCCCTGGTGGCATTCAAGTAGTTGGTTGCACGCACTGTGTAAGCAGGATGGGGGTGTGACAATGCAGGTGAACCAAGCGAGTAGGAATTAGCTTAGCTACTCATCATAATCGGAGGATGCACAAATAGAATTAATCCTCTCCCCAGCAATCAGCCCAGGCACTGTGGATCTTAGTAGCATCAAAGTAGGGAAGGAATCCAACCAGTGTAGTTGCTCTGCTTCTCCAGCCTTATGGTTGGAGTAGCTTCCATGACCCCTCTGCAGGGGACGGTAGCCAAGACAGATCCAAAGAGCGGCTGGGGAGCTGAGCGCTTTGCAGCTTGCGTGGGTTTCTAAAATCTTGCTCCCTTGATCTGCCGTATCTCAGCAGTCCTATTGCTGCCGGTGTCCTCTGGAGCAGGGTCAGATACGGAGCAATAGTTTAATGGCTCTAATACCAGTGATTTCTAGTTCCCTCGGATTCTGCTGTCCTATCTGGCCCTATAACTCTGCCAACTTCAAAGGAGATTGACAGCAATGTGGCTGAAATCGGAACCGGTGCTTAAGCAAGTGCTTAAAACAGCCCCTCAAGTCCCGTGAAACCCAAGCGACCTGTCGACTTTTGGAATTCGCTGCTGCATGAGGTCATTGATACAAATACGAGGGCTGGGTTTTTAAAGGGCTGGATAATGTTATGGCCACTAATAACTCAGGGCTTGATCCTGACAGGTGCTGACTATCCCCTGCCCCGCCAAAGTGAATGGAGCTACCCCGGGAATCACCCCGGCGTGACTGAGAACAGAAGTTGGCCGAGAGACCCTATCTGAGAGCTTTGGAGCCAGTCTCAGCGCTCAGTTGCAGGGATGTGAAGGAATAAGTGTGATTACTCCAGACTGCCCTCAGTGGAGCATGGAGCAGAATCCAGCCTGTGACTCCCTATTTTTAGACATGTTTACATGCTTTTCAGAGTTGGCTTTCAACATCCTTGTTCAGCTCTTGGAATACAATGGGAAACTCAACCGCGTGTTTGGATGCTTCTTGGAGCTGCATCCGAATAACGTTATGGCCACTTATAACACAGGGCTTGACCTCTTGAAATCAGACCCGCCATATTTGGGGCCTGATTCATCCCTAGTTTAAGCAGAGGGGCAATAGCCGATGCAGATCCAAATTGCTGCTGGGCACCTAGCACGTTTCCCCTTGGCGTGGGCTTCTAAAATCTTGCTTTCCCCTCTTGATCGGCTGAACCTCGGCTGAAGTTACTGGGCTCAGTAGAGGGGTGTTCCGGTGAAATGCTTGGCCTGTGCTATTCAGGAAGTTCAATTAGCTGGTCCAGTGGTTTCTCCTGGCTTAAATGCTACGAAGCTATGAAAATCAATCGTCTGCTCCATGCATGTAACAGGAGGAATGCCCTGATGAATCTGGCCCTGTGTATATTCCTTGGCTCTGATGCACCTTCCCAGCCTGCTGCTTGGCCCTTGCTACATTGTGCGGTTCCCACCGGCCTGCCACGGCTCAGCATGACGAGGCTCGGTCTTTGCCTGCTGTGTGCACTGGGTCCGGTCGTCCCACCCATGAAGCCCCCCCTCTCCCCCCCCCCCCCCCGTGTAATGCTGTGAGCCATTCGGATGTGACCCGAAGGACGCCGGGTCTCAGAGTCATCAATGCAACGTGATGGCTCGTGGATCCCGATGGAGATCTGGACCCCCAGGGGCTTCGGGATCACTCTGGTCAAATGGGGACCATCCCACAGATGCTGGGTTGCAGGGGAGGCACCTCTCTCAGGAGTTGCACTAGTGTCAGCATTATGCACGGATCATTGCTCAGAGCAGGATCCAAGCCTGTCCCCGTCCCCAGCGTAGGCTGCAGAGGAGGGTGCAGCAGCAAGCCCCATGGCTTTTGTCTCTTTCACCAGTCCCATGAGGAATGGAGTTTATGTTAGAGGAGTCCTCCAGCTGGTAGGACTTACACAGGGGCCGGGCAGCGCCTTGACCAGCCCCAGAATATAGGAAACCCAAAGGGAGCGGAGAGTCCATTCCTTCCCCAGCCCTGCTCCGAGCACAGAAGTGGGGGTGGGGTGGGGGGGAAGAGATTCAGGCCCAATAACTGCAAAAGCCTTGTTCTGAAACAGGGCCTCTCTGGCTGTCGTCCTGAACCCTCCTCTAGACTCTGCTCCCTAGAGATACTGAGCCTCGCGGGGGCTCACGCCTCGCTAACCTGCCGAAGCAGAAGACGGGAGCTGGGCCGGCGCAGTGCGAGCCCTTGAAGGGACGGAGGGCCTTGCACAAGGAATTTTTAGCAGCTGAGGAGCGCACACAGCCCGAGCCCAGCGTCCCTGCCCGAGCTATGCCTGGCATCTGGGATCCGCATTCTGCTGGCTTTATTGACATTTGAAAGCCTCCCCGCCCCCCGCTTCGCTTCAACCTCCGGGCCAAGCGCAGCCAGGGGAAACCCAAGCGGACGTCTGCCGGTGAAGTCATTCTGTGCACAGAGGCTAGGAATGCGGCTCAGTAATTGTGGAGGGTGAACTCATGAGAAAGGCGCGTGTGCAAAACCCCTTCCCTTCCGTAGCGCCACGGGTTTGCAAGCTCTTTCTTCCACTGGTATAAACCAGGTGGGGCTGCAGGTGCAAGTGAGATGAGAATCAGACCCATGTGTTACCCAGGTGTTACTTTTCTAGAGGGCCAGATTCTACACTCTCCTTGGTGTCTACATTGTAATCAGAGGTGTGGCTGTAGTTTTGATCCAGATCAAGTAAAAACAGCTGTGAAGTTGCAGCAACACAGGCTAACTGCTTGAGTACAGACCTCTGGTCCTAAGCCGTCTTGTTCAGCTCATGTTATTGGTGCCCAAACTAGCTCGATCGAAGCTAGTCTACACATGCTGCGGTCTCACCTCTGATTGCACTGTGGACATACCCTCCATCACTGGAATTAGTTACACTAGGTCAGGTGGATGCAGCGGGGATCAGGCCCAGAGCCAACTTCCTGAACCCTGGGTTGCTTCTCCACCGCCTTGCGCCTTGTGTTGTCATTCGCACCGAAGCCAGGTTGCTGCCCGTTGCTCACGTTCCGATTGGGGAGCTGGGTGTACTCACTCGCCAATTGCTCAAAGCTGCTGCATGCTGCAAAGCGGAGGTCAGCTGGAGGGGAGAATCCTGCCTGAGGTGTGGGGCGCTGGAGAATCGGGCCCAGCGCTGTGTGTCTTAGAGGTCAGCCAGAGCTGGGAAGTTTGGCTCTGGGTTCTGCTCCAAATCCACACGCCCCCCGATTGCAAAGGTCTCTCGGAAAAATGCCCCTAGATGAGATCAAAATGCTTTCACTGGACGCCACGAATTTGCTGAATGCCCTGGGGAGAGAATAACCTTGGCACGGGACATGGGTAGCCCCGGGCTGCCCCACGCATTTACCAGGGCTGCGTCATGCCTTCCTAGGGATTAACTCACACATTCTGGGTTTCCTTTTGATTCCTGCCGCCTCCTCTGATCAGCCTCTGCTCTGCAACCACCCACCCTGACCTTCGCGAGTTTGCCAGGGCTGGGAGGCAGAGGGAGAAGTCGCTGGTCCTCTGCCTTTCAGCTGAAAGCTCCTTTTATTGCCTGAGCAGGAAAGGGCAATACAAGAGTGATGTCATTACATAATGGGCTGGATGGGACGGATCTGCTACCGATGCTGAGGCCAGCATAGTGGGAACTGTAAGGATGTCTTGGGGTGACCAGATGTCCCGATATTATAGGGACAGTCCTGTTTTTTGGGGCTTTTTCTTACATAGGCTCCTATTACCCCCCATCCCCGTCTCGATTTTTCACACTTGCAGTCTGGTCACCATACTCTGGCACTGACTCTCAGCAGCCAGGCTCGCAGGACTCCGGCTGCGGGGCTAAAAACCAGCTGTGCAGGCGTTCGGGCTCAGGGCCTCTCCCCCAGGCAGGGTCTCAGAGCCCAAACGTCTACACTGCAATTTTATACCCCAAGCCCGAGTAGCTGACCTGGGCCAGCCCTGGCCATGCTGTGGGTCTTTGATTGTCCCGGCTAGATGCTGGGTTGGGGGTGCAGTTCAACTCCGCACCCCGGTCCCCTGCAGCTCCAGGTAGATCATTCTAAATCACGCCTGTGTTTTTCTAAGGCAGGGCCCGATCCTGCAAACACATCCTCGTGGGCCTGGGGCCTCAGCTGGTGTAGATCAGTCTAGCTCCATCGACTCCAGTGATTTACATCAGCTAGTGATCTGGCTCCCATCTCCCGCTGATCCTGTTAGCTCTGCCTTTCGCTTTGTGCCTTCTGTCCTACAGCCCCTTGCTGCCTGGAACATCCTCTGAGAACCTACGCACCAGGCTATCTTCATCTCCTCTGTTAAACCCATTCCAGGCATCAAGCCTTCTCCCCCTCCTTCGCAAGGGGAACAGTCATCCCCATGCAGGGAGCCAGTGCAAAGGTCTGTGTGCCATTCCAGTCCTGTATAGCCCTCCTGCTGTTCACTGCACAGGGTTTAACTTCAGTTGTCTGTGTCTTCCCACACACCGCCATCTTATCCATTGAATTTGCACTGCACTCATCACCGTGTTATCATTGCACTCATCACTGCAACGTCTAAACTATCGAATTTACACTGTACTCATCACCATGTTATCACTGCACTCATCACTACACCTTCAAAACTATTGAATTTCCACTGCTTATCACCGTGTTATCACTGCAGTCATCACTGCCCCTTCTGATCTATCGAATTTGCACTGCACTCATCACTGCACCTCTATGCACCTCTAAGCTGTTCCCCCCCTGTGCTGCACAGTATATCCCAGCCCACATCTTGTCCTTGAAGCGCTTGGCGTGGGTCCAGGAAGTGGACGAGTTTAAATAGACCAGGGGAAGCGCCCTCAGCGAAAGGCCCTATGCTCTTTCGTTCTCTTCTTCCTCCTTTCCAATCCAAGACCACCACCAAGCCGCATCCTCAGCCTGTTAACCCCGGGATTAGCCCGCCCCGAGGGGGTCGTGGTGGTGTGACCAGTGACAGTGGAATGAGTCCAGCCTCTTCCCATGTAAGGCTGGGGCACGAGGAGCTGCAGACAGAGTAGATTTGCAGGATGCTAATGGGGCCACCTCATTGCACTAAATTTAGACCTGGTCGCTACTGTCTATACGATCCGAATGAAATGCCAGCGTGTAACCAGAGCCGTGCCGTTCAAGGGCCACTCCTCCCCTGAGCGGATAAACATTCGTCTCCGCTTTTCACTGTCGGGGGCTTGTTGCGGCTGTCAGCAGCCACCGTGACCCTCTCTCATTCTTTGAGCGGTATTCTGCAGACTGTCTACAGCCGGATCGGGCTGGGCTCTATTTCCAGCAGCGCGTGGAATATGTGTCTCCCTTGTGGTTTCATAGTAGGCAACTCTCTGGCGGTTGCAATATCGTATTCGCATGGGCACTCGGTAATTGCTTGCGCCTGACTAACTAGATGCCCCAGCAAAAGTTATTTTGGTGAGAGGCCTCATCCCTGCTTTTCCCTCTTCTTTTTTTTTCTCTTCTCCTCCCCGCCCCCTATGGTTTGCTTTGCTTTTGAGGGGTGTTACATTTTCTCTGTTGCTTTTCATGCAAGCTGTTTTTATTATTCACTGTATTATTGGGGTTTCAAATCCCCCCTCTGCAGAAAGTTGGCACCAGTTAAACTGATGCACAAGGGCTTCAGGGGGGCACAAGCCTTGTGCTGTCTCCCTGCATAGGGAGTAATTTAATGCCCATGGGAGTTAGGCACCTCAATATCTTGCCTTAGAGCCTAAGAATACAAGGCAGATGAAGGATCGATTATTATACCCATTTTACAGATGGGAACTGAGATATGTAGAGATTAATGCCCAAGAGGGTCTATGGGAACGTCTACATTGCAGAAACACCAAACCCTGTGTCCGTGAGTCTCCGAGCCCGGCTCATCTGACGCAGGCTCACAGGGTTCACGTTATGGGGCTGAAAATAGCAGTGTAGATGTTTGGGCTTGGGCTGGGGCGCAGGCTCTGACCCCTTCCCCCTGCTATGTTCACCCCATCGTGCACACCCTGTCAGTCGACCCCTCCTGAGTCCCTTCTAGTGCCTTGTCCCAGGACCATCCTTCTGTTCTGGACTTCAGTGGAGTGATGCCCTATTTATACCAGTGTAACCGAGAGCCAGATTTGATCCTGGTACCTTTTATCGGTGTTTCTGATATTCGTTTTGGACCCATTCCTGTCCCCTTTGCCTGCTACACTTTGAATTGAGCTTTACTCCATGCATGGAATATTTCCTGATTGGTAGCGTGTCCCCAAACCCTCACTCTGTATTTTCCAAGGCAAAAATCTCATTTCCCAGCACATTTTTGGCTTCTGTAAAAATAATAATCAGAGGCCGTGCTCCTAATTCTGATGTCCTTGACCCGGGTGTAAATGGGGAATGACTCTGGAAATCAAAGTACTTAATCCTCCTTCGGGCGCGGAGGGAGGGTGGATTAGATGGTCTCCGGGGGGTCCCGTCCAACCCTGATTCTATAGTTGTCTCACACCAGGGTGAGAGGAGAAGCCGGCGTGGTAAGAAAATTTCTCCAGAGTTGGCCCTGGGAGGTTCAAAGGAGCGTCCGGAGTCAGGTGCCCAATTCCCAGTGGCCCCTTTGATGGCCCCAGCCTAAAATGTAATAGAATCCCACTGAGGAAAAGTGTGTGTGGGGGGGGAACTGGTCCAGCAAGGGGACAAGCATCTTCCCTCCCCTTAAAGTTGGAGGGAAAGGCGAGATCCTCCAAGGTATTTAGGTTCCTAACATCAGTGGAAGTTGCCTCTTGTCCATTGACGTTAGGAGCTGAAATATCTTGAGGATCCAGGTCTCAGAACCTTGCAATGTACCCAGCATCCTCTTGGGCAGGGGCCATTAACAGCGCAGTCTACTTCAGCCTAATGGGGGTTTTGCCCCGACAGCCTCATTAAGGCTGAGTCGCTGTATTGTAGGGTCTGTTTTGTCCCTGGAAGCAACAGCCCCCTTTGCAAATTCTCCCTTGCCAGAATGTCACCACGCTCCATTGCCATGGTGACGCTCCATTAGGCCCGACAAATTACGTGCAGCCTTATCGTCTCCGTGCTGTGGGAAAGGTCCTAATTGAGTTTTGAGGTCCTGCCCCCCATTGAAATCGAAGCCGTGTTTTTGCAAGGAGGGAGTTACTGATGCCAAAAACCTGCAGAGGCTCTGAGCTGGCCCAAGCGCAAAGAAGCTGGGCTCACTTGAAACCGCCCCCCCGGGGTGGCTGCAGATTGCTCAGCAGTGAATGTCTAATGGGAGGTGGTGGGGGAGGTAAATTCATGCCCCCCAACTATCCCTGGAACTTTGGATTCTATCGTCCCCTTTGGGGGTGGAAGCCCCCGGGGTCCCAGATGAGGGGACTCCCTGAGGGGGCCCACAGCAGAGGCAGGCTCAGAGGGGTGTGGCTCCAGGAGGTGGAGGGGCTTAACCCTGAGAGGGAGTGGACCCCCGGGAAGGGCTGTCTCACAGAAAGGGGCACCCCCCACGGACCGTACGGGGCCAAGACTGGGCACGACTTGTGAGGGTCACGTTTCATTTTCCGGAGCTCAAGCCCTAGAACCGACTGTTGTGCTGGAGTTTCCATCATGGCAGGAAAAATGTGTTTTAATTCCACAAGAAAACTATTTTTGCTGAAATTTAAAAAAATCACATCGAGACATTTCTGTGCATATTGATTGGGTTCGCGTCTCCCACTTTTATAAGAAATTTGAGATTTTAGCTTCACATTTTTGAAAGACCCTCTGCAAAGCAGAGAAAACGGACTTCCCAGCGCCCCCCGATTGTCCTGGACTATGCTCCTCATTCCCCATGACGTTCCAGGGGTGTTGGGCATCTGTCGTCCACACCAGGTGCAATCCCAGGGGAAGATGTTGCAGGGTACTGAAAGCACATGAACAAATCGGCAAACCCAGTCTATGAATGAGACCATTCTTTGGGTCGCTCTTATTACTTGAAGCTTCACACGTCCCGCACCCATTGTTCCAGCCGGGGCAGCCCTAGCAGGGTAGCTGTAATGGAACCTCGCTGGTAGGGACTGGAAGGCAGGTCTGACAAAGACCCTAGAATCTAGCCTGTGGTGCAGACACTCAGTTGCTTTGAGTGGAAATATTTTGTGTTCTGTGCAGAAGCCATTGGCTCATCTATTTCTATGATGAAAGCGGGGCAAACAATTTCCTCCTGCCTGCTAGTGGGATGATAAGCGTGAGCTTAAGTGGGGATGTATTAGTGGTAGTTTCCCCCCTTTTTATCTACCTCTGGTTGGCTTTCCCACAGGAAGACCTAAATTCATAGATGATGGATAACATCAAATGGCTCTTAAATAGATGAACAGATTCTTCCAGGTAGTACAGCTTAAAAACAATGTGCTGGAATGGCTGTCAGGAGGTTCTCCTCTGCACTATAGGGGTAATGAAGAAATTAGACTTTGAGGAAGAGTCTGAGGGTCTAATCCTCCCAGACTAAACGTAACATTTCCATGGTGTGACGTTCTGTACCTCCACCACTCAGGCAATGCAGCTCCCTCTCCCGCTCTCAGAGCCATAACGGAGTCTCCCGTGTATATATTTGTTATAACATTTCATTGGGCGGGAAGCATCACTTTATATTGCACGTGCTACATGGCACATGTACATTATACATAAGATCCTATTTCCTTTTGTAAAGATGTAACCACCTTATGTAAAATTGAGCAAAATGCTTAAAACAGTTCAAGCGCATGACGTGAGGAAAATATACACTCTGGGACAGTAGGGCATAGTTTGGTTCCCCCTGCCCCATAGGAAGAGGCCAGGGCAGGCTCAGTGCAGGGGCCGCCATGGGAAGTGGCCTGACAGGTGAGATCGGCCCCTCGCACCTCTGGAGGCAGCTCTGGGCATTGCTGCCCTGCTGCCACCCTGGTACCGGGACTCCAAAATGTAGTTGCGGACACGAGGGCGGGACAGACCCCACATGTGGCACTGCCAGGAAGCGGGGCTCAGACTGGGCAGGAATTGGTTCCAGAAGGGCCAGCGGGTGGAGTCTGGCCCTGGCCCGAATTTAATGCAAATTAATATTTAATGCATAAATAAAGGGCTTTCATTTATGCATTGGGAGGGGAAATTTCTGCTCATTTTCTGCAGAAGCTCCAACTCTCTGTTCATTTTGTTCTGCTGGAAGTGAAATTCAGTCAACTGGGTAATTAGCTGACACTTGCAAAGGTTTTTGGGTTAACAACTCAGCCTTTCCATACTTTACAATCCTGTTGTTATTAATGATGGTAAAGTTTTATCTTTGTATAAGCAACAAAGAGTCTGGTAGCACCTTATAGACTATCCCATCTACCCCTCGGATACTATCTTTGTTTAGAATTCCTTGGTTTCCTTTATTGTAGGTTGGCTCCCCCTACCAACCTACAATAAATATCCTCCCAATTTCTTATTTCTTCTTAAGTTATTGATTTCATTTTAACAGAGTTCTTAGTTTGATGAATTTCCTAAAATTAGTTGTTCACCCTCTGGCTCTGCATGACCTTTCTAGCTATATAATTAGTGCTACCTGTTGCAGTAAAAAAATCCTCTAATTCTCAGATGTAATAACATAAAACAGCATTTGCCACAAGCCAATTCTGGTTTTGTTAATCTAAACAAAGCAGATACCAGACAGCAGGGAAACCCAAGCTTTTGGTTGTCAGTTTGATTGCTATGCTTCATTAATTTTTAGTGATATCGAGTGCCATCTAGTGACCAGCAGAGAGTAAACAGAAACAATTGCATTAGTGGGGTCATGAGAATAGTTAGGTGTTGATCATTCAGGGCAATTTTTAATTTCAGAAAGGGGACTCCTTCTTAGGGGATTGACAGGGCTCAGCAACATGCAGGATTGGACACACACACCTCTCCAAGTATCTTTTTAGCCAGTAGGTTTTCAGTTTACGTCTAAGAAGCAAACAAAAATGCACCTAACTCCTGTTGCTTTACAACACTCATGTTGTTGGGAAAGGGAAGAGACATGCCAAGGACTAAATGGAAACCAAGTTCACTCTTAGGTCTTGTTTGTACACATAAATTGTACTGCATGAACTAAACCAAGATATGTAAAGCAGTACAATCCCTCCAGTGAGGATGCAGTTAGGCCAGTTTCAATGTGCTATAGTTTAGTCCCATACGGGAAGGGAAATATATAGATATAAGGCACTTTTTCTATCAGTATAACTGAGTCCATGTTAGAGGTTGTGCTGGTATGACTATATTGGTAAAAAAAACACACCATAACTCTAATCAAAAGAGTTGTACCAGTGCAAAAACTGTATGTAGACTAGGCCTTAGAGAATAAAATATTTCTTATTTCAGAATAAAAGTGCCCTGTTTTGATTTTGGGTCCTATTTTACTGACTTACATGTTCAGTTCTGAAAATAAAATGAATAGCTTTCATTTTAATTCCCCAAAATAATCTTTGCATCTCAGCAGCCTGATCCTACTTTGCTGTTCTCTGATTTGTCAGTAACAAGTAAAATGAACCTGGATCTGCTCTGTAGAAAGAATTTCTAGATGCATTTTTGATTGCTTCTTAGACGTAAACTGAAAAACTACTGGCTAAAAAGATACTTGGAGCGGTGTCTGGGTGTGTGCTTTAAATCCTTACTAAGAGTAGGTCTACACACAAACTTGCACTGAAACAATTAAATCTGTTTGACTTCAGATCACTTATTATTTCAGCACAAGTCTACTCATGGAAACTTATTTCAGAATAAAAGTGCCCTGTTTTGATTTTGGGTCCTATTTTACTGACTTAAGCAAAATTGAAATGGGACCCTTTGATCCCCAAATTTGTGTCCATACATGGATCTGCCCATAATTCAAGATGGTTGGAAAATGAATTTTCTATCCTGCAAAACATGTTGAGGTGTCAAAAAAAAAAGTATCCTGAATTGGGACAAAAAGCAAAAACATTGACATTTCCCACTAATTTCCCTCAAAATTCATTTGGGGTCAGCTGAAATGTTTCATTTTGATTTTGACTCTTTATATTTTATTCTTAATTTTTTGCATAAAACAAAATAAACTTTGAAAGGACAAGTCTTTTTGACATGAAAAATCAAAACTTTTCACTCCAAAAATGTCAAAATGAGGCGTTTAACCATTCTTGAAACTTTTTTCCAATTTTGGGCTATGTAAAATTTCACCAAAATCAATATGATTTAACAGAAAATAAATAAGCAGTTTCATTGCATCTACATTTTCCAGTGGAAAAACGTTTCATCACAAATGTTTCAACCAGCTTGACTTACAAAATCTTTTTCTGCCTCTCCTTATCACTTGCAATGTGTAGAAATGTCCAGAAGAGGTCTGTGTTCTCCCAGTTTTAAGTCATCCACATGCCATGACTCCAACCATGTGGTTTCATTTACAGAATGCTGAGCTGGCTGGAAAGTTTGATCATCAATGATGCAGCAATAATATTGCTTCTCGGGTCTCTAGCACTTTTCATCTGAGAACCTTAACGTGCTTTACAAGTGGTAATGAGACTAATCAGGAAGCCTTTACACTATTTATGTGAGCAAGAGTTGCAAGATCTGCCTTAACCGAGGAAGATCTGCCTGTGGGGTAGGTATTCAGATGGCGGAGGCAGGAGCTCCTCACACACCCCTCTTCCTTTCCAGCAAAGGAACATTTGAAAAGGATACTGTACACAGCATCACTAATGGGTCATCTGCCCCATGGGTTGGCTCCTGATTCAGTGCAGCATAATGCCCCTACCCAGAGGGGGCAGCTGCCCTTTAAAATGCCCCCCTCATGGGCTGGAGAGCTGCACCATCTGTGCAAAACACACCCCACCCGTCCTGACCCCAGCAGAGTAACAACAGCATGGATCCAGCTTAGAGCTGAAGAAGGGTAGCTACGCCTTTATATACCCATCATGAAAATCCAGGGTCGTGCAACCAGGGGATCAGGCCCCACGCCTGGGACACGGGCTCTGGGTTGGGCTGAGTGACCCCAAACTGTTCAGGGAAGCTGTGGTTAGGTTCTTCCTGTGGCTGTTCTCCCAGCCACCTGGGTCTGCCTGGACACAATCACTCTTATGGGCCTACTCAAAGCCATCATTGCCAGGGGATGTTGTGAAGGCCTAAATCAGCGGGTCTCAAACTTACCTTTACGGCGACCCCTTTTTTCCTGAGCAGCACAGTGGCGCGACCCCTTGTATGTCCGCTGAAAAGCCACCAAATTAATTACTTCCGCATTCGGCGGCTATTTTCGGTGGACATGCCGAGCGCTCCAGAAATAGCTCGGCATGTCCGCCGAAAAGCCGCTGAAAGCGGAAGCGATCGGCGGCTTTTCAGCGGAAAAATCAGCTCGCAACCCCTCGGGAAGCGGTCGGCGACCTCCCGAGGGCTCGCGACCCACAGTTTGAGAACCCCTGGTCTAAACTATAACAGGGTTAAAAAAAAAAGCTAGATAAGTTCCTGAAGGATAGTCCATCAATGGCTATTAGCCAGGATGGGCAAGGATGCATCCCCATACTCTGGGTGTCCCTAGCCTCTGTTTGCCAGAAGCTGGGAGTGAATGACAAGGGATGGATCACTCAATAATTGCTGAAACACCTGGCACTGGCCAGTCGGAAGACAGGGTACTGGGCGAGATGGACCATTGCTCTGACCCAGTCTAGCCATTCTTAAGTTCTTATGTTCTGTGTTCTGATTTAGAGAGTTGCCAACTCTCAGGAATTTATCACAGGTCTTGCAATATCTTCTCAAAGCCCCAGCTCCTGGAATCATGTGAAAACGAAAACAAAAAAACTAAAAACCGAAAACTAAAACTAAAAATCAGATGCATGGATCTGATGAAGTGGGTTTTAGCCCACAAAAGCTTATGCCCAAATAAATCTGTTAGTCTCTAAGGTGCCACAAGAACTCCACTTTGTTTTTGCTGATACAGACTCAGCCCTGGTCTACACTGGGAGTTGGGGGGGATCGATCTAAGATACTCAACTTCATCTACAAGAATAGCATAGCTGAAGTAGGCATACTTAGATCGACTTACCGCGGCATCTTCACAGCAGTGAGTTGACTGCTTCTGCTCCCCTGTCGACTCTGCCTGCGCCTCTCGCGGTGGTGGCTCCCCCAGGCATCTGGGACTTGGGGCGGCTCGGGTGGGCATGTGGGCCAGGGGTGACTCAGGCGGGCTGTGGCTTGGGGCAGCTGGAGCTGTTGGCTCCTCCAGCCATGGTGAGGGGATCGGGCAGGGGAGGCGGAGTGGGGGCGGGGCCTCAGGCAGAAGAGGCGGGGCCTCAGGCAGAAGAGGCGGGGCCTCAGGCTGGAGGCTAGCCTCCCTGAACGGGGCTCACACGCCGCCCATGGGTGAAGTATTAAGTAGCGTTACAGTAGATGACAGGCTTAGACTGTTAACCCTAGTCCTTTACTTCAAAAGGTCACTTTTCTCATCTTTGCCCCCGTGAACTGAAGCCCAGGGTCAGAGAGATCCACAGCCTGGCCCATGGCACTTTCAAGCGATAAAACTTGACGGCCATCCGTCTCTTGTCGGCCATCGTCACTCAGAGATACGCTCCCATGAGCCCGAGCGTCGAACTGGAAAACAGAAAGGCTGGAAGGTTCCAGGAGATTCTACAAAGCCCCGGAACATTCTAGGTGGTTAGTGAAAAATGAATCCACACACGGAATAGCTGAAACACGTGACCTCAAACTGGTCTGTCTTCCCTCTCGTCGCTAGCCACAAAAACAGGCCCTTGAGTCTGGCGCCCCCAAGCTCGGTACCTTAGGTGGTCACGTGGGTCACCTGCCCCTAAATCCGGCCCTGCCTCCACCTGCCCTGGGCACAGGAGTGTCCAAAGAGCAGCCCCTGGCCTGTCCCCACACTCCCTAACATGTTCTTTTCATTTGCCTCCCGGCTTCTGAACTTTCGGGGCATAATCAGGTCCCGTCTTCACATTTTTCTCTGCCGTCAGGAAGGCGAGCCGCTTAGCTTTCTTCAAAAAAGCGAGCGAGATCCTCTCCTCCTCACGCTCCTAGGAGTGGGGGCTTGACGAAACCGCCAGAGTACGCGGAGACTCGCGAGACCATCGCGAGAGTCCCACACCTCTGGATATTTATTATCGTTCCAGTGAAATTTGTTTTGAAAAGGCACGGCTAATGCAAACGACGAATATGGCGAAGGCCCGTGTTTCTCAGCAGAGCCTGTTTGTTTTCTTAAGCAGCTGGCTGGGGGTTTACGGAGGCGGAGTATTTAAACTCCTGCAAAGCAGGGATGGGGAGGAGGGGTGTCAGGAAATCAGCTCCACTGGAAAATATTATTGGGTGCTCTGCTCTTCTGGCCAGGATCATGTCCCTCTTGCAGTTTATGTGGGATACAAAGAAACTACAACTCCCAGGTGCCCTTGCTGCAAACCTGGGAGGGAAGGAGGGAGGTGATTTCTTTATACTAATTTATTAATCAAACCCATCAGCTTGCAGCCCAGGCTCCACCACCTCAGTCACCCAGCCAAGGGGGCACCGAATAAGGTTGACAACTAAACCCACTCTCACGCTTTGACTCCAACCCCTCCATCTCCTCTCCTGGTGCTTTCTGGGAATTGTAGTCCCTTCTCCTTGCAGCTGGCTAGGGCAGCCACTTGGGAGAACTACCACTCCCAGAACGCCATGCGACAGAGAAGGTCTGTTGCAGTTTAAAAAAAACACCCTCTTTGATGTCCCGGTTACTTGGCTGCTGCTTTAATGTTGGCTCTGAACCACCCCCAGCCCCCTTCCTCCCCACCCGCCTTTTCCCCAGCTGAAATGTAGGCAGGGGGGAGAAAAATATGGGGGATTAAGGGGTTAAAGAGCACAGCTTTGGGGAGAGGATGGGAAATCACCCATGCACCATCTCCCCACTCCACCCACCCTTATTGAAGCAGGGACTTCCTGTGACAGTTCATTTCCTGGTTGGATGGAGCAGGAGGAGAGGGGGGGTTTGGAGTAAGATCAGCCCTGTAATGGTCTCTGGCTCTCAGCCGCTGCTCGCCTCCTTTAAGAGGCAATGTTACCTTATAGCCATGTTCCATCCAGGGCTAGCAGAGAGGCCGCAGCAATGGTAACACTGTGGCCAAGCTGCTAGCTTATTTGCTGCAGAGAGCTGGGACAGCCGCCCCTTTAGCTCCTAGGTGTGGGGGGGTTTGCATGGAATTATTAGCTGCCCAGAAAGAGGTACATCATCCTTGTATAATCAACTGCTTGCAGTGCTTTTGGGGGCTGGGTGATGAAGGGCAAGATTTTGTGAGTTTATATTTAGGGGAATGGTGGGAACATCTGACAAGGGTTTTATTTATTTATTTTTCTGGGGCACGGCTGATTATTTGCAAAGTGTTTGTAATCGTTTGTCCCTCTTTGTGTTTTTATATGATCTTTACAGGTCTAAATCTGACCCGCTCTGCCTGCCAGGAGGAAAAAAAGCATCTGCCCTACTTAAAACAAACTAACAAACGAAAACATCACCACTAGGAGTGGATTATTTTTATTGGCTGGAATCAAGAAGGGGGAGAAAATTGGACCTTGACAAGAGCATCACCTTTAATCAAAATACAATTGTATCTCTGGAGAAATGAAGAAGTTTTTTGACTCTCGTCGAGAGCAGGGCGGTTCTGGTCCTGGTTCTGGTACCAGTGGAGGAAGTGGCAGTAATACAGTGGCAGGGAGTGGGTACATTGGCAGGGTGTTCCATATTGGACGATACCAGGTGACGGTGGATGAAGTGCTGGCTGAAGGTAAGATTGCCAGGTCTTTATTTTTCCCTTTGAAAGCTGTTCTATTTACTATGAACAGAGAGGCTGGGGCCTTCCTTTAATCATTCGTCCTACCTCCCCAGGATTACATTATCCTGGAGGGGTTTGCCATCGGATGGTATCTACAGTAGACAGCGTTTCTATTTTTCTGATATGTAAATCAATTGGGGACAGTGCTGATTCCTTTAGAAATGCAAAAGGAGACCATAAAAACAGCAGGGACTGGATTTTTCCCAGCTCAAAACTTGGGATGCTTTAAAAACAAAAATTGCATTATTGTGGGGGGAATGCTACACCTATAAATAATGAAAACAATGGTTTTTCCTCTAACTTTCTTCTGTCCAATTCCTCCTTTCCTACCTTAGTCAGGGGGTTACACTGGAGTAAATTCCCCCTATATTTATAATGTATATTTTACAGACCGTGTAGGACAAATGGTTGGGGTATGGGGTTGTCTATGTATGTGGAGCTACTGCAATGAAAAGTGGAATCCAGGTGACATGTTTGGGTTGTAAAGTGCTTTAAAAAGGGTGAAAAAACCCAACAGTAAGGGTTTGAAATCCTAAAGGTATCTCTAAACTGGATGTAGAGTACTTGCAATGTAGAAAGCTGGTGGGGTGTGTGTGTGTGTATAAATAAAATAATAGCAATAATTTTATATCTGGAGCACTGCTGCTATAACTAGAATTTTACGTGTCCTGCTTAGGCATTAACAACCTTCTAAATGTTTTCCCTAGTAACCTTACTCTCGACCTTCAGAATAATGCTGCCTTTCCCCTAGACTTACTCATAGGCCATCCTTTGCTCAACATCCTCTGAGTTTTCAATCAGAGCAGTGTTTTGTTATGGATTGCTTGGAATAGGGTTAATAGGGAGAAGGAAGCTGGTGCATCAGAACTGGGAGGGGGGATTTTACCAGCTCAGAGAGCACTGGAAGGGACAGTGTATTTCCCTAAGTCCTGTCCCTCCCCCCCCCCCTTCTTCTCTGTGGTGTCTTGGAAATCTCTAATCATCTCTTCAAGTCCTGGTTGATCTGTAGCTCCCTACCTGAGGGTAACTGAATGGCTAATTGTAGTGCGAGCATGCCATTGACTGTGAGATGGGGAGGAGGCCAAAATGTATCCTCCAGAACAACCCGTAAAACGGTGGCAGTGGTGATTTTGTTCTTGCTTGGTGAGGCACTGACTTTAAATATACGGCCTGTATCTGTCTTGGCCTACTTCTTTAAGGCCCAGTTTGCAGTGGGAGCCCAGGAACTGGGCTAACTACCATCTGGTCCTGCTGTCATTACACACGGGGCCTAAAACTTGCTCCCTGGCCTAATCCCTGTAACACAGGGGAAAAAGAGACTTCTTTGCCAGTGAATAATTGCTGCTGGCAAGTCCTGCCTGGGATGCTGATAGCAGCTGAAGAAAGCTTCCGTGCCCCTGGGACCTCTTGTGATCAGCCCTTGTGTGGCGTATATATATGCATTTCAGGTAATCTGTGCTGTAGCCCACATTTAAGAGGTCTGGGATGGAGGGAGAGAGTATGGCAAGGGGGAAATCGTCTCCTGATACCCCTGTACCTCTGCAGAATAACCTACTGCTGGAGCTCCTTTGTGAACGAGTGTCTATGTGCTGAGAGCAAGGACCAGGGTTTAAGGACTCCTGGGTTCTAAACATGGCTTAGTGGTTGGGGATGGGACTGGGACCCAGGATTTGACTCCTGGTTCTGAGTCTGCTGTCAACCTGCTTGCACAAGTAAACAGGGCACAGATAAGTCTGTAAAACAGGTATGATATGTGCCTTGGCGCAAAGCTACAGGGATGTGGGAGGAGCGAAATCAGTTCTTCTGTTGGATGCTGGTGCCTCCAAATGGGCCCATTGCTACAATTGGTCAAAAATCCCTAAGGATGCTGAGAGGATCTACTTGGTGCATGTCTTAAAGGCCTTGCTGTTCACCAGCCCCACTTATTGGTGCATTGGGCTATTGGCTTAGCGAAGGCCCATGAGATCGTGCTGCTGTGGGGGAATAGAAGCAATCACCCTCCATAAGCAGAGGTTACAGCCGAGGAAATCTGGGTCACTTGGGAGGCAGTGTCGATCAAACATGCTGCAGCTTCCCATTTTTCCTGCCTGCTGGCATTGCATTCAGTGTGCCACTGCAATGCTCAGTCAGGGGTGTTCAGGAAGCGAGTTGCATTGGCAGCACTAGAGATCTGGAGAGGAGCCTAGCAACTGGTGCAATCTGGATCCACCTCTGATGGAAAACTTGCTTGTACCCTACAATACTGGGTGTGCGTGCTTGCTTGGCAATTTTGAACGACTGAGCCCAGAAGCCTCATCTAGCAGAGAACTGCTAGAGGAAGAAACCCATTAGGTGGCACTTTCCAAGTGGAGGTGAAGTAAGATGTTGGCTGAGTATACAGCCCTCTCTACCCTTTGCTCAACTGAAGTTGGTGGGGTGGCACAAGGCATAGAAAGTCAGAAGATGGATTTTTTGCAAAAATGACTTAAGAATTGTGGTCTGGAATAATGGATGATGAGGTGTGTGTGTGTGTGTGTGTGCACACGAGCCCCCTGCAAACTCGAGGAACTAGTTTAACTAGCACTGTTGGAATTCGAGTGGCAGGAGACTCTGCCTAGTGGGACTTTTAGTTGCCCCCTCTGGATCCTGCTGAACAAACTCTGCTGAGGATGACTTATCCCTGGCTCATAAAGGAAGTTAAGAGCAACTAGTACTTTGGAATGCACCCAATGGTAGATATTTCCAAACACTATTCCCCCCCCCCCCCCGCTCCCTCCCTCCCCCTAAACCTCCATAAAAATGTGTGTTCCTCTCCATGTACAAATTCTGTTTTGAATGCTTGTTTTCCTGCAACAAAAAGTTCTGATTTTTAATTTGGGAATAAGGTAGATGGGGTGAGGAACTTGGATGATGTTAGAGTACTAATACAGAAACCTCTGTATTGTGTGGTTAAAGTGAACGTAAAGGCTGACTCTTTCAGCGACTGTATGAATAGGGTTGCCAATTTTGGTTGGACGTATTCCTGGAGGTTTCATCACGTGACCTAATCTTTAATTCCTGGAGACTCCAGGGCTATCCTGGAGAGTTGGCAACCATATCTATGAACAAGAGTATAATCTACTGTTGCAACAATTGACTGTAGACTTTGCAGGCTTTGTATTTTACTAGATCTTAGAGAAACAAACCCTGCAAAAGGATATTTTGTTGCTCTTCTCTCTAGAGATTTTAAAGGTGACAAGTGTTGTAACTTCTCGGGTACCATTGTGCTGCATAGCTAGCTGCATAGACCCCACTTATGCAGTTCAGACAACGCATCTTGGATGAAGTTCTTGAAGACCTGAGCAGGAATCAAAGTAAAACCACCTATTTCTGGTTGAGACTACTCGTTGGCCTCTATGGGTTACTTTGTACCAAATGTCTGGTGTTGAGAACTAGCTGAATGTGGGCGTTTTTGGATTGCAAACTAATCCCTTTATCTGCTTGAATTGGGGAACATACCTGCCTTTGTGCAGTATGAAGAGCAGTGTGGGTGAGTGGATGGGGTGCTGGCTGGTCTCTGTTCTAGCGATCAGCCTTTTGTACTTTGATATAGCATGAGCTAGAAGCTTGTGACACGCAGCATATTCTTAAGCGATGGGCTCCCCCTCCCCCTCGTGAAGGCACTACATAACTCTAGTGAATATGTAACTCCAGGAGCTTGGGGAATCTCAAGTGGCTTGTTGGATGAATTTCATAAGAGCCTTAAGTGTTTCTTTGCTTTTAGCACAACTTGCTGTGGCCATGCACAGTCCCTAGCTATAATCAGGGTGTTAGGGAAGGTGCTAATGGACGTAACTGCCGAAGGTGTGCTAAACAAGTTTTCTGTGCACAGTGCTGGTAGAAGGGTGCTTGTCAGCCCTGGAGACCGAAATTCTCTCTTCCCCTGTGTGTATATGGTGCCTAGCAAAGTGGGATCCAGATTGTAGTTGGGGCTATTGGGTGCTGTATAATATACATATTAGATTCTCTATTTACCTATTGAATCGGCCCAGCAAAAGTAATGGCAGGGAAGTTTCCCCTCACCAGATACAATAGTGTACCCTTCTTCTTTGGGTAAGACGCCTTCTAGGGGCAAGACGGCACAGCGTCCCAGCCCATTCAGTTCTTTGCCTCTGCAGCTTACAAGGGTGCCAGTTACTCCGCTCCCTGGGGTGAGAGGACTCTGGTGTGGCCACCTGGACCGGACTGAAAACACGAAACGTCCATGCCATAGAGCAGCCAATAGAACCGCTTTAGGACACAGCGGAGCTGGGCTAGGTTTGACGTGGCAACCTACAAACCAAAGGCTGCGTATCCCATTGCTGAGCAGTGACTGTACCAAGTTCCCCTTTTAACCCTAGTAGGACAGACTGCCCTCGTAATGGTGAGAGCCTTCAAACAAAACCGAAGTGGGTGGGGACAGTCTTACCTGGAAGGCTGGCTGGAGTTGAAACCCAGCTTTGCATGTATGCAGCGCTTCTACATTCCAGGCATGCCATTGTATTCATCACTGACTAGTGAGGGTTCCCAAACTGCTCAGGTGCACTAGGATAGCATCAGGGCTGGAAACTGGGTCTGTGTTAAGTGGGGTTTTCCAGACCCCTAAAACTCTGGCTCCACAGTGGGGAGCCTGACCAAGAGCCCACTGAAGTCTGTGAGAAGCCTCCCTTTGGCTTTAGATCAGTTCTTGCCCGGGCTTCAAGCACAGTGCAGTTTTTCTTCGCTTAACTTAACCTAAAAGTGGAACCTCCCTCTGGCCAGCCCCTTTCCAGCTCTTGAATGGACCTGCTGATTGGAAGGGATAAACCTGGCTTAGGCGGACCGTGGATCGGAAATCCAAGGTTCTCTTCCCAGCTGCTGATTCACTGCGATGCTTTGAGGGCGTCCGCTAACCATTCGGCCTCGTTTTACAGATGGGTAGATGAGGTCTGACATTGCTTGCTGGCCCATATGGGTGTTGTGAGGCATAATTAATATTTGTAATGAACTCAGACATCTTTGATGAAAGAGGTTATATAAGCACAAGTACGGATTTGAACTAAGTCTTTGCTAATAATGAAAGGTAGCAGAATAAATAACTTGACTAGTGTAGCATGAGCTCATTGGGGGGTGGGGACAGATCTTTCAGATATGTGTAAGAAACCTATTTATCTTTTGAGTCTGGGATTGGCTGCTGCACTTGTTTGGGGGTGGCAAAGGGAAGAATAATACACTAGAACAGCTAATGAGGTGGTAGGTTCTTTCTTCTGATACTGGCAACGAGACACAGGGCAGCATTGTCAAGATCAAAGAGGAAACCTGTTCCATCGGTGACTCTGGCACATATGTGGGGTTTTCAGATTTCCTCCTTGAAGTCTGTCCTCTCCTGTGGCAGGCACAGTAGTTCTCTCTAGATGAAATATTAAATCAATGAAGTAGCTGTCTTCAATTTACAGCTGGAAACCAGGAGCCAGCCTACAAGGCTCTCCACTGACCTAGGGACCCTATATGTGGTCTTTTCACTATAATATCTGAGCACTGCACAAGTATTATTAAACTCACCCTTCCTACACACCTGTGAGGAGGTGGGGAGGAGTATCCCCTGACACGCCAATGAAGTGACTTCCCTAAGGGTTGTCAATTGTCAGGTCAGGAATCAAAGCTGGGTCTCTTGAGTCCTAGTCCAGGGCCTTCTCCACAAGACCATCCTTCTTCCCTAGTTCTCCTGTCATGACGGGTCATTTAAATACCGTAGCTGTGTCTGCAAATGCTATTGGATAATGTCTTTCATAGCAAAGAGAGGTCATCTCATCCAGTCCCCTGCACTCAAGGCAGGATTAAGCATTATCTAGAACATCCCATACAGGTGTTTGTCCAACCTGCTCTTAATCTCCAATGATGAAGATTCCACAACCTCCCTAGGCAATTTATTCCAGTGCTTAACTTCCTAACTGTCAGGGTTGGTTTTCCTAATGTCCAACCTCAACCTTGTTGCAGTTTTAAGCCCATTGCTTCTTGTCCTATCCTCAGAGGTTAAAGAGAATAATATTTCTCCCTCCTCCTCGTAATAACCTTTTAAGTACTTGAAAACTGTTATCGTGTCCACCCTCTGTCTTCTCTTCTCCAGACTAAACAAACCCAGTTTTTTCCATCTTCCCTCATAGGTCATGTTTTCTAGACCTTTAATAGTTTTTGTTGCTTTACTCTGGACTTTCTCCAATTTGTCCACATCTTTCCCAAAATGTGGCACCCAGAACTGATCCCTGTGGGACCCCACCCATTCTGGGTGAAGATGGTTTCCTCTGCTTCTCCAGCTCGGCTGCTCCACCTCATTCTATTCATGAAGCAGCTAAAAAAAAGGAAAGACACAAGAAATTGGGAGGTTTCAGCATGGTAGCTGTGTTAGTCTGTATCCACAAAAAGAACAAGGAGTACTTGTGGCACCTTGAGTGTCTGCTGAATATTTTTATTCCCCCCCCCCCCCCCCCATGGCTCCTGCTTCCTGGAGCAGGTTCTCTGGAGCATGGCGTTGTGGGAGCATCAGCTGGATTGATGTAGACAGAATGCTCCCCCGGGTGGCCACACGCAGTGAGCATAGACTGCACCAGGTGTGAAACGAAGACCACCTAGGAGTCGCAAAGGATGCTTGTAAAAGGCCTGGCCCAGCTGTATGGTGTTGAAAATGTATTGTAGGGTCCAGGCATTCCAGCTGACGTTGTCTGATGTCGCTACATCCGGCACTTGAACCCCATCGGACACACTGTAAAATGGGCATAACCAATACTTGCCTTCCTCAAGGGTGGCTTGTGAAGAGTAACTGCTGCCTGGTAAGCCCTTTGAGATCTCTGGAAGGTGGTATCTCCAGGGGCTTTGCGTATTAGGCTTTCAGAATCCCTCTCTGGCTACAAACGGGCTTTGAAACCTTGCTTCCTAGGAGCACTGAATGTTTGTATACCCTAGCCAGCCTGGAGTACAGCACTGGACAAGTCCTTGGGCATGATCAAAGTTGGCAAGGTCTGATCAGTCCCCAATCATTTATTGGGTGCATTTATGTCCCTCACTGAAGACTGTTAAGCAAACTAAGGAACGATGGGGAAGATCTGCTCATGAATCTGGTTAAAAGATAGGAAACTAGGTGTCGGCATAAATGGTCAGCTTTCACAGTGGGGCGGGATAAATAGAACTCAGCACAGATACAAAAATTTGGATCCACATCTAATCCACGATCCATAAAGCTAGTAAACAGTGCATCCACAGATGCAGATATTCACAGACATCTGCGGATTTGCAGGACACTAGAGTTAAATGGGAGGGGGGGGTGTCTTCCCCCCCCTCCCCCCCCCAGGATCTGAACGACGGCTGTGCTGTTCAGCATATTCATAAATGATCTGGGAAAAGGGGTAAACAGGGAGGTGATAAAGTTTGAAGATAATAGAAGATTACTCAAGATAGTAAAGCCCAAAGCTGTCGGCAAAGCGTTACTAGGTATCCCCCTAAACTGGGCAACAAAATGACATATTCAGTGCTGATAAATGCAAAATAATGCACATTGGAAAACATTATCCCAACTACACATACAAAATGATGGGTCTAAAATTAGCTGTTATCACTCAAGAAAAAGATCTTGGTGTAAGCATGGATAGTTCTCTGAAAACATCCACTCCATATGTATCAGCAGCTTAAAAAAAGAAAAGAAAAGCTAACAAGGTTAGGAAAGGGATAGATAATAAAACAGAAAATATCATTCCTCTATATACATCCCTGGTACTCCCTCATCTAGAATACTGTGTGTAGTTCTGGTAACCTCCTCTCAAAAAAGATCTCTAGGTTAAGCCGTGCCTCCCCGTCCACACTATTTCTACCTGTGCTAGCCGGGCAGTGTCTGTACTCTCTACGCTGCCCTAAGTATAGACGTACCCCCTGGGAGACTGTCCTTGCCCTGAAGAGTTTAAAATCAAAATAGACGAGGGTGGGAGGGGAAACAGGCGCAGTGGGGTGTCTTGCTGAAATAACTTGCACAGCCCACGGGTGGCGGAGCCTGGAGTAAACTTATTGTGTGTAAAAGCTTGTTTGCAAGGAAAGGAGGAGTTTAACCCTCCTGGTCTGTTTCTGAGTCAGTGGTTCTGTTTTTCATTAGATTATAAATCTGATGCCTCCAAAGCATTTTATGCATTCAGCCCCCAAAGGAGAGGTAATCTCTCCTCTGCTAGTACTATTTCTCCCCGCCCCTCTGGAGCCATTCTCAGTTGCTTTGCATTGCAGTAAAGGCCTTTTCAGCTGTGTCCAATAGCTGCAGTTTCTTGCGGGCCTGGGAGTTCGTCATGATCGCTCCGAAACAGCCCTGGTCCACTGTGCTGCTGCTTATTTTGCTTGGAGATGAACAAGGCCTCTCAGATGCTGTTAGCTGCTGTGTGGAATAATCGCAGCTGAAACTTACTTCTTAGAGGGTCACTGATAACCAAACAAATGGTATTTTTTTTGGCCCTGTGAGTTATTCATGACCTTTTGTTTGTCTTGGGCTGGAGGTTCAGGGACTAAAGTTGTCACAACAGAGAGGGATTGAGGCTGCTTTACAAAGTAGTCTAGCAGGAGGCAGTGTATCTTGCCGCATAGTTGTAAAACGTTCCTCTCTCAGCCTTCCGTTGTGCGAGCCCATCTCTGGCAGGAAAGGATGAAGTCTGTGTGCAAGGCCATGAGATGTACCTGGGTGAAAAACCTAAGCATGCTTGCTGCACGTAGGGCTGCTGTTAGCCTGTTCCTGTCGAGTCCCGCAATCCCAGTTTGTTCCTTTTGGATGATTTAATTGCCCCTTTAAAACATCGCAGAAAGGGTTCCTCCCTGATGCAAGTGTATTTCTAGAAGGGGTTGGAGATCTGAGTGCATTCTCACGGGTGTAAGTCGCCCCTATGCGGAGGGCTCAGCACCACTTCTGCACTGTACCAGGGGAGCCGTGCTGGCAGCCTGCATAGAGGTGAATTTCGCCCACTGATGTCTCAGGACTTTATTAATATTAATGACACTGTTGCCTCCCAAAGACATGAGCTGCCTCCTTTTTTTTTTTCCTTTGTCCCCTAGTGATTTAATGATTGGCTTTTTTGGCTGACTCCCTGACCAGGAGCTGAGGGAGTGCGGTTTCTGGGGCGGGTGATTTTTTATTTGACATGTTGCTCCCCAGGATTATGAAGACGCGCAGTTAAATGTCTCACCCCGTGCCGGCGCCATGTAAGTCAGCAGAACTTGGCTGCCAGCTGAGGATCCGGCCCTCCAACTTCAAACAAGCCGGAGCTTTCGTTTTACCTAGGGAGCTGAAATCCTTTTAGTACGTTAAATACGTTAGACGCTTTAATCAAAGTGTGCCTAGTGGTGTTTAAAGACTAGAAAGTCATCAGTACCTCAGCCAAAACTGGGTGAGCTTCCTTGAGCTGCTTATGAGAGGCATTCTTAATGACCCCCAGGGACGGGGCTTGCAGAATCAGAAGTGTGCTAGATCTGCCTGAATGGCCCATATTTTCTCTTGGCTGCGTGGGGTGCTAGACCCCCTTTTGTGTCTAGTTTCTCACTTGGGCGATAGCACAGTTAAACTGCAAAGTTTATAATGAGGCAAGCTTCCAGCTGACTCTTTTGATATGAAGTCACCTAGCAGGCTGGCTCTGGCCTGCGGTCAGGGCTCCTCTGGTTTCAGCCAGTAGGAGGTACGCTCTCCTTCACCCCCTTTGCGCAGGTCGGCTGTGTGGGGCCGGACCAGACATGCCTATTCAGAAAGGTTTTAATAAATGATGTATTCGGGCTGACCTGGCTCGTGTGTGTGAGCTGGAGCTGAGCGAAGAAACTCTAGCTTTGTAAGTCACACCCTGGCTGCATCTACGCTGATCATTTCAGGGCCCATTATATGATGACACGCTGTCTGGTTTTAACAGCGATTGCTATAAGGTGCAGGAATGGTCTTGTAGTTAAGGCACTGGACTGGGGCTCAGGAGATGAGGGTTCAGTTCTCATCTCTGCCACAGACTCCCTGTGTGACCTTGGACTAGTCACTTACAATATGTTAAGAATCAGAGAGGTAGCCGTGTTAGTCTGGAATAGCAGAGGTAACAAAGAGTCCTGTGGCACCTTAAAGACTAACTAAAGTATTGGAGCATAAGCTTTCGTGGGCTAATACCCACTTTGTGGGTATGTCTATCCACGCTGCAATCACACCTCCGAGTGTAGCAGAGATCTCGCTCTCTCTGCCCCACCTGTGAACTAGGTTTAGTAATACTCCCTTTGTCTTGTCGACTGTAAAATTTCTGTGGTAGGGATTAGCTCATAGACATACAATTTACCAGGGTAGATTTGCTTTAAATCAAATTGATTTAAATCACTAGTCAGGAAGACTCGATTTAATCATGGTTTTCTACATGAGTGCATTTTTGTTGGTTGTTATAACCTTAATACATATTCTTTACAACTCAGATGTAGGTTTCATTTTTAGAAGGTACACACTATATGTTTTTAAACAGTGATTTATTTTGTAAACTTTTCAGATTAGTTTTACAACCGTATCAGAAAATTAATGATTGTTTGGTTATTTCATTTACCAAAGGTAATTGAAGCAGTTATTTATGACGTCATTGGGATATAAAGTATCTGCAATTCAACAGGTTAATCATTAATATTTGGAGGATTTTCTTGCCATGCTGTATTAGGAGGAGAGCATCACCAGACAGACATTTAAATTTGTTTTATTTAACTAAAACAACAACGTTAAGTATTCTGGATTTTTTTCCTTCAACAGCAAACACATATTTTAACAAAACAAGCATATGTCCCTCACTTCTCACATTTATCTCCAGACTTCTGCTTGTCCAGATCTATTCCCACAACAATCATCTATTCATTGAACTTTTTGAAACTTTGCACTTTTAGAGAGAGGTAAGGGATTGACTCTGTGTAAACAAATTTGCAGAGGCACAATAGGGTTGAGGTCTGTTATTTCTCACCTCTGTTTTATTCATTAATTAATTTATAAACCATTTTTGCTGTTAACAATCATGTTACCTCTCGAGACACACATCCACAGTTTGAGAAGTGCAAAACTAAGCATCTCTGATGGTATCTTCTAGACCAGGGGTGGGCAAACTTATTTATTTATGTATTTATTTTTGGCCAATGGACATCATAGGGGTTGTGAAACGGTATGGAGGACTGGGTAGGGAAAGCTGTGCCTCCCAAAACAACCTGGCTCCACCCCCTTCCACTTCCCAACCCCAACCTGGGTCCGCCCTTTCCCACATCCAGTCCCCCCATCTCCTGACTACCCTGACCTCTATCCACACCTTTACATGCCCCCCCACGACTCCCACCTTCCCCCTCCCGAACCTCTGCCCCATACAACTGGCCCCCTGCTTCCTGTCCTCTGACTGCGCCCTGAGGCCCCTTGCCCCCTTACCATGCCTCTCGGAGCAGCAGGATCTCACAGCCCCGCTGGAGCCAGCCACGCCGCTGCAACGCCGCCCAGCAGGAACGACTGGCCAGAATGCTGGCGGCACGGCGTACTGAGGCTGCAGGGGAAGGGGGACAACAGGGCAGGGTCTGGAGGCTCTCCTCCCCCGCCGGGAGCTCAAAGGCCGGGCAGAACGTACCTGTGGGCTATTTGCCCACCTCTGCTCTAGACTGAGCACTGAGTCCCATTGGGTAGCTAAAAAGACTAACCTAAATAATCTACACAGAAGCCATAAGATTGGGTGTCAGCTTTCTCGGACCAAGAAGACTCTTCTGCAATATATCTATGTTCTGAAGGATGTTGTCCTGGTTTCTTTTTGCATCTGCTTCCCCTGCCGATTGATTTGATTGAATCCTTTTCTGGAATGATGAGAAGAAATCTTATGACACGGGTCTCCCTTTCGTCTCATGGCTGCCTACAGACATCCTTGAAGAACCCTTCTGTTCAGCGCTGGGGATGGAACTCGCATCCTCCTGCTTCAAAAGCACAGTCTCTTCCCACCTGGGCTGTGACGGGACTTCTGTTAGCAGAACCGGGCCGAAGGGACAGAGCGGCGCCGTACTCATTCCATCCTGTACGGGGCAGTGATGTGGACCCAGAACAGTCCATTACAATAGTATCCACTGATCATATCTACAGAGATCTCCACTGCACCATGGCGTCTGACATGAAAATAAAAGATCTAGACCTTCAACACTTCCTGAATATCCGTCCTGACCAGACCCCAGTCAGGTCAGTTAGTCGCTCTAGTGCCATTTCAGAGAGATGCTTCACTGAGTCCCCCGGCAGATGTAAATCATCAGAGCTCCATTGACTTCCATGGAGCTCCGCTGATCTTTGTACCAGCGGAGGGACTGGCACCTTGTTTCTAATTTGGTGCCCAAGCATAAAGACCGAGACCTGCCCAGGATTTCAGAAGGGGTCTGAGCTGGTGCTAGAGCTGGCATGTGATTTGTCCCCTATGCTGTGTTCAGATCACCAGATCCTATCTGAGTCGAAGACAACTAGGAAATGCGAGGGCTGATTGTCGATTAAAGGAATCTCTCATATTGGGCGTTGCCAGCATTTGACGTAAATCAGGCAGCCTTAACATCCAAGTCTGTGAGGCTTGTTTTTTCCTCTGAGGAGCAAAGTCTCCGTCTGAGCATAGACCTCAGCTTAGCCTACTCCATAATCTGCTTTTCTCAGCTAGACACTCCATTGGCAACAGATGGGCTTTTTGGGTTCTGAGCTGGGCCTTTTGGTTTTTGGGGGAAGAAAAATGAGAGATGTAAATGAAAAACACTGGGAGCATTCGGAGTTCTAGAACGTTAGGCTGCTATTAAATCATGAGATCACTGTCTTTGGTCTCCGACCAGACGGATCGTTATGTGGCTCCTTTGCGGCCAGAAACCTCCGTGCTGTGGAGCCATTGCTTTATCTCTTTTTATTCTCAGGGTCAATTGGCGAACCTGTGGAATTTGAGGTGGGAGGTGGCCATTTCCATTTCCCTTGCACCAGATGATTGCTGGTCTCTCCCGCCAGATCTGTGTCTGGATGGGACTCGTAAGAATGTCACAAACTTTGGAAAGCATGTATTGCACATGCGTCCACTAGCACAATGGGCCTCGTGGCTCCAGCTCTGAGTGCTACTGGAACAGAAATGAAAAGTCAGGCTTCCTGCATTTTTAGTCGTCAGCGACGCACATCAATTCATATTTGAGTTAACGCATTGAGCTGTATGACTCCTTTCCGGGATATTTCACTGTCTCGGCTGTGACCATGCTCCTGCTGATCCGCCACATCTTGGGAAGTAATATGGCCCAACAGATGGGGTATTTTGACTGGGACTCCAGACACCTGGCTTCTCTGCCACTGACCTCGTGTGTGACCTTGGGCAAGTCACTTCCCTCCTCAGTCCCTCAGTTTCCCCTCTATAAAGTGGAGAGAATACCTGTCTGTCTTTGGAAAGTACTTGCGGTTTATGGCTGAGCAGTGTTGTAGAAGAGGAGTTTATTTATTCTGTTAGGCGAAATTTTCAAAGGCACAAGCAGGACTTGGACACCTGATTCCCACTGATGTTCAATGGCCTTAGGCAGCCAGTTGCTGTTTGTGGCTCTTGTAAACCCTGCCTTTCACTATTCCCCCCGAGATCTCGGTCCTCTGATCTCCGAGGCGTCTGTGCAGTGGATTCTCCTGTGATAGCCTGGATTATGGGTAACAAATGCCAGTTACAACCGTCTAGCGCCAAGGCATTGTATGGCCTGCTCTGTAACAGCCTGTGCTCACAGGATGTATTGTAAGCCCTTTTTTGGTACATATGGAATCCGCTGCTACATAGAGACTCTCAAAGATTTGCTTCTAGACCAATACAAATAAATAGACCATTGTAACCAGAGGATGATGACATTGGGTTGGGAGTAAGAAGCAGATACTTAATGAAGTCCTTAACCATGAGTGTCCTAGTGTCTTTCTGTTCCAACATAACTAGTAAAATAACATAAATCGAGAAATACAGACCGACCTGAGCAAAATTCTTGGTTCCCCATTGGGCAGTGTCATGCCAAAGGGCAAGCAGCCTATTGCAATCCTGAGGGGAAAAAGTGGTTCTTTGGGAAAAACTTGCCTCGGCTCCTAGATCTTGTCATTTCAAATAGATCCTTCCCAGTTCACTCAGCTGGGCTCTCTGTGGCGTAGGTGGGAAATCCTCTTAGCCGTATAAATTGTAAATGCAGGCCAAAAAGCTTTTAACAGCCATCTCAGTGGGCAAAAAGCCAAAGGGCTCCCAACACTTACATTCTTCTTTCTCTAGGGTGGCGGTGGCGGGCTAAAGATCAAAATAGTGGTCTTGTGGTTTTCTGCATTCAGCTGAGATGGCTCATGCATTACTTACCCTGGAAAGTGCTGTTTAGCCGATTTGGCTTTTTTTACAGGGTGTTTCCAGCACACAGACAAACTGCTTTGTTTTACAAATAAATGAGGTAAGAAATGCTGTGTATATACAGCACGCTGCTACGAATTACTGTGCCTTCGCCACAGTGCAGAACTGCGTGTATAACATGGATATGGACAGGTAATCTAGCTAGACTTCACTTTGCAGCACCCAGCTCTCGGCTAGAGGAAGGACCCTTCATGCCACCCCGGCAGCATAAACAGGGCATGAAGAAGCCCCCTTTGAATACTCATTCCTCCCAGCAGTATAAGGAATGGTGTCCCTAGCCTGTGTTTATCAGAGGACGGTGATGGATGGCAGGAGAGAGATCACCTGTTAGGTCCACTCACTCCAGGGCACCTGGCACTGTCGGTAGACAGGATACTGGGCTGGATGGACCTTTGGTCTGATCCAGTATAACCGTTCTTATGTTCTTATATTGAGCCTCCCTGAAAATTAACCGGGCAGAGCGTCTGGGGCAAACCATCATTCCCCCTCTGCTATGGAAATAGCTGTTGTCTAAAATATCTACATTCTATAATTGTTTTTTTTTCATCCCAAAGTACCTTAAACCCCTATAGAACCTACATAAGCTTTTGAAAGTGGGGATCTGTATCTAACAGGAAGTGAAGCAGCCTTGGGGAACCCCCACCTCTTTAAAAGAGTCTTTTCTGTCCAGGCCCAGCAAACAGACGCTCCAATTTGAGAGTTTCACCCCTCAAGTGAACAATGTGAGAGAGCTTTCTCTGCCGCACAAGGATGCTGGTTCTTTTGGGATTTGAACCTGTGACTGCAGGGGGTTTAGGTAGGCTGAAGGCTAAAAAAGGGGATGGGGAAACAGCTGAGCTGCATCTGAGGAAGGCGGGAGAGGGCACCTGGAGCTCAGAATGCAAAACCACATCACTAGTGTGAAAAAGTGAATCTTTGCAGGCACTATATTAATACAGAGTCATTTCCTTGTCTGGTGGGAGAACGAATAAGCTCAAACTTTGCTTTAAAGCAAGATACTTTTTTCATTGATGGATTTTTCCATATGAACATCCAAAGGCCCCTTCGCTCTGCACACCTACTTTCTGAACACATAACACGTGCTTTACCCATTTCAGTCAGAACTAAGGAATCGGTCCGGGATGTGCACTTTCTACGCAGGCCTTCACTTAACACGGCAAATACTTCCTGTACTCATCAATTAATCTGCACTTTTTGTGGCTGGCTCCTTAATTAACTACTTTACTTCTCACGTATTGGGTAAAACTATTTAATACCGGGCTTTCCGACTCTAGTAGCCCAGGCATACAATACTGTGTGCCTTGTATGTCAAAGGAAATTCGGTTGTGGGTTGCCTGCAAGTCTGACTGCCAGTCACCAACTCAAGGAAATGGGGAGTGGAGACTGAAAGCCAGTCTGAGCTGGTAAATCTCAACTTTCCCCAGTGTCTTCCCTTTTTTTTTATTCTTCTTGTGCAGTGGCGGAGGTGTCGTCTGAAATTTAGAGCCTTCGCTGTAAATCTGCTTCGTTATTGTGGCTTTCTAATTAAACCTCAAACACTGTTTAAATTAGAACCTGATTTTTTTCCCCCAAAGTACTGAGATCCTGCTGCTCCCATTAACTGGAGGAGAGCTGTAAGATGCTTGATAGTGTAAATAATAATAATAATCGGGGTCAGTGGATATTGACCTGTTGTAATACAGGCCCCAGTTGCCTGATATGGGGAAGGAAATAGAGGTTAAACTCCTCCCACCACTCCTTTGTGTGTCAAGCTGTCACCCTAAAAATTGGGACTTGATGCTTTAAGACTACCTAAAGCTCCTCCTCCCCCGGGATGGGGAATGAAACCTGGAGCATCGGGAAGGAGCACTGCTTGGGCATCATTAACTTCATTTTCCTCTGAGGCATTCTGGGGCTCTTTGTTTCCCCTGCACTATGTATGTTCTAAGTCACTTAACCTCTCTGTGCATTTTCTGTATGTTGAGGGTAATGTGTCCTTCCTTCCACCTTGTTATTAGCACTAGGGAAATTATCCGTGGCCCAACCCCCCCCTGAAATTGTATTGACCCAAGTACCACTGCAGCAATGTGTCTACAGGCAGAATCCTCAACCTGTGTCAGAATTCAGCGGGGGCAAACTGTGCTTTCAGAAACTCTTGTGTATTAAACTTTAGCCACCAAGAAACCACTTTAATCGTAAGAACCGGCAGATGTTAAACTTTCCTACCCAAGTGCGCCATGGCTGAGCTGTCCAAAGGCACATAGGAGAGTTATGCATTCTACTCCCATTGAATCACCTGTGGCGTTGGCATCTAACTATGGACTTCTTTGAAAATCAGATGCCACAGCTCTGTTCTCTGTGAGGTCTGATCCACAGCCCACTGAAGCAAAGGCAAACACTCCCATGGTCTTTGGATCAGACCTTAAACAAATAATTCATTAGAACAGTGCATCAAAGGAACTGGATTCAGATGGACAATAATTATTTTAATGTACGGCAGTCGTTTGGCATAGATTGTAAACTCTTTGGGGTAGAAGCCGTTGTTTTGATCTACGTTGGCACAGTCAGATTCTGGTCTCTTACTTGAGCTCGTAGGTGCTAAAACAATACAAATGATGTGTAATAATCCTCATTTGAAGTGAAATGGAGCTGCTGCTGAAGTACCCTGCTTTGTAAATAAATCTGTCTGCAGTTGCTGTAGTGATAAGGGAATCGCTTTCAAAAAATGTTCGAACCAGTGCGGTGTTTGCAACTCACAGCTGCTGAAAAACTGTTAACCCTGGCTAAATATGCAGTTCAGTAACTGCATAAGAGAGAGCAAGACGACTGTATTAATCTGTCAGATTAATACCAACAAAGTCAGTAGAGCCGTTTTAAGACCCCGCTGCAGTTGAGTAATGGGGATAGATGCATATAATGTAAAAGCTCCATGTAAATAGAGTTTAGGGCCCAATTCAACAAGCACATATGGCCAGTTTATAACCATTTATTTTTGTGCCAACATTGGCCCCCAACTTAAATAACTCTTCTCCCCCCCCCCCGGTGTTTATCCCTTTGATGTTATCTGTAGAGAGCAATTGTATCTCCCCATAGCATTTGTTTGGTTAGGCTAAACAAGCCAAGCTCCTTAAATCTCCTCTTATAAGATAGACTTAAGATTAGCAGCGGTGTTAGTCTGTATCTGTAAATTAGATGAGGAAGATTTATAGCACCCTAGAGACTCACCAGTGGTGAGTCTGTAAGGTGCCACAAGTCTTACTCGTCTTATAAAATAGGTTCTTCATTTCTCTGATCACACTAGTAGCTCTTCTCTGCACCTGTTCCAGTTTGAATTCCTCTTTCTCAAACACGGGAGACCAGAATTGCGCGCACACAAAATGTAAGAGGGTTAGCATCTACCGAGTGCATATTTTATCAGAACGTTTGGTTTATACAGTTGGAATCCATGACTTAATCGTGGTTTGGCTGTTTCTAGCATCATAATTTCCTTTGCTTTGGACGAGACAAGGTGATGCCGTCTCCCCAAGCCCAACTGTGTTGGATGATCCAACTTTTCCTTTAGAAAAAAATGACGGGAATGTTCCATAGGGAAGCTGAAGTGATTGGGGGGGAGGCATAGAATTGTGCTGATGCAATCTCTGTACAATAATTCTTACAAGAATAAAACACGCAGCTACAAAGTGATTGTGGCCCGCGTCTCGTTTACTCATACATAAATAGCACTTAGGTCTTTCTAAAAGGTGCTGTCACCATAGTTTTTATAGAGAGACACTTTCTGTATCATGATCTAATTGCATTTGGATGATGGCACGCCTGCTTCTTTACCTTCCCTGATGACTCTTTTTGAGGGTGATCAGCTTAGGGGGGCATTGTGTGTGATGTAATGTGTTTTGGAAACACTAATGACTCCTGGGACTCCATTTAACCCTAAAGTTTCTTGTATGAAGTAACCCTGGTAAATGGGAATGAAAAGTTCTTCTCCCACAGAGGGAAAGAAAATGGATTTTCAATCTGGGTGGCTGAATTATTCTGTATGAAAGGACAACATCAGAGAATGAACAGTCTCCACAAGTGAGTGAGCCTGCAGCATATGAGGTTTGCTCCTAATCAGCAGCAATTTGAGCTAGCTCAAAGCACTGTCTTTGCACTTCACTCCAAAAGGCTCACGACATACATGAAATAAAAGCCTTGTATTCACAAAGCTACACACGCCTCAAAAACAGCTGAATTGTGCAAGAAGGCAACATGACCGCTTTGGTACCTAGGCAGTCTTTTTGAGTGGGGGGGGGGAGGGGAGAAAGAAATAATTAGTCCTGAGTCTTGATCTGCTAGAGTAGCTGGAAGTAATTTGGTTGATCTAAGATGCACAGAGCAAAATTGGTCTAAAGAACCTCCCTGAAAATCACAGTGGAAACTTTTTTTTGTTTTTATCCTTTCCCTTGTGGTGGTGTGAAATTTGAACACAACTGCAGGGAAACCACTTGCCAGTCTGGTTCTGTTATCCAGATTGCATAGGCAAAGCAAGATATTAAAGGGAATGGTAAATGCAAATGAGAAGAAAATTGTAATAGTTTAACTAAAGGGGCATATGTGTGTTTGCGAAACCAATTTGGCTAAATCAGTGCACATGCCTGTTTGGACCCACTCTTATTTTGCTTTAAACCAGCCTTATTTTGGTGTCTATTTGGAACAGGTTTAAGCTAAAGTAAAATAAGTGCCCTTACAGGGATTGGCACCAGATTATCTAAATAGGTTTAAAATCCCACCTTTAGTTAAGTCAATGCGATTTCTTCATCTAGGTTAATAACAAGGGTCAGTGTACACAGGATGTTAGTGTGTGGTACGCCTGGGTGTGAATCTATGGCACGTCACCTGGCTGCACAGTGATGTCCTGTCCCTTTGCTTTGACATACTACCATTTCAAACTGAGCCCCGGTCCAGTGCTCTCTCTACTAGGCCACACATGCAGAGGGATTTGGTGACTTGCCCAAGGCACACAGGGAATCCATGAAACCAGATCTACTGAATCCCGCTCCTGTGCCTTACCCATAAGACTATCCTTAGCTGTTCAGAGCCTTTCACGTTGGCACAGTTCTAAGTAGAAGGTGTGGGTTGTACTTTCCAGTCATTGAACTGAATGTGTTAAATTCTCAGTAGCACAGCTCCTAAATTAACACTGGCTATTCTTGATTGTTCTAACCCATTACCACCGATCTATTTACAACGGTTATTTAAAATCCAGGATACTGTCAAGCTGCCCTTCCAGAAAGTATTTTCCTCTGAAGTGTAGACTAGGTATGATCTATAGATGGCCTTTCTTGCATTTCTGATAGTAGGGCAGGAGGCGCTCATTAAAGCAGAACTTTAATCCGTTTTAACTGGCACATTCAGTTGCATTTAAGGAGAGTAATTGAGTTGCATTGCTACTAAAGTTGTTTATTTTTTGAAGTAAGTTGGACTGTTGTAATGGGTCTCTTATTCAACGCTGAATAAATCTCATGGTTTTCTGTTCCAATGCGTTGACGTTTTCTGACTTCTAGACTGTATTAAAGGTTGAGTAGTCTGTAATGAGTTTGATTTAAGCTTTCAGGGTCTGTTTTTCTGAGACTGATCCCCAGTTAGGAATATTGCCATATTATGTCTTCTGTCCAAAGCTCACCATATACTATTTAAAGGTTCATAAGCATTATTATCCCCATCTTACCAAGGAGAATGTTAACTTCTGTCTTTTTAAATGATTTGTCTTCGGTCACATGCAGAGTCAGTGGCAGAATCTGGACTAGAACTTTGATCAAAGTACTGGAGCATGTGGTCTCCTGTGAACCAGCTGTTTCAGTGTAAGGCAGTTATCCCATGCTAGTCCTGTCCTGCAGCAATGAAATTGTATGGTATGAAGTGAACAAGGCAAACTTAGTGTGAGTGTTAACAGATGAGATCTCATCGACTATAAAGCATTTTAGAGCAACCTGCAGCTCCTGTGCTTTCCCTGATGTTCAAAATACGAGCCACTGGAGACCTGACATTGCTGCCCCTCTGCTTATCTGTAGTAGCTTTCAGGGGCCTCGCAATCAGTCACTTCCTGTTAAAGAAATCCGTGACCTGGAATGAGGCATCCTGTAACTGAGTTATTTATCCTGCATATGCAAGCGCTCCTGATCTTATGCCCAGACTGTATGCAGACAACCCCGAAACATTTGCCCTTGCCCTGCAACACAGGAAAAGCTGATTCTGTGACTCTGCATATGTGCAGTGTGGCCAGCCATTTGATAGCATGGTCTTCAGCCTGGGGAAGAGCCGGTAGCTCACGGTTCAAGTAAGTCAGCAGGCACTGGTCAAGGATACGCAACTTACTCTGACATTGACCGCATCTACATCCCCATTGGAAGAGATTGGCCTCAAAATCTGCCCTGTCCAGTTCGAAACCAGTTCCAGGATGACCACAGGTGCGATGGGCATATAGTTGGGTCAGTGACGAGAGAGTGATTGACTGTCCTTGATGATGGCTCATTACACCAAACAAATTCCACACTCCTGTCCTGTGGTGGCAAAAGTGACTGACAATTAAAGGGCGTCTAGAAGACAGGCGAACTGGCAGGTGGTTGAAGGGGTCTAAGTAGAGAGGCAAGTCGCTGTTCTCTCAGATCTTGGCCAGAAGGATGATGGAGGCTGGGAATATGGGGCAATGCTATGTTACCAAGTATTGGCAGCTCTCACTGTTCCTCTTGGTTTCCAGTCCCCATGCAATGCGGTTCCCTCTCTTAGAACGCTGCTTTGGAATTCTCTGTTCCCTCTTTGTGCCCAGGCTTTAGGGCTCTCTACCTGGGAAATCACTAGTCATAAACTTTTGCCCCAACAACATTAAATCACAGACACCACCTATGTTATCTAGAAACTCTAATGTTGCCTTATCTCCCTGTAGCATATAGAAATTGGGCAGCCCCTCTTTAAATGGTCCATGAGCACTCTAGGGGTCCTCACTGTGTTCTAGAGCACAGTGGGTGTGTGAGGAGTTAGGTCTTGCCTGTTGCACATCGTGAACGCAGTTGATTGGACTCCACTGTATTGTCCCTTCATGTGTAGAGAAAAGAGTCTTTTACTCTTTAACAGCCAATGTATATCAAGAATTAGAGAGGTAGCCGTGTTAGTCTGGAATTGCAGAAGTGACAAAGAGTCCTGGGGCACCTTAAAGACTAACTTAAGTATTGAAGCATAAGCTTTCGTGGGCTAATACCCACTTCGTCGGGTGCCCGACAGTGAGTATTAGCCCACGAAACCTTATGCTTCAATACGTTAGTTAGTCTTTAAGGTGCCACAGGACCCAATGTAAATCAAGACATTTGTTGCTAAATGCCTCCAGACCCTTTTCTAGCCTGCTTGTGTGGGGTCTCAATACCAGCTAATCCAATTGCCTGCTGGGAAACGTGTCTCAAATAGGCCATTATTACACGGACGCCACTGCCTGCCTGTGATTTGCCGGTTACACAAATACTCCAAACACATTTGAGTTCCTTTTGTCCAATGTGTTTGGCTCACTGAACAAAGTTACCTCGCCCCACCATTATCAGGGGAGCCTATGGGGAGTGCAGTTGTTTATCAGCGCTCAGCAGCGCTTGCCAGGCTGGGAAGAATCCTGCAATTTATTGAAACTACAGAGATGCTGAGACTGTAACTGTGAGCATTGGGATTTGGCCAAAACATTGAGGCCGGCATACCAACCCCTATGGCATCTGTAATGGCCACAAATGACCAGGTCATCCTGTTCTCTCGGCTCAATCTCAAGGAGACGAGCTGTAAGAATAAGCTGCGGGGCTTGGGGAGTAGCTGGCATATGAGGCTTAACAAAGTGGTCTGCCCCTGAAATCAAACCTGCTGGGTTTGTTACCCAGCTAAGGGTGGAGTTGGGGTGCAGATCTGATGTGAAAAAAGCCCTGGTTGAACTTTGCCAAGACTGACATGCCCAATGTTCACCCTGTATGGATGAGATCATGAGATGCACTTACTTCACAGGGCTTTCACTGTATCCTAGATTATTTTTTTTGAGAGAGAGCGGCCCTTAGAACTAGAGTAGTGCTTTAGTTTTTCAAAGGAGCCTTCGGGAATTTAGACCACATTTTCTATTAACTTGAGTGGAAGGCAATTCCCTTAGACTTCTTTGATTCTCAGCCCCTATAATTTTACTTGTCTACCAGGTCGGCCTGTGGCAAGCTCAGAAGCTCTCTAACACAAGTGCCTATGAACAAGGGGCACCTGTAGTGTAGATGCCATCAGCTCTGTTGTCCTTCTTGAAAGTTTTTACTGGCTTCTATTCCTTCCGCTTCAAACGGCTGCTGACAAGTTGTGCATCTCTGCACCTGCACTGAGGCAGAGATTCAAATTCTCCCCCCCCCCCCCCCAAAAAAAAAAAAAGGTAAGAAAATGCCTGTCTGCTAATGCAGTCCGTGAACATGTTCCTAGTCAGACAGTTCCTTTGCCTTAAACTGGTAAGGGCCACTTTTTTGACCCTACAGCAGGTACATCGTCTAATTGCACGTGGGGCAGCAGAAGCTCTCAAGATCATGGCTGACTTGGTGCTGCACGGATCCCACCACACACGTGCACGGTCTTGGAGTGAGCCGCATGAATGAAATGCGCTCAAGATATCGCAGCGAGATAGTGTCGTGAACGTGTGTATATGTGCTACTGCTCAGCTGTGTGCCATAGGCCATATACTGCTCATGGAGCGCCTTCTTTAGTTCAGATGTTGGGGGCCTGGATTTTTGAAGGAGGAGAATCTGGGACACAGGAATAACTATACTGAATAAAACTAGTGGACCAGCTAGTCCTAGATCCTGTCTGACAGAGGCCAGCACTAGCTGCTTCAGAAGAAGGTGAAAGAAATCCTGCAGTTGGTGGCGATGGGATAACCTGCCCCCCAGAGAAAACTTCTTCCTGACCCTTAATTGGTTTAAGCCTGAAAACATGAGGATTTTGTCCTATTCACAATCCTTGATCTCTTTACTGTTACAATTCTGGATGATTGTTTCGCATATTCCTGTTGCTGTGAGGTTCTAAGTGGCCACAATGCCTAGTAGCCACGAAGGCTTTTGGCAACATGGGCTGTAATACCGGTGGCCTGATACTCCGCCACCAAACACCCACAACTCCCATGGAAATCAGTGTGTACTCAGTGCGCCTTTGGAAAACGAGGCCATCCTATTCTAATTCTGCTGAGTACTGCTGCTGGAACAGTATTCCACAAAGTCTCCTGCAAACTGCGCTCGGTAGTCCAGCTGCTCGGTAGAATGGCTCACTTCCTCCGTCTGTTCTGCTGAACACCATCATCACTCTTCAACACAGTTTGAAGCTGCCATGAGAAACTTTCAGCAGTCCGTTGGGCCCCCTGTTACTGCCTTTAGTACCTTTGCTGAAAAATGTTCACCCGGTTTTGTATGTCACTTACTGAAAAGCCAACGCTAAACCTGTAACAAATGAAAGTCCTTCAGGAGCGACTATTTTACCATTTGAACTGATTATTCTACAGTTACCAATAAAAGTGTAAACCATGCATCAAGTACATTTGCTAGTTTATGCCCACAAACCTCTGACCTTAAAATGATGATGCTGGAGTATGATCGTCCCTTGTTTGCCTGATGAAAAAGGGAAAAAAATGGCATAAATCTCTTCTTTGGCAAGACGCGTGCTACATTGTAAGTAGTCACTGCAGGTGACAAAGTGGAAAGCTGGTGTTTGTTCTGTGGCCAGCCGTAAATTTGCAAGGCAGACATTTGCGAGAGGCGGAGTAGCAGACTAGACCTCCAAATCAGTGCCTCTCCTCTGGAGAGGAGATATAATAATAGGTTGTCTTCCAGTTGTCTGTCTTAAAAATATATGCCCGTGTTTTAGTCAGATTTCAGCCCACGCGGGGCCATGTTAGGTCTCTACTTGGAAAGGGAGGCTTTCACTGAAAACCAAAGTTCCGCAGAAAGTGGCATTAGTCACTGGACAGGTGGCATTCTTGCTTCTTAAATGTTGCACCAGTGTTATGCTGGTTCGTGCTGGGCTGCTGCAGATACAACCTTTTGAATGTGAATTAAAACTAATATCCTGACCACCTCCTGATGATTAATTACAAATCTCATAGCACTTCTTCTAAGATCTGGTGTCCATCTTGGCTCATTGTGTAAATTCTCCCTGTGATATTAATTGGGTATAGTGCTTTGGTGTGTTTTTTTTCTTTTTGCCTTAAACTGTTGTGTACTGCTACTGTTCTCCACCCCAGAGGTGGCTGCATTTCAATGATGGGTGAAATGAACCATTTACATAAGTATATTCTGTGTGTGTGTGTGTGTGTAATAAACTAGAACACAGCTGTGTAAATAGTTCACTCCACCCATTACACACTGTATCTTGATAAAGGATAGCCTCTCTGCAATGGTATGTGTGTGTTTGTGTATAATCTCTTTATAGTTCTTAAATGCTTGAGAGATCCACAGGTTTCTTGCACTCAGAGGATGTCCTGTATGAGAAGAGGAAATAGATTTTTAGCCACTCAGAGCACACAACAAATGTAGAGCTGGAAGGGACCTTGAGACCTTATAAATCCAGGCCCTGGCGGCGAGGTAGACCAAATAAACCTAGACCATCCCTGACGTGTGTTTATCCAACCTGTTCTCAAACCTCCAGTGATAGGGAGTCCCCATGATCCATCTTGATCCAAGCAGCCTTCCACTCTGATGGGGCAGTTGTGTTCTGGGGCCTGCGGGCTTTCTGGGGACACAGCAGCTGTCGTGTTCTACTGTGTCCCCTAATCTCTGTGCTCTGATGGTCTCTCACCTTTGCTGCCTCCTCTTATGGAGTGCTTCTCTTTCCATTCTCATTCTCACTCTGCTGGCAGCCAGGTGACGCTTCCTGAGCTCTAGATCTCTGCGTTCCTGGGCCTCCGACCAAACTTTGTAATAAATGTCACCTGGTTGCAGCGCGCATGCAGGAGAAGCTCAATAGAAACAACCTTGAAACCTGGGCTGGAAACACCTTAGAACAGTGGGAGAGTTTAATCTTGATCTTTTGGATAAGCTAGAGTATAAATTCTTTCCTGGGGAGAAAATACCAGGTACTAAAGGGCTCTTTAATCTAGTGGAGAAAGACATAACAAGAACGAAAGGCCAAAAACGTAAAGCCGGACAAATTAAAAGTAGAAACAAGGACATGCATTTTTTAACTTTGAGGGTGCTTAATTGTGGGAACAAACTTCCCAGAGGAATGGTGGGTTCTCCATATCTTGATGTCTCCAAATCAAGACCAAATGGCTGCCTAGGAGATCGGGTTTAGCCAGACAAAAATTGGGCTCAATACAGGGGTAACTAGGTGATGTTCTGTCTGGCCTGTGTTGTCAGGAGGTTGGACTGCATGGTATGATGTGACCTTTCTGGCCTTAAATTTTTTTTGACCCCTTCTGAATGGACTCTGGCTGACCCCTTCTGAATGGACTCTGGCTGCTACGTGTTCTGTGTCTGATAGCAAATGTAATTAGTTCCAGTAGTTTATTATATTTTATTGCTTTACACAGTGATTAAACCAGAACTCTTTTCCTGTTGAGAGAAACTTGCCACTGTTATGGGGAGTCATTCTCTTGATAGCTTATTTTGTTTGCAAATGCACCTAAATACGTGATTACTACCTATATGTAAACATCCTAGGCCTAACTGAGGTTTCTGGTGCCAGCCCCTTTAGATACTGTTCCTTCTCTACTCTATGAAAGCCACTTAATATTTCATTGCCTTCCCCAGGTACTATATCTGCATTTAACTTCACAGATAAGGTTTGTAAGTGATCCCAGGCAAAGATGAATATTTCACAAAGAGCCTGCCTGAGTTAAGTGTTCTGTCTCCCTTTGTATCCATAAACCTTTTGAAAGCCCTGGAAAAAGAGACGCTTGCTGCTAAATATGTAAATTGACGGAATCCATTCGACTACTTGTTACAGGACTGCAGGGGGCTCGTTCCACCTGCTCTTCCCCCTCCTCCCCCACTCCCTGCAAATAAATTCATGACCCTGCAGCCTGTTGTCGCTTTTCAGAGTGTAGTCAGTTGGCTTCTTGGCCTTAAAAATGCCATTCACATGGGCTGATAACCGTAACTGTCTGTGATGGGAAGTAGTCTCCTTCCCTTGCCTTCCTTATTATGGTAAAGTCTGGGGAGGGGAATGGGAGATAAGTCCAAGATAGGTGATTTCATGGGCTTGGTACTTAAAATGCTTTGAGAACAAAAAGCCTTGATTCTGTTCTAAAGTGTATTAAGGGGGCAAGCTGTCTTAGGTGTCCTAGCGATGAATTTCAGTGGCTGGCTTCCCCCATAAGATTCCAGATTTTTGCTGCTGCTGTAAACCTTAGTCCAGTTCAAAAACTGAACTTTGCTCTTTCCTTAGGGCTTGTCTCCACTTGAGCCGGCAGGGATCGATCTTTTGGTGATCGATTTATCGCGTCTCGTTAAGATGCGATAAATCGAACACCAGCGGCTCCCCCATCGACTCCGGAAGACCAGCTCGTGAAGAGGCGTAAGCTGGAGTCGACGGGGGACCGCGCCGCCGACCACCACCGCCGTGAGGATGGGAGGTAAGTCGGCTGTAGAGACATCGTATCTACAGTCGATTCCCCCCCCTAGTGGAGACCAACCCTTAGCTACAAACGCTCCTGGCTGCTCCCCCTGTAGCATCTTGGCAGAGGAGATCACAACAGCATAGTCTCCATTCATGAAAGGTCATCTGTAGAGGATTAGAGCAGTATGCCCACAGGGAGGTGGGCTCTTAGGCATGCTCAGATCACTAACTTATCAATCAAGCAGCACATGTTGGTGGAAACACCTCTGAGAACCAGGATGGTCAGCCCAAGCTGCTGTTTACAGAGCTTGTTACTGAAAAGTACATCCCTGCTGCTTCCTTCTTGAGGAGCAGTGACCAGATGTTTCCCTGCCCAGAAGGAACTTGCAAACTCCAAGGCACGAGTACTGATCTCTTCACGATGGTCCTACATTTCACATGACTGATGAAAGCCGTCTCTGTGCGCCAACCCTAGGGTGAGCCCGCACACTGCAAAGATCCAAGTGAAGAGGGAGTTCTTGAGTCCTTCCAGAATGTATAAAGCAAATGTTTGCTAGCCCCTTTGAAAGGGGCATGGAGCATCGATGGTGATAGGTTTATTTATATTACCATAGCTCCTAGAAGCCCTTGTCACGAACAAGGTCCTCATTGTACTGGGTGCTGTTCAAACACAAAAATGATGACGAAACTCCTCATTCTCTGGAGTTGTTAATCGCGCTAGCAATGAGGATTATGTTGCTGCCCCAGCCCCTATTAGATTAGATGAAATTTTAATTTGACTCTTGAATTGGTTACTCTCGCAAATGTTTAGAGCCACGGTAACGTGGAGGAATGTTTTAGCTAATGGATTGGGAAATTACTGTACAGGTGGTTCTATACCCAAGAATGATTTTTTTTTATGTTAATACAAGTTCTTTACTTACATGGAACAATTGTATCAAAAGGTCTGCCTTCTCCTCCCACCCCCAAGCCTGCTACCCCCACAACTCACAAAATGAGTGCTTTGAACATGTACTAATTGGATATATTATAAGGAATTCATTATCCATGTACTGGGGTTTTGTGATCAAGGCACTGGGTGGGAATGGGAGGGGGCAGGTCTGGCTTCAGAATTTGGTTCTGCTCTAGACTTTTCAGAGGTCACTTAAGCTCTGACCCAGCCAAGCACTTGTTTAACCTCAGGCATGTAAGTAGCCCTTGACTGCATTGCTCCCGAATCTCTGAGTATGTTTACACAGCAACTAGACACCCACGGCTGGCCCAGGCCCATTGGTGGGAAAGTTACTATTATCCCCATTTGACAGATGGGAACTGAGGCATAATGAGGCTTCCTCAAGATCATACAAGGGAGTCTGGACCCTAGGCTAGTTCTCTAACCACAGTACTGTCCTTCCCTTCTTTCTTCCACCCTTTCTCTGTTTAGATCATAGTTCTTGGGGACATGGATGGTCTCTTCTGTTCTAAGTACAGCTCCTAGCACATTGGAGCCTGATCTCTCTCTCGGAATGGGCTAAAGGAGATACTGAGTTACAAAGTCCAATAATACTAGTAGCTCGGATATTTTAAAGAACTGTCTGCTATAATTTAAGCATAAAGAAGTGTCCAAGCCCTGTTGTTAGGCAGTCATTTTGATCATGCTGCCGTCTTTTTTTATCTATGTATCATTTCAACAATGCACAGAAGGCGATTGGAATCACTGTGTCCAAATTTATATTGATCTTCAAAAGCCAGGTTCAAAATTCTGATTAAAGAAAACTCTAGTCTTCCTGTTCTTGTCGAGTGTTCCAAGGAGGCAGTACTGGCCTTTTTTATTTCTGAGCATTGGTAATAAAGATGAAAGGCTTTTCTCATAAGCCAGCGGTGTAGGTTGTAGAGGTTGTGACTTCGCTAATAGTCATGACCACAAAATGAATTGTGATATGCTTTTGAAAGCAATACCCATCCAACGATGCCCAGGAGATTGCTTTGTGTTCCATGTGGCAGGGATTGGGCTTCTAATGCGATTTGCAAAAGGGCTTCAAAAGCTGTAAATGTGCTTCGCTTGAGGCATTTAGTGAAGGCCGTGGATGTTTTGTGGTTCTCGCTTCTGTAGAAGGCAATGCTGCTGTTTTATATTCCAGATTTCCTCTCTATAATGGAAACTAATGGTGCAATAAAAGACCATGTGGCATGCTAAGTAATGTGCATAATTGCTTGTTGCTCTCAGTATATTCTTGACTTTGATTTCTTTAATTGAAAATTTGCCCCTTCCGATGCTTTATTTCCCTGAAATAACCATATAAGTAGAGATACAAGCTGTGGAGCTGAGCTGATCAAAGAGACTGTCACTGAGGTTCTGGGAAGAGCTGCTGACTACTCTCCTTACTCAGTGTACACCAAGGAGGCTGTGAAAACAGCCAGAAGCCAAGTGACCAGGCTTGGAAGCAAGGATCAAGATGTTTCTCCATTACTGAATGAGCTGTTTCTTGCAGGTGGATTTGCTATCGTGTTTCTGGTGAGGACTAACAATGGGATGAAATGTGCCCTGAAACGAATGTACGTCAACAATGAGCACGATTTGCAAGTCTGCAAAAGAGAGATTCAGATCATGGTAAGTCATGCTGCATTAGGGGTCTTGAAGTGTTCATGGAAAGGCATCTCCTCTGGGGCTGTGATCTCAGTGTTGTCAACTCGCATGGTTTTATCATAGGTCTGGCAATATTTTGGGGGTATTTTTTTCCCTTTTAATTTTTTTTTTTAAAGAGAGAGCTCTTGGAGTCCCATGATTAAGGAAGAATCTCAGCTTTCATCATTTTTCAAAGTAAATTTCTAGCTCTTGTGAAACATCTGTATCCTAAAGTTTCAAAATCCAGAAAGCAAATAAAGAACTAAAATGTTTTTTTTCTAAAATCTCCTAGATTCCTAGATTTTTTTTTTTTTTTTTTTTAGCCCACCTCCTGAATTTGGGCACAAATTCAGAGGGTGTTTCTGTGTGCAGGGTCGGGCTGCTTCCAGGAACCTCCATCTGAGCCTCTTAATCCTAATTTGAATTTAGCAGCTTGGACACTGAACTTTTTTGAAATGGCAATTTAAGGCTTTTTTTCTTTTTCCTTAAATTGCCCTAAAAGTCTCAAACTAGGTGCAGCCTTGGAAAAAGGCCCTATCTGGTGGAATCCCTTACCTGCAACAGTAGCAAGTGTGCATTCTCTGCAGTAACTCATGTGTTACTTTACCGCTGTGACCCTGAACATGAGTTTCAGGAATTAGCCCATCACATAATGCGGCACGGACAGCTTCCATGGAGACATCACCTTAGCCGTCGGTAATGTTGGGACACAACTAAAATTTGATCTTTTATTAAATTTTTTCAATTATACTCTGAAAGTTTGGTAGCTTGCATTTTTATTTGTCCATTTCCTTCTCTTGACTACGGAACAAAACTATCTGCAGGATCTCATGTTAGTGTGGTCAAACCTGAAAAGCAACTGGGAAAAGGGCAATACCTTACTCAGCAGGTCTGCTCCTCTCTGCATTGTTTTATCTGTTCATGTGAAACTCTTACCTCGCGTCAGCCCTGCAGAACTGACACAGCATTGGGAGAACGAACTGGATTCTCTTCTAGCTTGCACGTCATAAAGTGACTCATTAATGAAGTTCCAATTGCAGGGCCACCATACAAACCCATTGTCTCCAAACTGTGCCCTCACTTACACCTGTATTAAGATAATAGCTATAGCTGAGGGTAATAAGGTTGCATAGATGCAATTGAAGGCAGAATTTGACGTGAAGAATCTATTACTAATGAGGTTATGCAAGAAGAAACGAACCCACCTTGACTGTTGCATCCCAGCATGTTTGCAAACCTGGGTGTTAGAAAGAAGCATCTCATATAAGATGCAAAAGTAGCTAAATGTAGGACCCCAAAAAGCCATTTTACTGTCACTCTACAGAAGGGAGCTGCATTTTTAAAAGGTCAAACTTGTTAGTTTAATAACATGCAGTTTAATCTGGGGAGAGCTAAGAGGAAACGCTGCTCATGCTAGTCATGCTTATTGCTGGCTGTCTCCCTTGTGCAGATATAACTGCTTGCTCTACGTTGTTCATAATGGAGCATCCAATCAGTGAGATTACATAAATCTGGATCAAGCTATTATCATGGGCACACCTCTTGACCAGAGGCATGATAGATTGTTCAGGGGGCTGAGTGACTTTTTATTTGAGACTTCTTGCCCTAAGTCTCACCAGACAGGAAACCAGCAAAGGCCGAACTGAAATTTGATTAACTTCTGTATGATAACTAGTGCAGCGTGACCTGTTCCTTAACCCACGGACTAGACAGGTCAAAACTGGGAAGTCTGTACTGTACAAATCAACCTATTAAAAGGTAACTGCTGCTTGTGCTTTGAACGTCTCTTTTCTTGCAGAGGGATCTCTCTGGACACAAGAACATTGTTGGCTACATTGATTCCAGTATAAACTCGGTGAGCAGTGGTGATGTGTGGGAAGTCTTGATTCTAATGGACTTCTGCCGAGGTAAGTTTTCACTCACTGTGTTGCTCATTGAGACAAGTATCCCTCTTAAAAACTCTCAAGGCACTTGAATAATAATTTTCTTTAAGAAAACTACTCCTAGGCCCAACCCTTCCTTGGCATCAGTGAATAATAATGGTACCCAAGCCAGTCAAGAATCCTGTCTCACAATAAAATGAATAGGTCTCCATTATACACAAAAATAAGAATATAGAACTGCTAGTACCTTCTTCCATTGGCTAAGATATCCCCTGCTTAAGTTGCTAGGCCTAATGGTTCTCTCAGTATTTTATTTCTGAGCATACTGATTCTCTCGGTATTTTATTTATCACTGTTTCCACATGAAATAACCTCCATCTTCTGAGGCCACCAGACTAAACAGTGAAATTCTCCTTTGCTTAATGTTTTATATGAACCTTCCTGCAAGTCACATTTTGATACAGTGTTTGAGTCTGTTTCTAAATTCCCCAACTTCAAATGATTCTAACCACAGCTAGATCAAAGTCTGCGATGGGCTGGACATTGTTAAAATTAAGTGCCAGACAGAAGGGGAGGGGTGAATAAAGCAGCTGGTGTATAAACAATATTGATTTCAGGCACCGGAATAACCCTCTAGGTCAGGCAGAGGTACATGAGCATTGTTAAGTAGTGAGACGCCTATGAAGCCTTGATTACCACAAATCTGAAAAGGAATCTGCCAGTGTGCTATTCAAGAGAGAGATGGATGCAATTACACATCTGTAGAGACATCTGTTGCATTGGACTTAGGGGGAAGGCTGGGGCTTTGCTTCCCACAATGATCGGGATGGAGAAGACCCACATCCAGATGCCCCCTGGTGTCATGAAAAGAATTGTATTGAAAATGCCTAGCTTGACTACGTGGCAAATGCTTCTAAACATTTTAGAGACAATTATATAAAAATATTAGATTTCCTCTTATCACTGCTTTCCTCCTTGGCAAAGAGAGCTCATGACCTCAGTCATTCTGCCTCCATATGCAGAGATCACCCTCTGATATAAAGCATGACCAGTTTAAAACCGAGTTTAATGCCACTGTTGTGTAGTATATTTGTGTTTAGGTTTTGACACCTTCTGGTATTTATGACTTAAATGACACTTCTCCTTTGCTACAAGTTTTATGGCTAAGGTTTTCAAAAGTAACTAGTGATTTTGGGTGCTCAACTCAAAGCACCTGGAAGTACTCAGACCTTCAGAGAACAGGTACAAAAATTGAGGCACCAAAAATTACTGATTGCACTTGGAAAAATTTAGTTTGTCGCTTTCTCAAGGCCCTCAATCTACACCACAAAAAAATTCATGGTTGACACATTTCTGGCCAAATCATATGGATGATGTGTGTGTCTCTTTTCTTTTATGTTTGTTTTTCTTGTCTATATGTGGGCGAAAAAAGTTGGTGAACTATATGTAGCCCAGAGGTTCTCAACCATGGATACACGTACCCTTGGGGTTACACAGAAGTCTTCCAAGGGGGTACATCAACTCATCTAGATATTTGCCTAGTTTTAGAACAGGCTACATAAAAAGCTATAGCAAAGTCAAGACAAACTACAATTTTGAACAAACAATGACTTGTTTATAGTGCTTTATATACTATACATTGAAATGCAAGTATAATCTTTACATGCCAATTGATTTAATTTGTATGGTAAAAATGAGAAAGTAAGCATTTTTTCAGTAATAGTGTGCTGTGACATTTGTATTTTTATGTCTGGTTTTGTAAGCAAGTAGTCTTTAAGTGAGGTGGAACTTTGAGGTTTGCAACAAAATCAGGCTCCTGAAAGGTGTACAGTCGTCTGGAAAGATTGGGAACTGCTGGTTTAGCCCAAACTATGCACGACTAAAATGTATTTCTCTATTCTGGTGGGGAATCTACAGAGACAAGAAAAGAACATGGCTTCATCAAAAACATGTTTGAATGTTGCAGTTATTTTTCCTAGTGTAGATTTGGGGGTGAGGGCGCTTAGTGGAAACTTTAAATCTTAGAGATTAAAATCAATAACCACACTCAAACATAAATTCTCTATGTGGCACTTCCTGCAGGTAGGTATGTAAGACACTTGATTTTACCAGTGGACCAGGATGTTTAGTTGGTTGCTTAAGTGAGATGCCGAAAATCACAGGGAGAGATTTGGTCCAAGGTGAAGTTGGAACTCGTGAGTTTCTGGTTCCCAGGATTAGGCTCAGACCATAAGGCCACACATGCCACAATACCAGGCAGTTTAAAATCTGGCATGTTGGACCCCTTTGGAGAAGATGGCTCCTTTTGACTGGTCTGTGCTTTAGCAGTAGGTGCAGATTTAATTTATTTTGCTTTTTCCTCCTTTCAGGAGGCCAGGTGGTGAACCTGATGAACCAACGCTTGCAGACGGGATTCACAGAGAATGAAGTTTTGCAGATCTTTTGCGACACCTGTGAAGCTGTAGCCAGGTTGCACCAGTGTAAAACGCCGATAATCCACAGGGATCTGAAGGTAACTCCTAGATTCCAATGGTACCGAATGGAGCTGTCTGAATAACACATTCAATTGTCAACTCTTCTGGGCAAGGACTGGGTCTACTTTCTACACAATGCCTAGCCCAATGGGTCTGACTCCTGATCAGGGACTCGGTGTATTGCCATAACATTGATACTGATGAGAACATTTATTCATGAATAAATTTGTTGCCTATTAGCAGAAAGGTCACATTGTTTGCCAGATGTTCAACCATCTATAGGTTTGCTCAAATTATGCAGCCATTTGTGAACAACCGTGTCACATAAAGCCTGCCAAAATTCATGAGATAAATTGTTCACCGTGAATTCCAGCCGCCTTTTGTGTGGAGAGGTCAGCCCGTGGGTTTTTCTGTATAATGGATCTTGCTTGAGTATGCAGCTCTGACCCTTGTTTAGATGCTGCAAACACCACAGGGTAGGGGTGAGATTTCCAGAAACATTCACCTTGCTCCGCTGCCTATTAAGAACATGGGTCGGGAAGGGACCCATCATGAGGGCCAGTACTCTGCTGTCCCAGGCAAGCTGTTGTATAATCCTGCTGACAAACGTATTGCGCTCCAATTTAAAACACAGTTTGTTTGCTGCAGCTGCTCCTATTGAAAGGCTATTCCAGAACCTCACTCCTCTGACAGTTTAAATCCTTCTCATTTCCAGCCTGCCTTTACTCATGGCCAGTTTTATATGCATTTGTTCTTGTGCCAGTGTTGTCCTGGACTTAAATAGTTCCTCTCTCCCTCCTCCACCCCCTTGAATATATTTATAGAGAGTCATCCTATCCCCTCACCCTTTGTTTTGCTAGGCTAAGACTGTTGAAGTCTATGGCCAAACCCCCATTGACTTCAGTGGGAGCAGAGGCAGGCCAACGCTGAACGCTTTTGAAGTTGCCACCCTTGAGATTGTGAAACAAAACATAAATTCCCTGTTCCTCTCGACCAACTCCTAAAATGTCCGAATGGCGTGTTCAACCAAGAAGCAGAATCATGTGTGCTTTTGAAATTCAAATACTCTTCGTTTTCCGAGCCTTGAATGGATGTTTGTTCTATGCTGCGGGCCACTTTTGTAGAGAAGCTAAACAAAACATGGGCACCGAAAGGAATCCGGTAATAAGACTAAGTCAGCGAAGTGATGTGGTTATGTGTCAGGGCACTTCACGTATTTGTGACCGATGGTGCGGTCGGTTGGAATGCATGAATCAAATCTAATGAATGTGGTTGTAGATAGCGTTAAATTGAGGTGAGCTGATTCTGGTTTTTGATACATTTAGGGCCGGATTAAAAGCCTACTGAAGTCAATGGGAATCTTCCAGTAGCTTGGATAGGCAATACATATAAAAAGAGGTTTACATAGTTACTAACCTCATACCCGCTGTAATGTTTTGGCTTTAGCCAAATTTAATTGTTTACAAACAAACTCTTCATCAGTATGTAGCATAGGAATAAATGCTGAGACATCTGTGATGGATTAATGAGTTAATACTTTCTATATACTCTCTCTCATATATACAGAGAGTAGCAATTGAAACTGACTGCTAAGGGCTGGTTTAATATCACTAGATCAATCGTAAGGTTTCTACATCCAAAACCTTGCTCCTCTTTAATGATAAGATTCCACCCACGGGTTGAGGAAACAATTTGCCACCCTCTGCCTTGGGACACAAGCACAAAGTTTAATATTAGTTTTACGATAGCCCCTAGAAGCTCTAATCAGAGTTGGGGACCAGAAATACATACACGTAACAAACACAGTCCCTGTCCCAAAGAGCTTGTGGAGCAACACACTTGGAGAAATCTAGATTATGTAGGTATTGAAATAATACAAGAAAATTTAGGCTTCAGCCTAGAAAAAGATACCTCCATTGCAGCTGCTGCACATACACAGTGTCACCAGTTTGGGGGGTTTTCAGTGTTAAAAAATATTGTCTTACACGCTCATTGTTCTATCTTAAGTACACAGTTGCAGTAAATTCAGTCCTAAAACTGTAAGGTACATTGCAGTACAACACTTACTTACATTCTGAGCTCTTTGCCATGAGGACCATCTGTTTTGTTCTGTGTTTTGTGCAGCACCTAACACAGTGGGACCCCGGTCCATGATTGGGGCCCCTAGGTGCTACCGCAATGCAGAGGACAATGCAATATTCAGTAAAAGCACTTGGGGGAGGGGAAATGTATAATATAATAAAAAGAAGAGCAGGCGGGGAATGGGGGAGGAATACTTATTTAAGAAAAGAGGAAGAGGAATAAACGTAAAGCAGGATCAATCCACAAGTACAATCAGATTGTTGCTGATGAACTTTATAGTTATTCATCTCATGAAGTTTTGGTTAATTTCACCCATTGTGTTGTGCAAGGCTTTGGGGAGCCTCTCCAAAGTATTTACTTTGTTTTTGGTAAATCATGATACTTAAGAATGAGGCTCATATTTTAGTCGCATTTGCTGTTGTGCACCAGATTCTGATACTACTGATTTAGCACTATCCTTCTCCAGGTAGTCTCACTGATTGCAGTGTGGTAAGGGTATCCAAATATGGCCGTATATAAACTTTAAAAGTTCCCCATCTGTAAAATGGGGATAATGACATAGGTGCTAGAACTAGGGGTGACACCGCACCCCTTGGCTTGAAGTAGTTTCCATCATATATAGAGTTTATAGTTTGGTTCAATGGCTCTCAACATTGGGGGGGGGAAGGGTCCTGTGCCATGGGATCCCAAGCAATTGTCCTGCTTGCCACCCACAGAAAACCAGTTACTGTGTCCCAGGTGAGCTGTGGAGTTTTTATAATATGTTGGGTTGGGGTAGGAGGGACTAGGAGAGAAAAGGTTGAGAACCTCCGCTCTACATAGTTCCTGCCTAGACATTTGTTGTATAATTTGTCGGTATTCAGCCTCCCCTTCCTCTTTAGCTCTAGGTGACTCTCGTTTTCTAAAGCGCAGGTCCGTTCCAAGCTCCCTTTAATGATAAGCCGCCTGCTTTTTCAAATGATATTTCTATTTAGTCCAAACTCCAGACTGGCAAAGGAGGCTGGATTGACAGAGGCACTGCTTGTTTCTGTTGTGCCAGAGATGCAGCAGGTGATCGTAAAACACCACTCTGGTCAATACAGCTGATGATCTAAACACAGACCTTATTGAGTGTGGAATAGTCAGAATCTGTTTGCTGGCATACTAACGTTATGGATTTCTTTTCTATTTTTATAGTAAGACTAATCCTCTGAATGTCATACAGTGTGACTAGGCAGTATGAGTCTCTGTTGGACAACAGTGCATCTGAGTTATTCTCCCCCCTTCCCCAGCTCACCACCTATAAACATCCGTCTCAGGATTATTATTTTTTATGGCTTCTGTGTTCAACCTAGTGATGTGTATTTGTTGAAACTTGACTATAATAATTAAGCATGATCTTGGCCGTGGTGATAGGGTGACAAGACAGCAAATGTGAAAAATCGGGATGGGGGTGGAGGGGTAATAGGAGCCTATATAAGAGAGAGACCCCAAAATCGGGACTGTCCCTATAAAATCGGGACATCTGGTCACCCTATGTGGTGATAGTTTGCCAAAATCATCATAATTCCACAGCCTATGGTGGTGTGCAGTATGTTTTTGCTATAAAATGCTCCAGTTAAACTGTAACTAGTGATTTTTGGGGATGGGGAGGTGGGGAGGAAGTTAATTCTTGGATGCCTAGTTAGAGACCTATTAAAGGGCCGTGTTGTTCAGAAAGCACTGAGCACCCATTCTCTGAAAATCTGCCCCTCTCAAGGTGTCTCAGTCAAGTACCCAAAAATTAAAGCACCCCAAATCACTTAGATTTGAAAATTTTAGGCCATATTAAGTGCAACATGCAAGGTCTGAAGTGATGGCTTTCATTTGAGATGTAGGCGATAGGTGCCTATTACTTGTCAATTAAAGAAAATACTGATCTATCCCACTTCCTCCACCCCCGCCCCATTACCTTTTCTGTCTCCGTTTTGGACCGTAAATGTCTGGCTGTAGAACTGTTGAGTTCTCACTGACTTCATCTAGCGTTCAGTGCTCAGCATCTGTAATAACCTGCCCCAGGTAGTTGAAACAGTTAACTTGAGTGAAAGCGCCTCCTGTCTGGTTTTGACACAGACCATCCGTTCTGTCGGCCCCCCAGTCAGCAACGGTCATTCCTTTCTCATCAGCATCACTATATTTTCTTTGGAAGTTATGGAAAGGGGGTAGGAAGAAACCTGCATGTTAAGAGCCCGATGCCACCGTAATAAACCTCGCTAGGTGCTTCAGTGGGGGAATTCTCAACAAGCAAAAGTGGAGGGGCTCTCACGGAAATGTTTACCGGGTATTTGCCTGGAATCAGGAATAACTCTGCTGCTGTAGCTTTACTAGGTAGAACAGCTGTGTACAGTGCATGATTCAAAGCAGATGGTTGTCAGTGGCAGGGGAGGGGTGTTACGAGCATGGAATAAGCAAGCCGGCATTTTTTATTTCCCAGCCGCAATTGTTGTAGGCTTTATTTTCTTCTATTACTTAAAATACTCCGGGTTTTTTAGATCATCTTTGAAGAGAAGTCCCTTTTTAAAACCGTTTTATTACCCAATATTAGTACAATGGCATTGGATGTCTAAAGCAATAGGTCTTGTGTATCCATATGTCCTCAGGTCCCAAGGTATCTGAGTGCTTCTCAGGGCTTTTAATATATTTATCCTCACAAGAGCCCTGTGAGGTGGTGCTGTGCTTCTCTCCCCAGTGGTACCGATGGGGTACTGAGGCATAGAGAAGCCAAGTGACTTTCCCAAGGTGTTTCTCAGAGTCTGTGGTGGAGTGAAAAATTGAACAGACGTCTCCTGATCCTAGATTAGTGTCCAACCCCTGGGCTATCCTTCCTTTTCTCTCTGTCTGTCTCCATCTGTGTTGTAAGGGAAGGCAATAACTCTACTGGTTTTGAAATAATACCTGAATAATTCTAGTGTTCTGGGAATGTTTAAATATTGGGATTAGCCAGAGACAAACCCTGTGCCCATCGTAGGTGTTTCAGGATCCAATTGTGTGGCTTTGGCCTATCAAATACCACTTGTAAATGCTTAACCTTTTGACAGTCTGGATGAAAATCAAGCTGGATAAAATCCAGTGACAATCCTGTGGTCAGTGTAGCCGGTGCCTGAGAAGGAAACTGAGGAACTGGGCTTAATCTAATGAGCCTGGTACGCAGGCTATTTTGTGGGAAGACGTTGCTGGAGTCTGTGTTGGTCATTGGATGATACGCTCTGATCGTAGATCTAAGGTACATACGTTGTGTTCTCAGATCTTATCTCTTTAGCGATAACCATTGCATCCTTGGTACCCTGTATTTTCTGTGCAGAACTTGTATAAACAAGGATTTTTAAAAATGACTAGTTATTTCTGGGTGCATAACTTGAGGCATCTCTGAAGGGTCCAGACAGCAGGTGCTCAGCACCTCTCCTGAAAATCCGGCCACTCGGGTATCTCCTGTTGAGCACAACACATTAAAATTGACTATTACAAATGTAGGTCATAGCAATGGAAGTATGTTTAGGCACTTCAGACAACTAAGACACAGTCACTGTCCTGAAGAATTGACAGTCTTAATGGAGACAATGTAATCTGTGGGGTTGGGGTGGGAATGAAAGGGGGCATGTAGGGGAAGAGAAGACCATGTTCTGGCAGGAACGGTGTGATTTGTTCCTCCCCCCTCACCCCGAGATATGCATGGATCTCAATGGTTTATATGGCTATTATTTCCGTCTCTATTATAAGACTGTTTCTATTTCAAACTTATCTAGTACGTGTACTGTAGAATCTAAAAAAAACTATACGTGTTGTGGTGGCTATAGAAAATGAGGCAAAATCTTGTTTGATGCAAAGAAGTGGATGTGTTTTGTGTGCAAATCTTCTAGGTTGAAAATATCCTGCTACATGATCGTGGCCATTATGTCCTGTGTGACTTCGGAAGTGCCACGAACAAATTCCAGAACCCTCAGACCGAAGGAGTGAATGCAGTAGAAGAGGAGATCAAGAAGTAAGTGCCTCTGTCTTTTTATTTACCCACCCACCTATAGCTATTAATGTTGGTACATGAGCCCCAGGTCTCCCGTTCGCTGTCATCTTTCATTTGCAACCAAGATGTTGACTGCCCCTTTCAACTGGTTCATGAGGCCAGCCTTCGTCACCCACCTTCTAAAGTTTAAAACAAACTCCTTTGCACTTTCTCCCATGCTGCCCCCTCACACTTCTAAACCTCCACAAAGCTACCTCATTATTTTCCTGGGCAGCTCTCCTTAAAACTCTCCTTTGTCACGATACCGATCAAAAAACATGGCCGTCTTTGGGCTGCTGGTGTGTTGAGACGGCTGTCTATCCTTTCAACCAGTACGGTCTCGTTGTTTTCCCGGCAGTTGATCTGTATCGATCTGTTGTCCCAAACTTAAACTGTCTTTTTGTTCTGTGTTTATCAGCACTTTGCCCAACAGGGCCCTGATCCTAGCTCTGCTGTGGTGGTGGTGGTGGTGATGATAATGCTAATCTGTGCGTAGGTCTAAGCATAGTAGTTTGGATGCTTTGCAATTGAGGAAACAAAATTCTCCGGAAAGCCAGGAAATTGCTTTAAGACGAATAGAATCCTTGTATTGACAGAGATCCTGACCAGCTCAGTGGTCTATATTATGGGGGTCAGTATGTCTCAGTTCTTCGTTCCCAGGGATGTCCGCATTGCGTGGCAATAAATATGACCCAATAATCCCTGACCACCATAGATTACTCAGCAGTGACTCTCACAGTTGCCTTTAAAAATGCAACTTTGGGCTCTGAAAAGCGGCCCAAGTGTTCATCGGAGGCTTGAAAGGTGGTGGCTGCAAAGTGGGGTCCCGAGGAAGCTGTTAAAAGGGGAGTGAAGTTGGGGGGTCCTGCAGCAGGTCCTGAGTCAGGGAGGAGGTGGAGGTGGGGAGGATAGGTGGGGGAAAGAAAGGGACAGAGAATGGGAGGCCTGGGATCTCCTATATCTTAAAATCTCTATTGAAAACTTTGATTACTCTAACACTCCCTGACTATAAAGATCACATGCTAGGAATTGCATGAGAATGACTAAAGCCTATGGAAAGTGGGTCCTTCCCATCTCATATGTTCAGCTGTTTGTTGTAGATTTTATAGTGCTCCTAGTCTTGCAATGCAGTCCAAGCCAGTTTGCACACTTACTGCTAAACTGGCCAAAGCAGTCAGCCCGGTGCCACACCCCTCCGTAATCAAGGTAAATAGCACACAAGACCACGGCATCCTTAAATCAAGGTATCCACCCTCATCCTTAAATCAAGGTATCCACCTTCAGACAAAACCTCATTATCTTTTAGACTGTGTCTTGACTCTTGCCGGTACTTAAGTTACAACTGGTGCAGTTTTCAACTACCGTTTGTTTTATAAAGTATTTTTCCTCCTGTTCACAATACCTTTGAGCAGAACTCCCAGCGTGGAAGCCTGTTTATTAGAAGCCACACTTTCAGTTGCAATGACCAGATTTTTGTCCAAAGCCCTGGGAGTGAGGATAGTGCAAGGGACATGCAGCTAACAACCTATGTGGAATAACAAGTTCACATTCTGAATTTCTGAATGTTACTAGCTCTAATTTTTAGGAGATTTGGATTTTTGGTGAGCAAACTCTTGGCTGTTAAAAGGATCTTGCAATAGCCCTTGTTTCCCTAGAAAGTTTGTGGGAGTTAATTTTTTTTTCTTTTATAACCAGCTTCATTCTATCTTGTAAAATACTTCAACCTATAAAATGCAGTAGGAAGTACTTTTTGCTGGTTTAGAACTTGTGCACTTCTGTTACAGAAAAGTGAAGTTTAAATTGTTGGGGCGTGGGAAAGGGGATCCTGTGCAATTGGAATGAAGAAGGGATTTCCTTCCCCAACTCACTGCCCTGGGACTACAATTAACTAACAAAGCTTTTTGTTGTAGGTACACCACACTATCTTATCGAGCCCCCGAAATGGTTAACCTGTATAGCGGCAAACTTATTACTACAAAAGCAGATATATGGGTATGTATGAAACCCACTCAAAATTCACATCACCGACTTGCAGCCTTGAATAAAAAAAACTGATTACTTGGTAACTATTGGATATACCTAAACAGTTAATATATATAATTTTTGACTAAGTTCTGCATAGAGAGAGCCTCCGTTTGATCTTTGTGTTGAGTTATTTCAAATGACCGCTGTCCAGTTCATGAAACACGATTGTGTCTCTGTTCTACTCCCTCTTATGACACTTTAATTCAGAGCTGTATGAAATTCATTGGTTGCAGTTTGCACATGTAAGTGCGAATCTGATTACACTTTCCATGAGTGCATTATCTAGCAATTTTTTGGGGTTTGGGTTCAAATAAATTCCCATACTGGAACGGATCCAAAGCTGCACTTGGTTTTGTGTCTTGACCATATAAAATCAAAGCTATATTGTATTTTTTTAAAAGTTCCTACCCAAGACACTAACTCAGTCTGGATTCCCAAAGCTGGCCAGAGTTTTCAGTTTCTAGAAAAACCAGATTTTTCCTCATTAAGGTTTTGCAGCACTGTTTCTAGCGATGACGTCTAAACCTGTTTGTGACTTGCTGTCCTGTTGAAGGTGAAATGTGACTGTTGAGCAATGTGCACCCATATAACCTAATAAAATGCAGGCGGCTTATCTTCGCATCAGAAAGCGTGAAAAAAGAGAAGAAATTTCTGTCTGTGACGTCAGTGTAATGGTGCTTCTGCAGAAGTGATAAGTAGAAGGAATGGAATGGCTTAGTTTAAACGTTACACTGGGGTGTAGCTAAATGCTCTGTAAGGTTCTGAGTTAGGTAACCGTCTGGCAGTAACCAGTGTATAAGAGTTGAACTGTAGCCTCAACAGCTGCTCTAAATATGCAGCTTAATGTATATGAGAGGAAGAAAAATTGGGCACAGTACATTCTGCTGTGCAAGAGGCCGTTTTCATTGCCTGTCCTCCAGAAGCCTGTGTGCACACTTAGTCCTATTGAGCTTTTCATTCTGTTGTGTTCAGTGAGCGCCCCTGTGGGACTGGGGCCTGTGGGTTGTGAGGAGCGTCTGGCTTGAGAGGCAGTGTGGCCTAGTGGATAGGGCTGCGGACTGGGAGTTGACTGGAAATTGTACTGCTCTGGCATTATAAAAGGGAGCCAATCCGGGGAGGATTTTTCCAATGCAGGCTCTGTGCAGAGCAGCCCCTTGCAAACCCCAGCGTCAGGGAAGACTCGGCGGGGGTCTGAGGTGGCTCTGCCAGCCAGAGGCAGCCTTAGATGGCCCCACTTCAGTAGCTCAAAAGCAGGAGGGCACAAAACATGATGCTGCCCTTGCACCCTTCTGGGCAGAATTACTCCCCAGGCTCTATTCCTGGCTCCGCTACTGATCTGCTGTTTGACCCTGGCCCAGTCATTGACCCTCAGAATCTGTTTCCTTTCCATCCTTTGTTTTTCCTGTCTGCTCGGAGCGTACCCTGGGGCAAGGCCTGGCTCTTGGGGCAGGTCTGTGCCTCAGACCTCTGCCAGAATAGCTCCGTCAGGGGCGTGATGAGGTGTGCTCCCTGACAGATGTTGGGTTGCCAGAAGCCTCTAGTGCCGGCATAGTTCTACCCACCAAACTGGGCTTTTCCTGGTATCACTTGTTTGGCTCGGGGAGGAACGGGCATATCCTACCCTATTGTCAAACCTCCACGTTTTCTGAACCCTTCCTTGTCACCAAGCAGGAGATCCCTGAAATACAGAAGGGGTGGGGGGGGTGGGATGAGGAAGGGATTTGGATAATGCAGAGGTTCAGATAATAGAGCGGACCCCGGGCCAGGATTGTAAGGAGGAGGAGGAGCCTGCAGCTGTGGGGGAGGTCATCTTGTAGCATCCAGCCGTCTGCAGCCCCTCTGTCACCAGAGCAATTGAGCAGGGCAGAGCGGGGACCACTGGCCAGGATGGCGAGGAGAGCAAGTCTTCTGAAGAGGCCACCCTGCTGCTGGATGGCTCCTCCCCTCAAGTGCCTGAGCTCCCAATTACCTGAAGACAATCCACGTCCGCCCCACTGTTTGGATAGTCGGGAGTATACTGTACAGGTATTCCCATACTGATGAACGGCTTCGAGTGTGAATGTGGGCTTGCCATGTTTGTACAGCGCCTTGCACAATGGAGCCTGTAAGTGTTTCTGTAAAGTAATAATAATTAATTGTGTGCTATAAACTCCGCGCATTTCATGTAGCTATCTCTCAAATTGCATTTTAAAAAATCCAGACTTTGTGTTCAAGAAGAACACAATTTCATCACAATACCTTCCTTCCTGTTCTTTAGACACAAAAGCCAATCAAGCTGCATCTTGGGTTAGGAAGAAACTTTTCCCCTGTGCCTATTTTGTTGTTACAAAATTGCCCCTTATGTGTGAGTTTTGCCTCTTCTGAAGCAGCTAGTCCCGGCTCCTTTCAAAAAAGTGATGAGGACCGAATGGACCATTTGTCTGATTATAATCCGGCAATTCCCTGAGATCATCCTGCTTTATTTAACCTCCTTTCCTTTGTATTTCACTTACTACTCTCTGTTTTCAACTAGTACAAATTTACTTTGGCCTTGTCTACACGCAGATTTCATTCAGGTGGAACTATTTTAGTTAGGGCTTTCACATTTTAGCAGTACAACTTCCAGTATGGACTCAGTTATACCAGTATAGCTTATACAGGTATAGCTTCAGGGGAATCGTATATTCGTATCACTGCATCTACACTATGGGCTTGCTGGCCTAAACCATCTCTTTGTGGCAATCCTGGGTATGAATCTATGCCTGGCTAGCCTGTCGCAGACTAACCGTCCATAGGGACCCAGCATTAGCGGTTTGTTAATATGCTTTGATTTAGCCCCTTTTCTATGATGACTAGATCGAAGCAGATCAATGAACGATCAGCAGAGTCCACACAGACAGCTAGAGAGTGGCAGGCTCGCAGGGGGTAGATTCACATCCCAGCCTGCTGCCAACTAGATGTGCCCTACCAGGGTTTTGGAAGCTTGTTTATCCCGGTGTGTGTGAAGCTTTCTATGGTAGATGAGGCCTACCTCTTTTCGGAACTGTGGAGCGTTTTAAAAGGAGCCTGAAGCTGTGACTAGCCCATGACCTAATGAGGCTGATTTATGACAACAGAAATTGCCCTTGGTCAGAGCAATCGTTGTAGACAAAATCCTCAGCCAGAAGAGAACCTCTGTTCTGTGAAACCGTTCTTTCTGCTCAGAACAACCCTCCCCACAAGGGGGGACAATAGCAAATGTGGGTGGAGAGTTTATACGATTTAAGCTCCTACAACTTTTTGGCCTCCTATCCGGCCCAACACACCTGAAGTGTATTTAGATTAATTTGAAGTAGGGACCAAGTAGCCATATCTCCATCCTCTCTATATACGTCTTGATATGTGGAATGAGGGGGTGTTATGGCTAATAGCGTGTGTGGTCTATCTTGGGTACTTATCTGCCCCCCATTTTTATAGTATCTGATCACCTCATGTTGTTTTAAAGTATTTATCCTCACATGTTAGGTAGGGAAGTGCTATTATTCCCATGTTACAGAGGGGGAACTCTGACACATAGGCTAAGTGACTTGACCAAGGGCATGCAGAAAACCTGTGGCAGAGCAAGGAATTAAACCCGGTTCTCCTGAGTCCCAGCCAATGCTCTGACCATTGAACCCATCTTTCCTCTTTAATCTATGGCAGCAGTGATTACTGTTGTCTAAATATTTCTTACTGTTCTTTCCTCTTTTTAGGCCCTCGGTTGTTTACTGTACAAATTGTGCTACTTTACTTTACCGTTTGGGGAGAGTCAGGTGGCAATTTGTGACGGAAACTTCACCATTCCGGACAGCTCTCGCTACTCCCAGGACATGCACTGTCTCATACGTAAGTATATCTGTTTCAATAGCAGGTTTTGGTTCCATGTTACAAATAAAGCTCCTATTGTTTTTATAATTCCCAATTATTAGAGCTAAGGACCTGGAGTGTGTCCTCTCTTTCAGAAAGACCTGTTCCCATACAAGGATGAAGTGAATGAGTTCGCAGTAGTTTAAGCGATGGCTGTGCCAAAGATGATTATGATAAGAGTGTCTATTTGGATGGACTGTGATAATCTATGTGGAAAACTTTGGAAATAGACAACCATTTGGTTTGATTGCTACAGAAATTTGCACAACGAGCCTGTTTATGCAAAAATGTTTCTCCAGTAATAAGTCTGTTTGCATAAGGAGCTGAAAAGAGCCACAGTGACTTAGACTAGTGATAAGATTTCATCTTCTGTGAAGTGAGAAACAGAAGTAAAATGATTATAAATAACCAATGACTCAAGTGACTGTGTAATTAAAGATACAATGCAGTACTCTCAGCAAAGCTGGAAGATCTTGCCTGCTCTCAGTAGAGCATTTGGTTTTGCCAGCGACGAGTGTGAGTAACGCAGACTCTGACGTTTTCAAAATAAGCTGGTACTTCTCCACTGTTCCATACCCCCTAGCTTGAGCAGAGTTAAACTTTAAAGCTAATGTTAAATATGAAAACACACAGATTGAGAGGTAAGGTACTGGACATCTGGAGTCAGGCTGGGGTTATGGGCGATTTTAGGTAACGGGTACAGGGTTTACAAGGCACATGCATATCCCATATCCAGCATAGATCCAGATTGGGGTGTGGGAGTTTTTTAAAGCGTCAGTGTATAGGTGTGTTCGGGTACTCCACCCATGGGGTGTAGCGAGAGTCCAAGTCAGTGGTGGTGTAGGCGATAAGTACATGGGTGGGGTGCGTCCCTCTGTTTGTCAGGGAAGGAGGGGTGGGTTGTTTCCCTGGTCGGCGGTCTCGGCTACTGGTACTGGCGATGTCCCATGACGTGTTCCGTGTATATGTCTCTGGACCACCTGATGGTCTTAACTGACTTCAAGCACTAAACTATGTCGGGAACAAGTCCGTGCCGATGTCCTTCTGCTACTCTCTCAGGCAGAGAGCAACATCTGGTCCTCGCTCTAAACTGCTTGCTATCTAAAAGACAAAAAAAAAAAAAAAAAAGGATAGAAGAAAGTATCTCTATCCCTGATTTACAGTTGGAGAACTGACTTCTAGACAGGGGAAGTACCAAGAAATCTGCTGACTTTTACTGTAGGTGCACCATTTAAAAGTTCCATTGGTAGATGAATGTGCTTGCCTTGGCTTGCTTAGGAAAGTAACCAGACTTGGTATTTTAATTAAGGAACTGCTGCTGCTCCCACTGATGTCAAGAAGAACTTTGCTATTGACTTCCGTGGGGTTCCTTGATTGCAATAAAAAACTTCTTGGATACCCTGAGCCACGACATGTACGCTGTTTAATACTTAGATTTATATGTGTAGACTACATACAATCACTGCGGAATAAGTACATTAAGTACACAGTCTCTTGATGTGTGTCAGGGATTTGCTGCCTTGCAATCCAAACTTGACCACGTGCAAATCTTGGTAGAAACTGGCTCTATGATTATCCATTAATCTGCATCTTCTAATATTTGGCACCCAAGTCTTCTGATGCTTTTTTTTTTTTTTTTTTAGGGTATATGCTTGAACCAGACCCCGACAAGAGACCTGATATTTACCAGGTCTCCTACTTTGCATTCAAGTTAACAAAGAGGGAGTGCCCTGTCCCCAATGTACAGGTGAGTACCCTTGGACCGCTTCAGTGGAGTTGGGACTGGAATCCATCTGAAGGGTCTTTGTGCTATTATTCTTTATCTCCATTTAATTTAGGCTGCTGGAGAAACCCATTGCTTTAATTTAGTTTGTGACTCTGGGGTATAAAAAACAGCAGATTCCTTGTCTGAGACAACTAGGAGTCAGTGCTTGCACAAAGGACACGTCCTACCCAGTGAGTAATACAGGTAGATGGTAGATTAAAAGCTTTCTGGGGAAGATAACTAGCAATGTGCAGGGAAGGAAGTAATTTTGCTGTTTTCATGATGGCATCCATCCATCCATCACCATGTCTAAAAGCAGCAGCCGAAGGGGTGATGAGATTTGACAGCTTCTAAATGATGTGAAAATGCAGGAGGCTAGGAAGGATAAATCTCTGGAGGTTTGGTTCTACAGGCCCTAGAAAAATCAGAAGATGCTCTCTGACTGAGTGTTATCAAAGGAGGCAGTGAAAGCATGTCTCTTGGAAGGAGAGAAAGTGGGGAAGAAGGGGGGATGCATTTAAGTGCCCTTTCTTTTATGTACACTTCAGTTTTGGTACAGGAGCAAAGGCAGGTAGCAATGATGAGAAGAGGCCAGCCCATGGGATTCCAAGAATGTTGCAGCAAAGTACAATAGAGTGGTGTGTATGGGGGGTGGGGGGGGGAGTTTTTTTGCACTCCACCAGCAATGACTCTCTATTCATTAATGTCCTGTGGTACTGGGAGGTGGGGGTGTGGGGAAGGATTGGGACGCTTCCCATGTTTTGTTCTGTGGCTATTGGAAGGCTGTTCATTGCAGGTGTGAGGGAGGTGGGGAAGTTCACAGTATAGAAACCTTTTAGAGGAGATCCTGTCTCTTGAAAGTTTCAACGTAAATATTTAAAAGTGATTAATCAGACCCATTTGAGGTGTCTCAAGTTAGGGTTCCCCCAAAATCAGTAGTGCCTCTTGAAAATGTAGGCCTTCGTCTTTTTCAGCTGATACTTAAGCAACATTAAATGACTATGTACTCAGGGTCTTCACGTGGGCGTAGGTAGCAATAGAAATTTTGCAGGTCTACTATACAAACAATTGGTGGTGCTACAGTGATTTGTGTGAAAAATGGGAGTGACCCTAAATATTAGGAAAACTGGTCTATTGCATCAGTGGGTTCCCAGGCCTATAATTAACAGAAGCATATGCTGCTGTTTTGGTTTGGTTTGGTTCCCCACTCCCCATGGTTTAAAAACAACAACAACAACAAAAAAACAGACCTGGCAAATAACTTGTTTACTGTCCTGCCTAGTTTACCAGTACGACGCCGTCATGGGGAACTTCTGTAGAGGTGTATATGTACATGGCAAACTAGACCACACTTGTGAAACTGATTTCCAGGCTAATTCTTCACAGCATTTGTAATCTGTACTGCAGTTGGGTTTGCGACTATAGGCTGGTTAACTGAGATTAGCCAAAGTCCATTTAAAATGTGCAGTAAATCTAATACAGTCATCTGATTATGTTATTTAGTATATCTTGTTAGAATCCAATTCAAAACTGTGGTTTACAGGTGCTTTATACTGTATTAGGGATATTTGGATGGTACAAAACTTTCATCCAGTTGCCTAAAGATAATGGTTTGGAGACTTCCTGTTTTTTCAATTCAGCGTCTGATTACATTTCTCTTGTTTGGGGCATATTTTCTACTTTTTATTTTGGCGTAGTTAATGTACATGAACTTTCCATACAAATATTAACAAATCTTATTCATCGTCTGTATTTGTTACCTTTAAAATACTCATTTGTGTCACGTCAACCTTCTATTTCTATATTTGTGTTCAAATACAACAAATGGTAACCAGACATTATAAATTTGATTTGGTCCTGATTTATAAGGCAGTCTGTCACTTTTAACCTTGGAAGCATTTCCATAGCTTATTTCCTTAGGCCATTAATGATGGGGTAGTTGTCATTTTTTAAAAATGAGCTAACTTGACTGACTTAAGATCCTAAATCCCATTGACTTTGCTGAGGCTCGAAAGCTTTATCTATAATCCTGCATGATTTCTACTTTGTGTATAGTAAATCCAGTGGTTTTTGGATTTTCAGAACTCTCCACTCCCTGCTAAGCTCCCAGAACCAGTGAAAGCTAGTGAAGCAGCTGCAAAAAAGAGCCAGCCAAAGGCCAGGTGAGAGCATCTGTGTTTAACACATTTCTCTTTTCATCTGTGTCTTTTCAGATTTTGAATCGTGTTTCCATTAAAAAACCACCAGTGTTATCTTTTGGCTCATGCTGTAGAAAATAGATTGAGGTTTATACTGTGATCCTGAAGCTTGTAATTTAAAATAAAAATGCCCATTAAAGTGAAAGGCAGCAAATGGTAAGATGAAAGAGTTCTTTCCTTGTACGCGCAGTGCTACGTCTGAGTCGGCTGCTAGATTTTTGTAAACTAATGGCCCCGTTTCAATGTAGCAGCTTGAAGTCCATATGCCGAAGCTTTATCTGTCTCTACTGCAGCATCCCTGCTAAGGGCCTTAACCAGAGCCTATTGAAATGAGTAGAAAGAGTCCTGTTTACTTCAAGAATCAGGGTGGTAGCCGTGTTAGTCTGGAATAGCAGAGTTAACAAAGTCCTGTGGCACCTTAAAGACTAACTATAAAGTTTTGAAGCATGAGCCCACGAAAGCTCATGCTTCAAAACTTTATAGTTAGTCTTTAAGGTGCCACAGGACTTTGTTAACTCTGTTTACTTCAGTGGCCTTGGGTCAGGCCCACAGAGTATAACCCTGCTGAGCAACCACGTCAACGTTTGTAGGTTTTTAAGGCCAGGAGGACACAGAATAATCTAGTCTGACCTTCTGCAAAACATAGGCCTGACAACTTCAGAGCTTCTGCTGGAGCTAGGACATCTCTCTTGGAATGGCCATCAGTGAAGATCTGCAGTCTGCCATGGATTGAGAATCCACCACATAGGGAGCATATTCCTATAATGCCTGTGTTTTTCCGCTCCTCGCATGTGGTGCCATGACTCAGGTCAGACTGTAAACTCTTCCGGGCACGGAGTACATCTTTTATATTTACTGCAGAGTGACTAGTCTATTCATAGGCCCTATGTAGATAACAATCAAACTCGGAAAGAATGCCTCTTGTGATTGTCATCTACCTAGAGGCAATTCTCCCCAGAAATTTCCCTTAGTAGTATTTTTGTACCTGGGCTTCAATAATAATAGAGTAATTTCTTATCTAGCTCAGCCATCAAAAATACTGAAGGCAGTAAGATATCTTGAGCGCCTCACGGCACAATAATGCCATGCGGGTTTGCATTATTAGGGGATGATAAATATGAAGGGAAAAGTACAAGTACCTGATACTTCGGTTGAAGCCAACACTGCTCGTTAAGCGTACTTTTTAAGTATGCCAATCTATACACTTCTGCTGAAGGATGCCAGCTGCCATAAAGCTAATTCATTATGCCCTTCATCTACTGTTCCATCAATCTATGAAAAGTTCAGATTTAAATATGTTGTGTCAAACATTTGAATGCATTAAGCAATTTTGACAAGTTCCAGCTGTCCAGCAAGATGAAAAGCCATAATCACGAGAGAAGGCAAAATGAACATGCTGGATTGATTTTGCAAGTGCATTTGTTTCAGCTTCCAAATGACTTGCGGTAGCCTGCGTAGGAATGACTCATGTATATTTTGCTCCAGCGTCTCTTTCACTTTGATTATTCACTTGCTACTTAAGCACTGTAGGCAGTAGTCGGAGCAAAGCCATGTGCTATCCTCCCCAGTTTGCATTGTCATGGAGGAAGTTCTGCAAACTAGCTAAAGCAGCAGATTGCAAATCAGAAGGTATAGGTTCTGTTCCCCTCTCTGCCACTGCCTGGCTTGGTGACCTTGGGCAAGTCCCTTCCTGTGTTGGCCTCAGTTACTCTCCCCTTCAAAATGGGAACAATGATACTCTCTGCTCTTGGTAAAACACTTTCGTATCTACTGGTAAGAGCACTATGTAAATAATAACAAGATTATTCTGTAAAAATACTATTACTGGCCACTGGGCTGGAGAGTTGGTTTGCCTGAACTTTGCAGGTAAATTTAGTTCTCTTGGTCCTTAGCCTTACTTAATGGGAATCTAACTTGGCTTTTGATGTAGGTGGCTCTGATGTATGGTTACCTTATGTCTGTCAGACCTATGTAACCATCGCAGTTTCCTGCCTTGGGAATCACTGTCCATTGTGTTCAGTAGCCCAATAAAACATTTTTCATTAAAGCAGCTTATCTTCTTCTCTTCATGTTTTGTTTTTTCCCCCAACTCAGGCTGACTGATCCCGTTCCTCCAATGGAAACCTCCATCGCTCCACGCCAGAGACCTAAAGCAGGACAGACACAACCTAACCCTGGAATTCTGCCTATTCAGCCAGCCCTCACCCCTAGAAAGAGGCCCACAGCCCAAGCAGCCATCCAGCCACAAGGTGCGTCGGGGCCTCCTTGCAAAATCCACAGAGCAGAACCTGAGCATGGTCAGAAGCTCCTTGAATTTGCCTAATAAATTCATTCCAACACTTTAGTCCTATGGCAAAAACCCTGTAGAACTGAGGACAGAGAGAACCAAGAGTCTTCCAGAAATTGAACAGGATTCTAAGGAAGTTTAGTCTAAGGAGAGCTAGAGCTAACTGGTAACTTTTTAAATGGAAAAAAAATGTTTTGCTAAAGAATGGCAGTGGCTTTGTTTGTTTTGTTTTTCCAGCCACCAAAACTTTTTGCAGAAATCTTTCATCTTTCAACAGTTTCTAGTTTGTTTGTTGTTTTGTGGGGTTTTTGTTTTGTTTTGTTTAGTGAAAGCTTGAAAATATTTTGGTAAAGTTTTTCAATTGACAGTAATATTTAAACAAATCATTCTTTTTGCAAATAGCTTGTTTGGAAACTTTGTTTTCATTTTTGTCAGCTAGAATTTTTCACAGGAAACTTCCAAAAACCGTTTTCCCCCCCTAAATTTCCTGTGGAATTTCATTGGTGCTGTCCAGCCTGCTCTAAGAACCTGGACAGGCTAGCCGAGAACCAGTGGATTTTTGGAACCATTCTGTAGCCAGGGATACAATTCCGTATGAAATCCCCTGGGATGCTCCTGAAGAGCAATAGGATGCCCCGTCCCTTCTCTAAGGGGAGGGTGGGTGTCAGCATTGTTCCTGGACCCTGCTGGAGCTCTGCCGGGCAGCGGGACCTTTGCATGCTCTGATCTTGGGTGCGTCATCTTTTAGTTGCAGGCCCTGCTGCTCTGGGTGGTGGCCAGCCCTCGCTTCCTGCAAGCGTTCAGCAGCCCAAAGCGCCACCCCCGCAAGCTCAACCGCAACCTGCCCCTCAGCCCCCGCCCAAGCAGCCTCCCGCTCCTCAGCAGACCCCAGTAGCCCAGCCGCCAGTCCCTTCTACTCCGCCGCAGGCCACACCTCAGCATCAGCTCTTCCTGAAGCAGCAGCAACTACTGCAGCAGCAACAGCAGATGATGCAAGCGCAGCAGGTAAGCATGGCTGCTTCTCCGTGCGCCTAGCGTCTGTACTAGGCTGCGGCGCCCCACGGTAGCAAGTACAGACGGCTCCAACAGAAAAGGGTGAGAGGAACGAGGAGGTTTCTTTATTCTCTCTTCTATTGTTAGCACCTTGAGTCATCAGCTGCTATCAGGGCCTCACTGGTTGTGCTGTGTAACTGAGCAGGGAATGGCCCTGAAGAGTTTACAGCCTAAATAGACAAAGGGATGCAGGATGGGGAACAGATAGGCAAAGTGAGTTGCCCAGGGTGTCCCAGCCAGGGACGGAACCTAGGTCTTCCGACTCCTAGGCCAGAGCCTGACCCGAAAGTCAGGGAATTTTAAGTAGGCTGCTTGGAATTAGTGAAGTTGGAATTCAGTCAGAAAAGCTCTGTGCTGGCCTTCATGACCTGCAGCGGCAGGGCCTGGCCTTGGCCTTACATGTCACTTTTCCATAGCCCGGCAATTACTAATGCTGCAGGCTGATTTGCTGGTCAAAGAACATTCACCAGGGGTCCATTGATTGCACCATTTTCGGAAAAGTGCCTCTCTTCCAACTAGAGAGCTGAGGTAAGTGAGGTCATCTCTTTTATTGGACCGACTTCTGTTGGTGAGAGAGACAAGCTTTCAAGCCGCACATCACTTTTCTTCAGGTCTATGTTAAGCACCATGCAAGGTCGAAAGCTTGTCTCTCTCCGCAACGGAGGATGGTCCACTAAAAGATACGACCTCGCCCACCTTGTGTCTCTAACTTCCTGGGACCAACACGGTGATAACATCACCACATACAACAATGGAAGATCTTTCTCAGCCAATCGCCCGCTTCCGTAACTAGTCAGAAAAAGTTCACCGACAATTCCCCAAACACATAGCGTTAGACCGTCTGAACAGTGGGGTGTTTTGGTGGACAATTGCCGTCATTCAACCCACCACAAGAAAAGCATCCGTCCAAGAAGCAAGGCTGCTTCTTGCAATCTGTGAGATGCCTATGGAGTGTTATAGTCTTGTTGGCTTGTCCTTTGGCCAAGCTATATGTATTTAATTATTCTACTCTCGTAATTTGTCCCTGGTAGTCCCCTTCTCTTGTTGCATCAAGGAGCATTGTTACAGTTACAGTGTGTGCAGGGGCAGATGCCAAGTATTGGCTTGGGACTGAGAGTAAGAGTGGGGGGAAATTGCTATGTGTTGAAGTTGACTGTTTTGTTGTTTGTTTGTTTGTTACTAATTCATGTTGTGGTAGAGCATAACAGTGACTACTATGAGAGTGCGGCCCCATTGTGTTATGTGCTATACAAACATAGAAGGAGAGATGGGCCCTGCTGTGAAGAGCCTTGTGTAAGTGATTTTCGAATACTGAAGCGTTTGCTTAAAAGTGATGAGCAGAGGGTGAAAGCCAATTTTGTGCTCCCTCTGTGACACCCAAGCCCTTCCAGCCTTCTTTATTCTAGGGATTTTTGAACATTAGGAATTCAGATCTGGTTTTCCCTGGTAGACTCTCTGGTGACCACAGGTTCTCTGCTATTCAGACATGGCAAGAGACTGAGTGCTTGACTAGATAAGGGAAATTTGCAGCACAGTGACGATGTTGCTGTAATTACCAGTGCAAGCTATAATGTGTGCTATAGACGCGGTACGCCAATGGCCAGTGCCGGTGCAAAACTCCCCATTCGAGACAGGGCCTGATTGCTAAGGAGGTTTTTGCTGGGTGTGTCTGCTCGGCAACTAGACACCTGCAGCTGGCCTGTGCCAGCCGACTCAGGCTATCGGGGCTTGGGCTGCAGGGTTGTTTCAGTACTATGTAGACTTCTGGGCTTGAGCGCTGGAACCCTGCAAGATGGAGCCAAGTCGAAGCATCGTGAACCCGAGTCAGCTGGAAGAGGCCAGCTGCAGCTTTTTCTTTGCTGTGTAGACGTACCCAATATAACCTCAGTGCAAGCGCAATGCCCAATTGGCATGTGGTAGAGGGAAGCCTTTGTTAAACTTGAACAGGTAAGTGTGTTGACTCAAGGTCCCGCCACCAAGATACCCAGTAAAACAAGGGAAGAGGAGACCTTCATCTTTTTAACATTTGATAAAGGTGGGAAGGGATAGAAAATGTCTCTACGTTTTAGGGCACACGTCCAGTTTTCTAGTAGTCCTTTGCAGATAGCCTCGACGTCATCATCGCTTCTTTTGATTTCCCCAATTGCCCTGGCTCTCCGGTTTTGTTACGGCGTCGCAGTTCCAAGCGATGCAGCAGGCAGTGCAGCCGCCAGCCATGTCGCAGTTCCAAGTGATCCAGCAGGGAGCGCCGGCACAGCAGCAGCTGATGCAGAACTATTACCAGCAGCAGCTGATCGCACAGCAGGCAGCCATGCAGCAGAAGACCGCGGCGGTGGCGGTTCCGGCAAAGCAACAGGCGCCAATGCAGCCGCAGGCGCAGCAGGCTGCAGTCCAGCCAGCACCTGCGCCGGAGCAAGTGGTGAGAACCAGCGAGGCCTCGGAAGCTGCGGAGAAGGGAGGGAGGAGTAGGGAGGGAGAAGAATGGAAATGCAATATAGTGCTGCTCACTGGAGGAACTTGGAGCACTTCCCAGGGACGGAGTCACAAATCTCATGTTCCTGAATTTGCTAGGTGACCTCGGACAAGGTATTAGCTCTTAGTGTACTTTTTAACAGTGTGAGTAATTAACCAGTGGAACAGTTTACCCAGGGTCACTCGTGGTAGATTCCCTACCACTGGCAACTTTTTAATCAAAGTTGGATTTTTTTTTTAATCTGCTCTAGGGATTATTTTGGGGCGTTCCTCTGACCTCTGTTATACAGGAGTTCACACTACTAGATAATCGCATATGTTCCCTTTTGGCTTTGTAATCTATGAATGATTCCACTCCTCTCACAGGAGAATAATAAGTCTCGGGAATTAAGAGCCTTTCTGAAAGTGCCGGGAGATCCTTTGACACAATTCAATGACGTAAAAAATTTCTTAACTTTAATAAAACAACCCAGGGTGAAAATTCCCCCCCATTCCCCAAAAGGCTAATCACAGCTGACGCGTGCAGTGCAGTTCCCATTCCTACGGCAACCAGGAAAAAGCATTAAGTGTCTCATTTTAAAAGTGAGCAGTGAGACAACATCTCTCCATAGCAGGGAAAACCAGGCGTGGTCCTGTCCAGGCCGTTTCGTGTCACAAAACCTTTTTGATATTACGAGCTGTATATGTTTCTGTCGAGCTTTCAGTGCAGCCCTTCCCTCCCTGAACACTGTGTTTTACTGTGACCTGCCTAGAACGACATAGGGACAGTGCCCTGGAAAGGGTCAAGGCCAACTCATTTCTCATGGCAGTGCTGTACTAGGCTTAAAACGAAGCAGGTGAAGGAAAAGAGAACTCTTGATTGCCTTCCCCTGCCACTCGGAGCCTGTGACCCTGGAGCAATCAAACTCCATGCCGGGTGCATGCTGTCTCTTTTTTTTTTTGTTCCGGAACAGAGGGAAATGTCTCGGTCCTGGTTGAAGATGGACCGTGCTGCTGCTGCTGCGTACTGGAGCAGAGGCAGAACAGAAACACCCAGACTTGGGAAATAAGAGACTTCCCATCTCTTTCCACACCCCAGTTTTTCCCTTTTAAAAGCAGGATTGAGCTACCGCTGGATCATGAAGTCATGTCTGGCAGGCTGACTTAGAAACCAAGTGGTGACCAATCATACTATTATTTAACCCCACAGTCTCTTTAGTGGGTGTACATGTATATGTATCTCGCAGGAGTGACGCGGTCAGAAAACATAACTACCTTTGTGAAACATTTTGAAGTTCTTTATTTCAAAGACTTCAAAATTGACTCGTCTCCAATTTTGTATCGAAAATGTTAGCGGCTGGTATTATACCCTTGAAAGCTCCCTATGCAATTCCTTTCCCCTTTTGCTGTTAAGACCTTTCAAATACTTTGTTACCCCCACTCCCTCCCGTCCAGCCCTTCCTTGTTCCTTGGTCAAGCTGTGTGGACTCTGGCAATGTTTAATAGTGTTGGTTCCCCAGCTGAGGAGTAGTTTTGTGTCATGTTGCCTATGTCCGATATCCCCTTACTGTCCGAGGCACAGAAGATAGGGACCCACCTTTGCTGCCAGCTGATGGAGTTGTTCCTTTAGCTCAAGTGTTGGGCTGTGGGTTTTGGTGTTGGAGGTTCTGGGTTTGATACTCACTGACAGCGCAAGGATGGGGGCTTGAAACAGTTACCCAACCAGCCCAAAGCAACTGGAGCATGAGGCTGGCATGTGTTTTGAAAGAAGTTTGTATCCTGAGCTGTGAAGAAACTATTCCATCTAAGAGTCCTGTGGCACCTTAAAGACTAACAAAAGTATTGAAGCATAAGCTTTCATGGGCTAATACCCACTTCGTCGGATGCAGCATTAGCCCACGAAAGCTTATGATTCAATCCTTTTGTTAATCTCTAACGTGCCATAGGACTCTTTGTCGCTTCTGCAGATCCAGACTAACACGGCTACCTCTCTGATTTATTACATCTAAGATTTCATTGTATCTGTGGGGATCCAACCCCTGTTAAACAACCAGCACTCACAGATATTTCACTCCTTAATCCTGTCCTGCTACAACCTCTAACCCATCTGCCCAGTCACCAAGACTCTTGACCTCTCTAGTATGAAGTTTTCTGCCCAGGGTGTGAACCATTATGCCTGGTTATGTGGCGGCTTCTCTTTTAGCAGCACACGCTGAATCCATCTTTCCTCCCAGAGCTCCAGCGCAGCTAAGGAAAGCGTTGTCGCTTGTGATTGTCTAAATAGGATCCTAATGCTGTAGGTCAGTGAGGCTCTTCCAGTTTTCCCCTGCTCCATTATGCTGCCTGAGGTCGGGGCCCTGAAGTACAGTAATTCTTCAAATGCAGCCATTGTTTGTGGAGGAGTAGCTTATATGTTTGCTTCCCTTCCTAGAAGCAGGCCCCAATAAGGCAACAGCAAAAGCCTCAAACGCCGCCGCCTTCAGCTGTCCAGGGGCAAAAGCTGGGCTCCCTCACCCCTCCGTCCTCCCCGAAGACGCAGCGCGTGGGACACCGGAGGATCCTGAGCGACGTGACACACAGTGCGGTTTTCGGAGTCCCGATCAGCAAATCTACCCAGCTCCTGCAGGCAGCTGCTGCCGAGGCCAGTCTCAACAAGTCCAAGTAGGTGGCTGTTCTTTTTATGATGGGTACGGAGGGAGGGGAGGTGCTCTTTGCCCTACTCTTGAGTGGAATGCCCAGAACGTGACATTGGGTCAGCCCATCTGAGACCCCAGTTTGGTATCTTCCCCCAACCCCTACCATGCTCTAACGCCTCCCCAAAGCCTCTTCCTCGCCCAGAGGCGAAAAAAATCCCAACTGCTTCTGCTCTCAATGTGCCAAGCAAACGGGGCCCCCCGTGGACTGTGGGCAAGAAGGTCATCCGTAGCCTCTGGATCTGGCCTTGCACGGGACCCCAGCAGTCCTTTGACCCATGTTCTGAACATGGCACATACAGCAAGGCTTCCCCCAAAGAATCTGCTCTGTTTCATCCATACCCTCAAATTGGGAGACCAGCTGGCCTGTTGGGTACAGTCTTGGATTGCACACGGCAATACAGCATTTTGACAGGGTTCCCTAACGGAGCAAATGTCTTTGAGCTTTGCAAACATCTTACAAATGTCTTGAGCTGAGTGCGCGCCCCCCACCTTTTGAGTTATGATTTTTGGTTGAGGTCCCTCCCTCCCCCCAAAACCCAGACAAAAATAGACACATGCAAAAGTATATTTCCTAGTCTACTCCGAAACTTAACAGGGACCTTAACCCAGCTTTAATTTACCTACACCTGGAAGTTTCAGGCACACAGATACTGACTGACTGGTACAGCCAAGGTTTCTTCAGCAGCGGGCCAGGCTGCACTGCTAGGGCAGGGTCAATTGCTGCCCCTCTTCCCCCCCCTTCCCCCCCCTTCCTGTGGGTTTTCAGGGTGGGGGAAGGCATGAGACAGTCTCTGGGGGCGGAGCCTGGTCTTGGCAGCTGCTGGGAGTGGAAATCCATCTGGCCGTGGCGGGCATTGATGCAAGGCCCACTGAGGTGAGTCGGGGGTGGAGGTGACGCACCCGCCCCACCCAATGTCCCATCTCCAGCCATGGCCAACCCTGATGCTGCAGAGGAAGGAGATAAAAAAAATTCCCAGAATACACTTGGGGGGGGGAAAACCCCTTCCTGGGGGCTAGCTGAAGCATGTGCTTTAATAACATAAGACACAATTTAGAAGTGAGCCCCAGGGCTATTGAGCACGGCCCTCCACCATCCCATCCAGTTGCGCTCAGAAAATTTCCAGTTGACTTGCCTGGTTACTAACGTTTATGTTTTGGTTGGGCGGGGTGGGTGCTTCCAGGTCTGCATCCACAACACCGTCCGGCTCCCCTAGGACCTCTCAGCAGAACGTCTACAACCCACCCGACGTCTCCACGTGGAATCCGTTCGATGACGATAACTTCTCCAAACTCACGGCCGAGGAGCTGCTGAACAAGGACTTCGCGAAACTGAGTGACGGTGAGTTTACCGGCGTGCTTCGGCGTCCGCTAACGACTGGTGTTGCTCCCTTCTGGACCTGGGAAAGCAGGAATGGGCATAACGGTGCGGGGATAACAGCAGCTAGTGGGTTCTGAAATGTTCTGGTTACAGAGAGAGTTTGTGAGCACGAGAACCCACAGAACTAACCTGTTAACATCTTGTGCATACAGTAGCTATGTCTCTTCCTTTTACCAGGAGTGTGATGCAGTGTTTGTCTGCCTCCCCTGCTCACCTCTGCTAGTGCTTTCCTCTCAGCAGGGTGAGGGAGGTGACTCCAGGCCTACGGTAGTGCTCTCTGTGAGTAAGGATGCTAGGCTCTGCTCCTGACGAGCCTACCAGTATACCGGCATACAGAGCCACAGCAGGCAGATTAAGCTATGAATCTGCGAATGATGGCTTGCAAGAAGTCAGAGTAAAAATCATGTTCTGCCCTGGTATTTTAAAAGTAGATCGGCTTCAGAATGGAAACAATCTACCGTCGAGTGTAACTCAGCATTCTGGAATTTCAGGTAAACCTCCAGAAAAGCTTGGCAGCTCTACAGAGAACTTGATCCCAGGCTTTCAGCCAGCTCCCTCTACATCCCAGGCAGATGCTTTTGGTTCCTCTTCCTTTACAGCTGGATCAGGTAAGCGTGTGAGCGTACCCTGAAAGAGCCTCCCTTCGAGATCGTGCAAGTGATAGATGGTGGTGGCGGCTTTTCCGTAGCCCCTGGCGGCCCAGATCGGTTTGACTGACATTGTTTCTTCAGCTAGTTGCCTCTTTGGGTATCTTAGAAGCAAAACCAGTTCAGATGTGATACCTTAATTGAAAAAGGAGGGACACACGTACTACAAAATGCCCTGTGGTGGAAGACCTCAGCTTGAGACACCTGTTTAGTTCACCTCAGTTGGCTAATAGACATAGAATGAATGGACACAGTGCGGTAGCTCTTTGGGGAAGTTAGACACTGAATAAACCCCTTAAAGTCCCTTAAAGCTTCTCATTACTAACCATCATACCTTTATACATAAGCTATTCTGCACTCAGAGACATGGGCTCAGGGGAGTTTGTTGGTCAAACTTGACAAAGCCCTGGCTGGGATGATTTAGTTGGTGTTGGTCCTGCTTTGAGCAGGGGGTTGGACTAAATGATCCCCTGAGGTCTCTTCCAACCCTAATCTTCTGTTATACTTCTAGCTAAAAGATTTTCCTAATATCTAATTTAAATTTCCCTTGCTGCAAATTGAGTCAATTGCTCTTTGTCCTACCCTCAGTGGATGTGGATAACAATTGATCACTCTCCTCTTTCTGACAACCTATTACATATTTGAAGACTGTTATCGCCCCTCCCTCCTCCAGTCTCCTCTTGTCTAGACTGTCAAGGAGACAGGGCTGACAGCATCCTTCTGCCTTGGGATGAAGAAAATAAACATGCTGATTGTACTAAACAAAGATAAAGAAAAGTAAGTGGGTGGGTGTCCAGAGAAGGACAGCAAGTTTGCTTAAGTACACTATATAAACTACGTGGTGGATGGAGAAAGTGGGAATGGACTGCATGAGCATGGATCAGCAATTCATTAAGATCCAATCCTGCAACCACATCTGGGTGCGTGGACCCTGGTGTGGAGCATCCCTGGGTTCTGGATACTACTGCACGTCTTGTCACGTTCTTCAGCCTCGGGGGCACCTGGAAAATCCCAGATCTCTGGAAAATACCCACAGCCACCCAAAAGGAAATGTTTAGCTCAGCATTTGAGCCTCCCCCCAGACCTCCACTCTGACCTTTTTACCATTTAAAAACTGGATTTGTTGGGATAAAACTTCCACAGGGGTCAGCAGGCTTCAAGGAGAGCAGGCAGTCTTTCTGCCTCATACGTTAGCTGTGAGCAGGTGTAATGTGCCAATCAGAGAACCAGGTTATGGGGCTGGGTCAGATTTTAGATCACCCTAGAATCTTCATTACTGAGAAGGAGAAAATGAAGAAACCCATTTTAAGACGAGTTCTAAATAGAAGTGGAACTTCGCAGTGGCTTGTACCTGCTAGCTAGAGAGCGGCAGACTAACTGGAAGAAGCTTTAGTGAGTTAACTTTCTCTAGCCACTCGACACAGGATGGGTCAGGCTCGCCGCTGGTGTCCATCCATGTTGCTGCATCGACTTTAACGGAGAAATGCCAGTTTATACCATTTGAGGTGTTGGTCCTCCAAGTTTATTATTAAAATGCCCTCACACACATCCCGTAAGGTCGTGTCCTTCCAGGTACAAAGTGTCCTTAATTCCCCTTGTGCCACAAGTTTCTAGACTTTTCCCCATGACATTGTAGCTTGCTCAACCGTCTCATCACAGGTCTGAGTATAATATTCTCCCACTTCAAAGGGTTGAGAGGTGTTGGCTCAGTGTCTTCTCTACAGCACTGGGAATTCTTGGCTGAAAAGTGCTATAAACAAGCTTAGTATTAATATTACTAGAAGAAGCAGGGTCTTGTGGGTAAGGCACTGAACTGGGACTGAGGAGACCTTGATTTAATTCCTAGCTCTGCTGCTGCACAGATATTGGGCGATTTTCTTTCTTTACTTTATTTCCTCCATCAGTACAATTTGGATAATAACTTCCCTTCTCCCACCTTTTGTCTTCTATCCAGACAACGTAAACTCTTCAGGGCAGAAACTCTCCTCACTTTCTGTTTGTACAACCCTGATCTGGGCTATTGCAATACAAAAGTTTAGTATACAATACAGAAGTTTTGTTGGGATTGGAGACTTCCATCTCTTTTCCTCCTTTCCTCTTAAATGTGTGCGAAGGAGGGAGTGCTAGTTAATTTGCTTGCATTTGGCAGTGTGTGAGAAGCATATGATGCATAATACTGTGAATTTGGGAGGGGGGAGAAGCAGTCAGGTTCAATGGTTTTGGCACTAAATTGGGGTTCAGCAGAGCAGGTTTGTATTCCCAGCTCTGATGCTGGGTGATCTTGGGCAAGTCACTTCATCTCACTGAGCCTCAGTTTCCCCACCTGTAAAATGGGGATAATAGTACCTCCTTTGTAAAGCACTTTAAGGTTTATGGATTAAAAGTGCAATGGATCTGCTCCATGGTGGTCTTATTACTAACTTTTCCATAACAAAATAAGCTTGTTTCGCCAGGCATGGTTTTAAATTTTAAGATCTCTCTGCGTCTCAGTGCTGCATCTTTTCTGCTTGACATTGTTTGCTTTTTCTTTCTCTCTCCTCTTGTTTCTCGCTGCCTGTCCAGCTGAAAAAACAAAAGACATTCTGAGTCTGGACGCTAGCCCTCCGCTTCTGGCTGTGCCTGATCCTTTCATTCCTCTTCCGTTATCCGACACACCAGGTAACCAGAACAGAATGTGGAGTTTGGATATCAATATTTATCACTTTCAGATTTATGCCTTGGGAAACTTGAAAATTGGGGCCTATATCTGCAGGATTTATTGAGTGACAGATGCTCCTTACCTTTTGGAAATGGGATTTACTCGGGGTGTGTAGGTGTGGGGGGATGGATATACAATGGAATACTTATTCCTGATTCAATCCTTGGGTGCTATGAAGATATTACTACTACTAATGGAATATTTCTCTGTAATGTATTTCAAGAGTTCAGCGTATTCAATACTTTAAAGAATACTCTCAGACCTTTTAAGGCTATTTTAGATCCGTCTCCAACTTCTAGATTTTAAACTCGAACCTTCTCCACAAGACAGTCAATTCCTTCTGGCTCATTGGTTAGCACTAGTTCTGCAGTAGAAAATTTTACCCTTGGTTTCTGTGTAACCCACCCGTCAGTCTGTATTCTAGATCCCTGACTCTGCCCAACCCACAGAGGTTGTGAGGCTGTTACAGTGCCCAACTACCTCAACAGCTCAACCTGTGGCAGCTCATGCTTTTAGGTCACTTTCAGGGCTTACATTTTGGGGCACTCAACCTTAACGCTGCAACAGAAATAGATATTTTCCCAAACCCTGCCTCCCCTAAGTGAGCAGACATCAAGAGTTGCTGCCCTGTTCTATTAGGGGATCCCCTTGCGTTTTCCTTCTTTCCCCAAAGGAAACGTTCTGCTTTCTTGGCCTGTCTGAAGCAGTTGCTAAACTCCCTGCCTGGTGTGCACAACACAAATGGCAGGGGCTGGCATGCTGAGCCAGCTCTTTCCTATTGCTTATTGAATTTCCATGCAGCAAGCAGCATTGGTAGTCTTAGCTCCAGGCAGCTCTTAAGCCTCTTTATAGAAACCATTAAGAGGAAACTTGCTTCCAACCCGGACCTTGGGTGACAATAATCAGAGGAGGGACTGGCTGTAGTTTCTGAGCTGTTAGACTGTGCTAGCCCCATGTGGCATATATTTAAAGCTAGAACCCGAACCTGCTTTCACTAATCCATGGCCTGCGTGTATGAAGTTATAGGTGTAAATGTTTGCAGGATGCGTGTTCCAGTGCTCAAGCTAGTGGAACAGTTACATTCAGACTACAGTCTTCTCTTGGACTTTGATGGCAGATTTGTTCAGGTCACATGCGTATGGAATTTTTTTCCTAACTGCTTCTGGCACAAACCTGACCTGCGATTTGAAAATGGAAATGGCTGCCCATGTCTCTAAAGTCAGCAGTGAAGAGAGTTCTGGACTTGAACTTGGCTGACAACTTGACAGATCCATCAGGCAGGACACGCCCTGCTTGCTTTCCCATACCTGCATTGCCTCTACAGTACTTCCTGCAAACACGTGTCTGCTAAGTAAGCATAGGTGGCTTAGGCATGAGAGGAGCGGATACATCTAGTGGGAAGACAACCGTTATATAGAGTCCCTTTTCTCAAGTACAGCCAGACCTGCGCTACCTGTAGGCATCTGTTTGTGTATAAATCTCTTTAAATGGGCATGGACAAATTGCTTTAGAACTCCTTATCTGACTGCAAGAGATTCTAGTTACATACTTCATACTGAGTTAGTTTAACTTCTCTGGCGAGGGTCAGTTGGAGAGCATAGCCACTTGATAAATACTTGCTTTAAATCAATGTCTGCTAATTTCCCCCCCAAAAGGGATGGGAAAGAGGGAGAGGACGGCAAATACTGGTCAGCTGTAGACTATTTGTTTTAACCACCTTGTTTGCTTGACCCAACAATAGATTTTGATCAGAGGCCTTCAGCACTAAAAGTGTGAACCTCTACCACTTGTGCTGCAGGAATAACTCTCCTAAGGTCTGTCTTCACTGCAGACTTCGTGGCGTCTTCAAGTGTTGTCCCTAATCCACCTTCCATTTACATCCAAAACTCTCTCCTCTCAGTTGGGTGGTGCTTTAAACCCAAAGTAGCTGGCCAGACTGTGTCTACACTGTATCTGGGAATGAGCCTCCCAGCCCCTGTCCACAGACTTGAGTTGGTGGGGCTCGTTCTGTATACACATTATGGCTTGGGTCTGGGGGTGGGGTGGGCTTGACATCACCAGCCCACGCCGCAACATCACCTCCATGTTTATGTAGACCATAGCCGATAAGGGTTAGCATCCGGGTACTGCTTTCACAAGGGCTGAGTTGTGCCCACTTTGTAGTGTGTGTGTCAGCTAAACCGCTTAGTCCTCCTAGTCCCCCAACAACTTCCCACAATTTCTCCTTGTTCCCGGAGGGACAGACAAGTTCTCCCACAATTCAACTGGGAAAGAATCACAGAGCAGCTCAGCTCACTGTAGCTTAATGAATAAGGAGAGGTGCCCCCAGACGTCCCAGCAACCGGGGAATGCAGCACCAGAGAGGACCCAGGACATCGGGCAGGGCTTTGCAGTGCGGCTGCTCCCACCTGGGCTCGGTTAACTCGGATTCTGATCACCTGAGTTAATTCTGCAGTGAAGACCTAGCCTTAGAGAGCGGGTGTAGCATACTCTTATCTTCTCACATGGGGTCAGCCCCAGAGAGGGGGGGGGGGCTTTTGTTTTCATTTCAATAGCTTAACATTAAGAATGTTTCCTCAAATTAGGAATCGTTCTAGGGGAAATGGGGTACAGTGTCCAATGGAGAAAAACTGAGATAAAAATTAAAGCAACGTTCTAGTGGAAATTGGATTTTCTTGAGCACATCCCTTTTTATTCTGCACAGTCACTAATGGAAATGTAACTGGTAAGAGAGGCTGGCAAGCGAGGTATAAAAATACAGCAAAACAGCTGTTAAAATACTGGAAAATGAAATATTCATGCTGAAAACGTTTTTCTTTGTTCCTGTGTAGGGAAGTGAGCCAAGGTTTTCTTAATAAGCTTATTCCAGGCTTCACTGTTGATTAATCATAATGGAGCGGCTGATCAGAATGCTAATTTTTCTGCTGCGTGTGGCTATTTAATTCCTATCAGTACAAATCTAGCTTACAGTGAACAAGTAGCCACTGTATTGTTGGAGTTGAATGTTTACACAGGATAGCCTGGAAGCCATAAACTAAACTGAGTTAAGAAACTTGAAGGCAGATTTTGCTTCATTTGGGGGAAAAAATTCCTCCTTTGCAATAACCGTGCATCAGTTTTTTTACATGTGACCTGTATATACGGTTTCAATTTATGCATCTTCCTCTCTTGCGAACGGTCTGTTCCAAAACAGCCCGTAAGACTTGCTTTAGCAAAGTACTTATGTGTATGCTTAATCTCAAGCATGTGAACAGTCCTTTTTAAGCACAAGTTCTTTGCTGAATAGGAACAAACTTCTGGAGGTGCTTAAATTTAAGCACCCGAATGATAAAATGGAAACTGAAGACTTTGTGGTTTCTTGTTTGTCATCTAAAGAATGAAAAAATTCCAAGGGAACAAATTATTTTTTTCTTTAAGGCTACTTTCATTGCAAGGGCGGGCTATGGTTTAAACAAAACATTTTGACCGGTTGCAGTGATCAGTTTAAGAGATTCGGTGTCTTGGGTCATACTGACAATAGGGTGTTCAAAAAAATTGAAGCTGAAATGACTTGCTCTTGCTCTTCTAAGGAACTGCTTCCTATTTATTACACATCACTCTGCTCATTTCTTATTACTTAAAAAATCTCTATTTTTAAAAAAAAAATCACTGAATTTCTCTTTTGCTCTGCAATATCAAATATATATTGATTCAGGTCTGCAGAAACTCCATTAGGAGCATTAAAATCCAGGCCCGTCCTTTGATTAGTCAGAGCCTTCAGAGGCTGAATAATTAGAAGTTTTCCTTTCATCTTTAATACTTGATTAATCAATAGGAAGAAATCTTCCTGTGTGATTACTCCCTATTTACTTCAATTATTTCCCCTTCCTCCCCCCGGTGTCACAGTTGACTTTGCAGGATTTTTACCACCTTGTTTTTCTTTCTCAGTTGACACCGGAAGAAAAGGACTCTGCTGTGTGCTCTGTTGAATTCTCTTTCTTTTTGCTTTTCCTCCATGGTACGAGAGTGAGTAACGTTCCTGTAGCGTGCAGTGCCCGGCTGTAGAGATCTTGGCTTCGAGATGTTGCGGCTTGATTGTTGAGAGTGGTATTGAATTGTCGTGGACCATAGTAGAGAAGTGTGGTTTGGCTTGGTTTGGTTTTTCTTGCTTCCCTGCTTAATTTGAAAGTCATTTAGGAATCCACCTTTACTCTCTCTTCCTAATGGACTGCTCCAGTTAAAAGCTCATCAGTCTCTCTAATTCCTAGGCTTTGTAACTGAACTCTTTAAACTCACTGCTAGGCCAGGACATTCCAGGACATTACCAAACATGGATGCAATTTACGAGCCTGAACATTTTTTGCCTTCAGCAGTTGCAGATGGAAAATCCCTGATTCATGCCAATGGACTAACTGCAGACCTGAAGTACCTGATTTGCATACACGTGGTAGGATATAGATTTGGGGACACAGGCCAAATTGTTCAGGCTGGATTTTTTAATGTTATGTTCCCGAATCAATATTTGGTGCCTGGTTCTGCTCTCTTACACTGATGTAAATCAAGAGTAACTCTGCAACTCTCCTGGATGCCAGTATCCATTTTACACTGATGTAAGGGAGCAGAGAAGCAGGCATTTTAGCTACTGAATAAGTGACTTTGCTTTCAAAGAGACTGAGTAACCAGCACCTCCCATTGACTTCAGTGCTCAGCACCTTTGAAATGATATGCCAGAGTCATCAAATGCAGGTGACTAGTGGACTCACTGCTCTCTGTGCACCGTGCTCTTTCTTGCCTCATCCCCAAAAGGAAACAAATCAGTAGCTTTAAATGGTCTTTTCTTTTTTTTTCTTTAATGCTTGTTGTCACTACCTTAAGTGGTATGTAAATAGTAACATCCCTGCAGAATTTCAGTTTGTTTGAGCTGCAGCCGCTCCAGAAAATGGGTCTGAGAAAATGTGAGGTGTGGTTTTTGTTTTTTTTAAATAATTCTCTTTGGTCCACTCTGGCAAGCGGTGTGTTAAGACATGAGGGTAAAATTTGCTTACCCAGCCTGCAGCCTTGATCATGTAAAAGCAAGGCTTGTAGCAGTAACACTGTTCCTGCTTTGAGCAGGTGGTTGGACTAGGTGACCTCCTGAGGTCCTCTCCAGCCCTGATAGTCTATGATTAAGAACTACTCTCCTTCCACCAGGAATGAAAACTGGCAACACAGAAACCAGCCAGAAAATAAATAACAGAAAAGTTTGACCTAAGCTGAAGCAAATCGGAATCACTTACACTGATCGGAAGACTGAGACCGTTCATCCATCTTTGGCAGACCATCGTGGGGTGGGGATTCCTGAGAGGAGAGCACAGTGCTCAACTCCAGAAAAGGCATTAAAAGCCTTCTAACCAGAAGCTAAATTTGAAGGTCCAGTAGTAAATATCCAAGGAGCTCAGTGGTGTAGGAACCCTTTAGGAGTCCCGCAGCAAACTTAGCCAGAAGACAGGCCCACCCCATAAGGTCCAGTTGGTATTTGCCAACATTGCCTGCCCTTGGATTCATCTGTCCTCCCACCTAGTCTTAATTTCCATAGTGGAATATGGGTAAAAAGATCTGTGGTAGCTCAGCCTATTGAAAGCTCTGAATTATGACCATTTTCTTGCATTGCACGCATACCCTGTTTCCCCGAAAGTAAGACATCCCCCGAAAATAAGACGTACTTCCAGTTTTGCCTCTCGCTGTAATATAATGTAATGTAATTTTGGGAGCAAAAATTAATATAAGACACTGTCTTATTTTCGGGGAAACACGGTAATGCAGGGTCCTTGTTTAGATGTGCATGACTGCTAACACCGCTCCAGTGTCAGTTCCAGTTGTGCAGTTGTTCCAGGGTGTCCTTAGTAGATCGAGACTCTGTGATGTAATCTGAGAAGTGACACAGGCGGACAGACTGTAGCATGTTAAGAAAGCGAGGAATACTTGTAGCGCCTTAGAGACTGACTAGTTTATTTCACCATAAGCTTTCGTGGGCTATAGCTCACTTCATCGGTCCTCGCTTTCTTTACGGATACAGACTAACACGGCTGCTATTCTTGAACCTGTAGCATGTGAGCTACACTCATGCAAGCCGTGTTAGAGAGATCCCGATTCAATTTTCAGCGACACTGTAAAAACCAGAATTTAACACAGAGCTTGTGATAATGAGCCTTGATTCTGTAACACACAAATTTCAGTGACTTCTGTTTTCACATTAGACTTGCTGTTATTCATGTAAATTAACTTACCTTTTTAGTCCCTTCGTATAAGATTAAGTTTAACTAAATCTTTAGAGCAAACATTTTAGTTACTTAGTTTGATCAGATTTTAAATAATTTCTTCCCTCCCCCCCATGTTGTAGAGATTTAGGGGTAGATTTTCCAAAGCACAGATGACAGAGGGGTAATAAACTCCCTCTGAAAGTCAGCAGGAGTTGGGTGCCTGACTGCTATTTGTAGCTTTGAAAATCTCTCCCTTATTTATCTTCTAGGAGAAGATTTTATCACTTTAGAGAGTAACTGATCTGTCACAATAGTTTAAAGAAAACTGGGGTTATAGAATCCATCCCATGCAATATAATGGATGATGCAGCTAACACAAAGCATCGTGCGTTGCTGGAGTGTGTTTAGCAATTGATTGTTACGTCAAGAAATATGGAAGACTTGATGATGAGGATGAAATGTGCTTACCCAAGAAGCAGCCGGCTTCATGTATGTGGAAGACTGGGTGTACTTTGGCTAATGTGTTTGTACAGATAAAGGAACGAGGCCCATCTCCATCGTAACCTTTTCCCCGCAAATGCTGCTTCATGCACAATGGTCTTTCCAATGTCAGCTTAGTTATCTGACAGCGCTGCTTTCTCACCCAACCAATAAGTGACCTCAGTTCTTCTCCAATGAAGTAACTTTCCTGTCTGAAATAAAAATTAGCGTTTAGCTTGAATTATTCTATTGCTTGGATGGAGGGCAGCTCAGTATCACTAGAGAGGCTAGAAAAGCAGGGAGCTCTGCCTTTCTAGGCATACCTACCGTTGAACTGCAGCTACGATCGGTGCATGGGAAGTAGTCTAAGCTAAAACATCATTTCCTTCTGTTAATGTATTTTTCTTTGGTGTCTGTGGTCAAAAATGCGTGCTGTTGTCATGCTTCATCTCACAATCCTTACATTTAGGACTGAGTACAACATAAAATAGAAACTATGGGTAGGGCTATTCAAATGCTACCACATGCTTGAAAGCTTCTAAGTCACTTGGGAGCTTATGAAAATCTCACTCTTCATGTTTTCAATTAGAACAAACAGAACTATGCAATCAAATGACTTGTGAACTTCCTTTCCCTGCTCCCTATCCTGTATGTGTGTTGTCTATGTGAGCCCTACTCTGAAGAGGAGATGTCCTCTGTAAAAACATGTCCAGTGCTAAGTTCTTATGACTGCAAAGTGACCACGCTGATCGATGAAAGAAACAAGAAATTAAAAACAGACAACAAATTATAGCAAAGAACCGCTGAAGTTTTAAATCAAGTCTTACATAGGAAATTTTAAAACTTGATGGGGTTGTGAGGGAGATGAGAGAGCTTCACTTTTTAGGGGTCAGGAAAGGCCTTCCTCCATCTTAAAAAAAACCCTGAGTTTTTGAAAAATGTTCTCAGACTCTCTACAACTCCAAGCGTTCTCTCGGGCAACAGCTGCCTAGTGACTAAAGACTCGCTAACAACGCTCACATCCCACAATAATCAACCGAAGATGTTTCAGCGAGTCAGTTCATGGTTGCATGTCTGCTAAAATTATTGCCATATGGCTGACCAAAGAGAGATCCTTCTGCATGTGAAGGTTAAATGGATGATCCCTTTTGGGGTTGGGGGGGGGGGGCGGAAATGAAGGAGGAGCATGTGTCACTAAAGAAATAATTGGGTGGAGCAGAGATGCATTAAGAGGTTGGGGTGGTGATGGAGGAGACTGGTTTCAATCAATCAAGGTTGCTTTCAGAAACTTTGGGTGTCTAACTAGAGACCCTCTGCAAAGGGTGGCATCTCAGAGGGTCTGTAAATCAGGCCCTTGGAAGGTGTGTCTCAAATACGAATAACTAAAATTACAGCTCTGTTTTAAAAAATACCAAACTTTGTCATTTTAACTCTTGTGCTGTGTAAGGCTTGTACAGTGATTAAGAAAATGAGCCAAATTTTACAGGAAATGTAAAAGCTAAAATGAGAAATAGGGCTCAAACCAAACTCCCAGATCTGAACACCACAAATGGGGTCTCATAATTCTCCACAGTTGTGTGTGCCAGGTTGATTTCTAGGTAAATGTGTCTTATCGGTAGACAGTAAAGCTGGCTTGATAACCAGTTACCTTAGCACTGCCTCCGGCAGTTGCCAAAACGAAATATTATTCAGCAATGGAAATAATAGGCATACCATTGCCAAGAACTCGATATCTGATTTAAAATATATTTGGTATTTGAAAAAAAAAATAAGATTGGGAACGGTATAAACCAAAGTTAGATCTGTGAGGCTTGGCTTTGTAGTCTTTTAATATTTTTCGTTAGCTACGTAAGGCATTTGAGTATGCAGTTCTAGTAATAATTAATGGAAATAGTATGCCTAACTCTCTTGGGTGGGTTTGAAGATCTGTGTCCTCTCCTTTTAAATGACTATTCTAATAGAACCAAATACCTTCTAATATAGGAAGAGTGAGGGGAAGGTTCACAAGCTTTAAACTGTTCATGGGTTTATAGATTTATTTATTTTTTAAATCCTTTCAGTGCTATTGAAACACATGGCTTGTTTTTGTTATGGTGATTTGTTATGGAGGCATCATAGCCTGGTATTCCAGAGTAAGGCAGTAAAATAGGGGGTTAGAACACTTGCTGTTCCACTGAATTGTTGTGTGACCTTGGTCAAGTCATTTAAGGTCCTGAGTTTAGGAAGTACTTAAGCACATGCTTACATACATACTGAATTAGGGCCTTGATCTCTGTTGGTGGCAGCTTAGCTATAAGTAAAATAGATCTGTGAAGTGCTTTGAGATCCTTGTTTGGAGGGCGCTGTTTAAGTGCGGGCGGGGGGGGGGGAGGCATGTTCTTGCATAGAGCCACGCTAATATGAACCAACTGAGTGTAATGTAAGATGATTGGTCCCTCAGATAAGCAGCTGATTAATGTCTGCTTTTTTTTCTGCTTCCTTCCTTCTTTCCTGCTTTAACCCAGAAAAACTGATTGAGGGTCTCAAATCTCCTGAGACTGCGCTTCTGCTCCCTGATCTCCTGCCTCTTGCTGACCCCTTCAGTTGCCCCTCTGATGCTGTGAATGGTAAAATAACAAACTGTCATTTGTGTGGCATGTTCTGCTCTTGCATGTTTACATGGTAACGGCGCATGTTTATGCGGCCGGGGTAAGATAGGCGAAAGGCCAGCGGTGATCGCAAAACACACCTCACTTAGAAGAGGGTATGTGCAAAGGGCCGAATTTGTGTCTCAAGGCACCATGCCCCTTGACTCCAGGAGAGTGACTGCTGAATAGCTCAGCACTGCTTTAAACTCTTGAGGTTTACCATATTGTCATCAATAATGTGGCAGAGCTGTGACACTGTGTTGTTTGGGGAGGTTTTATTGAGTCCTGTGTAGAGGGAGGAGAGTGTGTTGTGTGAGGGGAATAGATGTAGGGATGCTATCGAGGGTGGGTGGTTAGGGAACTAGCCTTGGATTCGGGAGATTTGCATTCAAATCCCTGCCCTTCCACAGAGTTCTGTGTGACCTAGGGAAAGTCACTTAGCCTCTCCTGGGTCTCAATTTCCCATCTGTAATATGAGGATAATAGCACTGCCCTACTTCCAGGGGTGTGTGAGGATAAATACATTAAAGAATGAGAGGCACTCAAATACTTAGGTATTTCTATGTCTCCTATTACCAAAGAGAGATGGAATTTTAAAGGATGATTTCTTAGCCATAAGAAATAAGGCTCTGGGTTATTCATGAGTGGTTTGTTTCACTGATTTGCTGTTCTACTAACCTGAGTATATCAAGCTGCCATATTCCTGCTAGTCTAGCTGACCTAGAGGTACTTAAAGATTCTGACAGCTGCTTTCTCAGCTTCTACCTGTGCTGTCTTTGGTCAACTAACTTCTCCCCTCTCTCTGCTCTGATCTCGGGTGCTTTCTGAAAGGAAAAGATGACATAGCTGTTGAGAGTCTCATCCCTGGCCTTGAGGCTCCACTACCCCAGCACCTCACCTCCCAGACTGAGTCGCTTGCTTCCAACAGAACAGGTTGGTGAGATGCCCCAAACTGAAATGGGTGGTAGCGTTAGTGTGGTCCATAGGACCTCTTTATAGTGACTAGGAAGACCTTATCCACTGGACTAAACTGTTCTCTCTCCTCCCCATACCTCACCTTCAATTTCAATTGACCATGTGTTTATAATGCTAATGTGAGCCATTCCTTAAAGATCACTATTAGCCTGCCGGAGAAGAATCTTACAGAAGCATTTGGTTATTCATCCAGCACCTCTCCTCGTTCCAGAGCAGGTGTGACAATGGACTAGCAAATGCTTTTTTTTGTTCCAGTAGATATGGCTAGAGAGGCCTCTGGATCTTGAGGACATAGAAGTGTGGGTATGTCTACACTGCAGTCAGAGATGTGAACTTCAGCATGTGTGGCTGGGTTTTAGCTAGCTCAAGTGCCACTAGCAGTTAAGCACTGGGAGCGCAGGCTAGTAGCTGAATGCAAGCCCATTCAGGGCCCTGGATATGTAGTGGTGTAGCTTGCCTGTGCTTGCAAGCTAACTAGATCAAAGCTAACTCAGGTATCCCTACGCATGTGGCAATCACCTCTTCCCTCCCGACCCCCAACTGCTGAGTAGACTGATCATGTTTGTTAATCCACTAATGTCTTTTTAACCCATTAGAAATAAAGTCCCCTCACAAAATTAGCGCCCCTTAAAATCATGGTTCTCTAGTTATGGACACTGGTTAGTGGTCTATTGCCAATATGAATATGAAATTTCCCTGGTAATTTCCAGTTTGCTGCTGAGGTCTCCTGTGGCTGTTACGAATGCCAGTCTTCAGTGTCACCTGTATCTTGTCCGTGTTCTGTAATTGGCAATTTATCCCTCTTCCTTACCCCAGAAGCTCTGATCCTGAAAATTGCTCTTTTGGGTGGATCCTTCTACCTTCTCAGAGCCCCACTGACTTCAACTGGGAATTCAGCACTTCTCAGGATAAGACCCCAGCTGATGGTATCCTCACCTGTCACAGGAGATCAGTAGTTTTAAGATATCTGAACTGTTATTTAACATTTATTTTCACAGAAATTAATGGTATCTAGTCTGGTCTATGGCCAACAAGCCTCTTCAGATAGTTGAGCTCAGCCGCTACTTTATCTTGAAAAGGTTGTCAGCTACATCTAAAATTTCAGGCTTTCAGTTCCTAGCTTCCCTGAAACCATGGTTCAAATCCTCCTATGAACAGCTTGCTCCTTCTTTGCAAAGTAAATAAATGAGTACCATACAGTCCATATGTCTCTCCAACAAGACCTTAAACCAGGCCAACAACAGCAAAAGTCTCCTCATTCCAGTCTTGACTTAAACAGTATCCAAAGATCCCATAGGGTTTTTTGCAAGAGGTGGGGACTCTCGCTGTTCTCTTGGCTAATGTCTACCCCATTCCATTGTGCAAGATTCTGGCCTTTATGCTGCTGCTCTCTCAGCTCCAGAAGTGGCTGCTGTCCTAGGACGAATCTGGTTTTCTCCACATAGGTGGTTAAAACACTTTGGGATCCTTCAGAGCTCTCTCTGGTAGTGGTAAATTTCCCCACCAGAATAATGTTAGATGTGGCTACATGCAAACTGCTCTTTCAATACTAACTGGATGGTGACAGGAGTGTGACAAGATTAACCTAACAGTCTTGTGTGTGCTGTTTAATGCTGTCGTTGCTGTGGCCTGGATTCAGACTCTCTCACTGGGGAAGATTCTCTGCTTGACTGCTCTCTGCTTTCTAACCCCGCTGCTGACCTCTTGGACGAGTTTGCTCCCATAGTTCTCTCCGCTCAAGCTCACAAAGGTAACCTGCCATGTTTGTCATACCGGTACCTGATGATGTAACCTGTTGTAGAGTCAGATCCTCCGCAGGGGTCAATCAAAATCCATGGAGCTGTGCAGATTTATCCCAACTGATGATCTGGCCCATATTTATTACTGGGCCCTGTTGCCTTGTCCCCTGAGTTGGTAACACTTGTAAGTGCAGTGCAGCCTTTAATACTGGGTGCATCAAATTACCACCCGAAAATATGAAAACTGTTCAGCATGATGCTGCAAATGAATGCACTTAAGACGTGCTGTATATTTTTTGTGTGTACATGTGTGTAATTGTATTTGCCTTAATGCTCCAGTATTCAGAGATTTATTTCTTTATTTTAAGGCCAGAAGGGACTACTGCATTATAATCATCTTCTCTGACCACGTATGCTTTTGAAACCCTGTGCTTCCCCTTTCGAAGAGCCAGTGTTTGATTTGTCTTTAGCATAAGTCCTCTGTGACTTAGTATTGCCAGTTTTGAGGAACATGTCCTCTTCCCTGAAGTGTTTAGCTAGAAAGAGCCCATGAACCAACACTTGAACACTTAGTAACTTCTGTAATTAACGTACAAACCGAAACGTTGAGTGGGGTATAGTTGTGGGAGGTGGGCTGGGGAACCTGAACTGCAGAGTAACAATGGGCTAACAATGTTGTGGCTATGAAGAATTGCAGTCTTGGAGTGTGGCCAATGTGTCTTGACCTGAGCATGGTCTAGTGGCTAACATGCATGCCTTGACGTCAAAGATCTGGGTTCTGTTCCCAGCTCTGCTCCTGTTGTGTTGTGCAAGACCTTGCATGTCTCATTTACCATCTGTGCTAGGATCTGAATATACTTGAGGCATGGTTTTTTATTTTTCAGAGTTGCTCACCATCCACCACTCCAGTGAAGTTAGTGTGGGTGAAAATTAGGTCTTCAGTATATTTGGATCTGGGTTGTTTCACTGTTGCTCATCAGTTCAGAGCTTCAAGCACAGGTTTTAAGATGTACTTTTCCTGCTGTGATCTGCCAGTTTCCTGCTCTGTGCTGAAGCGATCACTGTAACATCTGTGCACGCTCCAAGAGCTATTCGAAAAATGCCAGGCAATGAGTAATATGCAAATAAAATGTGGAGTGTATCTTGGATGGTAAATCTCTCTCTACAGGGTTTTTTCCTTCATTTATTGCATTGAAAAGACAGGCCCATAGAGCGAATACTATCCTGGATTAGACCTCTGGGTGTCCGTTCACACTGAGTTTTGTTTAGCTCAGTTGATGAGCATCCCTATGGCAACCGAAAATGTTCAGTCCTAGAGGAAGTGCAGTAGAAATAGTTTGTAATCAGTTTTTACAGCTGATGCCATTTTAAAATGAGATTGCATTTTTCATAAAGCTTTTGGGTTTAAACAAGCAATTCTCCTAATTACTCATTGCAACAGTTAACTTCCTTGCCACTTTATTCAGAGTAAATGGCTTGAAATGTATGTTCACTGGCTATTATTCTGTGATGGAACTCAGCAAAATGGAAGCTCAAAATGTTGGATTTCAATGAGAAAATGGAATTGAGAGAATTCTGCCTGATTTCCCACATAACGTAATGTTGTTTCCATTGCCTTGAGGGCAAACTTGGAAATCTCACTTTCCTGTTCAAGGTTACTGGACACTTAAAGGTCTTTATTTTTTTCCAAAACTGTTGCTTGTGGCTTTTCTTCAGAATCTTTATTATTATAGCAGATCCGGGTGACCTCCTTATTCATATAGCTGTCCAATCCTTTTCTTTTTAAAAAAAAATCCTTCCAAGTTCTTGGCTTCAGTGAATCCTGTGGCAATAAGTTGCGCAACCTAATTGTGCACTATGTGTAAAAGAATAATCGGCCTGTGGAACTCAATGCCACAAGATATCATTGATACCACACATAAGCCTTAATCGCATCAGCTATTGGCTCAGGGGAACTTTGATAAACTTAGGAAGATTAAAAAAAATGAGGAGGACACTTGTATCAATAACAATAATATCCAGAGATGGGTTGATGTTCTCCCCCAAACCATACAGTGTCTTATTCAGCAAGTTGCACTAGAGAATTCATATGTGTTGCTAGGTTGTATTGTGTTTCCTGGGCTGTAAATTCGAGCCCCTCAAATCTTGGTTGTCATTACTTTGCATTTTCTCAACAAAAAACTGAATGTGTGGGATGGGAAAGACTGTGACAGAATAGTGCATGTTTTTACTATAAATAGCTGAAACGGTGAACTGAAGAGAAAATGCATCTCCTAATGAAACCCATCCAAAAGGACATACTTGCTTGCATTTTTCTCTTCTTGAGGAGATGCCTAAATGAGTGCAAGTTTCAACAGTCTTCCCTTAATATCTGCAGATGTAGATCATAGAAGATCAGGGTTGGAAGGGACCTCAAGAGGTATCTAGTCCAACCCCCTGCTCAAAGCAGGACCAGTCCCCAACTAAATCATCCCAGCCAGAGCTTTGTCAAGCCTGACGTTAAAAATCTCTAAGGAAGGAGATTCCATCACCTCCCTAGGTAACCCATTTCAGTGCTTCACTGAAGTGAAAAAGATTTTCCTAATAACCAACCTAAACCTCCCCCTCTGCAACATGAGACCATTACTCCTTGTTCTGGCTAAATGCATTACAAACTTCAATTGTCTCAAAGATATCAAAATTATGGCTAGAGCAGAAAAGGCCATCAGTTGACTCAAAAAGGTGCTCCGCTATTTGGTGGCAGAAGAACACAAGACTTCTAAACCAAGCCCTAAAGCCCACTTGCATGATCCTGGCTTTTCTGCATATTCATCCTGTAGAAGTACTGTCAGGGGACAGTACTCAATCCTGCTAGTGTAGGCAGGGGACTGGACTCGATGACCTTCAAGGTCTTTCCAGTTCTAGGAGATTGGTATATCTCCATTTATTTATATTTATTTTATTTAAGTGAGAAGGTTTTCCCCTTATCCTCCTAAGAGCCATGTGTTTTCCCAGGGTTTCCTTCACCAGCACAACCAAAATCTATTAGGATATCTATCAACTTCATCTAAAGGGATTTTTTTTTTTTGGTATCTGAGTTGGGGGAATGCTTCTGATCAACAGAACCTATTTACTCTTATTCCCTGAGCCATAGCGAGGGAATATACTTCACACAGGGTCTGAGGACTAGATTTTCCAAGGTACTTAGTTGCTTAAAGAAGCAGAGAGGCATTTAGTGGGATTTTCAAAAAATCCCTAAGAAGTTTAGGCACCTAACTCCCATTGATTTCAAGCCATCATTTGCCGCCTTTCCCACAGGCAATAACTCATGTGTCTTGGCTCATCTGACTAATCGGTCTTGGATCTTTTGTACACCTCCCAAAATCTCCCTTTATATATGTGGCCCCATGACCGAAGAGGTAGACTGTTCTCCGGAACTGTACTAGTGTTTCAGAGCGCCAGTAAGATAATGCTAAAGAACATTTTCATTCCTCTTTGCCCTCACCCCCAGCCACCCAATCCTTGCTGGCCGTGCAGTGTGTCAGTATAACCTCAAACCCATATTTCTAGCATAGCTAGGAAATGTATTAACTGCTAAAGCATTGGGCTGGCCAAATTTTATTTTGGTTCTCATTAATTGGCTCAGCAGAGTATGTGCGTGTATGTTTTGGGTTTGGTTTTTATTTTTTTGCTTTTGAGTTTGACTCTTCCCCATCTACTTTCTTAGACTTACCAACTTTATTTCAACTTTTTATTTAAATTCTTGCTTTTTAACCACTTTAAAAAAAACACCCAACATTTTTGGCAATTCTAACATGCTTTTTCTGCTATCTTTGCTTCTTTACCTGCGTTTCTCCTTTACACTGCAGAAGATACTAATCTGATATCAGGCTTTGATGTTCCTGAGGGTTCTGAAAAGGTGGCAGAAGATGAGTTTGACCCTATCCCAGTGTTGATATCCAAAAATTCACAAGGTAAGCCAGGATTTTTAAAAAGACAACACATGATGGCAACCAGGTTTTTGGGCAGTCATGCTAAGCCGTACAAATAAATTACACCAAAACCATATCTCCTTAGTGAGCCTAATTCTCCTCTGTCTTATTTCAGTTTGTCTTACTGCCTTGTCTTTTAGGTTACTCCTGATTTTGAAACAGGTGGGAGGAGAATCAGGCCCAATAAGATAGGATATAAGACAATATTGAGAAGGATTCATTCACCACTTGTTCACAATGCCACTCGCTCAAATTTGGCCTGACTGCCCCACCATCCTGAATTAGAAGGCTTGCTGTCCCCTGCTGCTTGAGAACTCCTGAGACAGGACAGTGATTGTAAATATCTTGTCATCCCAGCAATCAGCCCCACGTCCCATGCCCTGTAGGTGCCCTGCCATAAGGCTGTATCGACTAGATCACACAAACATTTCTGTGGCTAGATTATATGCTGTAACTTTTTAAAGCCCTGATCGAGTGCCCATTGAAGTCAATGGGCTTTGGACTTGGCCCAAGAAAGAGAAAAGGAGATTGATCTGTCTTCAAACCCTTCAAGAGTGAATTCATCCTTTCTGGCTGGGATTTTCAATGGTGCCTATGAGAGTTAGGTGCCCAGCTTCCAAAGAATTCCTGTAGGATGCAGGGACCCAAATCTCTAAGGCACTTCTGAAAATTCCAGCCTCAGTCATTAAGACATTGCAGCCTTCTGGTCTATTTGAGTTCCAGCCTTGTATGTTCATGTTACCCTCCTATCTAGAATCATCGTTCAGCCTTATATAAGGATGTAGCTATTAAAAATAAAATTAGGTGAATGATGCTTCATTATTGGGTTTGTTAGGGACAGAACTTTTTGTAACAACTCCTGTCAAATACAACTTGTTCCTGCAGTCTGACTGCAGTGAAAATGTTTCTGAGGTTCCTGGTGAAATAATATAGATTTTTATAACATGATCCATTACTCTTCTGTTAGCCATGGAACCCTGGCCTTTTGTAATTCCCATGTATCCTATCTTTCATAGCATGGGGTGTAGTGCATGTCTGCTCTGCTGCTAATATTAGCTTTGAAAGAATGACCCCCCCCATTAGGAAAAATCCTAAGTCATTTAGGGTGGGATTTTTCAGAAGCCCTCACTACGGGTTTGTCTGCTCTGCTCCCATGTGAAGTCAATGGAAGGTTCACCACTGACTGGAATGAAAGCAGAGGTGGGCCAATGCTGAGTGTTTTTGCAATGCACACCCTAAATAAAGAGCGAGTCTTTCTACAGAGAATGATATAACTGCGAGGGAGGTTTTACAGGATCACTTAAAGCCTATGGAATGGCTGTAAGTAACTTAATGGTGTCTTGTAGAAATTACTGTTCAGGTTATAGAAGTGTAGAACAGAGAGCACCATCCTTTCTGTAGAATTTTTAACCCATCCTATTGAAGTATAAAATCCCATAGGAGCCCATTGATTTGATTCTGATAAAATTCTCTGTTAGACTTTCCCATGAAGGCCTTGTTGTGTGGAAATCTTGGTGGTGGCTGCTCCCTAGTCTCCCTCACCGATAGAAGTCAGTCCAGTAAAAGATATATTGCCTGACCTACCTTGTCTCCTCTAATATCCTTGCCACTGATATGGCTATAACAACACCGCATACCAGATTACCCATAACACAGAATACCTTAGCTCTGCTTACAGTTGCTGTCTCTGGTTGTTCTTTCTTTGCTTGTGCTTGAACATCTGAAACTAACCCGTGTGTGTCCTGTGCAATACTGAATTCCTATCTCTCACCCTTTCAGGTGGGCATTCTAGAAACAACAGTGGAAGCTCTGAATCCAGTCTTCCCAACCTAGCCAGGTCTTTACTGCTGGTGGATCAGCTCATAGACCTGTAGCAGTGACCCAGTAACAGACGCAGTTTCTGTAACGTACCTTATCTACGTTTTCATTTCCAGCGGAGTTTACCTTCTGGTTTTGGGGGGGAGGGGTTATTTTAAAAAATAATTTGCAAACAGAAGGAGACAACCTCCTGTGTTCCCATCTCCCGGCCCAGGAATGGATTCTATTTCTGTCCCACCTACTCCCATAGTTGGTCCCTCAGCTCATCCCTGGTACAATCTGCTATGGTTCCTTATGCACCTGTCTTGACTAGTATATGTCTAAAGGAAACACTACTCATCATTGTCCACTCTGCTGAGGTTTACGCATAACTCCACCGAATGCTTAACTGTAAATGAATTAATTAATTGTAGTCTATATCTGATCCTTGCTAGAAATGGCATACAACAGATTTTTCTTTTTCCATAGGCTAGAGTGCTAACATATGTGTTTAACTGTTGAGGGGAGAAGGGAGGATTTCCGACAAATGGGCAAAAGAAAAGGACACACAAAATCACTAGCGCAGTTCATCTCCTAGGTAGGAGACGAAGTAGGGGGAGAGGTTTTTAAATTGGCAATATATGCTTCAGAGTGGGGGGGAAATAAATTGGGTTTTGCCGCAGTGCACAGTAAATATGGTGATTTATGTAAATTGAGAGGGTTTTCCACACCCCATCTAAATGATCCTGCTGATGAACAGATTGTGCTTTCTCAAAAAATAACCCCAAGTGTTAACGCTACAAAAATGACCCCAAGTGAAATATTTCAAAATTGAGAACCAAATACATGCAAATATGGCTGTCAGGCCTTTATACTGAATCAATTGTCGGCCGAAAAGGGTAATGGGGCGGCAGCAGATGTATTTTCTGGTTATTTTTGTGTGCGTGCGTGTATGTTTGCATTTTTAGATTTAAAAAAACAAGCCAATTGTAATTTGTGTACAAACCAAATTGTCCAGAAAGTTGTTTGCTTTTTTTTTTACCCTGGGTTTTAGTCAAACGTCTCGTATCTGTTCTGGGTTTTCCTCTTTTCCCTCGTAACTCCATGTAGTGCAACATAGTTAAGTATGGAACCATTTTTCAGTAGACAAGTTACTGTAAACTTTATTCAGATCTTCAGTCTTTGTAGAACAAGCATGCACTCTCCTCAAACAGTTGAACATGAGTGCTGACAAGATAGATACAACTTGATGGCATTTACCTTTTTCTTTTTACCTTGACTTGCTTAGTTTGTCAACTAACTGGATACACTAAGCTTGTTTTCATTGGCTTATGATCTTCAAGTCCAGCATTCCCATCATATATTTGAAAATTCTTCCTGAATAAAAGGTCTCTTCCTCTGTAGTGGAATAATCACTAGCTTACTGCTAACCTTGTGTATGTGTATGTAGCTGTATTAGTAAAAGTGCAGATTCTCATGTGTGGAAGTATGAATGACTAAATTATAGATGTATTGACCTCTCCCTGAGAGGGAAAGACATTAAAGTCGGTGAGCATTTCTCTCCTTTTTCCAGGTTCCCTACCACCGCCATTTAGTTTAACAAATTCTGTAAATAGAACTAACCATCAATTGTCTGCTCTCCGTTAATCTTCTTTTAAAATCTACACTCCGTAATAAAAGTATTGCTTAAATGTGTTGTATCATTACATGTGTAATACTGCACTTTCCAGAAGAAGCTTTACATGAGAGAACTATGGAAATGATCTTAGTAAAATTGTCAATAGAATTTTATTTTTATTTTTTGTTTGTTTTTTATTCCTAAAGCAAGCCAATTGGACTGGAGAACATGAAAAAGCTTTAGATAGAAAGTTATTGTATAGCCAGATACTGAAAATACATGAAAAGAGAATGGATTTTAAAAAAATAAGTAACCATCTACTGTATATTAGAAACCAAGAGATTTCTGTGAATTAAAGTACTTTTAAAGAATGTTTAAGATTTGAAATCTAATAGAATTTGTTCAAGTGTTCTGGAATCAACATTATAAAAGCACTGGGTTGTTTTGGAATAATGTTATTAAATAAGCAGCGGTGAATGTTAATTTGATTGTTTTTAAAATACTTATTCATGGATCTGGGAGGGAAATACAATACAATGGAAGCATAGTTCTTTATAAAGGCGTATGATTTAGACCCAGCTCATAAGAAAAGACTTGACACTTATTGCTAAGGAAACGTTACAGAAGAAATATGTGGAATGGAAAATGCAAGCAAAGTATGAAGACTTCAGTTTCTTTAAAAGAGATGGAGGATTAATTTTTAAAATAGCTAAAACGGTTGTCAGCCTGCAAACATTAGGTTCACGTGGTATAAACTGCCCAGTTGAGAAGAAGTTGTGTGAAAATTGCTAGCAAGAAGGAAAGGCACAGAGTGAACTGTCATCTAGTTTCTGTGCCAAAGAATTTTGGTCTCCTGAGTGGCATAAGATTACAAGTTTACTAACCACCATAAAGATGTTCTATTTTAGTCATGAAAACAAGAATGGGGGGACAAGTCAAGTGCTATCTATCTCCTCCAAGGGTTGTTCCTCCATCTTTTGTCCCAAAATGGGTAGAAATCTATGCTGAGTGAAGTGACAAGTTGATTCTCCTTTCTCTGCCAGTACATGCTGTTGATTCATATAATGATGACGAAGGAACCATCGCATCCTGATGTCCTTGGGTCACTAGTGCAGTTCTTGACATTAGTTTCCTCTGCACCTTAATGGATGCTCCACCCAGGATTTTATACTTTCAAATGTAACCACTGTACAAAAATCACAACTCCTCCCTAGCAAGGCAGATGTAGGACTTTGCATCCTTTATCACATCAGGAACTGGATTTGTTTGTGGACTTCCAAGTTACTACACAAATGGGTGAACAGTTAAACTTTGAGCCCCTCAAAACAATTGCTCGAAATGGGTGGGAGTGTCTTCCAGTGGCAGAAGTGACTCTGTGTCAGAGCTTCTGGCCTCTATTCTGACACATTGCAATGTGCATGTGGCAATTCCAGCAAATCCCAACTATTGTGTGGAGGAGATTTCTACTGATGATCCTGCTACTGTTAAAAAAACCTATTTTATCTGGAGTGAGGAAGCCTCCTCCCCCACCCTTCTCCACAACCAGCCAGGGGCTAGCTCTGCCTAAAATGTGTTTTCCATAAAGCCATTTGAAAAGGCTGCATCACTGGAAGACAAGATCAGATGAGAATCGGGTGGCCCTTAGACAGTTGAGTGATGCACTTTCAAACCCCAAATGTGGAGCCTGTGATCTGCAGACCTCAAAAAAGAGGGACACAAACACGGGATAAAGCACAGATGTTCATGACTTGGCGTTAATTTCTTCATCAACATTTTCAGTAAATAAAGTCCCTGATATTTACGAATTGAGGAAGGAATTTATAAGAAACCAGCCTGGGAGTGCGGCAAATCTGGGTGGAAAAGGAAGGGATGCATTGAGAGAGATGTGGGATCAAAATGAATCATGTAGCATCTTTGCATCAAAGCGTGGACACTGCATGCTATAACCACTTCATCCTAGCGGAATAATGAAGTTAATAGTTACACGACAAGCGTTACTTATAAATTGAGGGCAGCCGTATCACACACAGGATTAAATTCACTTGTGTGCAAAGGGCCTGCACAAATATTATGCACTATTTAAGCCCTCCTTTTTTACTTTTTTTAAGGACTGGAGTGATACATTGGGCTTACTCTTGTGGCGCAGACAAGCAGAAGTTTTACCCGAACTAAATCAGCCGAGTGTTCTTCTGAAGCCATTTCCAACCATTCTTTACACCTGAACTATGTGAATAAAACGTCTTTTTAGATAAAGCTGAGAAAATTAGACTTCTCAGATGCACAATCTGAGTAGGCTTTATTCTCCTCTACTAGCGTCACTTAAACATGTGCAAAGTCGGAATAAAACTCTTCCCAATCAGAATGTTTTATACCTGCTTTTAATCACTTTGTGGGGGGATAAAAGGCTGCACAAGATGCCAAACAGAGGAGAGACAAATCATTGTCTTTGGGGTAGGGTGGCCTTGACGATACAACAATGGACTGGTCCTCAGAAGAGCTGGAGTCTATGCCCAGCTCTGCCACTAGCTTTCTGAGTGACCCTGGTCAACTCACTTCACTCCTCTGTGCCTAAATTTCTCCATGTTTAAAATGGGGGGGAAATGGTACTGGCGTCTTTTTGTATAGTGCTCTGAGATCTACAGATCAAAAGAGCTATGTACAAGTGAGGTATTTATAATGATTACTGCTCCCTTATTTTTAATCTCAATGGGCATTCGAGTACAAGGAAAGAATCCACCATCTCCTCAGTGAAGATGAATAATGAAAGTATTGGGGGTTTTTTTTTGTTTGTTTTTAAGGTCACAAACAAACCTAGCCATGTGTTCCAGCTATTGTATTAGCTCTACCCAGTCAACATCAGATGATAGGACCTTTATGGCTTTGTCTAGATAAAATGTTTGGGACAAAACGAGTGGAATTACTCCATGGAAAGGCAACATCAGCTTGGGCAATACCTGTATTCTTTCAAAGGTTCTAACTGTAGGACCTGATCCAGTGTCCTTTAAAGTCAATGAAAAGTTTCCCATTGACTTCAAGAATCAGAGAGGTAGCCGTGTTAGTCTGGAATAGCAGAGGTAAAAAAGAGTCCTGTGGCACCTTAAAGACTAACTAAAGTATTGAAGCATAAGCTTTCGTGGGCTAATACCCACTTTGTCGGATGCAAGCAGGTGGGTATTAGCCCACGAAAGCTTAAGGTTCAATACTTTAGTTAGTCTTTAAGGTGCCACAGGACTGCCTTTGTTACCTCTCCCATTGACTTGATATGCATTAAATCAGCCCTCGTAGCCGACGGCAGAAGCTATTCAGTGTATGTTTGTTGTTTTCTTGCATTAATTTAGTAGCTTGCAATTACTGCACAAGGTTCATAAAAAGAAAACCATTCCAGTGTTGATATTGTAACCTGTAACAAGCTGTCTCTTCACTGTCGCCCACTATAAGCATTAAGGTTATTACAGGTTTTGTGTGTTGCTAATCTATGCAAACTAAAGTCTCAAAGCAGCAGTTATCACTTAGGGCTGGTCTTCACTACCCGCCGGATCGGCAGGTAGCGATCGATCTGTTCGCGATTGATTTCTCACGTCTGGTGAAGATGCGAGAAATCAATCGCTCGCGGCGTCCCCGTCGACTCCGGAACTCCAGCTTGCCGGGAGGCGCAAGCTGGAGTCGACGGGGGAGCGTGCCGCTGCCTGCCGCCGCCGTGAGGACGGCAGGTAAGTCGGCTGCAGATGCGCAAACTTCAGCTACGTGATTCATGTAGCTGAAGTTGTGTATCTGCAGTCGATTTCTCCCCCCCCCTCCGCCCCGTAGTGAAGACCAGAGTTGATTTTTGTGTGTGTCTATACTTACTGTAGCAATGTGAACTACATCTGTTTATTGGGAGTGTTCTACACTGTGGCACTGTGCGGATCCTGATCTATCCCAGGATGTATATTTTTAATTATCTTTTCTCTGTTTAGTTAGTTACGGGAGTGGTGCACAAGCTACACTTGTAACTCATCCTTTGCTCTTCTGTTAGTGTTGGTGAAATGCACTGAGAGAGCCAGAGAACTTATAACAAATTGGGCCTGGATCCTTTTGTTTATAGTCTACTGCTACAAAATTCTCACTCTTTCTTCCTTCAGCAAAAGATGCAGGAAAATTTCCCTTGGTGATGAATGATGGCAGATTTTTGTCCATCTCCGTTAATATCGCCCTCACAACTAAAATATTAATGACCTTGTAAAAGCATTGAACTATCAAACGTAACACGGAGGGGTGCCCCTCTCTTGGACAGCACTGTCCCAGCTAAGCAAAGGTGGCACCTCAGACTTGTATACCTTGCTGCATTTCTGTTCATCTTTCTTTGTCATATGTCAGCAATATGCTAGAATACAGTGGCTGGCCATTTAAAAAAGAAAAGCTACTGTCACAGGACAGTTAACTCATAATGGTGTAGGGGAGCCAGGTTTTCCCCAATTGTAGTTAGAATAGAGTGTGGTAGCATAGGTACTGGTGTGGTAACCACTGGCAAATGTTGAGATTCTGGTGGCAACCACTGTACACTTGCATAGAACTCCACTTCTGTCGACACATGGCGTCTCAAGTGGCACGACACACACACATTTGTTTGTCTTCAAAATCTTTAGTACACCCTAATTCTTGTACCTTCTAGCAGGTATTGCATAGGTTCAGGATGAAACTGCGCCGGTGCTAGAGGCTAACACAAGAACTAGGCACTGCGTAAGCACTGTTTTGGGCAGTGAAGTCTCACTAAATGATGCAAAGGCCTTGACCTGGTCTTCTGCAGGGGGTGAATTGCACTCCCGAATGTACAAAGCCTTCCACACTGAAGCCTGAGTGTGAGGTAATTGAGACATGGAAGGTATAGTGGCTACCCAGGAGAGCTTCTATCTCCCCTGCATGCATCTCTGCAGTATGTAGGCCTAGCTCAGAGCCACTGGTCCGGCCTGGGTTAAAAGCCCTGAACAGGGCACGTGCACAAACTGCAGCTGCCCTGACAGCCCATAGTTTAGAATAGCTGACACTGAGCAGCTGCTTTGCCTGTTTGAAGCTAACAGCAAGGGCAGAGAGCAGAATGTCCCGGAACAAATTGTGCTAACTTCATAATCTTGGCGATGTACCTATCCGGTGCTGTCTCCATTATCTGTTGAGATGGATGCTGCTACTGTCCTTAACTGATTGGGGCTTAAATCCTATTGAACATCTACTTTTCTTTTATAGATCATACCTTGTACACGATGATTGTAGATACAAGCTTATTATGAAGATAACACTAGGAAAAATCATTCTGGTAAAATGATTTGTCTAGTGAAATAGCAGTCTAGTGAAATATTGAATAGTTTGCATTATAACATTAATTGTAGCATCATTTGCATATATGTTACATCTCTGATGATACATGCTCATGGTCCTTCTCTTCTCCCCCCCCCCCCCCTTGTTTTCTTGTATCACATCATGTTCCAGAAAGGTGTCTGCAAGACTTGGTCTTTTGTCAGCTGCTGCTTTAAAAATCACACAATAACACCCAGCTTCGGAACTCAGTAAATATATAGTCAACCTCTTGGAAGGAGAAAAAAATACCTATCTAATTAGACCTTTTTGTTACTGTAGTCGAACAGAGATTAGTATTGGTTTAAATCATGGCTGACAACATGCACTTCAAAGAAGGTAGACAGTATTTTTGTACAGTATCTTAAAAAATGCTCCCCTATATCTACACTGTTTTACTTTACAGTGTAATGTATTTTAAGTGAATAGTTTCCCAATAAACAATCATTTGGATGTCTGAGTACTGTGTCTTTAATTATGAGAAATGGGTGTAATATATTATCTGTTTTATGCCCTGAAGTTCAGCATGTGTGTTTACATATTTAATATATGCAGAGGTGGGCGGGGGTAAGGGGGGAAATAATGCAAGTTTGCAAAACTGCAAGATGTGTTTTTGTTTAAAGCAAAAGGAAGTGTTAGTGCATCTTTCTGTCCTATCGCTCGATTAATATCACCTACCAAAACCCAAATCTTTTTGTCTGGAATCTATACTGCTTAGTTTTTCACATGCCTTTTTCCTATCCTCTTGCTAACATGAGTCCAATGACATACTTCTAACCTGCTAATAGTTCTTTGAAGGTAAGCTATCTTGTATTCTGATAACTGTCTGTGTGATTCATAAGGCAAAAACAAGCCAACTCTTGGGCTTCTGTAACTAGAGAGCAGTATGAGTAAGCCTCCACTTCTCCTGTTAGTAATCTCTTACTAACACCTAGAACCAAACTAGTCCATTAGGGTAGTGTTAGATATTTCATTTGTAATCATTATACAGGATTGTTTAAATTTAACTGTGTCTGTTTTGCAATGGTTCCAGTCCCATTGTGAAAATTACCGGATTTGATACAAAATCCTGTAGGATACCTTGCTAAAGGAAACCCATTTATTTCTTTTAAAACACATACTACTTTCACAGTAAGGGGTGTCAGTATGTGCCTTTTATGTACCCTAAGTGCAGTGCCACTTCTCTGTGAGTCAGCTCCCAGAAATACAAATTAAATATTTTAAAAATGCCAACCAATATACAGTAGATCCCCTATTTGATGAAGTAATTGGGGATTGAGGCATTCCTAAAATCCAAGAGTTCATAAAATTGAAGATCTCAACTCTGCCATCGGTATGATGCATAAGTGGCAGTGTGGTGCCCCATGTTGCTTTTTTTCTTGTTCTTCAAGCCGCTGCAAAGTGATTTGCAATGCACTAATTGCATCAGAATGTGAATGATGTCAACTTGTTATTCATTGACATTTTTTTTGTGTTATGATTTTTTTCACCCTCCCCATCAGGAAAGATGGTTCATATAAGAAGTTGTTTGTAAGACTGGTATTTGTAAAATCGAGATTCTCCTCTATTGCTATTTGCGTGTAGTGGGCTGTTATGTCAATAGGCAGTGCTGGTTCTATTGAGACCTGTCCGTTCACTGGTACTTCACTCTAGACAGCAGTTTCCTGAAACGAAAGCTATATAGGTTGTGGTTCTTGTGGGTGATGTATAGACAAGATCCTCATAGGACGGTGTCAGGCGGGAATGTTGAATTGGAACATCTGCATATCTAACATCTTCCATCTCTTTTTAGCATGTTGTATGGTGGTGTCCTGAATTGTGAGGAAGTGCTAAGTTGTGTTCCAGTTTGTGTGCAGCGAATGCCTTGCTTGATCTTTATTTTATTTTCCCATTTTCCATGTGTGGCAGTTGATTTCTGAACATCGTAACATTTCTGATGTGATTAAGTTTCTTCTATGTTTGACTGCATGGATCTAGCCCCTCGAGTAATGCTCTTGTTTTGTTCTTATAGGTTTGCTGAGGGAGCAAGCTGTATATCCTGTCGTAACCATTGAGCATGGTAAACTGCCTGCTGCTACCGAGGGACTTCCTCTGTCCAAAGGCCAGCCTGAGATGCTTGAAGTGAAAACGCCTCACAATTCAGAACCTGATTACTTCGCAAGAGATGGGCCTTCAAACAACAGTTCTTTCCACAGCAGTGAGGGAGAGGGGACAGACCATGAGGTGGACATCTTGGATTGTAGTGGGTCCAGGCCTTTACTTTTGGACTCAGAAGAAGAAGAAGAATCCAGTAAGTTGCAGGCCACACTAAAGGAAAGATTTGTGGCTTCCAAAGAAGATTCCAAGCACCAGCCTTCCCAGAGCGAGATGGGGAAAGCTCTGTTTACAGCCTTTAAGCAGCACTCTGGAGAGATTTTCAATGAGCCAGATGTCTTTGCGACGGCTCCCTTCCGAAGTTCAAGGATTGCGCATGATGAGTTGGACATCTTTACCAAAGCTCCCTTCATCTCCAAGAGCAATGTGTTGATCAGGCAGCCAGAAGAGGCAGATGTATTCCTAAGCGCCCCTTTCACAAAAAAGAAGAGCATGGACGAGTTGACGTCTCATAATGTTTCTAAGGAGCCTCACACTCCAGCCTCTTTCCTAGGTCAAACTGGTGATGTCCAACATGTAGATAACTCCAAGTTCCAAAACTTGGACACAGGAACAAGCGGATTGTCTGTCTCATCTAGAGCTCAGCACTCCAGGGTAGGGTTTATTCAGCCAGCCAACCTTCCATCTCATTCCATAAGACCATTGGAGTCCCAAGAAGGCATTCCTCCCAAAGGGACATTTAAAGATCATGATGGCATTCCTAATGATAAAAACCAAGGCCCTGCACTCCCCCAAGAAGCTGTCTTGGGTTCAATGGTTAGTAAGCCTTTCCGTCCACAATCTCTCTCAAAATATTCCCGTCACTACAGTCCAGAAGATGGGCAGGGTCTGGAAGTCCAACCCATAGCAGCATACAAAGTGGTTTCTCAGACCAACAAACAGGCGATCGCAGGATCAGTGTCTATTGCTTCTCCGTCTTCCAGGACTAAAGAGCTACCCAGTATTGATCCATTTGCTTCAGCACCTTTTCCTTCCAAATCAGGAAAGCAAAAGCCTTAAACAGTCTGAGAGAAATGGAGGATGTGCATTTCTCACAGGACCTTCAATCTCTTAGTCGAAAATGCGCAACATAGCAATATTTTTTTCTTACTTCTAAACTCCAATTGCGGTGACATTTAGTTGAACCATTTTAAGTTATGTTACATAGTTTCAGGATATTGAATGCCAGGCTCTTAAGGTTTTTCCCATCCTTTTCAGTTGCTATTTTTCCCCAATACTTTGTTAGATTCTTATTTAAACCAGTAATATTCCATATTTCTGGCTTCAGTGGGGAGAAATCCATTGGGGATAAAATGAATTACTTACACTGATACTAGCATACAATTAGGATGCCAGAGCAAATCAATCAGGACAAGCTAATGCTCTGGAGAAGAAATGAGTCTGAAGTAGAAAGGTTGTCATGGTTTTGTTTTTTCTTAACAAGGGGAATTCTGGAAGAGACCAAAGGTCAACTCTTCCCAACTGTTAATCAATGTCCTCACAAAACCAAGAGCAGTAGATTGGGAACTTGATGAACTGTGTGTGTGTATATATATAGATATAGATATAGATCTATATAGATATGCACCTGGAGTGAAATTGGCACGTGCCAATAATCTACCACAAGACCTATACACCATGGAAGTCCTGTTTTAAGTATTGCATAGGCCTTGTGCTGGCCTTTTTGCCTATAGGCAGTTTTTACTCCTTGCAGATGTCATAGACAGTTTTCACAGTCTGCGGGTGTAATACATGAAATCTCTATCGTTCTATGGGCCTGATACAAAACCTGTTGTAGTCAATGGAAAGACACCCATTGCCTTCAATGAGCTTTGGATCAGTTTTTTGGGATCAAGTCCCAGGTACATATGGATGGAAGTATTGGCAAAGCAATCTTTCAGACACATTCTTCCCGTCGCGTTTGGCTACACTCCAGAAATACCACATCCTACTGTGTTACTAAGGAAAAGGACAGTTGCTTAGTATTTATAATATAATTTAAAATGTTAGTGTATCACACTTGAGTTTAGAGGAAAACCTAGTTGTTGTGTAGTGTGGAAGTTAGTTGCGATATTTGTCATGTTACTGTTGGTGGCTGAGCAGGAGTACAGCTGACCTCCTTAGGAATTGTTAGTCTTCCCCCGTGTCTTTTTTCACAAAGAAAGGAAAAAGGCAAGTATCCTTAATTAAGAAGTATCCCTATTTAATGGGAAGTACCAGGTAGCAAAACAGTCCCTGCCAAACCTGTTGTTTTTCAAGCTAATTCAGAAAACACTTCTAAATGTCAGACTATAGGGATACTTTTGGCTGATGATTGTTAATACTGCTGTCCTTTTTTTAAAATGTCTGGCATATCCAGAGACGCCATTCTCCTGGCGGACATCCTGGAAGAGGGTGTCCTCGGGAAGGTCTCCAGGACTGTCTCTTTTTCTAAGGACCTGATTCACTGCCTATTTGAAGTCAATGGAGACAGTCCCGTTGACGCCAGTAATCTCTGGAGCTGACTCTTAAAAACGTAGTGATAACTTTGTTCCCAATTTAATTTTGCAATTTAATAATAAATGACCTAGAGCATTGCACTGAAAAAACAATGGGAAACTTCTCCCCTTGGTTACACTCAGAACATCTCCTTGAATTCTCTGGGCTTGCACAGGGGAAAATCTTAGGGCAGTGTTTGGTTTGCTGAGGTTTTAAAAGTTTGTAAATAGATGGTGTGGGACTAGTATTAGGTTCTGCCATCTTGCAAGATGGACACATGCTCCTAGAAACTGTTATCTGTCTCTCTCACAATCAGGGCATGACTTGTAAATTCAGCAGAGTCTCGCAAGCTGGTGTAACTGAGCACAGAATCCGGTCCAGTCACTTAAACGCAAGACTTTCCAGTCTCATGGGAAACTGCTTTGCAAAAACTCAGATCTATGACATTAAGCTGCCAGGGGTCCAAATAGCTGTTCAAGGCACATAAAAGGCCCATTGAAACTACACATGATAGCAAAACATTTAGTCCTACGGCTCACTCTTAACATGATAGCCGGGGAGGGAGAATTAGAACAAACTTGTTTGGCAACAAACGGGAGAGGATTAATGAAACGCTGTTCCTGTTCCCCTGCCCAACCCATACTGCGGTCAGAATGACACGAGCCAGATTTTGTTGGCGGACTGGTGCAGCTGTGACTTCAGCGGGGCTATACGAATGTAACCAAGAGTAAAGAACTTGACCTGATGTGCTTAATACTCAGGTAGAGGAGAGAAGAATACTTGAAAATAAGGAACAGAGATTGCAAGTGATCGGTGACAGGGTTAGCCTCGTTCAGGTTAAGTAGAGCCTCTTTTTTAAAAGGTGGGCAACTTGTCCGTTGTGTTTCAAGTTGGATTTTGTAGCTGTGTGGTGGCAGCGGACCCTGTCAGACATCCTAGATAATGGAAGTACTGTAGACCCGGTTCTGACTTTCTTGGAAATAACATTTTTTTCCCAACTAACCCGAGGATATAGTTTGTGTGGGGGTGGCTTGGCTGGTTGGTTTTTGGGTTTTTTAAATAACTTCTCAAATGCGTTACTGCTGGAATAGATGAATGCGGAATGCCTGGAACAGCTGCCGTGTCAAACTGTGAAATACAAGGCATGCAGATGAGGTTTAGCATTCGGACCCAGATTCGTCCCTGCACTTTTGCAATCCCCTGTTATGGTCGTTTCACTTGCGGAACCTGGAGACAGAACTTTGCCCTGAACTGTTAACTTCACTCGGTGAGGTAGTGGAGGGAAGGAAGGAGAAATCCAGGTATTATGGGACTGAATTTGGTGTAAATGAGGAGCCACTCTATGGAAGTAAATAGTTACAGCAGCATAAATGGGATGAGAACTGGACCCATTGCCTCTGATAACTGGATTCCCAACCGTAGGCTCTTTTTTATGTGTGTGTGCATATTATTTTTTACTTGAAAAAGTTACTACAGATCTCTGTTGCTCTAATGGCTGTTTCTTGGAATGCTTGACTTTTTGTGGAAAGTACTGACGAAAGAGTATTAGCAAATACTACTTCAAACTCCTGCTAGGATCCAGCTCCTTGCTTTCTTGCAATTAATGGCCGTAATAAAGACCGGAGTTGCAGGTAATTCAGATCTAGCTGTCTTACACTGCTAGGCAGGAGAGAAAGGGAGAATGGGAAACGTACAGTAGTTTTGACGGCTGAGAGTGTTTTCCTCGGTTTCTTTTTTTAGGTTTGGTATGGATTGAATTTTCCAACCAGGATGTTGGCAGTTGACATCTCATTCCTCAAGCACTTCTTGTGAAAAGCAAGTTAAAATTGTACACAAGAAACTAACAATCCTGCTAGTAAACCCAATAGGTGAATAGTTTAACTAAGTACAGGAGCACACTGTTCAGATGAGTTCATTTAGCTCCATCTCCCAAGTACTGGAATTTTGGTTATGAACAGAAAACTCTGAAAATTGCATCTCGTTGCCCTATGAATCTGAATTTTCCAGATCAACTCATTTCCTCCCCATGCCTCTCAAGTTGCCAGCACAACCACCTCAACCTAATCAATGTAAAATGAAGTTGTGATCTCCCCATATCATGTAAAATTCACTGTTTTTAATGCACTTGGCAGAATGTACTATGGAGCTTCAGGTTTTTTTTTGGCAACTCTGCATTCATAAAGCTTTGACTTTTTTTACTGTTCACTAGACAGAGCTACACAATCCAAATGCAACCATTTAAATCACTTTCCTGAACGTAAGCACAACTTAAAAACAAGTTCTGCTACATTTCTTATTTCTGCCACCTCCCCGTAGTCAGTAAAATTGCAGCAATCGGTTTTCAGTTTTGGCTCTGGCCAAAAATGTTAAAGGGCCCTTTTCAAAAGCAACCAAGACCTGTTGAATTTCAAGGGCCTTAATCTCATAAGCTATGTGAGTGCTTTTGAAAATAGTGCTCCTTCCAGCCTTGCAGTTAGATGGATGCAGACCATGCCTGCCTGGGATCCCATCAAGGTCACCGGTTTAGAGGCTCACCTGCACAAAACAGGGTCTTGGTGAACATCCTGGTTGGCCTTAAGCAGCCAGCAGAGAGAGGAGATCTCTAAGCTCAGTGATTGTTCCTATTTGATGTTCTAGGAGGGAGGAGAAAACTCCTCCCTTCATAATAGTAGCAGCAGGATGAGGGGAGGCCATTTTTGGTCTGATTCTCCTTCCTCCCTCTCCCCTTGACATTAAACATACAAGTGTCATACCACAAATCGCATAAGGTTCCTCCTGGTTATCCCCCCTTTCCAAATGCACTCACAGTACAGGGAAGAACTCCAATCTCCTTTCCTGCTGCCGTGTAGAGAGTCCCAGTCCGTCCTGTGACAATCTTCTGCTTCTGTAATTCTCAACTGTGGACGGAGTGGCGTCATTTCCCAGCTCGCTGCCCATTTAAATTGGAGTATGGTTAAACACTTTCCTTTGGAAAGGATTAATCAGAGATGGTGCTGCACACACAAATTCAAACCAGGCAATCAGCTCAGCTCTGTGCGTCTCGCTCCCCACACATTGTTACAATGATCATAGCCATAAAGAGCTGCTTTTGTATTAGCCTTATCTTACTGCTCTGTTTCCAAGACTCGTAACTGCATCTGCTCTCCCTTCCAGCCAACTCAGAACTATAGCGTATGTGATAAGTGTTGAGTTTACAATTCTATTCTCTTGAAGCCAGTGTGCACTCAATCTGCAATCGACAGGATGCATGGAGCACAGAGAAGATCCTAAACTTGCAAGAAACCCATGTAATCAATCCCAAAACACTGTACTGGGGCATGTTTTCAGCTACATTTAATATAGCAAGTTTATACTGAGTGGGCTCTATATGACTGTGAGACTTTCAATCACTCCAAAGTGGGAATCGGTTACATTAACTCAGCTTCCACCAAAGATTGTCATGTTGGAGAGTTGATTATTGTTTGGGTTTTTATTTAAATCAAGGCCTCTTTGGGATACCCAAAGACTCCAAAGTATTTTTACTGTAGGTATTTTCACCGTGTAATCTTATTCTGCTTTTGAAACACATTCCTGAATTATGATCACTGCCTTTTTGTTTTTGTTGTGTACTGTAAATGCTCTACTTTTGCAATAAATCTAGACTTGCCACCTGTGAAATTAGAGGGGTAATCACGGATTACCTTCCCCTCTCCCTCAAGAAAGAAAATAGAAAAAGGGATTGATAATCTTATGCAGGTATAGGAAAGGTAGATGATCTGGATGAGGAAGCCTGATGAGGAAAAATATCCAGTGGATTTGAATGAAGCAGTTTCCACTAAGCCTTGCCTAAGATAGTGAAAGACGTTCTTAATGTCGCATTCAGAAAGACAGCGTAGTCTGTCTTATGGAACAGAAAGCCCAAGTTGGACATGTCAGATAACTGGGAATACAATCTGTGTGCAACTCTGCACTGCGTACTGTAAGACAAGAGCCTCATTCAAATCCCATTTTTTAGGGTGAAATCAGAATGGTGTTAGAAATACCTCGGACTTGCAGACGGTTGGAGTCCTGTTGCACTCCAGGTGTGATTCCGCTATGTTTCTGATAGGCTTGATGAAGAAATGTTAGAGCTGTAAACTTATGTACATTTTATTAAAAACCTTATCTGAATAAAGTGCACCTTTCCTGCTCTCTATGTTCATTCTTGTTAGCATGAAATCTTCACTGGGCTGTATACAAAACTTTGGTTTTACAGTCTCTTTTGTCATGCTGGTGTTAAAGGAAACCTGCTAGTTGAATTTCTGCATGCCCAGGTGTACCATGGTGCTCAACACCCAGGTCCCTCTGGAAACACCAAAGAGAGAGGTAGGATTCTAGGTTTTGGACGAGGAATGTCAAACTGGCATGGTTCCCTGGGCAGGGTCACTCAATGGATGCCTCGTTATTTTAAAGAGATGGTGATTTGCCTAACCTAGGGCTGCATAAATAATACACATGTGATGGTGTTCGGCTAATCTGCACTCGTGCAGTGTCAGCGATGGATCCCAGGACCTCTCTGCAAAAACAGAGGCAGTTACGACACAAAAACTCTTCTTTCCCTGGAAGAAGAGCTTTTTACTTCCTGTACAGTGCCAGTACCTGGCAGCTAACACCAGGTATACTCCAGGTACTGAGCCTATTGATCTGTGTAAATGTGCCTTAAAAAGAAAGATCAAAAAGTGGGGACAGGTACAAGAGCCTGGGCTGGTAAGAAGCCCCCAGCCTAGGAAAAATCTACAGTCACCCCTATGTCTCTTTCAGACCCTTTCCACAGGACAGAGTTGTTGAATTCAAACACAAACTAGGACCACACAAAAAGCTATTCCCCTGATAGACAGAGGGGCCCGGAGCACACGAGGGGAGTGGGTTTTGCAGCAGGTTCCTATTTCTCCAGTGCTAATACAAGAGGGAGGAGCCTGGGCTCATGAGCCTGGACCGGTGGCAGCATGGGGGGGAGCCCTGGAGGGATCTCCCGGGCCAGGTACCCCAGCAAGGGAACAACCTGGACAGGTGGGAGGAAGCCCAGGCTGAGGGGTGACCCCGCTGCCCCTCGACTCCCCCCATCCCGGCCCCTAGCACGCCTGGCTCCCAGTGGAACCCTCGCTGCAGTGCCCCGCTGCGGCCGGCAGAGGCCGCCCAAGCGCCTCCGACTCCTTCCTAAGCAGGCGGCTGGGCGGGGCAGCCCCGCGCCAGGGGTCCTGAGTCCGGCCGCGGGGGAGCCAAGATGGCGGCGGCGCGCGGGCTGCGGGTGGCGGCGGGGCTGGGCGGCCGGTAGGTGACCCCGGGCGCGTGCTCGGCTCGTCGCCACACCCCCCCGGGGGGGTCCCCGGAGGTGACTCCCCCTCCTCCTGCGGGTCACCCCCGCAACCCCCCCGCCCATTGTGACCCCCCTTCTCCTTCGAGTCACCCCCTCTTCCCTCCCCCCGCGGGTCACCCCCCTCCTGCGGGTCACCCCCACAACCCCCCCATTGTGACCCCCCTTCTCCTTCGAGTCACCCCCTCTTCCCTCCCCCCGCGGGTCACCCCCCTCCTGCGGGTCACCCCCACAACCCCCCCATTGTGACCCCCCTTCTCCTTCGAGTCACCCCCTCTTCCCTCCCCCCGCGGGTCACCCCCCTCCTGCGGGTCACCCCCACAACCCCCCCATTGTGACCCCCCTTCTCCTTCGAGTCACCCCCTCTTCCCTCCCCCCGCGGGTCACCCCCCTCCTGCGGGTCACCCCCACAACCCCCCCATTGTGACCCCCCTTCTCCTTCGAGTCACCCCCTCTTCCCTCCCCCCGCGGGTCACCCCCTTCCTGCGGGTCACCCCCACAACCCCCCCAGAGCGACCCCCCCTTCTCCCTCCCTCCTGCGGGTCACCCCCACAACCCCCCCCCCGGGTGACTCCCCCTCCTCCTGCGGGTCACCCCCACAACCCCCCCAGGGTGACCCCCCTTCTCCTTCGTGTCACCCCCACTTCCCTCCCCCCCAGAGCGACCCCCCTTCTCCCTCCCTCCTGCGAGTCACCCCCTGAGCGTGACCCCCCTTCTCTTTTGTCACCCCCCTTCCCTCCCCCCGCGGGTCACCCCCGCTACTCCCCCCCCCGTAACCCCTCCCATCTCCTTCCAGTCAGCCCCTCTTCCTCCCACGTGTCACCTTCTCAACTCCCCCCCCCCCCGAGCGACCCCCTCTTCTTCCCTCCTTTGGGTCACCCCCTCTTCCTCCCTCCCCCCGCAGGTCATCCCCTCAATTACCCCCCAAAGGTAACCCCCCCATCTACCTCCTCCCCCCCCCCCCCCGCGGGTCACCCCAGGCTTGGAGGGGGGATGACGGATTAATCCTCTTCCTCCCCACGCTGGGGTATTGGGGGTTAACCCTCCCCCCCCCCCCCAGGCAGTGGAGGGGTAGAGGAAGAACAGCTGATCACAGGGGTCTCCTCCGGGCCCTAAAGAAATAACCAATGAGGTGTTGAGCGGATCCGCTCTCCCCACCCAGCCCCTGACTGGGACGATGGTTCTAGTATTTGTGGGGGAGCCTTAGGCCTGGGTCAGGCCCCCGTTGTGCTTGGCAAGGCACAAATACAGCATCAGAAATGGCCCCTGTCTCAAAGAGCCTGCTGGGGCGCAGGGGGTGGGGATTGTTTCCCTCCAGCCCTCAGTGCAGGCTGTCAACTCCAGGTCGATCAGCACATGGGAGAGAGAAAGTAGCATCTACCCAGGTGCACACCCTGCATCAGAGAGGAGGGTGCTACCGGACCAGAATCAGCAGGATGCAATTGTCTACTCACCCCACTTTGTGCTTGTGAGACATCAGAGCATAGTGTTAAAATTAGATAAGGTTACCGCCCACCCTTAACATTAAGTCCTAAAATACCGTAAAGAAATCTGAGCTTCCCTCAGCATCCATGCCCTTCCCCACTGTACTGGGGAAGTTGGGGATGCGACAACAGGTCACCTTGTGCTCCCAACCCAGGTGTGCGTTGCTATGTTTGAGGGGGACACACAATGAGAATGAACTGCTACTGCTAATGGATAATACTAGGTTTTGTATGATGTAAGGATGTAAAATGTTAACCAGTTAAATGTCAAACATTAGTCTTAGCGGTTAACCCACCTTAACTGTTAAGTCCCAGGCCATTCAGAACAGCAGCCCCACGCTGGCTGGGAGCACTCCCCAGAGTGCTCCCAGCCACATCTGTGCCAGCCAGATTGTCCCTTTAATCGGTTAATTCGTTTAAATGGTTAACTTTTTTATTTATGTCCCTAGTATGTTCCCAGTGAACTATCACTGAAAGGCTGGGTAAGGAGCAACTTCTACATCTCTGCAATGACAGAGAGAGTTAAAAGGACCCTAGAAACTCAAAATTATCCCAATTGCTTAAATTTTGTAAACAAACTCATACAGAGGTTGTTTAAAAATACCAACAACCTCCTGCTGAAATCTGAAAATGAAACTGACTCTAAGGTTGAAACTGACTTCATTTATTTTCATTGTCCAGACCCAGGGAGAGGGAAGCAAAGAGTAAGCAACATAAAGAGAAGAAATCTATATTCGATCTTAAAATATTTTTGTGGTAATAATTCGAGGTGGTTATTAGTAACAGATAAAGCTATCTTTCACTATAGAGTTACAACATCATCGTCTGAAGATTCTTGGAAGTTAAAAGCCATAGCTCAGATTTTCAAATTGTGGATATTTTCATGCCAAGTTTGTGCATGTGATTATAGTGACTGCACAAAACACAAATTTGCATGTGAAAATGAACAGTTTTTTATATTCCTGTTTATTACCTATATAATCATGGTAATTATTGAGTACAAGTATGCACCTAAGCTTTTGAAAATCAGTTTAGTCCATCTTTTCACCTCTTCCGGAAAAGTGTATTCTTCACCATTTTGTCCACTCGAGGTTTGTCACTGTCAACAAGATGCGTGGTGCAGTTTACCTGACCAACATAGACAAGTATTTGGTCTCCTGCTGCTGGATACAAATAGCTCTGTTGATACACTGCTTCATGAATTATTCATGATTCCTGTGTGATGGTGACTTGCCACCTGGAAATTGAGGGAGAAGGGGTTGAAACCCCATTTTCCCTTCTCCCCCCAGCAACTATGTGGAAAGGAGGGGAAAATAAGCCAGTAGCTGATAGTTGGCCTACATTACCTGTTCTCCTTGAAGAGGGAGGAACCTGGTTAAGCAACTTGCTGAAATCCAGTGATATGAGGTGCATGCAAAATTCTCTTTCCTTGAGAGATGGGAAAAACTAAATTCTTAATTGTGATATTGTTGGTAAAATCTGTGTCTTTCTTTAGGTTCTGTCGCATGCCATTAAAAGACTTTAACTTAACAACTAAACAGCCTCTCTGCCAATTTGCACGAAGGAAACCATTTCTTCCATCTACCGTAGTACATAATAAAGGTAAAATTATTTTTTGTCATAAAGTGCTCATGAGATTTGTCTCAAGAAGATGGTGAAAGAATAAATTCTCCTTTTTACTGAGATCTCAAATGTATGCAATATTCTGGGTGATTTTTTGATAATGGAAAGATAGTTAAGTCATCATGCAGTCAGGGTTTAGAACCAGGACTCAGAGACTGTATTCCAGATTCTGGTCTTTGTATGACCTTGGGTAAGTCCATTACACTCTGTGCCTCAGTTTCTCCATCTGTTTAATAATGGAGCTATTTCATTGTTTGCTGAGGCTTGTAAAGAGCTTTGAAGATGAAAAGCACTATATTTGTGCTTATATATATGAGTTTAACTCTTTCTTAGTGTGCTATTCTGTGTCCTGTTCAAATCTGAAATCAGCAAGACTGGAACTGCTGACCATCCCAAGATATAATCTTGCAAGGGTGGAGGTGTAGTGCCTTTACTATCAGGAGCAGTCTGCTCCTGAATATATCCTTCTGTACATCTCTGGCCATCTTTGGGGCAGAAATTTAAAAGTTTTGTTTTAATTTTGAGTTGTCTGATTAATTGTAGGTGTTGGGGAGATTTGAGGCTTGAAGTGATTTTGCTCTTCCCATCTGTCAATTTGTTAGGCATATTGCCTAATTCTTCTTTAATTTGCCTAGCACTGTATTAAGGCACTGAGAAATTAAAATGGGCTGAAAATACTATTTTGCAGTTTTTAGTATTAACCAAGAAATTAACCTCTTACATTAGTTTGTCTGAAAAGTACTTCAGCTACTAAAACTTTCAGTTAGATAGCTCGTGGGATTGTAGTACCATATACAGATTTTCATCTTTGGATTTCTGGTTCAAAGCTGGTATTTGTTAGTGATCACATTTTTTTAGTTTCTTGTGTCTCTTCAGTGATGTGTATAAATGTAGTTTGGTCACAGAAAAGGGTTTGTAATACACATTCACCATAATTGGCACTAACCATTAAGCAGTTTCAGGAGAGAGGCTAAGGGTGATTAGGTCATGAAGCTGGACAAATTTGAGGGATATTGGAAGGGCAACCCAGAGAAGTTTGAACTGCCACTGCAAATATTGTATGTGTGTGTGTGGACAGATAACTTCAATAGCCAGGTCTGTCAATCCCTCACCTCTCACTAACACTAAAATTCCCATGCACCGGGCCAAATTAATGTTCTCTGCAAATGGAATCTGAAAAAGCGAAGTCTGGAACTCCAATTACTGTACCTGCTCCTACAATATTTTGTACGACTCTGTGCTCAGCAAAAAAAAAAAAAATGAATCAGTTGCCTTTTGTGCTGCTGAAATTGCAGATCAGCTTCTGCAGCTGCCTGGTGGATTCACCAATAACTCTGCCATGCTGTGGAGAAGGAGATGTGTATATATACATTTTTAATTATGCAGGTGCCTGCTCTATAGAACCAACTACAAATGGAAATATTATTTAAATTAGTGTCTCAGCCCACTGCAGCAAATGCTTTTTGATGCAGATTTCAGAGGGCCTCAGACCTAGCCAACTCAGAATTGAAATTTTTTGATATTCAGATTTAATCAAGAAGTTGACTCTGAGGGTTCTAGTCAGCTGCATACCGATCTACAAATGTCCTTTAAATTCTGTCTTTTTTCTGTCTTTATTTTTCACTGTCAGAAGTACATGGTATAGTGGTCAGATAATTGATCGAAGTGATGCGTTTATTCTTTGTGCATGATGCTATATACAAACTGTAGATGATGATAAACTTGGTTATTCACAGTGTATACAAAGCGTTCCAGTTTGACTAATGATAAAGAAACATTGGTTTTAGGAAAACAGATTATTTTCAAACTTCAGATGATCCTGGGTACAATAGCTACCCTCATCAATACTTTTGTGAGGGGATGATATATCCTGTGGTATTCTAGGCTTTTGGGGATGCTAGCCATTTAACTGTAGAGTTGCTGTCGGTTACCCTTTGCAGTAGAGAAGTCAGTAAAATTGTAGGTCATATTCAGTTGACAATATCCAGTTCCAGCACTATAGGCTATTTGTTATACTGTCACATCGGAGGTGGTTTCCTTTGCCACTCAAATCAGGGAGATGTTTCTAGCCCTTGTGGATGAAGTTGTTTGACAAAATAGAGAATGGCTTTTAGTTGTTAAGTCCGGACTATTTTTAGCATGTTAACACTGAGCGTCTCCATGCTAATTCTTTTATTCTCTCAAAACTTAAGAGCTTACGTGTACGCTGATAGTGTGGGTTAAAGTCAAATGTGGTGTTGTCATGAGAGACACCTGCAGAGGAAATTTGGTGATGTATAAATAGCCCGATTTGTCATCTAATACTAGGAGTCGTGATCAAAATTGCTGTTTAGGAAGTGTAAGCTTCAGCTATTTTTTTTTGTTGCTTTAAAAATAACAAAAAGTATCTCTAAGCCATATATGTTTGCGAAGTTAAGTAAGCTTACTTCTCATGTACTCGGAATGAATACATATTTCTAGGGTTTTCTAATAAAAAAAAAGTTTCCCTTTGCTGAAGGTGATGTGCTGGTTTGAGAATCCTAATCATGCAATGAACTATGGCAGTTAAGGGACAGGAAAGTGATCTAGTAGTTAATGTAGTGAATAAGGATTCTGTATCCAACTCTGACATTTACTTTCTGTGTGTCATCATAGAATATCAGGGTTGGAAGAGACCTCAGGAGGTATCTAGTCCAATCCCCTGCTCAAAACAGGACCAACACCAACTAAATCCTCCCAGCCAAGGCTATGTCATGCCGGGCCTTAAAAACCTCTAAGGATGGAGATTCTACCACCTACCTCCCTAGGTGACCCATTCCAGTGCTTCACCAACCTCCTAGTGAAATAGTGTTTCCTAATATCCAACCTAGACCTTTCCCACAGCAATTTGAGACCGTTGCTCCTTTTTCTGTCATCTTCTACTTAGAACAGCTGAGTTCCATCCTTTTTGGAACCCCCTTCAGGTACTCAAAGGCTGCTATCAAATCCCCCCTCACTCTTCTCTTCTAACACCAGTTCCCTCATCCTCTCCTCATAAGTCATGTGCCCCATCCCCTAATCATTTTTGTTTCCCTCCGCTTGACTCTCCCCAATTTGTCCACAGCATTTCTGTAGTTGTGTGTGTGTGTGTGTGGGGGGGGGAAACCAAAGGATATCAATTTCTTTTTATTAAGGTTTGGCCAGTCCAGCAAAATCCCATTAAAATAATATCTGAGTAAACAACTAAATACTTATTTCATAAATTATGGGTATATTTTTACTAGCTTTTATAAATGATTTTAATATCAACTGTAAATACAAAATGTTTGCTGAATGTCAATAAGCATGATATCAGAGCCAGCTTAATTAAACTGGTTGTGCTGTCCATTCAGATAAGATAGTTTGGGTGATTAAAAAGAATTCTGTGCTTGCTCTCAAAGGCTATGAAGGTTTTCAGATTACTGCAATTTTTTGTCCAAACTGGCACAAACTCTCCTTATCAGGCAGTGTGTTCATATTTTACAGTTATTTTCTGTGATACTTTTCCCCTTTTGATAATGCTGGAAAAGGACCAAAAAGATCTCAACATTAGAACAGCGGTGTCCAATAGAAATTCAATGCTAGCCACACTTGTGGTTTTGAATTTTTCTTATTAGCCACGTTATAAAAAAGGCACATGCATTAGCCACAATTCAATAGCCTATTAGCCACATGTGGCTAATGGCGAACATATTGGACACCGTTGCATTAGTATCTACAGCAGAGGATTAGTATATCTGCCCAAGTCCTGCCTCTGGAATGTTCTTAATGCTGGAGTGGAGACCCCGCACAATGTTCAGGTACCAAAGTGGTGAGCATGGAACTATAACCCAAATTGACTAGAGAAGGGGCACAAATCTTATCTTAGTGTGGATGTTTAAAAGAGCCAGTGAAAAAGGATAGGGAGAGCATTAGCTCTGTTCCGATTAACACAGTGAATGTGAACAGCAAGTTGCTCAGGGAATAAAAATTAGTTTGAGATTAAAACTAGCTGGGACAGGATTTCATTAAGCTTTTCATCTGTGTTTTAAATGTAGTGAGTGATTTGGTTGATCTTTGTGTCAATATGGGTACTTTGGAGTTCATTGGGCCATGCTTGATGAATTTCAGTGTTCCAGGGTCCTCTGTTTTGAATAAATCTGTGTTATGCAAACAAAGCCTTGCTTAGCTAAATAAAAAAGGATCTTTGTTATTCTTTATATGAGCCACTTCTCTCTTGAACTTTTATTTCCTTCTTTCTCTTTTCAGTAAGATGTATGTTTATTCAGACTCAGGACACTCCAAATCCAAATAGTTTGAAGTTTATCCCAGGAAGACAAGTACTGGAGTCAAGGACCATGGATTTCTCCACACCAGCTTCAGCATTTTGCTCACCTTTAGCAAGGTATGTTAAAGCATTATATACTTTGTTCAAAGGACTATCTGCCTTAGTTACTGAAACATGTATATACAAGTTTCATCATAAATGCAGCTGAATGTTAGAGGGGATTTCCACTGCGGATGCTGCGTTTTTCTATAAAGTAGATAGCCAAAGTAATCTATCGAGATTTTTATACTGTGCTTGTCAATGTAATAACTAAGTTCCTGGTAACCTGTTTCATTGTTCTGAATGAAATCATGATAGACTTCATTATTCCTGAAAAGGAAATACACTGTTGTTCATACCTGTGTGCCTGATCCTGCAAAACTTTACTCAGGTGAATAGTCCTTAGGCTAGTAATCACATTAAAGTGGTGCCATTTTACAGTGTAACGAGGCAGGCAACATAAGGAAATGTCCATAAATGTTGTATGTGAAACTGAAACAGTTTACTGATTTTGGCACAGTACGGCTCTGACACTGTTAACCTTAGTTTCGAAGCCATTGGGTTTTTTCTTCCTTTGAAATATGGGTTTGTTACAAACAGTACAGTGGAAAAATTAAAATTACTCCAGTTTGTAATGAACCCCTTTTTTTAGTCTTATTAGTGTATAATCTTTTGCAAAGACCCTCAGTGCCATAGATCTGGGGTATCCATAGTGAAATTTACTTGCACTAGTAAATTTCAATCCACTTGGACTGTGGATCATTACTAAAGTTTATTTTCCATCTAATACTTTGCTACCATTTTCATTGGGTAAAAGAGAGCTGGGACACCATTAAAGGCCTGTCTGAAAGTGGAGGATGGGATAGGAAAGAGTCTTAGGAGTGTTTCGCCTGCTGATGGTGATGAGATGCATTGGAGAACTGTTGCAAACTTGCTTTCTGGGGAAAGCCGCTGTGAGCCCTGCTTCTGGTATCTGCCATTGCATCAGTAGCAACCTCTGGAAATAATGCTCCTTATGTCTGCTATGTATATGGGTGGAGAGGCTGCAGTGGGAGGGTGAAATATGGAAATGCCACAGTGTTACCTTCCCAAGATCATAGTTTAATTTGCTCATTTAAGCGATGGAAATACTGCACACAAGAGAGAGCAGCCTTAATGCAGTCCTCTCACCAGGAAATATAGCATTATCCAATGTAGTGCTGTAATATTTCCAAAATGCTATAGTTGATTTGTAACCAAACAGGAACTTTTCAAATAAAGTTCTTTAGCTCAAAGGTAGTATACATGCCCATATGTATAGAACAGCAGATGCGGTGTGAAAGGTATTTCAGTGTATCCAGTAGAGATTGTTTACAATCCAAGATCCCATTAGCAGAGTGCTGAAATACCAGGATGTGTATAAACCAACTTATATTAGATTGCAGAATACAAATAACTGAAGGAAAATGATTTTGTTGCAAAATGTCTGAAGATGAACTTCTGTATAGGAAACCAAGAACGGTACATGTTTTAGTAGTACATGGAATACTCACCTCTTGTGATTCTGTGTTTAATGCTCCCCTGCCTACTGGCATAGCTAGAGTAAATTGCTTATTGCACTACCATTAAAATCTCAGTTTTCAGGCTTTATAATTGGATGCCCCTTTGCTTTGGCGTGAGAATACAAATCTTCCAAAGAAATAATATCAGCTATGCAAGTGTTAGATGATTTGGAGTGCACGTGTAACTCCAAAATATTTTTAAAGTAAAATTTGGGGACTGTTCGTCCATCAAGCAAGTTAGGGCGTGGTGATATTTTTAAAAAACACACAACATGCACAACTACATTTGTAACATTTAAAAATTGTTTGTTACATGTGTAGGAAAGTTCCTCTCCTGAATAGCCTTTGCCATACATAACCTGTGGTAAAGTATCTGATTTGTGCCTCTTGAGTTGTATAGATTTCCCCTTCAAGAAAGTCTGTTTTTCAGCTATTTAGATTACTGAAAATGTATTCTGTCTCTGTTTTCGAGATTAGGTGTTTTGTATGAAAATGCCAAATTTAACTTCTGGTTGTTCTATCTGTTTTTTTATCATATCCCTGTGTGTGACAACAATCAGTCATTTAATCTGTGGTCTAGGTATTAAGGTTGTATAGATTTGAAGTCACTGACTCTTGTGGCCACAAACAAAACTGAGCATTTGTTGAGATTGCCTTTAAAACTCTCATTCTATTATTTTACAATTAAAATAGTTTCTAATCAAAGTGTGTTCTTATTTCCTGTCTGGTTCTAAAGTTTTAGAGTGTTGGTCTAAATTTGTGTGATGATAAAATTCAGAACAGCTTTTAGTAAGATTGATTAGATTGCTGAAAACTTTTAACTATAATCTATTCTAAAGAAGAGTCCCTGTCTTTCCACAGTTGCCTGCCAAGAATGTTGGTATGTCAGTGTTGGTCATCCTTGATGCTGATCCAGTAGTTTTATGGATAAAGAATACCCTCTTGGCTTCAAACAGGAGCTAGAGACATGAGCACTAACTCTTTCATACTTATATAGCATGTTACTTTTTCCTGTTGTTCAGTATCACACTCCATGGTATGATGTTTGCTGCTTATGCCAAGCTGCAGAATCCCATGGCCATGACAAAGAATAGAAGCACTTAAACTGTAGAGGAACCCTTTGCCAATCTCATGTAATGGTTTTAATTTCTTAAGTGATTATTGCCCTCTAGAAATGTATTCTAGTAGGAAAGCAAGAAACACAGTGGAAGATGATTGATAGAAACTTTTAGTTGTGTTTTGTGTGACTGCAGACTTGTGGTTAACTTTCTTTTGCAGACAGTTGTTCAGGATTGAAGGAGTTAAAAGTGTCTTCTTTGGGCCCGACTTCATCACAGTCACAAAGGTAACTGGAAAAGAGGTTCTAATGGTCTAAATGTGAGCTGATGCATGTCCAATCTGCAGGGAGAGGTGGAAGGAACAGTCCCCTGGCAGCTCCTTCCCTGGCTTTCATAACATACACTCAAAATCTTACTTTGAATGTCCTCAAAATATTCACTACAGGGATTTAATTTAGTTCTTCAAGATAATCTCTGTTCAGAGTGAAAGACAATTACCATAAGCTGTGAAGGCGCACTGTGTTCTAGTTACGGCTTCAGAGAATATTCTTTCTTGAATCTGACTTTCAGAGCCGCCGAATGTCACAGTTTCCCTTGACATTAATTGTTCTTGGTGCTCAGCACTTTTTCAGTTCTAATCAAAATGCTAGAAGTCAGCTGAGTCCATTTTACGTATAACATTTTGCCCTTCTGTGGTCCCTTTACTCTCAATTTGAATAAAAAGAAGCTTCACATTTTACAGATGTGCATATTTACTATCACATACTTAGGTTAAGTACGTTGTAGCTATATATAATGAGCTAATGGCTGAGCCAGGAATAGATTTGGGAATCCAAATGGATGATCATAAAGGCATCACTGTGGCTTTGTGAAGAGAGTTTGGAACCATCTGCTCCAGAAATAGTCCTTTACTACTTGAACAAAAAGAGAAGTTCCATTAAATATTAAGTACTGTACTGTTAAAGTTCATATCCTTTTAGGCAAGATAATAGTAGGCAACAAAATTACAAGCTCATGAAGGTGAAAGTCTGTCCAACAATGAACAGTGATACGCATAAATGCAAGCAAGTGCATTACATATTGCCTCAAAATCCCTCTTTTGCCTCCCAGTGGCAAAGCTTATTCATTTGGGACTCAAGAGTTCACCGAACCCAGGAAGTACTGTGTAATAAATCCATAGCTGCATATATACTGTCATCGCCATGCCTTTTAATGGACAACACATGAGCAATCAGTACTAGAACACCTACCCAAAACATAAACAGGCTTTAAAAACAGTTTGTTGGTATAAATAAATCTTAGCAGAACATCTGTGATTTTAGTTTTTCATCTTACGTTGTTTGTTTTTGTACACTAATATACAGCAGTTGGCTTGCAAACATTGCAGGCAAATGCTTAAATCCAAACAAAACCTTTTTACTGAATATCTTAATATAATTTTATGAAATATTTTCTAGTTCATGTTGAATTTGGGAAAACTTGTTTCAGAACATTTAAATTTCAGGCCTAAATGGCCAGCAAGGTGTCTTTAAGCTGGACGAAGGGCCATGTATAAGATTAATCTTTGGAATGAGGCAGAAACAATATGTTTGGTTTTCTTAATTTTTTTTACAGGCGAGTGAAGATTTGGATTGGAATTTACTGAAACCAGATATTTATGCAACCATCATGGATTTCTTTGCCTCTGGTTTACCTGTAATTACTGAAGAGGCACCTCGTACAGATACAGGTAAATGGAACTTGTCATGACTGGCTGATGCCTGTATACTGTCTTAGTCCTCTCTTAAGTTGATGTGTTTGATATATCATGTTCAGAGGAAATGAACTTGCCCCATAGAAAACATGTTTGTTATTCTCTTCTCACAGTATAAAGTTTCAGGGTCAGTGTAAGGTGCAATGAAACTAATAATACACATGGTTTAAAGCAGTTGTCTGACCATGAATATGGGGTCAGATTCTCAGTGAGAGCAATGCTGAGACCAAGTTTTATAGACTCATCATTCCAAGGCTAGATGGAACCACTGTGAACATCTAGTCTGATCTGTATAACAGGCCATAGAACTTCTCCCAAATAGTTCTGCGTGAGATCTTTTAGAACAGTGGTTTTCAATCTGTGGTCTGCTGACCTTTGGGAGTCCACAGACTACATCTGAGATTTCTGAAGGGGTCTGCACCTTCATTTGACGCGTTTTAGGGGTCTGCAAATGAAAAAAAGGTTGAAAACCATTGTTTTAGAAAAACATCCAACCTTCAATGGCATCAAAGGATTTGGCCCAGCAAAAGATTTGGCCCAGGCTGTTCTAACCTTTTTGGGTTTGAAACATTTTTTAAAAGGCTTGGGTTCCATGTGTACAGAAATATTGGAGGTTACCCCAGAGTCTGCTTTCTACAAACTTGCTATAAAGATCACTGGTCTCCTTTGTAAAGTGTTGAAATGCCCTATGTTCGTGGATTTGTTGTAACATTGCAGTACCGTTACAACAAGAATGCAGAGAAGAGTTGCTAACCTGAGCTGTGAGGGAAACTGTGCCTGGGTTGAAGTGCCCTGGTAGCCCATCTGTTGCCTTCAACTGTTCTTTCAGTATGTTTTCCAGAGAACTGCCTGGGGTGTCATTTTGAAAGTAATAACTTCTGTTAAGTAATTTAAGAGTTTTGAGATTTATGGGTTTCAATTCCACTGAAAAGATGCTTCAAAAGGAAAAACAACCATCTTTATAACTACTTTTCAGCCCTATAGCTGGAAACAGTTGCCATTTGTCTTTCAAATAAAATTAAAAATGTTTTAATGAAGTTTACTAAGACAATTGGGCAGTCAAGCAATTAATGTAAGTCTTGATACAGTACCCTAATAAACTTCACAGTTGTTACATAAATTGTCTCCAAATTCCTATCTGTAATAAACCCTAGACAGAAGGAGAATTGTGTACCAACTCCCTAAGAATCCTCCATTCCCTCCCCCATCCTTCCCGCGATCTGATTAATGGCTGATCTTATAGAAAGAGCGGTGAAGTGTAGCTATTGCGAAATCTGTGTTGGTGTAACTCACATGCTGAGGAGCCAGAGGGAGGAGTAGGTTGAAATATAGGGCTGCCTGTGTTAGCCCACATATCTGTATCCCATTCTGTTAGTTGCTTTTTTTGCTACTCTTCTCTGCATGTGAAATAACACCAGCTTGATCTGTCAGAGGGCTTCTCTGTGCTTTGAGAAGAACCATGGTTATGTGTAAGAGAGAATATTGAGGAAAATTGTGCTGTAAATTACACCAGTTTAGACTTAGCTGTGAGTTTAGCTCTCAGAATCGTCCTTCGGTGATGTATTGTTGGTACTACTTAATCATGGAAAAAGAATATTATTTTACAAGTATTTTACCATTAATTTAGCATTAATAATAATAAGGCTCTGCCAACATTTTTATTTGCATCTGTTTTTCCCCTAAAGCTGCATCAGAAGATGACGATGAAGTTGTATTAATGATTAAGGAACTTCTGGATACTAGAATAAGGTAACTTTAAACTTTGCTAGTTTAAAGCATTGTCACACAATAGGTTTGTTTTGGATTTTTTTCAGAGTGATGCAATTCTAAATATTTTTAGGATTACACAAATTAAATGGGTAACGTCGCATATATTATCTTGGTACACAGACAGGTCAGATTTGTTCATGTTGTCTCTAATTGAAAATTGCACCTTGAGGTTCCCTGTGAAAACTAGCTTTGTGCTAAACAGTGTCCAGTTCAGTGAAGGACCTGACTGAATCAAACTGACCCCTTCAATTCAAACTTCACAGATGATTTTAGCAGACAGTAGGATCCTGCAGCCCACAGTAGAGTGTGTTTTTTAAAATGAGTTCATTCGGACCAACTTGGTTATAGCTTTAGGTGCTACAGCAGTCTAAATCTCTAATAATAATAATAATAAAAATAACATGAAAGATCTTTGATTTTGTGGTCAGCACTCTTTTTTCCCCCTTCTTGTATTCATCTCCCTTGTTTTTCACATCTTGCTTCTCTCAGATGAGTTTCAAATCATTTAACATTCCATGTTGAGTAAAGTAGGATAAACTCTATCATCTCAAATTTATATCTCAGAAATTCACTCACAGAAATCATCTGAGCTTTAATCAACTTTTATCCCTATTTTTTTTTTTTTGCAGCAGTTATATTTGGGTTTTGACACAGCTTGAAATTAGAATCTGGTAGTCAGTAATGTAGTGTTTAGAACAGGTAAGAGATGTTTTTCGGTTCTCGTCATAAGACAGCCCCACCTGGAGCATCCTTCTGCTGCAAGCTCTGCTATGACAAGCACACCTGCCTCAGATTCCTTCCTTCAGACTCCCCCGAAGTCCAAAGAGTATTGGAGTGTAAACAGCCCTTGTGGGTTGAATTGATTACAAAAGAAAGTCCCATGCCTAGAAGTCCCAACACCATAATCCAGGCAACGCATCGAATACAGCCCCAGCATGCCCTTGCTCTCTAGCATAACCCTCTCTGGCTCCAACTCTCTGACTCCAAGAGCCAGCTGGCATCTCCCTCTGCTGCTCTCAGCCTTCTCTGACCTTGGTGCTCTTTGGCTAAGGAAGGACAGTTTTGGCTAGCTCTCCACTGGCTCCCTAGTTTCAGCCCCCCAGCACTGACTTTGACACTTCAAAATAGCCGTGCCATTGGCTCTTAGCTCTCAGCCTTTTTCAGCCTCCCAGCCCTGGCTCTTCAGCCCCACAAAGTCAGCCAGCCAGCCCCTCCACAGGCTCTGTGATAATGTGTCCCTCTTTCCAGGGAGGGCCTGCAGTGACCTTTCTGTTCCCTGCAGCTTTTCCCAGAGACCTCTAGTGTCCTGAGTATTCCTGACTGGTCTGTCTCTCCCTCTCTCCCTAATCTTGTATAGCCCTTAGGTGCTGCTCCACCCTCTTAAATGATAATTGGGACTACCTGTTCAAGCAGGGGGATTTCATTTGCAGAGGTCAGCCCCCGTGAGAGTTCTTTAACTATCTCCAAAAGTGAACAGAAACAAATAAGAAATATAGACATGTGGGAATGTAGGGAAATGTCTAATGTATTTCAGAAGTACTCTTGTTCCCGACGATGGCTTCTTCCTCAAATCACACATTCCAGGAGCAAACACTCTTGCATATGGTGTAAGTGATTCAAATTAATGTGCACTTCTCAAGAAACTGCACCAACTTGGGCCTTTTTTAATTTATAATTTCTATAAAATGTTGCATTCTGAAAGCTCTCTCTAAAAATAAATTGTAAAACATATCTGTCAGGGTTCCCTCCCCGCTCTGAACTCTAGGGTACAGATGTGGGGACCCGCATGAAAGACCCACCCGCCCCTCGGGCTTATTTTACCAGCTTAGGTTAAAAGTTCCTCAAGGCACAAGCTTCTTTTGTACCTGGGTGATAGGCTGCCACCACCAAGTGTAAAACAAAGAATCAGGGAAGAACCACTTGGAGTTTTTAATTCCCCAAAATATTCCCCCAAGCCTACACCCCCATCCTGGGAAAGGCTTGAGATAAACCCCTCACCAATCTTGCAGATAATCCCGATCCAAAAAACCTTGGATATAAAACAATGAAAAAAATCAGTTTCTTAAAAGGAGAATTTTAATTAAAGAAAAAAAAAGTTTACCTCTATAAAATCAGGATGGAAGTACTTGTACAGAGTCACAAAAGATTCAGAAACAACACAGAGGAATTCTCTCTAGAATAGGTTCAAAGTTACAAAGAAAACACAGGGATATCTCCCTCTAGCAAGAGAAATTCACAAATGAGAAATAAATATAAGCTAACACGCCTTTCCTGACTATTACTTACTATTTTTGTGATATTTAGAGACTGATGTAGAATTTGGTGGAGGGAAGAAATGGTTGGCTGATTGCTCTGAAATCCCCAGAGCGAACAACTCACAAACAAAGGCACAGAGAACAAAACCTTCCCTTCCCTAGATTTGAAAGTATCTTCTGTCCCATTGGTCCTTTTGGTCAGGTGCCAATCAGGTTCTCTTAGCTTCTTAACCCCTTACAGGTAAAGAGGAATTCTAGGCTACTTTTATGGTTATGACAATATCTTTCAGCTGACGTGTGTGTGTGTGTATACACGCGCGCACGCACACACACACACAAAGCAGGCAAGCCAGAAAAAGCCTCCTCCTTACCCCAGCTTTGTACACACATACACACAAATTTGTGTGGTGACGTCTAATTGTGGGCAATACTCTAGTCAGAATCTCTGGCGAGAAAGCCAAGTGCAGTTGCTGGCCTTTTAGGCAGCTGGAGATACCACATTGTAGGCAGGGAACTATGCAGCCTTAGCAATCCCCTGGGCAGGAGACAGTGAAATGTAGGTCCCTGCCCAAGAGAGGTGATGGCTGAAGAACTTGGAGCCTAGAGTGGGTGCCCTTGGGGGACCATGAGTGGGGAACACAGGTGCAGTTGCCCTGAAACTGTGACACCAGGCACTCCTCCCCTCATTGCTTAGAAACAGAGAGGTGTGCGTGGGGGTGGCTCAGCAAAAAAAAGTTTGGGTGCCTCTGGTATGTAGCAATGATTTGAAAGACAGCATTCAGTAAGCTTTGCTGTCGTGGGTTATGTGGTTGCATAAAACCCCCATGGCACATTAGCCTTAAAATTCACAGTTGCCTCTTGTATATTCCACAGGAAGTCCTGTTAAAATGTTGTCCTTTTTCTCAGTTGGCCGGGAGGTTGTTGAACAAACCTTTTGCAGTAGTCTGTGTTGTTGAGTCAATATCATTACTGAATAGCTTCCAGGAGCTCTGTATAAGCCCAGTGATACATACAGAGCATTCATTTTTTATGCTGAAGAACATCAAAAATAGAAGCAAAGAAATTAGAAGCCTTATGAGGGTGTCTACAGTGCAATTAAACACCCATGGCTGGCCCATGTCAGCTAACCCATAGCTGACGGGCTACGGGGCTGTAAAATTCTGGTGTAGCTGTTTGGGCTCAGGCTGGAGCCCAAGTTTTGTGATCGGGAGAGCTCAGGCAGCCTGAGCCGGAACATCTACACCACAATTTTACAGCCCCTAGTTCTGAGCCCCGCAAGCCTGAGTCAGCTGACACGTGCCAGCTGCGCTCTGGGAGGGAGAAAGGGAAGACTGGAATTGTGCTGTAACATTAAAATCTTGTTTTCAAATAAAGGAGGACTGAATTCTCAATCAGTTGGTTTTTGTTCGTTGGCTTCCAGGAGTTGAGGTGATTTGTTTAGAGTAAGTTGTGGATGCTGATGTTAATAAATGTGACCAAATCGTAAATTATTCCAGCAGGGGTGAAGTTCTCAAGTGTTGTTCTGGGAATTGATATAAAGAGCTTCTGTTCAAGTAACATGACGCTTTTTAGCTTGGCATCTGGAAAAATGTTGCTATGGGGATCCATTTGTAAAGTTGGTCGTTTGTTAGTTGTGACAGGAGACTAGATTGGGGAAATGTCAATAGCTCTGGGGTCCAATCCTGTGAGATGCAGTGGGCCTCATCAACTAACCAGATCAGGCCCCCACATTCTATATATAAAGCACAACAAACATTCAGAACCCTCTGAATATAACATAATTATTCCTCATACTACTACATTAAGTTTACAACAAGCTCTAATACACAAGCCAATTTTAGGAAGGTAAATCCTCCAGTTCTATAGCTTACTGAGGATTCTGCCTTAATACAATACAGAGGAGAGTGAATTGGTGACAATTAAATTTGATGCCTGTTGGAAAGTGTCAGGATGTTGCTGTGGGGGTGGGAAGTGAACGCCGTTTGTCATGGGAGTTAATTGTAACTTAGTTGTCTTGGTACCTTGTATAATATAAAGAAATGTTTACTCTGATTGTAAAAATCCAGACAAATGTTTTGCAAGCGTATAGCTCTCTCTCTCTCTTTCCATATTAACTAGTCAATTGCAAAAAATACCAATTGAGAACTTAAAACTACCTGTTACTCTCTTCCTTCATTGAGTATTTGCTACTAATTTTTTTTTACTCGTAGAACACATGATGGAATTCTCAAACTTGGTATAAGAATAGATGGGTAGGGAGTTGTCGAGTCTTTGTCTCTGTCACTAGCCCAGGTCAAGAGTTATTGACAGTTGATGGAATCTGATGGCTAACTCTTCGTTCTGTGGAAGATGGGTTGGGAGGGATTGCAGGCCAGCTTCCCATCACAAAACTCATCAAAGTTGGCCCATTTCCTCATTGGCCTTGGGAATCAATAGGCCTTGGGCTATGTGTACACTATAGAGCTGACAGTAGCACAGCTGTACCAACGTCGTAGCTGCGCTGCTGTAAGATCTCTTTTGTAGCTGCTTTATGCTGATAGGAGAGAGCTCTCCTGTCAACGTGATTAAACCATGCCCAATGAGTGGCAGTAGCTATTTTGGCAGGAGAAATTCTCCTGCCAGCATAGTGCTGTACACACTACCACTTATGCCCCTGAAACTTGTATTACTCAGGAGGGTATGTTTTTTTCACCTCCCCACACAACATAAGTGGTAGTGTAAATATGGACCCAGAATAAAAACTTTTGTCCCTTCAGGTCGAAGTTGGAGCATGTTGACCTGGGGCGCTCTAAGAAGACATTTGCCCTGTCGTTGCCCATGTTGGACCAGTTTGTGTAAAAAGAAAGGGCTTTAGTTCCTAGAACTTACTCTTACAGGAGCATTAAATGAACTCTTAAAAAAATTTAGAACAAAAATTACCTGCAATAATATTTTCTATTTTATAATAAATATTCTGTTTCCTCAGGCCAACAGTTCAGGAGGATGGGGGTGATGTCATATATAAAGGCTTTGAAGATGGGATTGTACAGTTAAAGTTGCAGGGTTCATGCACTAGCTGTCCAAGTTCGATCATCACGCTGAAGAATGGGATACAGAACATGCTACAGTTCTATATTCCAGAAGTAGAAGGTGTGGAACAGGTATGTGAATATCAAGGTGTTTTTTGATTTATAAACAGGACAACAGAGGCCTGTAGAGGTCTGCTCAAGTCATTTAAAATACAGTTTTTTAAAAGTACATAATTTTGCGAATCCGATGATATGGCATTTTAAGCAAATGGCTCCTGAGGCACTGTAAAAGGAATAACAGTATTTAACCCAGAAACATATATGGCACTGGGAGTTACTGATACTTATAACAGGTTATTTCTTGGTTTTTTTTTTAATTTACTGAAAGAAAACTTCATTTCCATAGGGACTGGATGCTTTCAAATGCCTCTGCTTCCTGCAAATCTTCCAGTTTTAGAAGCTGCAACCCGCATGGGTCTTGACCACAAATCAGCCTTGAATGGGAAAACTTCATTAGTAAATCAGTGAATTAGAGGGACAGTAATCTGATTAAATCCCTAGAATCCACCTTCTTCTAGCATGGTTTGGCAGAATCGAGTCTTTGTTCAAATAAGGTGGGGAAAAAGCCCAACACATTTTTTTCCTTGCATAGTTACAGCTGTTTTTATTTTTCCTCGTCCATGCATTTGTACTATGAAGTCTAAAATTTGTAGTGTTATTTTGTTCCAATAACACAGCACATGGAGGTTATTAGTTTTCCTTTTTTAATTGACTCAGTTTCAAATGTATTGCTTAGCTCTAGTCTCGGGAACATGCGATGGATTTTTCAACTGGAATTTTTTTATTTTTTTTTTGTCAGTGAACAATATTTTGGTGTTTTGGGGGATTTCTTCGGATATGTACAATAAAGTAGGAATACATTTTTGCTCTATATAGTCTAAGATAAGTCTGTCTGCAAAAATACAAATTCAGATACATTCTTTAATTAAACATCTGGTATGTGTTAGTGAATGTTCTCAATGCTTTTGTAATCACTTGGTCTGCCCCTTAGAATTATGCAACCTTCTTATTTCAGTCAAATCTCCTCATGTCATTTTGTTGAAAATGTGTGGCTTACCTCTTTCATGTGATCATCATCATACAATGGCACTTAAACGATTGCTACTCCCATTGCTTTCTCTGGAAATTAAGTCGCTCTTAAGATCAGGTTCAATGTAATTTACTGTGTTCGAATAACAAATGTTGTCATTTCTTGACCTGTTGTGTTGTCCTAGAGATGCAAAATTGAAAATGATTACTTAAACAACTTTTGGGTTTTGGTTTTAGGTTGTTGATGAAGATGGAGTGGAGAAAGAAGCAAACTCTACCTGAGCCAACAGCATGTGTGAGACTCTAAATAGCAAAGTGTTCTTGAGGGTGTGTATAACTTAACCATGTCCCAAGGAACAACAAAAATTGCCATTCTCTACTTTACTTTAGGAAAATAGTTAAATTTTCATCTTTAAAATGTGGTTTCCTCCCCCCTCCCACCCCCCCCATTTAAAGATAAATACACTGTCTTTTCCAGTGACTTAACTATATGGTCTGCTTTCAAAAGATAACTTGTACCTTCTCCTGAAGACTTCATAACTGTTACACATGGTTAAGAAACAAATGAAAAAAGCATTTTTAAACAGTGATTTGTCCATCTATTACTATTTCAAACACAAAGGCTTGAGAATAAAAGTGGGAAATGAAAAAATTAAGTGAAATTGTTTAGAATAAATTCTAAAGAAAAATTGTGCATTTTATATCTCCCCGTTCTGCCTTATGGACTTTTGGAATGACTTGCAATCTTATTCTGAAGCTCTGAGATGTAGAGTATTTTTATGAAGTAAATTATTTATTTGGTCTTGATTACTGTGTGAGTTTTGACTAAAAGTTAACCTGGTCAATTCAGATGTTTATTGTTGATTATACCCAGTTGTTAAATATAATAATATTGACTAGTTTTGTGATTATTCCCTTCCTTCCAGCCATTGAATAGACAATGGCAACAAAATCAAACATAATTAGTTACAGATCCCATCCCATGCACCATGGAACCAGAGCAGGTCTGTTGCAAGCAGAGCCTTTCATATTAATAGGTAGGGTTTGGGGCAACACAATGGACATCACTGAATAAGAGAAGCAGCCTTGGAAATCCACGGTCAGAGTAGTCTTGAGTGATCGTTTTTGAGGAGCTGGGATTCCTTTAGAAAATTCAAGATCTGGTTTACTCCTCCAGATTTTTCAGTAATTATAAGCACACTCCTACTTACAGCCTAATCACAACTGAGTATCAAGTAGGGCAGTGTAAGTACAGAACGTGAGGTATTTAGGACAATGTTCTCGTTGGTTTAACTCCACCAATTTCCTGGATCTCATGAATTAAACCAGCAGAGAATTTGGCCGATAAGGCACAAAGCAAGCCGGTGTTAACAATGGATTTTATGCTCGTGCCATTTAAGGACATATTTATTTTAACAACAGCTATTGGAATGCTGATTTGGAGTCATAATGCAGTGTCTTAGAAATAATAGCCAGGATTTGGAGTTAGCAACTGCCCTGTGTTTTTGTCCCTCTCCCTCTTACAAGTAAACAATGTCTAATCTTGCTAATGTATTTACAACAAAAGCATCCTTGAGGCAGATGTGTGCTCTTCAAAGGACCAGCTTATGCAGAGTCTAACACCATGCTCATGCTTTCAGCAGCAAAGTACAAAATGGCTGGTAATGTTTCTGATTTCTCAAATATTGAGCTTTTTTGACCTGATTTCAGGTCAGTTTCCTGAATATCTTTATAAACCATTAAATACTCAAATGTGAAATAGGTGTATTGTGAGTTAAATAAATGCTCTGCATTTGTCTGTTAATGTGCTTTGTCTCTTTTGGTCAGTATTTTTATTATCTTAATTAGGCAGCATTAACCCATCTACACATGGCTCAATTCTGCCCCCTGCTATGGATGGGTAACCAAGGCTGACTTCTGCTGGAATGGTATGAACACAGACGAGGACAGAATTTGGCCTTTAATATTTTACACTTGTAGTTGAAGATTAATGAAGACACATTAAATCCCTGTTAGCTTTGTGGTTAGAGCACTGGACTGGGACTCAGTAGATTTGAATTTCAGTTCCAGCTGTGCCATAGACTTCCTGTGTGACCGTGGCCAACTCATTCAGTTTCTCTCTTTTATTTTTTTCTCTGTGAAATGGGTATAATACTTCCTTTCTCCCTGTTTTTATCTTTTTTCTATTTAGATAGCAAGCTCCTTAGGGCAGGGATTGCCTCACTGTGTGTACAGCACCCAGCATAATGGCAGCCTCCAGGTGCTACTGTAATACAAATAAATATCCTACTGTTTTCCCTGGATAAACTAGGAGTACAGAGAGGCGGTTACTTGCCCAAGTTCACACAGCAAGTCAATAAGAGAGCTCAGCACTGCAAATCCACCCTGAGTCACAGCACCTTGCTGTAACCATTGGACAACATTTCCCAATAAAGTATCCCCAGACAAAAGTAACTGAGGTCACCGTATTATTTGTGACTTAAAAAACCTGCATGCATATGTGGGAAAATGTATTTATGAAATACAGCTTCAGCCATTTAAAAAGTAATCAATGGCTGTCCATTTGTACTCTAAATTTCTGTTAGTAAGCATTAGTGTGTAAATGTAATAGTATCAAAGTGATGCTTACAAATGAATCTTAACTTAGCAAATAAAGACAAAAAGACTACAGTAAACCCTCGATTTAACGGACCTTGATTTAACGGACTTCGGATGCAACGGACAAAATTTCTAAGCAAGTCTGATGCATCCGAAATCCATTTGTCGTGGGCTGGCTGCTGGCTCCCGGCTGCCGTCTGGGTCAGGGCAGCAGGCGGGCTGGCTGCCGGCTCCCGGCTGCTGCCCGGGTCCAGGCAGCGGGCGGGCTGGCTGCCGGCTCCCCGCTGCCGCCCGAGTCCCGCCAGTGGGCGGGCTGGCTGCCAGCTCCCGCCCGAGTCCCGCCTGCGCGCGGGCTGGCTGCCGGCTCCCGCCCGGGTCCCACTAGTGGGCGGGCTGCCGGCTCCCGCCCGGGTCCCACCCAAGTCCCGCCAGCGGGCAGGCTGGCTGGCTGCCGGGTCCTGCCCGAGTCCCACCAGCGGGCGGGCTGGCTGCCAGCTCCCGGCGGCCGGGACCTGGCTGCCGCTCGGGTCCCAGCAGATGGGACCCGGGTGGGCTGGCTGACAGCTCCTGGCTGCCGCCCGGATCCCAGCAGCCGGGACCCGGGCGGGCTGGCTGATGGCTCCTGGCTGCCACCCAGGTCCCGGCAGCGGGCAGGCTGCGGAGCTGCTGCCCCAACCCTGTGGCGGTCGGGCTGCTGCTCCAACAGCTCGTTTTTTTATTATTATTAAATAACGGACTTTTTCATTTAACGGACACCCCCTCGCCCGAATTAGTCCATTAAATGGAGGTTTTACTGTACACTCTGTTAGACTTATGTGAAAAAAAGATATTGGTTCATTAAACTGAATAAAACAAATGTTAGATGGCAGTATAACAGTTACATTATTACCTGTATTGCAGTGGCACCTAGAAGCCCCATTCTTGAGCCAGGGCCCCATTGTGCAAGGTGCTGTACAAACAGAATAGAAAAAATGGGTTTTGCCCCCTAAAGTTTACAATGTAAGTAAATTATACATTAATATAAATCTTTAATAACAGTAAATTCTGATTTTATGACAGCCAAAAGTTGGTAACATTATCAGTTCAGATCATTGGGAATTTCACTCTGGACATTCAAAGTTCTGCGTGAAAGATGTCAACCTCCTTCAAAAGGCTCCTGCGTCTGGAACTTTCCAACAATAGGAATGCCAAACTCTGAAGACTGGCTTCTGAAATGGGTCTACGGTCTGCCGTAAGTACAACTTGAGGTGCCCTAGCTGACAGTCACGTAAGCCGCATTTTGAGTTGCTGGGGTTTGCTATGGGATAGCACTTGGAATAAAACACTTATTACAAAAGAAAATAAGATTCTGCTAGCAAATCTCTAATATGAATAACATACATCAGCACATTTATAAATACAAGAGCTAAGGGTTGTCACTGACACCTTCACTTGCACTTACTTTGCAGCTACTTATACATTCAAAATATCCCACAAGATTAAAAAAAAAATCCACACATGCAAACTAAGCTAACACAGCTCTCCTCTTTTGTAGACAGTCAATTACAGCTACCTAAATTCTCGCCATCTTGAAACTGTTCGCAGGAGATAGAATACCTGCTTTTTCACAGCATGTGATTCATTCCAAGCCTCTAGAGGAAACTAGCTTATGTCTTTTTATATGGCAGTACCTCTGATAGTATAACTTTGCATGATGTGAAGCAATCAGCAAACATAACCCTCTGTGATGGGATTCATGAAGCAGGTATGTTCAGCCCAGGAACAGGAAGAAATAGCTCAGATTACCCAACAATCATTTATTCAAAAGTATGTGTCATCAAAGCTTGCAAAAGACTCTATTCTTTTGGGGGTATTTTTGCATAGCAGGTGCTTAGATAGCAATCTGAAGTTCAGGACTTTAGCCAGTATTTATATGCCGAGTAAGATTATTCCATTCAGGGTTTTACCCAGAGCACTGCAGTTAATGTTATATTTCCAAAGTCTGCGTCTGTCAGACAACTGTGTAAACGTTTTCATTTGTTTTTTTTCTGCTAGTAATACACTTGGGCCATATCTTCTAGAAAGTTATACCACTTAAACCATACAAGGATAGCTGTTCCTGTACAGGAATAAGTTATGCTGGTATCAAACATATTTACATTGGTACAACTGCATACATCATAGGTGATGCATCTATTTTGGTCAAAAATCACATCCCCCAGCTGAAATAGTTATACTGGTTTAAAAAGTGTGCAGAGCAGGGCTTGGAATAAGAACAAAAACCTTGTGGCCTAATTTTGGCTTTTGGGGGAAAAGTGATGTAACTATTTCAGGAATTAGGCACATACAGCTTGCAAAAGCAGAGTCGGTGGAAGTGGCTGAGCAGGGAGAGATGGAAACCAGTTGAAGAATTCAAGTGGTACAGCTGTACAGTGCCTCCTGGAAGCTGGCACTTACAGCGAGTGCCTTGCTTGCCCTTAGAGCCGACTAGGGTGACCAGATGTCCTGATTTTATAGGGACAGTCCCGATATTTGGGGCTTTTTCGTATATAGGTTCCTATTATATTCGTATATTATACACCACACTTGCTGTTTGGTCACCCTAAAATCAACCCTGAGTGTCTTTAGATAACCCAATCCACAAAGTGATATGTACCATCAAGGATCTGTACAGGGGTTGGTGTATGAAGGCCATTACTAGTTCCTGGAGTGTACACACCTAGAAACATGGCCTATGTCTCCTGCCTATTCAGTCTCAACTTAGAATACCCTTGGCATGACATCTGTCTATAGTTTTTCTAAGGTGCCTATGTGGGTAGCATTTTAGCAGTAAATACAGTCATGATCGGTGGTACTAATGAACATATTCTATGCATTTTTTGGGTGCTTTGGAGGCCTTGATTTAGTTCTGAACTTGCTCCCACTCGAGTTGACAAAACGCCCATTGACGTCACTGAAAAATAAATAAATCCAGGCGCCTCTCAATTCATTGTTGCCACTGGCTCACACTGAATTCAGCAGTGAGTTTCAGCCTGGAGAACTGCAAAATGCTGGGGTGGTCTTGCAGCCCAAGTCAGCATGGAACAGCAAAAAACAAAAAAACAAAAAACCCTCACAACTGTGAAAGACTCAATCCATCCACTTCTTTCTGTTTCACACATTGGCTGTGAAAATGTGGATGGTGGTGCTTTCAGGTTAATGGTGATGACATTAAAATCATAGAATAGGGTTGAAAGGGATCTCAGCAGGTCATCTAGTCCAACCCCCTGCTTAAAGCAGGACCAATCCCCAACTAAATCATCCCAGTCAGGGCTTTGTCAAGCCTGTTAAAAACCTCTAAGAAAGGAGATTCCACCACCTCCCTAGTTAACCCGTTCCAGTGCTTCACCACCCTCTTAGTGAAAAAGTTTTTTCCTAATATCCAACCTAAACTTCCCCCACTGCAACCTAAGACCATTGCTTCTTGTTCTGTCATCTACTACCACTGAAAACAATCTAGATCCATTTCTTTGGAACCCCCTTTCAGGTAGTTGAAAGCAGCTATCAAATCCCCTCTCATTCTTCTCTTCTGCAAACTAAATAATCCCAGTTCCCTCAGCCTCTCCTCACAAGTCATTAATGTATCATTGGCCAAATACAGTAGACTCTCGATTATCCAGGATGATAGGGAAAAAAATAATCCTAGTTAATAAAATCCTGGATAATCACCATCCATAGGAAATATGGGGAGGGTTGGGCGGGGTTGGTTCACCAGCCACCCTGTGGGGGGGGGGGTGTTTGGTTCACTGGCTGCCCTGCACCCTGGTGGGATTTTTGTGTGCGCGCGCTTGGGGTGGGAAGAAAGCCAGAGCCGGTTCTGCGAGTTACCCATATTTATTTTTTTTTAAATTTGGACATCCTGGTTAACCCACATCCTGGTTAACCCAATCCTGGATAATCGAGAGTCTACTGTAGATCCTACGTCAATAAGTTATGAGGGGTCGAAAGGAGAATTTATTTCTCTGTGTTCTCAATTGTGCTATAATTATAGACTTGTAGATTTCTCTTGCGTCCCCTCCCTACACCCTCTGGAAACCGGTTCTTTTATTGTCAGGAACTACTCTGTTGTGTAATCTGCCCACTCATAATATAGATTATTGCTATGTCAAAGGGCACACCACTTCTGTTGTGTTAAGGTAGGATCATATGGAGTCACATTACAAAGTGAGTAAAATAAAAACTTAAGGTCAACACTCCACCTTTAGAAGGAGTGGGGAGAAGGGAACTAAACAACTTGATTTTAAATAAATACTGAATAATCATGTTGTAATAATGTGTAATTTATTTAGGTTACTAGTTTCACCCTACTTGATGAATGATTAGGCAATTTACCTGTTGCTATGTATCCTGGGTGTTTACTTCTATATTTTTCAAGTCAGTTTCAATTTGGAGCAGAAAGGCTGGTTGGTTTTCAAAATCAGCATAGGGTCGTTTTCTTAATAAAATTGTTGTCACTGGAATTTTTTAAATGGTAAGAAAATTACTTTTGTACTTGCTAAACGCTTGCTTTTTCGGAAGTTACACATAGGGACACAGGTTGCCTGTCCTTTTCAAGGGTGGCTTCTTCAGCTTTTTGCAGTGTAAGGTCTCCATTTACTGCTGTTTAAACAGTTCTTTTTTTATAGGATTTGATAGAGATGGTTTAATTTTGTTTATTCTTTTAGCTGTTTACTATTTTGTCACTATATTGAAGCTCTTCTGCCAGCAATATACATCTTATTTTCAACTTTATTATTTTACAGTGTTAGGGATTAGAATAGGGGGGACTGGCGGTTAGGAGTTTGAGTCACTGAATTTAAGCAAATTGCATAACTCTTCAGTACCTTAGTTTAGCCATCTAGAAAATGTTGAGGCTTAATTAATGGTAAAGTGCTTTTTGATCCTCAGACAAAGCATCACCATTAACACCACCACTGACTTAAAAAACAAACATACCCTTCTCTTACTGTCAGAGGCTCCTCCTACCATACTTATCTGCCACTCAATGTGTTTGGATTTTTCTCATTCCCTGCTGTCTAGTCAAAGTTCCTCCCTGCTAAAGGTGGTAAATCGGTAGGGTTACTAGATATCCCGATCTTAAAGGGACAGTCCTGATTTTGGGGTATTTTTCTTATATAGGCTTCTATTACCCCCCTACCTCCGTCCCGATTTTTCACACTTGCAGCCTGGTCACCCTATAAATTGGGCAGTCTGTGTTAGAGCTAATTACCAAACCTGAGTAATAAACTCCAATCCCCTGGGATTTACAACGCAAAAAGTGTAATGGGTTGCTAGGCTTGTGTCTGAATGCACAGAAATCTGGTTGTGACTTCCTAGCAGTCACATGACTTTGTCTTCTTTTTATCATGTACTAGCAAAAATACCCGGCGTTGCTCGGATCCGTGGGAGGGGGGAGAGAGCTGAGCAAGTGTGGGGTCCGTTGGAGGGGGGAGGGGGGAGAGAGATGAGAGAGTGGGGGGGGGCTGTTGGAGTGGGGGGAGGGGGGTGAAATTTTAAAATTTTTCAATTCTTACCTGAGGGGGGAGAGAGCTGAGCGAGTGCGGGGGCCGTTGGGGGGGGGGAAGGGGGGAGATTTTAAAAAATTTCGATTCTTATCTGAGGGGGGGGAGAGCTGAGTGAGTGCGGGGTCCGTTGGAGGGGGGGAGGGCAGAAAGAGCTGAGCAAGTGTGGGGTCCGTTGGAGGGGGAAGAGAGCTGAGCGAGTGGGGGGTCCGTTGGAGGGGGGTATTATTACATCATAACTATGTCACAGAGAACAGCAGGTGTTAACCTGCTGCCCAGCTGATATGAACGGGTTTTAAAGAATTTCACACCTAGGGGGCGTCAGAGGTGAGATTTGAAAAATTTTCGATTCTTACCCTGATTCAGACCCTAAAGCCTATAACTGTACCAAATTTCAAGTCTCTAGCTCAAACGGTGTGGAAGGAGTAAGGGAACGTACATACATGCACGTACGCATACACCATTTGACTTTTATATAAATAGATATCAAGAGTCCTTCATTTAGGATGGGCAGGGCCAGATAGTCTGTCATGGGGGACAGAGTTAACGTCTTCGTCATGTTATGACTTCTGTCTCTTCTAAACATTCAGCAATTTCATTTAGCATTAACTATTGCTCTTATTTCTTTTATGCATGCACCCAAAATGTATTTTACTGCTTTCAAATGTTGCTCAGTAGGAGGCCCATGATGGCCACAGTAGTAGACTTTGCATGGTTGTAACAAGATCCCTACCTACATTACAAAATTCTGTTGTCCCCTAACATAGTTACTTATGTGATTTCACTTCATAAAGCATGGCCCTTAGCCATGTTCTATAATCAAGCAAAAGCTTTGATTAGACCTGGACTTCAATAATAATCTGATCAATTCCCCCTATGCCCTGGTCTTGGCCCTTCCTACCCTTCATCATGTGGTGTGTAGTAGGGCTGAAGTGTTGTCGATGCAGGGTTTTTAGACTATAATTTCCTACAGGCAGGGATTGTATCTTCTTTGGTGTTGGTACTGTGCCTGCTTGGCAAGTTCCACAGAACATTTCTTCAGCTGGCCTGAAAAAAAGCTCTGTGTAGCTTATAGGCTTGTCTCTTTCACCCACAGAAATTGGTCCAATAAAAGGTGTTCCCTCACCCATGTAGTTTAACATTCATTTGGACACTATCTTATTATAAAACTCATTTTCTAGGTTTCATAGTTCAGACCCAGAAATTGGATCGGTCCAATTAATATCCCCATACTTCCTCCACGCCCTCTGCCCCCGTTCCTTGCCGCGCCTACTGGATATTTGCTGTAACAATAGTTCTTGGCTTTTGTGCGGGATACTGACACTGTTCCCTTGCCACAGAGAGCATGCTTGGAGATAGCTTAACGTGCCCACGAAGTTACAGGCTTCCACATGGCCTGGTTAAAGATGGAGCTTTTCTTAGGTGAGGACATGCCACTCTGGTAGAGGCAGAGAGCAGACTTCTATGCTGCCCTGCAAGCCTTGCTCTAAAGCGCAGATGGGAGTTCGTATCAGAGGGGCAGCCGTGTTCATCTGTATCCATAAAAACAACGAGGAGTCCGGTGGCACTTTAAAGACTAACACCTGCATTTGGGCATAAGCTTTGGTGACTTAAAAACCACCCATCCATGTCTTCACAGGCTAGAGGGGAGTTCGGTCCCCAGTAGGCTGCCTCGACAGGCAGGGTGGGTGGGAGATAATAGGTGCCTGTATGTGAAAAAGCCCCACAGAGCGGGACTGTCCCTATAACGTCAGGACAGCGGGACTGTCCCTATAACGTCGGGACGGCTGGGTGAACAGACATAGCGGGACTGTCCCTATAACGTCGGGACGGCTGGGTGGACAGACATAGCGGGACTGTCCCTATAACGTCGGGATGGCTGGGTGAACAGACATAGCGGGACTGTCCCTATAACGTCGGGACAGCGGGACTGTCCCTATAACGTCGGGACGGCTGGGTGAACAGACATAGCGGGACTGTCCCTATAACGTCGGGACGGCTGGGTGAACAGACATAGCGGGACTGTCCCTATAACGTCGGGACAGCGGGACTGTCCCTATAACGTCGGGACGGCTGGGTGAACAGACATAGCGGGACTGTCCCTATAACGTCGGGACAGCTGGGTGAACAGACATAGCGGGACTGTCCCTATAACGTCGGGACGGCTGGGTGAACAGACATAGCGGGACTGTCCCTATAACGTCGGGACGGCGGGACTGTCCCTATAACGTCGGGACAGCTGGGTGGACAGTCAGTGCCAAGGGCGGCCCTTCCAGTGCGGTGGGAAGTGTCCGGAGACCCCACAAACTCATCTCACTGGGGCCAGGGGGTGGGTTCATGTTTGTCAGGGTCTTGGGGGGCAGCTGGTGCTTCCCAGCCCCCCACTTTTCCCTCTGCCCCCTTGTCCCCCCCTTTCCACTCCCTATCCCCAGTCCCCTCCCCTTCTCTCCAACCTCCCCCCCCCCCCCCCCCCCCCCCCCAGGCGGATGCGGATCCGGCCTGCCACGTCCCTAGCGCCACGGCAGAGCTGCGGGCGGGGCCGGCCGGCGGGGCGGGGCGGAGCGCGGGCCGGGCCCAATGGCGGGGAGCGCGCGGAGCCTGCGTCGCCGGGCCCCGGCCTGCTCCGCCCCCGGCCGCTGCCCCGCCAGGAAAAGCGGCCGCCGCCGGCCCTCAGAGCTGGGCTGTCCCCGGGCGCAGGCACCATGTGTGGTAGGGACCCCGCGCGGGGAGCGGGAAGGGGGCGGGGGGGAAACGGGGGGGGCTGTACAGGGGGATGGGGGCAGGGCGGGGGGGTCGACGGGGGGCTAAGGGGGGGGCATACAGGGGATGTGGGAGGTAAGGGGTGGGGCATAGATGGGGTGGGGGGAGAAGTAGATGATATAGAGGGGATGGGGGGAAGTGGGGGATATGGGGGTTAGGGGTCAGGGATATGCAGGGGTGGGGGATATGGGGCTAAGGGATATACGGGAGAAGGGGTGGGGATGGGGGGATATGGGGGTCAGGGATATACGGGAGAAGGGGTGGGGATGGGGGGGATATGGGGGTCAGGGATATACGGGAGAAGGGGTGGGGATGGGGGGATATGGGGGTCAGGGATATACGGGAGAAGGGGTGGGGATGGGGGGATATGGGGGTCAGGGATATACGGGAGAGGGGGTGGGGATGGGGGGATATGGGGGTCAGGGATATATGGGAGATGGGGGGGATATGTTAGGGGAGCAAAGGAGTGGGGAATGTGTTGGACATGGCAGAAATGTTGGGGAGCAGGGGGTGGGGGATATGGGGGTCAGGGATATACGGGAGAAGGGGTGGGGATGGGGGGATATGGGGGTCAGGGATATACGGGAGAAGGGGTGGGGATGGGGGGATATGGGGGTCAGGGATATACGGGAGAAGGGGTGGGGATGGGGGGATATGGGGGTCAGGGATATACGGGAGAAGGGGTGGGGATGGGGGGGATATGGGGGGTCAGGGATATACGGGAGAAGGGGTGGGGATGGGGGGGATATGGGGGGTCAGGGATATATATATGGGAGATGGGGGGATATGTTAGGGGAGCAAAGGAGTGGGGAATGTGTTGGACATGGCAGAAATGTTGGGGAGCAGGGGGTGGGGGGCATGGGGCTATATGGGGAGTTGGGTGCAGGGGGACACTAAGGGAGAGCAAGGGTGGGGATTTAGGGGGGAAATGAGTAGGGATGGCAGAGTGGGGGGTAGGGATCTGGGGAAACTAGAAGGAGATATTGGAGAAGCAGGGAGAGCATGTTATGGGGGAAGTACTGTGGGCAGGAGTTAGTGATAAGGAAGATCTACATAATATGGGGGGAGCCCAGAAATAATTAGTATAGGATGAAATGGTGCATGTATTTAAGAATATGAGACTTACTAGGAAGTTGGTGGATGATGATAGTTGGGGAGTCTTGGGGTCAAGACTCCCCAACTATCATCACACTAACTTTTTTAAAAATCTGTCCCTTTAATGTTCATATGCAAGTCCTCCTTCAGGGTACATGTTTCTTTTATATGCTTCTTTGTGATAAAGCATGGGGTAGTGGGACGTTAGTGTTGGCAAATAGATTAGAAAGTGTGTGTTTAACTTATCACTCAGGCATCCCAATTCTTGCAGTGGGGTGGGGCTGGGGTCCTTTTTCATGGCTGTTCTTTGTGTCTGAGATGTATAGGAAATTTCCAGTAGATCCTTGCTGGAAAGAGATGTCCTTGTAAGTCTGTTGAAGTGAAATAGAGCTAATAGGCAAATCACACAGGCAAATTTTTACACCCACAATTAAAATAATCACTGGATTGTGTATTTAGTTGAAGTGTGTACTGCTAATTTCAGTAGAAAAATGAAGTTGATGAATTATGTATTGACTGAATGTTCCTCTCATTTCAAGATTGGGAGACATTTCCATTATTTTAGAGATGACTGTAAATACATGTACAACAGTTTCTTCTCAGATCAGAAATTATTGTACCATCTCTATTTTTAAATGACTTTGTTGGCATGAAATGCTGTTACTGTGCTTTCCCAAAGTATAAAAAGCCTGAGACCGTAAGAATCTAAGCAGTAGTTGCGGGACGACAAGCATGTGCATGGGAGGACTACATCCCGTGACCATTTGTTGTTTTTGTCGATATCTGTCTCAGTGGCAGGTTGCACGAAAGGTGTCAAACTGGTGCAAACCCATGGGTGGACACTCCAGAATAAATTTGCCACACAGGGGTTTGCACCAGCTCAACTAAACTAGTTTTTTAAGCTGTGCAACTCTGGTGTGTAGACAACACTTAGGGGGTTTCTACCCTGCATTGTAAATCCAGGTGCTTCCGCGTCCACACTTGAGTGTTCACACCGCATTGTAAACCTGTGTTTACAGTTGCTGGACCTGGGCGTCTCAGCCATGCTAACACGTCCATGCTGCAGCAGACCTTCTAATTAGGGTCTGTGTCTTGGGCTGCATCCGCACCGCAAAACGATAGGGCTTGAACGACTGACTGAACCACTCACCTAGCAGGATCCTAGGGCCCCGGTCCTGAATGTCCTGATCCATGTCAGACTGATTTGTGTGTGGACAGAACAGGGCTTGAGTCAGAGCCTGGGCTTCGAGTGCAGTATAGATATATTCGTTTTAGAGTACGAGTTATTCCCTGCACCACCATCCTCATTTGCTGCGGAGCTATTGAAACTCATCTCCAGTTAGCCCTCAGTGCCAGCTTCCATGGCCCACTTGTTACATTAGAAAACAAAAGACCTTCAGGCTTTCCCCCATGCCGTCCTGTAGGCTTGTGAGGCGCTTTCCCTAAACATCTGCAAAGCTAGCTCAATATCCACTTTGAAGTACCTCCTCCAAACTCTCCTTGGCTACGATGCCTACAGAACATCTGCTGATATTATCGCCTGCTACGATGATCGGTGTTGTCTCATTGTTTACTTTTTTTCCGCTATCCGTCTGTATCAATCTGTTGTCTTATACTTTGTTTGTAAGTCCCTTGGGGGCATGGATTGTCTTGATCAGTGTTCCCGTAGTGCCTAGTATAGTACAGTCTTGGTCTATAAGTATGGCTATGGGTAGAACCCTTCGCAGGTACAAATTTATATCTGCTGAAATTGGTATCTGCGGAACCACAGTGGTGAAAAGAGTAGAACATGGGGCCCACTCCAGGAGCCAGTGCCTCACACTAGCAGCTCCTCTAGCACAGCTGTACCGACTCCAGACAGGAAATGCAGACGGCTGCATGGAGGTGCTGGGGTTGGTACAGCCCCATATTCTGCTCCTTTTGTCACTGCGGTTCCCGGGAGAACCCTGTGGTTCCGCGGATACCTATTTATATTCATGGGTATCCGCATCCACAGATAGAGTCATGCACGGCTACAAATTTATAACTATGGTAATAGAAATAATAATAAGTCAATGGTGCTTGTGCTTTTAGGGCACTTAGACACTCTTCAAAATCCCCTCTACAGTCAGATTATTTCCCTTACAGATGAGATGATATTTAGGAATGTCTTTCTCCCCATAGTTTGGACACAAGAGTAGAAAAAAGTACCTCTGTTCCAATTTTTGTTTTGTCACCTTTGTTTCACAGTTGCGTCTCTCTGGAGATTTAGGATGTATTTTTTGCTTTCTGGTTTCAACCTTTTCATTTTACAACATCTTTATTTTTAAATTCAATCCTATTGAACTAAATTAGCTTTTATATATTTTATATCTTCTTTGCACGCCCTCACAATTTCTTCACTTTGCTTGGGAATAGAGGATTTTGAATTTGTCATGAAGGGTTATCACAAAGGTTGCTGCCTAGTTTAGAGGGAGTATAAGGGGTATGAAGGGCTGCAGTCAGTAATCTGTGTTCTATCTTACATTATGCTAATTTTGGCTCAAAGTGGGACAATGCTAAGAATAGAAGAGACAATTTACTATAAATGATTTGCTGCAAGTATGGTGCTAGTTTTGATGCAGTGGGAGTCTCTCTCCTGGGAAATCCAGCCTTTGAGATGTGCAGTATTCTATTTATTTTTTTAAATTGTGGTGACATGGAAAAATCTGTGGGTCAATGTTTAGTGAGTGCCATTTGGATCTGGATACCTGCACATATATTTCCCACCTTCCAATACAAGCAAAACTGGTCCTGGATGTTGGAATGTCTTGTTCAGTAATATGAAAAGTGTTAGAGCGTTGGCTTACCAATGTCTTTTCATCTTGTTCCTGGTGAAGCTGAAGAGACCAAAGAAATGAAAACGGAGTACAAAAGCAGCATTAGCATAGTTGTTTGGGTTAAGAGATAAAGTAAAAATATTAGCATAGCAGGATCTTCTCCTTCCCTCTCTGCAAAGGGCATTGAAGTAAAGATTGGAGGCAATCTAATAAATTGCCCTCTGTGAGAAAGCTATGTTGAATTCCAAAAGAAACAGTTAAATTGTAGATTATCATCAGAGCCAGAATTAAAGGTGAGGGAGTCTTTGGCTGCAGGGAATGCATAAAGGAGGAAGAAAATTAAGATTGGGTGTGTGCACTAAATTACTTGAAAAGCTGTGTGTTGAATTGGTGTGCTTTTGTGGACAATTCTCCTTTGTTGGGTGGAATCTAAACTATGTTCTTGGTCCTGTACTAACAGTACCCCAAGTGCAGGCACCTTCGCTTTTGGAGCAGGAGGGCCTGAGTTCTATTCCTGCTGTCAGCATGCAGTTCTGAGTGGAGCTGGTTGGAAATGTCCTTGAATCTGAAATTTCTGGTGTCCAGGAAGCCCTGAGACATCCAGCTTGAGGTGGGGCTCTCAGGAGTTGAGGATTCCCATCTTGTTACCAAGAAATTTGGAAGCACTGGGAACCCTGGCTCTAGCCAGAGCTCTTTGCATCCACACTCCAGTCCTGCAGCCTGGAAATCTTTGCAGGGAGGGAGAGGGCTCAGAGATTAATTTTACTGACCCATCGCTGGGAGCCTGGAGGTCCTGGGACAGGCTTCCAGTGTCTGTGGATCTGTAACAGCCCTGGGCCAAAAACCTCAGGGTTTCCAGACCCTTGAGCCAGCTTGCTCCCCAGGCTACCTGCTTGCAAGTTGGCTAGCCTGAATAGCTCGCTGGCCTCAGGATAGTCTTTGTGAAGGTGCTTCCCCGGAGTCATAAACCCTGGCAAACTATTGTATGAGGCAATTTGAACCTGTTTGGTTGCATCCATAGCAAATGATCCAGCCTGTGTAATGCTATTCCCTTCTTGCCTAGGGCAAGTAAGATTTGGTTGGTTTTTGTTGTTAAGAACATAGTATTCTACTTGTCCATCACAATTACCCTGGCAAGGGGCAGATGTGTGGATTTGGTGGTTTGATTGATTCGGTTTGGTTATACAAGGCTTCTATAATGCAGTATTCACAGGGCAAATCAGTTGGCTGGCTGTAATCCGGCTGGATGAAGTGAGTCTGTGGTGTAGATGCACTTAACCAGTTCAGACTGTTCTCAGAAATAGTTTGAAAACAGGTTTTGCAAGGTGATCAGACCAAATAGTATAGCTGGACTTTTTAAAAAAACTGAATAATTTTAGGTCTAATATTTGTAGTTATTCAAGATGTAATCTGACGGAGGATTTCTGACAGAGTCAGGCAGGAGGGTTTTTCCCCCCCATCCCCTTAACACCATTACACAACTAGTTAGATGCTTTTCTCTGAGGCATCAGCTAATGACAACTGCTTGAGGTGGGATGCTAGATTTGATGGAACAATAATCTCTTCTGATTTGGAAAAATCCGGTCTTTCATATGCAAGGACACTTAACGTGTATTTGAGCAGTATAAAGAAGCCACTGCACAAATATTGTTCTTCCACAAGCTGGATGTTTTTCCTGCTCTCTTTCTTAGGTACCGTTGCAGAGCGGCGACTCACTCCTGCAGCGCCTCCTGCTGGTCGTCCAGGGAATTAGCTCTTTCCAGCATCCGGAGGGCCCTCTGCAGGCTGTAGTCCCACTTGCCCCTGGCCCCATGTCCCTCCCTGACCCTGGTGCCCTCTTCCCTTGGGTGCTGCACCCCTGTAGTACCCTCTCAGGTCTTAGGGTCTCTCCTCCCAGGGAACCCCCCCACACACACACACTCTATCCCCACCTTGCCTCAGTCTAGGCAACTGCCAGTCACCACTTGCCCTGTTCACTGGGGCAGACTGCAGTGTAATTGCCACTCATCAGCAGCAAGGAGGGTTTGGCCTGCTGCCTCTGCCTCTAGAGCCATGGGGTGCCCCCCTGCAACCTCAGTACTCTTTGTTGGGCCGTCTCCTAGGCCCTGCAGCCTGGGGGTTTCCAGGCCAGAGCTTCCCCAGCTCCTACTGCCTTGCCCTAGCTCTGCTTCACTCTAGGTACCCTGTCAAGCTCCCAGCAGCCAGGCCTTCCTACCTCTGTAGACAGAGGAGACTCTCTCCAAACTGAGCCCTTTTTATCAGGGCCAGCTGGGCCCTAATTGATCCAGCCACAGCTGTGTCTGCTCTTCCCCCGCTGCTTTCTGCTGGGCTGCCCTTCTCTAGCTACAGCCCTTTGCAGAGGTGTGTTAAGCCCTTTTTCCTGGAGTGGGGCAGGTGCCCCACTGCAGGTACTTTGAAGAGCTGATGATATAAAAGTAAGCTAACTATCCTATCTGTAGGCTGCAGCCATGAGAACAATCATCTGCTTATTTTGGCCCATCAGTTGAGTATCACTGCATAGACAGTATCTTTTCAGCACTCAGAGTTTTCCAGTTGAATTTAGCAACCCGCAGGTAAATGCTGGGGATCCAATCCTGCAGGATGTTGAGTGCCCTCAGCTCCCTGTGGAGTAAATAGAAATTCAGGGTGATTAGCACCTCACTGAATTAAGCATTGGTTAAAGCAGCATAGAAGTATAGGGTAGGAAGGGATGTCAAGAAGCCATCAAGTCCATCTCCCTGTGCTGAGATAGGATACCTACCTTACGTACTTTCTTTTCGCGCCTAGGTTTAATGGTTAATATTAGAACATGTTTTAGCATTTGGTTTCTCCACCAGTTTCATTTGTTCAGTAGTCCTTGCTTCCCTCCCCCCTGTTTGTAAGGAAGTTTTATTTAACCAGGTGTTTGTTTGATCTAATTTAGGCCCTGCTCTTGCAACAAATTCTGCACAGGCAGAGCTCATTCCAAGATCAAGACTTTAATCACTGTCATGAGGACAAAGGAGTCCTTTAGTGTTAGTGCATGGATGAATTGGTAGGATAGGCTGTGGGAATTACTCTAAAAATATAAGACACTCTTATAGCATGGTGCAATTATACAGTACATTAACATTGCCTTTAGAGCTTGTGTACACATGAAGTTCCTGAATAACTCCATGTGTGGACACTGTTATTGTAGAACAAGAGTACCTTGTTCCTGTTTAGCTTAACCCAAGTGGGTTAAGTCCTGTTCCAGAATAATTCCTTGTGTAGACAGTCCCTAATACTGTGATTACTTGCAATAGCAATAATGGTTTGCATTGTGAGCTGTCTGAGGCAGGGATGTTTCTTTTTGTGTTTACATAGCCTAAATAGTGCTTCTGTAGGATCGCAGCATATTAAGCTTTACAGCAGCTGTTTTATAGACTCAGTTTACCCATCACACAGAAATCAAGTGACTTGCTCAAGGTCACATAGTGCTAAGCAAGGCCTAGAACTTGTAAGTCCTAACTTCCTGTCCCTTGCTCTAACTGCTAGTCAGTAGCAGGAGGCTTGAATTCTCTGGGAACAGCTCTGCAATAAATAGTTTATTCCAACTTCCTTTAAGTAAAATTAGTGCTTGTGTTTATTTCAGAACAAATGTGGATTCAGTTTATTAGACTGGATTTCTAAATAGGGGCTAAATAGGACTTGTGAATAGTTCTCTCATTACACTAATTGATTGCATTTCCTGAGTTAATTTACCTGGCACAGAAATCCATTTCAAAAGGTATTTTTTTCTCCTGCTGATAATGGCCCATCTACATTTAACAGCCCTCTTAGAATTGGTATGCTAACGTACAATTTTTTTTCCTGTCTTTCTTTCTGTGTGTATAAATGCATCTTACTTCTGTTCCATTCTATGCATCCGATGAAGTGGGCTATAGCCCACGAAAGCTTATGCTGAAATAAACTAGTTAGTCTCTCGGGTGCTACAAGTATTCCTCGCTTTCTTTATGGATTTTTAAAGGAACAGTATCAAAATTTCTAGCCCTGAAATGATGTACCTTGATAGTAATCCTATCAGTAGCCAGAAATATTTCCTTTACCAATTTTTTTTTAATTGCAGTACTTTCATAGTAAATGCCTGGGGAGAAATTATGCTTAAATTAATCAGGCTTAATTGTTTTTTATTGCTTTATGATGCTGAAATCACATACATGTTGGTGCTAGTGATCATCTCAGGAAATCATATAGATGCATTTTTAATGTGCCTGCAAGGATCTGTTGTAAAATTCCCGGATGATGCTATCTTAAGGAATTCTGTGAAGTTGGCTGATTTGTTTTAATCCCAGTATTCTTGGCAGTGTTCTTTTTGATTATGAGTAAGAGGAGGAAAAGAGCTTGGTTTCAGGGAACATAATTTGTCATTCATAATTGAGTGCAGTGATTAACTCCCTTGTGATGGTTCATTCTTGTTTCCTTGTTGCACCCTAGTTTGGTCTATCACAGAGAGCTAATGATCTCAAAAGAAGTCTGTTTGATTGTATGATACCTTTGCCAACACAGCCTAGCCATTAATAATGCCAACAGCTAGAGTGCACGCTGCCAACGATGCTTGTCTACTCAAAACTGTCCCCATTAGAGAAGGGGAAAGTCAGTACAGTGGCTTTGCTTTTGTGAAAGTGCCATGCGTCTGGTACTCCTATCCTACAGTAGAGTTGCTGTATGATAGAAGTGTCAGGAATTTGGTGCTCATGGAAATGATCCCTTTGCTCAGTTTACAAGTAGAAAGATGTTATTTTCCCTAGATGCCGGCCCAAAACCTTACCCTGGTCTCAGAGAGAGAAATGGCTTGTCTTCATCTCATTCATTATCACAAGAAAAGAGGTTCTGCGGGTCAGATTATTCTTTCAGATATGGCTGTACAGCCTCATTGTCTTCAAAGTGTATTTTTAATTATACCACTGTAACAGCATTCCTTTCCCTGGGCTTGCACAGGTAGAACTAAAGGTGTGATCTGAAGACTGAGGTTGCACAAATACAGCTGGGGGCGTAATTGGATCTTGCAGAACCTTTATTACTGGTGGTTAGGAAAAAGAAAATCTTTCAGTTGCAAATGGAGCGAATTTGATAGAGAAACCAGTTGACACATTACAAACATAGGGAATTCCTTTCTGATTCTTTTTTAATCCATCACAATCCAGAAAGATGTTTTAAAAACAAAAAAAGACACAGAACCTAAATATTGCTAGAAACACCTTTAAAAAATATTACAGGAAACATCTCAAATGAAAATATTTTTTTATATTTAGATGTTTTCCCTTGTGCTATGAAACCAAAGGTTCACTGTGTTAGTGCATGGAAACCATAAAGTGAAAGATTAGAAACTTATTCCTAACAAAAGTGAAATTGAAGTGTCTATTTTTTATTATTAATACATCACCCAGCATGGAAGGAAAGCATAAATGGTGAAAGGATTTTTCAAATGTTTAGTTTTTTAACCACTAGTTTTGCTAATAATGTAGGTAAAGAAATATATTGAAGAATCACTTTTACTGGTATATCATGTTTTTAAAGGGATTAGTCAGTCCATGGTCCCTTTATTTGTTTTGCATTTGTATTTCTCCTTCCTCTCTCTCAAAAGGATTTTGAAACCTGTTTCTCCTACTTTTCCTCTGCCTTGGTCATTGGTTAGTTTTAGAAATGTTGGTTTACCTATGAAGGTCTCCATTATCCTCCCATCGAGATAAAGGCTGAAGGCAACCAGACTGGAATCTCTGTCTTTATATCCTCTTTCTTTTGGGACACCTCTTCCGTTTCTTGACTTATTGTGTATTATTCGTTCTAATGACTGCATTTTATGTAACTGACATTTATGATTTGTGAACTCTACATTTCTGATGCCCAGAGCTATATTCCTTCTCAGCCATTTATTCTGCCTCTTGTGACATTTTTAGCCTTGGATCCAAATTTCTTCTCTGCTAACCTTGTGAGTAAGCTGTTTGTTATTTTTAAAACATTTTTAGAGCTCATGAAAAGTGCCAGATTGACAGCTTTACAGATGAAATTTCCTTTTAGCTACAGAACAAATAGAAAGTAGGCAGGGGTATGTCTCAAGCCTATTCCAGATGAACCATCTTGAGGGTGGATAGTTTGGTCTCTATGCTCATTCAGTCCTTGGCATCTTGTTAAGAGCGCTGTAGCAGTTGTAGTTTTGTGGCGCAGATACCTGTCCACTAGAAACTGGACAGAGACCATGAAACCACCAACTCATTTTGCATATGACTGGAAACTAAACAGCTGCTACATAGTCATTTTCAACTTTTACTGATTTAGGCTTTTTGACCTGGAGAGATTTGGAAGTCAAAGAGTTTGAATTATCTGATCCCCACATTCTACATTCTGCAAATTTCTTTTCCTCTCTGCACCCTTTGGTCTTCAGAATCTCTCTCGCTAGCTTGGGAAGAGAATTAGAAAACATTTCGTATCTGTGTCTCTGCACACTAGCGCTTTCTCAGCAGCAGCCGCCTGAAACAGCCTAGGATTACATGCCGCTTTTTAGGAGTTTACTGTACTGATTAGCAATAACAAAGGAAGGCCACGTTTACACCTCAGTCGCACAGTGAAGGTTTTGCAGCTGAGCTGCTGTAGTGTGGAAGGGTTTTTTCTGTAAATCTGTGTCTCTGAAAGGTCGTAGGTAGGCTGATGAAAGATTTATCCTTCTGCCAACCTAGCTGCTTCTACACTGGGGTTAGCCTGACCTAACTGTGGTGCTGAGGATGTGAAATTTTTCAGAGCCCTGATCGATGTACCTAGGTTGACCTGAGTGTTAGGGGTAGACTAGGCCAAGGCAGGTGTGATCAGAGTAGCACTGGTGATTGTAAGACTGGAAGTTATTTAGCGGTTTTTAGGAGGCCAAAATGTAGTTGAAACATGCTATCCTTCAGCCTCAGTGTCTTGAGATGGCAACTTTCTGCAGTTTGTTCAGTTGTAGAGAGGGGCGTGGTTGTGTGTTTGAGGAATGCAGGTCTGCAAATGTAAGAAACTAAATCTATCTAATTAGCATACAGTGAAATTCTAAGTTGGATGGGACTGGAAGAGGGTCGGAAAGAGATTCTTAAAATGCAGTGTTCCAAACTGCAGCAGAGAGAGTTATTTCACTGCAGATCTCTTATTGCTTGCATTGTCTATAGTCTTGGCTTGCAAGGCTTGTGGAAAGCCCATCCCTACTCACTCACTCAGGAAGTTCCCTGGGCCACACCCCGCCCAGCTGGCTGCAGCAGAGTGGAATTTGACAAGAATCTTGTTCAGTGAAACTGACTGGATTGTTGTAAATTGGGGTCTCCTGCTCTGAACACAGGTAGGGTGATGTGTAGAGTTTGTACACTGCAGACCCAGCTAGCTCCTGTATAAATAGCAGTGTAGACAGTGAGGCATGGTGGCCCAGGGGAGTAGTGTGCCCTGCGTACCTATGCAGCTCTGTATGCACCCAAGCGCTGCCTCACTGTTGTTTTCAGCAGCGTAATGTCCCGCTGCCAGTGCCTTTCCCCTGTGACGACTCCGGCCATGGGAGAAGGCTCCAAAGCTCCCATCTGTCTCCCCGCTGACAGCTTTTCCTCCCCATAGGGAAAGGCTCAGCGGGGAGCTGCCAGAGTCTTTCAGTGATGCACGTGGGTACACATCTCAGTAATAAGTATGCTTTTCATTGCACCACGTAGCTATATGTACCCAACATGCTGCATCACGCGTAGACAAGATCTGAATAGCCACAGAAGCGTTCAAGTGACTAGGGAAGAGGGGTGCAAAGAGGAAATAAAGGTGCTTTACTTGCAGCAGCAGCAGCAGCAGCAGAAGAAGAGAGAACCTCCCTTCTCTCAAGTCATTTTCACTCCTCTGTTTGGAACTGAGGCTCTGGGAATGAGAAGACAAAACTTCCCTTGCGTGCCATCAGCTTGGGGTATGGAAAGCTCCACACTCATCTAACACACACAAACAAGTCTATATAAGAAGAGAGGATTGGTGGAAGGGTATCAGAGTCTCTAGGTCTAGGTCTACCTTGCTGCAAGTCCCACATATCTGCTTGTCTGCCTCAGGGAAATAGGTACCTGGTAAACATTTCAAGGCTTTGTAACATGAGATTCGGTGCCTCTGTAAACGTAGAATTCTCTGCTCATACTTCTCGGTATAAAAAAGTAAATGATTATAGAGCGTTTTGAATTATCTAGGATGATGTCGGTAACACAAGCTGTTAAGGGCATGCTCTTGCAGATGCTTGCTTATGTGAATATTCCTAATGTATACAAGTAGATCTATAATTTTTGAGGTCTCCTTGCATGTGTAAAGACTACTTACCTGAGTATGGGTGAGGAGGATGGAGGTATATTGATTAAATATAACCTACATCTTCTAAAGTGAATTTGGAGCGCCTGTTTTTGAGTGATCTTAAAAATAACCACATTTTGGGCAATAACTGAGCATCCATTTTCTGAAAAACTCTTCGGTGTCTCATGTTGGGAGCTTAAAATCACTAGTCACTTTTGGAAGTTTACACTGTGAATGGTTATAGGTGTATGTTTTAAATTTACAAACTAGTTGCACTTTTATACCTACTGATGTCTTTTCTTTGCTAAAATCCTAGGGCAAGGTGAAGGAATAATTTCCAGTACAAATGTTCTTCATCCCAATAAATATCATTGTTTGTTGCTGCTTTATCGCAGTAGCAAATGGAATCTTTCTGAAAAAGATCCAAATAATTAAATTTTCATTATAGAGCTAAGTACTTATGTGCCTCCATCACCATAGTATCTGAGTGCCTGCCAGGTGTTTAAAAATAGAAATAACAATCTCTCTTTCTTCCGTCCCAGCCTAAAGGGGAAATAGCTTGATTCATTTATAAGGATTTTAGTGTGTATGAGTGAACGGGTGTGTTGCCTATCTGTCTGTGTACAGAACCCATTGAGGGGAAGCTGTGTTGTCCCAATTCAGAAAAAAAATCCTATTCAGGACAGTGCTTAAGTATGTGCTTAAATTAAGCATTTGCTTAAGCAGTTTCCTGAATCGAACTTCAGTTCTGAAATAGTTCAGTAGTGGTGATACTGTCTTATGGGAGTGAGTTCCAGAGTCAAGTCCAGCTCACATGAAAGCTCAGTCCCCAGCACTATGAAGCTTCTCCCTAGTGGTTGACTGCTTTGTTCAGTTGGTTTTAGTGCCATGTAAATAGTGGAGCTGTGGGTTTATTCTTGGCTTCCCAAATGTAAACACTGTCCCTGTCCTTAGAGAACTTAGGGCTTGTCTACACTACCTGACGGATAGGCAGGTGGTGATCGATCCAGCTGAGGGTTTATCGCCTGTGATAAATCGACCGCTGACCACTCTCCTGTCAACTCAGGGCTCCACCAGAACGAGAAGCGCAAGCAGAGTTGAAGGGAGAGCATCTGCTGTTGATTTACCACAGTGAGTAGATCTAAGTACTTCCACTGCTTGCATCCGACGAAGTGGGTGTTAGCCCACGAAAGCTCATGCTTCAAAACTTTATAGTTAGTCTTTAAGGTGCCACAGGACTCTTTGTTACCTCTGCTATTCCAGACTAACACGGCTACCTCTCTGATTCTAGATCTAAGTACGTCAACTTCAGCTACGCTCTTCATGTAGCTGACGTTGTGTAACTTAGATTGACTCCGCACTGGAGTGTAGACAGGCCCCTAGAATAGGTGTGGAAAGGATAAGAATTTAATGGTACTTTTCTGCAAAAGGATTATAATGTACAATGGCAAGGGTTAACTTCAGCATGGCAAATCTTGCACCTTATTGTTTGTCTCCATGGAAATCCAACACAACATTCTGTTATTTGGTCTGTCATGAAGTTAAATGGACCGTTCTTAGAATATAACTTTCTTTTCTATAGGCATTTTTGCTTACCTAAACTACCATGTTCCCCGGACAAGACGGGAGATCCTGGAGACCCTTATCAAAGGGCTTCAGAGATTGGAGTACAGAGGATATGATTCTGCAGGTAGGTCATTCAGGTTTTTTTTATATTGTAAATTGCCATTTTACTAATATGCTTATTAGGCAGGGGATGACAGATAATTCTTTGCTTTCTGCTGCCTTCCCATTTTCAGGAAATCAAAACAGACAGTTCTACATTGTTGCACCAGAATGTGTAAAAGTTTTCTGAATAGTAATTGCAGATTTACATAAAAATATTCTCAATGCCTTTCATTCAGGGATTTGAGTGTGGCTTTTACTATAAAAAGGGGTTATTTAGCCTTAATCTAAGGGACTTTGTACCATTATTCCTGACGTTTGTCCCTCAGTTTTCTTGAATATGAAACAGAGATGGTGCAACTTAAGTTTCTGTGTTTCACTATTTGTTGGTTGTGTTTTGCGGGAAACTGTTAGGTGTGGGAATCGATGGAGGAAATGACAAAGACTGGGAAGCTAATGCTGGCAAAATCCAACTAATCAAAAAGAAGGGGAAAGTGAAGGCTCTGGATGAAGAGATTAACAGTATGTATTACACTTTCTCTTCCCCTTTCCAAAAATATCCTGAAATTCTTTGCATGTTAAGTACCTTTTAACTTCAATCTTATGTATATGGATCAATATCTTATGTATATTGAGATATTCTGTATTGTGTGTATTCTGTCCTTAGTATTGTTTGGGCGACACAACTTCTGAACAAGGAAGTCTTTGATCTGTTAAACTGAGTCCTAGTAAAACCATCTGGGGTATGCCGCTACACGCACAATGGTATAGTGCTGTTTTACATGGGAGAAAAATATCTTTAATAGTGTCAGATGTAACTGGAAAAGTATTAATAAATATTTTAGGGTTTTTTCTAGGGTAAGGGAGTTCAAATATTCTTTCAGGATTTGTTCATCATACAATCTGAGATTCACAAATTTTACTGATTATATTGAGTTAATCTCTGGGTTGTATTTATTAAGTGGAAATTTTCAGATCAGTACAGTTTAAGGCCCAAATCCAGCAAAGTACTTAAGCACATGCTTAACTTCACACCAGGGTTGTCAAGCGATTAAACAATAATAGACTACTGTTTATATAAATATTTTTGCATTGTCTCCCATAAATGTAAACAACCTTGTTCACTATAAAGAGATTGCACTATAGTACTTGTATGAGGTGAATTGAAAAATACTATGTTTTATTTTTACAGTGCAAATATTTGTAATAATATAAAGTGAGTACTGTACACTTTATATTCTGTGTTGTAATTTAAATATATTTGAAAATGTAGAAAAACATCCAAAATATTTAATAAATTTCTGTTGGTATTCTGTTGTTTAACAGAATACTGTGATTAATTTAATTAACTAGGATTCACAAGTGCTTGTAAATGTTTGCTGGATTAGGGCCCATTTAGATTGGTAAATTTAAAATGAAGTTCTCAAAATAAGGAGCAACCTTTTAGAAAGGGAATTAACTGTACACTGATTTCTCATTGAAATAAAACAAAATAGTGAAAATAATATTACAACATTAATAAGAATCCATCTGTATATGGATCTATTTTATTTCAGTTCTAAAAAATAAGCTCCCTCCTCCCCGGCAAGCAGGAAAAAAATCATCCACTAGAACATTATAAATGTAACCTTAATATTTTTTTATTTTAGTATAAGTGCATTTACCAGTTGACTTTGAGTTCCTGAATAACCTAAATATCTTATAGTACAAACCCTAGTTTTATCTTGAGGTGCACAGTAGATGGGCTAAGGAAGTGGTTAAGAAAAAATCTAGTAAGTGGAACTGTCAAATTGATGAGAAAGCATGAAGTGCTTTCTATTTCTAAACTCTTTGTATGTCCTGGATAGAGTCAGATTTTAAATTAGTTAAATCTCTGCAGGAAACAACTGCAAACAATTGTTTTGTGTAAAGTATGGGTAAGCCCTGCATGAACCTGGAAGTGTGTGCCACCATAGTTGATGGTTGTCTGTTTCTAGTTAATATCCTGATTTTCAGGTGTTAGTAACTTCAGTTACAGCATATTTCTTTAATTTAAAGGATTCTCATTTATGAAACTTAAAAGAAATTGGTTCTTTAGCCTTTTAATGTAATTTTATCATTATTAAGATAAACTCAAATCTATAGTAAAACTTCATTGATCCAAATGACCTTAGTTCAGCTAAGACCAAAGTATGAATAAACAAGGTTATACTGTATATATTCAATACAAAAGAAAGACTGGAATAATGGTAAGATTTAAGCACTTGTGGTAAAATGATGATCTGTAACTAAAAAACGAGTTAGAAAAATGTATGATGGTCTATGAAAAGCTATTAAGAGAGACAGAAAAGGTAATCTCTGAACAAAAGGATGAACTTCTACCAAGAGAAGATTAATTTGATACTTTCCAGGCACTAAATTGTTATTGCTGGGGATTCTAATTGAATATTGTGTAAGGTGATTATGCTTGGTTAGGCAGAGCTAATATTTCAATAGCATCAGAGATGGTGGGCCAACACAAGGGATGAAAATAAAATTGGATGACTTGTTAAAAAGGTGTTTTTATTCTAAAAACCAAACAAAACATGGAATTGCCAGATGAGTGAGACTTACAAAATGGCCACATGAATAATTTTGTTCATGTATCTTTGTAGGTATGTGAAATAAACTGAAGGCCATATAGTAAGCTGGAAGGGGTTGAGGTGGGGGGATAGACAGGTTTGTCATGAACATCTACAGTAAGAGTTCTCTGACGGGTGTGTCACAGAACTACTTGGACAATGGAAGACATAGTTGACGCATGCTGCTAATTGCTATACTGTACAATAATTCACTACTTGGGATGTGAGCTTTTACTCAGTTTACCGGTTCCCACCCTCTTCTCACTAAAGCTTTCCTGAATAAGGCTTGATTATCTGTTTCTAGCCTGTAGAGAAGAACCCTGAGTAAATGGTTGTCCAACATAACAGGTTTATTCTTTACTAACAAGTGCTATGAATTTCTTAACAGCTCATTAAGTGTACATTTGAAAATTATGATCCTAGTTTTGTAAAACCACCCCACTGATGCACAATCACATTCCCGTTGACTTATTGGTTAATAAAAGCATGCGAAAGCTACACAAGTAAAATTCATAGATATTTTCCTCAATGTGGAGGAGAAAAGATTATCAGAGTTGAAAATGTTCTCGGGAGAAAATATATACAGTATAAACAAATGATGCCGTCTGATTGCTTCTTATTGAGGACTCCGTGTGGCAAAACAAGTGAACTCCTGAGACAAAGATGCTCTTGCTGAAAAACTGAAATGATTCTGTGAACTTGTTGGAAATGCCCTGGGGTTGAGATACTTTTTGCCCAAAGAAGAGCTTAGAGAATATTGCACACCTGGCCCAGAAACAGCTTTGATGTTAATAGGCAATACTTAGAATGCTCCAATTTTTGTGTGGGTGGAAAGCCTATAAAAAAAATCCTGTTGATAAATGTATTAAAAGAGCAGCAGTTAAATTAAACATTTGTTCTGTGATATTGCAAGCCTTTACATGTGAGTCAGTGGTACTAATCACAGGAAAGGGTTCACAGGATCAGGCTGTGTATCTCGCGTGGAAAGATCCTTCATCACATCAGAAATCATCACTTCATTGGCTCGGGCTGTGACGTGGTCTTGACTGCCAATAACTGTAGACCTGACATTTTGCATACATCGTGCTAATAATTTTCTGATTATACTTCTACTTGAATATTTCATTCTCTGTGTAACTTACTGCATTGCCAGTTATACTCTGAAAGCCTGACCCATCTCTTACATTGGTTTCAGTGTGATTTGAATCAGATCCTAATAATGTAACATTTTCACATTCCCATCTGCAGAACAACAGGATATGGACCTGGACATTGAGTTTGATGTACATCTTGGCATTGCCCATACCCGATGGGCTACCCATGGTGAGCCCAGTCCCGTCAATAGTCACCCTCAGCGCTCCGATAAAAACAATGGTAAGACTCAGCACTGCACTGGCAAGTGTTTATTTGCGTGAATGGGAAGAGTAATGGCTGTTAGGAATTCTGAGTAACGAATATGCTCTTGCAAATTGCCACTAATTCAGTACTTCTAGAGTGTTCATGCTAAAACTGATTTGACGCAGTGCTGCCTATCCCTCTGTGAGAGCATGTGCTTTGAGGCAGGGCGTATAAATCATTATTCTGTTTCAAGCTATGATCCTAATCTTTCTCCTTTTGAATCCTACCGGAGTTTGGCCATTAACTTCAATGAGAACAGAACCAGGCTATATATTTTTTATTATTATGAATCACTTACAGTAAGAGACCGTCGTATTGTGATAATGCCTTGGGAATTTAGTAAATCAACATTGATTGAAAAAGTAAGGTCTCAAGGCCTACAGTTACATGAAATCTCTAGATAGGAATTTTCCCAAACATCATCGTATGTGGGATGTTGTTAACAAAGAGTTTTATATGTAATTTTCTTTGTTTATTTCTCTCTTTTGGCTGTCATTTGGTAAAGGTTCCTTTGCATTGCTGCAAAAGGCAGCTTGGCTCTTATTTAGATCTATGCACCAGCTCGAATCTCAAATGCTTTGTAGACTGTGATGAACTTATCCTCAGACCACCTGTGTAATTGTTAGTATTCTAACAATGAGAAAAAGAGTGGTGTTGCATGGGTGGTTTGTGGCAGACTTAGGTAATAACAGTATCGAGCTCTTACAGAACTTACCATTCCGAGATCTCAAAGCACTTTACAAAGGAGCACAGTATCATCATCCCCACTGTACAGGTGGGGAAACTGAGGCATGGGACGGTGAAATTACTTGCCCAAGGTCACCCGGCAGGCCAGTGACTGAGCTGGGCATAGAACCCAGATCTCCTGTTTTAAACACAAGACCATCCTCCATCCTGTTAAGCTCATCCTGGGTGATTTAAGTGATATGTCAAACGGTAGTTCAGTGAAAATTGATTGGATTAAAACATAAGCCCAAGATACTGTGAATTCCAGAATTCATTATCAACCAGTTTATGAAGATTCTGAAATGGAACCAATTTTGGCTCTAACAATCTGATTTGTATTGTAAAATAAAACACCCCAATCAACTGAGATTCAATAATAGCTCATATATTAAAGGATCATCTCTAATTGTATATTGTTCAGATGAGCACTGCACATAACATTGTTACAAGCATATATTAAATATATTCAGTAATCTTCCGGTTACTAGACTTCTGTAGAACTACTTCGTCCACGCCTTCAAATGTGTTGTGATTCTAAATGCTTGAAACAGAAATAATACAACCATTGACTTGGAAAGCGGTTTGTACATGTTTAACGTCCTCAGCACTAAGACCTGATGTGATTAGCATGTATAGCAATTTAGGGTAATGGCACAGATGAAGGCTGGCCTAGATTCTCGTCTTTTACATTAGGAAAATTATCTCTATTCTGTATTGTGTGCAATGATACTAAGAAAACATTGTCATGGGAATTGGTATTTACTAATACGCGGCATACCATCATGGCAGCTGGATGCATTAATTTTTTTTAAAAATCATAATTAAATAAGCTGCCCTTAAAAGATGACAGATTGGTGAGTTTTCTTTGAAATATTGGCTCTTAAAAGGTTATTTAATGGAACAGCAACTGTAGTCCAGGGTATTCCTACATACAGCTTAGAATAGTCCTTGCTAACAGAGAACAATTACTTTGCACAGAATTATAGAAACCGTTCTCTATTTTGATGCTTCTACTACTGTAAGTAGGCTTATTGGAATAAAATTTTTCATCTGGTGTGTAAGATATGTAAAGTATTCACACATCTTTTAGAATTAACACTTCTTTTTTTATTCTCTAGAATTTATTGTTATCCACAATGGCATTATCACCAACTACAAAGATCTGAGAAAATTTTTGGTAAGTAAAACTAGTTGTCTCTCTAAGCTCTGGGCTAAAGTTATAATGGCACCTAGTGCTGGTTCAATCTCAAAGTCCTGATTAGCTGTCTAAATTTCTTGCTACTCTGGTGTGGAAATGACAGGTGCTAAGAATGCCCAGCAATTTTAATATATGAAGCTGGAGATTCTTCTGAGACAGCTGAAGACTTCATGGCTATTATAGTGTCCCTGGGATTACCTCAGGTGACCATAAACTAATTTTATATGACTGTCCATGCTTTGAACTGGTTTGTGAGTGGAGAGTAGAAATTGAAGGGATAGAAATTATCCCTCAAGTCTCATGAACTGATCATACCCTCCTGTCTATGAGGTTGTGAATCTTCTCTTTCAGGATGAAGGCTCTGTTCTGATGCTCTGAACTTTGGAGGGTAATGGAAATTGCATTACCAGCTGACCCTTCTGCTAACAGAACTTCATAATCCTTTGATCTTTGCTATTGCCAGGGTTGCTCCCCCGTTCCCTGTACCCACTTTCATTCATCAAGAGCACCCTGATTTATGAGTAGCGTGAGACAGATCATGCAAGAAAGAAGACTGTCGTAGAGATACTTGTTGTGTACAACATTGGCTGATAAGATTTTTGAGTTCTTGGCTGAATTGTTTTTCCTTACTTAGTGAGCTTCTGAAATAGGGGCAGTCTGTGCAGTTGCTGCTTTTGTGTGTCCTGTAAGACTCTCCTCTGTTGTCTACGTTAACAGTGAACAGCCCCTTCACATCTCATCTACAGCTCTCCCTTGCACCCAATCTAATGCCATCCCTTACTCTTCTCCTCCTTTAGTTTCTCACTCTACTCTGTCTCCTGCCCTTCACAATACAAGCATGCTTTAGTCTCTTCATCTTAACAACAAACACAAACACTCACCCGTGAGCCCATCTGCATCTCCAGGTACTTCCCATCTCCACCTCCCTTTCATCTCTAAGATCATTGAATTTGCTGCATACAATCACTATCTAGAGTTCTTCTCCAGTCCTGTTTCTGCCCCTTGTGCTCCATTGAATCTGTTCCCACCAAAGTGTCTTGATTTACTATGTTCTTGACTCTAGCCTTGACAAATATCCATTCAGAATCTGCTCATATCTTGGGAGCAGCATTCTGAATGGATAATTCTTCAGCCTGTCACTTTGACCATGTCATCCCTCTACTACTTCCCCTTTCTCCATTTCATCAGACATAAGCTAATTGTCTTCACTTTCAAGGCCCTTCACTGATTATCTCCACCCAGCTATCCTCTTTCATTCACTATCGACTCTCACCTCCTATTAGCCCATGATTCCAGCCTCCATCATCCACTTATTACATTTTCAAAATAGCACCTTTGTGCTTAAAAGGAGCTCCCTGTAAGCCTCGCAAAGCTACCTCCCTGTCCTTCAAAACCTTCCTTAAAATTGCATTTGCCACGATGCCTACAAAAATCTTGACAACAGTTAAGGCGCTGGTGTGCTAAGACCGCTGTGTATCTGGCTGACCGCTGTTGTCTTATTATTTCCTTGTACTCCTCTATCTGTCAGTATCAATCTTTGACTCTTGTTTTACACTTGTAAGCTCTTTAGGGGCAGGGACCAACTCTCTTCTGGGCTAAAGTTTGTACGATGCCCAACACAATGGGGTTCTGGTCCGTTGTTAGCACTTGTAGAGATTACAAATAATGAACAGTAACAACAACCTGGGGTTTTTTGGTTTGCTTTCAGGAAAGCAAAGGGTATGATTTTGAGTCTGAGACCGACACAGAAACCATTGCCAAGCTTGTCAAGTACATGTACGACAACCGCGAAAGCGACGACATTAGCTTCACCACCTTGGTGGAGAGAGTTATCCAGCAACTGGTAATGTATTCATTTTAAAAATCAAAACTTGATCAAAACTTTTTTTTAGACCCAGAGGCAATGCTGCTGGCTGTCTCTCACATGAAAATAAAAGCTATGCTAAAATATTTGAAAGTTGGAACACTGGAATTGCAATACTCAGCTGATTAATGGTCAGTCTAGTCCAATAGTCTGTCTGTATTCCATATTCTTCAGTGAGTAGTCCAAGAAATCCCATAATGGACAATTAAAGAATAACCTATACAGAGATGTTTCTTCCAGGCAATCAGTGTTTTGATTTATGTCCTGAAGAGCAGGAATTTATATTCCAGGGATTGGCAACAACCCCTGGCAGGCCGGAAAGGTTTGTTTGCCTGCAGCATCTGCAGGTTCAGCCAATCGCAGCTCCCTGTGGCCGCAGTTCACCGTCCCAGGCCAATGGAGGCTGCGGGAAGCGACCCGGGCCGAGGGATGTACTGTCCGTTGCTTCCCACAGCCCCCATTGGCCTGGGATGGTGAACCACGGCCAGTGGGAGCTGAGATCGGCCGAACCTGCAAACACTTCAGATAAACAAACTGGCCTGGCCCGACAGGCTCCGTGCCAAAGGTTGCCGATCTCTGTTATATTCCAATCTAATGTAATGTGGATATTGTTCATGTAAATGTTTTAATCCTGCTAAACTCATAGGCCAGATCTGCACTGTAAACTTCTGCTGGCATAGCTTTGTCATCAAGAGTGGGACCAGATGTGATCCCTGATCGATTTAGCTATGCCAGCAGAAGCCCCTAATGTGTAGACACAGCTATGTCAGCAAAATGATGCTGTCACAATCTGAAACCCTGTCTCAGAAGAGGATCCCTATTTAGGACAGGATTTAAGATTGTGATTAAGTCCCATTGGTGTCATTGGGACATACTTAAAAGTTAAGCCTTTGTTCCCTTTGCTGAATCAGGACCTAAGGTTGGTTGGTTGGTTGCAAAACTCCAGTAATGGAAGAAATGCTGACCCCCTGTGGAAACTCTCTGGAAAAGCATGTATGTCTAGCTACGGGTCTATCGGTCCCATCTTCGAAGATTATTTTTATTAATATTATGCACAGTCCTGGGCATTAAAACAGTTAATATACTTCCACCTGGAACTGTTTTGTTCTGGTGAGAATTAACTTTAATAACCCTTGAATGACAGGAAAATGGCAGCAGGCCATGTACAGATTTTGCATGGTATGTGTTCCAAGTGGCAAACTGATACAAGTCAAGCAGTGATACAAACTAATATAAGTCAAGATTTGTTTGCTGAATCGGTATAAGAGCTTCTATAGCGGTAATCAGTTAAGCCTAATCATAGAATCAGAGTTGGACAGGCCCTCAGGATATCCTCTAGTCCCACCCCCTGCTCAAAGCAGGACTAATCCCTATTTTCGCCCCATATCCCTAAATGGCCCGCTCAAGGATTGAACTCACAACCCTGGGTTTAGCAGGCCAATGCTCAAACCACTGAGCTATCCATCCCCCATAAAGAATAGAATCTCAGAGTTGGAAGGGACCTTAGGAGATCATCTAGTCCTACCCACTGCTCAAGGCAGGGCCAACCCCTATTTTTCCCCCATATCCCTAAATGGCCCCTTCAAGGATTGAACTCATAACCCTGGGTTTAGTAGGCCAATGCTCAAGCCACTGAGCTAGCCCTGCCCCTATCAGGCAGGCTTGTTTTTTAACAAATAATTGGCTTAGAACAAACAAATGGCAGGGCACAGTTTCAAAACTAGGTGCCTGACTTAATCAGTGACCATGAACTATGTTCTTATGGGTGCAGGTTACATGCTGGTGTTTGAAAAATGCCTGTAAGTAGTTTGAAATGGTAGAAGAATTTGTATATTTCTCCTTTCTTTCCAGGAAGGTGCTTTTGCCCTTGTGTTTAAAAGTGTCCATTACTCTGGTCAAGCAGTTGGCACCAGGTAAAGATTACTATTGTAAACAGTGCGTCTCTCAATAGACCATATTTCCCTTTTAATCAATACAATTTTTTAACCTCTGGCTTCTTGCTGATGATGGCTGGTGTATCAGTCAGAAGAGAGGAATATAGAGGATGCTCTTACTACACTGTGTGAGAATCTGAATTTTCTGTGGTGGTTACTTTTTTTCTCCACTCTTTCCCTTATCTCTACATCTTGGCACGAAACTCATCTTTTTTTGAGTACTACTTCACTGCCAAATTGGTGGTCAGAATCTCACGTATACTCTTCTACAATTGGTCTGAAATAACCTAGGTCTCTAGGGGCATGCTGCGAGGCAGATGTGTTTGTGAAGACAGATCTTGAAGAGAGAATTCCAATTTGTGGGGGTCGGGGACTTATTTTTGTTATGTATGGCAGTGGTACCTAATGCCTTGGATGGACACCCCTTTTATTTTTTGTTGTTTTTTTAATACATTGGGCTAGTTTGGTTTTCAAGTGTATCATGCGAGTGCCTTAGTAGGACCTCTAAATCCCACCCATAGACTTTCAAAAGCCAGCCAAGAGATTCAGTCACAGTATTCCCATTAATTTTATCTAAAGTCATGTGGCTAAATCCCTAATAAGCTTTGAAAACCTCAACTTTAGTATCTGCCATTAGGTGCACATAATGGGCAATGCCCATCTGAAATACCAGCTTCAGCATGCAAATGCAGGGTTTCAGGGCATTATTTAAGTGCTCATATTAGGGAATCTGCCCCAGTTTTAAGTCTTTATGTTGCTTTTAGCCTTTGCCTTCATATCCCATTGTCTAGCTCTGTTCCTGGAAAGGATGAAGGCTAAATTTGTATTTTAATTTCGGGGGTGTGGGTGAGTAATTTGTCCTATATCTTGCAGCCTCCTCTTTCATTAACCAATTGATTGTTTGTGAAGAGATTCAGTCAAACCAGCTGGATGAGGTTAAGTGGTTTAGATACTTTGGTGTCGAACAACAGCCCCTCCAGTTTAAGGTTTCTATGTTGAAGCTCCGTGTATCATCAGTTACAGCTCCATGTTTCGTTTACAGACGAGGAAGCCCGCTGCTGATTGGAGTTCGAAGTGAACACAAGCTCTCCACTGACCACATTCCAATACTGTACAGAACAGGTACATTAGAAGTGACTGTTTCTCTTCTCACTTATATTGTGATTCTATTGAAAATTATTATTTTCACTGACTGTGTGAAGTTATTTTTCTTTCTTGTTACACTTTCAGCTGTGCAATCTATGGATCATTCTGTTGATGGAATATCCATAGAAGCGGAGAAAGGTGCCTACTTGAGACATCCCTTTAATACTACAAGTTCTGCTGGTTTTTTCTTAGAAAAAGAATTGAAAATAAGGGAAATTTGAACTGCCTCTTTAGTATGTGGTTATTGCTTTCCATGTAGCAAAATGAAACAAACCAGAAGATAAGGATTTCTTCTTTATAGAACATCACAAATAAATTAAAAAACCCACCGTTTCCCCAAGTTTCAGTGTTCCACTGATTCCGAACATGTGCATAGCACATCATGAGTGCTAACTGGTGTTTTAGGTATAATTTCTTTCATGAGTTCCATGTGGCAATATTAACTGCATGAATATGAATAAGTGGGGTGTTTGTTTTTTTTTAAAAAAAAAAGAGTAAAAACAATTAAATTAAACCCCATTGGACTTAGAAACCACTTTCATGTTGCGAAATCTTGTCACCGAAGCAGAACTGTGTTTTGAGCAAAATGTAGTTCATCTGATCTAGAGCACTTCATGGATACAATGAGGTTCAAATTGCAGCTTGGGTTTATTTCTCTTTTACTCCTTGTATCCTGACTCTTTTACCAAAATCTGTGTGCGCTTTGAGCTTGGGGTGTGCCTTTAGCTGCAATGAATCGTTATTAAGTAACAATCTGATCTGTTTTCTCAAGTACTCCATTTCTGTTTTTAAAAATAACCTTTCACTTACTATCTGACAAAGTGTTCCGCTAAATTAGGAGAGTTCTCTCTTAAAGGAAAAGGACGTGGCTTGGTACTTACCTGGTGCAAATCAGGACTTTATTGTTAGTAGTACTATTTTGCAAACATTATCACTGGTTGAAATTTGCGGGTTTGTGCCCATGGAGACTCTGACCTCAATGCTGTTAAACTACTTCATGTGCCAATAGCTCACTCAGGTAACTTTTAGGAACTACATCCCCTTGTAACTTGGGGACAACTGATTATTTGATTAGACCGTGATTACAATTCTATTTAATGCAAACCAAAAGAGAGGTGGGGTGCAAAAGTTTGTTGTTCCACATGTTCAACGGGTTTCCTTGGAAGTTACTGTTAATGGGTAAAAATTGCCTACATCCCATGTTCAAAAGTAACCAAAAGTTCATTGACTTTAAATGGGACTTAATTTCTTTGAAAATTTCTTTGACAATTTTACCCAAAGCCTCAAGTTAAAATAGAAGGGGAGAGCAGAATAACCTGGAACTAACCCAGTTCTGGTGAAAGCGCTGTCTTTGAGAAATATTGAGAGGGGCAGATTTGGTAAGCCTAAGATTTGTGATGTAGCTCAGCCCTAGAAGTACAGCATGCTGACTGCAGCCGGTGCTGGGAAGGGGATAAGACTTCATAGTTGTGTTGGGCTGAATTTAATTGTCTGTAGATACATCATAAAGGGATGCACATGCTTAGAATAGCGAGTGACCTCCATAGATGGCCGTGTTATGAAGTTTTTGAGGGATTTGAAGCTACAGGGGCAATCATGGCCAAGGTGGTATAGGGCTCCTAGTTATTGTTAACTCTTGAAGTGTAAGGAGTAGGTGATTTCTGCTTTCTTCCATCTTTGTGTACACAGATAAAGGTTCGATGGCATGCCACAGTCTGTTTAGTGAGAATGCAATAAACTGGTTGGCTTTTCACTTTTCAAAAACATTTCACACCTGTGGTAAGAACTTCTGCTGATAGCCTAGGCATTGTGTGTTGTTCTTCCCTTGTGAGCAGGCACTAGGGTTTCATATCCCTAGAAGTTTTCTATTATGGACAGTGACATTAACATATGCCACTCTGTCTTTGCAAATGTCTCAAATGCAATTTCAAATGTAGCCTTGCTCAGGTAAGCATGGAGAATATCTCATTAAGTAGAAGCTAATATTAGTCTGCTATGTTAGCATTTTAAAACTAGCATGTGCTTAAAATTGCTACAATGGAGGTTGATATGGTATCAAAATATGTTCAGTTTTTCCTGTGAAGGTTTTTCAAGTGCTTGTTTTATTTCCCCTCCCCACCCTCCATTGTCTGCAAAAAAAAACTTTTTTCTTTGTTTTTTGTCCATGGTGCTAGGTAGTAGCAGTCATTGTTCTGAAGGCAAGGAATCACTGCTGTTAGATCCTAACAGCCAGGAAATCTTTTATCAATGATCCCCTATATCCACTGATGATATGCAACTGGCTTTGGTTTGCTGAAACTGAACTTCTTATGTGCTGATGACTAAAAGCTTGAATGTAATGGAAAGCAATGCCAACATAATAAAGATAATGCAGTGAAATGTCCTACCCGGGGAAAGAAAATCTGCATGCTCCAATCAAGGGTGGGCGGTTTATTTGGAGATTGGCCACTAGCACCATTGCTCTGCCTTTTTTGGTGGTTGTGTTCTTCGTTTTCTGATCTGCATAGAAATCTGAAGTGCTCTCAACTGTTGGTTTAGTGGAACTTCCTTATTTTTCCTCAGTATCAACATGAAAGCAATATTTTTGATTTTAGAGAAAAGTGTTTGGAAAAAATTGCAGCTTTATTGATTTGACTATATGGGGGAGGGGGCATTTAAATCAACAAAGTACATGTTTTTTAACAGAAATGTTATCCAGTTTATGCTGTTTTAGAACAAGTAAAATAATCAAGCCTGTAGAGTGTATTCTTTGTAGTATATGTCAACTTAAAATTTGTCATCCTTTAATTTTAGACAGAGTAGAAAAGAGAAACTTGTCAGATAACCCATCTGTTCTCTGTGACTTCTCTTTATCACCCCCTGCTGATGCAAGGTTGCTCTCTGTGGCATGTTTAATTTTCTGTCCAAGTTCAAATGTTAATCAACAGGTCTTAGCCATTTCGCTTCAACTATACTGCAGTCTCAGTCTTCACTGTTAAATAATGTCTTGGTTAAGAGAAAAAAATTCTCAAGCAGGTTAAAAAAATGTTGAAATACTACAGAGACTTTTCAGTAAAATTTTAGGCTTTTGGAAAAATTTCTACCAACCTCCCCAAAAATGTTTCCTACGGTTCGTTGCTGTTAGTCACACCTCCTTGAATCAACAGAAATAATTCCTATGAGCTGTTAAATCGGACTGCCCAGACTGCAGGCTGCCAATGTTACAAGATTGGACCAAAATTATGAGAAGCTCATTTGTCAGTTGCTCCGCTTCTGGTCTCGCACGAACAGTACTGAGCGCTTGTGCTCCCTGGCCTTTGTGTGAATGCTAATAGAAAATAGACCAGGGAAAAAAGAGTTTGCTTTTGGGTTACGTCTTTTGAGCCACACTGAAGACTATGTGATTGCACAGGTGTAACTGAGGGGAGAAATTTTATTAAACATGGGCATGTAGAGAGAGTCCTGCTTGCCTCTCGCACACCACGGTGAGTGTGCACAGCAGTTGTTACAAGAGAAAAATGTTTGGACTTGGAAGCAGGACAGAGAGTGGAAAAAATATTGGTATCTAATACATGTGAAACCTTATGAAATGATTTTTGAGTCATTTTTCAGAGTAGGATTGTACAGAGATTTCCTAGTTTAGTTCTTGTATTGAAGTTCTCTATAGTTATACTATAAATATGGAACATCTCGATAGTGTGTTTAATGTCAAGTAGAGTTAATCCAAAAAAATTTCATTGCCATGTAAGCAAACTAAGAAAGGGCTCAAGAATGAGAACAAATATTACGTTACCCAGAAAAAAAAATCCTGATCGCTTTTGCTAAGCCTATTTTTATCAGTGTTAAATTGACTATAGCCCCTGGATCTCAACCAAAATGTGAGGTGTTCAAAATAATGCTTCATGTTGGTACTGTGAGTTGGGAACTGTGATCATGATTGACATATTGCAGCGGCATTCTTCATCGTGGAGGTGTATGTGCACGGATTGCTAATACGGTGTATAACCTTACAGGTAAAGACAAGAAAGGAAGCTGCAGCCTCTCCCGTATCGACAGCACCACCTGTCTTTTCCCTGTTGAAGAGAAAGCTGTGGAATACTACTTTGCTTCTGACGCAAGGTGAGATTCTTCACCATCTTGTAGTGGGTTCCAGGACAGCTGTCACCATGCCCTTTAAATTCAGAGCCCTAATGGGTAACCTGGGTTACAACTGTTGCTTTATCAATACTTAGCAAAGGCTGTGTAACAACTTTCATAGTGTCTTACAGACATCAACTAGCTGTCACATACTTGCCATTCATAAATTGCGTGTCCCTCTTTACGGATGGTGGGGAGGAGGTGAAAGGGAGCTGAAATAAGACTTTGTTAGAGACTTTGTTAGAGAAATGAAGACTCGCTTCTCGGCCTTTTGGCTAAGAAAGCATTATCTAAAAAGTTATTACTGTGGCATTGTCCTATTACAAGTTTATATGATTCTAGAGGTGAGTGATGGGAATCTTGTGAAGACCGTGGCCTGAATTAAAAAGACCCAGAAATTATCAGAAGAGCTGTGCAGTTCTTCTAAGGACTCTGTGCATGTCTAATTCCCTGTATCCCCTAACAAGTATTGTATGTTAATGTTACTGGAGGGTAAAAGATTAACCTTGGTGAATTCTTGGGGAAACTGCCGGTCTTTAGCATGTTAGTAAAGTAACAGTGTTTGTTCCAGAAACACCTGTAAGTATGACCATAACTGACTTCCGCAGCTCCTTTCAGCTAAGCTTTACACATACAGCCTTAAGATACCCACGTGTCTGATCCCCCCTTTACACAGAGATTAAGTGACTTGACCAAGGCCATCTCTAGGTAAACAGGCTTAAGTATGACCAGCTGGTGTATTTAAATATGGTTTGCCCTGTCCAAAGTCATGTTTAGGGACAAAGTCATGTTTAAAATCACGTCTGTTAGAAGCTTGTTTTTTCAAACCTATTTTTTTGTGTAGAAATGGCCCAAGTCAACAGCGGAGGTGGGAACAGGATCCAGTAATGCTGGCTCCCAATCCGCGGCTTGCAATGATTAGACCACGCTGTTGCATAACACGCTTTTCCTAAGGAATTCAAAGAGATTTAAAGTGGGGCCCTAAATGAATCTAATAATGAGATACTAAAAAGTGAACTGTGCAACATCTTTAAGTTGCACGTTTGATTACGGACTCGGCTCTAGCTCTCGTCTCCTACAGCAACTGGTGCATTCTCTTTATAGTGCTGTCATTGAGCATACCAACAGAGTGATTTTCCTTGAAGACGATGACGTAGCAGCTGTGGTGGACGGTCGTCTTTCTATCCACCGGATCAAACGCACAGCGGGCGACCACCCTGGGCGTGCAGTCCAGACCCTGCAGATGGAACTGCAGCAGATCATGAAGGGTAAAAGCTCTTCACCATTTCCTCTATTCCCTGCCATCGGGGACCAGTAAAACCGGGGGCCTGAGGATTCTCTCTCTCTCTCTCTCATTCAGTAGCATGCCTTGTTTCCCAGATTGGTCCCCAAGAGAAACTAGAGCTTGCCATTTTGGATCAGACCTGAGTCCATCAAGTCTGGTGTCTGATCTCTAGTAGTGAACAATTCCTGATGCTTTGGTGAAAGGTGAAATAACAGCATCATGCACCTTCCTGTGACACCATCACGTACAGGAGTGAGAAAAATCACTCCTGACGTGCTGACAATCAGCATGTTTGCTCCCATGCGTTCACCTGTTCATTGCATTAATGATATAACAATGTTTCCATTGTGTGTGTGAGATTTTTGTTTTTCTCTTTTTAAGGTAATTTCAGTTCATTTATGCAGAAGGAAATTTTTGAGCAACCAGAATCTGTTGTTAATACAATGAGAGGAAGAGTCAACTTTGATGACTACACTGGTAATTACTCCTTTTACAGTTTTAAACCCAGTGCCTGCCACATTTGGGGTAGGGTGGCATAGAGTAGATGAGTGGCCTAAGAAAATGAAGTCCTATATCTATGCAAGAGGAATTGCCATTATGTAGAAGGGGCCTTCCATAGCCGTGTCAGGGGAGTTCATTCTCTCTGCTGACAAACTTGCCATATATGATGGCTTCTACTATGGGGGCGTCCTCTCTGCTAGCAAACAGTCTGAGACCCGCCAGCTCTTTTAACCTGAGATGATAGACAGCCATCGGAGGGGCCCCCAAGACCAGTGTGTTATGTGCGTCCTTGAGTGACATGGCCATTGTTACTTTTTCATCCAAAACCATTACAGTGAATCTGGGGGGATTGAAGGATCACATCAAGGAGATTCAGCGGTGTCGGCGTTTAATCCTGATTGCTTGTGGGACAAGTTACCATGCCGGAGTTGCGGTAAGTGGTTGTCACTATTGCCTTGCAAACCTTGGCTGAATTAGCTGCTGATATTATGTATGTTGAGCAGGTTAATGACCAGTCATACTATAGAAATATAAACTCTAGGGTCAGATTTTCAATGGTGCTTAACGAGCCCAAGTCCCCTTGACTTTGAATGCCTACGTCACTTTTGAAAATTGAACTTAAGTGCTTATGAAAAGTTTACCTGTAGTATTCTTTATTCCTATAGAAAACTTCTCCTCATATGGTAAAATTGGCAAGGAAAGGGACAATGCAATAATAGCAAGCAGACTTCAGAATGTTAAAAGAGGTCTGAGGGGCACAGCTGACTTGCTCCTTTGCTATTTATATACGTTCTAGGGTTTGTTTAAGGGGAAGTTCTACAGCTTGTATTGTACAGGAGGTCAGTCTAGATGATCATAATGGTTTGTCAGGCCCTGGAATCTATGCAGGCTTTGATGGAACATTATCAGAGAGAGCCATTCACAATGCAGTGGTTCTACTTTATGCCACAGCATTTCATAAACATCAGAGATTTACAACCGAGTTCAAGCCACGTGGTTCAAACCAGGGCCAACTCCTCTGAGATATGATATAATCACGGGGCATGAAAGTACGGTTCTAATTCAAACATGGTTGGGTCACAGCATGAGAGCCCATATGCTTGGGATTCAAGATGATCCATATGTTGGCTAAGAAATTTAATTTTTTTAAGATTGTACATTTTAGAAAAATCATACTTAAAGGGAGCCACATTGTTAGTTCATGAGAATCTCAAAAAGAAACGGACACTCACCTGACTAGTTTCATGATCCAGGTTAAGGGTCCCGATGCGAGAGGCTGTTTGTATCTTCTGGATTTGTACAGCACAGTTGGGACCTGGGCTATGGTTAAAGCCGCCAGGCCCTCTTGTAATACAAATAATTATAGAAGAACGTCAAGGGCCGAAATAGGGTTTCAGTTTTGCCCCCAGTACTGGTTAGTGCTTTTGGGGTGCTTCAGAAATGTTATTTCCTAAGGAATGTCCAGCTTGGAGTCTAGACGTCCTCTTGAGACAGGTTGCAGTCAAACAGATTTTGTTTTTAAACCATTTTGGATTAAAGCAGCTGTGTGGTGTTTGTCAATAGTACTCTACTCTGGTTTGTGGGTCTACCCCTGTGGATATTTTTGCAATGTCAAGGTCATAAGTTACCTTTCTTAATACTGATCTAGTGTGCTTTTGAATCTAGGTCTAGTGACTAGTCTTTGGTTATGTTTTCATTAACCCGCCTAATGGTATTTTGACTGTAATATTTTCCAGTACTTGGCAACTTGAAGGCTTCTTTTGTTAACAAGTGTTTAAAACACATTGTAACTTCCTGACGTCTCTACTTTACCAGACTCGTCAAGTGCTAGAAGAGTTGACTGAATTGCCTGTTATGGTTGAACTAGCCAGTGACTTTTTGGACAGAAATACTCCAGTCTTCCGAGATGACGTCTGCTTTTTTATCAGTCAGTCAGGTAGGGTCACTCCTGTACTACTACTCAGGAGAAATCCATAGCCCAAATTCTGCTGTCTGGGAGTAGAATTGCATGGGGTGTGCACCACTGTGGAAATTGGCCCCTAGAGATGGAAATGCTCATCTCATCCATCTTTATACCAGTGATGGATTGATTCCTACTGTACTAGTAGGAATTATGTCTAGTCCAGTCGCAAATGTGGCAAAAATTGTTGTACCCTTTCTGTAGAGAACTTTACCCCAGCTTAATAAAGTTGAACTTGCTGCCTTGTGGAATATCAGGTTAAACACTTCTACCTTTTCCCTTTTTAATGTTTTCTTGTTGTTCCTTTAAAAGAACTAGAGGGGCCTCATCCGGCACTTTTGAAATCCATCAGGTCCAGAGAGAGAAATGAAATAGATCATTTTATATATTCTTGTATAATGATTTCTGAGTTAAATAATAAATCACATATTGGCATGGAGCATATGCTAACACACACACTTAGGCTAAAGAATAAATGGTCTCTTAATAGGCTACATTACACTGAAATCCAATGAATAATATTTTAGGGCACTTGCAACAAGGCATGGTGATTATTCCCTTTTGTGGTGTCCTGTTATTTTGAACTGTAATATGAAAAGGCATATTGGGAAGGAAATAGGGTTTTTTTTCTTCTCTTTCCTGGTATTATACAGCTGGGGGGTGGGGTGGGGGTGGAGAATGCCGTGAAATTAAATTGTGTTATCAAAATAAGCCACCAGTGAACAATTTAAAGTATTAGTTATTCAATGGGGTTTTCTGGTAGTAAAGATTAAGAATTTATTAATTTGTTTCAGTAGTGTGTTTCCTGGGTGTAAGTGCTGATAATTTAATCTTTCAGACAGTTTGACTATTCCAGCATTCACTCGTATTTTTGAATACACATGTAGCTGCTGTTTTTCTCCAGGAACAATGCCATATGATTCTAACAACATTGTTCCTGCATGGGTCCCCTTAACAGTAGGCTATAACCAATAAACAGGATTCCGCTGGTATCTTCATTATCCTTGCTGTCTCATGAGAGCAGAACACTGCTGTATATCTCCAGATGCTAGAAAACCAAAGTAAATGTTGAGGTCACAAATACCCCTCCCTACATTGTTGCTTTAGACTTTTAAAAATTCTTCAGTCAGGTGGTGATCTAAGCATTCAAGCATGCAGTCAAGGATTTCTGAATATTGCCACAGTATAGTAAAAGTAGAATCTACTGATTTAACCTTATTTTTATTACTCCTTGATGCAGCTTATACTGTACACATACACTTAGAGGGAATGCCCCTTTGGATATTATTTATTAACTCATTCCAGTGAGACATGGCAATACTAAGACATTTTTCTTTCTGATATAGTCTCTGGGACTTTGCTCTGCATGCAATAGAAGTGGATCATCAATACCATTTTCTGCATAGTTGAATCCGGTTGTTTGGAGGCTGTAAATAGTGCAGAATTATCACAATTGGTCTTGAAAGAAACCCCAACTCTCTTCTTCCCCTCTAATATAAACAATTGTACGAGCCAGCCCCATCTCATATAGTTCACACTGTAGGCCTGTGAGAGATAAAATTGCGTGGCATTTAAGACCGGTCATTTGTTTGACCAGATTACCCCTGCCCTTAGACCAGACCCATAGTTTTCTACAGGTGGTAGATATAAAGCTATGTTTTTTAAGGGAGAGGAAATTTCTGGAGGAAACAACCAAAAATGTAATTTTGACAGATTGCAGTAGAACTTTGTAATAAAGAATATTTGAGGCATTGGGGGTTATAAGAATTCAAATATGACTAGGACTAAGTGCTGTCTTATGGACCCAACTCCACCCCTCCTCCCCATCTTGCTTTTAGAGTTTTCTGGGAGATCATTTTGGATTGGTGCATAGTGGGGTGTTATAAACTGTATGACATTTATCCTCGGCCTGTAAATGTTAACGTGGTTTAAGATATTGCATAAGTAGTATACTTGGGCCAATTCGACTTGCACCTATATATTGAAGTATAGTGTTCTTTACTCATGGTGAATTAAGAATAACCAAGGCAGATCTCTTCTATTTTCATTCTAATTTGCAAGACATTTATCATTCCTGTTGAACACTACAAACTAATGGCACTCAAAGCATTGGGTAATTGTTGATCTCTGTCCTTCAGAACCACATATTGAAAACTCCAGTTTCATCCTGAAACTTCCACTGACCTATTTGATTTTGTGCCCTTCGGTGCGGAGTAGTAATAAGGCTTGCAATGATCTTGCCTATAACTGAGTTTAAATTGTAACTATGCATCTTTAATCTTTGCAGGTGAGACAGCAGATACGTTGATGGGTCTTCGGTACTGTAAGGAAAGGGGAGCACTCACTGTAGGAATAACTAACACTGTGGGCAGTTCCATCTCCAGGGAGACAGACTGCGGTGTCCATATCAATGCAGGACCGGAGATTGGTGTGGCCAGCACAAAGGTGAATACCAAATATATAGTTCTTGCATTTATTTAAAGTATAGTTGACTGTGTGCTTTTTATTCTAACTGAAGCTCTTTAACCATACTTAGACTGCATGGTACTGCACATTTTGAGATGTTAGCAGTTGATGTATTAACCAGCTTCTTCACATTGAAAACAAACCTCCCAGTTGTGTGGGTACAACTTGAGTAAGACTAAAACTACTACAGATTTCCATTGAGCCACAGAATGCTATGATGGAATTAGTCTTAATATTTTCAGTCAGGGAACAAAGCACATTCATTCTTTGATCTGCAGATATGTAGATAAGAAAAATGATTTTAAGAAAAATAAGTCCTATTAGTTTCTAAAATCCAGCATTTTATTTTAAACTGTTTCAATCTTAGTACAAGAGTCAAAGGAATTAAAAATAAAATAGCTAAAATTGCTCTGTGCACAACATTAAATCTGATTATATACACAGCCGAAGGTTTTACATTGCCCATAGCCCAAAGAACATCTCAGTTCTACAGCCTACCTGTGCATTTAAGATGGAGGAGTGTCACTGAGTAGCAGTGCTGCAGACTGCTGGGATACATTGTTAAGGGAATCCTGAAGTTTTAACAGAAGTACAAATGGGGAGAGAGAGAGAGAATGGTGCCACTAAGACACAAAGTGGCAACCTTGTTACTGCGTGGCAGGAAAAGTGGGATGGGGGTTAGCCACCCAAGTCTGTCCATACTTGAAGACCAGCTGTTTATTTTTTATATAAAAAGTTAGTGGAACCCTATTTTTATATAAGCTTGTTCAAAATGTGCTAAGTGATGGCTCTTGGCACATGGACAATTCACAATCCAGATTCTGCTATCAATATGGAGTGATCGTTCAAGTTGATGGATTCTCCTGTAGAAGTGAAAGGAGAATCAGTCCTGTTAACATTAAAATTTTACTGTGACCCACTTAGTCTTTCTTCCAATCCCTCCTGCTGTTAAGACTTTTTAGCTGCCTCTTCAGGGACTCTTCTGTAAAGCAAGAGAGGTAAATCAAAAACCACCACACTGTGGCTGTGGTGGACTAACAAGTTCCAAATTTGACCCCCTCCCCCCCCCCCCCATTAAACTCCATGTTTTCAGCCCCTTCCCATTAAAACCCAAATGCTGAGATGTTACAAGGGAAGAGGAGGGTCCTGCAGAATAAAATGGTGCAGACAGCGTGCACGCATGACTCACACTGAAGGCAGTGGTCTTGGTAGACACTTTTACATCTCTACTCTTCCTGTTCTCCGTGGTGGTGGTTGTGGCAGTTTTAGCTTGTACATCACCTTCATGCTTATACAATATCTGCCCAATCAAAGCCCACTTGGGCTGAATAAGAGAAACACATATGAGAAAATGAAGGTGGCTTTCTGTAACTGGGGAACAAGGAGGAACAGGCTTATTTACCACACAAACTGCTATCTCAGATCGTCTCAGGTTAGTTTCCAGAGCTAGAGGACAGAAAATGTTTTGAAAGTTTTTCTGGTGTTTGTCAGTGCAAAATTTTCCAACATTTCTCTCATAGTTTGCCCCGGGTGCTTCATCTCTGTTGCAGGTCACAAAAGAGGGGATTAAATGTCTGAATTCTTCTGATGACAGGAAATGGCTTCACTTAATGGCATACTAAGAGGAGTCATTTTAGTCAATAGCCTTTTTTTTTTTTTTAAGTTGCATAATTCTCTACTAACGAGGGGGTTTAGTTGCCCTGGCTGATGCGGTACAGTGGAAGATACTTGCTTTGCTGCATTTGCTTGATAAAGTGCTTCTGCACCGTGAAATCTGCTTTGATTTAGTTAAGTTTGACATCATCGCTCTCCTAATCTGCTACATACATTCAGCCAAAAACCACAGTTGCGTTTAACAGTTCACGGGGGAATTTGATCATGGAAAATTCACGACTCTCTTGCATTAACTCGTGAGAGCTATTTGTCCCTAGGCTGTTTTTTGCATTGCCGACACTATACGGTTTGTTGGCCACTGAAAACGCATTTTCACTCTGGTGATGCAGAGTCTTACCTGTATGTGCTGCAGTTTCAACAGAGACTGATAACTAATGATCCTCTGTAGAAGACATTGCTCAGAAAATCCAATCTGAGAACATAAGAATCCAAAAGGCAGCCTTTCCTGGTGACAGGAAAAATCCAAGCACTGTTAACTGTACCAATTAATACCAATTTTAACCTTTAACTGTCTGTTGCCAAGTACAACGGTGGTAGGGGGGTGTAAGCGTGCGGCGCCTCACCCCACGGCGCCTCCTGCTGGTACCTTCAGGGAATTAGCTCTTTCCAGCCTCTGGAGCGCCCTCTGCCAGCTGTAGTCCCGCTTGCCACTGGCTCTGTATCCCTCCCGGGACCCCAGTGCCCTCTTACCTAGGGTGCTACACCCCTGCAGTACCCCCACAGGCTCAGGGTCTCCCCTCCCTGGGGAACCCCCACCCTCTATCCCCACCTTGCCTCAGTCTAGGCAACTGCCAGTCACCACTTGCCCCTGTTCTCTGGGGCAGACGGCAGCATCATTGCCATTCATCACAGGCAAGGGGGGTTGGCCTGCTGCCTCTATCTCTATAGCCTTTGCTGCCCCCTGCAACCCCAGTACCCTTTGTTGGGCCTTCCCCAAGGCCCTGTGGGCTGGGGGTTTCCAGGCCAGGGCACCCCCCAGCTCCTCTAGCCTTGCCCCAGCCCTGCACCCCTCTGGGTACCTTAAGCTTCCCCAGCAGCCAGGCCTGTCTACCTCTACAGACAGAGGAGACTTTCAGCTCCAAACTCTGGGCCTTTTTATCAGGGCCAGCTGGGCCCTAATTGACACAGCCACAGCTGTGGCTGCTCTGCCTAATCAGCCTGGGAGCTGCTTGCCCCCAGCCACAGCCCCTTGCAGGTCTGTTTTAAACCCTTTTTCCTGGAGTGGGGCAGTCACCCCACTACAGGGGGTCTTAGATGTAAAACTTTACTACATGACTAAAGTTTTTTAAGACTTCTGCAGCAAATGAGTTGATAAACCTGTTTTCCACAAATGATGATGGATGCATGAATACAAAACTTTTTCTTTGTACAAACTTTAGATAGTTAAATACATTTCTTGATCCTGCTCTGTAGTAGTCGAATGCCTGACTAGCAAAAAAGTCAACATAGATTCTTTTTTATTTTATTTTTTGGCAGTTATTACACCTTTCTTTCAGGGCTTTCAAAGAGTAAGCCTTGAAAGAGCTACGTTTAGGGATCATTACTTTCATTTGAAAATGTAGTTACAACCTAAGAGTTCACTTGTTAGTGAAGGGGTGCACAGTTTTAATTGCTGGTTTGCTTTGCAGATAGAAATGCAAGTTGTCATCTATTTGACTACTTGTAAAATGTTGGGCTTTACTTTGAGCTTTTTACACCTTTAAGATGTATAATAATCTGTATTTCCCTGGCTCATTCTGTGCCGTTAAATATTTACCTTCTGACAATTTTAGTTGAGGAGTCCTCCTCTTTAATCCTTGTTTTATATGATGCCAGTTAAAAATTGAAAGGTGCGGTTGTTCACTAATATCTACAAAGGCCAGACTAGAGAAATCGTTTGTTAGTCAGACTCTTTGGATTGAAATGTCTTGATTTTAAACTTGCAGGTCAATAATAAAAAATGCTGATGTTTAGCTGTTGTAATTTTAACCTTTGTGTTAATCTTTTCTTCTTTTAAATTCTGATCCATCCATTTATAACCGTAGAGATGGAGGGCACAATAGTACTAGTTACCTCCAACTTGCATCCTGGTCCAACTGAACTCAATGGGATTTTTGCCATTGACTCTGATAGTATCAGGTTTTAGCCTTTATTCAACAAGTGCAGTAAAAAGTAAATTCTCTTATTATATAATTAAGTCAAATCTTCCACTTAGTTCGCTATTATCTCATGGCATGTTATTTACTTTACACTATTCTTGAACGCTAAATGTGTGTGTTAGCTAGGGCAGTTAAGAATGAAATTGTTGCACAATTTGGAGATGTCTTGCTTGTTTCCATACTTAATTAGGATGAAAGGTGCGTTTTCATAACTTGACATGACTTTCATGATACAAATAGAGCAAGCAGTTTCAGTCTAGTCTTTGATTTTAAGGGGACCTTCAAAGAGAGAGAACCTGTTAACATGCCCATTAAAAACTATACATTTAAACCACCAAACTGGTGCTTTCTCCCTTTAGCTGCTGATAGCATTACAGCTGCATACCATCGTACATCAGTGCTGTCTTCATTGTGGTGGTCTCCAGCTGTTGCACAGAGTACATTTAGTTTCACAATGCTACTGGTTGCAATACAGATTCTTTACGATAATTTTTAAATCTTAGCTATTAATGATGATCCCCAAGCCTTGGACTTGATTCTCACTTATGTTACGTTCCTTTGGTATTAAATTTGTTATACTTGGGCAGGTTAGGTTCTCTATGTGTTCAGACTCTCTCTAATCCTCCCAATCATAGTCAATCAATATCTTACCTGCTTCTAAACATGATGGCATCTATCTGTCTTCTATCTGCTGGGGTCAGGGATAGCTCAGTGGTTTGAGCAATGGCCTGCTAAACCTAGCATTGTGAGTTCAGTCCGTGAGGGGGCCATTTAGGAATATGGGGTAAAAATAGGGGTTGGTCCTGCTTTGAGGAGTGGGTTGGTCTAGATGATCTCCTGAGGTCCCTTTTCTAACTCTGAGATTCTATGATTCTGTGTCTCTCCTCTTTAGGCCTACACTAGCCAGTTTGTTTCTCTGGTGATGTTTGCCCTCATGATGTGCGATGATAGAATTTCCATGCAAGAAAGACGCAAAGAAATTATGCGTGGTCTAAAGGTACTACCAGGTATGCAGCATCTTGTCTTAAAATTGCATTTACACAGTGAAACTCCTCTCTTGTCAGAGGGCCGGCACAAGATCTATGCAGCACTTTAATCCCACTGAACAATAGGACATCAGGGCAAGATGAAGATGGCTGATCTAGCCACATTTCAGTGTGAACTTTGGACCGGATGCTCATTCAGAAGCGTACATCAGCAGAGCAGTGTAAAGGGACTTTAATGCAAGGGGAAAAAATCAGGTTCAGTAAATCCCCCCTGTAAGGTTGCAGTTAATATTAAAGGAAGGCAAACTTGTTTGTTTGCTCGCTCCCTCCCTCCCGGTACTGAGTGGGTCTGTCTCTTTAGTGTTGTGTTTTGGATTAACCCTGTGCCTCTTCCTAACTCATAGACTTGATTAAAGAAGTGCTGAGCATGGATGATGAGATCCAGAAGCTGGCAACAGAGCTTTACCATCAGAAGTCGGTCTTGATTATGGGACGTGGCTATCACTACGCTACATGTCTGGAGGGAGCTTTGGTAAGGAGTCTCCCTTCCTTTAAAACCCCTCTGAACTGCCTTTGGTAGATCTGGATGATAAATGCACACCCACTGGCACTTATCTGAGGATTGTGTGAGCTTTAAACATGGGTACCCTCTTGACACTATGAAATCTTATTGCCCTCTAGTAATGCTGGATGGACTTTTCCTTTTCCAATCACTGTGTTACTGCCATAGGGCAAGTTCCTTTAATGACTGAGAAATTGTTTTTCCAAGAGTGCTCAGTACCCATGTAATCGGGGCCAGGGTTTAAAGAGAGAGACACTGATTTAGGGCAAGGGCGGATGCAGGTATAGAATCCAGGAGGGCCGATGGCCTCTCCTCTGAGCCACTTGACAGAGATGTGACACTCATCCAGGTTTCCAGCCTGTGTTAGCTGACTTATGCAACCAACAGACCAGATAAGAGTTCTCACACACACAATGAAGCGACCTCCACAGTCCAGGGGAAGGGTGATTTAACTCTCGAGCTAGTTTCTTCCTATGATGATGCATAAACATCTCCCTGTACTTGCTCAGTGTACTGAACAAGGGCCAAGTGGCAGCTTGATTAACAGGGCTATGCTTTCTCCTCTCTAGAAAATAAAAGAAATCACATACATGCACTCGGAAGGTATAATGGCTGGTGAATTGAAGCATGGTCCCCTCGCCCTGGTAGACAAATTGATGCCTGTTATCATGATTATCATGAGGGACCATACATATGCTAAGTGCCAGAATGCTCTCCAACAGGTTATCGCACGGCAGGTGAGTAACTGAGATCAGCCTAAGTCCAAATTGTTCTCTTCATTGCTAAAAAGCTCAAGAAATGTTAAGGCTAGATCTGCTATATGCAGTTTTACGGTTTCTTTGTGGGATTTTAGAGCTTCCGTTCAAGTCGAGCAGTAACAACCTTATTCCCAGCTAATGACTCTTCAGTAGTCCTGGGTCAGTTACAGCCCATGCCTAAAAATTACACTCTGAAGTAAATATGCTGTTGGGGCTTTTAAGTCTCAGTTTCTCCAAGATACTGAAAGGTAATAGTGTAGAATATGGCTTATGGGTTTAAAGAGGCTTCTCTTGAAGTTCCAAAACAAGATCATCTTTTGTGAAGACTGCTGCAATTTTTTTAAAAGGAACTAGAACTTCCATGTATAGAAGAACATTCTCAGTAATGAAGTAAAATGCAGGTATGGGAATATGGCAAATGTAAAAAAAAAAAAATAGCATTGCTATTCTCACTTGCCTTGTTCTGGATTATTTTTAAGTGAAAGGTTACTGCCCTCTTGAGATCAGTGGGAGTTTTGCCCGGATTTCAACAGAAACAGGAATGGGCCCTCTCAGGCAACCTTTCTGGAGCATTGTTGACACGCCTCTTTCTTCCAGGGGCGACCAGTAGTGATTTGTGATAAGGAAGACACAGAGACAATAAATAATAATAAGAGAACCATCAAAGTTCCTCATTCTGTGGACTGTCTGCAAGGAATCCTGAGTGTCATTCCCTTACAGCTTCTGGCTTTCCATCTTGCAGTTCTCAGAGGATATGATGTAAGTACTAGACTACCTTTAAATACCTTCCTTTGTTGTGTGTATACTCTCCAAAGGACTTAGAGTAGATCTATTCTACTGAACAGAACTCCATACAATTCTTTGAACTTACTAGCACCTTTAATCGAATAAGGTTTCCATGATTAAGTCAGTGGGGAAACTTTATGGCAGATAGGTGACTTGATCCCTGCTTTTACCATTGAATATTTCTTTCCCTGAACATAAACCTCTTCAAACACTGCTGGAAGTTAAATATCCCTCCCTTGTTCAAAAAAAGACAGACTCCGATACTGCTACAGTGCATGCCCATGTCTCCCACCAGAACATTTGGCAAACGCAGTACGCTTCACTCATGAGCCCGATCACGCTCACTACTGTCATTTTTGCAGAACACTTCCATAAAGAGGTCTGTCCCTCGGCATGTCTACGCAGAGACTGCGCATGGCCAGCCAGGCTGTAAAACTGCAGTATGTCAGAGTGCACTAGGAGACTTTAGCACATTATAGCAGGGTCCACACGGTTCTTTAAAGTGTGGCAGGCTAGAGCACTGTCAATTTACATCCTGGCTTGCCACAAAGTTTTGTGTAGACAAGTCCTCTGGGTGCAGAAAATTAAGCTTAATTGCCACTAGAGCTAGCTCAGGGACCAGAGAAGTTTCCTGTATTCTGATTTATTTACAGGACTTCTCTTGGCTGAACTACTATTTCCACAGATCCTAACAAAACTAGAGTGGTCTCTTTCCTACTTGCAAGCCCTAGTAAAGAATGTTTGAAAACTAGTTTCTCAAACTGAAACAGCCACAAAGGGCTGAAAGAAACGTGCTATAAGTTCTCAGACTTGTAAGAATTAATTAACAATGAACCGGCATAGTACGTTAATAAAGTATATCATATAAGTCGGTTGCGGTTACATTGATTACCTTTCCATGCTAAAATTGTAAAATTATTTTAAACTAAGGGAGACTGAATCATTCCCTGCAGTATCTTCTGTCTGCAGTATCCATGACTAACTGCTACTCTTTATGCCTCAGTTTACACACCTTAAAATAAGTGTATTAAACCACTCTGAAGTAAATATTTTACAAAACACTAATACTTTGTGCCTGTTTTGCAAGGGTGGATTCGATTTAATCATGGTTTTCTACCTCAAAGTTCATTCTTGTTGGTTGGCATAACCTTAGTACATATTTTTCACAACTCAGAGAGAGATGTAGGTTTCATTTTTAGAAGAAGCGACAGAGTCCTGTGGCACCTTGTAGACTAACAAACATATTGGAGCATAAGCTCTCGTGGGCTAATACCCACTTCGTCGGATGCATGCGAAGGTGCCACAGGACTCCTTGTCACTTTTGCAGATTGCTACCCCTCTGATTCATTTTAAGAAGGTACCCACTATACATTCTAAACATTTGAAAACTTTTCAGATTAGTTTTCCAGCTATATCAGAAAAATGAATGATCGTTTGGTTATTTCATTTACCAAAGGCAGATATTTATGAAGTCACTCGGAGGTGAACTATTTCCAGTTCCACAAGTTAATCATTAATATTTGGAGAACAGATATTTAAATTGTTTCATTTAACTATAACAAGAGTGTTATGTATTCCAGATTTTTTTCATTAACAGCAAACATATGATATTTATTATTATTGTATGTCCCTTGCTTCTCACATTTATCTCCAGACTTCTTCCGCCCCCAACAATCTTTTATTTAACTTTTTGAAATTTTGCACTTGTAGAGAGTGGTAAGGGACTGACTCAGTGTAAACAGATTTGCAGAGAATAGAGTTGAGGTCTGTTGTTTCTCACCTATTCATTTATTCATTCATCTATTTATTTATTTATTTAAAAGATCAGTGCTGTTAACAGGCATGTTCTCTCTGGACACACAAATCCACAGTTTGAGACTTGCAAAATTAAGCATATCTGATGGTATCTTTTAGACTGACCGCTCAGTCCCAGGGGGTAGATAGAAAGATTGACCTAAATAATCTATACAGAAACTGTGGAACCCCCATCAGATTGGGTCCATTAACTATTGGAACTCAGTTACAAAACTTTCCTTAAGTATTTTGTCTCCTCCTATAGAATTAACTCCTATTTTATCATGGAATAAGGATTATTATGCATCTTTAGATAGATTTTTTTGATAAAATTATTTGAGGGAAAAGCCTAAATTTTGTGTTTAAATCATTGATTTTTATCCACCCTGTGTGCTACATAGGTGCAGGAGAGGCTTAGCAAGAATAGTTTTGCAAACAAACTAACATGACATTTTTTTCATGACACATTATTTGCTTGTTTGAACAAAAGCCTTTGAACCGATGCCGGTAACTTTAATGTGGTCTTACCTTCAGTGGCCTTTTAATGAAGAGTAAAATAATGGTATGTGTGGTCTTGTTCACAAAAATTCAATTTCTTTTTTCTTTTTACAGGTTGATTTCCCAAGAAATCTGGCCAAATCTGTAACTGTAGAATAAAAGTGCATCTGAATCTTAAGGGTATTGGGAAGTAAATGAAGAGACTTTTTGGGTACCAAAATACCTTGATTTTGAAGTCGCCTAAATCAAATCATCATTTGTGTATAAAATCGCCATAATTGTTACATTTGTGATTGTCAAATTGATTCCATATGCCATGTCAATAGCTTTGTTGTATTAAAAGTTGTTCACTAGGAGACTTTGTCATCTTTTAAAGGAAGCAATTTGAGGGGCTCTTTAATGTAATGAGATAATTTAGGTATCAATGAACCTCACGGATCTAATGCAATTGACTAAAGTATGTGCAGTGCCAATGTCTGGCATTGAAATTAGAGCTGTAATAGACCATCATCCCCGGAGAGAAGAATCTCAATTTAGGTGCCGGGTTTATTGTGCTGCTGTTAGCAGGCTTGATTTGGAACATGTACAAGAAACTTGCTCTAAGAACAGGATTCTGGAATACTTCACAAGCCTTCCTGCTTGCTCCATTCTAGGTGTGTGCACACGAATGGAGGGATGGCACTGAATGTAAACACAAAGTTCGTGTGGGCTTGCTACGTTTAACAAAGATGTCAATCCATCCAGGATATTGACTGTTTGCCGGGAGAGTTGCAGGGAACAAATGGCAAGGCTTTCATTTTCGCTGCTCTTACTTAGGGGTAGTGCCAGCGAATAGTTTTAGTGGCATCTAAGGTTTGGGTTTGAGAATTAGAGAAGGAAAATTAACAAAGCTTCCTTCACAAGACTACAAACAATATCTTAAGAAGCTTGCCTTAGATTAAAAGCATAAGACATTAAATAGCAAAGGTACCTTGAACTTCCAACGAAAGTCTCGCATGGCAAAAGGGTGCATTTCATGTGGTCGTGGGTGGGTTTGAAGTAAACAGCCAGAGTTACCCATAAGGTGTATAAAAACATAGTACTGCAATATTTAGGGATTGTTTTCTTCACAAAATGTAATCTTTTGACCTTGCAGACTTTTCCTTTACCAGAGGGACTGTCCGACACTAGGGTAAGAACTTGGCTCTGAGTATTGCTGAATTGCTGACTCGGGAGACAATTGCTCACATGGTTGCAAAGGACCATAACTGTAGCAATGCCATCTGTCAGTCTCAAAATTGATATTAATTGAAGTAAATTTAAACTTCCAGCATTTTTGTATTTTATTCATAGATCTGCTTGCTGCTTAGTTTTACCATTTTAGCAAGAGCTGGAAGCATATATTCAGCCAAACCAATATTGATCTGGACTTGATTTTTCTTTAAATGGCAGTATTTGCTTATTACAATAGATCATTAGACACCTCAGCCTGAACTGACACTTAAGACTTCCACGCAATGATTTACAGACCAGCAACATTTTTTGCATAGGGAAACACTGCATGTTAGCGAAAGCCAGTTTACCCAGAACCACCTTTCCAATGTGACTTGCCTTAGCGTATGTTAGTTTCATTTTTATAAGGGTATTAAGCTGCTATTAAACTGCTTTAACTAGGAAGGGCTGAAGTCAAGATGAGAATGTTCAGGCTAGTATCCTATGTCTTTGTTTGCAGTGATTCTAATGTAAGTGAGATTCTTTAAGGGAGAAGCATTCTCAGTATGCTATTGTACCTATCAATTTCGTGGTGGGGAATTGGTTTGAAGGTCTCTCCTAATCAACTTGGAAAATTAGCTATAAGTGTGTGTCTAAGTATGTACAGATGAGATTTTGTTTTAGAAGACAGACAGCTGCTTCTCCACTGGTATATTAAGTATATGAATTGCTACGGGGCACAAATCTGATTGAAAAAAATATTTATGAAAAGAAAATAACTACACTGATGCAAAAAAACGGGATATTAAATGAAAGAGGTTTGTCTGGGCTGTTTTACCTTGTGAGATTTTATAAGTATTCCAAAGTCACTCATTTAGTTTGGTGATAGGATGGACAGCCCCCAGTCTTCATAATTTTAAGGTATGTAACCCATAAGACTTAATACACAAACTTGTATTAGTTAGTTAGAAATTGAGCAAAATTAACCGCCAACCATTAAATGGAGCTTGGTTTTGTAAATTTCAGAGGAAGAGATTAAACCAGGGAACTGCATTAAAGTCTAAAATTTAGCCTGCTAAAATTGAAGTCTGTGACTAGACTATCCCACATTGCAATGCCCTAAGAAGAATGTTAGGGAACACACTCACTGTGAAGAATTTTTTTGAATGATATCCTTAAATCATCTCATTTTTGCCAATTGCCATGCCAGTGTGCTGTGAGATTGTATACAGGATTTTCTTATCTCGATGTATTGCAGTTTGATGAAACAATGTTTGTACCCCCACTTCTCTCTCGACTAGTTTATTCCTGCTGCTACCTGGAAGTTTTAGAATGTCTTGTGCTCTCTGAAGTGAATGGTTAGATTACTGAGCCGGTAATGTTAAATTCCTTCCCTTAAAATGGAGTTGCTGGTCAATGTAATGTGTAGGCTCACCCTTGCTGTTTGACTATCAGCCATATATTGTTTGCATAAACTTGTCTGAAAAACATTTTAATAAGAATGTTGTCTATGTTCACTTTTGTTTTATTGCATATACTCTTCTCCTACTCTGTGTACATAAGGAGTTCACCAATAACTCCTCCTGCTGCTATTGGAAGAGAAGACATTTGAAGAGAAGGTTGCCTACCAATTATTTAATAAATCTAGAGTGTTTTTAAATATAGAACTACACAGTTTTTCAGGCAAAGAACTGTGCTTTGCTACAGCATGTGCTAAGCGGGTCTCATTCACGTTCACTCCTGGAACTTGATGCAGGTGTATGGATACCAGGGTATACAGTAGCAGAAGCACCGTCACGACTGGAAAAGATTTAAGTCATTCTGTCTCCCTATCCTGCTAATTCGCACCGCCCATTGTCAAGAGGACTGCAAGAGGAGGCCCTCTGTGTGTTAAAAATCTTGATATTTGCTGCCCTGCCATATCTACCAGTGCCATGGCACTTGGAGTGTGTCCTGGGATGAGATTTGCCCAGATAAGGGTTTAACTCTCTGTAGTTGTGGACTATATGCCTAAACCACTCTGAACACGCCCGATCCCATCTGATCTAGGAAGCTAAGCAGGGTCGGGCCTTGCTAGTACTTGGATGGGAGACCTCGTAGAATACCAGGTGCTGTAGGCGTAACATGGGCGTGGGGCTAGTGACTCTGTCTACCCCAAAAGGGAACCAATTGCTACTGAAACACCAACACCAGTTGGTGGCCCATACCCTGGCTGGGGGGTGATGGGCAAAGAGAGAGAGAGTTGGGGATTAAGTTACTTTGATCTGTACTTTGTGCAGAAGGGAAGCTCTGCTATCCTTTGAACCTTGGCTTCTATTGAGTAGCAAGACCCAAAAGGAGACAAACCTGGCCTCTATTCTAGGTTAAATCATGGGCCAATAATGAGGTTGTCCTAAAAACATTTCAACAGTTTTTTCAAAGGCAAGATGAACAAATTCCAATGTAATCCCCACCTAGAAATAATAGTGATAGGCTTCTGGCACCTGTGTGCTGTGTTAAACAGCCTTTTGTTTGCTCCAAGGCAAATTGGGCGATGAATGGGGAGGGGAGGAAAGTAGCAGCTTTAAAAATCTTCAGCCAACTTTTATTTAAACAGAGGAGACAAAATCTCTAGGAATGTTAGTAATTTGGCTCTGGTTTTTTCAAGAGTCCAGCAGCAAGTCAGAGGAACAGGATGGAGACAGGTTACCATGCTAGTTTATGGGCCTGCCAAATGGGAGAGTAAGGGATGGGGTGGGGTGTTGCACTCAGTGGTGTCACTAGAGGACTAATACATACCTGAGCTAGCATTGAACAGGGGCTCGGCTACACATGGGAACGCTCGCATCTCCACTAGGGGATTAACTCCCAGCGCACGGAGCCTGTCCACACTAGCACTTTAGAGTGCTCCGACTTGCTACGCTTTACATGTCATGTCTTTCCACCTAACACATTTTACACTCAACACCTCTACTCCTTTACACTTTGGCGTTATGCCGTTACACCTTTATAGTTTATGCTTTTATGGTTTACCCCCTTATGCCTTTGCGCCGCCACACTTTTGTACTTTCCTGCTCTTACGCCCCCCTATGCCTTCCGTAACTTCGTGATTGGCCCGTGTCCTCGCATGACCCCATGACCTCGTCAGTGTCCTCAGATGACCCCATTTGCTTCGCTGGCACTGGGCTCCTGTCCTCGCATGACCCCATGACCTCAGATGACCCCAGTCCGTGTTCTGCATTTCCGGACTGTTGCACATTCCTGCTCTTACGCCTTTACGCCACCTACGCCATCCCTGCTTTTACCCCTTATGCCTTTACACCTCCGCACTGTTGCACGTTCCTGCTCCTACGCCTTCCGTACTGTGGGGTTTGGCCCGTGTCCTCGCATGACCCCATGACCTCGTCAGTGTCCTCAGATGACCCCATTTGCTTCGCTGGCGCTGGGCTCCTGTCCTCGCATGACCCCATGACCTCAGATGACCCCAGTCCGTGTTCTGCATTTCCGGACTGTTGCACATTCCTGCTCTTACGCCTTTACGCCCCCTACGCCATCCCTGCTTTTACCCCTTACGCCTTTACACCTCCGGACTGTTGCACGTTCCTGCTCCTACGCCTTCCGTACTGTGGGGTTTGGCCCGTGTCCTCGCATGACCCCATGACCTCGTCAGTGTCCTCAGATGACCCCATTTGCTTCGCTGGCGCTGGGCTCCTGTCCTCGCATGACCCCATGACCTCAGATGACCCCAGTCCGTGTTCTGCATTTCCGGACTGTTGCACATTCCTGCTCTTACGCCTTTACGCCCCCCTACGCCATCCCTGCTTTTACCCCTTACGCCTTTACACCTCCGGACTGTTGCACGTTCCTGCTCCTACGCCTTCCGTACTGTGGGGTTTGGCCCGTGTCCTCGCATGACCCCATGACCTCGTCAGTGTCCTCAGATGACCCCATTTGCTTCGCTGGCACTGGGCTCCTGTCCTCGCATGACCCCATGACCTCAGATGACCCCAGTCCGTGTTCTGCATTTCCGGACTGTTGCACATTCCTGCTCTTACGCCTTTACGCCCCCCTACGCCATCCCTGCTTTTTACCCCTTACACCTTTACACCTCCGGACTGTTGCACGTTCCTGCTCCTACGCCTTCCAGACTGTGGGGGTTTGGCCCGTGTCCTCGCATGACCCCATGACCTCGTCAGTGTCCTCAGATGACCCCATTTGCTTCTCTGGTGCTGGGCTCCAGTCCTCTCATGACCCCATGACCTCAGATGACCCCAGTCCGTGTTCTGCATTTCCGGACTGTTGCACATTCCTGCTCTTACGCCTTTACACCCCCCTACACCTTCCCTGCTTTTACCCCTTACGCCTTTACACCTCCGCACTGTTGCACGTTCCTCCTCCTACGCCTTCCATACTGTGGGGGTTTGGCCCGTGTCCTCGCATGACCCCATGACCTCGTCAGTGTCCTCAGATGACCCCATTTGCTTCTCTGGTGCTAGGCTCCTGTCCTCGAATGACCCCATGACCTCAGATGACCCCAGTCCGTGTTCTGCATTTCCGGACTGTTGCACATTCCTGCTCTTACGCCTTTACGCCCCCTACGCCATCCCTGCTTTTACCCCTTATGCCTTTATGCCTCCGGACTGTTGCACGTTCCTGCTCCTACGCCTTCCGTACTGTGGGGTTTGGCCCGTGTCCTCGCATGACCCCATGACCTCGTCAGTGTCCTCAGATGACCCCATTTGCTTCGCTGGCACTGGGCTCCTGTCCTCGCATGACCCCATGACCTCAGATGACCCCAGTCCGTGTTCTGCATTTCCGGACTGTTGCACATTCCTGCTCTTACGCCTTTACGCCCCCTACACCATCCCTGCTTTTTACCCCTTACACCTTTACACCTCCGCACTGTTGCACGTTCCTGCTCCTACGCCTTCCGTACTGTGGGGTTTGGCCCGTGTCCTCGCATGACCCCATGACCTCGTCAGTGTCCTCAGATGACCCCATTTGCTTCGCTGGCACTGGGCTCCTGTCCTCGCATGACCCCATGACCTCAGATGACCCCAGTCCGTGTTCTGCATTTCCGGACTGTTGCACATTCCTGCTCTTACGCCTTTACGCCCCTTACGCCATCCCTGCTTTTACCCCTTATGCCTTTATGCCTCTGGACTGTTGCACGTTCCTGCTCCTACGCCTTCCATACTGTGGGGTTTGGCCCGTGTCCTCGCATGACCCCATGACCTCGTCAGTGTCCTCAGATGACCCCATTTGCTTCGCTGGCACTGGGCTCCTGTCCTCGCATGACCCCATGACCTCAGATGACCCCAGTCCGTGTTCTGCATTTCCGGACTGTTGCACATTCCTGTTCTTACGCCTTTACGCCCCCTACACCATCCCTGCTTTTTACCCCTTACACCTTTACACCTCCGCACTGTTGCACGTTCCTGCTCCTACGCCTTCCAGACTGTGGGGGTTTGGCCCGTGTCCTCGCATGACCCCATGACCTCGTCAGTGTCCTCAGATGACCCCATTTGCTTCTCTGGTGCTGGGCTCCAGTCCTCTCATGACCCCATGACCTCAGATGACCCCAGTCCGTGTTCTGCATTTCCGGACTGTTGCACATTCCTGCTCTTACGCCTTTACGCCCCCTACGCCATCCCTGCTTTTACCCCTTATGCCTTTATGCCTCCGGACTGTTGCACGTTCCTGCTCCTACGCCTTCCATACTGTGGGGTTTGGCCCGTGTCCTCGCATGACCCCATGACCTCGTCAGTGTCCTCAGATGACCCCATTTGCTTCGCTGGCGCTGGGCTCCTGTCCTCGCATGACCCCATGACCTCAGATGACCCCAGTCCATGTTCTGCATTTCCGGACTGTTGCACATTCCTGCTTTTACGCCTTTACGCCGCCTACGCCATCCCTGCTTTTACCCCTTACGCCTTTACACCTCCGCACTGTTGCACGTTCCTCCTCCTACGCCTTCCGTACTGTGGGGTTTGGCCCGTGTCCTCGCATGACCCCATGAGCTCGTCAGTGTCCTCAGATGACCCCATTTGCTTCTCTGGCACTGGGCTCCTGTCCTCGCATGACCCCATGACCTCAGCTGACCCCAGTCCGTGTTCTGCATTTCCGGACTGATGCACTTTCCTGCTCTTACGCCTTTACGCCCCGCTACACCTTCCCTGCTTTTACCCCTTACGCCTTTACGCCTCTGGACTGTTGCACGTTCCTGTTCTTACGCCTTCCGTACTGTGGGGTTTGGCCCATGTCCTTGCATGACCCCATGACCTCGTCAGTGTCCTCAGATGACCCCATTTGCTTTGCTGGCACTGGGCTCCTGTCCTCGCATGACCCCATGACCTCAGATGACCCCAGTCCGTGTTCTGCATTTCCAGACTGTTGCACATTCCTGCTCTTACACCTTTACGCCCCCTACACCTTCCCTGCATTTACACCTTATTCCTTAATGCCTCCGGACTTTTGCACGTTCCTGCTCTTACGCCCCCTATGTCTTCCTTGCTTTTACCCCTTATGCCTTTACACCTCCAGACTTTTGCATATGCCTGCTCTTACACCTTTACGTCCCTACGCCTTCCATATCTTGGCGTTTGGCCCGTGTCCTTGCATGACCCCATGACCTCAGATGACCCCAGTCCGTGTTCTGCATTTCCAGACTGTTGCACGTTCCTGCTCTTACGCCTTCTACGCCCCCTACGCCATCCCTGCTTTTACCCCTTATGCCTTTACACCTCCGGACTGGTGCACTTTGCTGCTTTTACCCCCTTACGCCTCTGGATTTGTACACTGTACTTCTTTCACCCTTAACAGCTTTACACCTGGACATTCTCAGGGACTGGTGATGCCTTTATTATGGGATGTTATACTTTTGTACAGCTCTTCCCTCCTCCAGAAGTCATCTGCTAGTCCTTCAGAACATGGGCAGACATCAACGGTGAATGGATCCTGCATACAAAGCTTTATGGGGACCACTCTGTGTCTTGGTTCCTGTTGTATCCCATCTGCAGAAGCTGTTTTAATTCTGTGTGTAATTTTTTTTGTATCTCGCCCTTTGAATAAAATGAAGAGAGATCATTTTTAGTTAAATACATTTTTCACTTCCACCATGTGAAACTTTCTGTTGCTAAAAGGATCCTGCGCACATTCGTAGAAGGAACATTATTCTCTAAAAGGTTTTACCTGAACCCAAATATTCCTTCTGATTGATTGATTGAAGATCTGACTTGAGTCTGTAAGACTCCCACTACTGGTTTAGGAATACACCTTAGGGTAGCAGGATGATGGGGACTATCTCTAGCTTCCATAAATGTAGTAATTACCATACTTAATCAGAAGAGAGAGACTCCTGCCCTTAGAAAGCTTCCTCTTAAACCTGTTGTTTACTTACGGATGGGTTTATCCCCTGACACATGAGCATTTTTATCCCTTCCAATCTAACTTTGCTCATGATCCATATTTTAATAGGGATTCAAAAACCCACGTTGTCAATACCAAACAACTGAAATGATTCCAGGCGGTATAACACAAAGTTTGTAAATACAGCAGCAAAATGTACCGCATTCCACCTAGAACCTCAGGCCCCCAACCCTCCCCAGAAATGACAGATGCTGATTAAATTACTGACAAAGTCCTAAAGAATGGAGTCAGACCTGCTCCCTTTTAGCAGTTTTGAATTTGTCACCTTTCTTGTAATACCCAAGGATATAAATCAGATAGGGGCATTCCTGCCTAGACAACTCAGTAACTTAAATCCACGAACGCGAGCGAGTCTAAGTCTGAAATTCCATCCTCTAAGTCACACCCATAGAGATTTGACCAATGCCTTCAGTGATTGACTGGGCTCTGGTATTCCCCCCTGCAAAGAGCGGGGTCTGAATGTCTCACCAACTACTGGCATTCCTTGGTTAGATGTACAGCATTTAGGATTGCCACTTTGACAAGCACTTGATTCACAATATCAGTGGGAATCATCTTAAAGGCCAGCCTTTGTACATCTGTCACCAAATTCAGGAGGGAAGTCTTAACAGCTGTGCCAGAGAAAAGCTAACCCAGAGCAAACAATACACTCCAACTATAAAGTACAGTGAATACATTATTAGTATTGCCTCTCCTGCCTAAAGCCCAGGAGTCAGTGTGAGGGAAACTACCTGTTTCATTTGTTACATTTGCTGTCACCTTATAATAGCCATCTATTGTAACCAGACAGGTGTGTATTAAGTAGGCATACGATAACTTGCTAAATGAATACTGCTCTAGCTGTAAATTACTGAGTAGCCCTAAGCTCCAAAAGCTCATATTAAGCAAAGGAACAAAGAACCTGGGCCACATGTGCAGAGCTAACATGATTCAGGGAAACTTGAGATTTTACCTCTGTGTGGCAATGGTCACACCATTACTAGGACACAGTGTCCAGTTCTTGGTGCCCACAATTCAAGAAGGAGGTTGATAAATTGGAGCGGGATCAGAGAAAAGCCACAAGAATGAGCGACTATAATGTTTAATCAAAGAGCTCAATCTATTTAACTCAACAGAAAGGACATTAGGAGGTGACTTGATTACAGCCTACAGGGAACACGTATTTGATAAGGGGCTTTTTGATCTAGCAGAGGAAGGTCTAACGCAATCCAATGGCTGGAAGATGAAGCTAGACAAATTCAGACTATATGTTTAACAGTAAATAATGAATCATTGGAACAATTTACCAAGGGTTGTGGTAGATTCTCCATCCCCAACCCTCTTTAAAATCGAGATTGGATGTTCTAAAAAGACAACATTCTAAGAATTTCATTGGGGAAGCTCTCTGGCCTGTGTTATACAAGTGGTCAGATGGTGTAATCACAATGGATCCTTTGGCCTTGGAATCTAAAACATGGTTGCCAATATGTTTCACACCATGACTGAAAAAAACCTCAGGTCCTGCCACTTAGCCTAAAGGAAAGTCTCTTACAGCAGCTGTAGTTCCAACTGCATCTAGTAGAGGGCAGCAATGCACACATTAGCCTGTGACTGTATGCCCTAAGCCAGAGGCTCTCAAACGGGGGGGTCAAGACCCTGCAGGGGGCAACAAGGTTATTTTGTGGGGGGATTGTGAGCTGTCAGCTCCACCCCAAGCCCTGCTTTGCATCCAGCATTTATAATGGTGTTTAATAGATTAAAAAGTCCTGTGGCACCTTAAAGACTAACTATAAAGTTTTGAAGCATGAGCTTTCGTGGGCTAATACCCACTTCGTCGGATGCAAGCAGTCCGACGAAGTGGGTATTAGCCCACAAAAGCTTATGCTTCAAAACTTTATAGTTAGTCTTTAAGGTGCCACAGGACTTTGTTACCTCTGCTATTCCAGACTAACACGGCTACCTCTCTGATTCTTAATAGATTAAAGTGTTTTTAATGTATGGGGGGGAGGAGAGGGTTGGAAAAACCACTACCCTAAGCACTAACAGTTGTCAAAAGAAATGAAACTTCTGCTCAAGCAATGATCCAAGTGGCTGTTTTGACTCTCAGCCAAGTCCATTCCTAACCCAACTCCACTGATTTAAAATGGACAAATCCCCCAGACACCAGCTTAGAAGCACTGCCAGGTCACTAACCCACATGAGGAGTTCTCATTGATTTGCATTACAGACTTTGCAACATCTAGAAGCCACAACCAAGAGCCGGCCACCCTCATGCTAGGCAGAGTATATACTAGGGCAGTGGCTCTCAACCTTTCCAGATGACTGTACCCCTTTCGGGAGTCTGATTTGTCTTGAGTGCCCCCCAATTTTCACTTAAACTACTTGCTTTTAAAATCAGACTTAAAAATAGCAAAGTATCACAGCACACTATTACTGACTCATTTTTACCATGCAATTATAAAATAGATCAATTGGAATAATACTGTACTTACATTTCAGTGTGTGTTATGTGCACACACACACACACTGAAATACACAGAGCCATATAAAAAAGTCTAATTGTATGAAATTTTAGTTTGTATTGACTTTGATACTGCTTTTTCTGTAGCCTGTTGTAAAACTAGGCAAATAGCTAGATGAGTTGGTGTAACCCTGGTTAAGAACCACTGTACTAGCGAATAGTACACACTAAATACACCCATGTAACAGGTATACGATAGAAGAGGAAACTATCTTCTTGTGCAGATTTATTTGGTGTTTACACTAGTGGAATCTCTTAACCTCTGCTTAAAACTGGAGATTGGATCTATGTTAACACTTGTGCATTGTACTGACGTTAATGGTCTTGTAAATAAATCCATGTAGCTCTACAGGAGGAACTTGCACCTGAGTAAACAAGCCTTAGGATGAGACCTGTGCTGTCAGGGTGTTCTAAGATGCGCTGCTTTATGGTCCCCAAAAGCTTGTGGTGGACCAAAGCAGCATATCTTCGACCAAATGAATGTATTTTTCATAATACTAAATCCTGGAAAAATCCCTGGAAAATGAAAAGCAAGGCAGTCTTATAAGTCCCACTCGCCTGCTGCACCGGAGGGAGGAGCTTTGGGGTGTTTCACGGGAACACAACATTGCTAAAGCTGGTGTAGCCAGCCATAGGGGCATGCGGTACACAGGGATAGACCTGGTAGAAGTGCGAGTCCCCATCCCTCCAGTCAGCATAAGAGGTATCCCTGTTTCCCAGCTCTTTAAGTTTACAGCTTCCACATAAGCCCCTTGGGCTATAAACTAGAGCAAGCAGAAGGGTGAACAGCAAGTCCCGGGTATGGAAGCGAGTGTGTTTGTGTGTGTGCCACTTGAGATGCCATGTGGTGGCAAGTGTACGGTGTGTGTGTGTGTGTGTGTGAGAACGCCAACACACAGCCCTTGAGTTACACTCCTCAGGAATCGGGCTGGGGCTGTATTCCCAGCTTTACGAACCTCTGCGCCCCCCAGCAGTGCTGGGGAAACTTGGTTATGGAAACGGGGCAATGCTGCAGGGTAAAACTAAGTCAGGCAGGTTTTTACAGCATCTCCCCCCTCGCCCCCGAAAATGCATCAACCAGTCACTTAAAAAACAAAACAGATGCCGGTGGATGAGAAACAGACTCTGATCGCCGCTTTACAGGCTTCTTCAAGTGGGAGTGGGGGGGCAGGTAGCAGCTAGTTTGGACTCCTAGAGCACTTATGGCCTGTACAGCCCCCACAGCGTGCGAGTGAGCACTTGCCTTCACCTCCTCTGTGGCTTATCTGAGACATGAGTCATACCCCTCCGTCAGGAGCAGACACCACAGGATCTGCCCTGACAGCTCTGTCCCGTCCTATCCATTATTCCCCCTGATTCTCAATCACACAGCTCCCACAACGCTTGATCTTTCCTTGGCCAGAGAAAACACGACTCGTTACTGGCTTACACTACCCAAAATGTGGTTTAATTCAATGTCTCGAGTCCTCAGGAGGACCGGGGTTGCCACGTGGCTGTGTGTGTGTGTAATGCAGAGGCGGTCTCGACGCTACGCTTGCCTCGGAGCAGAATTCCACATTCGCTGCAAAACCGCTCCGCTATAGCTGGGGAGCGGGCCGGTAGGGGAAACAGCCCGGCTTTAAACTTGACCTGTACAGGGGAGGGTTAAAACTCAGCAGAACCAGTTACCAGCAAAAGGCCACCGGACACACCTAACCTAGATCCTTTGCTCTGCACAGCCTGCCTCTCCTACACAGACTATTTCTCCTCCCAGATAGAGCTTTGACCATACTCCAGCAGGCAACAAGCCGGCAGCAATCAGCTGTACGCAGTTCAGGCTCCTTGCTGTTTGCTCTCCCGTTAATATCCGCAGCCACGGAGCGGAGATCACAAAAATCCACCCTGGCATTTTAACTGAAGATTCCAGATTCCATTGCTGCACGATATGCTTCCAGTCACATGCGGGTCCTCCAGGAATTGGGTTCTAGAGCTGGCTGGAACTCTCTCATCACAGCTTTTTTGCCGCCCTTCCCTGTTGACAAAACATGTTTTCCTGAAAATCCCCATTTTCATTATGTTTTGGGGGCAGTTTTCACTGGGAAAACAAACACATTTCCATTCTCCAAAATGGGGGAGGGGGAGTTGTTTTCCTGACTAAACTTATTTCTTTTGCAGAGGGGTCTGTGCAATAAATGAACTCCGCTCTGTTGGCTTCCCTTGGCGATTGTCTATGGGGTGCCCATTACAAATCCAGCCAAGACTTGGTAGCTTTGAGGCCATGCAGATCTCCTGGAGCTATTACATGAGCAGCAATGGGCACCAATACGCTTGAGTAGCAGCAGGAGAAACGTGATGCACCTAGGCCTGCGACTAGCAGAGCCAGCTAAAGACCACTGGGATTGCTGAAACCCAAAGGAGGGGAAACTGAAAACCGCAGCACATCCAATAACCCAATGCAGGACATGCCTAGAGACAGTGGTAGGAGATGCCCAGCCAGTGCTTACTGGGCTGCAGGGAGACACTCCTTTTGTATCCCTTTGAAAGTAGTTTTTGAAGCATCTTCCCTGTTAAGGACGGATGCTGCTGGATGGACGCCTGAGATTTACAGCTACATTCAGCCTTTCGAAACATCCAAACGAGTCTTCCTTAATCAAGTAGCCCCAGCTGACCTGCACTCTAGGAGGGGCTGGGAGAACTCAGAGCATACAGGGTCAGGGTCAGCCATTTCTATTAATGCAACATTAACCCTAGGAAGCCAGCCATTCCTAAAGGATTTAGGGGGCTGTGCCGTGCCTGGAATTGCTGAAAGCCGTGCAAATTCCCACCTAACCTCACCAAAAGTCCCAACCGACAGAATTTTTTTAAACAAGGCAAAATAGGAGGTTTTGTTCACTGATCGCTTTGCTAAGGGGTATCAGAGGAGTTCATTTAGAATAATAGAAACTCAGAGTTGGAAAGGACCTCAGGAGATCATCTAGTCCAACCGCCTGCTCAAAGGAGGGCCAATCCCATTTTTGCCCCCTAACCCTAAATGGCCTCCTCAAGGATTGGACTCACAACCCTGGGTTTAGCAGGCCAATGCTCAAACCACTGAACCATCCCTTCCCCCACAGTCTGGCTCATGGAACCGCTGTGCCCTGTAAGTGTGACTGGCAGACTTCCTGCCGGAAAGGCTCATGGACAGAGCAGAACATGACGACTGAATCAATCGGCCTGAGAAAGGCCCCTTCTGCGGGGCATTGCCAGAGTTGGGGCAGAGGAGGAAAATATGTTACCGAGATGAACTGAACGTGGCAGGCAATAGCCAGCCGTGCCAATAAACTGAAGCTCGCCAGGAGTTCCTAGCACTGGACGGTCTAGCCACAAAGTAATGTGACCAAAACTCAACGTGAGCTTGTGGGGGAGAATAGGGGGTTGGCTCAACTTCTTAGGATTCTGAACATCGGTTCAGGGGTGTGTGGGGGAGGGGAAAGGGCTTGTAGGTTTATATGACTACGCCAAACACCAAGCTCCAGGGGTTCTCCTCATTCCCGGTACCCTATCCTACGTCTCTGACCTTGCTTCCTGGTGATAAGTTATCATCAATCCCTCAAGGACAATCCCCTGCAAACTACACCGGTGCTGTTCCTGCTGTGCCAGTCGGTCTGCCAAGGTCACACCCAAGCCCTGGACCGAGGCGTGCTGCCCAGAACACACCCTGCGGGAGCTGACAACACAGCTGGAAAAGTTTCCGCTTGAAGATAGTGTTGTACATGGGCGAGGCTGTTCCAGTCTGGACACTGCACAGACTAGAGAGGTTGACATGAAGCGACCTAGCAATGGTGAGTGAATACAACATCGGAGCTCTCCAGAGAGCAGGATTTGAATGGGGCAGAGAAACAGCATGACGCACACCCTGCCAGCGTCAGCAGACACACAACTGCCTGAATCCAGTTGCTTAGCTAAGAGCAACTTGAATGAGACATGAGGCCCTGTTCAAAGCCACAGAACCCAACACCAACTAGATTATAAGGCTCAGACTTGCGATGAGTGTAGCTACAAATACATCCTCAGTAGATCTCGAAGCATTTTACAAACGTGGTCAGTCTCATTATATCCATATTACAGATAGAGAAACTGAGGCACAAAGAAGGGAAGTGACTTGCCCAAGGTTCCCCAGCTGGCCAGTAGCAGAGCTAGGAATAGAACCCAGGTCTCCTGAGTCCCAGTCAGTAATTTAAGGCCAGATCATTAAATCTGACCACCTTGCATAGCACAGGCCCCTACCATCACCCTGCCATCTGCATACTAAATCAAATGGTTTAGTCCAGTGCACCCCCTTTAATTGTCTAATAACTGCTTGTGGGCAGATACCGCAGCCATTTCCGGGATAGTCGCCAGAATAGCTGCAGTCTCTTAAAGAGGCGCTACGTGAGCCGAGGAAGGGATAGCTCAGTGGTTTGAGCATGGGCCTACTAAACCCACAGTTTGAGTTCAATCCTTGAGGGGCCATTTAGGGATGTGGGGCAAAATATCTGTCAGGGGACAGTACTTGGTCCCTGCTAGTGTAGGCAGGGACTGGACTTGATGACCTTTCAAGGACCTTCCAGTTCTATATTTTTTAAATTTTACACACGCTGCTCGCTCTCATCACATGCTTCTTCCCCTTATTCTAAAAAGTCAGCCCGGAGTTCTTAAACTTCGTCACAGTGTGGACCATGATTCAGTAGTTCCACAAACCTTTCCCAATTTATATTTGCCCTGTTCTGTTCAGTCATTAGATGTCACTGTGGTAAACAAGAGAGACAATGCTGGGATACGAGCCTGTTGTGCCTTTGGCTGGTTGTGTGTGTGTGTGTTTAAAAAAAAAAGAACAACAAAAAAACAACCTTTCAGAAAGACTCCCCCTCCCATTTGGAATCACAACATGCCCCCCAAACAGCTGATGATTCTATGGCAAAGTGATAAGGAAAGTCATGTGTTCAGAGTGGTCTTGACTTTAATGCAACCGTTGGAAACAAAGAAGAGCTAGAACCATGGGACTAGCCGGTGCTCAGCAGAACAGCAGCCAGTACTCTATGGATAACTGCTCTGAAACGAATCCTTTTCGACTCCAGGTATGGGGCTGCTCTTTGGACATGGAAAAGAAACCTTTCAAAAATGACACTAGAGGCGAGTGTCATTTCTTAACTTGTTGGTTCAAGAAACCCACTAGCGAGAGGGGAACGGAGAGGTCGATGTGACGTTGGGATAGACTTTATGAAAGGAAGGATCGTCCCTGTTTTACAGGTGGGGAAGCCGGGAGGCAGGAGGGAAAGTGACTTGTCTAATGCCAGGCATTAGATTCAGACTTTAAGCCTGGAAAGGACCATCGAAGTCCGACCTCCTGCACATTGCAGGCCACAGAATCTCACCCAGATAACCTCATCTCTGGGTGAGTCACTGAAGTCCTTAGATCATAGTTTAAATTCCCTGTGCTATTCCTTGAAGCCAGGACTTCCCATCCCCTTACCGAAAAGGATTCCAAATTTGAATTTGCATGTTTCCCATCTCTACTTACTGGGCTCGGCGCCTCGGATGAGTGTGTCCATGTATACTCTATTCAACAAGCTGCATTAGGGAGTGGAGACACATTCTGAGCTCGACCCTCATCATTACATCCCCACCACCTGCCAGCAGCACTCTCCACATTGAGCCCCACCACTGAATGCAACTCAGCCTTCAGGAAGTCACAGCTGTCTCTGAGGCAGACTGACACAACCGCTACCCTAAGCACGTGCCGTTTGCCTGGCCTTAGCGCAAACAAAAACACAAGCCTGATTTTACCAAGGGAGTCCGAGGAGCTGAAGAGCCATCTGAATTAGTACTTAGTGAGACAAAACCCTGGAGAAGGAGGACTGGGCAGGTTGAAAAAAGTCTGGGACTTGCTTCTGGACTCTCCCTGGGCCTGTAGGTTTATGGGAGGGGCTGTTTCTACACTCCCCACTTGTTTTCCATTCATTGTCTAGACACAGGAAGAGCTGGACAGACAGATTGGAGAGCTGACCCTGCGGTATGTAGATGGTTTTGGTGCAGAACTACATTTTATGCTGGGCTTAAATTCTGTGCTTTCCCCCATATTAAAATGGTCAGGAAGTGCCTATGCGGAGCTTTCTTGGACTTCAAGTTTTACTGGTTTAAAAGCTGAAATGCAAAGACTACCTAGCTAAAGGAAAAATCAACTCCAAGCACTGTGACATCACCTCCGTGCGAGGATTTAGAACGAGTTCTTCCAAAGAATGCCATGTTCTTCAGGGAAGAGGTAACCAGAGTTCACTGCAAAATCCGGGAGTGAAATCTTACTTACTTACTTAGATCTCCATGGTTTCCTTTCATCATAAATTCATCTAACAGACAGAGGGTGAAATCTTGGCCCCCTTGAAATCAGCAGCAAAACTCCCATCGACTTTAAGGGAGCCAAGATTTCACCCTCTGTCTGTTAGATGAATTTATGATGAAAGGAAACCATGGAGATCTAAGTCCTTTGTTTAGCAATAGCACTGGAGCAGGGCTGACAATCCACATTTCCTCCACTAGTGGGTGCCAGCGATGAACTGATGGAGGAGAGGTTTTTCGTGGCATTCTCAGGTTGCCAATCCCATAGAATCATAGAATCTCAGAGTTGGAAGGGACCTCAGGAGATCATCTAGTCCAACCCCCTGATCAAAGCAGGACCAAATCCCAATTTTTTCCTCATATCCCTAAGTGACCCCCTCAAGGATTGAACTCACAACCTCGGGTTTAGCAGGCCACTGCTCAAACCACTGAGCATTCCCCCTCCCCCCAATTTTTTAAAATACCTATCTCCTAGAACTGGAAAGACCTTGAAAGGTCATCAAGTCCAGTCCCCAGCCTACACTAGCAGGACCAAGTACTGTCCCCTGACACATTTTTTACCCCCTCAACAACTGAGCTCACAACACTGGGTTTAGGAAGCCAATGCTCAAAACCACTGAGCTATCCCTTCCGCCAACAAAATAAGACAAAGATTTTCTCACAATATATTTTCCTGACCCCAGCTGGGACATGAACCCATATTCTCTGGCTTTAGAAGCTAATGCCCTAGCCGTTAGTCCACTGGGGCTCTCAAGCGCCAGAAGGGGAACAATTAATGATTCTCTTTATTCTTATTCAAATACAAGACTTCAGCAGTCCACTGCACTAACCACCCAGGGAGGGCTTATGGGGTTAGCCAGGGATTCATTACCTGCTCCTCCACTGTGACCTTGGGCAAGTCACTCCGTCGTCCCGTGCCTCAGTTTCCTCAGGGGTAACAGCCCTGCCCTGCTGGCGTGTTGTGAGGGTAAATACACGGCCCCCATAAGGTAAGTGTCTGAGACAGAGCTGTTGGGTAGATTCTAACATGCCACAGGAATGTTGGTTTAAAAGCAGTAAAGAGCCCCTCCCCTCAACTGACCCTCTGCCCTTCCCAGGAGGCCTCCCTAGCAAGCCCGAAAGGTCAGTCGATTGAGGCAGTTTCTCACCCAGGAGGGCCCCGGGCTCCAGAGCTAAAGGGCTACGGGCAGCCCTGTTTTTTCTGCAGTGAGAGGGATCAGTAGCATGGCGGGGAGAGGGGGCAGAGGTTTTTGGGGTATGCAACTTCCTAACCACTCAGGGCTTTATCGTTACAAGAAGACACTTTAAAAACTCCGCCTGGGTGCCAATCGGTGGCCAGCACAGCCCTGAGAGCATTGCTGTCCCGCGTTCCTGGCAGCGCTGCTTGTCGAGTGGCAAGGTTTCTGTGCCAGCCTCGGTTTCCTAGAGAATTGAAGCCAGGGGGTGTCCTGTGGGGAGCACGTTGCAGTGAGAAGAGCATGGATGACAGGACAGAAGGGGCTGCCCTCAAAGGAAAGGACCCGGGGCAGACGCAGCTGAACAAAGGGCCATCCTGCTGCAATGGGAGGCCTTGTGGCCTAGTGGATAGGGGACTGGATGCGAAGAGTCCTGGGATCACCCAGCTCTGCCACTGGAATTCTGAGTAACCATGGACAGGTCACTGCCCTGTGCCTCAGTTTCCCCATCAACTCTCCTTTGTAAAGTGCATGCTGATGGAAAGCCCTGTAGAAGGGCACTGTGATCATCAGGTAAATGTCATGGCCAAACCTGAATGAGGAGGAATGGCCAACGCCACTTCTGTGGAACCAGCTCCAGGATGAGGGCTTCCTCCCCAGGCCTCACTTCACTTCTAGTAGCCTATGTCCCCTCTCAGGGATGGGGTGTCACGCTGCTCTAGGAGGAGGGGCATTGACTCAGTAGGCAAAGCAGCCACTGCCTGGCTCCATGAGGATACTCAGGGGGACATCCCGAATCCTAGTGCCAGCCCTATGGACTGCCCAGCAAAGCCCCTGGCGCACAAGGAATATCGGAGACAAATACAGCTGTGTTGGAAGGGAAATTGGATTGCGCAGTACCTCATTGTAAATCCTTTGGCGGATCTGTCTGGGTCACTTACTGGCTTTGGGGTTCGATTTATTCTGTCCGTTTACCATCGATCTGCACTGCGCAATCGGCTGGGAAGACAGAAGAAAACCCAAAAGGAACCCCTAACATGTCTATAGAAGAAAGCCAGGCTGGATGTCATTTCTCCTTGGTACCCGGAGATCCTGCCTTCTTAAAGTCATCCCAGGCTACTTAGTGATTTGCCCCCTGGCTCCACTCATGGGGAGAGAAACGCAGCTGGAATATTTATGGCAAGCTCTTGGGAAGGGAAAGGAGCGGTTACCGTGCACACCTCAAGTTCAGACAGTGGTAATCAGAGAAAGAAGAAGAATGCTCTTGTGTTCAAAGCCATCAGGCTGGGGTGCAGGAGATCCTTGACTTGGCCAGACTTCCTGCAGACAAATCACTTAGCCCCATGTCCTCAACAAGTATTTAGGGCATTTAACTCCCATTGAAATCAACGGGAGTTGTATGTTTTTAAGGCCAACATTCTCCAAAGCACGTGTCTCTGTGTTTCAGTTCCCTCATATATAAAATGGAGGTAGATTTCATTTTTGTCATTGATCTAGTTTATTTAGACTACATACAAACACAGAAGCAGAAATCTTGCTGTCCTTGAAAGCAGTGGAGTTAGATAAAGCAAACGGGATTTGGCTAGAGTATTCTGCCATGTAAGTTACTAGCAGTATCATTACTATATAGCATCACTACAGAATGCCACTTCCTTTGTTAAATGCTTTGAGAGCTACCGAGGAAAAGCACTTTGTAAGAAATAGGCAGTCTTATGCACAATTTCCAATTCCAAACACTTGTAAATCATGACATTGGCTTTAAAGTTATGAGATTTGTTTTTAAATCTTCTTATTTGTGGGATCACAGACAGTAGAGGGTCAAGTTTTCAAGCATCTCTCCTCAGCCGTGGGACTAAAACATACATATTTTTTTACAATTGAAAGCCGAGATTCTCACATAGTCCCCTGATCCCAGGAGCTGAGGCTTTAAGAAAATACCAAATATCACGAGAGCTGACAATAGTTATGTTCACAGCACACACAATGGGGAGGGAGGGACATTTACACTCTTCCAACAGAACACTGCTTTATTTCTTAGAATGTAGAAAAGAGAACACACAACCACCAATTACTAAGAGAGACAAAGCAGGCTGGTCCCAAAGGCAGAAAGGTACAACTTAAACAACCTTGTTCTGGATTGAGCCACCTTTTGAAGGCCCAGATCACATGCTCTCTTGCCTGCAAGCCAGATCAGGAAACTCCTCACAAAAGTGACAACTTGTAATGCTAACACAGTTTCCAATACACCCCACTCCAAGAGGTACCCAACTTTAAGCTAGGAGCACTGTGAACCAGAGCAAACAAGCTGGGAGTCCTTCCTGCTCATGGGACAACAATTTACCTGCCCGACAGCCTAAATTGGTTTCACGTTTAGAAAGCATTCAGCGATCCCTGGATGAAAGGTTCTGTGCAGGCTCAGATGCCCAGGTCCTTGCCAGAAATGAGAGGGACGGACTTTTAGTTATTAATGCATGTTGCTGCAAGAGCTAGAGCTTAATCCTGGCGAGACTGATGGAGATAAGGAGTCCGTGTGGTTTTCCACTGTGAGCAGAGGGGAAATGTATCACACACGACATTAGTATCACCCGACCAGCTAACTCAGCTGTGTAAAGTCTGGCCGAGCTCCTCAAGGATGTGGAAAGTTTCTGCCATCTGTGCAGTTCTGGCCTATTAATCCCCCCCCCCGACACACACACACACACTTGCCTGAGCATAGGGAATTGATTGTATTAGTCTGCTTGTTCAAAGACTGAGTGGCCGCTACTAAAAAGTGGGAGAAAGTTACACTGGGCTGATCCCACAATGGAAGTATCTAATCCAATCGTCTAGCGACATCAACGGAAAAGCTCCCACGGGGGTTGGATCTGGCCCGTACTGCACAGATCTGGATTTCTTTATCTGGCCTCGTCTGTTTAGATTGTAAATGGTAGAGGGGAATGACTTACGCTACACTACAGGGCCTCATTTCTCCAGACGTTGATTAAACTCAACTGCAAGCAGGCACTTTTGGGGTACACACATGGGTTTCTCCCTTAGCACTAGTATAAATAGAAGGTGGATGGTGAGGCCTGGCTTGGGTAAGAAAAGACATCTGAAGGGTACCCAAGTACCTACCCTACATGGTTCTCTACTCGCCTAACCCATGCTGCTGTGTCTACACTGCTATTTTAGCAGCGCAGTGATCCGCCGCCTCCCCCCGCCAGAGCCTTTCACTGACACGTGTAGCTACACACTGCAGAGTGTGGACCCAGCTGGATTTTCATTGTGGCGTGTAGCTATGCATACCCTGAATGCAGCTGCCCACGGTGCATGGTGTAGACATAGCCTTAGGTAACACAGATGAAGCTGACACTGATGGAAGGGTTGTTTTCTGTCAGAGCATGACCACCACCTTCTGGAATGAGGTTAGTTACATTGATGGAAGCGCTCTTCCATCAGCATAGCTGTCTACACTGCGAGTTTTGTTGGTATAGCTGTGTCAGTCAGGGCTGTGGTTCTTATACCAAGAGGATATTTCACTGTAGATGAAGCCTTAGTGCAGAATAAACCTGTCCACACTAGCGGCTAGCACAGAACAACAATTGCACTTTAAATCCACACCCTAGCTTATTTTTCAATAGCTTCCCCATGCAGACAAGCCATAACTGACTTAAGCTAAACTGAAGAAAGCCTGGTTTAGAGGACAAGTGTTCACGAAGTTTAATTAAACTTGCTTTAAAAAGTCACATCTTAAGTTCAACTGGTGCAACTTAGCATTTAGACAAGCCCTTTAATAATGAACTAATTTACATAAGAAGATGGAAAACAAAGTGTAGTAAGGAAGCATAGAATTAAATTTCAGGTGTGGAGCCCTAATAATAATACCTAGCTCGTATATAGCACTTTCCATGTATAGATCTCAAAACACTTTACAAACGAGATCAGTATCATTATCGCCATCTTACAGATGGGAAAACTGAGGCAGAGACAGGTGATGCGAATGGCAGGCCAGTAGCAGAACCAAAAATAGAACCCAGGTCTCCTGAACCCCAGTTCAGTGCTCTATCCATTAGACCTCACCACTGCTAGGCACCTGAGTTAGCTAGATTAAACCTATGTCGGGTATGTCCACTTCATTGCAATCCTACCCAGCGACGTACCCTTTGAATCTCTCCAATTTACAAGTCTGGGCTCACACATATGCCAACAAACGCAACTGTTTGTATCAAGATCCTAATGCACCAGTCTTCTCCTGAAAGTCACTCTCACTCCCAGCAGCTCGAAGAAGTTGGGAGATTTTCCTGGTGCGTTGAAAGTTGAGTAGGATGATTGTTCGGCTTTCTTGTCCTCTATCTTCATGGTGGTCCTGCTAACGGGTTGATAGGCAGGGAGCTAAGAAATTATCTGAGTTTGCCAGATTACTAATCTCCGTTTAGAGGGAGAACCACAAACACTTAACATTTCCTGCTAACATGGACACATGAAAAGTTCCCCAGGCAAACAACATCTTTGCTTACAGTTCTGATCAAACTCAGCGGTTAACCCATCAAGACAAGCAATTCTTCTCTGGCTAGCTTCCAGCAATTTATGCCTCCCTTTATGGTTTCCATATTCCAGTCTGTTTTCTATTTGTTTAATATGTATGTTGTGAGAACCAACCTAAGATGTGCCCAGTAGATTAGACCACTAGTCTGAGTGAGCCAGCACCTGGCCTCCGCGAAAGCATGGCGCTTCAGCCATATGCTTTTGGTAAAAACATGGATTCAAGAGAAACAAAGCAAAGGCCAAATCCTGCAGTCCTTAAGCAGGCAACGCTTCTAGTGACTTCAAACCCAGGAGCGGAAGGATGGCCTAGTGGGTAGAGCATTAGCCTGGCATTCAGTTCACTTTTCTGCTCTGCCACAGGCCTCCTGAGACACCTTGGGGAGGTTGCCTAGATGCTCTTTGCCTCAGTTTCCCCAGTAAAATGGGGATTATACTACAGATTAACTATTCCTGATTAGGATTAAAGTTAATTCAAAATAAGGCATTCATATTCTAAAATAAGAACATCTATCTATGAATTTAATAAGGGTTACCCATTCTGGAGTAACTCTTCATGCAGTATAAGAAGTGTGTCCACATGGGAGTTGATGCTGAATAGCTATTGTACTTCAAATCCAAACCCTAATTTATCTTGTAACAATTTAGCAGACTATGTGGCTCTAGAAGAAGGATAAAGGAGTTCAAGGTGTAAGTGGTGTTCTTGTCCATCTTCCCTTCAGAAGGAAAAGGCCCAGGTATGGACTGTCAAATCGTAGAAATCAACGAATGGCTATGCAGGTGGTGTCAGCGAGAAGGCTTTGGATTCTTTGACCATGGGATGGTATTCAGAGAAGGAGGAGTGCTAGGCAGAGACGGACTCCACCTAACGATGAGAGGGAAGAGCATCTTCGTGAGCAGGATGGCTAACCTAGTGAGGAGGTTAGCCTACGTCCTCCGGGGGAAGGAGACCAAAGCCCTGAGGTAAGTGGGGGAAGTGGGATACTGGGTGGAAGCACAACCAGAAGAGCGCAAGAGGGGAGGACTCCTGTCTCATACTGAGCAAGTGGGACGATCAGCGATATTAAGTGCCTATAGATAAATGCAAGAAGTTCAGGAAACAAGCAGGGAGAACCTGGCACAGTCAAGGAACTATGATGTGATTGGAATAACAGAGACCTGGTGGGCTAACTCACGTGACTGGAGCACTGTCATGGAGGGATATAAACTGTTCCGGAAGGACAGGCAGGGCAGAAAGGGTGGGGGAGTTGCACCATATGTAAGAGAACAGTACGACTGCTCAGAGCTCCGGTATGAAACTGCAGAAAAACCTGAGAGTCCCTGGATTAAGTTTAGAAGAGTGAGCAACAGAGGTGATGTTGTGGTGGGAGTCTGCTATAGACCACCAGACCAGGGGACTAAGATGGACGAGGCTTTCTTCCAGCAGCTAAGAGAAGTTACTAGATCACAAGCCATGGTTCTCATGGGAGGACTTCAATCACCCTGATATCTTCTGGGAGAGCAATACAGAGGGGCACAGACAATCCAGGAAGTTTTTGGAAAGTGTAGGGGACAATTTCCTGTTGCAAGTGCTGGAGGAACCAACTAAGGGCAGAGCTCTTCTTGATCTGCTGCTCACAAACCAGGGAAAAATTAATAGGGGAAGCAAAAGTGGATGGGGACCTGGGAGGCAGTGACCATGAGATGGTCGAGTTCAGGATCCTGACATAGGGAAGAAAGGAGAGCAGCAGAATATGGACCCTGGACTTCAGAAAAGCACTTTGACTCCCGCAGGGAACTGATGGGCAGGATCCCCTGGGAGAATAACATGAAGGGGAAAGGAGTCCAGGAGAGCTGGCTGTATTTTAAAGAATCCTTATTGAGGTTGCAGGAACAAACCATCCTAATGTGTAGAAAGAATAATAAATGTCAGGCGACCAGCTTGGCTTAACAGTGAAATCCTTGCTGATATTAAACACAAAAAAGAAGCTTTTAAGAAGTGGAAGATTGGACAAATGACCAGGGAGGAATATAAAAATATTGCTCAGGCATGCAGGAGTGAAATCAGGAAGGCTAAATCACACTTGGAGTTGCAACTAGCAAGGGATGTTAAGGGTAACAAGAAGGGTTTCTTCAGGTATGTGAGCAACAAGAAGAAAGTCAAGGAAAGTGTGGGCCCCTTACTGAATGAGGGAGGCAATCTAGTGACGGAGGATGTGGAAAAAGCAAATGTCCTCAATGCTTTTTTTGCCTCTGTCTTCACGAACAAGGTCAGCTCCCAGACTACTGCACTGGGCAGCACAGCATGGGGAGGAGGTGACCAGCCCTCTGTGGAGAAAGAAGTGGTTCAGGAATATTTAGAAAATCTGGATGAGCAGAAGTCCATTGGGACGGATGCACTTCATCCAAGGGTGCTAATGGAGTTGGCGGATGTGATTGCAGAGCCATTGGCCATTATCTTTGAAAACCCATAGCAATCGCGGGAGGTCCCGGATGACTGGAAAAAGGCTAATGTAGTGCCCATCTTTAAAAAAGGAAAGAAGGAGGATCCGAGGAACTACAGGCCAGTCAGCCTCACCTCAGTCCCTGGAAAAATCCTGGAGCAGGTCCTCAATGAATCAATTCTTAAGCACTTAGAGGAGAGGAAAGTGATCAGCAACAGTCAGCATGGATTCACCAAGGGCAAGTAATGCCTGACTAACCTAATTGCCTTCTACAATGAGATAACTGGCTCTGTAGATGAGGGGAAAACAGTGGATGTGTTGTTCCTTGACTTTAGCAAAGCTTTTGGTATAGTCTCCCACAGTATTCTTGCCAGCAAGTTAAAGAAGTAAGGGCTGGATGAATGGACCATAAGGTGGATAGAAAGCTGGCTGGATCGTTGGGCTCAATGGGTAGTGATCAATGGCTCCATGTCTAGTTGGCAGCCGGTACCAAGTGGAGTGCCCCAAGGGTCGGTCCTGGGGCCAGTTTTATTCAATATCTTTATCAATGATCTGGAGGATGGTATGGACTGCACCCTCAGCAAGTTTGCAGATGACACTAAACTGGGAGGAGTGGTAGATACACTGGAGGGTAGGGATAGGATACAGAGGAACCTAGACAAATTAGAGGAGTGGGCCAAAAGAAATCTGATGAAGTTCAACAAGGACAACTGCAGAGTCCTGCACTTAGGATGGAAGAACCCCATGCACTGCTACAGACTAGGCACCCCAGACCTGGGTTGCCCCAGACCTTTGGACCATTAACTTAACTCGACTTCACCAATCTTTAGAACTGGCAGAGATCCTCATAGTTTTCAGAGCACATCACGATTGTTTCATAAAAAGTGTTATGCTGGGTCTCATGCTGCCTCTCATACTTGGGAGAAGCACTTCACAGCCACCTGCAAAGGACCCAACTTTTAGCATTTTCCTTTCCTTTGTTTCCATGAGCTAGACAGAGTAATCCCAGGGAAGAAGCCCAGGGAATTTGAGTCTTCAGATGGAAACAAGACTGCCTTTTGTATCAGTAGAGCCCAAAATACCTCTAATGATTAGCAGCCAGAACAGGGCTTTTCTTGGTCCTTATCTCTAATGTCTTCCATTTACAAAGGACGCCCTTTCAAACTCTGCCAATTTTGCCTCCGACAAGTAGATAAAGTTATTTCTATATGTGGAGCATTACCAAGTTTCCTCTGCTTGCTATAGAGAATTTAAATGCTGAGCTATTTAAAGAACTGGCAAACTTTTAAGGGGGACTGATCACTGTGTTTCTTTTGCAAAGACACACACAATAAGAGGAAGAATATCTGCCCCTGGCAGCTTGCAATTTAAAGATACTAGACAGAAAGAGGAAAGATCACCCATTTTTACAAGCGGGTAAACTGAGGCACAGAGAGGCTTGCTGTATGGCCCATAGGAAGTCTGCAGCTGATCAGGAAATTGACCCAGTCTCCTAAATCCCAGCTCACTGCTCTACCCACAAGGCACTTTTTCTCACCTGTACATAGAGGGTGAAATTCACCCCTTTGCAGGGGATCAGCAAAATGCCTATGCATGGGAATGGGATTTAAGTAGTGTATGGACCATTTGCTGACAGTCTGGGGACAAACTGCCCAGTCGCACAGTGCTGGCCCTCTTTGCTTCCTGCTGCGACGTTGCACTAGACACACCTAAAAATACTTTCAGGACTGGCCTATTATTTTTTCACCTCAGCCATTGCTGGAGCTACTGGAGAGACATTCTGCCACTGTGAATGGGAGGGCGGGGAGATAATTCACGCAGTCACCCACGGCTGAGAAGGTGGCCACAAGACAGCACCCTTATTAAGTTGTCAGTCTCCGAAGAAGTCTTAGCACCCTGTTTATTACAACTTCCTAGCCTGAAAGGGCGAGAACAGCTACGCTGCAAAACCTACCCCACAGGACTGAGTCTCAGAGCCCAGGGCAACCGACCCAGGCTCATGGGACTAGTGTAGAATGGCCATGTAGACATTCCCACTTGGGCTGGAGCCTGGGGGGTGGGGGGGGAATCTCAGAGCCCAAGTTCCACCCTGAGTGGGACCATCTACATGGCTTATTTTGACCTTGTAGTGCAAGGGATGACCCAGGCTCGGAGACTCACTTCCACGGGGTTATGTTTTGCAGCATAAATATACCCTATATGTCTACAATGTGCAGTAAGCCAAGACTTGGACTCAGATTTGAACCCAAACCTACATTCTGTCCACACACAAATCAGGACCCAGGTCCTAGGACCCTGTTGAGATGGGGGGGGGGGGGGGGGAGTCGGAGCTCGAGTCCCACTGAGACTCACTACTAAGCTTCATTTTACGGCGTGGGTGCAGCACAGGATGCAGACCCAGATCACAAGGTCTCCGCAGCGCAGTAGGGACGCATCAGAGTGTCTGAGAGAGGCGGGCCCAGCCGCTGTAAACCCATGTTTAGAATGCAGTGTGGATGCTCAAGGCTGGTCTTGGAAACACCGAGTCTACAAGCCAGGTCCCATAGACCCAGGTTTACAATGCAGTATAGACAGCCCCTAGTCCTGCAAATGCCTGAAAGCACCCCTGTTTTCACACCCGACACATGCCTGCAATGACACCTGCACAAAATACACCTTGTGAGGCATCATTTAAAAACTAGTATCAGAGGGGTAGCCATGTTAGCCTGGATCTGCAAAAGTGACAGTCTATCAGGTGCTACAAGACTAACAGATTTTAGGGATCATGAACTTTCGTGGGCTAAGACCCACTTCATCACATTCATCTGATGAAGTGGGTCTTAGCCCACGAAAGCTCATGATCCCTAAAATCTGTTATTCTATAAGATGCTACGAGACTCTGTCACTTTTATTTAAAAACTAATAACTCATGGCTCAATAATAGCATGCTGAAATGGGTGTAGCATTGCTACAGACAGTACTGTAATGAAACCCCTCCCCCATATGATGTTATTAGCACATGTTCAAAACCACACAGTCCGGCCTAGGCAAAGGTAATCAAACAGATCTATCCTGAACTTTAGTGTTCATAGAAAACTGGGTCCTCCAAACAACAAGGGAAGGATATGGCAGGAGACAAAGCAAATTTACATTTCAGCAAACACAGGAGAAGAGAAAGAGCATGGAACCTCCTTCACCACCAGACTCCATGTCGCCTCCTTAATGTGCATAAACTTTGTTTTGAGGGATAATCTTCAGGAGAATCCACTTCAAGGGACAGAGAACCCCAAGTTCTTTCTTTCACGTAAGAAAACAAAGGCACATTTGGCCCTCAGGAGAGATTGTGACCAAGGAACGGGTCAGAAATCATCTTGCTGGAGGAGTGGGAATGAGAAAGGACCTAGGGGTTACAGTGGATGAGGAGCTGGATATGAGTCAACAGTGTGCCCTTGTTGCCAAGAAGGCTAATGGCATTTTGGGCTGTATAAGTAGGGGCATTGCCAGCAGATAGAGGAACGTGATTGTTCCCCTCTATTCAACATTGGTGAAGCTTCATCTGGAGTACTGTGTCCAGTTTTGGGGCCCACACTACAAGAAGGATGTGGAAAATTTGGAAAGAGTCCAGAGAAGGGCAACAAAAATGATTAGGGGCCTGGAGCGCATGACTTATGAGGAGAGGCTGAGAGAACTGGGATTGTTTAGTCTACAGAAGAGAAGACTGAGGGGAGATTTGATAGCTGCTTTCAACTCCCTGAAAGGGTGTTCTAAAGAGGATGGATCTAGACTGTTCTCAGTGGTAGCAGATGACCGAACAAGGAGTAATGGTCTCAAATTGCAGTTGGGAAGGTTTAGGTTGGATATTAGGAAAAACGTTTTCACTAGGAGGGTGGTGAAGCATTTGGAATGGGTTACCTAGGGAGGTGGTAGAATCAACTTCCTTAGAGGTTTTTAAGGTCAGGCTTGACAAAGCCCTGGCTGGGATGATTTAGTTGGGGGTTGGTCCTGCTAAAAGCAGGGGGTTGGACTAGATGACCTCCAAAGGTCCCTTCCAACCCTAATATTCTATGATCTTAAATAAAGCCTTGAACCAAAACTTGCTAGGTTAAGTCTCAGACTTTTAGATTCCTGTTTTCACTTGTATTTGCTTGTAACTGTTTCTATCTTTGTCTCAGAACTTGAATTCACGTACAATCCTACCTCCTTTGGTTAATACACTTGTTTTACATTTTAATCTAAACCAACCCAGTATTGTGTTTAAACCGAACTCCAGTTAAAAGTAGCAAATTGCTGCATATTGACTCTGTAGAGGAGCAATGAACCTTTAAGATCTGAACTGTCCTGGAGAGGGCTGAACACTGCAGAACTCGTGGTCCCGGGAAAATTCAGGCCTGGGAGTGTATTATCATCCTGCAAAGTAGTAACTAAGACTGGTGGAAGCCAGCAGGCAGGTAGTGTGTTGCTAACAGGCTGCTGGGGTCAAAAGCTGTTGGATTAGGGATGTAGCTATACACAGACAGTACAACAGCAAGGCACCCTAGGGGATGCAAGGTTGTGAGGCAGGCTGTGACAACCCCTCACTAGTCTGGATTGCACAGGTACTGTGGTAAGCATGTAGCCCATTAGTAACAGCCAGTAGCAAAAATCCCCAACGGCTAGCGATGGAACACCAGGTGGGGAGTTACTACAGAGAATTCTTTCCCAGGTGTCTGGCTGATGCATCTTGCCCACATGCCCAGGGTCCAGCTGATCGCCATGTTTGGAGTTGGGAAGGAATTTTCCCCCCAGGTCAGATTGGCAGAGATTTGGGATGGGGAGGGGAATTCGCCTTCCTCTGCAGCATGGGGCACAGGTCACTTGTTGCCGGTTTAAACTAGTGTCAGTGGTAGATTCTCTGTAACTTGAAGTCTTTAAACCATGATTTGAAGTCTTCAGTAACTGAACCTGAGGTTAGAGGTCTATGGCCGGTGAGGTTGGATAGCCTGCCATGTGCAGGAAGTCAGACTCAAGAATCATGACAGTCCCTTCTGACCTTAAAGTTTATGAGTATCGGGGCCTAATTGAGCAGTCAGTGGCCAGCTAGAGGGAAGGAAGCATGATTTAATTTGTTTAGATTTAAGATAATAAAGACACCTAATCAAAGCTCTGCAACCCATTAACACCACTATAAATACAATGAAATCCTGACACCATTAAGAGAAGAGGTGAAGTTACAATCTAGTTAAAAGAGCCAATGGCTCATGAACGGCTTGAGGAAATAAACAGCAAACTTTGTCCAGAAACAGTGTCGTTGCAGTTTGGCCTGAGCGTGACAGATCTACAGAAGTTCTAATTCTACCCCAATGGAGGCACTTTGGGAACCAAGAGGATACATCTTCCCAGGCCATTTCTCTCATTTGATTGTAAAAACAATTGCATACATGTATATAGGGTTTGTCTACACAGGGAAAATGAGTGTCATAGTTTTAATGGAATAATTTTTCTGCTTTAGCTATGCCAGTCAATTTCCTCTTGTAGAGAAGCCCTTATAAACACCACAGTTAACAAGACATTTACATTGATTCAGCAATCAGTCACCAACATCAGGATAAAAGAATGCAAACATGCCAGTGTGTTGCTCTATGCTTTTTGCTTTCAAGGAAGTCTCCAGCTAGGAGCTGAAATGTCATAACCAAAATCAGATCTCATGTTATTTCATCTCCCTGAAGCAACACAAAAAATACAAGCACTAAAAACGGCCGGGCCTGGCCCTGGCCCTGGCAACTGCTGAGCATCTCTTGAAAGCTGCCAAGTGCCCTAAACTCACAGTGACAAACACAATCAGGCCCTCAAAACAGAGATGATAGAGGAATTCTGAATGTGTATAATCAGTGGAACATCAATTCCTAATAGACTAGGAGGATTGTAAAAGATGCCATGCATTGTATTCATTTCCCTGAACTTCTGTGCACCTTAGTGTCTCGATCTGTAGAATGGGTATAACAATACCCCAAAGCATCTTTGGGAGCTACAGTAATTAATTAAAAATTCAATGTAAAAAGCATTGAAAATTCTTGCTCAGGCCAGGGTAGGGTGACTAGACACCAAGTGTGAAAAATCAGGACAAGGGGTAGAGAGTAATAGGCACATATAAAAGACAAAGCCCCAAGTATCAGGACTATCCCTGTAAATTTAGGACATCTGGTTACCCTAGGCTAGGGCATGCCTAGCTCAGGAGATTTTCTCTAATCACAGGCCAAGACAGCACCACATGGACTGCAGCTTCATACTGACCTAACAGTAACCTGTATATTGCACAAGATGCTGACAGCATTGAGTTCTGGTAGGTCTGACTTTGCTCTTCTTCAATTTATTCATTTAATATTTGTGTGTGTGTGTGTGTATACTTCCCACCCCACACACAAATACCACACATTGCTGGGGAAAACTGCTCTGATTTTCAGCGATTTTTCCAATCCTCCCACCCCATTGTATGCAACAGAATTTCTTTGGCAGTGGGAACCTATTCTATTTGCCATTCTGTTATCTTCCAGTTCATGTTGTATAGACATGTTTCTTTAAAGAGGGTATAAACACCACTTCCAACCTCTTGGTCTTAAAAATTAAAAAACAGCAAACACTCTGAATGCATTTTGAATCCAGCAAGAGACTTCCATTGTGTTCCTTACAAAAGCTATGAACTTCGCATGTGCAAACTGTACACATTATATATTAGAATTAGGAAAAAAACTGCTGTTTCCTGCCTAGTGTAGAATTCATTTATTCTTGAGGTCAGAGTCAAACATCCTAGAAGGCTTTTAAAAGGGAGAATATTTATGACTCAGGACAACTCTCATAACTATGCCCCTAAAGTAAAAACATGAATCCAAACACCCCTGATGTTAGAGAGTGGGGGTGTTCAACTTATATAGCTCGGGCTGTCTCCATGCCAAGATACATGTAGTCGGCTCTCACACGCCAGACTAGACGATTCACACAGAGGTTCAGAAAGAATTATTCCCTTTCACACCCACATGGGAAATCACTGGGAAATTGATCAGGGGCCCATCCAACTCCGTTGGAGTCAGTGGGAGTCTTTCCACTCACTGCAGTGGGCTTTGGCTTAGTTTGTGTGTGTATGCTTGTGTGTATTTGTTTTGGTTTCCTACCTGACTACTGCTAGAGGCAGAAATTTGACTCAAAGACATGGTGTCAAATAGTAGGGTTAATCTCAGAAGTGTGGAGCTACTCTTAAAACAAGAGACTAATAGCTCCAATCTGTCTCCTTTTCTAGGACTCTGAGGAAACAGTCTCCTTTCCTTGTAATGTCAGCTGCTCTGGGAAAATGGGGAATGATACATTAGGGAAGCTAGGAATGATACAGTATGAATTAGAGACAAAGAGCCTTGTAGCACCTTACAGACTAACAGATTTTAGGGATCATAAGTATGAATTAGACTCACTGCTCACAGTACCTCTTTCAGGTAGCTCCAGCATTCTGTTCTCCGCTTCGCCCCCCGGCAGAAGAGGGACCCTGTCTTGTGGCGTGTTGGCTTCTTTGCAGGCTGACATTCCCAGCTGAAAGGCAAAACCTCACACTGAACTACTCTGATATTCCCTCACCCAGCACAGAGCTGCTTAACCTGGGGAAAGACAGCAGTTTCCTCACCTTCCAGATGTTTCAGGCAAACTCTATACCAGAGCAACAAAGCACCACAACCTCTGCTATGAGGCAGAGGCAAGCCCAGGTGGGGCTAATTGAGAGACACAGGTGAGTAATCAGCAGTGGCTAACAAAAAGCAGAACTCACAGCCTCCTGCTACAGGCTTTCAAAAGCAGCTAGAGACACAGAGTTTCAAAGCTATTTAAACTCTTAAATGCTGTTGAAATCTTAAATGTTTTGAGGAAGCTGAGCTGAGCTACCTTAAGGGGGTTTGACTTGCAGGCAGTCCTCTGAAAACCAGCCCCCCTTTTAAGGGTTAACACCCCACATTACTAGTCAGACTTGCTCCTGAGAATGGAGCTGTTCCATCTCCCTAGGAGACAGGTTAGGGTAGGGCAATGCTCTAAAACAGAGAGGAGAGAATTTATTTGAGACTGTACAGTTCTTTGTGGTTTTGTTTCCAGTGCTCTCATCTGAGTCCCTCAGGAAGCAGATACAATTTCTAATGCACTCCCCCCAAAGTCCCCACCTATTGGCCTTGGTGCTCAGTGCAGAGATGAAAAGCCCTGAGCAAGTTTGAATCTCGTGGTAAGTTTGGGGCTGGGGCTGCAGTCTTTCTTGGATAGCTTGTTCTTGTAGAAGAGGACAGTTTGCAATTGTGTAGTTTTGTGTTGCAGTGGGAAGGGTTGTGACTTTCTGTTGTCTTTCCCCTGACAAGCCAGAAATAAAGATCCTTGCTCTGATCTGAAAAGCAAGACACTGCAAGCAGAGTGAATCTTCTCCCAATTCCTTGCAGTGGCTAGGAACAGGTAGGTTAGACCCAAACAGCAAAAACTTTGGGCCTAACTCTGCACCATTTAATCTGCTGAAGCAAGATGTGGGTAGCCCATAAAAGACCAGCCAGAGCTCATGTTTTCAGGGATGGTTACTGATTTTGGATGCCCCATTTTTGAATCCCTTCCTGAGACACCAAAGGCCTCATTTTCTGCAAACAGTGGGATCCTCAGAAAATCAGGTTTTTGGAGGCTCAGGTTGGGAAGAGAACCCCAGAACAGGACTCAGAAGGAGGGGCTGTCAAATTGCAGTATCTTGGGTGATATTTGTTAAGCAATGGCAGGGTGTGTGTTTGTGTGTGTATACTCAGCACTGTACAGGACATAACATAAGAGGCAATTCCTATCCTACAGAGCTTGCAGTATGAAAGGCTGGCTGTATTGATTAGAAGTTGCACTGGAACAGTTGGCGGAGCTTTTAGTTCATTGTTATGGGCACTGTGGCCAAAGTGGGTCTTTAGGAGGATACGAATGGAGAGGTTTGTTGGAAAACTGATTCAGGCAGGTAGTCTGCAATGAGGTGCAGCACCCAACCTGGAGCATTATACCCTGCTGAATGGATCGGGAGAGTGTTTGCATGTTCTCAGCAAATTCACTGCTGGCAATAAGACCAATGAGGGACAGATTTGGCAAAGAAAGTTGTGGCTTGTCAATTTGCAAGCTCCCATTCGCACATTGTGTGTGAGGAGGGCCCCAATTCAGCAAAACACTGTGGCCCATTGCTTAAGTCCCATTTGGGTAGGTCTACGGTCCAAACGGAGGCGTGATTGTAGCACAGGCAAGCACACTCATGCTAACTTTAATCTAGCATAGATCTGGTTGGCATGGGCTTTCACACAGCTTAGCTGCCTGAATTCAAGCCCGCCAGGGACCCTGGGTATGGACGTGGGTTGCTGGCCCATGCTGAAGTCTATACTGTCATGTCTATGCTACCATTGTTACCCATGCTAGCACAATTAAAGCTAGACTGGGCAGGCAAGCCCACCTTCATTTGTAGTGGAGACATACTCATTGAGATCAAGCACATTCTTAAATTTACACCTGTGCTTACATGGTTTCCCGAACTGGGGCCTTGGTTATGCCACTTGTGTGTCCATCTTCATCAATCTCCGTTCATTTCCTCCATGGAAGAAAATATTCTTTTAGAAACCCACAATAGCAGAACACCGGTATTCCACAGTGAGGAAAGGGAAGTTTTACATGGAGCAGGTTCTCCTGCTTTGCTCCTAGTGTATTCACCTTTGTCTAGTAAACAAAACATATGGAAACAGGCATGAATTAGTGTAGTTCTTTAATAATAACCTCAAGATCAGCAAGGGTAATGACTGAATTTAACAAATGACACATGCAACAAACACAGAGTAGAACATCATTATTTAAACCTGGCTTAACTGTCTTCTTTCAACCAGCCCTGGGATATCAACACTGAAGTAAATATCAAAGTATAAAGTGTGTTTCCTTTCCACTGCTGCATCATCCCTTGCTATTAGCAGTATTCTTGACTCAAACACTACTAGAGTTCTCAAAGAAACCAGACAGCCCCCTCTCCAACTCCCCATCTTCTAAAGGATGACAGAACATGTTTTGACATGACATGGAGTATCTGGAGAATTTGGAAGCTCACAAGGCTACAAATTACAGCCAGCAGCCGCTTGGAACTTTTCAGCATTTTGAAATGTTCTTAATCCTTGTCCAATGCTACTGCGTATTTCTTTCAGGCTGTTGGACACAGATTGACATAGAGCACTGAATATAAAAAATGTACATGAATAAAGAATCATATAAATCCTGGGCCTGTGTGTCCTATTCAGAATAAATCACTCAGAGCTGTTCATTGCTTTCAAGACCAATTCTATTACTTCTATATTTCTGCATGTGCAAGTAGTAAAAATGATAAAAAAATGAAGCCCTAAATCCTGTTGAAACTGCAGAGCAGTTGTTTCACCTTCCTTTTGTTCTGTAAGGAACATTTGCCTCCAAATGGCTAGTTTGGAATGACAGCTTTGTAATATGTACAACAGGAAAGTTCTATCGGGAGAGGATACATAGGGTACCATATGTCTGTGTACAGTACACCATTCATTCAACCTTGTTTGTATAGCATTAATTGTCACTGGAAGGCAATGTAAAATTACGGCCAATGTCAAACCTGGTTGCCTAAAGTTTCATAAGCCTGGTCAACACTACAAAGTTAGGCTGACCTAGCTACACTGGAAAATCCACACCCCTGAGCAATGTAGTTAAATCAGTCTAATCCCCGTGCAGACAGAGGTAAGCAGACAGAAGAATTCTTCCATCAACCTAGCTACTGCTTCTCTGGGAGGTGGATTCCCTATACTGATGAGAGAACCCCTCCCATCAGCATTGGCAGTGCCATTGTAGCATTTTGAGTGTAGACAAGATCATAGATTCCAAGGCCATAAAAAAACACTGTGATCATCTAGTCTGAACTCCCATATGACACAAGCCAGAGAACTTTCCCAAAACAGCGCCTAGAACCTAGGTGCCTACTTGATTTTAAATACAACAGTGGAGGTAAATTCTGCTAGCTAACATGTGCTCTGGTTTTGCGGATTAGATTTTACATAGTTGGGGTCTACTGAAAACAAGTAACTCAGATTACCCGTGGGCACTCAGATTCGATGTCCAGTTAATAACCTGCATGTTCAATGACTAGTACATAACTGGTCAATAATCAGTTAATGATTGTGTTCAGTTAATAAAAAATAGGCATTTGCTTATCATTAGGCATTTCTATACATGCTCACTGCAGTATGGCTATAGGCTACCCTCGATCCATGTGCCTAACTCCCATTCAATGGATCGAGGGGTGTATATAGCCCAGAGTCCTTGTAGTTCAATTAATGCTATATAAAGCAGGTCCTCGTCACTACAGGAAATATTTGTACATTTATAAAAAAGCAATACAAACATAAAGAACAAAAATACAACAAGCACAGCTTGATACAAAAACATGCCATGAAATATCATTGGCTTTATAATAATTTACTACAACTTGAAAAATGTTCTTTTATCCACACTGGATAGGAAATGCTTCCATCAAACATATGGTAAGCATGCAATAACAATATATACAACAACAATTTGGAGTTTGTTTTTACTCATGATAAGGATTGTAGTACAGGGATACATTAAAATTATTTTTGGGGGGGGCCTGATCAAGATTTTCTGTTACTCTGTTGATGTTTGTTTGGTTTTGTTTTCCCTCTTAAATTGTGGTAAAGAATTTTTGATAGGAATCTGCAAACACTACTTTTTGTCCTAGCATAGTAAAACTCATTTCTTTTTCCCCAGCAGCTGTTATGATTTACTGGTTGACACTAAAAAAAGTTATTCTTAATGTCATTTGATTAAAAAATCATGTTCTTTCCCAACTTTTTTGTACTGTTGAGGATTCGTTAAGAGAAATACCTAGCAACCCTGCAGGATGTTATTACACTATTCCCAGGGATTACACTTTCCATCTTCAGCTATTTAACTAGATGGCATCCATCTTATGGGGAAGTCCAACCAACACTTTGCAGGGCTTTCCAAGATTTCCAGTCCCACTTGACAGTCCTAACGTCGTCTTGTTGAACTGACCGTGGCCAGTACCTGCTACAGACTGAGTAGCATCTAACTCAGTGAATGTCAAAAGCGGGGACTGCTCTGTGCTGCCTGCAGACAAAACAGTTGTGATGGTGGATATATAGGCCCTTTCACAGAACAGCCCATGCATGGCTGTAGATTTCAGAGCCATTGTGATCCCTGAATGGAGTCATTTGTTCCATATGATGTAAGAAACACTGACCAGGAGGTTGGTGAATGCCAACTGGGCTGAATCTGAGCCTGATAGAAAGGGACTGTTAATAAAGATCCCTGACAAAAGATCCCAGTTCGTTCCTTGACCAGGTCTTTATCTTTATATCTGCTCTGCTCCTCTTTCTTGTATAACCTTTTCCCCTAGAAAAGCAATATTTCCAACAACACTGGAGTAACTACTTGGCAAAGCGTATCTGTGGTTGAAACCACCTGCTTTATATGAGTATGAAAACCCTCCAATATTCATAGAACTGGAGCCACAAAGATGATTTGTCTTTATGACGTGGCAATTTCCAGGGAGATATTCATGTCATGGGAGCTGATCATACAATTAAACTAGGGAGGCGGAGGTTTGACTTTAATCTTGATCTTGTCTATTTCTAGCACTGTGTTACAAAGGCAGGTGCTCAGAAGTTTACTATAGGTTAAAACATGTACATAGGCAGTATTGTAAACTATGGGGGGAGGGTCCCACTGGGGGGAGAAAATGAAGGAGAAAAAACATGGAGAAATGCAGCCAGTGCATTTCTTAGAAGACTGATTCCCATCTCAGGCAACTTTGTGCATGACTTTGCCTTGGCCAACAACTGATAATGGAAGTGACAAGAACTAGGTGTAGCCGCACTGTGTCCCTTTGACAAAGTGTACAGGAGACATCCAGTGCTTCTTTAGGAAAGGAAAACAAAAATCAAAATCCAAGTTGGTAAGGGGGAAGAAGGCAATTTACAAACAAAAAAGGCAGCGATAAGATTCTGTGAAGCTGATGACACTAACAGGATTTGAGAAGCGTAAGGGGACTGCAGTTTAAAAAAATGTAACAGAACCACTCATTTCCACTTCAGCTGTTTCAGAAACCTTCATTTTAAAATGCAAACGGGTCCCTGAATTACTCAGACAGGCACCGTTAGTTAAGTGTAGTGTCATGACTCTTCTTTCAACTTCTCTTCCACAGGTTCCTTTGCTCAGTGGTCTCTGGACCCCTACTGAATTTTGACGGCTGATCTTTCATTAACTTTTCTTCTTCAGGCGTGGGGTTGGAGCCCTCCTGTTTTCTTTTTATTTTACATGCAATTCATTTTTCTAGTAGTACTTCAGCCTCGTTCACCCACACTTCCACATAACAACATACACAAATCCATATGCCAGACACCTAATCCAACACCCTCCTGGGAACTGAAGGATGATGGCCCAGTCCGGTCTCCAGAGCAAAGTCCATTGGGATGGCTGCTTTTTTTTTTTCAGATTAAAAATCAAAGGTCTAACGCTCCTCATTATATTATCCTACTGTTCACAGGCATGTGAGAAATAATCAGCTCTCCATATTAATCCGAAGCACTGCAACAAGAAGAGAACTCACGTAGCTGTGGCAAAGTAGCCCATTGTGATGTCCACATGGTCTGTAGGAAGCTTTCAGCTATGCCCTTTCCTGTGGAGGATTTCCCTGTGGGCTCTGAATTTTCTAAGCACTAGTCTAATTTCCAATTTCTTTCAGGATCACTGTGGTAAATGATAGAGGATGGGAGGGGGCAAGAACCCCACCGAAGTGAACATTAGAGATTTATGTTTCTCCAGTGGGCCTCATTTTTGCTGCCTCCTGGATTTTCTCTCCTTGCTGGTTTGGTGACATTGATGCATTGTGGGATTATATATAAATAGATAAGAGGACTAATAAGTGGTTTGTTCTATTGTCACCCATTTCAGAATGTAAAGGCCTCCTATAAACCCCCCTCCCCCCCAAGACAGGTTGTTACAGTACCGCTGAAAGAACCCTCCTCCGTATGCTTCTGGAAGAGAGAAGGACAAGGCTAAGCCCCTAGATGGAAGGGCGAGGGGGGGGCCTGGAGGGAGGAGGGGCTCGGTTGGGGGCCGGGGCCTGGGGAGGAGGGGGCAGTGGAGGAAGAGTGGATGATGGGGATGGGGTGGGAGGAGTGGGAGAGCTGGGAGGAGGTGGAGTATAGATCGGGGCAGGAGGTGGAGGATTGTAGATTGGAGCAGGTGGTGGAGAGGAGGGTGGGTGTGCATGATTGAGTGGGTATTTCGGCAGTGCCTCCGCATTCTTCACTCGGGTGAAATTGATACAGCGGCCCTAAAAGAAAAAGAAAAAGATTATTAAGCATGGCAATGACGTAGGAGCCGAGGGCCATGCTGGTGGATGAAGTGGTATTCCTACTCACAAATCAGCCATCTACGTTTATTTCTCTGGGTGCACAGTTGGAGTGAAGACCTCTTTATGGGCCAGATTCTTAACCCAATCCTTGTGTGGCTGCTCTGAGAAACCCAAAAGGATTCATGTCTGGAGTGAACCCTGCAGTAGCAAATGCAAGTTGACTAATCATGGATGGACCAGCCCCGCATCTGTGACTCTAGCTCGCATGGTATTGTGCAAGTGCACCCAGAACCACACTTGCAACCACTGTTTGCTGATTCTATTCCTGCCAGCCTGTACCTATAGCATGTAAGTTCCTGTGAAGGGACATGAATAAGGCCCTACCAAATTCACATTCCATTTTCATAAATTTCACGATCATAGCATTTAAAAAATCTTGAATTTCATGGTTTCAGATAATTAAATCTTGAATTTCATGGTTTCAGATAATTAAATCTTGAATTTCCCAGTGTTATAACAAAATATGAACATGCATTTAAAAATGGCAGCATAGAACCATGTAAAACCCTTAAGCCAGCGATTCTCATATTGGAGGTCTCAACCCCAAAAGGGGTCACAAATCTATTGGGGGTGTGTGTGTGATGGACTTGCCACCCTTGAATCTGCGCTGTCTTCACAACTGGGCAGCTGGAAAGCAGCAGCACAGAACTAAGGGTGTACGTTTGTATACTTTTACCTTAAAGTATAGAGTAAAATCACACAAAAGACCAGATCTCACAGTGGAGACCAGGCAACACGGTCTGTGACGTGTTTTCCATGGCCATGAATTTGGTAGGGTCTTAGACATGACTGTCAGCCAGGACTGAGGCACCAGTGGTTAGAATGCCAGCCTGGCAAAGGAGTACTATGGCTTTGTATTTGAGGAGGATGAACTGTTCCTTCCCACAATGCCCACCCCATGGCCACAGAGTTTGGCAAGACTAACCTGGCTATATCGATGGCTATGGCTGGATATCTAGATAAGCATGCAATTCTGCTAATTTGGAGGAGTCTCTGCAGGCTCTTGGGACAGCCAGTCTTATGATCAACTCAGTCCACTCATGCAGATGTCTGTGCTATCAGTGGTTCATTCTCGCTGTCCAGGTGTGTGCATGACCACTATCGCCCGAGGATCTCACTTGCCCTCCATGAAAGCAAGCGCAGGGTCCCTTTAAAATACTACACAGATGTTGCTACAATTTCATACCAGACATTTGCTTAGGAGTTTAGGCATGTTTTTTCCCAACACATCCAAAGGATGGGAAATAATTGTGCAACTATTCAGCAGTGGACCAATAACTCCAGTAAGAATTCCCCTACAATGTAATCTGGAGGGAAGACAGCTGTGAGAGTGACAGCCATATTCAACTGTCAGATCTTGCTAGAAGTGTCCCCCCTCCCCAACATCTGTACATGCAGCTGCTAGAGACCATGGATGGCAAGCCTCTGAGATTATACTTGAATTTACAATCAGTGCCATCATGTGATGTAATAGATTTTGCACAACCTGACTCATTTTAGCAGAGTTAAGGCATTTTCAAATTTTTATCTGCAACCAGGAGTGCTAGAAATCAACTTTAAAAAAATGAAAGCTGAGATTCTCTTGCAATCACCTGACTCCAGCAGCTGGGGCTTTAAGAAAACCTCCAAATGTCACACGATTCATGATACAATCTCAAGAACTGGCAAGAATGGTTCATGCTTCCCTGCTGCCATCTCCTGCTGCCATTAGAATTCTGGCTCAGAATTTTACCAATGTCCCCCACTACCTGTGCCTGATACAAAACTCCAGAGCCAATCCCCTTCCCCATGCCTGAAATCTGGAATTTGCATCTTGCATCTATATCAAATACTCTTCACTCATGTCCTGCTTCTAACCATTTACCAACTGGACAGGAGAGGGAGTACTATTTACCAAAGCTAGTTGCTTGTAACGTATCCTTCCTGAAAGAGACAAACTGTTAAGTAGAATGTCTCCCTAGCCTGCTGCCCATGTGAAGCCAAAAACTGCTTTCTGTAGCACTGCTATAAAAATGGTGCTAAGTTACAGTTTGTTATGCATTTTAAACAAAACCTTTGCCCTCTAAGCTGTTTAGCTTTTTCTAATAATTTCCACCTGTGAAAGATCCCACAATAAATTCTCTGCTGTCGGAATCCAAGTTATTATATTACAGGCTCATTCTTCCAGATATGAACTCATATAAAGAGACACTGGAGGGCTTCTGAACCCACGGTTTGTTTTCCGTTTAGAGTGTTAGTGTGTGGGGCTGGGGGAGGTCTGGGAGGTGAAGGCGGCCGGGGGTGTTTTGCTTTTATGTGTTTTTCTCTTTCCTTTTTCAAAGTAAATGTTAGTCCTGCTGAACAGATGCCAAACAGAACAATGATCCCAGGAGACAGGAGTGGTTCCAATGCACAGGAACATGGCGGGAATTGAGGCAAGTATATTAGGAGCTTTGAACCCTCTCTGTGCCATAGAGTAGTCTTATTATACCCATTTTACAGACAAGTAATCTGTAGAAGAGGGATTATAAACATAGAATCATAGAATATTAGGGTTGGAAGGGACCTCAGGAGATCATCTAGTCCAACCCCCTGCTCAAAGCAGGACCAATCCCCAACTAAATCATCCCAGCCAGGGCTTTATCAAGCCTGACCTTAAAAACCTCTAAGGAAGGTGATTCTACCACCTCCCTAGGTAACCCATTTCAATGTTTGACCACCCTCCTAGGGAAAAAGTTTTTCCTAATATCCAATCTAAACCTTCCCAACTGCAACTTGAGACCATTACTCCTTGTTCTGTCATCTGCTACCACTGAGAACAGTCTAGATCCATACCATCCAAACAGCTCATCCATACCATCACATCGCATTGCTGATAAAATGAGATTAGAATCCAGGAGTCCTGACTCTTAGTCCCCCACCCTAAACACCAGACACCACTGAATCCCCCAAACCAAAGGAAAGCAAACTACATGGAAGTTTTGCATCAGATGTCCCTCCAACTCCAGACGCTTTGCATTTTTAAAATACTAATGGCATGTTTTTCATAGCTGTATGCATCTGCAACCAGGTCTCATGCTCTGGTGCCCTGTACCTTTTGCAATCATTTACACAAGGGGTCGGGAGGGTGAATCCTACCAGATGAGATTGGGGCATGCAACCAAGGGCCCCTGGGGACAGTCTTCTCCAATGGGAGGAGCGGGTGCTTAGCACCTTTGGCAATCAGGCTGTAGCTTTTAATTCAGTGGTAATTGGTCGATTTGTTGCAGCAACACAGGCAGCCACGTGGTGTGTCTATTTCAATTGCCGGGGTTGTCTCTTTAATTCCAATGCCTTCCAGTGGGTAGCTGGAGGAGGGATAGCTCAGTGGTTTGAGCATTGGCCTGCTAAACCCAGGGTTGTGAGTTCAATCCTTGAGGGGGCCATTTAGGGATCTGGGGCAAAAAAATCTGTCAGGGGACAGTACTCGATCCTGCTAGTGTAGGCAGGGGACTGGACTCGATGACCTTCAAGGTCTTTCCAGTTCTAGGAGATTGGTATATCTCCATTTATTATTATTATATACATGTCCCATCCATAAATCAGAAATTAAATATTCCATTTCCTCCCTCCTCCTGCTCTGATGGCAGACTGGAAAGGCTGCGAGATAGGATTTGATGGGCTGTGGAGGCTGAGGGGAGGGGACTGATGTGAAAATAGCTTCAGACAGCTTCTATGCAAGTGCGCTGCCAAAGATATCATCATTGTTTGTGGATATTAAGAAACAGCTGTCTGAATCTTAGATGAGCAGTAGAGGAAAGTGGATTCTGCTCTGAGATTATAAAATACCTTGTACGGCCTGCAGCTGAGCAGAGCCTGTTTTCTGTGAACAGGGGTCATCTAAAGAAAACAGGGTTGCAGAAACACTGTCTTGCACATACAGTGCACACCCTGAGGCTGCTCTAAACTACCTCCTGGCTGCAATGGCCATCTGCAGGTAAGAGACTGGTGAAGCTTGCTAGGCTCTGTCCCTTTTGATACGGTAGAACCTCTAGCTACCTGTTGAAATCAGCGAAGTGGCCTCTTTGCTCTTCTTGAACAGTGGGTCTGCAAATTGAGCCATCCATGCACAGGGAGTGTTTTAAAGTAGCTCCCACTAACATGCCTGTTCTCAAATGTGACCCTGTTTAGACCTGCACTACAGCATTACAGTATACAAGGAGCATGTGCAGCGTCAGGATGGGCTAGGCGCCCTGAGTTCGTATCCATGGGGATAAGGGGGATTTGTATTTGGGACGGCCAGCACCGGTGCCCATGCTACCATGGCTACACTACTATTTCTGGTGCGTTAGCTCAGTGACAGCTAACACGAGTATGTCTACGTGAGCTGGGAATCACGCCCCTCCCTCCACAGTGAAGACGTAGCCTTAGGATGTGTCTGCACTTCAAGCTGGAAGTGTAAACTCCAGGTGGAGGAGATATACCCAAGCTAGCTCTGATAGGGCCAGCATGCTAAAAATAGAGTAACAGCAGCAGCACAAGCGGTGGGAGGAGCTAGCTGTCCTGAGCTCAGGCACATCCGAGGCACCAGACACATACTTCAGGCAGCTAATCTCTCACACAGCCATGGATATATTCTATTTGTAGCATGCTACCTTGATCGGCCTAGTACAGGAATGTCTCCTCAAGCAGGAATTGATGCCTCCAGCTTGAACCGGAGATACACCCTTACATCTGTGCCACCAGGGTGTGAGACACTGCTCTTCTGATCTGGTGGCATTTACCGCCCACTTTGCATGGGAATAAATGACAGTGTGAAGTTTAGAATCAGGCCCGATATTTATAAGACCTGCCCTGGGTACAAGTAAACCCGGGACATTACTCTGAAATATTGCACTCTGTTTTGAAAAGATCTTCATGGCATCTGTAACGCTGGCTCACAAAGGAGCATCAGATGATAAAGCAGCAGAAGCATCTGAATTGAGGACACCAACCACGCCCCAGTCTTAAATCACAGTGTCCTGGGTTTTATTCTCTCTCTGCGGGTTGGTGGCTCATCTTTAACATTGTTTTAATGCACTTTGCTGCAATTTTAAGTAAATACTGTGGGACAGGCCTGCTGAGTGAGTGAAAGTCTGAACCCAAGATTAGCCAATTTTCTTCAGGAAAAAAACCCCATAAGAATGTTTTCCTTGTGCTGGTTCCATGTCTCCTGCAATGTAACTTTAGCAGCTTCAGACGATCACTTGCACGGTCTTTGTTTATTTTCTTTATTTATGTTGAAGTATTTATTTTTTTAAAATGGGAAACTGGGCCAGAAAATAATGGGTGGTGATTATTTTGCCTGAAGAGTTACTCAGTTTGGGGATGTTATCGTTTTGTGGATCCGACTAGAACACAAAGCACATTCTGGATCAGGACGCTGCTGGCATCAGATATTCTTTTGGATCAAGCGGGGTCAAGTCCAGACCCAGGGCTTGCATCCTAAAAGCCATTTTGCTTCTTTGCCAGTTCAGCACTTGCCGGTCATTTTACAGAGAATAACTCAATCCTCAGAGAAGCATGATTCCCTCTCTGAGTCCTCCATGCTTTGAGGGAAGTAAGTTGGCTACTGGCCAGTCAGAAATTACTTCCTCTTCTGTGATACCTGGTGCCTTGGGTAGACAAGGTCATGGTTCCACCCACCTTACTCTGGTGAACTGTGGTTACAAAGCCTCCACAGCTGCATCAAAGATCTGCGGAGACTGCCCAGAGACCCAGGGAGGGTTTCTACTTCCCCTGGGGCCCCATGTGGGTGAGTCCAAACAATAATTGAACCCGATCACCTTTGCGATTAGAGCCAGTTGAAAAACAGAATAATGTTGTCCCACAAATTTCATCCTGTTTTTTCCCCCCACCTGAAAGTCTGAATTTTATTTGCCTCAGTCTCCTATGTCAGTTGAGCAGTTCCTCTTGCGCCAGACTTCTAGTTAAGAGGCCAAATTCACAGGCAATGTGATATAAGTTGACTCCCTTAGATTTTCTCATGGTCACTTACTGATATGGGAGTGACTGTGTTGGAATACCGTAGTCCTTTAAAACCCACAGTCCTTTTCATAATTGGAGGGATGTTGAAGCATATGCTGGCAAGATTTATTGCTCCAAGACTTAAACTAGTTAATATTTGCCTTATGCCTTGACTGTATAAAGCAGGAGGGCATCTGGTCCTGGATTTGCGGAAGTTGTATGGAAAGACTAAGGAGTGAAGGCAAAGAACCCTGGCAAATTCAGGCTAGCACATGCTTTCATTTTGAGACCCAGCAGCCATGTTCTCCATATAGACCGCTGCCTGCTGAATTCATGAATATAGGCAGAAAGTGCTGTATGGGTGTTAGCTGTGTAACCACAACAATAATAAATGCTTTGGCTTTGCGAAACCATTTGAAAAGGAGCTAAGTCAGCAGAAATCCCATCCTGTGAATACGGTGGGAGGTGGAAGGAAAATGGCAACAGATGCTGATGTCATTTACTCATTTGAATATGAACGAGTTTGTAAGCTGCTGTTTCCTGTCTAAAGAGCATTTCTAATTACGCAGGAGGATTTGCGGCTAGATCTGCTAGTCTCATTGGTATTCTATTCATGCAGGCATCAGAATTAAGAATGTTGAGATTGTTTTTAAAAGTTGAGACTTTTCCTTTTTGCCAGTCACTTCATATTTCTAGGTCTTATTTCTCATGCAGATCTGGAGCTCTTTAATCTCAATACGATGACTCTGATTAATCTCTGGTGTAATTCAACTGACTTTGGTGAATGGGTTTGCGTGGGTACCTGACCAATGTGACCACAATTAGACTTTCAAAATGTAATTAAAATGCAAACTTTACCCCATTGGAGATTATTTCAAGAAATGGACTATTATTAATAATGTTCTATATTTTATCACACTTTGGATTCATAGAGCAACAATAAAACACAGAATCAGAGAGGTAGCCGTGTTAGTCTGGAATAGCAGAGGTAACAAAGAGTTCTGTGGCACCTTAAAGACTAACTATAAAGTTTGGAAGCATAAGCTTTCGTGGCCTGCAGCCAGCCTGGGTGTAGGAAGCCCAGGCTGGCAGCGGGAGCTGAGACCCCAGCTAGCAGGAGCCTGCGGGGGAAACTCTAAAGCAGCAGCGGACTGAGAGCTCGGCCGCTGCCGCTTCTCAGCTCTCTGCCACTTTAGACTTTCCCTGCAGGCTCCTGTCAGCGGGGGTCTCAACTCCTGCTGCCAGCCTGGGCTTCCTACACCCAGGCTGGCAGCGAGAGCTGACTGGGGCAGGCAGCAGGACCCCGGCTGGCAGGAGACTGGGGAGAGAGCCCAAAGCAGCGGCAGGTTGAGCGCTCAACCAGCTACCGCTTTAGAATTTCCCCCCAGGCTCCTGCTAGCTGGGGTCTGAGCTGCCGCTGCCAGCCTGGGTTCCCTACACCTAAGCTGGCAGTGGGAGCTGACTGGGGCAGGTGGCAGGAGCCAGGGGAGAGAGCCCAAAGAGGCAGCGGGCTGAGCACTCAACCTGCCGCTGCTTTAGGATTTCCCCCCAGGCTCCTGCCAGCCGGGGTCTCAGCCCGCTGCCAGCCTGGGCTTCCTACACCCAGGCTAGCAGGGGAGCTGACTGGGGCAGGTGGTGGGACCACCCCCATCCCCACCCCCCACCCCCAGGGCGGCCAGCGAACCCCCCCCCCCCCAGTAGACACGTGATTATCTGGGATTTTATTAACCAGGATTAACGTTTTCCCGATCATCCCGGATAATCGAGAGTCTAGTGTACATATAGAAAACATTTCTGTGAAATTAAACTTTTCAAACTAATTTGTCAATTTTTTAACATACCCATTCGGAAAACCTACTTTATTATATAACGGACTTTCGGCTTTAACGGACACCCCCTCGCCCGAATTAGTCCGTTATATCGAGGTTTTACTGTACTTAGACTGGCATAGTTTATGAACCTAGATAACAAGTCTTGAGTTAAAGGGTTGCTCTTGTCAACTACTTGGCTGTGTTTTATTTCCCTTTCTGCAGCTGTAATGCTTCAGGAAACAGAATCACAGCTGAGCCTTAGAAGAGACAACTGAAGTCATACGGATACAAATTAAGGTCAGAAATTCAGTCAGGTCAGCAAAAATGGAGGTGGTAATTCACTCTAGCCTTTCATTGTTGTTTTTCTAGACAGTGTTGCTTTCAGGCACAGGACAGTCTGAATTCCTCTGCTTGTAGCATTCCTGCTCCTTCCCCTTTTTCTGTTTGGTGCTTTGGCATTAAACCAGCCAGCACTGCACCAGAATAGCAAAATGTTCAGATGCTCCCGTAGAAAGCTAGGAAATCTCATCTTAAGAGACAGCTGCCTCACCCCGCAAGCCCTCAGCTTGCAGAACGCCTGGAAGTTACATCCAGGAAGGATTTTCTTGACCAAGACTTTTGTCTGTCACTTAAGGTCGTGTTAATAATCCTTGGCTGCTAGCATGTGTGTGTGTGTAAAGGTCTGTGCGGAAGCAGCTGAGAGTTAAACGGGACTCTGTGGAGGCTCAGTGGGTGGCGGGTGTCTTTGCATGTGGTCACAATCTCTCTCCTTTAATTAGAGAGCATTTGTTCACCCTTGATAGGGCTGGAAAGCATGGCTGAAGGAAAGTAGTGACTGCTTCATCCAAATAATGGCACCATAACTGGCACTTCTACAGCACGTTGGTCCAAGGGTCTCAAAGCTCTGTGCAACCTTGGTCACATCACTTGATGTCTCTGTTGCTCTGTTGATCCTCAAGCCCTTTATCTATTTGGACTCTTAGTGCCTTGGGGCAGCCGCCGCCATTGATTCTGTGTGTAAATAGCACCTGGCACAATGGGACTCAAAATCTTTGCTGGGCCTTGTGGGTACTCCTGTAATAAAAGCCATAATAGTAGTATCTTCTGCCACACCCCTACTATTAATGCTACACTGTGCAGTCCTCGATCCTGCACTCTGAGCTCTGCTGTCAGACTCTCATACCCATGTGGTATCTCATTGGGTGGGGCTCTGCATAGACACAAATGTCCATCTGTGTGGATTAGCATGGGGCCTTCTGTAATATTGACTATAAACACTACAGTTCACTGCAGCATGGTTTGGGCCACTGCTCTGCAATGCTGTAGTACTTTTCTCTCCCCTCCATCCATCTTAGCCAATTGGGTCCCATCACCATCGTATCTGAGCATTTACACTTGGGTTGCACCTTTTTTAGTATTTGCCTTCCTATCTATTATTCCGGCTGTTTTAGGTGATGTTCATGCAACTGCACAACTAGAAAGTTAAACTGGGAAAGGGAAGTAGCCTGAAAGCATGTAAAGTTATGAGATTTCTGTGGTAATAACCTGATAAGGTTGAAGAGCAAGATAAGGAGAAAGATAAAATATATTTTTCTTAAGTAGAGATGAAATGTGTTTCTCTGTTTGCCCTGGTTCAGTCTTTGGGCTGAGGGTGCTCTGTGAAGCCCAGAAACAATACCTGTGCAGCAAGTGCCATCATTATATGGCTACCTCCACACCTTCTGGTCAGCAGGTAACTGTCACAACTGTTTTATTTCAAGATAAAATATCCCTGCACTGAAACCATCTCCATCTGGCTCTCATTACAGAAAACAGGGCCTTGTACTAAGTGTCATTTAGAAGAACCTGGAAAACATTTTCCATGGCATTCCATTCACCTTGGGCATTCAATAAATGATTTATTAAAAGTCTGACCCAAAGTGCCTTTGGAGCGAAGGAAAAGATTTCCATTGACTTCAATGGGCTTTGGATCAGGCCCTAAATAAGGTTAAAATTATCTGCATTTCTAGCATGTAAAAGGTGCACTTCAAATTAGGGATAAGCTTGAAGCTCCCCCTCAGTGTAAACTGGCACACTTCCATTGAAGACAATCAAGCTACATCAGTTTATCCCAGTGGAGGTCAGAAGCACAGCATCCAACCCAGTGAGAAGTGAATCTCAACAGGAAGACGGTTAGTGCATTACATGGATGGATGGATGGGAGGATGGATCAGGGGAAGAGGTTTCCTTTACAGCTGATCAGCGTTCATCTAAAATTTTGGCAAAAAAAGAAGGAAAAAAGGATAAAAAGTTAACTAAACTTTTTGATGTCCCAGAAAAGATTTGGTTTGGATTCAGTTCAAATTCTGGGTAATGGTTTGGATTTGTACTTATTTTATCTTGTTTGGTTCAAACAAACCTAAGCTCAAGACACCTAGGGGGAGGGCGTTTCTTCAATAGCTTTGCAACTGATGCCTTTGTTGATATAAGACACCTGTCTATAATAAATGGCAGATGTAAAATCAATAATTTTAACTCATAAAAATAATGTGGGTTCTCAGACTTTTCATGGGATTCTGAAAAAGCAAAAGATTGCCAGGAAACTAGCTTAGTTACATTAGTTTGCTGAAAAACTAGTCCAAGGATATGCGTTGTGGTAATGTATTTGTATACATCATCTTTCACCTTCACAGGCCCCAGAGCACTTTGGTTTAGAGCCATCTTGGGTGAGCTCTATGGTACAAGGACTTTTTGTTATGTATGTACAATGCCTAGCACAAGGAGGTTCTGGACCCTAAGTGGCGTTCCTAGGCGCTACCACAGTACAAATAATAAATACACAATGCTTTACAAGTGAGATGGGTCTGAACCAAAACCCTTCATTCACACACTGCCAAACTCTGGTGTGCTTGAGATCTGGGTCTACATTTTGCAGCTTCTACCCAGCTGGGAACCTACCAATGCTAGCATGAAAAGAAAACATTGGCTAAGGGCAGCAGAGCAAACTCCATGGCTTATGAAAAGTGAAACAACATGTCACAGGCTGCCATGTAGCCAAATCCAAACATGAAAATAAATCTAGTTTCTCGGCTACTGGCCAGAGCCAGTAGAACTGGGGTGAAATGGCTCATCTAGAATGAGAGAGAAAGAGAGAGAGAGAAAGAGAGAGAGAGAGAGAGGCCTGCTTTTTTTCACAGCAGTCATTTTTGGCTGATCTACACAGCATTACCTATGATGGTGTCCCTTGAATAGATATGTGAACAGAGCTAGCACCGGGGTTTGTTGCAGGGTTTGGTTCCTGGGTTAGTGTTTTTGTGGTATGGTCTGTAGTTGCTGGTGAGTATTTGCTTCAGGTTGGGAGGCTGTCTGTAATCGAGGACTGGTCTGTCTCCCAAGATCTGTGAGAGAGAAGGAATGTCCTTCAGGATAGGTTGTACATCTTTGATGATGCGCTGGAGAGGTTTTAGTTGGGGCTGAAGGTGATGGCTAGTGGCATTGTTACTTTCTTTGTTGGGCCTGTCCTGTAGTAGGTGATTTCTGGGTATCCTTCTGGCTCTGTCAATCTGATTCTTCACTTCAGCAGGTTAGTACTGGAGTTTTAAGAACGCTTGATAGAGATCTTGTAGGTGTTTGTCTCTCTTTGAGGGATTGGAGCAACTGTGGTTGTATCTGGTGTCCACTTCTAGGAAGTTCTAGTCTTCCTTACCACTGTCTTACTGGAAAGATGCAGCTAATCTTAGAGAAACACCACAAGATGTAAAAATAGCTTCCTGATTGATGTGGGATGTTGAGTTTTTAACTAGAGCATGTGCCACAAAGTATATCCAACTCTAATGGCTGGAAGGTGAAGGCAGAAACATTCAAACTGTAAATTAGTTTCCATTTTTAAAATGATGGTGATTAATTATTGGAGTAATTAAGGGATAAAGTAAATTCCTCATCACTGGGAAGTTTTGAATCAAGCTGGATGTCTTCCTGAAAGATCCACTCTAGTTCATCCAGGAATTAGGGGCTTGATGCAGGAATTACTGGGTGAAATTCTATGGCCTGTGTCATGCAAGAGATCAGACATCTTAGGGCTGGAAGTCAATTTATGTTAATCGGGCCCTAAAAGCAGAGTTGACGGAGTCTAGCAGCATGACTGTATTTAAGCACAACGTGGGTAACTACGGGATAAGTCAAAAGGGTTTTAGTTGTCTTTATGTTTGTGAACGGCCAGTCACAAGCCACTCAACTACAGAACTCGCTCAGCCAGGGCTGTTCTCCTTCTGCTCTCATTGGATGCAATTCACCCCTGTCTAGAAGCACCAGCATGAAGGTTACACATCACTTAAGCCGTCTTTAGGACTTGAGCAAAGCATAGGCCCAGTGTTGGCTCTCTGCCCGGGGATGAATTTCATCCTCTTTGCAGTCTGGCTGCAGTTAACAGAGGTGACAGAGACACTGCAGGACCAGGTCTAGTCCAGACCAAGAGTTCTGATGGGTCTTATTTGGACAGAAAGGCAGGGGTGAAAGTAAACTATACATTAGCGGTGCCATCTCCTTTTCACAAACCACATTCTCCATCCCTGCAGAGAGTCTATTAACTTTCTTACACTGGTCTCCTGTTAAATGAGACCCAAGTCCTAATTCCACAAGCCCTTTGTCTGCAGGACTTCCATTGGCCCTAAAGCGAGTTCAGTGCATACAGAGCTTGAAGGAGTGAACTCAGTTCTGTCTAGTTAGAATGGTCCCTGGTATATTGATGGCTGGCTTGCTGTGTTTTATGAGCTGCCCCATCCTTCCCCCTTCAGGAATATTGATCCTGCAGGGAAAAATTCAAGAACACAAGGCTAGAGAAAAGCAAGAGAATGAGTGTGTGTATATATCTAGCGAGAGAGAGTAAGGAGCACTCTGTTCTGTTGTAGCTCTGTAAATTGATGGGCAGATCATGATCAGTGGAGCTTTTGGCTACCGAGCTGTTAGTTCCAGGAAAAGAACTAATGTTTAGATTAATTTTCCATGACTGTATATAATGGAAAACCACACCACAATCATATGAGCAGAGAGAAGGTTACAATTCCATTCCGAAACCCTGCAACCCGTCAGCATAAGCCTATTACTTTCGGTGAATACCTTTTTCTGAAGGCAAGTTTAACAACAGTTTCTAATTAGCATCTAATGAGTGTATGTAATGAGATTTTTTTAAAACTGCAGGAAGAAGTAGTATCTTGTAGTTAGAACACAGAGGACATGGGAGTCCAGGCCCCTGGATTCTAATCGCAGGTCTGGAAAGGAGTATGATCTAGTGGTAAAAGCAGGGGACTTGGGAGTCAGAACTCACAGCTGCTGGTCTCAGCTCTTGGAAGAAGTATGATCTGATGTTTATAGCTGAGAGTGGGATTAAAAACACATGGGTTCTATTCCTGATTCTGTGACCTTGGGCAAGTTACTTACTTATCCTATGATGCAGCTTCCTCACCTGTAAAACAGATGTTTACCTTACAGATTAACAATAAACCAGGACATGACACACTTCACTGAATCATGGCTCTGATCTGCTCCTTTTGGCATATTTGATTGGTCTAGGAAAGCACACCCGTGTTACATGTTAATACTTAATTTGACTATGTAGTAGACCCTATAGGAGAGATGTGTTGGGAGACCTGGGCTCAAAATCAGCAGAGGAAAACCAGAGTATAAGGTATGTAATTTCAATGATGTGAACATTGAAGTATAATGCTTAGGCAATACCAAAAACACAGTTTCAAGTATCTGGGTTCCAGATTCCAGGAAAATGGGGAAGTGGAAATGATATTAGAGCTATGCTAACAAATGCCTGGCTCACATGGAGAGAGTTAAGTGGTATATCATGTGACAGGAAGATATCAGTAAGGTTAAGAGGGAAAGTCTATTAAATGGTGGCCCATCCAGTTTTAATGCATAGTACTGAGTGTGGGGCAACAAGAAGAAACAGGTGCAAATGGTGTGCTCCACAGAAACATGGATGTTGAGATGGGCGGCTGGTGTAAGCAAGAAAGACCATGTGAGGACATGCTCAAAGTAACACCCTTAAACAAAAACATCAAGGCTCAGGTGGTTTGGTCACGTAAACCATAGTCCTAGACAACTGTGTAGGTAAGAGAGTCCAACAGATCAAGACTGGAGAAGACTAAAAGACAGAGAGGTCTTTCCCAGAAGAAATGGTGGGAAATCATAAAGGAAGATACATTAGCATGTGGTATGATAGAGGGGATGGCACTGAAATGTCCTCCTAGAGTGGACCCCATGTGATGGAATTAATGCAAGGAAGAAGAAAAGTGAAACAGACTAATTCTTCCACATTTACGCCTTACTGATTTCAATAGGACCACTTGAGGAGGAAGGCATTACTCAATGTAGGTGTGGCAGAATCTGCCCCTAAAACTATTAGCAAATAGGTAATTTTTCAGGATCTTTTAATTGGATCCATGTACCTCAGATAAAGGCTGCTGCTAAGTGCTACATTCCCTGAGGTAGCACTAATAAGGTGTCCCCACAATTTAAAAGGTACTCTGGTGTGCCAGCAATGTTTAATGGGCTTTATGTTTCCTTGTGAACCTGCTGGAAGCTGACTTTATGGCAAGTGAATAATGACTGAAATCTAGTAGTGGGTGATTAACACTGAAACAAATTGCTCTATATTCCCTAGAAAGATCTTTCACCCTGATTAAATCACAGATTATTAATCACCTGGGAGGTCACCTTTCAGCAGAAAAGATACACAGATATGCATGTGGTTGGGGTGGAAGACAGCTTTGAGGTAGGAATGCTTTACACTTGGTAAATTCCTATCCTACTCCCCGTGTGAGTTTTGCCACTGATTGCTTGCCTGCCTGCCTCTATTGATGAGTTTTGTGTCCTCTCAGGATCTAAGTGCTATGGTGGGAGATGGAGTTTTGCTCTGTATTTATAGGTACATTGGAATAAGGCAGAATATATGTGGATATATATTGTGTATATGGACAACTATAGCATCCTCTGGGGGTAGTGTGTGTTACATAATCAGGCACAAAGCCAGGTAGAGTTATTCTAGCCACTCAAGAAGTACAATAATTGCTCTGAACTACACCACCTGTGCTGGCTTTATTGCTACTATGAACTCCATTTATATATAGGGAATGTGTAGTGCCTATTAAAAAAAAATTGGAAAGCAGGCCCCGGCAATTACCGGGGATTTCAGAGGTGTGTCGTCACTGACCACCAATCAGAAAAGTCCAGTTCTGTTCAATACAACTTCTGTTATATGGCCCAAAATCCCACACCCTGATATGATGTAAGTGGCCTGATTAGATTTGCCTGGGCTTACCAGGTGCCTTGTGTGAAATGAAGCCTGTAAATGGACACAGAGCAAATATGTCACCATTAGCCACCCAACAATCTGACCAGCTCAACCCAAACCTTTTCCTTGAAGTTGGGTTCTGGGGGGGGCTTGTCCGCTGAGCCACTGGTGAATCAGGTAGCCCTGCTCAGGTGCGTGCTCAGGTGCACGGCCCTGCTCAGGTGCATGCAGAATCAATGGGTGCTACTACTCATTTGCCTTACATGACTCATGTGAACACGATCCTTACGGTTTGTTATCTTTGGCTTTCAGGACAATTGGTCAGATTCTTTTCCTGTCTCAGCTTCATAGTGGCATTTACAAGATTTGGGGTTATTTTACGCCACAGGTCCCATCCTAAAGCTACAATCAGAAACAACTGATTCTTTGTGTGTAATACAAAAGTTCCCGACACAGAAGGGCCCTAACCAAAACCCTGAAGGCCAAACACTTCATGAACTCTGTGGAATGGACTTTTAAAGTTTAGAATCACCACCCACATTTTTCAGTTCTTTTCTCATGTGTATTTCTGGAAATTTACTACAGTCCCACAGGATTCAATGACCTCACTTTCCCTTCATGATAATGTAGACAAGCTCCTCCCTTTTCCAGCTGATGTGTCGTAGACCGGCCCTACCCGGGGTGAAATCCTGGCCTCACTGAAGTCAATGAGAGTTTTGCCATTGCCTTTAGTAGAGCTAGGATTTCTCTCCTAACATTTGCCTGTGACCTCTCTGATCTGAAGTCGTGTCCTGTCATGTCTGAGGTGCTGCAAATCATTTGTAAATACCAGGTTGAGTAACCGAGAACACCGACCAGGGAAATACTTATTGTTTACACCACTATTGTCTGCTTATTACTTATTATATATATTTTCATTTCTTTTGAAATTATCCTTTTTTTTTGCTATCAAAATGTTTTGTTTTTGGAAAAACTAAAAAATGGTCAGAATCTGGTTTTTCATCAAAAAATCCAGAACCTTGTGTGGATTTTTTTATTTCTTTAAATGAACTTTTTAAAAAAATTTCTTTCAAAAAATTTGTCTCTGAAAATACTTCCTGTCTAACCAGCTCCACCCTGAGAATTTACTCCCAGCCATGAATCTGTTTGGAAAGTTGCTGCAGAACTACTTACTCCACATGAAGGAAAGTTTGACTAGACCGTTCCATTGGCTGGTTTTTGCCTTCTACACTTTAAAAAAGAAATCCCTTTATACTTTTCAGTTCATTATATGGATCTGCTTCTCTTCCACGCATTCAGAGGCATCATTCCTTTCCCTAAGCTCTGCTGAGAAACATAAAATCCTTCCCAAACTAAGAAATTTTCCTAGTAATTCACTACACTGGAGTTTTCACAGTTAAATGCATAGACGGGGCAGTTTCATGCTTCAGTTAAAGTCGCACCTAAGTTAGCGGGTGTAATAATTTTGTGCTGTTAAAAATCTCCCACCGTGACTGGCATTTATACAACAACTCAGAGGTGGAAACTGCAGGTTTGGGGTGGGAGGGAAAAGGAGTGGGAACACATGAGCCTGCAAGCAGACTGAGGATCCAATCAGAAGTGCAGACATGCTCATGCGGCCTCCCTAGATTAAAGCGAGTTTGGGTAGGTCTATATGGGCTGCAATCACGACTCTGGATTGCAGTGTAGACATACAGTACCCTAAGGGGGACATGAATAGGATAGTATCCCATTAGAGAGGGCACAAGCCCGTCATATCTTCCCGCAGGGCTGCTTCTATGCATCTCCACTCACCTCAGCTCTCTACAGTCTTTGCACCCTCCTTTACACACTCTGTGGACCAAACCTGTCTCACTGAGAAGGATTCCACATGGGGCAGGCTGTGTTAATGTAACCCATGGGGAAGCGTGTTACAGATCCCACACTGTGTCTGATCCACAGAGCCTATGACTCTGTTTCAGGGACCTGTAATGCACACTTATCAGTCGGTGACATCACTTTCTGGCCTTGCTCAGTCCCACTGGCAGAGGCTTCATGGGAGAAGTACGGATGGTAGAGAGAAAGGCTGTGGATTAAGGCATTGGATTGGGATTTAACAGTGGGCTTCAGTTTCCGTTCTGCCACAGACTTTTCTGTATGAACATGGGTAAAACTCCTAGGAAAGGGAGAAATTACTTTTTAACTGGGGATGATGATGATGATTGCTCGTCTTGTCTGTTTTCTCTCTTCAGATTGCAAGGCCTTCATAGGAGCTGGTGCTTTCTCTGACTATAGGTTTCTAAGTGTTAAGGCATTTAGATGGGAACATTTTCCCACTGGGTGCACAGAAGAGGGGATCAATTTCACAGAAGACATCACTGTTGATATAAAAAAAACGTCAGCATGCCTGCGGAGGCTTGGCTGGTATGGGGTGGGTAAATCCAAAAAGAAGTAAGATAGAGAGAAGGAATCTGTCCTAATTGCCAAAAGCCATTGAGTCTTGTATCCTCTTCTGATTTCCTTCTGCCTCTGCCAGGGTGGTAGGTACCTCAGAAATATTCATAGCTATTAATTAATTATTATTATTATTAATAGTAGTAGTATTGGAGTAGTGCCTAGAAGACCCCATTGTGCAAACACATAACACATAGTCCCTCAACCCCAAAGTGAACCATCTAAGGAGGCGCTTTTCATCTGTAGATCTCATAAAGCTTTAAAAAGGAAGGGATGTGTCATTATCTGAGTTTTATTGATGAGGAAACGGTGATCCAGAGAGATGAACTAACTTGCCCAGGGCCACAAGGACAGAGAGTGACTGAAAGCAAAGTCTTCTATCTCACAGCCTGGTGCTCTATCCAACGGGACCCCCTGGCTCCTTAAACACATAAGACCGATGGATGGAGTAGAGCCTGCTCACATAGATGGTTGTCCTGCTGGCGTCTGCTGTACTGCCCTAATGACACTATGTATGGCCTGATTCACATCCCAATGACCTCAGTGGGCTTTGTACGGGGGCCTATTGGAACAAATTAAGCCCTGGGGTAATCTGCCACAACTCCACTGAAGCCAGCTGTTTACAGCAGCTGTAAAATATGGCTTTAAAATCATGGCTAGGTTCATAAGAGGTATATCTGAAGCAAAGCATAGTGCAAGGTTATAGACCCCATCCTGAAATTGCTCCTAGAGCAGGAACCAGTCCCCACATCCCGTTACACAGCCTATATTTGAAATCAAGGTTCAGTTGGCCAAACTCTGCTTGGGGGCAAGAACACAAGCTAAGGCTTGGAGATGACAGAGAGGCAGTGTGTGAAAAGTGCATTAGACTGACGGGTAGGATTTAATTTATACTTAGGTTTGCCCTAGCACCTATCTTTAAAAAGGGGAACAAAGAGGAATCATAGACCAGTCAGCCTAACTTTGATATCTGGAAAGATTCTGGAACAAATGATGAAACAACCAATTTGTGAGCACCTAGAGGATAATAGGGTTATAAGGAATAGCCAGCATGAATTTGTCAAGAATAAATTGTCAGGCCAACCTAATGTCCTTCTTTGACAGAATTACTGGCTTACAGTGAGTAGACTGTGGTAAACCCAGAGCAGGCAGCTACCGGAGCAGGTGGTGATAAGAGAGGTAACTACAAGTTAATTGGGTTCAGCTGAGTAAGGTTGCCAGGGACCCAGGCAAGATCAGCGGATCCAATTAAAAGGCTGTCAGAGACCTTTTTAAAAGCTTCCCCGGCTAGGAAGGGGAGGGAGAGATAGAGGAAGTGAGGCTGTCAGCAGGTTGGGGCAGCAGGACAGGAAACCTCTCCAAGAAGGGAGACAGCTTACCCTGGACAGAGGGGAAAAGACCCAGCCAAAAAGGAGCAATTAGGGGAAGGGAAAGCCTGCCCTTGGGCTTTTTAGGCAGTTTGTCTGGACGGCACTTGCCTCGCCAGAGCATAAAGGACTTGAGCCTGGTGAGTCAGAGTCAGAGAAGGCACTTTGCCACAATAGGAAGTGGTATACATTATATATCTTGATTTTAGTAAGGCTTTTGACATACTACCACATGATATATTTGCATTTTTGTCTCCGTTAATGAGGTTATCATCATCGGATGGATTTTTTTTTTAAACTTTAGGCCCTTTTATCATTCTGGAGGAGAGCTCTCACTAGTGCAAAGGATCCTAGTAATATTGACTAGTACCAGCCTCAGGACTGATCCCCTGCGGGACCCCACTAGATATGCCCTCCCAGTTTGACAGAGAACCATTATATAAACATACGTAATTTATTCCCAGCTTTATTCTTTAGCCTTTATAGGTTACATTTGATCTTCAAACACATTTTTACAATCGACTTCTAAATTCCTGAAAAACATGGAAACACAACTGGCAACTTTTAAGGGCCACTAGTGGGCACCACTAGAATTACGAGGATCCTTTGCACTCGTGAGAGCTCTCTTCCAGAATAATAAAAGGGCCTAAAGTTTTAAAAAAAAATCCCATCTGATGATGTTTTGACTATAAAAATAACCTCATTAATGCAGACAAAAATGCAAACCTAGTCTCTCTAGAATGCAAGAAGACCACAGGAATCCCACGTTACCCTGATTTCCTCGCCTTATTAGAAACAGCTGTGGCTGCTGGTAACTCAGACCATTTCCAGGTTTGACGCTGAGGAAAAAATTTCACAACCTCTTTGTACATCTCAACTTCTCTGAGTGAATTCAAAACAGGTCTTGCTTGACCCTCTCTTTTCCTTTTGCTTTCCAACGAAAAACACACGTCAGAAAGACCCCTGCTCTTGTAAACAAGGGCTTGCTGCACATTTCGTTCCTGCCGATACAAAGTGGGATTTGTGACCCGTCAAGGCAGAGATAAATATCCTGGGTTGGATCCTCAACTGATGTCATTTGGCAGAGCCTCCATGGGCCATTAGATGAAAAGACAACTTCCAGAAATACTGAGCTTTGATAATCACATGATATTTATGTGTAATACACACACCTTCTGGGTGTGGTGTTCTGTCCCATCTAGTGGCACCAAGACCACTGCGAAAGAGAGAGAGGTAAAAATGAGTCTGCACTACTGCCTTAGCTAAGAACAAGCTGGCTTTTAGCTCATGTGGTAGAGGCTTATGCACTAAGTTCCAGAGGGGTCCCAGGTTCGATCTCGCCCGCCAACGGCCAGGGTTTCTCGGTGTTAAATCTGCAGATTGTAATAATGCTAAGCCCCGCTGTAGTTCTACAGTACCTTCCATCCAGGAATCTCACAGTCCCTGCTAACAGTAATCACACTTCACAACCCCACGAGAGGTTAGTATGCTCACCTTCATGGGCAGATTAAGGGCCTGTTGCAGAGCCCACCAAGGCCAATGGGAGTCTTTCCATGGACTTCAGTAGGTTTTGGATCCAGCACTAAGCGCTAGATCCACAAAGGAATGGAGGTATCTGAGTGTCACTTAGATATCCAAGTCCAAGAGTTAGCTCTTCCAAACCCCTGCACAGCTGCTACCTCACCCTGTAGGTGGACAACATTCCTTGGCACCTATCTGTCTGCCAGTGGGCATGCGCAAAGCCATTGTGAGGATTCACACACAATAGGTCTTTCCTCACTTATCTTGCCTGCGGGGTTCACTCTGATTGGTGCTCTCAGAGCACACCTAACCCATCAAAAGAGACGGTGCTCCCCTACATTCACAATAGCCAGAGCACTCAGCTAGGAGATAGAAGGCCAGGGCCCAAGTTCCTTTTCTGACACAGGCAAAGGGAGGATTTGAATGTACATCACCCACGTTCATGGGTATAAGGGTGGCACCTCCTTCTTTTTAGCAGAAAGAGCTGACCTGGCTCAGTTGCTAGCTCCAGGAAAGGGTTCATGCTTCTGAATCCTAAGCAGAGAGATACCCAGAGAGAACTCAGAGTCAGGCACCTAACTCCCTAACACACTGCAGGGGTCACCGTAAATACAGTAGAACCTCAGAGTTATGAACATCTCAGGAATGGAGGTTGTTTGTAACTCTGAACAAAACATTATGGTTGTTCTTTCCAAAGTTTACAACTGAACGTTGACTTAATACAGCTATGAAGCTTACTATGCAGATGAAAAATGCTGCTTTCCCTTTATTTTTTTAGTAGTTTATGTTTAACGCAGTACTGTACTGTATTTGCTTTTTTGTTTTGTTTCTGCTGATTCCATACTTCCAGTTCTAAATGAGGTGGTTGACCAGTGTGGCAGGGTGCTGGCCAGGAGTGCCTGAGCCAGCCCTGCTGGCTCTTTAAGAGGGGAAAAAACCTCTGAAAGCCTCCCCTTGCAGGGAAGGCTAATCAGCCACCTGGGCTGCAGAGGGCTCAGGGTTATGAGTTGCACCTAGAAGCCTCTCCAGGGGATAAAAGCCTGCCAGGGAGGAAGCCTGTTGCAGGGGGCTTATCTCATTGCCGGGAGAAACGAGGCCTCACACAGGTGGCTAGTTGGAAAGTGGTGAGTTTATTGGAGGGAGCGGCATTTCGTGCTGGGGGGCTTATCTGCCAGCACGGCCGCAATACAAGGTGACTGACACGCTCGGGCGGTGTTCAGAATGCCCAAAGAGGAAGCCCAACCCAAAGAGGTGTGTCAGCACAGATATACCCATGCTCATTTGCATCTCATACATACTCATCTCATTAATAGCAAGCAACAAACTGATTGGTTACACACTTGTTGGTTACGCAGTCCTGCCTTAGTTTTCCCATTTGGTTTCCCACGCATTCATTCTCACACAGACAGGGTAAACACTCATGCAGCTGGGAACTGGTTCCCAAACACACAGATAACACAAGGTCATTCTCAGATAATACCACCATTATGCACTCTCCTGGAGTTGATTTAGAAATGCAACTGCACTTCCTAGAGATTGCCCGTCACAATGTCTTCCGGTCCTAACAAAGCCCAAGGTGGTGGTGGCGTGGTGGAGTGAAAGAGAGAGAGAAGGAGACAGAGAAAGGTACAGAGAGGTATAGAGCAGAGAAGTAGAGCTGAGGCGAGGAGCCTGTTAAGAGCTGACTGCTTCCTGGGACCAGCCAGGTTGAGGGCTGGGGCTCAGCTAAACTGTGTAAAGCTGTATATTTCGGTGGTGGGGTTTGCACTGTGAATAAAAGAGCACTGTTGGAAGCCACAAAAGAGTCTCCTGCCTGTTGTGACGTGGGGGAAGAGCGGATCTCCTACACCAGTCAGTTTGTAACTCTGAGGGTCTACTGCAAACAGTAATAACTATGTGATAAAATGCCGAAGCAAGAACCATGAGACACCCTTCTGTACACGCTTATGGGCTGGCAGTGCTTAAAGGAAGTGATTTCTTTAAGAGACTGCTTATATGAAAATGGTGTCATACTGGGATCTAGTCAAATTACTCTTCAGCCTCCACACACGGCCCCTTGTAGCTCTTAGAAATAACACATACTGAAGGGTTCCTGTCTGCAAATTTCAAGTGACTCTTTACAAGCCGTTCCTTTTGCCTGCAAGGCTCCAAATACTTATCTAAGCTTCTCCTGAGAATACACAGTGCAGCGTCTCTCCTGGTAGAGGAAAGACAGTGCTCAGTGGTAATGAATATAAAGTGGATTCATTTTGGGGCTACTGGAGACCCCGTGGGGCTTTCTAGTTATCTCACTCCCAGACTGATTGACTGAGCCTGCACTAGCTATGGTCACTACATAGTGGAGAACAATGAAAGAGGATGCTGATTCCATGTCTCGAAGTGGCGTAGCAAATGAAAATATGCAGCACTGCTCCGTGAATCAGCTGGTGAAGAGGGGGAAGCGGTCACACCATTGCTTTCATTATGGGGTAGCAGAAGACGGCAGACCAATGAGAATAATGGCTCCCATCTCAGATTTGTATCAGAACTGGAGATCTTCCCACCTCTGGGAGCGTTTGGATTTGGGGGATTCGCCCAGTTATAAAGATCAGGTCTGGACCCCAGCATCCCCATTAAATGTTCTGCGGAGCACCCCGCTCTAGGGAGTGCACAGTTACAGCAGAAAGTGCGGATGAGGCCCTCGCGTCTGGTGGAACTCTTGTCGATGGGGCTGTATGTGAACGGGTTCAGTGCACTGCAATGTGGAAATCCCTGGTCTGGTTATAGGGAGCTTCTGCCTGGAGACATGAGGGACAAAGTAACTGCCCTAGACAAGGGGGACACTGTGCTCCCGTAGGCGGAGTTTGACTTCCATATTTGAGGAATGGGGGGCAGCTCAGGGAGTTCAACAGGACTGTGGGTCGGAGGCAAATTCCGCATCTGCCTGAGGCTTGCAGTTTGGATGGGCCTCCCCAAACAAAGCCCACGTGCGCTTGCCTACAGCAGCTCAGGTGATTATCTTTGATAGTGGGGTTTTTTTGGAGGGAGGTCCTTTAGAAGAGGGTAGGAGGGTCAGGAGAGACTGTCTAAGCCAGTGGCTGACCTGCCCCATTCAGCAGTAATGCTAAGCCCTGGGAGTTTGACTGCCTTCAGTTTCCTGTCTTCTGAAGCTGGCAAGGCCCACCATTTACACATGGCTCCAGCGTATCAGGGCTGCCGTTTCAAACCCTCTGCGACTCTGCTTTGGAATCACAAGGATCCCCTGGAATCACTGATGCCAGCAGCCTGAGTCTGTTTACTGACCTGCTGGCTGGAGCGCTCCAGTACCAGCCTCTTCTGTCACAAAGGACAAAGGACAAAGGACAGCACAAAGGACAAAAACAGGATCTATCATCTAGATCTCTGTGAAATACCCCACAACTGCAAATCACCGAGCTGTGCCAAAGATTTCATAACCTGGTAAGAACCAAGCTTGTCCTTGCTGCTGCTAGCCACCGCTGCACCGGCATGTCCGAGAGTCTTACTCACAACCACTTGCCGCAGCCCAGCTTGCTCATGCCAGGAAGAATCTCTCAACCTTACCGAACTGGCTAATGTTTAGTGCTGACAAACCCCAAGCAAGAAACACGTGACTGTGAGAGTGTGGGCGTGGGTGTATGTGTGTGTGTGGGTGACAGTGGGGTGTCTGTGTGTGCAATTGTGTTTGGGGGGACTGTGTGTGTGGAGGGGCGAAAGTAGGGTGTTTGTGTGTGTATGTGTGGGGTGACTATGGAGAAGTATATGGGGGTGGATGAAGGTGTGGCCATACGGCTCTGTGCACATACATGATGCTGCAACAGTGGCCTCAGCTGAAACAACAATTGCACACCAATGCCAAACAGAATGTTAAACAGGATGTGCCATTTTCCCCGCCCACTTCTGAAGGGGAGCCATCCCTGACGTAAGGACTGTGATTCAAAGGAAGAAACCAGATCAAAGCTCTCCAGCCAGACTCCCAACCACATAACTGTCCTGCCTTCCTGACCATGAGACTCTTGCTGCAAGGTTTGTTTACATCCATGGAAATTTCATGTCATTGTGATGTGATAAGTGTTGCAAAGGAAAAACACCGTTTGGTTAAGCAGAACTTCGGTGGGTCACTTTGAGCCCTGCGAGGGCTCCTCTGTTGGGCTTCCCCATTTTTCATTTTGAGAAGGGGATTTTTATTTTTGTCTTTAGGGAATGTAAACGATTAACACGGACCCTGGGGTGTCTGTATTTAGGGAACTGGGAGGCAAAGAGAGCTGCAGCCTGGATTTATGGCTGTTTCCACACTGCCACTCCAAGCAACTCAGCACTAACCTTCACGCTGGATTTCTCTTCAGTGCTGGGTGCCAATCATACCAAGGCGGGGATGTCTTTTATGAGCTAGTGTTTGATGTGTGCTGGCCCATGAAAAGAAGCTAACCTTAAGGGAACCTAGATTGTGCTGGGTTTATGACATCAGCCTCGGCCATAAACTTCCACATCCACCACCAGAAAAGTGACCATAAAACAATAGAGGGAGCTCTGAAGAGATCTCAGAGGGCTTATTTTATTCATTGGATTTCATTAATTGATTACGAATAATTTTTAATTACATGCTTTTAAAATTGAATTGAACTGGGATCTCACTGCAGTGTATGTGAAGGTGAAAAGTATAACTGGGTTCAAAAAAAGAATTAGAGAAATTAATGGAGTTCAATGGAGAGAAGCTCAATGGCTATTAGCTAAAACAGCCAGGAACACAACCCCATGCTCTGAGTGTCCCTAAACCTCCATTTGCCAGCAGCTGGGATTGGACGACAGGGGACAGATCATTTGGAATTGCCCTATTCTGTTCATTCCCTTCGAAGTGTCTGGCACCAGCCATTGTCAGAAACAGGATATTGGGCTAGATGTATTATTGAACTGAGCCACTATAGCGGTTCCTCTGCTCATATACACATGGAAGGCTGGACACTGCTCTCTGTTACAATAATGTAGATTGCTACTAACTCCATTGGCTTCGGTGAAGTTACTCTGGATTTTCCCAGGTGTGATTGAGGGCAGAATCTTTCAACTTGCTTTTCCAGGTGTAACTGAGGGCAGAATCTTTCAACTAGCATAATTTTTGCTTATCACCATACGAGAGCAATCCATAGAAGAATAAAGTACCACTTGTACTCAGATCTCTAAGGGAAAAGTTCACACAAACTGCCTGGCATTAGCAATTTGTGGAGTGTGAACTTCTCTCAGAGATGGGCATCAGACAACTAAGCCACCTTCACAATTTTTCCCCTTGAAGGCAGAAAGTATTAAAACTTGTATTCAGACCCCACCCCCACTCCAATTTGTTTGGCAGCCAATGGAAAACTTTACAGGGAGCCAAATATTACAGAACTATGGATCACTACCAAAGATAATACATGGTTGTTAGCACCGTTTCTTGTCTAGTTGAGTTTCCTGAAATCTTCTGAATGCTACACACCAATACGAACAAACTGAGCCAAATATGTTCCTGAAGTAACACTATTACGCTCAGCTGATTTATGCCAGGGATAAATTTGGCTCTCTGTCTACTAACTGTATATATAATTAGTACAATTCCTAAATGGCTCAGTTCTGCTGATTTAGCTATTGATAGACATGTAAGTGTGTGGGTGTATGTATACAAACACACACACATATAAAGAAACACACGCAAACCACGACCGTGTATTGTTAATGTTGCAAGTTTGCACAATTAAAGTCCCAAATCAGTAAATGCAAAACTCGTGGTTTCTACAATTTTGTCAGCTTGCTCATATTGCATGCCTTGTATGTCCACTGATATGTATTTTGGAACATAAACAACATATATTAATCTATGTATTTTAGCAGAAGAAAAATAGGAATAGAAAACGTGAATAGAATACGTGAAATGCAACAAGTTAACATTGATATTGGTGCCTCAGCTTGTACCGTTTCTCCTTTTACTTTCAAGTAGGACACACAAGTCCATTGATTTTAACAGATTTTACTATCCCATTCTCTGAAGATGTGTGTAATCAACACAAAAGATGCAGACATATTATCTGGACTCCTTCCTCCTATTCCATACTATTAATTATTCATGAAGCTCTGAGCCCAGCACCTGCTGTAGACAGAGCAAACATGAGAACAGATACTCCACTGCATTTCACACCTATCCCCTTCCATAATGGAGAGGTTTATTCACCTGCTAGAAATTAATATTGGAGAACCAACAGCTTAATGAGGTTCCAAATTAAGACACACAAAACCTGGATTTCCAATCCCCGAACAGGAAAAACTCAATCAACTTTAAAATTGTGGAGCGAAATCCTGGCCCCATCTCAGTCAACGGGAGTTTTGCTGTTGAATTCAGTGAGGTCAGGATTTCACCCCTGGAGTGTAAGATGGAGAACTTGGTCTTCGAGCAATGAGAAATGCATGTACATTTTTCTTCTGCATCCAAGGCTCTAGCTAATGGAAAGTGCCCATAACATTGTAACAGCAAAACGGTCTCATGTCAGCCGGGCTCTGAGTCAATGGAATCTGAACTCTTATGAATCTCAGTTGCAAACAAAGTTCATGCAAGTGGCGAATGCTGTTTCTGAGATGGCATGTTGGTATATGACAACAAGGACAGACATCTCCAGGCAACACAACCATTCAGTCCCACTGGAGAAGGGACCTGTAAAGTTTGTGGGTTTGGGTGGGTTTTTTTTTAGAAAGTACAATAAATATTCTAAAAGGGACAGTACCTGGTCTCCGGGCTGGGGGCGCATCACAGACACACGATCATAGCCTTTCCGCAGCAGGACCCAGAGAGCATCCAACTTTCCCTGCAATTACCAGAAATACGGTGAATTATTTTCGATACGATCAACAAGAGTTCGGTGAATAGCCTAGTTCAGGGGCAGCACAGCTGGGACCTCTATTTTGATTAAACTGAATGCTGTGCTTGTGAAAAGGGCTGGATCACCAGTCATGGAGTGTGATGTCCTCTCTCAACAGACGCTCTATCCACATCTAAAATGGAGGTTTTCAAAGAGCAATCAGACACTTGAGTCCTGTTGAAAATCAACAGAAGGTGGGTGACTAACTTCCATTTGTACCTCTGAAAATCTCTCTCAAAGCTTACAGGCCACTTAAATACCTGAAAGGATGTTTAAACATGCGCAGTTCTAGTGCAAACTTCCTCACTCTTCCCCCTGCCTTAACTCTCAGCTTGACCCACCATCTTGGGTTGCGAGGGTCTCTGCTGTCCATTCACTCCATGGAATCCCAGCTGAGGATTCAAATAAATACAGGAAACTGATGGGGTGCATTCATACATGACCCTCCTAGCCAGTTCCTTTTTCTCTTCATTAACTGGGATGGAGTAGTGGGTTTGTAAGTAGAGATGGGTTTCCTATTAGCAGTACCAATTTGGTTCTAACTGCTTCCACTGTGCTACACAGATCAGTCTTATGGTTGCATTGTGTTATGCATTGGATTCATTAATGTAGCAGAGAATGAAAAACTATTTATCCAACCCACATCTAGCAGAAGGATTTCAACAGAGGAATTAGTTAAAAATAGAGTTGATTGGAAAATGGGATTTTTTTCCTGCAGAAAATGTCAAATTTCTATTGAAAAAACAAAATTTTTCAGTTTGCAGCTGAAAATGGAATTTTTTTGGATTTCGTCCTTTCAGTTTTCTAACTGAAAGCCAAAATTTTCCATAGAAAGCAGACACGTGCACAAAAATAACTAAAATAAAAATCCTTTGGTCAAAACCCCAAATAGCTCTCAAAAACAGTTTCAATGGGATGCTTCTGAGCAGCCCCCAGTTAGAGGAGACAGATTGACCTGTGGGAACTCCTGCCTCTGTAGCACATCTGTGCCATCCCAATACGGCATTCCTCTATACCTGATTGGGATGAGGCAGTGAGAAAAGAGGCAAATACTGTGGTTGTTTGCCAGATGAGTTTAACTAAGCCAGAAAAAGTGTACAGCTGTGCAAAACACCATGTGCTCAGAAACACATATTCACTGCCCAGGGATTCCCTGCACTGTTGTAATATTCTTCCTGTCCCTTCTATAAGGGGCCATTCTTCCACTCCCAAAAATGAATCTGCTTCCCTGAGGTCGGAAGAAGGGTTTTCCTGAGCCCAGCATGTTGGAATTTTTAATTTCCGGCTGAATGGAAGAGCACAGAGGTATACCTAGCATATTTATCAAACGCTCTCTGCATTTCTCCCAGTTGAACCTGTCCAGGCTGAATGCATGATACTGGAATTTTTGGGGGTTCTGCTACAGAAGGATGTTTGAAGACATCTGCAATAAAATTATGGTCAATCCTTGATGCTGCTTGCGATTAACTGAATAGCTGCCAGCAGGACCACACCTTTGTCAATAATATCCAGTGCACCAGGCAATGTATTTCCACTGGAACCAAATGCCTTTGCGGATGGTTGAAGACACCCCAGACTTTGTACTATTTAATTACTTGAGATAGGATTGAACCTCAGACCAAAATTCCCCTGGTTTAGAGCAGGATCAGACCCATTTGCTATCTGACTTATTAGGGCAGGAACTTGTTGTCTACATTTGTACAGCTCCTAACACAATATGGCCTTGATTGTGGCAGGGGTGCTTCAACGTTACTATAATAATAATGGCCTAGAAATGACCTTAACTGTTGTGGGATTAAATTAAATAAAGGGAAATATAAACTGGATATCAGAAAAAAAGTTCTCATAGTCAGAACCAACGAACTGTGGAAAAGTTTTTCAAGGAAATCTGTAGAAATCCCTTTGCTGGAATCCTTCTACAGATGGACTGCACAAACACGCAAGGCTAAAGAGAGATCCAGCTCAGATGATCTTATCCTTACCTTGCTGTAACTTTCAGACTAGAACAGGTGGGAACTTTTAATCCCCCCACCTCCCGAAAATGTAGACAATAAAGAAACAGTTTTTATTTTTGTAAAAATTTTCAGTGGAAAAATTTGACTTTCCAAAAGATAATCACTTTTTATTTTTTAGTTTTTGAAAACCCCCAAAACCTAAAAAATTTCATCTGAAAACTGAAAGATGTGTAATTTTTGTCTGAAAATATTCCGTTTTCGAAAACAAACAAACAAACAAACAAATAAATAAAACAATGATGTTATTTTTGAGGAAAGAGAACATGTTTTGGTTTGTAGCTGCAGACCTATACGAGAGCAGAGGGCCAGACTGGAAGCTCAGACATCAGGGAAGGCTTAAGGTTGTACAAGGACAGCAGGGATCATGAGTCTGGAGGAAGTGGGGCAGACTGGGGTTCAGAGCCATGAAAATAAAGAATTTTCTAGTTTGCTGCTTTTCTTCCTTTCAGCTGGGCAAAGGGATTAGCAAACTGCTCTAAATGCACTGTTTTGCTTTGCTCCTTGGATTATTTATGAATATAAAAAAATGACCATACTGGGTCAGACCAAGGGTCTATCTAGCCAGTATTCTGTCTGCTGACAGCAGACAGTGCTAGCTACCCCAGAGGGAATGAAAAGAACAGATAATCATCAAATGGATCCATCCATTTAAACTGGATTATACAGCTGATACATTTTTAAGCATCTGAAAGAAGGAAAATCTATTTGGTACCATCCAAATAAGTAACAACACAAAAGTCTCCTGTCTGATAGCACTTAAAGCAATGGTATTTCAAGCTGCAATATATTCTCTCTCAACTAAGGGCAGTCCACCTACTGGACATATGCTCCTAGGACAGATGCTCCCGTGGAGGCAAATGAAAAGGGAAGAAAACCTCCATCCGATAAAGTGACAAATGCCAGGAAATTCTGAGTTCTGAGTGTTCTGAGCCCTGCTGACCCATAGTCATTGGCAGTCATTCACATTCTGCACAACAGAATCAGTCTTTAATTTCCTGGGGGCAGCTCTCCTTTGTGGCATCTGGCAAGAATTATTTTCTTCTTCACCAGGCTTTTTATTAAGTAAGAGTGGGAGAGAGGTTTCTCTCTCTCTCTCTCTCTTTCTCTCTGCACTCAGGGAATGGAAGACCTGCCTTTTCAGAATTTGTGGGGACTTCAGGCACGAGCAGGAGAGAAAGCACTTTCAAAGGCTTAGCTACGCCACTGCAAGAGTCCAGGGCTCCTTTCTTCAAGGACCTTCTGGCTGCTCTGTACCCTCTGAAGCAGCCCTAAAGCCAGCTTAGCTGGCCATTTAAGGATCTCCATTGTCTAGGGGAACTCTTGAGAGGTGGAGAGATGCTGCAGCAGTTTTTACATTTCAGGTAGCATGGGGCTCCTTTATACTGAACAACCCCTTGAGGCAAAGACATCTGGTGCACATTAGAACAGCCTTTGGATGGACTCCCAGGTCCAGAAAAGGGAACTTAACGAAACTCACTCTCACTGCTTTAACCTTTGCACATGAAAACTCTCCATAAAGCTGTATGAGTCTTAAAGACGTATCTACTGGAATCATTCTATGTACTACCTGGATAAGACCTACCTTGATTGGCGTGTACCACCTCCGGGGAGAAGAGGACCTGCGCATGCTATTTCCCAGGCTCCTGGGTTCTGGGAATTCATATTCTTGCTCTGGCATCTTCACTCTGGCATTCTTGGCTTTCTCTAGCTTAGCCCCTTCTTCCGTGGAGCCCTTCTCTCCCCAGCGGACCTAAGAAGAAAAACATTGGTGGCATCTTAAAATAGCATCTGTTGTTGAATGTAGCGCTGCAACATTTGGATCTGGATCTAGATTTACTCATTGTTCAGATTCACCATTGAGAGAGGGATAAGCTGCAAAGTTTGGGTCTATAGTGTCACTTTGGGTGCTGGGATCTGCGGCTCTGGTTCGGTCCCATTGGATAGCGTTTTACTCTCCCAATACATTCATTCTGCACCGGTGTTAAGTTACTGAAGGGTAACAGAAAACAAGAAGGCCCAAAAATCTGTAGAGCATCAAAGCCACAAACTCTCCAGGCTCTTTTTTGTCCTTTGTGCTCCATTGAGAAACGAGAAAATGGGAAAGGCAGCATTATTACTGGCCACGACTGAATGTTATGGGCTACTGACAATGTGAGTTTATTTTTAAAAAAAACCCAATACATTCCATTTGGGTTTTTATTAAAAATTGATTCCTGACATGTATCCAACGCAGTGTGGTTCCGCGGAATTCCCTTCGGGCAGCTCCAGAAGAACCAAGACAGTGTTTGATGAAGACAAGGAAAGTACTTTGCACTCCTGCAGACCAACATGGCTTAGGGCTTGTTTACACTTAAATGTTGCAACTGTGCCAATGAGATGCTTCTGTGAAGACACTACGTATACTGATGGGAGGGGTTCTCCCGTCAGTTAGGTTTTCCACCTCCCTGAGACGCAGTAGCCAGGTTGACAGGAGAATTCTCCCATTGGCCTACTGTTGTCTACACAGGGGGGTTATTTCACACCTCTGAACGACATAGTTATACTGACCTAACATCCTTGCGTAGACCAGGCCTTAGATGTGCATTCAAGAGGGCATAGAGGACTGATTCCCAGGCTACTTCCATAGAATCTCCTCCATTCAGACCCCATTTCAGGGCTTTCCACAGAAGCCCAATTTTCTCCCTGAGGACTTGGAGTTCTCAGCCCTTTTATGAGGCCCAGGTATTTCTCAGTCTGTCATCTGACCCCAATTAGTTCTGCCCTCTTAGGCTGGGAAGCAGGGCATTATGGTTCAGGGGAGCCAGTCACAAAAAGCTAGAGAAATAGGTTTGTTCCCCATCAGAACGAAATGAAAAAACAGAGTTTGGAAAAACATTCAAATTTTTCATTTTGAATTTTTGGGTGTGTGTGTGTGATGGGGGAGTTAAAAAAAATCTTGATGAAAATGGAAAAAAACTAGGAAAGCAATTTTGGGTGGGGAAAAAAAATCTGACCACCCCTTATGAACAGAAACTAGTGACTGGTAGAGATAAGCAGTCAACACAACCCAAGAGACCAAACCAAAGCATTTGCAGAGCCCACTGAAGAATGATCAGGGACTTACACCGACATTTTCAAACATGGATGTCTCAAGTTAGGCTCCTAAACCCATATTTTTCAGTTGGAATTTTCAGAGGAGAGCCTAAGTGCCTAACTCCTATTGAATTTCAATGGGATTCCTGAATAAATGCCCTGATTTTCAGGGGCTCCACATACTGACATTGACCTCAGTGGACTGACTTCCAATTAACACTGGCATCCCATAGAGGGAGGTCACACCTCCTCTTTGTTTCCTTCTGGGAGAATGGCAGAGGGGACTTGTGGCTGAGTTTACAAGTGAGTTTTCCTGGTGAGTAAGCAAATATTTATTTACCTCCATCCTTTTAATGCCACCAACACCTCGCCCACCATAGTAAGAAGCATCGACTGTTGGCCACTTCTTCTTAGGAAGGCCATCATCGTCTTCTTCCTATCAAACAGAAAGGAGATAGATACATCACAGGTTTGCATTGTGAGTGGACACAAATTCTGTGCATATGGAAATGGATAACTAAGTAAAGTGCAAACATGACTGTAAGACCCTTTTACACAGGTTATGTTGAGCCAGCAAAAGCTGTACATCGGTTAGCTTACCAAAGCTAGCTTGAATCCAACGAACACTGGTAGCAAGAGCAGTAAAGATAGTGCAGTGTGGGCTTCAATGCAGGTACAGTAGTCTGAACCCGGCATGGACCCTGGATATGAACTCAGCTTACTAGTCTGCACCGTGTTGTTTTCACTGTTATATTGTCTGCTAGCTGGACTCAAGCTAGATCAGGTACACTAGCCCATGCACAGCTTTGGCTGTGTAGACATGACCTAGTGGCAGTGTGTTGTAAAAGGGTCTAGATCTTTTAGTGGTTATTTTTCAGAGGATGTAAATTCCTGTTAAGAAGATATTGTTTGGGTGATGGAACAACACCACTTGACAGGTACAATCCTGCCCCAGCAAAACAACTTGTTTTGTTTTAAAGAGAATCTGTCTTGCGTCATCTCTGAATTCTGAGAAGTAAATGGGTTGATCCCACAATGTTTTCAAGTTGCAAAATTGTTGCTTGAAATTTGGTTGAGATCTCCTTAAAACAGAAGAAAGAAGAAGGAGGAATACTGGGCCACGTCCTGACATATGGCCAAAAAGCACTCAGGAAGGAGGCATGAAGGTGGCTTTAAAACATCTTTGCACTCCCCGAATCCTGGGGCCTTCTGGGTGCTGGTCTGGATCCCTGTGCTGGTTGTCAGTGGCAACAAGGAGCCATTCTGGCCGCAGGAGATCAGGGGGACTTATTTCCATTGCTGGTGGAACCTTTCTGCAGTCAGATAATTCTGTTTAGGATCAGTTAGGAGGGTGCCCCTAGCATCTGTTTACCAGAAGCTGGGAATGGGCAACTGGGAATGGATCTCTTGGCAATTACCTGTTCTGTTCATTCCCTCTGGGACACTTAGCATTGGCCACTGTCAGAAGACAGGATACTGGGCTAGATGGACCTTTGGTCTGACACAGTGTGGCCATTCTTATGTTCTTATGGGTACATATAACAGATTGGCCCACTTTACACATTCAAGAATCAGAGAGGTAGCCGTGTTAGTCTGGAATAGCAGAGGTAACAAAGTCCTGTGGCACCTTAAAGACTAACTATAAAGTTTTGAAGCATAAGCTTTCGTGGGCTAATACCCACTTACTATTAGCCCACGAAAGCTTATGCTTCAAAACTTTATAGTTAGTCTTTAAGGTGCCACAGGACTTTTTTACCTTTACACATTCAGTATCAGACAAGTGTCCGCAAACTAAGGATCTCAGAGAACAGAAGGTGTAAAAAAAATTAGAGGCAAGAAGGATTTACTCTTTTAGGGATTCAAATAACTTGCTTGTCCAAATGAAAATAAAAGAGGCCCTGACAACTACCGGGCTGTAAATACCCAGGAGGGAGAAGAATGCTCTAAAGTGGTTCAAGATGGCATTACCAAGAAGAACTGGATGAGAGTGAGCAAAGGAAAATGTAGGCTGAATATTAGAAGACAGTCCTAATCATGATCATTGACTTGTGTGATCTGCTAGGGAGGATGCCCTTTAAAGATGGTAAGAATCAGAGAGGTAGCCGTGTTACGAAGTGGGTATTAGCCCATGAAAGCTTATGCTTCAAAACTTTATAGTTAGTCTTTAAGGTGCCACAGGACTTTGTTACCTCTTTAAAAATGGTGTGACTTCAGTGACTTTACTGGATTTATGCCAGCAGGTAAATGCAGGTAAATTTATGCCACCGGGTAAAAATGAAGATCCTGATCCTACACCTGCAAAAAGCTTAAGCATGTGCTTAACTTTACACAGTGAGTCATTTCATTGAAGTCAGTGGGACTGTTTACTGTTCATAAAAGGGAAACACAGGCAGAATCAAGGTCTAAGTAAAGGCACCATTAGGATTTGGCCCTGTGAATTCTAGTAGAGCATGGTAAAGTCCCCCTCAGAGTAAGTGACTGAGACTCTATTGCCTTAGTTATTTAAAACAAAACTGGAGAAAGCCCTAGAGGGGTGGCCCCTTTAGGGGGCTGCAAGGTTATTACATGGGGGTCACGAACTGTCAGCCTCCATCCCCAAACTCTGCTTTGCCTCCAGCATTTATAATAGTGTTATGTATAAAAATTTGTTTTTAATTTATAAGTGGGGGTCATACTCAGAGGCTTACTGTGTGAAAAGGGTCACCAACACAAAAGTTTGAGAACTACTATGCAGTACCTGACAATCCTGCACTTGTCTCTGGGGAATGCACTATCTGACCCTCATGGTTTATAATTTTCATGATTCTCAAATTGGGCTGCGAATTGGCAATGCAGAAAAGCAGTGTTGGTTAGAAAAGGGGATGCATTTTCCAAGAACTATTTTTCTTTCTTTCTTTTATTTCTAAATTGTTCACAGGAATTTTCCAGGGTTTTGATCAAAAAGTAAAAACTCTTCAGAGCTCTGGAAAATCAAAACACCAAGAAAAAAATAACTAAAAAACCCGCAGCCCATCATTTTTAGTTTTTCATTGAAAAACCAGAAAATTTCAAAGGAAACTAAAATTTTCATTTCCAAACACAGGCATTCTTTTATCAGTTTTGTTTTTCAGTTGAAAAATGTTGACCTGTTAAAGAAAATGTTAAAGAAAAGCTAATGATTTACTAACAACTGCAAGTTTCTTCTTTGCTGAAGCCTTTCTCCCTTTGCTGAAACATAAGAACTTAATATTTCTGCACAAAATTTTCCATGAGGATTATTATTATTTTTAGTTGGGATCAAAGCCATCCAAATATTTTCCTTCAGCGTCTTTTTCTTTCTTTCTTTCTTTCTTTCTTTCTTTCTTTCTTTCTTTCTTTCTTTCTTTCTTTCTTTCTTTCTTTCTGTCTGTCTGTCTGTCTGTCTGTCTGTCTGTCTGTCTGTCTGCTCAAACTGGTCTTCTCACAACAGGAAATACCAGGACTTAAGAAATCTTCCCCACAAGCCCTTAGCTCTGCGAGTCTTTTCAGACCTTGAAAGGAGGCGTGTCTGCCAAAACAACAACAAAAATAGCACTCCCCTTCCTCCTCCTGAATGGCTACAGCAAAGGCGTGGAAAGCAAGAGTCACAAGCCTACTGCAAGATAGGCTGTTTACGTGATTTGTAGGCACAGGCAGTTTTGCAACACAAGCACGGAAAATACCTTCGATGTGCTTCAGAAATTCGGCAGGACATATGAGTAGCTAAAACAAAGGAAGCACAAACATATAGAGAGAAGCAGATGGATCACAAGTCTGGGCCCATTGGTATCACTGTCCCTATTTTACAATCTGAGGAAGAGCGGGGCATGGATCAGCATTTATGTCATGCTGCACTGGGCTGGGCAAGTGATGAATCCTGGTCATGTGCCACCTGAGGTTGTGCATACGCTAAGAAGAATCTGAAGCACAGAGGGGCGACTTTCATAGACTCAGAGGCCAGAAGGGGACCCTTGTGATCATCTGGTCTCACCTCCCGTATAACATAGCCCATAAATAACCTCAGACAGCAAGTCGACGGCAGAGTCACAAATAGAACCCAAAGGTCAGGAGTCCCACTACAGCGCTTTAGCCCCCCAAACCATCCTTCTCTCAGATAATAATCACGAGTCAGTCCTTGTTCAGACCACCTTCCACTGACGGAAACGGGAATTTTTCTTGCGTAAGAGCTGAGTCAGAGCTGAGTAAGGACTTACAGGCTTTGGCCCAGCAGCAATAGGAAAACGAGAACCCTAAAAAATCCAAGTGCGTTTCAGGAAGCTGGAGAGTGACTTTATAAAAGCTGGCATCTTTCCACCCCATATATCTGCTTTAGATGGAACAGGAGTTAAATTAAACATAAAAGAAGACGCCGACACAGATACATTTTTTGGATCCAGCTTAATAAATAGCCAGATGACAAAAAAACAAAGATCTTTGTCTCATATTTTGTACTAGGCTCCACGTTCTTCAACCCTGACCTGAGGGAACCTTATTTGTGGTTGACATAAGGATAATTCAAGCTCCCCTAGGGGCATCTGAACCATTCAGGGCAAGAATTCAAACTGAATTTAAACAGCTATGAAAACGCTTGGACACCTTCCCCTCTTTCCTGCCTTAATAATTATTTTCACAGTGGCCTCTGCACTGCTGGAGCCCCACCAGAATAACATGTATGCAGCACTTTGCATGCTCAAAGCACTGCATAACCATTGACAGTCTCCCCTCCCCCCACATGGCTGGACGTTATTATCCCCATTTTACAACAGAGGAAACTGAGTCACGGAGTGGAAACATAAAGGCTGCATAAGAGATTCGTGCTTGTTTTAGTTTATTTTTTATAGGTTGGCTCGTCATGTCACTATAAAAAAAATCAGCTGACTGACCGGCAGCTTCCGCCACTCAAGTGTTCTCCTTAACCTAAAGAAAAACCCAGTGCATTGAACTTTCCATCCCTTTGGCTCTACTGTTTGGGCTTCTTAGATCTCCTAAACTAAGACAAGTTAGGATATATCAGTAACTGGATGAGAGACCATCGGGAAAAGCAAGGTACTGCTTGAAGTAATGTCAGTGATTTACAAGGGAGCATCCTTCTCTGTAATATCAAAGGGCTCTTGCTTTGATCTAGCTAGCTCAATAACAATTGCAGTGAAGCCATGGCAGCATGAGCTAGCTACTCGCTGGACATACCCAGGGACCCGGGTGGGCTCATCACAGCTTCACTGCTATTTCTATTCGATCTAGCTAATTCAGAACTAATTCAGGTTTGTCTACATGTGCTGCAGTCACATCTCTGACTGCAGGGCAGATAGATCCCCTAGTATTATTATTTGTATTTGCAGTATTAGAATAACACCTAAAGGCCCCGGCTGAGATCAGGACCACACTGTGCTAGGCACTGTACAAACACACAATATAGTGATAGTACCTGATCTGAACAGATATGGCAGACAAAGGAAATGCTATTATCCCCATCTGGTAAACAGGACACTATGGTACAGAGAGATTAAAAGACTTGCCCAAGGTCATGCAGGTAATTCTGTGGCGGAGTCAGATATTGAATCCAGACCCCTGGAATTATATAGTCCACTGTCTCTTATCTGTAAAGTCATGTTCCCACTCTTTCAACCAATGCCCCCTTATGGTAAGAGTTGTGTTGTGCTGCTGGAGATGCCTACCCTAGCTGAGATGGTGATCTTGGTAATATTTGACATATGAGTTCATTATGAATCTGATAGCCCTTTCTATGATCTGTAGCCAATGATTTTAGTTTGTTATTTATTTAGTGTGTGATACTATGATTAATTAACATGCTATATGTATTCATTGTATGTTAAATAGAGTTAATGTGTAGAATTATAGAAGTATAAGTTGATCAGTATTTAGAGGGAATTATGTATTAGATATAAGTAAGACAAGCTGAAATGCAAGAACCTGTAGGCTGAGGCCTGCAAGATTTTAGCTTAGCTATTTTAGCCTTGGAGATAAGAAATGTTGACATAAGTAAATGACCACATAATAACCCAATGCCCTAAGATTATGGGAAAAGAGATACCAAGTGGTAATATTGCAAAAAATTAGCTGAAAGTAATTTTTAAATGATAAAAATGCTGTCAAAGCGCATCTGTCTCCAACATGTGTCAACCCCAGGATACAGGTGGAGTGTCAATGTTAATGAGAATAAAGAGAACCTACACAGCCTATAGAATTTGGGGTTCTTCATGTTTCTAGGGGACACAGACCAATAAGAAAAGAGAGGGTTGATGTACAGCATGTAGGTATAGACAGAATTACATTATAAAAAAGGATGCCCAGAACAGGAAAATTAAGCTTCCTGTGGGAAAACTCCAGCAGAGACCATCCCTGTATTGATGATCAATCCATGTGAGAGCCATCAGACTCTAACACCACCTAGGAGGATGTCAGTATGTCTGTAGTTATAACTGGTGCATGGATATATTTAGGAATTGTATATGCTGTGACATTCATAACTTAACTTTAATAAAACTGTTAAAAGATAGTGGACGTTGTTCCTGTGATTGTCTGTGTTACTTGCCTATGGTTTCATGTGTTTCTATGAGCTCTAGATCGAGAACAGAGATATCTCTGATGAACTTGAGACTGTAGCAGCTAGAGCCGCACACATGGTGGTACATAAAATAAGCCTACAGATGTGAAAGGAATCAACCCTAAGTGTCTAAGCAAATTCTCACTTCAAAGGGGAGCTGATTTCTCGCTATCCTCTGCTCTAGTCACCGGTCCACCATTCTGCCTATATGTTTCAAATTCAATTTGGCTATTTAAATCCTCACCTTCCACTTATAAAACCCACTTCTCCCCTGTTCCCAAAGATGCCCCATTGATTTTCTTTTACACCTCTTTCTTCCTTCTCTTTCCTGGAAAGTTCCTTTCCCTCCCACTCTGCAATCCCTGGTTACTAGAGAGGGGGCTGAACAAAATATGCCGGCACACGAGTTGGCACTGACACCTGGCTTTTTTTCAGGAGTACATTTCCTGCTTGGGAGTCTGCGAAAAATTCAGAGCAGACTCTCGCTCTGGGGTCTATTTTACTATCTCCAAACAAGTCCTTTAGGAAGAGAGAGGAAAACAAACTGGAAAAGGTCAGAGGAAACAAAATCTTGTGGCACCTTAAAGACTAACTATAAAGTTTTGAAGCATGAGCTTTCGTGGGCTAATACCCACTTCGTCGGATGCAAGCATCCGACGAAGTGGGTATTAGCCCACGAAAGCTCATGCTTCAAAACTTTATAGTTAGTCTTTAAGGTGCCACAAGATTTTGTTTCCTCTGCTATTCCAGACTAACACGGCTACCTCTCTGATTCTGGAAAAGGTCAGTAAACCCTGATAAATGCCGGTGCCCACAGTTTTGTGGATGAGCCACTACTAGCTAGTCTCTGGCTCCAAGAATGTGCCAGCATGGAACTGGGAGATGGCTGGGGGAAGAGCAAAGCAGTTCAAGGGGGAGAGTGGAACAGAAGCTTTTATCTGATGGGTCAACAGCGGCCTCCATATGGTGAGTTAAATTCCTCCAAGAAGTGGACATAGGAGCCTGCGTGGTTTTGCAAGCAGACTTCCCTTGACAGTGATAATCATCACCTTCAGCCTGTCATAAATGTGCTGCTGAGTGCGCCTTTCTTTCCAGGACTTTCTTGTGTGTGTTTGTTTTGGTGTATGTGGGTAAGACGACAACAGACGTAAGCATTATCCAATTACGGGCTGGCTGGTGGCTTGGCCCTGGTGCCGTGCTGGGAATGACCTTTCGGCTCGGGTGAAAAGGCTAATGCAGTGTGGAGAGAACAGGTCGGAGCTCTGGGGAGAGGGTGCATACTGTGGCAGTCTGTCTGGTTCTCTTGTCCCTTAATATCTTGGGGAGAAAAGGTGTCATAATGGTGGGGAAAAGTTAGCTCCAAAATCAAATGCCAGAAGTACATCATACCACTTCTCCTTCCCCACCTCCAGAGCAGGGAAGGAATAGACTCTTAAGAGGTACAATGCCTCTTGGGATTACTGCTTACACTCTGTCCTTTGCTCTGTGGCCGTATTCACAATCTAGCCCTCTGTAGACCAGTAGCAGCACATTTGGCCTGGTAGTGAATGGGGAACCCAGGGCATATTACAAAACACTGGCATGACACATTATCTTTGATTTATCCTATGTAGGAGACAGGCCGCTGTGCTGTGTACCAGCTTCAGTCCTTGGTGAATTTCTTGTCCGGTCTGAATCGGAGGGAGTTGCAGGAAATCCACTAGCCGGGCATTCATCCAGTAGGAATAGCTGGAGCCTTCTTACCAGCTGGAAGTGGAAGCATGAGTGGTTTTGATCCATCAAGGCCAGTAAAGAGTCTGGCATACCTGCATGAGTGCATTCAACCCTACTGCTGAAGGGCATATACTCCAATCAGAGGGTGCTTACTAGCTCCTCAAGCCTTTTAGGTAACAAAGAGTCCTGTGGCACCTTAAAGACTAACTATAAAGTATAGAAGCATAAGCTTTCGTGGGCTAATACCCACTTCGTCGGATGCAAGCAGTGGAAGTGTCCAGGGGCAGGTATAGAAAAGTAGGCAAGAACCAGGAGGAGGTAACAAGGTTAGTCCAATTAGGCTGAACCAGCTTGTTATCTCAAATCAGGGAGGGTGGGTTATTCTTCTAGCAGCTGAATAGGAGGTGTGAACTCGGAGAGAGGAGAAGCCTTTTAGCTCTTCTGATTGGCATTACTTAGATCTTTCTGGATGTCATTTAGACCATGTGCCCTTCATCCAGGCTCCCCCTGTGCTCTGTACTATCTGTGGGACAGCATTGGTGATCTCGAGGTTAATCAATCAGAAATCTTCAGCTGATAAAAGTCTTCCTTCGCCAACTGCGAATGTGTCTCCAATCTGTCTCAGAAGTCCTTTCAAATAAAGCCGTGGGCAGATTTCTGAAAGCAAACTGCTGCTAGTTCTTCATTGTTACAGTATAATGCGTTATCCTTGCAATGCAAAGCCATCTGGCCTCAGTTTTTAAATCTGCTGACGCAAGAATTCCTCTTCTCTTATTTTTGCCAAGAGTTTGGGGGGAAAAATTCTTACTGTAAATGTAATGCTGCCACTTAAGGGATTAGCACATCTTTGTGCTGGAGATGAGTGGTTACCAGGTTTTCTGTGGGGGAGAGAGCTATCTACAGCATGCTAAAAACACCAGATTTCACTAGACTGAATCCATCTTCTATTTATTTTTAGAAAAATAGAGAGAATGGGGCCTGATCCTCTCCACACACAATGGTGTTGCTTCCAATGGCCGTCCACCTTTCAGGACTGGGCTGTATAATGGTAACTGAATCCAATGAAATATACTTTGTCAAAATGTCTGCCTTCTTTTCTGGGCCTGATCCTGGAAATTATGGAGCACAGTCTCAACTTCTACTAATTTCCTAAAGGTTTCTAAAGAAGTTTTCAGATTCTGAACCTTAAAAGATTTACAGTAGACTCTCGATTATCCAGGATGATAGGGAAAAAATTAATTCTGGTTCATAAAATCCTGGATAATCACCATGCATAGGAAATATGGGGAGAGGGGGGTTGGTTCACTGGCTGCCCTGTGCCCTGGTGGGGGTTTATTTGTGTGTGCTTGGGGCGGCAGCAAAGCCAGAGCCAGTCCTACGAGTTGCGCGTATTTTTATTTGACATCCTGGTTAATTCACATTCTGGTTAATCCAGTCCTGGATAATCGAGAGTCTACTGTATGGCAATTATATTTCAAGATAGAGGGCGCTGGTTCTCTTTAACATTAAGGCAATGTTACAGCTTTCCAGTAGTCTAAAGGGGGCCCAAGGTGGGAAGAAACTATATTTAAGGCCTCTTTATGCTGCTAAAGTGGTCTTAAGGTAAATGAGAATCAGATTTATAGAATTCTAGGCTCTGGAGGAAAGTGCTGTCAGATCAAAGGCATTTTCCAACATAAGAATGACACTCACAATATGGACACCCATTTTAGTGCCCAAACCCCATCACCTAAACACTTATGCCCCACATGACCTGCCCTAAATCATGGAGTCATATTTGGTTATGTCTACACTGCAGCTGGGAGCAAGCCTCTCAGCCCAGGTAGACAGATTCACACTTGCTCTGCTCCAGACAGTATGCTAAAAATAGCAGCATGGACATGAAGGCATGGACTAGCCACCCAAGTGTTGGCTGGTCTTGTACTCGGGTATGCCATAATGTCCACACTGCTATTTTTAGCAGGCTAACTTGAACAGAGCTAGTGCGTGTCTGTCTATCCACACTGGGAGGCATGCTCCCAGCTGCAGTGTGGACATAGTCTTTAAGGGACCACCAGATCATTACATTGTGGCAGAGCCCTAGGCGTCAAATTTTCCACCCGTGTAGTGTGAATTGAACTGCTCCAGGTTCCACCAGCTGAGTATCTGGCTCCCAGAATGCTGCTATAATTACTAGACTGCAAGCCAAATCAAATCTCCACCATTCATGACAACTCCCATCCCAACAGTGCCTCATGCATCTGCATTATTGAAATAAAGGTAAGGAAAACATATTTTTGGGGTACATCTCTTTGTCTGGTGCACATACCCAGACAGCATCTTCATTAGCTGTATCTTTGCGTTTAAAGCAATTGCAGGATTTGAAACACCAAACGATCAGGAATAGCATCCCCAATACCATCATGGCAAACCTAGTGGCTGAACTTTGTGACTGCACTTGCCCTGAACTGTGACAGAGTTTATTGGGCAAGTTTCCCTCTCAAGGATTCTCTTCAGTGGTGCTAGCCGCTCAGCTGTTCCTGCTTCTGGTGACTGACATGCTGTGTGAGTCCCGTTGTGTCAGTAAGCTACAGATACAGGTTTAGGTAGCAACAGGAGCACATTCATCCAGGCATAGTGTAGCGGCCTGCTCCTGACTGGGTTATCAGCAATAGGGCCAGAACCTGGGTCTTCTGGATTTAAAAAGCACGAGTTTCTCCTGCCTATGCTTAAAAGGCCACCACTATACAGCAGTGCGGTAGCAAGCTCATCAGCCTCTACCTATGGCGCAGTCACTCACTGAGCGTGCGCAGGTCACCAATCTGCCACGTACCTTGAAAGCTCCTTTACAATATGTGCCAACTACTTATGCCAAACCATCTGTTCCACCCTGCATTTTGCTGTGACAACTGGGACTTCCTTTCCCAGACCTGAAGAACTCCGTGTGGCTCGAAAGCTTGTCTCTCTTACTGACGGATAAAAGATATTACCTCACCTGCCTTGTCTTTCTATGGGTTACAAAAACAGTCCCAATGGAAGAGACTCTAAGCCCAGATCCTCAAAGGTATCAATAGGCGCTAGATACCTTTTTCTTATATAGGCTCCTATTACTCCCCACCCCCCCGTCCCAATTTTTCACATTTGCTGTCTGGTCATCCTAAATCACAGTGAACACAGGTAGGTGACAAAGAAGCCAGGTTTTCAGAGACAGCCGCCCCAAGTTTTATGCACAATTTCCCCACACCTTCCAAGGTGCTGAAAGTGTGGTTAGTCTCAGGCTTAACAAACACAACATTAGAAGAAAAAAAAAATCCAGTGAAAATCACAGGAGAAGGAAAACTCTCTTAGCAAAGGGCTCCAATCCTGTACGGCCTTCTGCATGTTTGCTCTGTGCATGGAAGGCCAGCAGGATCAAGGAAAAATATAACTCAGGGAAAAAGCATCTTCACAGCAGTTTAATTAATCTCTTGTTCTTTAGTTCAGCTTCTGCCAAGAGAGACTGGCCCATAGAGCCAAACAGAACTTGAAGCAAATGCTACTTTATCTGCAAAACACTCGCAGGATGACAAAATGCCTCCTAATGTGCACTGTGTACATCCCCCCATTACACCAAGATGTAATTTCCCTTCCCAGTGTTTGGGCAGAGAGCTAGCATTCCAGCCTGATGGATCTTAATTGATTTCAGCTATTGAATCCCTTGACTTGGCAGCATGTGCAGCGCAGAACAGATGAGCCACGTGCAATTTCAAGTTAATACATTTTCCCTTTTCTTCTGAAGCTGGAAACTGACAGAGTGGTTGGATTTACTTCGGGCCTGACAACAGACAGAGCGGATTAGGAAGGTATGTCAGATGGTTGCAAAGAGAGGCACGTATTGAAAACCTCGTTCTGAGAGATGAGCGTTCTGATCTGGAGGCCCATTCTGATCCAAACTTTCCTGGACTTTGGGAGTGTTATGACTTGGGTTTCTGCTTCAGAGCTACAAAGTCGCAGGTTCCGTTGCTGGCTTGGCTCCAGTTATTCTGAGCCCTTCCCCTTGTTTTCCCATGACTACTACATAGGCAGAAGCTGAGCAGGATTCTACCTGGCTAACGCATCTCAGCCCTTAGAGCTAGGGTGACCAGATGTCCTGATTTTATAGGGATAGTCCAGATTTTTGGGCCTTTTCTTATATAGGCTCCTATGACCTCCCACCCGCTGTTCCAATTTTTCACATTTGCTGTCTGGTCACCCTCCCTGGAGCAGACTACTGTCTGGCCAGACTTCATGGGAAGTGGAGTAAGGTTCAATCCAGCAAACACATTTTCACTCGTGAGCTGGATGAGAGTCCAGAATAAGTCTCCAGCAGCAAAAGGCCAGGGAACAAACCCACTGCACCACTTGGTTCCTGGGCTTGTCTCTCCTCTCCCTTACCCTGCTGAAAGGAGCTTATCCAAACCCCGCTGAAATCAATGCTAAGAGTTCCATTGACATCAGTGGGCTTGGAACAAGGTTGAGCTAGTCTAGTAACTGAAGTGCAAAGCAATGGAAGGGAAAGAAGAATCTTTCTCACTGTTGAAAGCAGAAGTATGTGGATATGGCACAGAAAGGCTTGCCATATATCAGGGAGGAATCTGTCCCAGGAAAGCAATAGTGATCCAGATTTAATTATCACACATGACTGGATTTCTATAGAAAGAATAAGTGGGGAGTAAGTTTAAGATTGTCACATAAGAGTTTCAATGTTGCTTTCCTGTCTCCTTGAGTAAAACCTGTGGGCTCAATTCTTCACCAGTGTAAAATGGTGCTGCTCCTCTGAAGTCAATGGAATTACACCAGTTTACACCAACTCATAATTTGGCCTTCAGGCTGCAGACCTAATTGGCTAGAAAGAAACGTTAAGGAATAGCATGTACAGCCTTTACTCATATTGGTGATGTGCTGCAACTTAGTCTAGTGTGCTTATGTCCTCCTATCGAGTTAAAAGTTAAGCATGCACTTAACTGCTGTCCTGAACAGGGCTGATTTGCTACATTGCTCTACTACTCAATGCAGAGTACAGGCCCAGCTCTGACTGGCTGTGGATCGTTACCTAATCACTGATCCCTACCTGAATGAAACATACACTGAAGACAGTAATCAGAAAGGAGAGTGCACCCAAAACCTCTTGTGTGGCTAAAAAAGCCCTGTTTACCTATTGGGTGCAAGAGCACAGGAGGAGAATGCAAAAGGCTAACTCCTGCTTCCTGGAAAGTCAGGCACAGTGAGAGCTGGTAATGCTGGTGTCACTTACCTCGCTATCCGATTCAGGAGGTGGTGGGGGCTCTTTGATAATCTGGAGGGAACAAACAGAAACGGACAATGTTAAATCCACACTTTGTTCATCAGCATGATGCAAAAGTCACTTGAATAGAGGATTTGTCCCTGCCAGCTCCTCTGATCATGACTGTGATGCATGATTACATGGTTCCTACATGTGCTAATGCTGTTGGGATAACCAGGGGGTTTCCTAATAAGCCACTGTACAACCTTGACATGCAGTCATTTCCTAATTATAGTTCCCAATTAGAGTTTATATCACCAGTTGCTATGATCACTGCCAATCATGATGTCAAGGTGAAGCTAACCAGTCTTGGAACTGACACTCCAGCTTTCTGATCTAAGAGTGAAATATTCAGTGCAGCCAAAAAACCTCAGCTGGGTAATAAGGAGCTGGTCTACACTAGAGAAATTGATCAACTGAACGATGTTGTGAAAAATCCCCACCTCTGAATGACACATTTAAGCCGACCTAAGAACCCATGTGATCAGTGCTAGGTCAATGGAAGAATACTTCTGTCAACCTACCTACTATGTCCTGGAGAGGTGGATTAACTAGATACAAATTATTGTATCACCTAAAGGCCGCAACTGAGATCAGCACCTCTGTGCTAAGCACTCTACATAGAATCATAGAAGATTAGGATTGGAAGAGACCTCAAGAGGTCATCTAGTCAAACCCCCTGCTCAAAGGACCAACCCCAACTAAATAGTCCCAGCCAGGGCTTTGTCAAAGTGGGCCTTAAAAAACTCTAAGGATGGAGATTCTGCCACTTTCCTAGATAACCCATTCCAGTGCTTCACGACTCACAGTAAGAGATGGTCCCTGCCCTTAGAAGCTCATGATCTACATAGCCAAGGCAGTGTGGAGAAACAGAGGCATAGAGAAATGATTTGCTTAGAGGTCGCATGCCAAGTTGGTGGCAGCAATCCAGGTCTCCTGCACCCTAGTGCAATGCATGGTTCACCAGCCCACACTGCCTTCTCATGTTCTGTGCAAACTCGACGGGAAGGGAAGCAGTTATTGCTTATTATCTTTCATGCTCTTGGGCTAAGAAATCAATCTCTCATGAGCTTTTTAATTTAAAAAAGCCATATAAGTTGGAGGCTCTCCCAGCATTTCTAACTAATAAAGCAATCAGGGTGAGGTTTGGGGCTGATTGGGTGTATTCTCCATAGAAACAATTTAATTTTATGTGGGAGGGAGGCTATTATTTCATGCATGAAGTTTGTATCTAGGACTCAACAAATAGCTGGCTATTATTACAGCTCTCCACTCCAAGTGCAATAGAAAGCCATCCAAAGGGACAGCAATTACATACAGGCATGTCAAACATCTCTCCCTAACTCCAAATTCATCCCTGGGGCATGGCTGTTGAAATCAGTGGGCTCAATCCAACCTTGGGGTAAGCCCAGTGATGTCAATGCGACTACACCAGGGATTCATTTTGTCCCATGGCCACACATTTGTCTGAATGAAGGAACCCTTTCTTTAAACTGTACTCAGTGGTCACAGGTTATAAGGTGAGCAATGCCTCCTGCAAGGTGGCAAATGCCCTCAGTTTCCCTGGCTTCAACATGTCACAGAGTTGGGCCCTGGGGCATGTGTGAGCTGCAGGAGGTTTGCTGCAGATGTACTTTGGCCCTGGAGTTTGTATTTTTAAAAGTGATGCTCCACAAACAACTTGACTATTTAAATAGAAAGGGAAGGAAAAATATGGCTGTTGCACCAGAGTCCCGGAGACATAAATATTTATGAAAATTCCTCTTGTTCCCTGTTTGCTTCTCTGATGAGCTCACTGTTTTGATTTGCCTCTCACAACTCATGCAATGCAGTCGTTAATGACGAGCATGTGCCCTCGTGTAACGATGTTGAAAGGGGCTGGCCAGGGGGTCGGGGTTATCCCCTGGTTTGTGGTTTGACTCGGGGCAAGGGTATCCCTGGGTCACTGCTACCTGTCCCTGGGTAGAGTAGCTGCCGCTTGTTTAATTGGCCATTGCATAGAGCTTTGAAGAGTGTGTGCGTGTGCACTGAAACCAAATTGACCCTTTGTGTTTAGGAGCAAAAAAACCTGTTGGAAGGAAGCAGTGACATCTGAGGAGGATTAAAGGAAGCACCAGCAAACCCAAGGGCCAGGCTGTGGGGGTGAAGCCACATTACAGGGCAGGGCTCACAAGCAGGAATCCCTGGGGAAATTCTGGCTGACTTGTAGGCTGGAGCTAGCAACGGTTGGAAGGGGGAAGCCAGTATATCCCAGTGGTTAGAGTGTGTCACGGTGTCCCCGATCCAAAGAGGCTCTGAGTCTGTTACAGCCGCAGAGCCTCGTCTCTTTAGCTCACGTTTTCTGCTCTGGAGGTCTCCAGTTCAGTTCCTGGCATGTCAGCCAAGAGAGCAGCTGTCATCATATGTGCGCCCAGCAAACCCGAGCTCATGCACATGTTGGCATAACTTGCCATGAATGGGGACTGAACCAAGGTCCTTTACAAAACAATAATGAATTCTGATGGTTGAGCTAATGGGTGGCCACAGCTGTGAATGTCTCAGAACAGCGGGCACCGTTGGTGTTATTACGCCAGCTCACAATGGCACGGTCTCAGCACAGATTGACACGGTGGCTGGGCTTGCCAGAAGCAAGGCTAATCCACACTCATTCATGCAGATTTGAACATTGCTGCGAGGGGGAGCCGCTAACGTACGTGCGGATGCAAGATGTGTTACATACACGGTGGGTAGCATGCTAAATTCCTCTAGTGTAAACAAGGCCATAGTCCCTGGAGCCAGCAAGTGTGGGAGACATAGCCACCGGGTCTAGCACAGTGAATCATATGAGCCAAAAGGTAGCAGGGACAAAAGGCCCTGCCTTCTTCCACTTCTCCCTGCACCCTTTAGGCATCCTGGCTTTGACAGAGTCTGTGCGCTCTTCAACATGATTGTGATTGGCTTTAAAGAGCCTTGGGAAGTTTCCATGGACCTTCTTCCCCCTCCCTCCATGAATTGACTGGTAGTAAACCAAACAATCCTAAAGCAACAAGATAGTGCTCAGTCATCTACACTACTCTTCTTTAGCATCATATGAGAGTTAAAGATGAGAAGGGCCTATAGCTTATCCAGTCAATTGTCTTGCAAGGGAAAGCTTGACACTGGGTAATGGTTATATTCTGGTTGCTCTGTCTAGTCCTCTTGTTCTGCAGACTGCTGTATTGTTTGCACTGTGTGTTGGCTGTACTCTGGTTAGTCTACAGCTCTACCTATTGTTTGCTCAGGGTGTTAGGGTACTGTTTCAATGTTATGTTGTGGTATAGTGTACACTGTGTGTTGATTGCACTCTGTTTGTACTTATCTTGCTTGCACTGTCCTGATTGTGTTCATGTTGAACTGTATATTGATTGCACTGTGTTGACTGTATTTTGGTTGCTTTATATAGTTTGCAGCGTGTATTACTGTATTGTTTACTTTGTGTGTTGATTGTATTCTGATGGCACTGTATATTGTTTGCGCTGTATGTCAACTGTATTCTAGTTTCACAATGTATTGTTTGTGCTTTATTTTGGTTGTACTCTAATTGCTCCTCCTATTGATTGCACAAAGTGTTAACACTGTATGTTGATTGCATTCTGCTTTCACATGGATCCAGACCATAAAGAGAGAAGATGGGATGGGTCAGAACTGATTGCTGAGCAGGGTTAAGAAGTTCAGGACTAGCAGGATTATAAATTCACTCTGTTATCCTGATAAAAAAAGCCAGATTTCTATCAGCACAACTACACCTAAATCACTGGGGTTTGCATGGAAAGCAACAAGAAAAAAATCCTGGAAAACTTCTTGGAAGAGAATCTGATTAAATGATTCATTGGAACCAAATATGGAGTAATGTTGTTGTTTGGAGCACCATTTAGATTGTATTATGAATATAACTGAGCCGGGGAACAAGGTTACAATACAGCTGCCCAGCGCTAACACCCTTTATATTGGCCTGTCACTGAGAAACAAGACTCCCCTTCACTCCCCTCCCTTCCTATCTCCCTGGGCCCCTACTGCGCACAATAACATGTCTTCCTTTGAAGCAGCTTCACATTCCTGCACTCCTCGGCTACCGTCTGGGTTCTTCCTTCTCCCTGCAGCCCCTCATGCACGTTCTCATTCCGAGCATTAGGAGTGAGGTTACGTAGGAAGTGGTGAGTCTTTCCAGGAATCCCACCCTGTCCAGCGGCCAGGAACTTTCCTCTTACCCTCCCTGATCCCCTATGGAAAAGTCATGGAAGGAATGTAAATAAATGGGGCTCTATAGAAATTGAATAAAGAATGAGATTCCTCCTTTTGTAGTTTTTTTGCGAGCCATGCTATAGAAATCAGGGGACCTTTGGAAATCACTTAGGGACAGATTTGTAAAGGTATTTGGGACCCTAACTCCAATTGATTTCAGTGGGAATTAGAGGCCTAAATACCTTTAGTATATTCCTCAGTGGGATCAGAGGGAAGTGGCCTGTAGAAATTGGTATTGGAGAGTTGTCTGGTAGCCTCCTTTTGGTAGTCTGACCCTTCAATGGCTTGCTAATTACAAAAATAGCTTCTCCTCTCTCCATGTTCACACCCCCCATTCAACTGCTAGAAGAATAACCCAACCTCCCTGATTGGAGATAACAAGCTGGTTCAGCCTAATTGGACTAACCTTGTTACCTCCCACCTGGTTCTTGCCTACTTTTCTATACCTGCCTCTGGACACTTCCACTGCTTGCATCCGACGAAGTGGGTATTAGCCCACGAAAGCTTATGCTTCAAAACTTTATAGTTAGTCTTTAAGGTGCCACCGGACTTTGTTACCTCTGCTATTCCAGACTAACACGGCTACCTCTCTGATTCTATATATATATAGAGAGAGACAACCTATAAGAATAGACAAGGAGAATGATTCCCCCAAGATCAGTGACAGCTGGGAATATAACAACTCTTGTGAGTACCTATCAACTGCCCAATCCACTTGACCATACCGGCTTTAATTTGTATTTATCAATTTAGACTTCTTATTTGTATTAGCAGTGTACTCAAGGAGAATGGGTTCTTCCTTTTATTATTTCTCCACCGCTCATAAAACACCCCCAGGCTGTAGGAATTTTCCGGCTTGCTAAGTGGCTAAGGGAGGACAAAGAGAAAGAACAAACATGCACATTTCCAGTCCTGTAAGGGATCCAAGGCACAAAGGCACAAGATCGCGGAGGAGTTTGCTTGCTTAACCTGAGTGTGTTTATTCTTGGGAACTTCTAGGACCACGGTTCCTTTAGTCAGCACTTTCAAATGTCTCAGATGCATGGGCTCTGAGTGTATCAAAGGGTACTGCATAGTTCGCCAAGGGACTTAAACCACCACAGTGCCTTGGTGAAGGAGTTCAGCTTCGGGTGGGTGAGAAGGAGCCCACATCAAATAGAACCTTGCATTCTGGAGATGGAATTATCGGTTTAAGCAAGAAGGTTTATTCAAAGGGGTGCTCTTTGAACATGGAGAAAACAAGACCTCCGAAAAATGGCTTTTAACAGCACAAACGCTGACCATGCATGCAGAAGTTCCAAAGTCCACAGCGGAGGCTTTTCAAGCCCCGTTATGAGAAATATTTGGGTTTCTGACCACAGTGGGGGGGGGTGTGAAGCTCCAAAGCAGACCCAAAACCCCAGATCCAACCTGTGGAAGTTCAGATCAGGATCCAAAATTTGCAGATTTTCATGACCACTGAAAGATGCCTTAAGCTTGTCTCTCACATTGTTTTTTACTGTGTGAGTCTGTTGAGTTCAGTGGAGTTTCTCCTGATTTGCACTGGTATATGTATGTGAAGAAACAGGCCTAGGAGCTTTGGCCAAGCTAAATATCCAGACATCTATCTCCATAGCTGAAGTTATTGGAAACTGTTGGGACTTCAGATTGGGCTGGAAATCCAGAGAGATGGGTTTAAGCTCCCACACCTCACTGTGTGCACAAACAAACACACACAGAATGGATGTAGAGTGATACCAAATCAGAGGGGCAGTGTTTTACACCTACTCACTTTGCACAAGCATAAAGTGACTTCCGAATACAGAGAAGAAACAGGGCTCCCGTGCAATTGATGGGGGCGAATTCTGTGTGTTGGGACAGGAGGATCAAGCCTGCTGTGCTTTGTACAGGGCTGTGAAGTGTAGCTCCCGCTCTCTCTCTCTCTCTCTATCAGCGCATGCCACATGGGCCTGCAGAAAGTAATCAGCTGGGAGACTGACTGGCCAAGGAAAACGCTTAGCCTAGTTTAGCTTGGCAAAGCTGAAGTGTTTGTTCATGTGTGTTGTAATTGTTTTTATAACCCCGGGCTGTTTCTTCTTTCTTGGTGTCACTTGCTGCTTTGGCCCCTGTGTCTGAAGGGGAGAAATGACCATCGTTCATTGACCACATTAGCTACCTCGCCCAAAGACACCTGAGGGCTGCTGCTGCTTCCTCATCATGTTATGAAAATGCTTCCTTATGGCCATTTTGTTTGAAAGGTACCAAGGGCGGGTGGAGCGTGCGGTCATTGGCTTTTCTTGGCACAAGAAGAATCTTTGAGATTGGCTGTCAGCACTTTTGCACATTTAGCTGTGAAAAGTCAGGGCAATAAACTGGTTCTTTGTCTTTATACCATCTTTCACCAAATGATCTCAACATGCTTGCAAACTGATGGATGTGGAGCTCTCTCTGCTGACTCGCCCTGAATGCCAGGTGCTAGCACCAGGCAGAGAAATGCAGTTCTTGCTGCTGACCTGCCTTCTGTTAGTGCAGGCGAGCATGGTCAGTTACAACCTAGAAGTACACGAGCTTGACTGTCTGAGTCTCCTCTGTGTTGGGGTAGCGGGTATAAAATCCTACTAAATCCACATTTTACACCAATTTTGCACAGGTGTAAACAGCTCCGAGAAGATTGCGAATCAGGCCCTGAGTTGCTGAGGCAGAGAGAACCAGGACTAGGACAGAGGAAGCCCTACAGGAAAAAACACCCCACTACAATTAGCCGTGCTCTGGAAGAGATGTGAGTTGCATCATTGCTATTTAGGTTAGCAATAAAGGCAAACTCCAGGAACTGGGGGGTAAACCTGAATCCTATCCAGTGTGTCTTCACAGTATTAGAAGCTGAGTAGGATCTCTACCTGCTTGTAGTGCTGTACATATTAGCTCCTTATAGCACTGTGAAAAATAAGTGCTATAGGCATCACGTCATTTACCGCTGCCTCTTGGGTGGAACACAACAGCTATTTCATAGATACACAAACAGTTTAAGGCAGGAAGTGAAGAAGGATGTATCTAGCTGAAAGTACAGCAGTAATTTTGGAAAGGAGAATGGTGTTACCTGAGGGGGAATTTGACCCTTATTCATATGGAAAGTTATAGAACATTTATACATTGTAACCACTGTAAACCCCCTAACTTTTATTATTATTTTCAAACTGGTGGAAGCCCAGTGGTTCAAGACATTTAAAGCTAGAAAGGACAGAGCACCAGAGAATGGACTGTAGGGACCAATCTGCACTGGTGGGGTTAGAGGAGATGGATTGGCCATCTGGACCTAGCAGGTGTGTTTCAGTTCTAATGTCTATGTCAGATGTTCTCAGCATGGATGTTCCTTCAGTTTTTGGGTGTCCAGCAAAAGACACATTCAAGGGCCTGAGAGTGGGTGCTGTGCTCTTTCTGAAATGTCAGGCCCCTTTGAAATGTCTTAAATTGGTGACCCAAAACCTCCGGTACTAAGAATCACTTGAAAATCATGGCTGTGGTTCTAAGGTTCCAATCAGAGTAGAAGCCTAAGGTTTAGAAAGTTGCTCCACTCGGTTACCTTAACTAGAGCCCTCTCCAAACTATGAGGGGAGAGGAAAAACAATTGGACCTTATTGGATATCAGTCCCAACAAGGAAGCCAATTAGTCTACATCTAAATCAGACCAATTCCATGAGGGTGGGAGCAAATCTAGGCATCTTAATCTGAACCCCTCTAAAATTTGGGGTGGGAAGCAGTGTCTGTTTTCAGATCTGAGACTGTGTCTGGCTTTTATTTTCATGTTGAAGTGCAAAAATAGACATGTGGCTCACTTTGTTTAATATTAATTGTGATGCATGCCAAACTCCTCCATGTGTTTATGGGAGGAGACTAGACCCTACCGATTAAGAACCAAAATCTTCCATTAATTAACCACATTTTGGCTTGTGATGCAGTTTGCAGATGAATGGAGCTGACGTGCACAAGGAATGCAAATGACATTCCAGTATCTGCAAAGGGTGCTCCCTTTTCCTGGGCTGATTTTCTGAACCAACTAGGCAGATAGATTGGGCCAGGTTCAATGGTGTTGTCCCCAAATGTCTAACCCATTTTCTTCAGAATGAATATCCAAGTGAAATCCATTTGCAGAAACAAAACCCCAAAATGTCATCACTAGTTGTCCAGCAAACCTTGCTATGATCCAACTGCCTAAGAAAGGACCTGGTTTTAAAACAATATTTCTCTTTAGACTGGGAGACCCAACCTCCTCCTGCAGATCTAAGAGATGATACAGCTGCAAAAAAGACTGCTATCATTCTGGTGTGTATTAACAGAAATGCCGTATGTCAGACACAAGAGGTAGCTGTCCCGCTCTACTTGGCACTGGTAAGACTTCCTCTGGAGTGATGTGTCCCATTCTGGGCGCCGCACTTTAGGAAAGACGTGGGCAAACTGGAGAGAATCCAGAGGAGACTAGCAAAAAAATGATAAAAGGTTTAGAAAAACTGATCTATGAGGAAAGGCTTAAAAAAATGGACATGTGTAATGTTGAGAAAAGAAGACTGAGAGGGGGAAACCTAATAAAGGTCTTCAAATATGCCCTCCATTGGAAACATGGCTCATAAAGTCATTCTACTGTATTGGCATTTCATCCTCTATCATTCTCATAAAGTGCATTCTCTTAGGTAGAAATATCAATTCAGCAGAGCATCCTGGGCTGGTTTCATACATCTCTGAACTGGCTCCTTTACACATCTCCTAAAAACCTTAGGGTGAGGTTAGTGCTTCACCCTAAGCCTTCCCATACCCATAACACCCCCTGATATCAAGGGGAGTTTTGCCTATACTGTAACTCCATGACCTATTTATTGTTCTGATGCACTGAGTGACCTTTGCATCTACTATAAATAGAGTGATGAATGGCACACTTCATCCTAGAATCCTTTGGAGACCCATAAGCCTGGATACATTTGGAAATAATATTGCTTTTATATGGGTGGAAGCCAAAGGAGACAGTGGGTCAGGATGAATCCCTGGAACAAGTCCATGGATTTCAGTGGACTTACTCCAGGGATGAATTTGGCTTGATATGTTGCCCAGGTCATTCCTATTTAATGAAAAAATATGCCAAGACAAACTTAAGTGTTTAGAATGAGCTTGTCACTTAGAAATACATTTATTCCTGGTAATAAAAATCCTCCCCATCACTGCCCTGGGTGCACACTAAATTAGCACTGGGCTTGAATCCACACCAGTGTCTCTCGGTTTGCAGTTTGGTTATCAGAGACTACTGCTTGTCAGCTTTCTCTGTCTGTTGTCCATGCCAGCACCTCCACTGTTATTTCACACCATGCGCCTGACAGCACAGTTACGGCTACCCTGCGGACAGACTGGGGAGGAAGTGGGGACTTACCACTGTGCAGCAGAGAGGCCAGAACCACCAGAGCAGAGCCAGCATCAGGAGAAGGAAGAGGATCAACAAGGCGATGGCCAAGATGGTCCCATCAGACTGCAAGGGGGAGAGGCAAAGAGAATGTGAGCTGCAGCAGGAGCTAAATACAAACTCCTCCTTCCCCAGCACCTACAAAGTATCCTGCATTTGTACTTGCACACGCGGTTCTTTGAACCTGGTAATTACCCTGATAGCCCCTTGAACATTGAGTTTATTTTTACTTACAAAGCATAATTTCCCAGCCCCCATTCCTCACTCCCCGACACCTTCCCTCCTCCTCCCACCCACATAATCACTTAATCACTTCAGTGCTAATGGAAGCTGATGCCTCAGAAGGAGAGCATCTCTTTATTCAAAGGACAGGTGTAGCAGCTATGCAAGAAGATCCACCTCCAGGGGCAAGAAAGGAGTTCTTGGTCTCTTAGCGGAGAATGACAACAAGGAGGACCAATCAGAGTGGTTTATTGAGTGATGTGGACAATTGCCTACTCTGCAATGGACTGAGACCACAGTTCATTTCTTATAGACCTCTGGATGGTAACCAGATTTAACAAGGGGGGTGGGGAGGTGTTTGACCACTATGACCAAGGTCTTAAACCACCCAGTCCCACTGTTGATTAATCCATCATGTCTAGACGAGTTCACCACAGTGACTTTTTTGAGGTGAAAGGCCATTCTGGCTCAGAAGCAGCTCAAAATACCAGTTAAATGGTCCGTAGCCACGTGGGATTCCGCAGTTGCCATCCTACTACATATCACAACCACTGGGAATTGATTGGCAGGACTGGGAATAGAACTCAGATCCTCCAGCACCAAGAGGTAGAACTAAAAGTGAAGCTTATTACCTCTGTCTTCTATTCTATATTGGTTCTTAGATAGTGCTTATCAGCATAGTATCTCAGCACCTTCTAGTAGAGCATTAGCTATTAGCAGCGTAGGGACTAGATCACAGAGTTGGGCAATTCTGACACCAATCAGTAGATGACAATTGTAGACGACAATGTAGATGACAATGGTGCGCACACACACAGTAACCCAGTGAGTTTTCAACCTTTTCCATATCAGAACCCTATCTTCCCCCTAAGGATTCCCCTCCCATCTAGCTGGAACCCCTCTCCGATTTAGCAGTATGGGATGGACAGGGTAACTGCTGCTCCCTGACACCAGTTTGCAAATCCCACATTGAGAACTTCTCCATTACCCAACTCAATGCAGTGATCAAAATTGAACATGACATGTCTCATTGCTTCCAGATTTAATTTGAGGGATAAACTCTTAGCTTCCTGAGATAAGTCAGTGTTTCTATGCCATTCCTGTCTTCTACCATCAGGCTTTGGGATCTGCAAGCAGACAATTCACTTTGGCTGGAGTCCAGTTGAGATGTTTTTGGTCTAAGAGCTAGACAGTTTTTTTTTAAAAAAAGACTAAGATTACAACTTCTTATGGAGACCTCTCATGACATCAGGCTGAACTGAAGGGCTCTGTAGGCTCTGTTATCCAGGTGTTTGTTTAAGTAGCTGTCATTCATTGGCTTGCTGATCACCGGTCACAAAATGTTATTGTCAGCAGTGTGAGCTCAACCAATGAAAAATCAGGTCAGGAAGGTTTCTCAACCCCATTTGGAATTTAGAAATAATTGCTAGAAAGCTGACCAACCAATCCCCCAAATGCAGCGAGATGGAGAGAGACAGCTTAGGCAAAAGAAAAATCTCCCCAAACCTTTCAAGGGACTCCAGCTAAACTCTCTAATATATGCTGGGGATCCCTATGGTAGCCCCGGATCAGAAGGGCACAAAGCTGTCTTACAGCCACCATAGCCCACCCCACTCACTCCCTAGGCGTTGTGTTCTTAGTTTCATCGTTAGAGGCACAGCACAGAATCTCACCCATTGGAGCTGCTGAAAAGATACTCTCCCGCCACCCTATTGCATTAGCTGCCACAGAAGCACAGAGGAAACAGACTCAGGAAATCTTTAGGCTCTCTGCTCCCATCTCATTGCTCATTTGCTCCCATCATTTCTTTGCTGCCTGTAGCTCACAAAAGCATATTTTCATTAATAGCCTACAATCTGATACAGCACAACATCTGATTGCTACAAAACAAAGAAAAATTAAAGAGCTTTTTATAATTGTCTGTTAACCACAATTAATTTCTAGATTTTTCTTTTGCAGTTGCCTGTAAATATCCTAGTTCATTGCTCTGTCACATCTGGTTTTGTGCTAGGCATCTTAAGTTGCCAGATGTTACACTGTATCTCAAAGCAAAGAATCAGCCTTGCAGATTTGGAAGGATTCTGTATGCAAAATCTCCATGTCCTTACTCAGGCAATTACTCTTGCTGAAGTTCAGTTTTGTCTCAGTGAGGATTGCAGGATTTCATCTGATGTACCCACCAAAAATGCTACCTTGAAAAATGTTGGGTTTAATTTTTACAAACTTCAAAAGATTGAATCTAGAGTTTGTGACTACAACTTCTGAAGTAGATAATGTTTTATTTTACCAATGTACTGATATTCTCAGCCTATTAACACTGTGTATTGTGTACTCTGACAAAAACACATTAAAGATAAGAGTGATCAGCCTTTTGTCTGAAACTACATGTCCTGAATGAGTAAATCCAGACTGCTGAAACAGCTGTAAAAACTTCTGCCCAATACTACCCTAGGTGTAATACTTGTGTAATTTACTCCTTGACAACTGTTGAGATGCACCAACTATGCTTGGCGTGGTCTTTTATTTTTAAATGTCTTGCTATGATACCAAATTTTTTTTTTTAAATAGCCTCTAATGTGCTGCAGATTTTACATGGTAGGACTCTGACGTCCAGACTTTGAAACAAATATGTTAGTAGAGAGAGCAAGGCAGATGTGGGAAGAAACCATATTTACACTGCCAAAGAGTCCAGCAAAGCCAGAAAATGCTGCAGAGTGTTGTTGGCAATGGAAAGTCAATGAAAACAAACACTGGAAAATATATTTTAAAACATAAACTTGCTCTATTAATAGGGAATCTTATAGAAAACATATTGGAGGCATTTCTTAACAGATTCCTTCCTCCCCCTACCTCTGAAAAATCATAATAAAATCCAAGAATTCTTGGCTTAGCGACATCAGTAGTCGAAAGAATTCACTTTACAGTAAAGCGCACACATGTTAAAAACATATGGCAGGATCCATAAATGCAGGGTAGTTGTGGAAGTTTTCTCTATTAGGGAAACTTTTCACTTGAGTTCTGTTTTGGGATTCTATTCTGCATCAACACTTCAGTCTGGTGTTAGTGTGTGCTGTGCCAATAGAGATGCCCAAACAAGAAGTAAAACTGAGGTCCCAACCACTTATTATTTATATTATCATAGTGCCTTGCAGCCCCAGTCACGGAGCATGATCCCTTTGCGCCAGGCGCTGTACAAACAAAGGAAAAAAAAGAAGGTCCCTGCAACAAAGAACTTATCATCTAAGTACTGGTCTTTAAGGACCTGTGGTACTCAGGGGTGTTCATAAGAGAGGAACCTGAACCAGAACCTTGGATCGCCTTACACTCAAATTTGGGTTTAAGGATGGATTGAAAATTCAGTTCCATATTCAACAGTTGTGACATCTCTAAACTCTCACAGTACATCATCAAAATGAGTATGAGCACTATTTTAGAGAGAGGGAGAAAATGGGGGCACTGCAAAGTTACAACATGGCAAAGGCTGCTCGAGAACATACCCGAAGTCCCAGGTGGGATTTGACAGGCCGTGGCTGCACTGCTATTGTTACTTGAATGAACTAGATCAGGGGTTATTTGCGAAGTGGTGTGCCGAGTCTTCATTTATTCACTCTCATTTTAAGTTTCACATGCCAGTAATACATTTTAATGTTTTTAGAAGGTCTCTTTCTATAACTCTAATATATAACTAAACTATTGTTGTATGTAAAGTAAATGTTTTAACATGTTTAAGAAGCTTCATTTAAAATTAAATTAAAAGGCAGAGTCCCCCGGACCGGTGGCCAGGACCCGGGCAGTGAGAGTGCCACTGAAAATAAGCTCAAGTGCCGCTTTTGGCACCTGTGCCATAGGTTGCCTACCCCTGAACTAGATCAGAGCTAGCTCGGGTCTGTCCACATGTACTTCAGTCACACCGCTGATTACAGCACAGACATGCCCTTAGACACTGACGGGGATTTCCTCAAACATTTAGAATTGACCTAACTCCAACGCTCACTAAAGTCGGTGGGAATTTAACCATTGGCTTGGTGTGAGCAGAGTTAGGCCAGTGTTTCTGAAAATCCTACGCACAGTTTTGAATGAACCCATTCTGATTTTTATCTGGAGAGAAAGGAGAAACTTCTCTGTTGTTTAATTTCCTTGCTTGATGTACAATGGAAGGGAAGATAATGGGCGAGACTTCTTCTCACCAGAGATTTAGACGGCTCTTATTGTGAAGCCCTGTTTCCATCCAAGTTCACTCTGACAGCTTTCATTACAGAAATGACAGCAGACATTTATCATTCTTTTTATCACATATGTATTAACTTTTGAAACAAACAATCTGGTGTAATAAAAAGGAAATGAAAACTCACTGCATGTGCTCTTTTTAGATTCCAGTTTGCTTTGATCACATGCTGCGAGCGTAGAATCATAGAATATCAGGGTTGGAAGGGACTTCAGGAGGTCATCTAGTCCAACCCCCTGCTCAAAGCAGGACCAACATCAGCTAAATCATCCCAGCCAGGGCTTTGTCAAGCCTGACCTTAAAAACCTCTAAGGAAGGAGATTCACCATTTCCCTAAGTAACCCATTCCAGTACTTCACCACCTAGTGAAATAGTGTTTCCTAGTATCCTATCTAGACCTCCCACACAGCAACTTGAGACCATTACTCCTTGTTCTGTCATTTGCTACCACTGAGAACAGTGGTACCAGATGACATCTTCTTCAGTGGCAGCCAACTCGGTGAGGGACATGACCATAAAATAACTGCTCTAGGCTCACCTAGCATATGAAATCTAGTCTACCTTGCTATGAAGTGAATTTAAAAGATGAGAACCTTTGTGTAGGCTTTTGGAGCATCCTCAGTTATTTGTATTGTGGGAGTGTTACAGGCCTTGCTGAAATCAAGGCCACATTGTGCTAGGCGCTGTACAAAAATATAGTACGAGACAAATGGGGAACTGAGGTCAGAGAGGACAACGCCTGTGAGTTCCAAGTCTGGTCCTTTCCCTGGATGAACAAGACAGAGTTATTATCTCAGAAGTGCTCCTGAAACCCGTCCCATCTGATGACAGTGAATCAATCTGCAATTGATCATGTTGCCTGGGAGTCACGCTGGCTGTCTCCTTCTGTTGCACATACTTAAACATGCTCAATTTTTACTTCAGTGAGACTGCCCACAAGCTTCATATCAAGCATGTGCTTAGGCTTTTGCAAGATCGGGGCCTAAGTGATTTCCCAATGACATACAAGGAGTCTGTAGAAGAGCTAAGACAGGAATCCAGATCTCCTGGGTCCCAGGGCCATGCCTTAACCACTCCCCTGACCCCTCCATCTCCTGCCTATAAAATTCAATAAGGAATTGCATCTCTGCTATATCATTTGGTAGGATGGTTACAAAAAACCTACACAAAGATCAGCTTCCTTATTAAACATTATAAGCTTTAATGATGAATTCTATAGATATTCAGGTGGTTTTCATGAGATCAACACCTCTCCAGAGAGAACTCAACTGAGGATGCAATCAGTTGTGAGGGCAGCTTATCCAAGCCAGCTTTGATCTAGCTAGCTGAGGTAACAATAGCCGTGAAGCTGGGGCAGAATGGACATGCCGCCACAGCCTCACTCCTACTGTTCTTTGAGCTAGCTAGAACAAAGCCAGCTCAGGTATGTCAAGGCATTTATTTGGGCATAAGCTTTCATGGGCTAAAACCCACTCAATGCATCTGATGAAGTGGGTTTTAGCCCACAAAAGCTTATGCCCAAATAAATGTGTTAGTCTCTAAGGTGCTATAAGTACTCCGCATTTGTTCTACCTAGCAATGTTAGTGCGCAGAGCAATTTCAACAATTCAACCCCTAGTGTGATCTGTATTAGCAGAAAAGGTCAATGCAAATTATATTTTCAGTGTAAAGTAATTAAGAGCAATTTATTTTAAAAATAAATCTGAGACCATATGCTCTATAGTCCCCACAAAGCACTCCCTCAGCTAATAAGATACAGGTCAAGGGCCTAGGAAAATGCTCATTAAATGTAGCTTGCATTTCACAGAGCTTCTATTGATACAACAGTGCAGTTCACCTTAATTGCCTGTAGACTTAGGAACACTGATAATTGGCAAAGCCTTCATTCTGCAGCCCAGAACAGAGTCAGAATTGAAAAATTCATTTATAAAGGAATTATATTGAAGCAAATAACCCCAGAGTGAAGGGGGCCTGTTGTTTTTAATAGTCTGTAGTGCTTTTCAGAGTCATGTGAGGTTTTGTTGTTGTTTAAAGATTGAACCCACTCACCATTGCTTAACATTTGAAAGTGGTTTAAGTTTCGTCTGTTTTCCAAATGGGCACAAAACCTATTTGAATGAAGAGGTGCACCAAAGAGTACTTTTTCCTCCTAGTTTTACTTCTAAAATTGAGTGAAGGTTTAATGGGAGATACACCCATGGGAGAACTGGAATCTAAGTGCAGGCCTTATGTTTTCTAAAGGAGTTGGCCTTACCACATTTTATTCCTCACCAGCCATCCCAGGCAACTTGTTACTGATCACCCCTGTCATCTCCTCACAATGTGGCGACTGTCTCATTAAAGGTCTCTAATCTATAAGGTCTTCCATCTTCCCCAAAGTTGGGGTCAGGTGCAGTGAGTCACAGGCACCCATCTTCACCGAGACAGAGTTTCAAGGAGTTCTGAATTCCACAGCACGGCTTGACTTGGCTCGGTTGCTCCAACAATTCCTGTACTGCACCGTTTTCTGACTGTGAAATGCTGCCCAGGATTGTCAGTTGCCATGAAGGTGCTCGCTTCCTGGCTACGCATTAGATCACTCTATGATTTTCCTCTCAAAGAGCCATTTGCAGCTCCAGAGTCTCAAGCCATGTAATGAGCAGGGGGTTGCTTTTTTAGAGGGGAGGGATGGATCCATAGCTTTGAAGAGCTCAGCCACAGCCTGTCTGGAGGCAATGTAAGCTTCCTCCACACTACCTTTAGCTAACGTGCATTATTATTTTGGAACAAGCATGGAATTCTTTCCATGCTCATTCTATCCATGACCTTCCTGCTGGGACTGCCGGCTGTGACGTGGGAAGATATCCACTGTGAACTGAACTGACCCCACAGGCCACAGAACTAATGGCAGATAACTACCACTCAATAATTGCTGTAGTCTGTTCACGCCAGGGGCACACAGCAGGGATACACAGATCCTTGGGGGTACACAGAGGACACATCAACTCATCTAGATACTTGCTTAGTTTTACAACAGGCTACCCTAAAAGCACTAGTGAAGTCAGTACAAACTAAAATTTCATACAGACAATGACTTCTTTATTCTGCTCTGTATACTATACACTGAAATATAAGTACAATATTTATATTCCAATTGATTTATTTTATAATTGTATGGTAAAAATGAGAAAGGAAGCAATTTTCCAGTAATAGTCAGCTGTGACACTTCTGTATTTTCATGTCTGGTTTTGTAATCAAATAGTTTTAAAGTGAGATGAAACTAGGGTGACCAGATGTCCGGGATTTTACAGGGACAGTTCCGATTTTTTGGTCTTTTTCTTATATAGGCTCCTATTACCCTCCACCCCCATACCGAGGTCTCATACTTGCTGTCTGGTCACCCTAGGTGAAACTTTGGGCTACATAAGACAAATCAGACTTCTGAAAAGAGTACAGTAGTCTGAAAAGGTTGAATGCCACTTCTCTGAAGCATCTGGCATTGGTCACAGTCAGAAGACAAGGTACTGGACTAGATGGACCATTGGTCTGACCCACTATGGCCATTCATATGTTACTGACCTTGGGCAGATCTGAACGCTCAACCTACTGTTGAAAGTTTCTCCTGTTCCTTCACTGACGCTCTGAGCCATCCTGACCCCTTGCAAAGTGCTTTATATTTCGCCTTAGGTGAGACAAGTATACAGTTGCCAAAGACCTTGGTGCAAACAGCTGCAACACCTATCCTGCATGCATTCATGTTCGTCTGAGCTGATGGAACTTACAGAAGCACTAAGCTATATTCGTACCATTGACAACGTCACATTGCAAGGGACAGTACAACTAAGTGCATGCAGTTGGCAATGAATGAATCCATTTCAAAGGAAGTTGAAATGATCCCATTGGGCTCGATCCTGAAATTTGCTGAGGGTGCTCCTCTTACATCGGCTGGGCCGCAAGGAAGGATTTTTAAAGTGCTCAACAATGCCTAACTCTGCTCCCATTAAAGTCAATGATCAAATACCCCTGGACTCCAACAGGAGGAGAATTAGGCCACTTTTGAAATCCACACTATTAATTAACATCTGTCACAAGACGCAGCCTCTGGGCTCTCTGATTAAAGGGGAGAATGTGGAGTGGTCTGATGATATCTGTAGTTAAATACCAGCTGTCAAGTTCCAGACTTCTGGGTCTGGAGGCTACATGGATCCTTATTTCCTATCTCAAATAAAATAATATATTTCTCAGGCAGACATGTTAAAAGGCCCTGGATAAACCCGGTGTTGGAAAATCACAGTGTTTCCTGGTCTATGAAAATGCTCCAAACCACTTGAATATTTAAAAATATCTCTAGCTGTGTCCTGCTGTTGCTTCAATCCAAACTGCAAACACCTAGTGCTTGACTGAGCCAGGGGATAGTACTTCTCTCAGCACCAAGACCTTGGTAGCAGAAAATAAAGGAATCTCCCAAAAACAAGAAGGCCCACTCTGGAAGACAGGTACCTTTCTAGAATACTGGAAAATAGGCTAGCAGCAGCCAGATGAGACCAAGAACAATTCTAGTATTAAGAAAACTACTCTTATCTCCCAAATTATTAGATTGTACTCTCTTTGGGGGCAGGGAGGGACTGTCTTTTTGTTCTGTGTTTTTGCAGTACCTAGGACTATGGTGCCATGGTAATACAAATAATAATTATCCCCATTTTCCAGATGGAGAACCGAGGCCTAGAGAGATGAAGGTCACACAGGGATTGAGCCCAGATCTCCTGAGTCCCAGTCTCATGCTCGAACCACAGGGTCATCCCTACCCTTTACTCTTGTTCCTTTTATCCCTGTTCTTTATCTATGAAGAGGACTGAAGTCTCAGGCTGTCTATTTGGCATCTTTCTCCAACACTAAGTTCACCCACATTGGCTGTCTTTGTCCCTGTCTTTCCTTTTGCTTCAGGTAGTATACTAACAATACAGTTTTAGAGTCATTCATGGAGATGGGGAGGATTCTTTCCCCTGCTCTCTACACGGGGTCAGGGAATTTTCAAACAAAAGAAAAACAGTGCTTCCTTTTTTAAAAGGTAAAAGTTTAGAAAAGGCAACTTTAAAAAACCTCCAAGACAAATAAATTCATCAAATATTTCCAGCCAGCCGAGCCCTGTCATACTGGAGATCCTGGCATCTTATCCCACAACTAAGTGTAGAACCAGCCCACTGTCTCTGGGACTTTAATAATACTCTCATGCCAGCCATTCCCTTTTCTGATGGGGTAGTTGCCAATGGTCATGCAGACTGGACCAAATGCCACCTTCACTTAAATCCATACCACAGCTACTCAACTTGAATGGAGTTGCATGACAGTAAATGGGGGCAGAATTTAGCTCTTTGTCCACAAACCCCCCTGCTTTACGCAGTAATTTCCCCTTGCTACTGAAAAAAAGCCAGCTTTCTAATGCTTGTCATCGCCAGCCATCCTCCGCTTTGGCTTGCAGCTAGTAGAGCCTTGAAAGGAAAAAAATAAATATGGGTTTGGTCTGAGAAAACTGGGCACAAACTTAATATTTAAAAAGACAGAATTTTCCTCTACCCCCAGCACCCCAGTGCTCTCTCCTATATTAGAACAGGGGTACCCGAATATTGCAAGACTGAACACTGCGGTAACAGCATATTGGGAACTGAAGGGTTTTATCTGCATTCCTAAACTTAATAAAATCAGACTGGAAATAAGGCGTACATTTTTAACGGTGAGGGTTAATTAACCATTGGAACCATTTGCTAAGGGCTGTGGTGGACTCTCCATCACTGGCAACTTTTGAATCAAGATAGGATGTTTTCCTAAAAGCTGTGTTCTAGTTCAAACAGGAATTAATTCAGGGAAGTCTATGCCCTGTGTTATGCAAGAGGTAAGACTAGATAATCATAGTGGATCCTCCTGGTTTGATGATTTATGAAAATGCCCTTGGATTTGTATTTCATTTGATAAAGGAACGGATATATGGGCTGACCTCACCAGCAATAAAAACCTATCTCTACCCTGAAGCTATAGGGAGAGGCTGGTGGCTGGCCAGGCTTTACAGAATCACAGAAACATAAGCCCAGAAGGGCCCTGGGATATCATCTAGTCCATCCTCTTACACCAAGGCAGGACCAAGCAGACCTAGACCTTCCCCAACTCTGGACTTTGCCAGCTGCATTTGGCTCCTTGGTCCTGCTCTGGGCACACCTAGAAGATGGGGGAAATAGGAACAGAATACAGGCCTTCTTGAAACATCTCATTTTCCCCAGCCAGATTCTGCCATCACTTCCTTCGGCTCAGTCCAACCCTGCAATCTGCCAGAGTGTGCTCTCTCTCTAACCAACTAAGGGTAGGTGTTGGCTAATTAATTAGGCCAGGCTCACTTTATAACCTGGCAAGCACTGGACACGATATTCCTGGCCCCTCCGCAGGGCATGCTGATTTTCCATTGCTGGCAGATGGAATTCTGCTCTTCAGTTTAATGATCTTGCAGGTGTGTGGCATGGCCCAGCCAGGTTTCCTGTTATAGACTTCAGCCCTCAAATATTGGAATAGCAATAAGATATTTAGACACAACAAAAACAATCTATGACAGAGTAATATTGAGGACATGGGGTATTTAATTTAAAAATCACAATGATGAGATTGAGAGGGAAACCTCTCCCTATGTAACTCCAGTTCTAACTTGTTATTACAAATTATGTAATCCTGAATCAGAGCTAAAGAGATTCCAAGAGCTCTGAAACTTGGGAAAGTTTGGATCCAGATTTCACAGCTCACTCCTAACTCTATTAAAAGCTAAACTTAAATGATGTATCTACTCTGAACACAATCTCTCTCTCTCTCTCTAACTTTGTAGAAGCTCAGATCTCAGCTTTGTAGCTTGGACCCTATACTGCTGGGACACCAACGGATCTGACAGAGTAAAATGAAGAGTGCTACTCAGTGTGTCAGCAATGGTTCAGATAAAATACAGAAGTCCTGAATCACTCAAAGCTTGAACTAAAAGATCTACTAGGGCTAAAATCTTCCCTTGGCTTTGTTGTTATGTACTGCTTCACTTTTTGTGCAATTCAGAAGTGAAAGTACTGAAATTCCAAACACAGCTCCCGCTTTACCCCAGTAGAGAATTTGGCCTACAGTTTTTCCTTGCATCTGATTTCTCTCTATGCTGAAGAGACTTTACAAAAGTGACAAGTGGAATTCTAGGTATATGTCTCTTATTGACTCCAGAAGAATATGATCAAATGACAACTGAACTTTTGTTTAGCCAAGGGTAATCCCTGCCCATGAGATCTGAAAGTCAAGCTGGGTTCTTCCTCATTTAAAGGGGCTTCGTCTATATAACTAACTTCTCTGTCTGTAAGAATTGCTTTTGAAAATCCATTCTGTAATTAAGATGTAAGAAAGAAAAATAAAAACTTAAACCATGGACCTCCTGCAGATTATTTCACATCTCAGGCTTGGAAATAGCCAGTTTAAGCCAATTTTATTTTTTTAATGTACACTTTGTACACCAAGACACATTCCAGATCACGTCTTTTTGTTTTGTTTCTAGGTTATTAGTTTTCCAAAAACATACTTTATTATGGAAACACTGACAGACCCTTGACTGCAAATGCTTCTCTTTGGAAAAAATGTATTTTTTTCCATTTTTAAAATGTTTTATTCAGTACGCCATGCTTATCTATGCTATATTAAGAACTGGATATATTATTATCATCATCTCATCAGAGAGACAGAGAGTTCTAGTGGACTATAAGCAGAGCAAAGGAGTAAAAATTCCTAAGTGACTTAGGAGGCTGTGTCTCATTTTAGTCACTTTTGAAAATGGAATTTAGTGACTTCTGAAAAATTTGCTCTCACATTTTTGGTTCTCTCATTGCCTTTGGTCCTCATTCAGGAAAGCATTTCTATTCAGGAAGAATGCTTAAAATGCTTAACTTTAAGCATATTTTAAGTCCCATTGTTGCCAATGGGACTTCGCTTTAATGTATAAAGATAGACTTAAGCACATGCATTGCTTAAGTGCAGTCCTGAATCAAGGTCTGTCTGACTTTGGGCAAGTCACTAAGGGCTTGTCTACACAGAGGCATTGTGAAAGGTAAATCGAGGTGTGCATCTACAGTGCTCTAGCCTGGCATATGCTCTGTGGCCGTGTGGACCCTGCTAGGGTGCACTGAACATTCTGTATAGTAGGGACCGTCCAACACACAGAAGCAGGATCCACATGGTCACTGAGCGAGTCTGCGGAGCTGTGCCAATTTACACTAGCTCAGGATCCGGCCCTCTATTTTGATGATCGCTGTATTCAGAGTCACAAAACAGCACGTACACTGCTAGCCTGTCTCCCCAGGCTAGGAGGGAATGGCACCATGCCCAGAGTCTGCCTCGGGTCCCTTTCACTCAGGACTTCAGCTTTGTTTCTTCCACATTACATTCATACAACACATCAATCATCCTCTCCCTGCTGACCTGGGGTGGGTAGGGAGGTTGTCTAGGGAAAGCCCTGCATCACGCTTCCTCACGAAGGGCCTGATTTACCATTACCATCCACAAGTGCAAAGCTTCATCAAACCAGAATGGTGGCGTTTTACACCCCCTTTTGCACTGGTGCAAATGACTAGCTACAATGGTAAATCCAGCTATAAGTGCCAGTTCCTAAGGAACACAATGGGAGTTTTACCATTGACTTCAACAGGTGCAAGATCAGACTCTCATGATATGTTATGGGCAGCAAATGCTCTACTGTGAAAACATAGCAGGAGAAAGATATAACAAAATCCAGTGGCTAGAAGCTGAAGCCAGACAAATTCCAAATAAGACTCAAATTTGTTACAGTGCCAATAATTATCCAATGGAACAACTGACCAAGGGAAGTGGTGGAGTCTCCACCTTTTGATGTCTTCAGATCAGGACTGGATGCTTTTCCAGAAGATATACTTTAGTCAAGCAAAGGTGACCGGATTCCATAGAGGAGTAACCAGACGAAATGCTATGTTCTGTGTTGCACAGGAGGTTGGACTAGATGATCCAATAGTCCCTTCTGGCCTTAAAAAATCTAGAAATCTATGATTTTTTTTAACATGCTGTAACAAATCAAAAAAACAGAACTCCCTGCAACTCTGCGAGCTCCCGTGCAATCATGCTGAATATGTTGCCCAGAGGGCTGCCGAGGTTTGGCTGGGCTGCCAGCACCTCAGTAGAAATTGGTTTGGCGTGGATTTTTCAACATCACTTACGGACGGCTCCTTCCTAGGAATGTCAAAATTTTCCACTCTTGCAAAAACTGAGTACTGTATATTAAAAAAAATAAGTGTTTTTTCTTTTGAATTATGTATTTTAAGTCTAAATTTGTTAGGGTTTCTGTTTTCTTTACAGGATCAAATAAAATCCAAAAAGGAAACAGTGGTTACATTGTTTTCCTTTAAGAGTGAAAAACCAGAATCAATGCAAACAAAAACAAGGCAAATTAACCTAAACATATACAGTTATAATAGTTAGGCAAGGGGCCCACAGGTTTTACAGATACAGTTGCCATTTGTTGTTTATTTACATTTAGAAACACAATTCCTGCAAATTGTACAGGTTGTTAATTCATGTGTTTCATTGCATAGAATCATAGAAGATTAAGGTTGGAAGAGACCTCAGGAGGTCATCTAGTCCTTGCACAAAGCAGGACCAACACCCAGGGCCGGCGACAGAAATTTTGGGGCCCCCTACTCTGATCGTTTGGGGGTCCCTGGGGGACAACTATGGGTACAGCTGTGTACCGGACCCCGGATTTAAGGGGGCTCCCCTTAAGTCCGGGGCCCGGTACAGCTGTACCCGTAGTACCCCCCTGTCGCCGGCCCTGCCAACACCAACTAAATAATCCCAGCCAAGGCTTTGTCAAGTCGGTCCTTGAAAACCTCTAAGGATGGACAGTCCACCACCTACCCAGGTAACCCATTCCAGTGCTTCATCCTCCTCCTAGTGAAATAATGTTTCCTAATAGCCAACCTAGACCACCCCCGCTGCAACATATATTTTAAAGAAGCATACACACATTCTGGATCCTTAGAGGTTTCATATAGTATGGTGCCACTCACTTTCATCTTCTGAGTAGGAGGCCAGCCCCCAAAACTCAAGAAATATGGGAACCCCGGCATCGGCACCGCTTTCTGAATGAAACTTCTAGTTACTGACTCATTCTCCCAACAAACCGCAGCTTCTGTTGAGCAATGGTTCTGAGAGTTAAGGTGTTTGCAGAAGTGCCAAACACTGAGCTGTCGTTATACGTGATCCAGGTGGGAGATGCAGAGATGGGAGGAATTTGTGGTACATTCAGGACATCATTTCAGATCTAGGGCAGTTTTTGCACATAGTCTGCAAAGAGCTTCACTGACGTGCCATGGAGGAAAGGTTTACTTCAGCCTTTACAGATGACCTATTCCCCTCCCTTCCCTCCAAGGCCTGTTTGCAAAGTGAGGAAAGAAGCTCTCTCTGCACTGTGCTGTCACCTGCTGCTGCAGCCAAATTTACTGGCTTTGGCCCTGATTCTTTAAAACACACATGTGCTTATCTTTCAAGCTTGAAGTCAGTGCAACTATTCATCATTTGCCTGACGTTAGGGACGTATGTAAGCATTTGCAAGATTGGAGCCCTTGCTTTAGCTTTCTTTAAAGAGATCAGAATCTGATAATGATCCTGGTTATTGTGTCTACAGCAGGTGTGTAGCAAGGTGCTGGGGGGGACGACTAGGAGCAGTGGGGGTTGGATGGGTCAGGGATTCTGAGGGGGGGCAGTCAGAGGGCAGAAAGTGGGAGAGGGTTGGATAGGGGGCAGGGCCAGGCTGTTTGGGGAGGCACAGCCTTCCCTACCCAGTCCTCCATGCAATTTTGCAACCGCAATATGGCCTTCAGGCCAAAAAGTTTGCCCACCCCTGAATTAGCCCCTGCCCAGTCAGCTCCGACCATGGGAAACAGATTGGGGCTGATGGAAAAGGCCTGATGCTGGCCTGAGGAGTGGCAACACCTGCTGGCCTGACAAACCAAGGGCTATAAAGGCTGCGAGGGAGCCAGAAGGCGGGGGGGAAGCCAGGGAGAAGTCAGTCAAGGAGAGAACTGGGGACCTCCTAGGTGAAGGCGGAGTCTGCTTGTAGAGGAAGTGACTAATCCTGCAAAGCTTGTATATAGAGAGACAGTGTGCGATAATCTTAAGTAAATAAAGACAGGGGTGTTGCACAACTCTGAAGCTTCTCTGAGCCTTACTGCGGCAGCGAGCATGCCCCAGGAAGAGGGGCAGGTCATGAACCCATTACAGGGTGCTATTTAAGCACAGACAATAAATAAACCCCTCTCTTCTCCAAAAGAAACTCTCCAAACAATTTAAGAGACATTTACAACCAAATATTCAAAGCAGGTCACTGAGTTTGAACACCATGCTTGACACAGCACATGCAAACTAAACATTCAGAAGTGCTGGAATTGATCTGAATTGAGGCTGAGGTTGCTCGCCATTTTTTGAAAACAGGATCACGGTTTCCCAGGTTGGATACTCAAACTCGGAGGTGCTGAAGATTAACAGGTAGTTTTGAAAAGGTGGCTGTCACTGGAAACACTGCCAGAACCAACAGAAGCTTTCAAATTTCTACGCACCCAATGTAGGTGAAATGGTCACCATTACGCAGCCTATTGCCTGGAAATAACTCCCACAAAAAAATTAGGGGAAGTATCAGTGAAAAGGTCCCTACAGTGAGTTCTATCTGACTATGTCCCAATTAAGTGATGACAACTCCATACTTAGAGTCAAATTTGAGTCACTCAGAACAGGCAGAGATACAAAAATATACTGTACTATATATATAGCTAGTATGGATACTTTTAGATATGGGCAGAAGGTTAAATATTTATCCTCGTGCAGTGCCATATCTGTCATATCTCTCTGAAATCTATACCACATTTATAGAATGAACTAGCAGATTCAAATAATTTGTGTTTTCCTCTTGATATCTAGACATACCACATCTGCTGATTTTTACCTTACTCAATGTCTTGGCTGAGTAGCCTCCCAATACAGAACATGTGGAAAACCAGAAATGCAAAGGAAGAAAAAAAAATAGAATGTTGAATCCTATAAATCCTGTGTTTTAAATGTTCTCTTGCATGATGCATTATCCAGCAGGGATTGCGCTAAAGCAACAGCTTATTGCTTTTATCCTAATTGTTGCAAGTGAGAACAATCATCCATCCCTTCATGGAAATGAATGAAATAACTGAGCCAAGTTCTGCTCTCACAGTTCATATGTGAGCTTCTCCATTGAAGTCGATGGGGCCAATCTTCCTTTGGTGTAAATTGTCACAGTGTGGTTGGAGCTAACGAAATTTACACCGCCTGAGTATCTTCCCCAATGGCATGTTGCAAATGTCAAACAGCTGTATTTTGCTCTCTGTGTTGATCATATCCGTATCTTGCTTCAAAAGGCAAAGCAGAAAAATTGTTCCTAGTTTATTTTCTCTTTCATTTCTCTCTCTCAGACATGCACACACACTTTCACCATGGCAGCAAAGAGAACTTGAATTGAAATATCAAATCCAGCTGAAATAAAAGCCCCTCTCTCAAGGCATAATGATGCCCTTGTCAACTGCAGAGAAATAAGCCTTCATCTCAGCTCTGAAAATGGATGTGTTAATCATGTACTGTAGAGAAGATGGGTGTCTCCAGACAATCTTGTCGTTGTTGCGACAGATGAAATGGTACAGGAGATATTTTCCCCCTTAGCCTGTGCATCAGTGTTCATGGACCACAACTGAATAGTCTTGGTATGTGGAGATTATATAACTTGGCCTTTCACTAGCTTCACATAGAAACATGATGCAATTGTGTTTGGCAGATTTGAAGAGGACAGGCAAAGTGATCTGCCGTAAAAGTCAAATCCTGCAGTCCTTTCTCAGCCAAAACTCCCAGGGAAGTTTTGCCTGAATATTGACTGCAGGAATTGGTCCTTTGTATGAAATTTATGACAGTGCAATATGGGTGTCAATATTGATGTGTGGAGATCCAGGACTAGACCCCAAAAGATTCTGAATATCTTTTGCTAGGTGCGGAGGGTCTCAACCCCCACAGGTTTCACTGGTAACCTAAGGTGCTTAGAATCATGCAGGAGGCACTGAGCACCTTGTAGGATTGTGCCCTATAATTGTGATCTTACCTTAATAAAACAGCTTATTTCAAAGCAACAGTATCTAACAGAACCCCCTTTTTACAAGCTTAATCTCACACAGTTCAGTCAAAACTTGACCAAATTTATGAATCTCACATGCTATGTACATGGGTCCCAATCCTACACATCCTATTCAGTCAGAACACCCACGTTTCTGTTTTCATGAATATAAAGTAAATTTCTCCCACATCTCCTTTATCCTTACTACCATGAGGCCTCCCTTCCCAATGGTCACACTTGAGCAGAAGTAAAATCCCCATCAAGACAATGGTGTTATTAACTGTAAGCAGTTCCTTTCCTTTGCTCCAGGTGCTGCAAGAGGCTTATGAGAACAAGTGACTCAGGCATTGCTAGCAAAGGACATGCACCTCTGCAGAGCTCCCCAAATTTCTGGGAGGATCATATCGATTTATAGACAAAGGGTCTGATGGCCACTGCCTTGCAACTTGTGCCATCATTTACATCCGTGCAAAGTGGGTGTAAACAGCTACTACTGGTGTGAGTGAACACTTCTGATCATCTGATGCAATTTGCACTAACTGTGCAAGGACCAAAGCAGTGGCGAACCAGGCCCTGACACCTCTGTTATATCACAAAACCACTTTCCCATCTCCCATACATGCTCTATCCCAGATAGAGCATGAGCTGCTTGCTCCAAACCCATGTTTAGGTGCACGCCACATGGGGAATGGTAGTGCACCATTAAGGCAGAAATAGCATACCACTGACCCAAGTCTCAAGCACCAGTACTAGCACAGTTTATATGAGGTTTAGAACCCTTTTGCTACTGAATGATTTTATGCACATAAATTGAAACTTACACAGTGTGTGCTGGAGATGATGACAGAGCTTGAGATGAAACTGAGGCCATCATTCATGCTGACCTGAAGAGCTGCCTCCCTGCCGAAAAACAAACAAACAGGACAGTCATCTGCCACGCTGCATCTGCCACGTGCCCCTCTTGAATTTGGGAGCCCGATAACAGGCTCTGGCCAGTACCTGAGGTTTCAAACAAAGGCTAATCCCCATCCTCACTGCTACTGACAAATCTCTTTAATCTCACTAGTCATTAAGTGTCTGTATCTTTGGGTTAACAATTTGTCTGTTCTGTTTATTAGGCCCCGAACATACATACAAACTCCCCCTCCAGCATGACAACAGGGTATCCTCACTCCCATATACAGAATTGTTTTCCCTCTACTAACTGACACTGGATTAAAAATTACATCATCTTCCTCAAGATCTGTACTTTTTATTCCAATTGGGAATAGAAAAATACCGACCCTCTTATGTGAATAGAACTCAGTTCATCGGACAAGAGGAAGTCATGAATATGTGAAGCACTGCAGAGTACAGATCACAAAGCCCAAAACAAGACACATGAGAGCTGGGGACAAAGCATTCTCTAGTGAAGGTTTCCTGCTATGGAATGAATTTCCAGAGGAGATTAGACTAATCTAGAATCGGCCTGTCTTTAGGGAGAGTTGCAAAAAGATCTCTCTTTATACCATACTGCATTTCCACCATAACCAGTATGACATTTACATAATCAATCCCCCTCTGCTTGCTTCCCACGCAGAGTGAAAAACAGAAATGTCTTCCTGAAGCAGAATTCCTATAACCCAAAAGGAAGAGGAAGGAGTGACGTCATGAATTCTACTAGGGACCTTACTTATTGCCAATCCAATGCATGTGAGAGGAGACAGATACCTTGCTGATGGATAGTAGTACAAAATCTTTGGATACAGTGGAAAGATAGGAATGCACCTGCCTGCCTTATCGTTATGGTGACGTTACTATGGGAGAGGCGGTGGGAAGAGCAGATGCAGTGTCTGGTGTCTATTAATAAACTTGTCTCTTAAAGCCGAGGAATGATGATGCACTGCAGAACATCTAGAGCTGTGAAGGATGGGTAGTAAAAGCCAAACTAATTCAGCATTGTCTCCCATGCTCTCAGCCTAATCATAGAATCAAGGAATATCAGGGGTGGAAGAGACCTCAGGAGGTCATCTAGTAGTCCAACCCCCTGCTCAAAGCAGGACCAACCCCAACTAAATCATCCTACCCTGGGCTTTGTCAAACCAGGCCTTTAAAAACCTCCAAGGATGGAGATTCCACCACCCTCCTAGTTAAATAGGTGAGAAAGGGCAACAGGATCGGGCCCCTTCTGTCTTATGACCAGTTCTCCCCCTTTTTAACTGTCTCCCAACTCTTGAAGATCAGCAGATTTTCACAAAATCCCTTTGTTTGGATCATATCTTGAGTCACAGGAGCCTTGGAGGCTCATTGCCCCACTGTCTAGCTTTACACTATTGAGATAATTTGAGAGAGAGCTTCTAAGGCTACTATGTTACAATTAAAACAAGGGCTAGTCAGGCCTGCCATGTCCATACGTGACCAAAAGACTGTGGTTCAGTTTTCCTGTGTTGAATTTGTGGGCTAGGAAGGAACTGTGGACCAGTTAAATAGTGAATACAGGGATGCATGTTAGTTAAAAGCAGGCAAATCAATTATTCTTCCTCAGGCAATAAATGGGATCAGTCAATTTCAAATGCTGTTGGGTATCTCTAGAACTTACATGCCAACTTCTCGTAATACAGGTGCTGGGCAGAGCAAATAGGTATCTTCTACTACGAAAGGTTTCTCATCTGGAGAAAGAAAGAGAAAAAGTGGTCTGATGTGTGAGGAGTTTGGTAATGCATCATTTACAAGTTAGGATTACCTTAAAGTTTACAACATCTTAATCTCTCTCATGGCATATTTTATATATCTATATCTATCTATTTATCTATTTATATCTCAATCTCTATATCTAGATCTAGAGATATAGATATATATGCTTTGAAGAATTAGGTTTTTATCTGTAAATGTCAGTAAATGTCTGTTTCATTGTACACACACAAACTGATGAGAAAATATTTTCCACTGATCATAGCTGAAATGTAGAGTTAAACAAAGTAAGAAATATGGTGGAGAACTTATTAGAGTTTAATCTAAAGATATTTATTTTGTATAGTTTGACATGCGATGTTGACAATTTGTGTTTTAATAGTTATCAAGCCTTAATTTTTTGAATATCAACATCAAACAGCCATTAAATAATTATTGCTTGACCCTCCCCCCAGTTGACACCCCCATTAATTTTCCACAAATGTGAAAGTTTGTTGATAAAAATATAAAAAATTGCTTAAAGTCCATAGTTTTGTGCAACTGTAAAAATTTAAATAGCTACAAATAAAAGGAAGATTAAAAATAGATGTCTCAATATTATTTTTTAAAAATCTAATTCTGCCAAATCTATATATACATGGGAGTGGGGGTGGAAATCTAGTGGTCAGACTGCATTGAAGACTCCTCGATTCTATTACTGGCTCCCTGCTGAATAGGTGTGATGACCTTAAGCAAATCCATTTTTCCTCTCTGTGCTTCAGGTGTTGTGAGGCTCAGTTAATTTAGAGGAGCCCCGTGCATGGACCTCTCTCTCTCTCTGTATAGCTGGTTGATTCTCAATCATGGCAATTTGTCACTCAAAATTTACAACAAACTGGCCAACACCTAGGGGTCAGATTTTAACAAGGAGTCAGCATCTGATAATTCCTATTAATAATACCTAGCACTTTTCATCAGTAGATCTCAAAGTGTACTACAAAGGAGGTCAGTATCATTATCCCCATCTTACAGATGGGAAAACTGAGGCACAGAATGGGCCAGAGACTTATCCAAGATCACCCAGCAGGGCTGGGAACTGAATCCACAGGTCATGAGTCTCAGTCTAGTGCTTTATCCTCTACACAACATCACTTCTCACTAAGAGCAACAGCAGCTGGTAGGTAGGTAACATCCCTTAAACAAAAAAAGGTAGGCTCTTAAGTAGGAGATGAGCTCTTTTGAAAATCTGGCCCTCTGTTTTTAGGGAATCTTGGGCAAGTGGAATTCCATATTACCTATCAATATTTGCTAGTTGTATGACCATAGCTCCGAGGAGCCCTAGTCCTGGACTAGAACCCCCCACCCCCACCCCGCACTTTTCAGCCATCATGCTAGGTGCTGTACAAACACAGGACCAAAAGACGGTCCCTGCCCCAAAGAACTGAAGTGCCAGCATCAGAAAGAGGCAAACGTTTGAAGCTGAACAGAGTGCTGCAAACTTCCGGGAAAGATTTTCTCAGCAGCTTTTCTGACCTCGTTTAAACTTTCATTGGTCACTCTGCAGCTGTTTCCCCCAGTGCAGGCCAACCCACAGCAACAGCAGAGCTGTCTGTGAAACCGTGGTCCTCTCCTCAGTGCTTAGCTCAGCAGGGCTCACTGGGACATCAGGCGGCACTGCATATTCTGCTGCAAACCCATGAAGTTCTGAGGAGGTGAGGCAGGTACTGATCACAAGGTTTTTACGGCCCTGCAGCTAGCAACATAAAACCCTCCAGGGGCTGGAAGCAAATAGCAGCAGAAGAGAATTATCTCCCTGACATGTCTATGGCAGCTTTTCTTATTGAAGATAAATATATATTATTTTGCAGTATTGTTCCATGGGTACCCTCCCAGCACATATGACACCCTAATTTGTTTTCCTGGTATGGCAGCATTTTGAAGGAGGATTTTCCAAAGCCAGTTGGGAAATGTTTCTTTTTATTCCCATGGAAAATGTCAACAATAATGGGGGGGAAAGCTTAGTTTTCACAAAAATTTTCTTAAGAAGTTTTCATGTTTTAATTTAAAAAAGCGGGGAGGGGGGATAGCTTTCTGCAACAACAACAAAAAGTTGTAGAGGTTTTCGGGGGGGGAGGGGGGTTGATGCAAAAAACCTCAAAAATGTTGCCAGAATTGGACATTTCCCACAAATTTCCATTGTCAAAAATAAGTCATGAAAGAAAAATTTTGATGAGCTCCATTATTTTCAGCGATGGGTCAGATTTTGGCATCTGGATTTTGTGCCTACGGCTCAGCGGGTGAGAGTTGGTTTTAAACCACTGGTACTCTTCCCTGATATTATGACCACCGGGTGCTAATTTGATGCCCATTCCTGCTCTGCCCGTGGCCCCAAGGGCATAGGGAGATATACTGACAACCTACTTGCTTTGGGAGACTGTGGGGGGTGGAAGACGGTTGGCATAGAGGCTTTTTACAGCATCAGAGGGTTCCCCAACCCCAGCTACAGAACCTTTAAGCCATGTGTAAACCAAGTGGAGATGAGAGTGTGATTGCAGGCGGTATTCAGTCTATAGGTCTGATTCGCCACTGCTCACGCAGCCACTCTCATCACTGCAGAGAGTGAGCAAAGCTACCAAATCACAAATGGAGACCTTTTGCATCCACCTCACACAGGTGTAACCGGGATCCACAAAGTGCAAGACAGAGGAGAATCAGGCCCTGGGACCATAAAGACCCTGAGGTGCCTGATTCTGTTCTCACGTATACCCCTGTAAATCTGGAGTAACTCTAGTGAAGTTAATGAATCACATCAATGCATGTGACAGCAGAACGAGGTCTCCTGTCAGTCAGATGGGCCACATTCTTCTTCTAAAACACCAAAGTAAAAGGCAAAGAACATGTGCGCTCCAGGATTTAAAGCACCGAAAGCTGCTTTAGTTTTGCAAGGCCTTCTGCTGAGAATATTTCACAAGCATTTTGTTTCTCTCTTTTTCTCCCCACTCCATTTCTTCTCCCCAAATTAAATCTCTTGTCCTCTAGAAAGTTTATCCTTCTTCTAGTCCCTAAGGCCTGCTCTAGCTCATAGCTGGCAGGTTTAGCTATAGGGAGGGATTGTTTTGTTTGGAGAATGTTTTTGTTTGACCACAGAAATGAGTAACTTTAACTTCTCCCTCCCCCCCCCCCTCACCCCCTCCCAACAAAGGAAGATCCATTTGGTTTGCATAACTCCAGCCATCTGACTCCTTCCTGGAAAACTGCATTGGGAAACAAAACAAAAATGCCTTTCATCTGCTATTCAGTTTGTCTGTGCAGGATGCATGTGAAATGATGCTGTCCCTCTTTGCAGGCTTCAGGGAAATGGGCTATCTTCCTTGCCGGGGGAGACGGGGCTCCGACAGTAACAATCTTTGGACTTTGTGGCTCGGACCTGTCTCAGTTCACAATATACATGGAAGAACCGTTGATGGTGGAGTAATGAGGTAGTCAGGGCATTAGATGGAAGACAAAAGACTTGAATTCTGTGCCTGGCTCTGCCACAGACCAGGTGTAGGTCCTTGGGAAAGTCACTTCACCTCTCTGAGCCTCCATTTTATTGATTTAGAATAGACTGTAAGCTCTTTAAGGTCAGGAACTCTCTCTTAGGGCATGGTTAGACTGGCACTTTATAGCGCTAAACGCCTCATTGTACTAGATACTTTATCCACATATAATAATGGAGATTTCCTGACCTTATGAGCTTACAAATCTAAACAGGAATCAGTGCAATGGTTCACAATGTCCTTGTTGGCAGTCTCAGTACAGAAGACAAGGTGCAATGAGTATATGGACACTAACCAACGGTTTAACTGCGGGCTACATTTCCAGGGCAGTGTGTGTATGGGAAGCTTTCTTGCTGCAGCCCATGCAAATCTAGTCTCTGCATAGAGGCCCTCATGCACTAAGGAACCTTCCACCGGCATTTAAACTCATGCAATCTACTTGCTAACCTTTAATTCACACTTCTCTGGCTCAAAGAATATTTACACCCTGTAAAACCGACGGAGCCTCACTTGAGACCGTTCCTTTCTGCTCCCAACCTTGGTGAGCGTCTACCAAATGCCTTCCACTGAGCCAGCCCTCTTTTCAATCTGTAACCTTAGGGTGAAAAAACCCAGACACACGCTGGGTTTCACAGGAAGCTCAGAATAGATGTTCTGATGGAACATAAAGGAGTAAAATGACCTACGCAGAGCCACCCAAAAAAGGTAGAACGACTTTCATATAACCATGCAGTGCAGAAGGGAGCCAACTTTGGGCTAGAAGCCAACTCCGTAGAGACAAATTGGAGGACAGACCAAATGGGGATGGCATGAAGGCTAAGACGAGGATTTTAAAAGCTATCCAGCGATTGTTACTGTTTATTATTTGCATTCCAGCGGCGTCTAGGAGCTCCGGTCATGGATCAGGACCCCATTGTTCTAGGCACTGTACAAACACGGAACAGAAAAATAACCCCTGCCTCAAAGAGCAGGTAAGTAAGATCTCTTTACTGTGTCTCAACTCCCTACTGATCATGTTTTTTCATCTGGGCCTTCGTGTTGGCGTCTTCGTTTATTTCACTTGCCTAAAGCATATCTGCCTGAGAAACATCCAGCCTTGATGTGACCCATTGTTTCCTTGTTTGATAATTGGATGCATTGGGGGCAGGGATCATCTATTGTATAATGCCTATACTATAATGGAGTTGGGGCTACCATAATTCAAATTCTATTAATAGTCACTGCAGTGACTCCTGAAGCCACAGCCTCCTCACAGGAACATCTGCTCCGTGCTGCATCCTAGATGCTTCTTCAGGAAGTGTTTAAGATTACCTATCTCAAGCCTTTTAACTCTTCAGCTATTCCTTCAACACCAGGCAGAGATTTAAAACAAAACAAAACAAAACAAAAAGGAGGTCAAGAAAATACCTTGGAAATCTTCACACCATCTACCAAACAGTGATCTTTGTTTATCCTGGCTGATTTTCCCCCCTTCCATTCTACTGCTTAGGGTATCCCTCCAAGAAAAGATCCTTTTTTGACTTGAAACCCATTTGTGGGGAGGTAGGAATGCAGAAAGAGAGACACTGGTGTGTTCTCAGAGCTAGAGAAATTGCCTATTAAAAGACCCCGTCAGTAAGAAATGAATGCTTTGCTAATGCTGTAATGAAAGCCATGCTGAAATCATGCTATAATTTCCCTGCTTTGTATAGGGAGCCACGCTCTCTGAAACCCAAAGCCATTTCGAGGAGATTTAGGGAATGTTTGGGGGAGGAATGGGTAAAGTATAGAGCTGTGATGTCACATTTTGCATGATTTGTAGCTAGAGTGAAAGGATCTGGATGGAATCTGTTTTCTCCGATGGGCTCATATGTCATGCTTGGGATTTTATTTTAAATGACAACACATGCTTTAAAAAGGCTGCTAATGAAACTTGGCAGGCACTGTATTACCACGGGGCGAATTTGCTTTCACTAATAGCTGATGGCTCAGAAGGGCAGCGTATGCTCCATATGAAAGTCATTCCTTAGAAGAAAGCTTTAAGAACTCCAGAATGCCACTTTTCCATCATGGTCCTGTAGAGCTGTATCATGGCATCTCTATATCTATTGTTATAAGTATTAACAGAGACACTGCACAAACACAGAGTGTGAGACAATCCCTTCCCTACAGAGTTCACACAGACAAACAGAGAGAGAGGAACTGACTTGCCCAAAGTCCCACCAGTGATCAAGCCCAGGCCTTCTAATTCCCTGGCCAGTACTCTATCCACAGCTTGTCCTGACGTGGTGCATTACTCCAAGCTAAATACTATAACTCCATGCACGCGTAATCTGTCCTGGGAAAGGCGGCTGCATTTCCTATTGCATTGTTCATACAACCCATTACATTGTACGGTGTTTGCTCATATCGCTATAGAGTTCAACATGGCAGAGAGGGAGGACAATTGAGAGGCTTAGGCAGGAGAAGGGAGACATGTATTCAGTAAAGGCTTAAAGTGAGATGGTGTGTCAACCAGGCAAACACAGATTAAAAATCAGGAGCAGTGGAGCAAACAGCTCTTGTGCTAATGGTGGCCAGGCTGCATGAAGCTGTGGAGAGTTTTAAGTCAGTGTGATGCAGCCAGAGGAAGAGGGAAGACAGGAAGTCCATGGAGGGTAAAAATAAGAAAGTCAGGAGGAATTGCATGGGGAGCTGGTGGATATGCTGGTCTGTGAAGTTCGGACCATAAACCTCAGTCCCTGCTGGTATCCAGCCCAAACATACGTGGTCCTGTTCCTTCTCGCCTCTCTTCTGATGCTAATAGCACCCATGGAAACAGGATGTTACGTCTCTATCCTGAGATATTTTCTCCTGCCTTGTTACCGGTGCCACACCATGGCTAGCTCACGCTGCTGCATTAAGGTAAAGAGCCATTCAGTCCTGTGGACCAAGTGCTAGCCTAATCACCAGAAAACACAGGTTCTACCCCAGCTCTGTTACTAACCAGCTGTGTGACATTAGGCAAGTCACTTCACCTCTATTTCTCCTCGCACCTTTGTTTGGCTAGCCAGCTTGTAAACACTTTGGTGCAGGGACTGTCTCTTGCTATGTGCATGTAGAATGCACTGAACAATGAGTCCATTCATTTGTTTGGGACATCCAGGCCATCCTGGAGAATAAGAAGGGATGAGTGTCTTTTAGCAACACAAGTGATTCGGGTAGATTCTAATTAGAATCTCTCTGGATAAATCCATTTGAGCCCGTACAATCGGAAAGTGTTTCTAACTGTTCCTGCCATCTGCAAAAAAATCATGCTGGTGGATGTACAGCTGATCACAGTCCAGCTCAGCCAGTCGCTGATGTTAGCAGATGTTCCTCTTCACTCTCTTTTTATTTTTCATCTTGTAACAATGAACATTACAAGTTAATTCTCTTACCTCATCTCACCATCATCTCTCACTAATAAGTAATGGGCTTTATCTGCAGCAAGGGAGATTTAGGTTAGATTTTAGGAAAACCTTTCTACCTTGAAGGGTGGCTAAGCTCTGGAACAGGCTTCCAAGGGAAGCGGTGTAGATTTTTAAGAACAGGTAGGACAAACACCTGTCAGGGATGGTCTAGGCTGACTTAGTCCTGCCTCAGAGCAGGGGACTGGACTTGATGATCTCTCAAGGTCCCTTCCAGCCCTGTATTTCTATGATTCGGTGTATAATCCCAATACAATATATACTGAAATCTATTAGCGTCATGGCTTTAATGACCTCAGTGAATCCTGTCCATCTTGTTTTGAGTCTCATTTCGGCTGATCTAAGGTTTTAGGAACTGCTGGCTTCATCTTATCTTTAAAATAAGCATCTTGTCTGATAGAATCAGATGCTGAGAGGTTTTAACAAACAAAACAGCTGAGCTATCCAGCCCCCATATGGTTCCCATTAATCCCTAACTGAGTTAACTCATATTTTAAACCTGTTACAGCCAAATGTCACAAAAACACATCAAGAATGCAGGCTGGGCCTGCAGCTCTGTATTAAAAATAACAACCAGCCAAATCCTTTCTGGGTACAAGTCAGCCCAGCTCAAAGCTACAGAAGCTGTGCCAATATTACACTGGTAGAGAATTTGGCCCAAGAACCCCAGACAAATCTGTGGAGTTACAGTACAAGGAGGTGGCTGGCTCAGGGGTCTTAACTTTTCTCTTTGGCTTGACAATGGGGTGAGTGACCTTTCAATTGTAGGTTACCAAATCAAATCCAGACCAGGGCTGTGAAAAACTAATTGACGGGTCTCTGAGAGGTTCCTAGGACCTGCCTCAAAATAATCAGCTGCAAATAGCACAAGGTGCCAAGGACTACCTGTGAGAGATTGAGCTGTGCCGTTGCCCCCAGAGGACTTCTCTTCAGATCAGGGTTGATGCATATTGGTTGGGAGGGGACAACGTCTATGGTCATTATACCTGGTCTCTGGATAATAGAAGACTTTGGCTTCACATTACAGGGGCACTGGCAAGGAGATGCAAGATGTAGAGGCCCCCAAGAGGCTGTTGTGATAATAGAGGTTTTCCCCTTCTGGCAGCTGCTTAGATATCATGGTAATGGATGCTTTTATAAAGAGAAAGAGAGAGAGAGAGAGAGAGAGAGAGAGAGAGAGAGAGAGAGAGCAAACAAAAGGGGTGGAAGAAATCCTCTTCAACCCGTCTACCAGGTCACAGTGTTTGGGAGTAAGGTTACATTCACTTCAACTGGTTCTTCCTCTTGGCAAGCTAGAATTTTCTCTCTCAATGGGCAGAATGCACTAAATAGCATAAAGCTGACTGAGTACATTACAGTTTCATAAAAGACATTTGGATGTTTCCTGGAATGCCTGGCCACAGAGCTAGCCAAGGCCCAGGCAATCAGTTATGGAGGAGAGGCAGGTTAAAATACAGATGGTGTGTCACAGTTAACATCGCAGGGTGGTAGATCTCACAGCTGTTCTGAGATGAGATAGTGCTGACAATATTCTCTAGTCTGCTCCAGAGGAAAATGGGGATAAATTATTGAAGAGTCTTCACAGAGATTTGGGAAGAGAAGGATGGTCTAGCAATTAGGTTGCCAGTCTGGGTTCTAGTCCCAGGTCTGCCGGTAACCTTGGGCAAGTCACCTTGTCTCTCCATGCCCCAATTCCCTATCTGCAAAATGGGGATAATAGCACTACTCTGCCTCACATGGTCTTGTGAGGACAAATATCACCCCATGGCCTCTGGATTGGCTCCTACACCAGGGGTTCTTTATTGTAATAGGAACCATGCAAGGATGGCTCATAGAGAGATAACTATGTTGGTAGACAGATGGAAAATCTCCTAGGAATGGAAAAAGGGTTTCAGAAAACCTGAACACTACCTTAAAAAAGGACGTGCCATAGACCACTGGCTAGGATAATAGACTGGGAGTCAACACATGCAGATTCTTTTCCTAATTCTGCCACTGACTCATTTGAGGCAAGTCATGACCCCCTCTGTGCCTCAGGTTCCCCATCTCTAAAATGGGGGTAGTCTTTAGGAGGTGTTTTGCTCATTTTGAATGAAAAATGCTAACTATCTTTATTTTTATTTATTTTTTGAAATATTGAAATCCAAACATCAAGATAAGGATCATATTTCCAATTGCCCTCTCGTTCTGAATCCCAGCTCTTGAAGCAGAAGGTTGTTTCAAGAACAGAAACTTACGAACTCAGGGCAAAAGATTTTAAAAAACAAAAACTGAAATCCCTTCAACCATCACTCTAGTTTATAGACTCTAGATTATAGACTCAGGGAAAAAGAGCAGTAAGGAACATGCGTGGAAACACACTTCTCTCAATATATTGAATCTCCCTCTTTAGTCACGTGTGATGTCCAGAATCAAGAAAATCCAGAATAACAATGGGCAGAAGTGTGTGGGTGGGTGGAGTGGAGATGAAAACTTTTAAGTGTCAAAACTGAAAGTCCAGATGCTGTCTATTTTATATGAGACATTTCATCTATCCCTAGTTAATAATAGCATTACCAGCTCCACTCCGCCTAGCTTCCACAATGGCAGCAGTACAGTGAATCTGCTTTGCTAGTTTTCATAAGAACAAGGAGCAGCTGAGCAGTGATTGTGCAGAACTACTGACTAAAGAAGTATCAGAGATGTAGCCGTGTTAGTCTGGATCTGCAAAAGCGACAAAGAGTCTTGTAGCACCTTATAGACTAACAGATTAGTTAATGTTAGTCTATAAGGTGCTACAAGACTCTTTGTTGCTTTGACTAAAGAAGGCATCACACCATAAAATTTGGAATTGGACACAGGGTATGAACACCCCAAATTCTCGGGGTAGGATTTGAATTCCTAGTTGTGGTTCATACCCAGCACTGTTAAGTGTTCAGAATCTACAACACAGCAAGGATTCTGTCCCCTCAGCCATGGGAAGAGAGTGAAGAACAAGACTGCAAAACTTCCTCTTGATTACAAAACAACCAGTCCAATCCTTTATCCTGCTCTCCCCTGCCACACACACTTCATGAATCTTCCCCTTGAGTGGTCCCAAAATTAGACTGCGTTTGAACATATTCACATGACTAGTCTTCTAGAAGTCAAAGGGCCGTGAGAATTTGGGCCTCCGAAAAGGCTCCCGGGCCCAAAGGATGCTCAGGAATGAGGCCTCGGAATGGAGGCGAGAGAGTCAAAATTTCCCCATCAACATTTTTTAACAAAATGGAAATTTTCAGACCGAGAAAATTTTGTTTTATAGAAAATTTTCATATTTTCATTGAAAGCAAAAACCAAAAACTAAAATAATGTAAACTTTTCAGCAACCAAAACCTGACTTTTGGGGGGCTTTATATTGACTTTTTAAAAAAATAAAAACCCCAACATGATTCTAAGAAAATTTTCTGCAAAAAGTGAATTCAAAGATTTGTCTTTAAATTTGAATGTTAAAAAAGGTAATTTCCTTCCCAGCTGTAGAGCAGAGCTATGTGATACTTTAAAACAGAGAGAGGCCCAAACCAAACCCTTGATCTGAACTCCCCTGAGCTTTGGAGCACTTCGGGTCCCAGCAGGAAACTTTGTGGCTCCTCCCCATCATTAGGGTAGAGCCAGACAAGGCTCAGTGCTTTCATGTGGCCTTGATCCAGAGCCCAGGATTTCCCTGTAAGTGTCAGTTTTATTTTGGGGGTTCATAAAGGAAAGCAAGCAACCGAGAGCTGGCTCTGCATTTCTTCCTCTTGGAACCCACCTCCCCCCAGTATGCAGCTGCAGCTCCCATCGCTGGCCAGTTGGCACAACTGATGCTGATATCGGTGTGCTGAACAGCTGCTTCTTGAAGGAGTCCCACTCACCCTGGTCCCATGAGTGCTTTTGCTTGTCTCTCCTTCCCCATCTCACTGTTCCAGCTGTCCCACTGATATTGCTCACCTACTGAGCCCTACTACTTCCCTTCCTGCTGGCTCAGAGAAAATAAATCCAGGTTGGAAACAGTTAACTTATGACCAACCAAATATTCTGCTTACAACCAAGTAATAGAACTTTGGAAGAATCAGGAACTTTTCCTTCCAGGAGTGTCTGGCAGACCAGTGGACACAAGTTACATTCCCTTAAGTCTGAGATGCACAAGCGTACCTGACTTGACCTCTTACCCCCATTCGTTGCAAGGCAGACAGCCACAGCAAGCTGCTCTGAGACTTTAACTAGTAAATTACACAGACACCCAAAGGGAAAAGTGGGACCTTGCACATGCTCAGATGAGTTCTGCGTGCAAGTGCTTGGTGTTAATTTCCTTTGAATCAGCCAATTAACTCAACACTGTTCAGCGCCATCATCAACACTTGGCTTATTACAAGGATCAGGAAACCTCAACTGCCAGGAAAGCTGTCCAGCTTGATGCAGCTTTGCCAAATAAAAGTGAGCAAGTCCAGTGCTCGGCCATTTGACTTTGATGTATCATAAAAAAAAAATCATGTTCTTTGAAGAGTCAAGCCCTGTTCTCAATCTATCAGCTTTTGTGTTGGTTCCACATTGTGCCAGATGAATTCTCTCCTCCCCTATAGTGTTAGAGGTGAGCTGCACCATTTGGATCTCAAACCCTAGTTGGCTCACAGGAATACTAGAGCAGAAAGAAAATAAAAATATCTATGACTCAATAGCTCCTTTCACCCAGGTGAAGCCCAAAGCACTGCTGCTTGTTACACACTGGGCCTAACTCTCTCTTCTACTAGTGTGAAGTAGGAGTCACACCACTGAGGCCAATGGAGTTATACTGGTATAAGGCAGATCTAAGATTGTAAACTTTTTGGGGTTGGGATTGTCTTTTCATTCTGTGTTTGTGTAGTGCCTCACTCAATGAAGTCCCGATCCATGACTAGCCATACAAATAATACAAATAAAGAGCAAGAGAAGAAATAGATCCACTCTAGACTCATACTTCCCACAGTATCTACACAGCAATCCTCCTATACATACATAAGGATATCTTTTCCCCTCAGGATTCAAGTGTCTCTATTCAGATACTCACAGTCACAGGTCTAATACAGGCAAAACACTGGGTTTATCGTGTGACATGAATGTCATCTCTTACTGATGGAACTTCTAAAAGTGGATCAAATCTTTCATGTGAGCTCAGGGATGGGTAAGGGTCCTATTTTCATTTTCCCGATTGAGGTCTGGGGTTAGGAGGAAGGCTGAGCATCTCTCAAATTTTGCTCCATGGCATAATCTGTTTAACTTTTAAACCAGCAGAATAGGCTGTCTTCTCTTTTGCCCACATTGGACATAGCAGCAGCGAAAAGAGCACTGAACTATTCGGTGCATCTGGAGCCAATTTATGCAGTTCTTAGTTATTAGCTATAAAATCCATGTAGGGCCAGCTATGTTCCACCCAGGCGAGATGCAGCAAAGGCTGCTGTGGTTGCCAGGAAAACTTAGATGTGTTTTTATTTGGGATATAGCATTCTACATTCACACTGCCTATCCACCAAACAGTTTTAGTCCCTTTTTGGTGTGTACCTCCTTGCTTATTAATACCTACTAAGCCACTGCCCAGGGAGAGGTTTTCCTTCAGTTCACTGCAACACAGGTGCTAGCCCCAAGCTGCAACACCCTACAGTCACGAGCTCTCCCTCTCAGGATGATAACACCCAGAGAAACTATACCGTCAAAGTCTTTTGGAGGAAAACAGCCATTAGTGAAGGAATAACAACTAACTACTCACTGACAGTGACCGTTTCATTGATCCTGAAGCTGCAGAGCACTCGATCGACATTCCGGGCGTGTCGGAAACCATTCCCTCTCACCACGACTTGGAACGACTCTGAAGCAAAGATGAAATGGATTATTTGCCTCGTGTCAGTAATAACAGGGACCAGTTAAAGCTGGTCAGACAACAGACATCTTCTTCCTGAAAGAAATTTCTAATGAAAAGCCCTGGGCCATGTCTACACTACAAAATTAAGTTGACCTAACTTATGTTGGCATAAAACCGCCGCGGTAGTTACATCACTTGTGCGTGTTTACACTTTGCTCCTTGTGTCAGCAGTGCATGTCCTCACCAGGAGTGCTTGCATCAATTGTACTGGCAGTGTGGAGCATTGTGGGATGGGTTCCAAAAGCCAGTATCAATTGATGTAAGCAATGCAGTGTCTACACTGACACTGCATTGACCTCACTACATCAGTCGTGACTCTATGCTGCTCGGGGAGGTGGTGTTACTAAACCAGCATAGAGAGGCATTTAAATCATTGGGAACGAAATTTAAGTGAAGACATTTCCACACTCAGGACAATGCAAGGCAGCCTACATCAGCCTTACCCTGTAATGTAGACCAGGCCTTGGTTTGAAATTTTTAAGTCTAAAGTTCTCAGTTTTCCACTGGCAAGTTTCAAATTGATTAAAAAAACAAAGATTTTCATTTTGAATCAACATCTCAAAACGGAAGGAAATTTTTTGTTCTGTTTCAGCTTAACATAGTTTGGGGTTTTTAAAACCAAAATCTTGAAACAAAACATTTTAAGTGGCTTTATCTACACTAGCATTTTTGTTGGCAAAACTTTTGTTGGTCAGGGGTGTGAAAAAACCACCCTTCTGACCGAGATAAGAATCACTGACAAAAGTGCCAGAGTAGACAGCGCTACATCGACGGGAGACCCTCACCCGCTGAGATAGCTACCGCCACTTGTTGGGGGTGGTTTAATTATGCTCTCTCCTGTCAGCACAGAGCGGCTACACAGAAGGCCTTACAGTGGCACAGCTGTGCCGCTGCAAGATCCGTAGTGTAGACATGGCCCTGTGGCTCACCTAGACAAAACAGTTACAATTTTATCTCCGAGGAGATGCATGAACAATCAGTGTATCATGACCCGAGCTCTGCATTAAGACTCCTCTTTGTCATTTTAAACTTCTTAGCAGCAAAACTGACCCAAATTTCTGCCAATTCAAAGCTGTTCCTTGCACATTACAGAAGCCACCTTATCTCTCGCCCTGCACTGTAGTTGTCAGAATAGCATATTCGCTCTGGAATCTGGGCTGTCTTCCAGGCCTCATTTTCTTATAGCTAGGAAGAGGTAAACTGCAAACAATCCCAGCCCATCTATCCAAGCAGGCTGTCTTTTAATCCCATTGTGTATTGTCCAAGCTCATTCAAGAAGAACAGGAGGACCAGCGCTGAGCTCAGGGGGGTGGGGGATGTGAAAGCCTTAGGCGCAATTATGGAAATCGTATGGGGCGGGATTCCAAGTACAATAGAGTACACAAATCTTTGTGATAACATATCCAGTCTGGAACTGTAGTTAACAGGCCAAGTGATGACTATCACACTTCCATATTGACGCAAAACCAACAAGTATGGAGACTAACTTTGCAGGATGGGGCGTCGCTGCTGATAACTGACCTAGGCCAGGATGGAGGTGTGTGCCTTTAAGGGCTGGGCTCCCAGACTCAGTGTCTGGGAGTGACACCGTGAAGCTCTTATTAGGCACAGCCTGCTGGAAGCAGACACAGAATAAAGCAGAGCTCTTGCAAGCACTTTAAGTACTGCATGATCACTGAACACCACAAGATACAGCACCCAAGCCACAGTGTTGGGAGCCAGTGTGCCAGCATAAGAGTAATGTCTACCCTGCAGTCAGAGATGTGGCTACAGCACATGCAGACAGACCTGGGCTTGCTTTCGTAACTCCATCAAAACTAGCTTGAGTCACAACAGCAGTGAAGCCGAGACAGCATGGGCAGAGGCCCTGGAATGCTGGGCCTAACTCACAATCCTTCAGGGTACCAGAGAGGGAATAGGAAGGTGTAGCCAGCCTTTCTCACAGTGATGCCATTCTAATACGTACAGGGTGTGGGGGTCATGGCCTGATCTAGTCTAGACCCTTTCTGGGCCTCCCACCTTGCATTCCCCAGGCTTGTGGCCAAATTACAGCCACGCTCTACATAAGCACACTAGGGGAATAGTGCTCTCTCTCTCACAGACCATGAGCTATAGCTGCCATAATTCGTCCCTTTGTCATTCTCAGAGGAACTAATTAAATTAAGATTTATATAATTCTTTGCATTTTTACTAGCTGTGAGCTCAAGCTTGAAATCCTCACTCCGGGGAACACTCCCACTGGACTTTGAACTCAATACAGGTTTTGTCTACACCCAGACTTTAGGATTTGGGCCCCATTTCACCCACCAAGCAGGAACGACTTGTTGCTCAAATTAGCATTGCTGGCACGTTGTGTTATTATTGAATTGGTACACAGCATGTGTGAAGAGGCGCCACACTGTGCAAGATGCTCTCTTTCCAAAAAGGCATAACACTACTTGGGTGAGTATCCGCCCGCAGTAAAAAGTCCCTTGGCAGTTTTCAGGGTTAACATCACTCCCCGCTGTGGCATCCTGGCCAGTTTGTAAGTTGAGTCATTACATAATGTCTTCCTATATTTTCTCTGTGCCGTTTCAACTGGATACAGTATTCAGCCACATTAAGACTGCTCCATTTGTAAATGGTTTGCCTGTGGCTAATTGACATTACAAGCACGTTAGTGACATGATTTATAGATGTAGTGCTGTAGATAGTTCTAAGCACAGAAAAGGTTGGAAAGATTATAAGTCATGAATAAAGTAACTAGTGGACTCTTTTGTGATTGATAAACCAGTTAATAAATCATCTGTTAAATATTTACTAATCCTTTATAAACTATGTATGAATGGAATATAAAATGAGACCTAGTACTCTTCTTCACTTCTTTCCCAAAACTTTTATACGTTGTTACTTTGCGCTGTCCAGCCCAGATTCAACCGCATTTCAGTGGTGAATAGAGAGTTTCCTGTATATCATCTGAATAGCATTTTTTAAATTGCCCTGTATTCCTTTTGGGTGAATAGTTCTCTGTAAATGCAAGAGGTCATTCCTGGTGTAGTCCAGTTTTTCAGCAAGAATGCTTTAATGGTCGGGGGGGGCGGGGTGGGGCGGGGGAAATAACAACATAATAAGCTTTAGACAAACAAGCTCAGATCAACTAAGTCTTGGCATTAACTACAACCAAAAAATGACAGTAAGGATAACTGAATGTGAAAGTTATCTGCATTATCTTTTCAGAACCTTGACTTCACTATTAAAACACAATCATTTTTTTATTCAATACAACTTATCATCAATTCATTGCTAGCAATGCAGAGGCACAGTCACTCCCATAGTGGGAAACTCAAGAATGATGAATCAAACAGATGCTTTGGAACTGAAAACACAAAGAACTAATTGCAACTGGCTTGCCTATCTGGGATGCAAAATTATTAAATGGAATTTTTTTTTGGCAGAGTTCACCGTTGAATCGTTGTGTTCCTCTGCACACTTTGGCTTTGGTCCTGACCCCTATATCTGGACTGATCTGCATTAAACAATTGGAATCCACTCTGCAAAATTCATGGGAAAATGCTGGATCTGGAATCATATGGACAGTAGCTGGACAATGCTGAGAGGATCTCTCAAACTCCAGTCTGAGAGGGCTGGATTTTGTATGCAGTGTAGTTGTAGCTGTCGTGGTCCCATAATATTCAAGAGACAAGGTGGTGAGTTAATAACTTTTATTGGAGCAACTTCTGCTGGTGAGAGAGACAAGCTTTTGAGTTTACTTGTAGTGGTTCTTCAGGTCCGGGAAAAATTACTCAGAGTGTCACAACTAAATATGAGATTGTACGATTGGGGTTGGATTTTACTGAACACAGAAATACTTCCCGGGGACTTTTAATCCGCAAAGTAAATGGTATAATTGTATTAGAATAAGCACCTGAAAAGGGATCAGCACAATCAATGTCAAATGTATGGGTCTTAACTGGCCACTTAAAATCATTCTCTGGGGTTCCAGAAAATTTTTGAACAACCTTTTGTTCAAGGCCCACCTCTTCTAGGGAATTTTAGCATTCACTAGAATGGGAGCAGGGTGAAACTGACTCTGAGTGCTTTGGAAAAAATCCCACACTTGATTTATACTCTGACAACATGTGAAGCGAGGCTGACCGAGAGCGGTTTGCTGCTTGCCAGTGCATACTGTTTATAGAAATGCAGATTGTAAGAAATATTCACAATGAAATCTGAAAACCTCCAAATCTGTCTCCTCACAAAGATGATCTGATTTTGCAGTCTGGACTTGAAATTTCACAGGATTTTTGCTTAAAGGTTAGCACTGTTTGATGAAAAATGGGCTGCTCTGAGTTAAGGTCATAGTTTAGATCAAACAAAGATTTGTTTTCAGAACTGAGCATGAGAGTTTTAAATTTCCTTCATTCTGAGACCCCCCAAAAAATCTCATTTTGTGAAATTTCACAAAAGTAGCAAAATATTTTAGAAATTAACTCCAGTTAACTCAATTGTTCTGGGCTCCTTAGGGATCAGGGACCGGTGGATAGAGACAATTGCACTGGTAAACACAGAGGACTGATTTAAACTTACCTCCTGCACATATACTGGAAGGCTCTGCTGCAAGAATCTCTATGCATGATTTCTTCAAAATCTAGAAGCCAAGAAAGAAAGAAGAAATGTGATAAAATATCTTGGAGAATATTTGATGTAGGAACTCTACCTCCTCGAGCAACGGTAGACAGGTCAATGGAAGCATTCTTCTGTCGACCTAGCCATGACTACACCAGGGGGAAGATCTGTATAGTTACAGTGCTAAGGGTGTGAAAATTTTCACACCCCTGAGTGACACAGCTTTATTGATCCAATTTTTAAGTTATGTTAAGGCATAACTCTTGACTCTTCGGGCCTTTGTTCTCATTTACCTTAATGCCCCTTTACACTGAAAACGACACCCATTTACACTGCCAGAATAGCGCAAATGAGAATCTAGCCCCCTACACCTACAGTCTAAGGCCTGAACTTCACTTAAAAGTAGACTGACCTAGCTACGTTGCTCTGAGCTGTGAACATTTTTTCACCCTGAGGCAACCTAACCACCTATGTATGGGTGGATAGGTCTATGGAAGAATTCTTCCGTCAACCTAACTACCACTTCTCAGAGAGGTGGATTGACTACATTAGTGGGGAAAAAAACCCTTCTGTCCATGCAGGAAGTGACTACACTACAGCACCGTAGCTATGCCATTGTCACAGATGTAGTGTAGACATACTCTATGTCTAACGGCTTGTCCACATGCAGATTTGCACCTGATGCTGCACATCTGGATACACAGGCTTCACTAGACGCACTGTGAGCAGTTCCACAGTCACACCTGTGGAACCCTTTGCAGGATTTGGGGGCCTTAGACAGGAATTGTGACTGCTCAGCTCCATTCTGGAGCGGGACATCAGAGAGGGAGCACATAAGCAAATCACATTTTAGCCAGCTCTGAGAGGCCAGATTATGTTGGCCACGCACCACAACTCTATCCAGCAGCAAAATTGTTTTCCCAACCTTAAACTGAAACATCTGGAAGAAACAAACTACAGCTAATAGGATAAATTACATTAAGAAAATAGACAATCCAGGATTTCACTGTAATTAAAGCTCCATGCGTCAGAAATACCTGCTTGCAAAAGGTGCAGATATAGTTATGTGTTTGTTTGGGGTTGGTTTGGTGTTTTTTTTTTGAAGGGCTTATTAGTCACTCAGAAGTGATGCCAAAGTCTTCTGGGATACCAGGGACTGAAGAGAGCCAGGTCCTTCTGAGCTGCTGACAGATTGACAGTGCCTGGGGGAAAGGAGAAGCTTTGGAGGAACAATAAAGCCAGTCAGATGGAACTGCAAGGGAGAAACAAATCGAGAAAGAGAGAGAAGCAGCAGTTATACAGTTGAGAGCGCAATCAACAAGCAAAAGAAGGCTCTGAAAGTAGAGTCAGAGAAAGGACACTCAAGATTAGAGGTGGGTAGGTGTTGTAATACGTCGCGTGGGTGCTGTCCAGCCATCCCTAAAACCAGATTTTGGTACTAGCTTACTCCACAAGTGGCTCCACTGACCATTCATGCGGGAGAGGTGCTAGTCAACATAATACATCTGGTTGACATTTTCCCAAGGAAAAAATAATCTTTTCATTGACAAATGGCTCTGTTTCAAAAATGGAAACTTTTCACACACTTTTGTTTATTCTTCTTAAGTTTTCTCTCTTTTCAGTGGAACCCCAAACCAAAAATCTTTTGGTTTTCAATTTTTTCCTTTCCCTATGCCCCCTTTTCAGTAGTAAAATGGAAACATGGAGGACGAAGGGAAAAGGTGAAAAAGGGGGGGGGGCAATAAACCTTATCACTGGATACAAACTCGTGCAACAAAATTAAAATTAAAACCAATAAAATTACTTCCTTTTGAAACCACCTCATTTCTGTATTATTTTATACCAGGAATTCTCAAACTGGGGGTCAGGACCCCACAGGGGTCACGAGGTTATTACATGGGGAGGTCACAAGCTGTCAGCCTCCACCCCAAAACCCACTTTGCATCCAACATTTATAATGATGTTAATATATAAAAGTGTTTTTCATTTATATTGGGGGCGGGGAGGTCACACTCAGAGGCTTGCTATGTGAAAGGGGTCGCCAGGACAAATGTTTGAGAACCACTGATTTATACTTTGTAGAACAAAAAAAAAAATCATATTTTTTCTACCTCTGAGCTGGCCTTTACGGCTTAATAGAATACCTATGATAGTACTGATTTGCATTTATTTAGACTTTAAAATAATAAAAAGACAAGGACCCATGACTCTAAGTACCCTAACATCATTAATAAACACAATGAAGTCCCAGCAGCATTAAATAATCATTCCAACAGTCCTCACCTTTCATCATTATGAGAAGCAATAGTATCAAGGGACTTCACATATAAGTAAGATATGCCCTGGTAGGCTTCATGAGGTCTGCTGCTTTCCTCCCTTCCAGGGTGGTGGAAGGCTCTTGCTCTGATTGCATGCACACTGCTGTGGGGATGAGCTAACCCTTCTCAAACAAGCCAATGAAATAGTGTGTGACAGCGTTCAGTCAGTTGCCATGCAGAGGACCTAGTATAAATCACTCCTGCCGTGTGCTCAGTACAACCAACTCATGAATCCTACTCATGACAAACTGAGCCTCGTATTTGATTTGGCGAACCCTATCACTCCATGTCGGGCTCATTCAACAATGCCTTCCAGTGTGGTCTTTGGGTGAGGTGCTGGGACCCCAGTTTAGGGAAGCCCCATGCTTAAATCCATCCCTCCTCGGGATGCAGAAGAAGTGCTTAAATTCCATTGACTTTAATGGCATGTGCTTAGAGAGAAACATGTGCTTAAGTGTGCTCCTGAATAAGGAATTTTAGGTTCAACTGCCTCAGTTTCCCCATGTATTCCAAGGGGATAATAAGCATGTCCCTACCTCACAGGGGTTAGTTAACTAATGTTTGTAAAGAACTCTGAAAATGTAAATATTGTATAATGTGTTCTCAGGGAAGATTGATACTTAAATACTTTTCATGGCTTGCTCATATCACATGGCAGAATGGCCCTTTAAGAGAGGAGGGCTTAGCCCTACCTGTGACTAATCCACAGCCGCCCAGGTGTGGGGTCTGAGGCCAGGGATCAGGTGATATCCTGTAGGTCACTTGGTCCTTAGATCAAGGCCAACAAACAGCTCAGTTGGAAGGGAGCTCTGCAGGAGACCCTGGGCCAGGGGCAAGGGAAAAGGAACTGGTTGACTTGTGTTGGATTGTTTTGTTTTGAGGAATAAACCCATCCCTGATGAAAGGGACTGGAACTCAGATGCTGTTGGGAGCTTTATTTGATGCACTGGCTGGTGAGTTGGCCTACCAGTTTATACCTAGGCTTCTTCTGCACAGCAACTGGAGGACGCTTTCTATGAATGGAGGTTTTATTGAATTTGGGTTTTTTAATGAGCGAACAGGATGTGGAAGTTTAGAGGAGGGTACTGCATATGTCTGTTAGTGTGAATGACCTGTAGTCCGAGTCTAGGTACTGATTATCCAAGCTTTGGTGAATCATTGCAAAACAAAGTCTGTTGCCAATTACAAAACAGCAACTGAATTCTATTTATACAATACTTCCTTTCCAGCATTGCTAGCATTTGGTACATCAAAAAACAACACGCTTTAGAAATGATTTGGGGGAAGAGGGAAAAAGTGTCAGATGTGACCACACATCATGCTGAAAAGCAATTGTAAACATTAACCATGTCATGATGCACAATATACACACTTGGTCCAAATTTTTAAACTGGATTCTAAATTATGCACACCCCAAATTTTACATGTTCAGAACATGTGTGTTGCAAACTAGGTAACTGTTTCTCACTATCCTTATGTGTGCATGCTCACCTGACTTGCAAACGTTTCTTGTGTGTCCACCAACATGTACATGTATAGTGTTGGGGTATCCATGTGTTTGCAGATCCACTGCCTCTGCTTCACAATCTATATACTGTCATCTCCACAGACCGTCACCCCTCCCCGAATCCTGGCCCTGCCATCCTGGAAACAGGGGCCTCACTAGCTGCACTCCTGGCTGAGATGATTTAGTTGCAATTGGTCCTGCTTTGAGCAGGGGGTTGGACTAGATGACCTCCTGAGGTCCCTTCCAACCCTGATCTTCTAGGATTCTATTTGGAAGCATTTGTGGCTATATAGTAGGAAACACCAGAAAGCATAATTACCTGGCAGGGAACTTCCCATGGTTTTGCAGATAGACCATCACTGTCTGTTCACAGTCCCACCACAAACTTACTGCAGCAGTTATACTTTCTGGTGTAACTGGTAAATGGAGCAGCACTTAAATGAATTAGCTCTGAATGAGCTCCCAAGACTGAAATCTTATGTTTTATCATATACAGCCACAGAGAGAATGTCATAGAATCACCTCTGGATTTCATTAAAGACAGCTGCAAAGAGAATGCCAGGCTGAGAACCAAGATTTGAAGAAGACAGTCAACACCTGATCATTCAAGAGAAAACTTGAGGAAAGCAGCTCCACGTTTGCAAAATGTCAGGAAAACCAGTAATGTGGGATCATATTCCTCCAGCAAGAGAAAGAGCGGGAGAAGCAGAGCTTGTCTTGGAAATAATAATTTTTGCTTGATACACGTGGTCAGGATAGCACGTAACGATTTTAAAAAACAGAAATTCTAGATCCCTTTTATGAAGCTGACTTTCCTTGCTCTGTGTTTTATCAGCAACAACAAAAAAACATACCAAATGGCCAGTACAGAGACACACATTTAAAAGGATTCCCCATCCGGCACCATAGCCCTGGGAAACTCAATCCAGTTAGAAGAGCTATGTGTTGCAAGTGAACAAAATAAAACAAAAAAATCCCAAAATAGATTCTTTCCTAGAGAACATTTGGAATATTTTACATGGTTCTTTTTTAAATTTAGGGTCCAGAGAGTCCTTCATATGCTGCTTTCCCTGCTCTGCCCAAGGAGGCTATGAAAATGCATAGAGTCAGACAGGATTACTCAGAACCACTGGAGTCAGGGATGGAAGGGCCCTACAGCTCCCAATCCTATTCCCATTGAAGTTAATATTTGCATGGATGAAACAAGCATAGCTGGGATGCGTACACTAGTCCTGGGACCTGTATGCTAGTCTGTGGTTTGCATTACCATTTTTTGCAACTCTCTTTGGATCCTGCCAGGGAAGCACATGGCAAAATTCCTATTGATCATGACGGGGGCTGTTGACTCTAGAGTGTCACCACCTCTATAAGGAGGTTAGTTCGGTTTGTGGTTTAGTGCCGGTGGCCTGTTATATACAGGTCAGACTAGAAGATCTGGTGGTTCCGCCTGGCCTTAAACTCTACGATTCTATGAGTTCCCCAGCTGCTTCCTATTGCTGCAGCCAACATATGGAAAACCCAGGCAGCTGAACATCTCTAGAGGAGAAATATAGCCAAGCAGAGAAATGGCCTGTTTCAGGGAAGCCCGACCCATGAACCTCTCTGTGAGAATGGCTGGCATCTTAGGTCTTCAGGCAAGCTAGGAATATCCGTCTCCTATTTCCCCATCATCTTCACGCTCTGCTTTCTAAGTCTATCACCTATCACTGTACAGTCCTGTACCATGGGGTGAGGGGGAGAGAAATACCAAAGAGAACCAAAACTCAGAGCAGTGGAGTATATCTGCCAACAAAGGAAGGACAGGGGGAAAAGCAGAATGGAGCCCCTCTTCATTTCAGGAAGCAGTGTGTTTCAGTAGTTAGGCCAAGAGACTGAGATCCTGGATTCTACTCACAGCTCTGCCACTGTCCCACTGTGTGACCTTGGATATGTCACTTAAGCCTCTCAATGCCTCAGTTTCCCCCATGTGTAAATGGGAATACCAACATATGCTGTACTTACAACTTCTCACATGAGTGAGTAATTCTTGTAAGGGATGAAGAGTCTAGAGCTCGAAAAATGTTTTGACATTTGAAATTTCAGTTACTTTGCTTTTGGGAATTCAGAGGGAAGGAAAAAAAATCAGGAAAAATGTTTATGATTCCTGCCCTCCTTCCCCGCCACAGACTCATCTCTTTTTTTTAAACCAGATCAGATGAGAAAGTACCAGACACTTCCAACGTGGCAATATTAGAATCAGATCTGTCCTCCAGCTAAAGCAGAGAAAGCTTAAAAAGGCAATACAACAGTGATGACCTGTCATGTAGAGCATGATAGATGGGTTCTCCCAGCCACCACACACACATGCATTCATATTTGCACACATATAGCCAAGATTAATACTCACAGAATCTATGATCCCCTGCAGGGCTTCAAAGCCGTCATTCACTGGGAAGACGTGATCCTTGCTGTCGGCGATTCGAGCCAGCTGACAGAAGAGCAAAAAATAGAAAAGCCAACAAAGGTATAAATTGGCCAGCAGTCAGCAAATTAAAAGGAGTTCTTCAAACGCATCGGTTTGCAAATAAAAATCACTACTCAATGGAGTGTGGATTGCTAATATGCTGTAACTCTTTGGAACTTAGTTAATATCATGGGCCTGGTTCATTCTAAGGAACCTGTGCTAGGAGTCAGAGGTGGTTTCCTGAAGTTGGCAGGTGAGAAGCAGAGGCCAAGTGCTTAAGGATGAATGATCACAGAGCCAGCAGCAATACAGAAATGAATAGGTAGCGGGAGACAGTAGGTCTGTGTGAGGAGGGGGGAAACAAAGCACAGACGGAAGATGAACATTTTGTAGTCCCCTTTGGCTGGAAAGAGAGAGGCCAGGAATGCCACACTGGAGGAGGTGAAAGACACGATTATTTGCCCTTGGTGCGCCAGGGGTTAAGGAGAATGATGAGCACGGCTCAGGAATAACGAGCTCTCCATGCCACAGCTGGAGCAGAATCAAGTTTTATTGCTGCGACGGTGACATTTGTTTTAATCATTCTCTCGAATAGCAGGGGTAACATCGCCCAGTGGCCTGGGCTCAGCCCACCCTGTAGCATTACAAACTGGAGGCAAAGAACTAGCCACACACTCGTCTCTGAGCCCCGCAAGCCTCACCCCCCCCAGTCCCTGTCGATCCGTTCTATGTATAATCACAATTAAAATAAACATTTATAAACAACTCTTAAAACAAACACATGCACCCTCCAGGTTTGTGTCCATAGGGAACATCCCAGGCTATTGACTCCCTTCTATTATGAAGCAAGATAATCGAGTTGCTTAGGGATCATAAACCAAGATACAGCAGTTGCAGTCAATGGGTGGATTTATAGTTTCCTGAATTCATTCTCTATAGTCTTTCTGCTGGAAGCTTCTGGGGCGTTATCATCGAACTCAAGGTAACCTCTCTATGGTCTTGTCTATGCTGAGGATTTTTGCTCAGTGTACTGGTGCCATGGTAACTGCTCCACACCAGACCCCTAGTATGCAGGCCAGCTTGCAGCTTTCCCTGGTTTGTAACACGACATGTGGTACATGACACATTGTACAGGGTGCTTTTACCAGGGGTGTAAAAAGGAATACTTCCATTGACTTCTATGGAACACCATCAATTTATACTAGCTAAAGGTCTGGCTCTTGTATGGATATGAATAGCACCTGACATTGCCCCATCTAGGCTCAGATGAAAAGTCCACTCACAGCGGCTGTATGTGTACTGACAGCATATAGTCCACCTTTGCCAGAATTCCAAACAAATGGAAAGGACTCATTTACCTGTGTTTCATTGAAATCTTTCACCCCAACACAGTACACTGTGGCTCCCAGGTCACGAGATCGATTAGCCTGGAACCAGAGTGCAAAGCTTTTAAATAAACAGGTACATGTTACAGATACTGATTTCTGTACATTGGTAATTGCATTTTTAATGACTCTGTCCTGCTATCATTGTGTGAGCAGAACAATCCTTAAAACCAAGGATTGGGGGCATGATAGAATTAAAAGTCTTAGGGCGAAAAATCTACTCTCAGATGTGGATAACATATCTTGACTCTAACATTCTGCTCTCCTGCAGATGCAGAAGTTTGTATATTTCTAGTACATATTTGCATGGTAAAAAACCAACAACATTTATCAAAAACAAATCCAATTTCTAGCCATTCCAACTGAACCCACTGAAAGCATGCACTATAAAACAAATGAAACAGATTCAGCCCTCAAAGTTTATATAATTTCTAAGGACAGTGGATGCCTTGAAAAAAAAGGTATGTATTGCTCCTAGGATCTGTGATAACCGTGGTATCTCCTCATACTTAGTGAAGGAGGCATTTCAGTACAATAGCTATTGCAGAGCGATATCACTTAGTTATTTACAATATCATTAAAAGGTGAGGTGGAAAATTTGCACACAAAAAATCTTTTGAATTTTCTTTTTAAGCCATTTATTTATAAGTATTCTGGTATACAAAGTCCATTAGGAAAACGCTTCCCTTGTTACTGAATTGGTGACTTTCAGGGCCAGCTCTTCAAAAGAGCACAGGGCCAGATTTTCAAGTATGGCACATCAAGAATTGGGGCCAATTTTTCCAAAAGAGCCCAGCATCACTCAGCAGCTCCCAGCGTAACACTTACAGACATATTTTCAGAAGCGATCAGCACTCAAAGTGGTTTTTTAAAACTTTAGCAGAAATCTTGTGGTCTGAAAGCCTTGCAGAAATCTTGCTTCGATTACCATTTATCCCTACAAACACATGCATCCTTAGCATACATATCTTGTTTTGGCAGAAATGACAGAAACTCTATAGTGCTGTCCCAAGAGCATGGACCATAAGGGTATGTCTACACTACAATCATAGGGTGTGACTTCAGCACATGTAGATATATCCAAGGTAGCTTTAATCTAGCTAGTTCAGATAACACTAGCAGTTAAGCTGTAGCATCACAGACTTCTATATGAGTTGTACAAGCCCACCCAGAACCCTGGTTAATTACTGGTATGCTAGCCCATGCTGCTACAGTTTCTCTTCTCCAGTACACAAGCAAGCTATATTAAAACCCTGCAATTGCACTATAGCCAGGCCTGGATCTCTTACCTCACGCTCAGCGTAAAAGAAGAGGTCTTCATGGAGTTCACCATCTGTCAGTGCAATGATGACACTAGCAGTTCTGTAGCCTAAATAAATTAAACAAAGCATCTTTCACAAAAAGAGTTCATGGGACTAAACTGGTGCACCAAAAACCTAGTCAGTGAGCTGGTAGTGGACTAAAAGGGTCAGACATGATATATTCCAAACTTTATATCCTTGACCTCTGTTTAACACCCTACATTAACAAGACCCCCCACATTTCAATGGAAATTTTTGACCACATTTAACAAAGCACCTGTCTACCGCGCCAGCCCTCCAGAATTGTCCTGGAGTCTTCCAGAATCGGCATTGTTCTCCTGGTGACTACTGAAAGCAATCCGGGAGATTTTAGTAGGATAATTTAAGAAAATGACATTACATCATGTTGGGGGCGGAGGGGAATCTCCCAGAATAGCTTCAGTCAGAGTTGGCAACCCTACGACTGTATCTATCAGACTTCTGGGCATTTATAAAGATATCTGAATCACTCTAAACTGACAGCCTAGTAAACAAATATTTCAATATTTCAAACAGATTTGACCGATTGCACAGCAGCCAAATGTCTTGAAAAGATTTCCAGTTATTTCCTGGCTTTATGCATGCTGTCTATCCATTCTCTAAACCCACAGAGATTTTTAGTTTATTGCTTTGTCTTCTAAGGCTGAACTGGAATTTAATGAGAATTTGGTAGGAACATTATTTAAAAAGCTTAATTCATCTTCATCCTTTCAATCATATATAGTGACAATGGAGTTGTAACAAGAAGATGGTAATCTTCTTTTATAATATTGATTGTAGCCCAGGTTTGTATGGACTTCTTTCTGTGTAAATTTACAGCAGTGCTGAATGGAATTAATTTGGGTTTCTGGCAACAGATACTTGGTATAAATCCAAAACTGCTCTGCAGTCATACATTACATGTGCACATTGATATTTCACTTTAGTAAAAGCTAAATATAATTTGAAGGTTATTTCTGAAAAAGTGAAAAGCCTGGCTAATTAACAGCATTTTTAAATGTCCTAAGTGATCAGGAGGATTTTCCTGCAGTTATGAACAGCTGTGCATTTTTCTGTGCTGATGAAGAGAGAAAAAAACAACAACTTTTGCTGGAATGATCTGGTTTGGATTCATTTACTTTTGCAGACAGGCACAAACTTTCCTTCTGTTTCTGTGACCAGACTATCACACAGCCTGTGCCAGGGTTCCTGACCTTGGGGAGTTATAAGTAAGGAAGGAGGAGCCTGTACTCATGGGACACTGAATCTCCTTGTAGACATGAATGAGGGTATTATATGATAAGACTGTGAATTTCGAAGGCACCTACAGCAAATCAAGTACTCAACTCCTGCTGAAAATCAAGGGGATTTGGGCACCTATCTTGCTTAGTCTCCTTTGAAAATCCCAGCCTAGACTAATAAAAAGGTTCTTTCACACAATCATGCTATATCATGCATAATCAGAATATATATATTCTGTCTGGGAAGCTCAGCTTCCCAGACAGAGTCTAAGACTAGCATGGTGAAGTTTTGTTGTTATGCACTGCAATATGGAACTGGACACTGAATCAAGCACTTTAAGCACGGAGGGATCACTAAACATCACAACACCAATCTGCCTCTTCACACAACTGGCCCTCAGTCTTCAATATGAAATGTATTTCAAAGTCCTTTATTGCTCTTCCATGGAAACTGCATTGAATAATATTGAATTCCTGCAAAAAGCAAGAGTCACACCCTTGTCCTGTAGTAAGTTTAGACTCCAGTCAACCACAAAGATAAAAAGCGAGGGGAGCAGGGAAAACACACTCTCTTACCTTGCACATTTTCATAGTAAATCTGTTCACTTGCCTGAAATTAAATCCAAACAGTAGCATTAGCAATACCTGAATAATACTTAGTGATTGCTCCTCCCTGACCTGCTAACAACTTGGAAGTGGCAGCAAAGATATCGAATTTGGAGATGGCATTTTATCACAGGTGACATTCATTCCAAAATTAATGTTCCCTTTAAATTATGTAACCCCATGCTAAAAACTTTTGCTGCACAATTTTGTTTTCAATTTTACATTTCCCTCTGCTTAGGCTCAGTTCCAAGAGCCAGGGGTTCACACTGCATGTATCCTGACACTGTTTTGTACCTGTGTTCCCTTTGCCAACCAGCGAGAGGGACATAATAACATACCACATCATTTACTTAGTGTGTCATGGTCAAATTTATCCCAGGCGCATCACCACTGATTGCAATGAATTTGGGAGCCCCCAGCCTAATGCCTGGGCTAATTTCAGTGTGCTCTTAATATTATGATGTCTATTGTTGTAGCACATAAAAGCTGCAGTCATGGACCCTGGCCCCATTGTGCCAGGTGCTGTACATGTAAAGAACTAAAAGACAGTCCCTGCCTCCAAAGGGCTAACTGTCTAGGATAAGACAAGAGACAAGTGGGGGAGGGACAGATAGACAGACAAGGGAGTACAAGGATACCGTGTGCGCCCTTCACTTTAATTCAGCTCATCCAAATGGGGTGAGCTAGCAGGAGCTGTGTTAATCTTATCTCAGGTGGAAATGTATCTGTCTGCATCTTATGCTTTACACATGAACAAGCAGATTTTGCAAGACAGAGGTCAGACACTTCTGTGTGTATCGAAGATTGGAATTAAGAGATGGGTCTGCATCTAGGCTTTGAACTCCTCTTTGGAACTGGGATTCTGGTTGCTGATTTTGGATCTGGCTTTGGATTTTGAGCACCCCTGCAAGGTTTGGGGGTGTTTGGGTCTGGGAGTTTTGTTCATTTAGTTGGGGATTGGCCCTGCTTTAAGCAGGGGGTTGGACTAGATGACCTCCTGAGGTCCTTTCCAACCCTGATATTCTATGATTCTACGATTCAGGCTCAGGCTCATCTCTGACTAAAACTGAATCTCAAATCTTGGCTAGCTCTCCTTGCAGCCTGGAACGCACTGTAACTTTCCCATGTGTTGGATTGCAGGAATGCAATTCATCTTCAAGGTGTGTGTGTGTGGGGGGGGGGCATAATCACTTCCAAAAGCCTCTAAAATACATGTTTCATGAAGGTGGGAGACAGGGATAAAGAAATCCTGTGTGGTTTGCATGCCAATGTTTGAGCTAATAAAGTCTGCAGCAGGGCAGGGTAAGAGGGAGAGGGGACTTTAAAGTGTGGTGGCTTAACCACCCCATGGGACAGGCTTTGAGACCAGCCTTCAAACCGAGCCAACTACCTGCAGGATTGATTCAAGGCCAAGCCATCCACACAAGGGCCCTTGCTGGCTTCAGGGTCTCCTGAAGCTGGTCCCCTTTAGCATCATAGCTCCAAATAGAACTGAACAGGTCAGCTGTCCTGTGCCCTAATCACTCTCCTGAAGAGGAACGCCCAACACTGAAGGCAGGGACACAGAAAGATACTATAGCCCGAGGTGATAATATTCCAGGCTAAAGTTTGCAGGGTGAATGATGTACACCCCTCCCCACATAGCCCAGTTCCTCAATCTTTTTGCCTTCAGGACCCCATCCGTTAAGACTTGGATAAGATGCTTACCTCCTGGGAGTGGGGGGTTTCTATGGCTTCATGAATTAATTAGTGTTTGCAAAGCACTCTGAGCCCTCCCTGCAGAAAGACACTGTAGAAGCACTTAAAGATTTGTTTATTCACCCTTTCAAATCCTTCGTGCATGTAAGTGTCGCCTCCCGGCAGAACTTTCTGCAACTCTTCTAGGCCTTGACGTATCTGATCCCTGAAATAAGAAGATAGACGCTCCTTTAGAATCTGTTAGCAGCTGTCAGGTTGGTCAGGATCTGAGATGCGGGCAAATGGGTGGAAGGCAATGGGTACACGATGGAGGAAAGTCGGGCTATGTCTACACTACTACAGCCTTTGTCAGGAAACATATGTCGCTCAGGGGTGTGAATATTCCACCTTTCTGAGTGACATAAGTTACACTGACATAAGCGCCAGTGTGCACAGCACTAGATTGGTGGGAGAACTTCTCCTGCTGACACAGCTTATGCCACTTGTGGGGGTAGATTTTTTTATGCCGACGGGAGAGCTCTCTCCCATTGCCATAGAGCGTCTTCACCACACAAACTGCAGCAACACAGCTGTACTGACACAGCTGCACCACTGTGCATGTAGACATGGTCTAGGCAGCTCAGGTCCTGCAATGGATTGCAGCACCCACAGTGAAGTCAATAGAGCTTCTGGTGCATGCATCCCACTTCCAACAAGGCATTTAAGGCTGAAATGCTCAAAAGAACCAAAGGGAGCTGAATTTGGGCATCTAAATCCTTGCCTTAAAGGCAGGTATTTGAGAAAGAAAATTGCTACGTTCGGGAATGCTCCTAGTTCCCTCCTCTCGGGCATCAATCCGTGCTACTGTAAATAACAAAGAAACACTTTATTCCATCCGTTACATAATGGCAGGTCAGGCAGTGAAGTACAAACTTTGGCCAAAGTCTTGGTAACCTAAGAATTAAAGACTTTTATTTTTAAGAGGTAACAGGGGAACACTTGACTGCCTTTCTCTCTCTCTAGGGGGTGTGAAAACTAGACCAGAGTCGATTTTCATTGCTATTCTCACAGCCTGGAGAAAGCATCATGACAGAAACATCTTCCCTAGTCTGATATTCTGGCATATGTACTTCTCCAGACTCATTCTCCGTTTACAAGCCCAGTTTATCTTGTGGCCAGACAAGTGGAGCTGCTGATTTACATCTGCCTCTGATTCTTTAGTCGTGCTTGGTGATGACACAAGTTGAATCAAGCAGCCAGGAATGTGATATCAATAATATACGGTCATCCGGCAGGCTCCAGTATATTTGGATACGACGCCTTCCACTCCCAGTCAAACCCAACTTCAAGAAGAATGAGCTAATGGAAAAGGCTTTAAGATTCAGGGTGTCCCATTTAATCTTTTGGAAACCTAGGCATAGTGACTGATCAATCAGAAGCTAAGCAGGGTGCGGGGGACGGGCATGTTTCACTGAGTTGCAGACACCAACAAAGTACAGTTTAGATGTTTTTATAAAGCCCAGATGAAGTCTTTGTGGTATGTGGGGTCTCGCTGAATGAACTAATGTTATCTTCATGGGAACTAGATTAAATCAATTTGTATGCAGGACCACACTAACTTTGCAGGCCTGAATGCCAGAGATTTTTAGCCACATGGCCCTAAATCTCTTTTGCTATATGAGTCCAGGATTCTTCCAGGAATTCAAGAACCAAAAAGGACCAGGGGATAAAATTTCCATGCTTCCATCTATCTGTACCATTCGGGTCTTCAAATTTGGGCAGCAATTCTCTGAGAAATGAGCTCACTTCTGAAAATTATGGGGTTACTGCTCCCCAGCTGGCAATTCAGGCTTTTCCTTGATTTTTAGGGTAAAGCGAATCATCCAAATAGGATACAGTGAGGCTAGCAATTTAAAAAAACAGACTGTCTCAGGATACTCTGACCCGTCTATTAGTGGATCTTAAAGGAACAAAGTATAGAAAAATGAAAAACAAGAACTGAAAGAGTGATCTGTTCTAAATACACTAAAAAATTCATAAGAACCAAAGAACAGCCATACTGGGTCAGACCAAAGGTCCATCTAGCCCAGTATCCTGTCTTCTCACAGTGGCCAATGCCAGGTGCTTCAGAGGGAATGAACAGAAGAGGTAATCACCAAGTCATCCATCCCCTGTCACCCATTCCAGGTACTGGCAAATCAGTTTGGCTTTAGATAAATTGGGCCAAATTCATCTCCATTTATTCCAAAGGCATTAATTCAAGGATGAGCTTGTCTCAACATTGATTGGCACTTTCAAAATAGGATAGGATGAGATGCAAATTCCAGGACATCAGATGTTATTTTATCTGAACTGGATTCCCCATCCTTTAACAAACAAAGACATTTTCCCAAATGCTTGCATCCGACGAAGTGGGTATTAGCCCATGAAAGCTTATGCTTCAATACTTTAGTTAGTCTTTAAGGTGTCACAGGACTCTTTGTTACCTCTGCTATTCCAGACTAACACGGCTACCTCTCTGATTCTTGATTTTCCCAAAGGAAACTTTTCAGAATGATTCAGCTTCTTACAAGCACTAGGTACTCGTATGTTTTCATTTTAAGGATTCCTTTTTTGGTGATAACATATTATAGTTAAATAAACCCCAAGTAACTAAAGCTTCTTTGATTTGTAGTATACGTGGCACTGCCCGGCCCCGAGTCTGCAAATTGGATCTACACGGCTAATCTATGCAGAGCACCAGCAGAGGGATGAGGGGAATCTGCCCTTGTGGAAGAGACTGCAGGACTTGGGGGCTAAATGAGTCATTGTCACCTGTGACACTAAAAGCTAAGTGGAGTTGTATAATGCAGTTGGATGGGGGATGGAGTGGGGGGAGATTTTCTCAATAAAAATTAATAACTATTAGTAACAAAATTACTATGCTGACGAAAACATTTTCTGCATTAATTTTGATCAGCAATTTTTCAGTTTGGAATTATTATTTTTAAATTCACATGCTAAGGTTCCTCCCACCTGGCGTGTTCTCTGGGTTCATCCTCCTTGTGAACAGCTCAGTCCTCTAAGAGCCCAAGAGCCTCCCAAGAGTGTCCGTCACCTCCAGATACCCGTGGACACTGGTGAGGCTGAGCATTTAGCAGGAAGTTGAGCATGTGCTTTAGAAAGCTCCTGAATCAGAGCATCAGCACTTTGCAAATGGGGTTTCAGAGCTCCATCCACTTTTTCTGCAGGAGACCTCACGCACACTGGCAGCATCCCTTTTCCAAACGGGCTGATCCAAACTAGCACCCAAAGATGCTTTTTTACAAATCCAAGTAAAAGAAAAGGCCTTTGATAAGTACAGCCTTTGCACACGGCTATACATCAGGAAGGCTGACGATAGATGCCAGCAGACCCACATTTACCCGACAGTCCTCCAATTGAAACAGAAGACTTACATCCGCAAGCATGCTGGATTTTGGCTCGTGGCACACTGCCATCCTGCCTGAAATCAGCATAATTTCTGGGTCTGTTGGGTAAGTTTATACATCTCCATATGGAAACAAAGGTTTCACGTACATAAGTAGAAGGTCTTCTTAGAGTGACCAGATAGCATGTGTGAAAAATTGGGACAGGAGGTGGGGAGTAATAGGCCCCTATATAAGAAAAAGACCTGAATATCAGGACTGTCCCTATAAAATCGGGATATCTGGTCACCCTATTATGTGACATGCAGCCTTGCAAAAGTCTCCTGGCCCATTCAGTAGAGGGATAGGTTTTCATCTGATAGTCAAGTTAAATACCATTCATTTTTTCATTGTCCTTCATTATTATGGTAAATGGCAGAGGAGTAGATTCATGCCCTGAATGGCCAGTTTTAATAGCATTTTTTAGGCTGGTATGCATGTATACTATACTATAGGAAATTGGCCAGTTTCCTATTAGTTCATAAACAAAGCTATGCTGGTATGCAATCTCAGAGAAGTCCAATATGTAGAACATATGCTATTCATATAGCATTCACATGTGTTACACATAACTTCATTGCCACGTGGAAGAAAAACTAACAGAGGAAACTGTAGTGATTAAAGGGGCCTGATCCGGCTGACACTTGAAATCAATGAAAATACTCCCTTTGATTCTAAAAGGGAACAATGGGAATGCTTTCCAAAAGTGTTATGCTTATAAACTGGCCAGGTCAAAAAACATTCAACCCACCTAGATTCTCTGCCTGTGTTATAGCTCCTTACTCCTTTCAAAGGCTTCTTATTAATCTTAATATTCATGACAAATGCCTCTAAGTAATTATATAGATCAGTCAATTCTAACCCCTCACCCACTTCTAGGCATTTTCCATAATAGTACAGGGACCCCAAACAAAGTGTCTGGAAAGAGACGAACTGGAAATGAGAAAAAATACTGTTTGGAAAAGCATTGGGCTTCTCTGCAGTGGAGGTAAAAGCAACCTCGCTCCTTCCCTTCCAGCATGGAGAAAGGGCAAGGAAATCAAAGGACAGGTCTATGATGGGGAAACAACCCCATAGTATTTCTGGATATTAAGCCATAAAGCAGTAGCCAGAAAAAGGGGGAAAGTACAAAAGGAAGAACATTGCTTTGTGCTTTTGCCCCAAATTCTTCTTACCTGTCTTCAGTTAACCTCATTAGAGTTGAGCCTCTAGTTGAGAAAACAATGAATGACATCCTTAGCTGGGGGCTGGAGACGGAGAAAAGGCAGAAATGAGTGAATGATTTGCAATCCATTTCTCGATTCATTCATTTAGTCAGTATTTCTCCTCTTTCTTGCTTTATCGTTCTGGCTCCTTGCAATGACTCTTAGTTGTACCATTGCTCCCCTCCCACCCTTTCTCTGTCTTGTCTTCTTGTAAGATCTTCGGGGAAGGGACTCTCTCTCACTCGATGTATGTAGAGTGCCTAGCACAATGGGGGTGCGATCTTGATTGGGACTTGTGACTGCTACCATACAATAATGTCATCATAAGAAGATGGGTTTCAGAGTAGCAGGTGTGTTATGCTTAAATACATTTGTTAGTATCTACAGTGCCACAAGTACTCCTGTTCTTTTTTCATAAGATGGAGGCCTAAATAGAGACGGCTGGAATCAGCAGATGGGAGCTTTACGAAGTCTCATTCCTCCTTGCAAAACCATGGAAATTCCTAAGCAGCTCCCTCTAGAAGTGAATGCCATTCCTGTTTGCATAATTTCCATGAGGAGGTTATGCCACAGAAGCAAGTTTGTACACTTCAGTGTCCTCTCACCACTATGTGGAAGTGCAAGGAGACTAGCCTGAGTCTTTTCACTTCTTGCATTGGACTCATGACCCACAGGCTCTCCACACAGCTACTGGAACCTTCAAGGGGTTTGGAAAGACATGGCTCCTGATCGCTTCCTGCAAAGGCAAACTCCACTCCCCCTCTTCCACTGTTTGGCAGCTGAGAGCCTTAGAGGCATCTTTACCCTCCCCATCGTACTCCCACAGGATGGTATAATCTGACCCACAGAAATAAGAAATACAAGTGATTTATTTGCTCATCTAGCCCTTCTTCTGGGGCTCAGTGCATTTGCAACAATCCCTGCTCACCTCTGGAACAATACCATTGAAATCAAAGGGGCATTTTGCATAAAAAAGCTAAAAGGACTCAATCCCTTAAAAAGACCTAGTGTCTGACTGTTGGCAGGTATGAATCAGCGTAAATCCTTATGCACCACATGGGATCTGACCCTGAGTTCTCAGCTCACATCACCCAGTTGGGTTTATCCACAAAACCAGCATTCCTTACCTTATGAACTTGTGGGCAAGATGTTCTACAAAAAAATAGATTTCATTCCAGTGATGCAGGACGCTTCCTGATCTGGGAAAACAATCATTGCAGGAAATATTAGTTTAATTTCACATAGTTAGTCCATGGCTTTATTATTTCCCAGCCTAATGTATTGTTATACATCTGTTCACCTCATCATTTCTTTTACAACTATAACTACTCCTAAACTTCTACAACTAAACCTCTTTTCTGTGTTTCCTTAAAGTGGGTTTTGGGGTGCAGGGGGAGAAATCGTATCATATCTCAGACACAACTTTGAAACACAAAGCATATAATTTATACTTAAGCTGAGCATTTGAGGCTGCTTCTTGACAAGAATATATGGAAGCTCCGTTAAGCCTTTAAACTTGGCAGTAAGCAAATAACCCAGGGTTAGAGCTGATCTATGTCACTGTCAAGTATTTTGGGTGGATTCCATTGGCTTACTCACTGTGTCATTTTGCCTAGCTTTCAGCTTGAGTGCATTTGGGGAATATAATGCATTTGGAAGGAGGGAAAGATTCCTAAATCTAAACCACTGTTTCCATTGTGCTGGTGACAATGAGAGGTAAAATATCTTAGACCTATAATTCAGCCAGAACTGGTTTATTCTCTAGCACTGCGGTAAAAGAGTGTAACATGCTGCTAGGATACTCAGAGCTGTGGACCACAGAGTTAACTATCCACCTAGGACCTTAATCCTGCTCCCAGTGAGTTCGCAGGGAAATTTGTCACTGATTTTAATTGGATTGGGACTAAGTCAGGATTTTTCCTTGTTACATTGATAAACAGCAAAAAAAGAGAGGTTAACTAGACAATCTAGGCAGCAAGTCTGCTTATCAGTCTATGCATAGATCTGTGCAAGCCTCACAAACACTGGTGAGCACTGACACAGGTACTCTCATTGTGTTTACGGTTGTTTCAGTCCGCTGGGTTGGGTTTTTCATTATTCTGCCATTACAGAGTCTTGCAACTGAAAGAGCAACAATATTCCTGTCTAAGGCTGAGTTGAAGATCATCCAGGAGACGAGAAATGTGGAGGTTTGGGCCTGGGCGTGGATAAGCTTTTGAAAAAAAAGGTTAAAGTATCTAACATTTCTCTGTTATGTCTCCTCGCTGGGAAACCAGACTGAGAGCCATAAATGAAATCATCACAACATGCAGAAGCTGGTGCATACAAGTCCGGCCTGGCTGTTAATGACGTGACATCACTTCCCTGACTAAGTGCAATGCAAAGCCAAGCCACAGTGTATGGATTATTCATAGGTTTGTTTCATTTTTGTTCACAGCAACTCAGTAAAAACCTGATTTACTTTCTTGTACTGAGACCCCGAACCATAGCTCTGCTACATGGCTTTGTGCGCTCTTCAGTTTAGTTAAGGACACTGTAGTGCTTTCAGGCTTCCATGTAAATTCATAGCTTCAGATGAAACGTGATCATGGGCCCTCTTTCTGCTCTCAATGAAATCATTGAGAGTTTTTCCATTGACTTCCATGAGATCAGAATTTGGACACTAATAATAATACCTAGCTCCAATCCAGTACTTTTCACCAGTAAATCTCAAAACACTTTACAAAAAGGGGGTCATTTACAGATGGGGAAACAGAGGCATATAGAGGCGAAGTGACTTGACCACGGTCATACAACAGACCAGTGGCAGAGCCAGGAATTGTACATAGCTCTTCCAAGTCCCAGCTCAGTGCTCTTTCCACTAGGCAACACTCCTTCTCTCTACCAGAATCATCATCTACTGACCATTGTTGCAATCCGGTATTCCTATGTTTCTGTTAGAAGCCTCTCAACTAAGTTGGTTTTCACAATTTTTTTCTTAAACACAGTGAGGCAGCTGCAAATGAGAAACAGCCACAGAGCCCATATGGTATGTAGGTCATGATATAAAACAGTGCCATTTTCCATGGCTCAGAGAAGTCCTGGGGTTGATTTTTTTTTTAAGCACCGTATTAGCCAGAACTGAGCTTAAAACCCAGTTGCTTGAGCCAGTTGTATGCCAGTTGCCAGTAAACTATATTCTCTGTTTAAATGTTTGCCTTTGTGATTGTTGTTCCCCTGGACTTGGTTTTAAGTGGTTTTGGAAAAGGCAGTTTTCTCAGTTACGCACTGCTTTTTAATTCCCCACATAAGCTGCAGTTTCAATTTCACCCTCCCCCCAACCCTTTGGAACAAGAATCCAAACATCTAAAATTACAGCTCTTCTTTTTCCATGAAACCTTCCCACACATATATTCACACACAGGGGAAGAACAGCACAAGGTCCAAGACCGGCAGAAATGTCACATGTGGGTTTAGCAGAGTTTCTTAACCTTCTCACTATGATGATATTTATAAAAACAACTGCAAAAAGGGCCAGGTAGGGAGGTGTTAATCCAGAGTCAAGCCATTGTCTTCAGCAGAGTTACACCACTGTGAAGTCCGAACTGGTTCCCCAAAATTAAATCTTTTGCATATAACTGACCATATGCCATTGCCTCTAGTACAGGGCTTCTCAATCTGGGGGGTTTGACCCCTGCCCTATTGGGGTAACAAACACAGATTAGGGAGTCTAGTTACTGCTAAAAGGAAGGGGGGGCCCTGCTAGATGGGAAAGGGGTGCTGCGTTATGTGTGTGGTGTCACTATATGGAAAATGTTGAGATGCCTGTTTTACTCCGTGCCAAGCATACATCATCCTTCTTATTATATAGTCATTTGTACTTTCAAAACCTTTACAAGCTCCAAGTAACTTAGTGTCATGACACCTCTTGACTGGTAGGTAATGATTATACCCATTTTTATAGATGGGGGAAAGACATGGGAATGTTAAGTGACTTGCTTCAGGCCTGAGAGAGAGAGAGAGAGAGAGAGAGAACGAGCAGGTATCCAAACTGGGATTGGAGACCAGTAGTTCCTGGTTTCCTAATCTGTTCTGAGACATTTGACTTATCAAAAAGTCCTTTAGAGAATAGCAGTAGCAGATCTCTTACCCTCTCTCCAGGCCCTCATTAATTTACACTGCAAAGCCAGTACATTACACCGTGCTAGCAAAGTCCAGTCAAGAGCTATTATACTGTGCATGCACTGAAGAGCTTGTTAATGCTGAACCCACAGTCCCAGACACTAATACCAAATATTGTAGTTTCACCTTCCCATATATTATCCAGTAGCATGACTTCTGGGACTGTGGGTTGCTCACATGGCCCAGTAGAACTGTTTGCTATTGGTATGCTCTCTGCAGCCGGACAAATTGGCACCCCCGCTGTATTTATGCATGCAACAGCAGCAGCCTCACCAGTGAGGAGATTTTCATTTCTCCTCCCTGTACTTATTGTGATGTTGATTGGTTCTCATTTCTGAACTGTGCTTAGAACCGGGGACTCAGAGGCCAGGCTCCCAAGTTCTAGCCCAGGTGCCACAATGTCAAGGGAGCTCAGCTCCAATCCAAGAAACTAAAGAAAGGTCATTGTAGCATTTGCTGCCACATTGGCAACAGAATTCAGCACCCAAATGGACACCAAATGGGCTGAGCTCTTTTGAAAACCTGGCTACTTATTTCGGCACTTAAATAGGACCTGAACTCATATGAAAATCTAAGCCCTTAAGTGCTCCGTGTCTCCGTTTAAAATGGGTATGGTGATGATCACAAGGGCATTGCAAACCTTAATTCAGGGGTCAGCAAACCTTTCAGAAGTGGTGTGCCGGGTCTCCATTTATTCACTCTAAGGTAAGGTTTCGCGTTCCAGTAATACATTTTAACATTTTTAGAAGGTCTTTTCCAATAAGTCTTTAGTATATAACTAAAATATTGTTTTATGTAAAGTAAATAAAATGTTTAAGAAGCTTCATTTAAAATTAAATTAAAATGCAGAGCCCCCCAGATCGGTGGCCAGGACTTGGGCAGTGTGAGTGCCACTGAAAATCAGCTCATGTGCCACCTTCGGCACGCGTGTCATAGGTTGTCTACCCCTGTCTTAATTCATTAATACATGTAAAGTGCATCGGTATCTGCAGATGAAAGGCACTGTGCATAGGCCAAGTAGTATTTTGTAATGACAATGAAGTCTCTTTGACAATCAGCTTCTCAGAGCATGTCTACACTGCAATTAAAATCCTATAGCTGGCCCATGCCAGCTGACTCAGGTTTGCAGGGCTTGGCTAGGGGCTGTTTCATTGCAGTGTAGACATTCAGGCTCAGGACGGATCCCAGGCTATAAAACCCAGTGAGGTGGTTTCTCTGTTTCAGCCCCAGAGCTTGGGCTGAAGATAAACATCCCAATGGCCCCAGCCAGCTGGTATTGGTCAGCCATGGGTGTTTAATTGCAGTTTAGATGTACCCTCAGTTATTCAGCCAACCCTGCTTTCTGCTCTTCCTCTTCTCATCCTGACATTTAGCCATGGCAAGTCCTACCCTAACAGTTGCATCAGGCATGGTTTTATTGGGAGCTGCTTACTTGGGATTGTGTGTTGCTCGCTCTTTATTCTCAAAAACCCCCAAAAGGCAGCAAAATCTAGAATTCAAAGGCTTTCTTTTAGACTAAAGGTCAAATCCTTCAATCCCTACTTGCGACCTCATCTTGCTCACGCTTAAGGCGATACAAGTTCTCCCATCGACTTCAATGGAAGGAATACCGAGCCCCCTTATTATTATTACTCATACTCGGTGGGGGTGGGGGAAATCTCATTGAGATCAATGGAAACTTTGCCTGAATAAAAACTACCTGAGTAAAGACTCTTATGTCTCTGAAAGGACCCCTCAAATCTAATAAAAGAACACAGGAATAGCCAGAGCAGTGAGTGGTTTTGGTTTCTGCTTCACAAACACACATCAACCAGGTAGGGTTCACAAGCTCTGGGTCCCACTTAGCTGATCCGCCCGCCCAGACTTTCAGGAGGTTCCGATATTTGGTTCCAGTTTAGTTCATGTCAAATAGAGATGAGCGTGGTTTTGCTCTTGCAATCTCAAAACCTGGTGCACTTTGAATCCATGTCTCAATTTAACCAGTGGGCAGTCATTAAAAAAATAACACCCCCCAAACCCAAAAACTGTTATAATCAACCATAATAGCACAAATTGCTATAGCTTACAATCATGTTACTAGCAGTCTTTTGCACCATTGCTGCAAACTGCTATAATAATCAAGTACCAATCAGTACATTGTCTGAATGGGATAAGCATTTCTATAAAGCCTGACCGTTCAAAACAAAACATCTGATTTTGTTATGTTTATAACTGTACGTCTAGCAAGAGGAACAAAATGACCAACCAACCAAGATGATGCAACCTTATGTCTTACACAGTATGTGTGCAAAACAGCTAAGAAATATCACAATGAGAGTGCCAGGAACGCTTTACTTCAGAAAAAAATACATACTTGGAGTATACTTAAACCACTATGCCTGTTGCAAGCAGGTAAATTCCACTAGCAATGACATTCGCATTTGGTAAATTCAAATGAAGTCCATAGGAGGCCAGAAGTCTTACTTAAATGAGAACCAGAGCTGGCTCAGAGTTTCTACCATTGCTCAGTAATGCCCTGCTTCAGGAAAGCATTTCAGCATGTGCTTTAGCCCCACTGACTTTAATATTTAAAAGTATACTTAAAGTTAAATATGTGCTAGAGTTCTATTTTCCTGAATTGGGGCCAAATAGTTATTCATGCTCTTTATGCAATGTCGCCCTCCCACACACAGTGTCCAGTTCCAATCACGCTTAGAATCATAGGCTCATAGAAGATATGGGCTGGAAGAGACCTCAGGAGATCATCTAGTCCAATCCCCTGCTCAAAGCAGGACCAACCCCAACTAATTCATCCCAGCTAGGGCCTTGTCAAGATGGGCCTTAAAAACTTCCAAGGATTGAGATCAACCACCTCCCTAAGTAACCCATTCCAGTGCTTCACCACCCTCCTACTGAAAATGTTTTTCCTAATATTCAACCCAGTCGTCTCCCACTGCAACTTGAGACCATTGTTTGTGTACGTTTCCAATGACACTTGTTTACACTTACACTGGTTTCCTCTCCCCCCACTGATACCAGTGCAGTTACACCAGCATACATGAGGACAGAATCAGGCCCATGGATTTCATACAATCAGTGGTAGCCCCTTCGGACCTTGGAATCTATGAATCTAAGATCATATCTACTTGTACGTACATACCCATGGCGGACAAAACAAAATAAAGGTGCCTGATTTAGAGATTGATGGCAGTCAGATTCTTCTCTCAATTATGCCAGTGCAAGTTCGGAGTCACTCCGCTTCATTCCATGGCTATCAACAAGAGCTGAATTTGACCCAGGAAATGTTGTTGCAGGATCTTATGGCGCTCTTTAGAAATCAGTACGGTTTATTGGAAGAGCCAGCCTCTTCATTCCATCTTCCCAAGTATTCCAAGAGATATTTGGGAAAAGCCAATAGGTTTGGGCATAGCACATCATTGTTAGCAACATGATATAACTCTATTGTTTGAGTTGCACTTAACACAAGGCCACTCACTAATAAAGACCAGCCATTAAATGTTGTAGTGTGATGTGTGATCGGTGTGATCAGGGCCTGCTTGGGTGCAACCAGAGCAGAGTTTAGTCCTTAAAACCAAATGAAGGCAAAGTATAAGAGAGCAAGAATTCCACTGAAATCAGTTTGCCTGTGATTGGTCACAACTGCCATCATGTTCAACATCAGGAATTGAGCTGCAGATCTCTAGAGCTAAATGCAAATGTCTTTACAGTTTGAGCCAAAGAACAGGCTCATTGGTTGTGAATCTGTTATAGTCCCTTTGTAGATCAGGCATCAGACATTACTAATCCATGGCACACCCACACGTTGAATACTGCCTGAAGTTCTGGTTGACCTCTCTCTAAAAAAGATATATTAGAATGGGAAAACATACAGAGAAAGGCAACAAAAATAATTAAGGGCATGGAACAGTTTCCATATAAGACTAAAAAGCCTGGGATTCTCAGCTTGAAAAAAGATACAATTAAAGGAGGATGTGATAGAGATGTATAAAATCATGAATGGTTTGGAGAAAGTGAATAAGAAAGTGTTACTTATGCTTTACATAACACAAGAACCAGTGGTCACCCAGTGAAATTAATAGCCAGCAGGTTTAAAACAAATAAATGGAAGTACTTCTTCACACAATGCAGTCAACCCGTGGAACTAGTTGCCAGGGGATGTTGTGAAAGTCAAAATTATAATGAAGTTCAATAAAATAGTAAGTTAGCTCATGGAGGATAGCTCCATCAATGGCTATTAGCTAAGATACTCAGGAATGCAACCGCGTGCTCTGAGTGTCCCTAGCCTCTGTTTGCAGAAGCTGGGGTGGATAACAGGAGATGGATCACTTGATGATTGTCTGTTCTGTTCACTATCTCTGAAGCATCTGGCACTGGCCACTGTTGGAAGTCAGGATACTGGGCTGTATGGACCACTGATCAGTATGGCCATTCTTATGTTACATTTATCCACAGAACAGGTACAGAGACAGCTGGACAACAAGCTTCTCCACATTGTCCTGACAACAAACCTTACACCTCATGTTAAGGAAACACATATAATGGGGAGCAAGAAGGAAGCTCAGTCTATATGCCTTGATCAACCTAGTGAGACAACCAACAGCGGTACCAGCGGTGTGTAATAGACATCAGAGCATTACAATCTGGACTGAGACCTTTCACAATGGTCACCAGTCATCAGATAGTAAACATCTTTTTGTCTCAACTGACCTGAGACAGATTTGAACTGATTCCTTTGAGGCAAAAGTGTCTTCATTCCACAGAGCCTCTATCTCTGGTGACTAAAACAGCTAGAATAATACTCTGTTCCAGAAAGTTCTGTGGCTGGTTTTTGTTGGAGCTTTTGTTTCTCCCATGGGAAGAATCACCCCTCTCCTTACAGGAAGTGGTTCCTGGAGGACAGTTTTGTCTCTGTGTGATGTCAAATGCTTATTTTTGTCTGTTTCCCATCACTCGGTGAGCTTAATTTCCCCCTTACTTATACTGGTGCAAATGAGGAGCTACAGGAGTTTTTTAAGTCAACAGAGTTATGTCAAGTAAAGCTCGTACAAGGAAGAGAAAGATCTAGCCCTTTATTTGTTAAATGTACTTTTAATTCATTTCAGTGCGGTTTGTTAAAAATAGAGTAACTGGCTGGATGGACAATGAAAGGATCAAGGAAATGGCTCAGATTACTTGCCTCCCTTCATCACTGTTCTCTTACCGCCAGATTTTTCATCTGGCTCATGCAAATTTTTGCATGCACACACCTGTTTGTGTGCATTCACTGACAAATCAGTGGCATGCATTTGTTTCTGTGGGTGGGTGTAAAATGCCTGATGTTCTGAAAAGGCCCCTTTGAAAAGAAGGCCTTTAATCTTGGGCTTGTAAATAACACAGAAAATATTAGTGCCAGGTTTTATTATTCACTCTTGAATTGCAAATCAATGGATAGATGCATTAGTCAGTCATTTTCTAGGTTTGTTAGATAATGGTGAATGGAACAAACCAACAGAAAGAATGGTCTCCCTATCATGCTGACCAATATCTTCTCATGGTTTCTTTGTGCTCCCCTATCTGCCTGTAGCCACCTGTTGTCTTTTATCTTAGACTTAGATTATAAGCTGTTTAGAGCAGGGAGCATCTTTTTTGTTGTGTTTGTACAGCACCTAGCACAGTGGGGTCCTGGTCCACAACGGAGTCTCCTAGATATCATAAAAAGGTGATGTGCCACAAGAATTCAGCTCTCCCAACAACTGATTCACACAAACACGCATACTTACACCCAGCTTCCTTATTCCCATAACACTCTGGTCCAGCATAATGAGATACCAGGAGAGATTTCTTCATGAGTTCGCTACGGCATGACTAATTAATTAATCCAAAAGTAAATACAGTACAATCTAAACATACCAGTGCTAAAGAACATTAGCCCCCTCTCACTGCACTAAGCAGCAATGCAGTTTATGTTGCATGATCAAAAATATATGGCTCCGGGTACATTTTCCCAATAACCCCATAAAACCAGGGATGAAAAGAAGTTCCTGTTACTTGCACACATCTGGGGGAAACATTTTGCAGTCCAAGAAATCTCTGATTGGTTCAGCACGTTGCTAAACAGTAAACTGGCCAGTCCAAAAATTCCCTTTTTTTCTATTCAAATAGTTGTTCTCACTGATGGAATCTGTTGGAATGGGCCCTGCATTGTATATGGAGCTAGTATGTACTTGGAGGGCTGGGATAACTTCATATTTCATGCCTAGGAAACTCCTCTCAACAAGGAAACCAGAAGAAAAAGTATAGCTTGAGATTTTCAAAAAACGTCTAGGATCTTAAACCCAGATCCTGCATCAAAATTAATGGAATATCTGGATAGAAATACCCTAAACAGCTTTGAAAACCTCAGACCAGGTGATTACAAGGCTCAGACCCCACTGGCATCTCAGGTAATATGGAAGGTCCTGATTGTAAATATTGATCTTTATCGCTGCAGAAGTACAAATATCAGGATTAAAATAAACCAAAACAGAAAGTCATTAGTTTCTCTCACTGGACCAAAGCTTGAGCTCCTAATGCAAAATTCCTAATCCAAAACCTAGCCTCCTTTCTCAGGCAATGTTACAAATGGCAAAATCCTGAGTGGTTCTCAGCACCCAGGACGTCCACTGATGTCTCAGGAGTGTGCCCTTTGAAATCAATGGGAGTTTTGACTAAGTGAATTAGGACCCAACACTCAGATCTGTAATCTAAGGGTCCTTTGACTCCTCTTTTGCACTGCACATCCAGACTATATCCAGATTTTGCTGCTTTCTCTGTAACATTTCTAAGAGCAATTCTTTTCATGCTGTTCAGAGAGTCAAAACTCTTATCCAAGCCTTCCTCATCTCCTGTCTTGATTATCATAAACAATTCTTCTCTGACATTCCTGACATCCCATTGAACCCTTTCAGTCCACACAAAACCCAGCTAATAAGGTTGTTTTCTTTCCCTGTCATTCTAACCTCCTTCAAGAGCCAAATCCAAAACCCACTGGGAATATTTCCATTGATTTCAAATCTCTCCATTGTCTTCCTCATTTTTTAACACAAACTCAAGCTTGACCTTAGTTCCTTGTTCGAGTTCATTCATCTTCTTTTCCTTCACAACTTTTCCTTCTGTCTTATTTCCCTTATTTCATCCTGGGTCCTCTTCCCCATTGGTAGTGCTAACCTCGACTGCCTGTTTGCTAGCTTCCCACTGTGACCTTCTTCCACAGTGCCCCTTATGCATGGAATGCCACCCCTCATCTCTTCTGTACTACCCTCTTCACCTTCAAATCTCTTCTTGAGACTTGTTTCTGCAAGATGCCTATAAGAAATCCAGCACTGGCAATTGATGAATCTCATGATATTTAGTGTTTTACTTAGATACAAGTGAATACAGGAGCATCTCAGCTGCTTTATTGTTGTTGTTTGTTAAATAACTTTCTGTCCCACTGATTACAGAGAAAAGTTTGAAAATGTGACCTCACCAGAACTCTAAAGGCTCAAACACCAGAATAAATGTGTAAGAGTTTGCAGAATTGGGGCCTTAGACTGTAAAGTTAACTAAGAAAAAATTGATTAGACATTTATATAGATATCATGAATGTTCTGAGTGTTAATAATTAACATCATCATCATTGTGGAAGGGATATTAAACTTGAGATCACCAGCCCATCTCTAACTACTAGAGATCAGGTGGAAACATAATACAAGGGGATAGATTATCCCAAATCTGCTACCGTGGGGTTCCCACTTCTTCCTCTACTGCATCTGTTGCTGACCACTGAGAGAAAAGAGACTAGTCCTAAGGTCTGCCAATTCCCACATTCTTAACTCTTCAAGGCAGGAAGCATGTTTTCACATGGGTTTGTACAACATCCAGAACAATAGGGAACAGTTCCTGATTGTATCTCTAAATGCACGAGGATGTGAATAGCAATGAGATCAGGATCTGCTTCACTGTCTTCATTTGGATCTGCCTTAAAAGTAATTAGAGTCCCAGTGATAAAGGACCCTTTATCAGGAACAGGGAAGAGTTTCATTCTGAGACATAAGAAATAATATTAAAAAAATAAAAACAGCCCTGGAAGTCAAGCAATGCTGGAGCCCTCTACTGACTTCTCTGCCTCAGTGCCTAATTAGATTTAGTATCCATTTAAATCCACGTCATGCCCTGTAACCATGCTACTTGTACAACATGGCATGGATGTTGTTGTTACTGCCTGCAGAATCTCATGTCAGAATGCTGACTAGCTCTCAGAGCTTCCTTCGGAGTTCGACTACAGCAAAAAGAATATTTACAATGAGCATGTAATCTGTCATTGAAGAAAATGGCCATTGTAGGCGACGCTCAGAATCTGTGCCATCATGCCTTGTCCTTGCACAGGGAGTTCTGCATTATCATTACGGGGTCCTGGCTACTGACTTGATACACTATTCAACTGAATGTGTTCTCCCAGAACGTGGACAGGAGAGGCATCCAGGCTGCAGAAAGAATGATCTGAAACCCTGCATGCAAACTGACCATTTCACATAATGGCCGGAGAGACACATCATTCAAGTGATCAAGAATAAACCGAGTGTTACCTTGTGTCTTTCTGCCCCAGAATGAAAGCATGAGAGTAGAAAACTGATTGACTGCCTAAAACATGTGGGGTGACCCTGCTACGGAATCACTGAGGCCGGTTGTTATTCCTCCACACATCCTAAGACAGTGTGTAATGGGTTCCTATAATTTTGGCAGTGATGGATACTTGGTGAGAGCCCATCCTTCCGAGATCTCCCCCTTCTACTCCCCCTCCCATGGGGCCACATGACCTTGTGTTGCTAAACCCTGTCTGGAAGCTGAACAAGAATGACCCTGTGATCAGCGAAATGAAGAAAAGACGTAATTTCCACCTGAGCCCTCCCCATGCCAAACAAAACGACACCTAGACACTGCCATCAGAGTAACATGTTAACTGAGAAGTACACTGTGAGGTTCACCTGGTACACCACAGATGACTGCTCAGCCACACAATACATATGGGCAATTAACTTGATAGGACGAGAACAGGGAGCATATGACCATGGGGCCAAATTCAGACCCATTGTGCCTGACAGCAACTCTATAGAAGTTGATGGAATTGCATCTACTTACATCAGGGCTGATGAGGACCAGATAACCCACATTTTTTTGCAAAACATAAAGGAGGGATAAAGGAGGTGGTAGCTTTGGCCATTTCTTGCTACTCTCTGTCTAAGATGTTTGGATGGCCCAATCCTGCAGGGTGCTGAGCACCTTTTGTGGGGTGCTGATCACACCCATCTCCCCAGAGGCATTCAGTTTCTTGCAAGATCAGGTCCAAAGAGCATCCAACATGGTAGTACATAAGCACTGTGAACCTGCGCCAAAGCCCATGGAAATTTTTCAATGGGTTTTGAATTAGGCCCTATCTGTGACCCTTTATACATTAAAGAATTTTGCACCAGTGAAAAACCCAAATGTAGAGAAGCTGCACCAGTGCAAAACGAGGTTTACAGAAGTGCAACATGAACCAGTGATATACATGACCCGGTGTAGCATTTCTACCTTTGGGGTTTGTACCCAAGTTCACAAGCCTCTGAGCAAGTCTACCAGGTTATTCTTTTCGTGTCATAAGAGGATGATCCTTCGATTTAGACGAATGGCTATGAAAATTAAACTAATTCAGAGATATAACAAAGCATATCTATGCCGAGAGGAAAAACCTCCAGCCACCCCAACTCTAACCTGAGGGGAAACTTATTGTATATAAGTAATCTTCAACAGAAATCATACTCAACTACTTTAAAAAAACATTGCTATGAAATCTGGTAATAAAAGGAACTATTACAAATGACAGAACAGAATGACAAAAGCAATAAGAAGCTATAAGTGAGAGGAACTTTTTCTTTGGAGTAAGTAAAATGAAAATAAAATTACTTTTCTCTTGAGTATTTAATATTCTGGTTTTCCTAAATATCCAGTGTATTTATCTTTTGTTATCAAGTACCTTGCGGCATAACTAATTGTAATTCAGAATGGTTTTTTATACTAATGGAATCTGGAAGCCACTGCAAAATACAGATGGGGTTAACTAGTTTCTTTTTCACACTTTTTTGGAGAGCTTCCTATCTTTTCGATGTGTATATAGTGCAATTTGAAGGCTTTAAATTACAGCAAGAAGCCACTAACACAAAAGCAATGACGTATCATATGAGTGGTAAATAACATGAGTAAGCATTTATCCTCAGTGTATACTGTTGATTAGTTAAGCAGTAAAAATATGCATTTCATTAACTGGGAACAAAGAAAATACTGACTGAGAGCTGAGGAAAACTGGCTGACTTTTAAAAAAATGCCTTAAAAAGTCTATATTTTCCATCACAGTGACCAAAATCAGATTTTCTTTGAAACAGAATATTCAGCCGTTAAAGAGCTGTTTTTTTTATCAGCTAGTCACTTAAACTGGAACATTTGGAACGAATGGGGAAAATGGTTGAACAGTAATACTTCAGGCAGACTGGCATTTCCTCTGAAAGAGGTAAGCTACAAATTAATGCCTCTGGTAACATTCCAGACATCTCCTTTTAGAAATGCCTCAACCTTTTCAGGTCAGAGAAAAAGCAGATATAACCAGGTTTTTCTCCATCACATCCTTCCCCACTGCCAATTTTAGGACACTGGAAAGTATCCACTATAGCAGCTACACTAGTCACAATAACAAAACATTTCTATTCACAAAGCCAGGCAAATCTACTATATATATATCATTGAAGAATGACATATTGTAGCTACTGTCGAAGTTACCAAAACAAAAATAAAGCCATAAGAATAGAACCTTTTTCAGGTCTGATGTCTTTTACAAACCCTAAGTCAAGCCTCTTAAGTGCCAGTTGATAGAATTTTCATGCTTTGGTGAAGGATGCATCTGAAAAAACAAAAACAAACCAACTTACTTGTCTAAAATGAAGTACAAATCAAATCCTCCATAACAAGCAGGACCTTCATTCTCTTTATTTCTACCTTGTCCATCACAGGCTAACACAAATGTTGCGAAGAAGAGAAATCTGAAGCCGAATCTCAAGACTCTTTGCTTTGCAATGGCCATTGTATCCAGAAAGGGGGGGAAAAGTTCTCTTCTTCCAAAGCTCCCTTATTTCATAGCCTTCTCCAAAAATGCCATTCAATGGCTTTGAAATGTATATACATATATTTTTTTCCTTAAACTCCACTTGCAGCAATTGTCCTCTGAAATTGCAAGACTTTTTCCCCTTGTTTCTCCTGCAGTTCTGTTTCTTGGTTTCAGATTTCAAGATGCACAATACTGTATTTCGCTTTTTTTATTTAAAGGGACTTCTCCGTCACTCTCCCATGCAGCTCTCTGAAAGCAGTATCATTGTTTTGCAATGGGAGAAACTACTTCCTGACAATTCTTGCTTTTCCCCAGATTTCAGAGAATGTGAGGAGGGTTTGGAGTGTTTCCTCTTAATTATTATTGTTATTGTGGGTGGTGGGTTTTGTTTTTTCTTACAAAAGAAAGTTCAGAGAATGCCATCTTGTGGTGAAGTCCTGATGAAACAGACTGGAGTCTCTGAAAGGATATTAATTGTAACACTCATAAGCTTACAAAATGCATGCTGCAGCAATTTTGACTGCATACATGCGATCCATCTTGCATACACTCATGCACAGGCATACATTGGACATAACATAACACATAACACTTACATAACATAACACACATACGTGTTTGGAGTTTGCCATCCATTTAGATAGGGATCTAAATTCTGCTCTCAGACATATTACCGGTAATGTAAATCCAGAATTACTCCAGACTTGCAGCAGCAGTAAATGAGTGGGGCATTTGGCCCATTGTATTTTTCTAGTCATTAAACAAGCAATTATTTATTAAGCACACTTATCTCCCTACCTAATCAAGGAGGTGCCTTTCCAGAATTTCCCTTAATGAGCTCATTTCAGCACCTGAGGCTACAGCGTTTCTCTTGCCTGGCTGATTAGCCAAGAAAACTCAGCAAGGTTCTGTAGTCGCACTCATTCTTTGCTACAAAATGGTTTCTTGGAATCTGCAAACGCAGTCTGTGGGTTTAGACAGGGGAATCCTGTCTGAGCCCGTCTGTCCTCTTGTATAGTAGGAAAAATTCTCACTGTCAGAGCAGAGTGCTGAGCTACCACTAGGAAAAGTGAGTGAATCTAGCAACACAGCAAGGTAACTTATGAACCCCCATCTACCAAATTCCTCTCAAGAATTAGCAAAGCAGCAGCAGTACAGCTAACTAAACCTTAGAATCAAAGAATATCAGGGTTGGAAGAGACCTCAGGCGGTCATCTAGTCGATTCCCCTGCTCAAAGCAGGACCAACACCAACTAAATCAGCAGTTCTAAAACTGGGGGGGTTGCAACCCCCCGGGAGGTCATGGGGCAATTCCAGGGGGGTTGCGAGCTCCCTGTGCTGCAGAAGTGCCGCCAAGCTGAACGCTTCCGCATTCGGTAGCATTTCGGCGGACGTGCTCAGGGCTTCAGAGTGTCCTCTGAAAAGCCACTGAAGTGAAAGTTTCCGGTTTCTGTGGCTTTTCGGTGGACACTGTGAAGCACAGCGATGCTGCCAAATGCCGAAGCATTCGGCTCGGCGGACTCACAGGGGTCGCAGCGGCCTGCGGAAAAAGGGCTGCAGACTCACAATGTTTGAGAACCACTGAACTAAATCATCCCAGCCAGGGTTTTGTGGACTAATCAACCTGGCTGGACAACTTCAGGTGTCTGTAATGAGCTCAATAAGGAGACAGACATAAAGGAGTTTGCTAGGTGGGGTGGAGGAGTATTATGAAAGAACTAAGATAGCCTGAGGGATCATTAAGCTTCTGTGTTATGCTATTGTTTAAACATCAGCTAAGCCTGGTTATAGCAGAGACATTGCAATATCTTCGCATTCCCAAACATTTGACACCAAGCATTCAAAAATCATAAGGTGCATTTTTTTTTGAATGATACATTGTGGGTCCTTTTTATTTCACCTTGATTTCTGAGCCTTTATCTATACAGAGGTTGGCTTTAAAGCTGTTTCTCTACAGCCACAAGGGCCCGACACCTCCTTATTTTTAAGTAAGGTCCTGGGGGTGGTTTTGTTCAACATTTTATTAATGATCTGGATGATGGGATTAATTGCACCCTCAGCGAGTTTGCAGATGACAGTAAGGTGGGAGAAGAAGGAGATATGCTGGAGGGTAGGGATAGAGTCCAGAGTGATTTAGACAAATTGGAGGATTGGGCCAAAATAAATCTAATGAGGTTCAACAAGGACAGAGTCCAGTGGAGGGCAATGAAAATGATTAGGGGGTTGGGGCACATTACTTATGAGGAAAGGCTGAGGAAACTTGGATTATTTAGTCTGCAGAAGAAAAAAGTGAGGGGGGATGTGATAGCAGCCTTCAATTACCTGAAAGGGGGGGGGCTCCAAAGAGAATGAAACTTGGCTGTTCTCAGTGGTGGAAGATGACAAAACAGGGAGCAATGGTCTCAAGTTGCAGTGGGGGAGGTCTAGGTTGGATATTCAGAAACACTCTCTCACTAGGAGGGTGGTGAAGCACTGGAATGGGTTACCTAGGGAGCTGGTGGAATCTCCATCCTTAGAGGTTTTTAAGGTCAGGCTTGACAAAGCCCTGGCTGGGATGATTTGATTGGAGATTAGGTCCTGCTCTGAGGAGTCAGTTAGACTAGATACCTCCCGAGGTCCCTTCCAACCTTGATATTCTATGATTGTATGAACCACCCTAAAGGGGATATGAAAGAGACAGTGTAGTCCTTGGTGTCCAACAGAGTATATTTCAGTCTCCTACAGACCCATTCAATAGATCTACAAGCTCCTGAAACATTAAATAAATAAATGCCCTTTACTTAGAGATATTTTCCAACCAGATTTCTGAGCACTTAGGGTCTTTATATTAAATTCCAAGAAGTGAAAGCCAGAATATCTCTAATTAAACTGGTATTCCCTACCACCTGGGATGATTTAGTTGGGGTTGGTTCTGCTTTGAGCAGGGGATTGGACTAGATGACCTCCTGAGGTCCCTTCCAACCCTGATAGTCTATGATTTATGAAATAGGGAAATCTCTTCTGGGTAGTACTGTGCTCACCCAGCTGTGGTCTGGGGAGGCCTGTGATGGGAATCATGAGAGCAAAGTTCAATTCCTGACCTCACCAAGGGCTTCCTAGCCAGCAGAAGATCATCCTATAGTTAAGTGGCTAGGGCACCAACATTGGATTCAGGGGACTTGTGCACTCTTCCCATCTCTGGCAGTGTGCTGCTGGGTGAATTTGGGCATGTCAAGTCCCCATTTTCTGCCTCAGTTTCCCCCATTGTAACATGGGAGTAATGATACTGCTCTCCTTTGTAAAGCTCTTAGCAATCTAAAAATAAAAAAGAACTAGGATCATTAAGGTTGGGCTTTTAAGCCCTGTCACAGGGTCCCCCTCAGGAAACTCTGTGTTCCCCTGAGCCCTATGGTCTGGTTCCTTTAATAAAGTTTTCTTCACACCCTTTTTGGTGATTCCAAGTGTCCTTTATTTACAGTGCAATCTTTAGTATTAGCCAAGTGCTCCCCAAAACCTCCACAACAGTGACCTTCCCTCCACTGGCTTTGAAGCCCCTGCTCTTGAGGCTCTTTGGCCCTCCTGAGGAGACAGCACACCTCCCTGCCCTCCCTCCTTTCTGTCTGGGGGGGCTTGGAGCTTTTCAAGTCCGCTCAGCTCCCAGCCCCAGCTGTATCCATTTGCTCTAGCCCCATTCTGCCGGCTAGCCCTCGTTAGGGCTCTCAGCTGGGCTGCTCCAGCCTCTGATCCTGGCCTTGCTACCAGCAAGCAGGGTTTTAACCTGCAGTGGCATGGCAATCATGGGGTCCTAACCCCTGCCCTGCCACAAGCCCATATGTCAATAGCTAAATAAATGTCCTCAACCACCTTGTCTCTCTAATATCCTGGGACCTACATGGCTACAACAACACTGATTTCCAGAGGCACTGAGCTCCCGACAGATCTCATTGAAGCCAGTTATTATTTTTTTCTCCCATCTGAATCCTTCACACATTGCTTAGGGCAAGTACAAGGCTATACCATCCCTGTCTATCCTGGATCATTCTACATGTCCTCTGTGTTATTAAGTCCCATGAGTTTTTCTTTTCTTTTCTAAGTACTGTTCAGTGTAGGGATTTTTTCACCCAGCCCTTTTTATTTTACATGTTCCTCCAGCTACTCAATGGCACACCTGTCATGGCAGATGCTTCTTAACACATGTCCCACATATGTATCTCTTCTCTTCTGGAGAACTTTAGAGATAAGGAATTGTTGAAGTCATTGACAAATCTCAGAATTGCTTATAAATTCAATCCATCGACTACCTAGCATTTTCCTTAGGTATTTGCTTTCAAAGACATTTAGATGTCAGCCTGTGCCTATGATGGATCTTCAGGTTTCACATCAATGTGTTAAGGTAGAAATAACATTTGAGTTGAAGATTCAAAGACTCAGCTTTAAGTTTTAGATGTTCAATGCTCAGATCTTGTTTAAGCCATGTGTGGAATTTTGTCTGCTGCCCTGCAGACACAATTACTGCTGGGTGCTGTGGAACGTAGCTATAGCTCCTGTATCAAGGGTATGTGGATACGCAGAGCAGAAAGGGCCTTGCATTTGAAAGTCTCACTTGGGAGACCTCTTCTAAATCTAATAAAGATGCCCTTGAGTGACTTCCGCTGCCAGGCCAATGTTGAAAACACACTGGGCAGCAATGTAAAAGGCTGGTGCACATGCGTAGGTCTGGTACTATGTTGGAGACGGAGGCCTGGCTCGTGCCTGAGTTGACAAAGAAAATGATCTGAATACAGGAAACAAAAATTCATCTGAGTGGGAAGGGTGAAAAAAACCTCCCTTGTCTGGAGATCCACGGGCTGTATTTGACAGACTTTGGCCAGATTCTGGACTCATGGTCACCACCATAACTTCACCAAAGTCAGAAGAATAGCTCCAAACTTGTACTATCATGACTGCAGTTGGAATCCAGCCCTTGGACTGTAACCTGCATCCAGCTAAAAGTGAAAAGCAACACTGAAAAAAAATTATATATATTTAGATTGGTTTCCAGTTGGCCCTGAGATGAGAACAAGCACGCAGTGAAAATCCTGAAAGAGCCTCAGGAAAATAAGTTTGGCCAGAAGCGCTAAGCTAGCAGAGAAAAAAGAGGGGAAAGGCAGGGAATCATATTCCCTATATACAGCTATGGATTCAGGCTGACAGTTGGCTCACTATGGCTCAGGAGAGAGCCCGCGAATAAGGCATCTTAGAAAGCATGGAGCAGTGATCGAGAGGGGGAGAGCAGCTGATAAAGTGAAAAGCCATTCATGCTGTGCCTTGGCTTTGGGTTTTCTTCCTTTAGGGCTTTTTCTCATCCATTTGTTCCTCTCTGCAAGCCTGCTTTGTTCTTTGTGGTCAGGTGACAGTGGCAAGATGATTGTACCTGCAAAAAGATGTTCTAGCTCTTTTACAGATTCTGGCAACCATGTCTGGGACTGGAGATGGGGAGGAGGCGGGATATCAGAATTTCCACCTCTCTCTGTCCCTCACTCACTAAAAATACTAGACACAAAACGTTGTAGAAAAGCACAGTAGAGTTTTGTGTTAAAGACCTAGTAATTTTGGGGAAGTGGATTTCATGGGCTGCAGAATGTGTGTGCGTGAGACAGAGAGAATTAACGCATAGTAACTGTTGCACTGCTGTATGTAGTTATGCTACAGCTGGTGCTGCTTGTGTGTGAAGATAATTTCTATGTGTAAATGATGGGAGGGGAGAGTGCTGTAGGCTGCCTGTCTTCCCCTCCCTGGTCTTATTATCTTCCCCATTGTACTAGTCATGAGAGCCCTCTGAAATTTAGAGCCCTAATGTCATTGGTTTTGCCCTTCTCTTACCATGAATGTTTTCTTTTATGAAGTGAAATGTGTTGCCCTGTTCTCATGGGAGTTCTCATACATAGCATTGTGGGAAGCTTGTGAGCATACAGCACACTAAACTGCTATGCATATGGCCCCTGCTGATGTGCATTAAAAGTTCTGCAGAGGGTTTATCACAAGAGATGTTAGGCATAGTAGCAGCAAAAATTTAACAATGCCTTATTGATGATTTGAAAAAACAGTCCTCGAAGGACTGTGTTCAACATGCTTGACTTTAAGCTTCAGTCTATTCTTTGTGGTTAAATTAATATTATTCATTTTTATTTATAAAATATGTTCTGAGCTAAAGAGACCAGGTAAAATCCTGATGCCATGAATGTCAATGTCAAAACTATGATTGACTTCAATGGGGCCTAGATTTCACCCATAGTCCCACCTCAAGGAACATATGGTAGCCCCGGACTGCATGGAAACCATTAAATTAGCTCAATGCTGCATTTTTTCAGTGCCCTCAGTCCACCATTTTAGACTGGGTTTCTGCCGGTGCCATTAGAGCAGAAGAAAGAGCCAGTGCTATCACTGCTTGGAAGACGAGCAGCTGGGGTCTCAGCTGGAAGGTGGAAGCAGGCCTCTACACATGCCGGAAAAGACCACAGTTGTACAGTCTTATCACCTTCCTTCTATGGGAGCCTGCAACAGTGTCATGTCAGAACAGAGAATGACTACATTCCATGCGTATTCCGTGAGACGTAGCACTGATTCCCTGCCTCTGCCAGGAATGTTCTTTAAAAAAATCCACATGCTTAGGCATGAGGACCTGGGTCAGAGCAACAAAAAGACGCAGAGAAGGAGCGAAAGGATGAGGGCTACAATAATAAGATTGAGTGGTTACTTGGGTTCATTGGGCCAGATCCTCTGCTAGTGGAAATCAACATAGCTTCATGGACACCAATAGAGCCACATCAGTTTATAGCAGTTAGGGATCTGGACCATTATGTTCATGTCATGATGGGGCCGCTGTTTAATTTTTAAAAAATATCATATATTAAAATAAAACATGGTTCAAGACTGGCACCCGGTGGCCAAGTGGATTTATTTCCCTCTAGATCATTCCTGTGTTCCAGTGGGTTGGATGAATTCTTCCTCCTCGATTCATCGGACTTTGTTTCTGCAATATTTGGCCTCTCTGCTACAATATCCAGAAACCCTGGTCCAGTGTGTCTCTATTGATTATAGCTCGTCAAATAGTACCACTAATTCAATGCATGTATATTTACTGTCTTCCAGACAGTGAGAGGTATTATATTGTGGTATAGTCACACAAAAGAAGTGGAGAAAGCTATGTGGCTTGAGAAATGGAAGCACTTTACCTTCACTTTACCTGCATTCATGCCTTCTCACAACACCACAGCAATATAGCAAAGAAATTTATAGAAACTAGATAAGCAGAAGTTAAGACCGCTATTGTCAAAAGCGACCTTTATCATTTTGGTAACAAAGAGTCCTGTGGCACCTTAAAGACTAACTGAAGTATGGAAGCATAAGCTTTCGTGGGCTAATACCCACTTCGTCCCACTGATACCTTGCTCCTACCACTCCAATTGTAGTTAATGGGAACTCAGGGTGCCCAGCACTTCTAAAAATCAGGCATTTAAAGTGGGTACCTCAAAAAAAAACCAGGGACACTCAGAATTGGAAGCAGCTTTTGAAAATTTGGGTGTAGCTCTGCCGGCCTGTGTCCTCCAGACACGGAAGGACTAACGCCACATCCAAGACTCTTTCAGGTCCTTCCCTCAGTACACATTTTATTACTTTACACACACAACTCTCAAAGTAACACAAACAAAGATGTTCCTTTGACCAACATGGGCTTCAGGGCCTATGGGCCTTTCCTATTGCACTTCTGTCTCTGCTCCAGGGCCAGTCGCAGAGAGATATGAAGGAACCATCCAATCTCAGCCCTTTATAGGCGTCAAGGGACTTCTTAAGGTCCCTTCCAGCCCTACATTTCTAAGATTCTATGATCATCTGACCCCTTCCTAGTTGGGTCTGATAATCAAACAGGGATGGCTGTCCCTAAGCCCTTTACCCTCAAATGAGAACACCATCTTGTGACTTTGAGCCCGAATGATTTATTCAAGTTTACCCAGTGACTTAGGGCCAGATTCACAAAGGAGGTTAGGCACCTAAGTCCCAGTTTTAGGCACTGCTGCAATCCACAAAACCCTGATCAACTGCCACCAAACGCTGTAAGAATCTAAAATCACTCAGCATCTAAATTCCCACTGTAAAAATTCCCTCAGTGCCCAAGTTCTGGGCATGCACACTGCTGTCTCATTGTAGGTGTCCTGTCATCCATGTCATACATACACACCAGTCTCAATCCAGGGCAGGGCAGGATCCAGAGGTGACAGAGCCAAGAAGAGAACCCAGGTGTCCTGACTCCCAGAGCCTCTATCAATTATTAGTCCACACAACCTCATACTGGGTGTAACTGTAGTCTTCACTAGTCAAATATAAGTGAATAGTAATTCATATGGTATTACATATCCCATGTTTGGTACATGGAGATATTGTTGACATAGTAAGAACCCTGCAATGCTCAAGTCTAAATAAGACAATAGCATTTAACTAAGCAATTTACATCTAATTTTGGCATGATGCATGGATATGAAACAGCACCAATAAAGCACTGTTTGTTCGAATGAGCATTAGGTCCTTTGAATTAATGTTCCAAAGGATTTAAAGTAAAAGACTCATTACATATGCCCAGCAAGAGGGAACAAACTAGCATATAATAAAACATTCTGATTTACAGACTTCAGTTTACATAATCGTGAAGAGATTTTAAAAAATCCTACTGTATTTTATTTTAACAGCAAAAATAAGCTGCAATGTTAGAGGTGTTTTACCAGCTTGTGAGGAGTCACAGAATTCTTGTTAGCAATGTGTGACTGAAAAACACCTCCACCGTCAGGTGAGAACTAGGGAATAGAACCTTATTCTGTCTAAAGCCCCATGTTCAAACAATCATCAGTGTCTGACTCATCCCTTCCAAATTGCAGTGTAAAAATAGACTTGAACAAAACCTGACGAACATGTTATAAGTAAAGAATTATTCATTAATCTTTATCACTTTCAGACTGTAAGCTCTTTGGGACAGCACCCAGCACAATAGCGCCCTGATCTGGTTGTCCCAGTGCTACGCAATCTAAATATTGAATAATAAAACTAATAAGTAGAAAGGATCATGGTATAGTGGTTAGAGCACAAGGTAAGGAGTCAGAAAATCTATGTTCTATTTCTGTTACTGACTCTTATCTAACAGTGGTATTGCAGTTGTGTTGGTGGCAGGCTGTTAGAGAGACAAGGTGGGTGGGATAACATCTTTTATTGGACCAACTTCTGTTGGTGAAAGAAACAAATTTTGGAGCTACACAGAGCTCTTCTTCTTGAGATGTGAAGAAGAGCTCTGAGTAGCTTGAAAGCTTGTCTCTTTCACCAACAGAAGTTGGGCAAATAAAAGTTTGTCCAATTACCTCACCCACCTTGTCTCTTATCTAACAATTACTTTATACTCTGCAGAATACTGCCATGTGTGACCATCTAACAAAATGATCATCACCACGATACAAAAGAACTCATAAGAACTCTTCACCCTCTGTCTAAGCAAAATCCAGGCTGGGATTTCATTCCTTCTCTGATGGGTATGTTCAGATCTGATCTTTGAGGTTCAAGGAGTGTATTCTGTAAGAGTACAGTCATTATTTGTTCTTACAGTTTTCAAATACAGTAATAGCATTTATCTTGATGAAGTCTTTGGTTACTGATGTGGAAATGTGTCATTTTGGAGCAATTTCCCTATGTTTCCATAGTAACAGGACTGATGACACAAAATGACAGCACTGATCAAGGAAAAGAAAACAATTTATTTTAGTAATACAAGGTATCCAGCAAGGTATACTGCAATCTTTGTTCGGGCAAAATTCCTATTGATTTCAGTGCAATAGTAGTCAGAGTACAAAAGAATTTAGGCAGATAAGGACTGAGTAAAGTGCTTAGCTACTATGTTACTGAATGTTGTTATATAAGTACCTGGCTAGATGGATACAGATATGCTGGCTGGCAGGCTAGCTGACTGATTGAAAGATCAACCAAAGTAATCTTTACTGCAAAGCATTTGTAGAAACTAATAGCAGAGTTATTAGACTTTTCTTTTTTCATTTCGGACACATATAAACACACATGTCATTTCAGCTAGAGACGGGCCCTGGCCACAACATTCCAATCCAGATTTCAAACTCTCCAACAGCCTGGTGTATTCAGATTTGGGGTAAAGGGAGGCAGTTCAAGGGTTTGGTTGGTTCAGCTCATTACAGAGAAGGAAACACGTGTGAAATGTGATATCTGGTGTGGGTCCTTTGTTAACTATGAGCATTCACAAGTAAAGCTGTGGATTCCACTCTTTGCTCCAAATATTGATGCTGTCAGAAATATACTGGCCATGGTCCATATGTTTTTCCAATCATCATTTTACCTTTATTCCCATTCACAGTTGGAGTGTTTGCTGTGGCTGCATGTCAGCACAGGCTTTGCAAAGAAGAGCCAGAGATCAGCCATTCTCTGGAATGAGACTGAGTAAAATAGTTGTGAGTCATGAGGCCTAAATATTATAAGCTTCTGCTATGTACCTTGGTTAGAAGAGCTTAAGGCCACCACACAGGTTCACATCCAGAATGAGGAGTTTAACACCCACGCAGCCAGTACCACTAAGTAAATTTTGTGGTCCTATAAAATAAAGACAGGATAAGTCATCCCAGCAACAACAAGAACAACAAAACCCCTCAAAATTGTTGCACTCATAAAAACATCTGAAAGCATTGTTCAAATAAATGCAATTCTAGTAGAAACCACTAACCAACCTTTTAAAAATTAATCTCCTAAAATGCCAACCACCTTCATTCCCGATCTCATGGAATAAAGGGTTGTGGAACCAGCAATAGGTGTCCTTCAAGGTCTCCTCTGAGGCTGTATGAAATCGAGACTCTAGGCACACAGTGAATTTTTGGATCATGAAGTCAGGCAATTTCCATTGTATATGGACTCCAGGATATACAGTGACTCATGTATGAGCAACCACTTTCCTTGCAGGGCTTCCTGTCTTTAAAAGACCACCTCAAAATATCCCCATGTTTACTTGTTACATTTCTTCTCAGGTGGCCCCATGACTACTGGAAAAGCTGTATGTTGAAAAGTTACACTTCTGCCTCTTTTACATTGCAGTATGATGTCACTGGAGAGACTCCTGATTTATACCCAGATACATGAGAGGAGAATCAGGCCTTCTGTGTGCATATTAGAATTTATGAAATACTAGACTACTGTACCCATCATTAATAGAAGCACAGAGCCTGATCATGCACCATGTAAGTCCAGTTTTACATTGGCATAACAAGAGCTGGTAAAAAGAAATTAATTACAAATAATTAGAGTCACAGAGTTGAAGTCCAGAAGGGACCATCAGAACATTTAATCTGACCTCCTGTTTATCACAGGCCACCAAACAGTACCTGCACACTAACTTAACAATCTAAGTTAGACCTAAGTATTACAACCCACAGGAGACCAGACTACTACGTGCCACACTTCCCAACAAGTTTATCTAATAGTTTTCATAACAAACAATCTCATGATAATTTTTTTGCAAAGAATGAAACATTTTTAAAGCCATAGGTTTTTCAAATCTATTTGGTTAGGGGGGAGGGAGGCAGTTTTTCAATTAAAAATATATTCTGTTGGAACATTTTCAACCTGAAGTAGGTATAACACCACTGGTGAATGAGGCCTAGGAAGTTACTAGGCATTTGAATGTAATCAGTAAAGATTGTTTCGATGCTGAGTGTGCTCTTCTGGTCAATTTAAAAAGTAGAAAATCATTACATACACTTCTCAAGGCTGTTTCAGTAAATCTGTTTAGACTGCAAGCTCTTTGGGGTTGGGGGCTGTCTTTTTGTTCCATGTTTCTATAGTACTTAGCACAAAAGGCCCCTAGGCACCATCACAATAATCATCATAATAATGAATAAATACATTTCTCGTTAAACTCAGGCTGAACTCACTGTCATACTCAGTAGCCCAGTAAGTGGAAAGTCCTCCACAAGTTGCCTGGATGGGTGCTCCAAGTCCAGCTAAACTTCTGACATAGTTGCGGGATATCCCATAGCTTCTGTGGAGGGAATTCGGGTCCTGAAAAAATGATGGAAGATTAACCACTTGCTTTGGCCAAAAGCATGAATCAGCCCTGACACCTAGCTACCTTCCCAGTTTCTTTTGTATTGTTAATAATACTTATGATGGTAATCATGCATTTATATAGCATCTAATAACTTAATGGATTCCCTAAACGACTTCACAGACTACTGGCCAATTTATCTCTGCAGATGAATATGCGCAGGTCCCAATGACAGTTGTGTGGGTTCATTTCTGAGCATGATTGGAACCTACAGACCTGATTCTCTTCTCACTTACACTAGTGGCAATCAGGAGAAATTCCTTTAGGTCCGTAGAATTACACTGTTATAATACCAGGAGAACTGAGAGGAAAACCAGACCCTAAACTATATGTACCGAAGGATTCTTTCACTGTTTCTAAAATGTAGCCACCTATGTCTTGGAATGTGGTATCTGTTCAGCCTAATGGTGCAATAGTTTAGAACAGGAAGTGAAGAATACCACATCTGATTGAAAATGCCGGGGAGAAGTTAGACAAGTTGAAATCTGGTTAGGGCACTAGGATTCATACCTCTACAAAAAGAGTCAAAGGAACTCTAAAAAACACTCATTTTACAACTCATTTGAAAGATAGTATTATATTGATCCAGTGGTTGCCAAATATGTGTATGTGTGTGTGTGTGTGTGTAAAAATATAATATACACACTTAAAGTGAGATTAATGTGTAAGGAAACAATGTCTTAAGGCCAAATTCTGTTCCTAATGAGTTCATTGGTAGCGTTGACGTCAGTGAATCCAGGATTTAGCCTAAAGAAGTGTAAAAGCATGTACCACATATAACTATTATTTGTGTTACTTACCCTTTGATTATTGACCATGTCCTCAAGTTGGTTTAAAGTTGGAAAGGTTGCCCTGTTCATCCTGGAAACAACACATATCTTCTTGTACCGCATGTGGTAAACAATTATACCCTGTAAAACACAACCACAAGTTTCAGCAAATCTTCTTTTCCTTTCATTTCCCATTAATTTATCATATTTTAAAGACTCTTGCAAATGAGGCTACTTGCGATATTTATAAGCTGCTTCACACTTGCACTTTGCTTCTAGTTTGACAAGAATTAGAGTTCAATGCACTGGATGAAATTAATCTCTTGTGTAACTCTATGGATTTCAATGCAACTAGGCCACAGAGACATTTATGCAATGTGTTTTGCTGCTAAAAATACACTCATGCAACCTCCAAACAGCCTTAAGGATTATGTAGCAAATGACAGTCTGCCCAGTAAAGATGGTAGATCCAGCAAGAGATACAAGACACCTGGGCTAAAATCTACTTACATTCACACTGATGAAAATCTGGAATAATGTCAAAATGTGACTCCAGCTGGCCTTCGTATGATTTTACAATCCAGTGTCTTGACTATGAAGGAATTTGGAACATATATCAAATAGATGAATTCCAAAGCAGTGGTGGCAGGGAATACCAGCTCAATTAGCTAATGTTTAATTAGCCAGTTTAATTAGCTAATGTTAATTAACTAATGTTTCAGGAGCTGTAGATCTATTGAATGGGTCTGTAGGAGACTGAAATATGCTCTGTTGGACACCAAGGACTACACTGTCTCTTCCATATCCCCTTTAGGGTGGTTCATACAATCATAGAATATTGGGGTTGGAAGGGACCTCAGGAGATCATCTAGTCCAACTCACTCTTCAAAGCAGGACCTAATCCCCAACCAAATCATCCCAGCCAGGGCTTTGTCAAGCCTGATCTTAAAAACCTCTAAGGAAGGAGATTCCACCACCTCCCTAGGTAACCCATTCCAGTGCTTCACCACTCTCCTAGTGAAAAAGTTTGTCCTAATATCCAACCTAAACCTCCCCCACTGCAACTTGAGACCATTGCTCCTTGTTCTTTCATCTGGTACCATTGAGAACAGTCTAGATCCATCCTCTTTAGAACCTTTGAAAGCAGCTACCAAATCCCCCCCTCACTCTTCTCTTCTGCAGACTAAATAATCCCAGTTCCCTCAGCCTCTCCTCATAAATCATGTGCTCCATCCTCCTAATCATTTTTATTGCTCTCCGGTAGACTCTTTCCAATTTATCCACTTCCTTCTTGTAGTGTGGGGCCCAAAACTGGATACAGTACTCCAGATGAGTACTCAACAATACTGAATAGAGGGGAATGATCACGTACCTCAATCTGCTCCTACCTATACAGCCCAAAATGGCGTTAGCCTTCTTGGCCAAAAGGGCACACTGCTGACTCCTATCCAGCTTCTCATCCACTGTAACCCCCCAGGTCCTTTTCTGCAGAACTGGTTAGTACATTAAAGAATGCAAGCAAAGAGCAGTCCTTGCATGGAGATCAGAATAGTTCTTAACATGGAGGATATCCGAACAGAAAGCTCCTAACACCACCTTATGTCCTGGTATAGAGGTCAAGCAAAAATCCAGCTATACAGTTAACATGGTCTCACTGCGTGTTAAAGTTTCAGTTAAAAAATGTTGATAAAGGGTTAAAAATGATTAATACCGGTAGGTGTTATAAGTTACAGACTTGAGTAGTATGTGTTATAGAAGGTTGTAAGCACATCATTAGAAAGTGCTAGAGGTGATTATAAGCAGCCTATTGACATGTTGGACTCTATAACAATCTATAACAATTTATTAGCCATTTACCAAGACTTAACCCTTATAAACTATTTCTAAATGGAGCATTGATATGTGTTACCATTTACAGGTATAAAATGGTAGTTTGTCTTTTGCTCTATTCATAATGGAATTTTATATTTTTTAACACACACAGCTTCCATGGCTATCTGTTCACTTATTAAGAAATAATATCCACTGTGGGGGTAGACAAAAATTATCTTAAGAATTTAACCAGGGGGCTAGGTTGTTTCCATATGATCTAAAAAAGATGCTTAATTACTTCATCTTTCAATAGTGGATGGATTATCCATTTGCTTTCAAGTCTAATGTAATTCCCTTCTCTTCCAGAGCTTTCAGAGGAATAAAGCACATCTTCACAGCTGCTGAAAGTACATATTTTTATTCTATTTGAGGTGAACAGTATGCAACCAGATCACCTCTTTTGATACTTACATGGTTGTAGTCGAAGATTGCATTGGAGGAGTGTGCGCCGGAATAAATGTTGAATGTAGCAACGTTCATATCATGATTGATGTTCACTGTCTGATAGACAGTTCCCCCAACATTTCCCTTATTTATGAGCTGGACATTCTAAAATCAAAGATTTATTATCAGATAACAGTGTATTGCAACCTAAAAATGTCTCTCAAAAGTTGCATTTAACAGAGAAGAATGGCAACATCAGAATAGTAGGGAAGCTGATACATAAAAGTCCAACTTGGTTAGATTACCCATTAGTGGGGAAAGGTCTGATTCAGATTTAAATCCACTTCTAAACAACTTCCATTACTCACTCTATGATTAGGGTACAATTCGGTCTAGGCTTATGATTATAGTTAGGTATTTACCATTTGGCCCAGGATTAGGATTAGGTTAGGGTTATTCCTTGCCTGAAGGCTAAAAATAGGGTTAGGATTACTGCTTGGTTTAGGGATAGGGTTAGGTTTAAGCCAGCTGTTCCCAACTGTGGTCTACTGAGTATTTGCTGATGCCCAAAGACTTCATTGGTCATATGATGCTCACTCCTTTTCCTTATTTCCACATGATAATTGCATTAAATGAAAGTAAAAATAATGAAATGTAATCACAAATGTTCATATAAGCAAATGTTGCAGTTGCCTGAGGTATGGGTGGTGGTTTGTGTAATGACAAAGGGAAGCAGGCTCCCACAAAACAAATCCCTCCATTAAGATGTGACCAATGTTATGAAAAAGTTGATGAATCTCTGCTCTAACTCCTACTACCAAAGGACCAAAGAATATCTTATTGCCCTTATACAAATCCATGGTGCGCCCACATCTTGAATACTGTGTACAGATGTGGTCTCCTCATCTCAAAAAGGATATATTGGCATTAGAAAAGGTTCAGAGAAGGGCAACTAAAATGATTAGGGGTTTGGGATGGATTAAAGAGGCTAGGACTTTTTAGCTTGGAAAAGAGGAGACTAAGGGGGGATATGATAGAGGTATATAAAATTATGAGTGGTAAGGAGAAAGTGAATAAGGAAAAGTTATTTACTTGTTCCCATAATATAAGAACTAGGAGCCACCCAATGAAATTAGTGGGCAGCAGGTTTAAAACAAATAAAAGGAAGTTCTTCTTCACACAGCGCACAGTCAACCTGTGGAACTCCTTGCCAAAGGAGGCTGTGAAGGCTAGGACTATAACAGGGTTTAAAAGAGAACTGGATAAATTCATGGAGGTTAAGTCCATTAATGACTATTAGCCAGGATGGGTAAGGAATGGGGTACCTGGTCTGGCTGTCAGAGGGTGGTGACAGATGGCAGGAGAGAGATCACTTGATCATTCCCTGTTAGGTTCACTCAATCCGGGGCACCTGGCATTGGCCGCTGTCGGCAGACAGGATATTGGGCTAGATGGACCATTGGTCTGACCCAGTATGGCCTTTCTTATGTTCTTATGACCTATTGGCTGTGAAAATGTAGGAAGTCTAACCTATTTGTTATTAGTGCTATTTTTTCCACTAGGCTCTAAGGAATAGTGCCTTAGGTTTCCCATTCAAGATCATCTCAGGCCATTGCAGGAATAAAATGCATAACATTTTGAGGATGGTTATAAAGGAAGCTGTTCCTTCCGGATAACTTTTAGAGGGTACCCACCTGTTGGTCTTTCCCTACCCATATAGAAAGTGTTCAGCCACCTGCATGAGATTTCAGTGTTATAGTGTCATATTTATTAATTAACACAATAGCTAGGAGAACCATAGAAAAGTACTTTAAAGCAAGCAAGCTCATTGCCTACTATTGTCACTAATGAGCCAATTTATAATGAAGAAAAAGTACTGGTAGAGTTCAATTTAAATTTATTCATATATAATATGGTAGTGCTATGTTTTTCCAATAAAATATGAGCAAATGTTTTTTGCTTTTAGAGACTGATTTTTACATGCTAAGCAATAGCAGGAGTGTGGAGAATTTAATTGAAACTGTCATAAATGTGTTACATTAATTCACATATTAGAGAATGACTCATAAAGAAAGATCCATATTTTGATTTAATAAGGATGGTAATCTCATAAACAATATGGCAAAGCAAATCCATGAAAGAAGAAAAATAAAACGTGAACATAGCCCTCTACTTACATTACTTGTAAAGACTGGATTCATAAAGATACCCAGAAAGAGAAGAAGCAGAATCTGTAATACAGCATGGAAAACATTGAGAGAGATTTCTACACACTCTGCAGGTCCTTTTTAATTGTCAAATGCAACTAAAATCACATGGTAATAAGCAGCTCCCCAGTCTTTCTGATTTTCCACATACTCACGTTAATTATTGAGAGGGATTTTATAATTCATTTATTTTATCTTTTCTATTCACAAGGACTACATGGTACAATTGTACTTAGGTGGATCATTCTAACTAATAATGTAACACCTGTAAGGCTACATTCTGATCTCAGTCACCAGAATGATTCTATTGTTACTCCAGTTTTATACTAGTGTAACTGAGAGGACTTTGGTCCATTAAGTAGAACAGGAAGCTTCTAATTTACCTGAATAGCTATTTTCCTACATACAGAACTATGGGATTTCTTCCTCAATTAAGTGTGATGTCCTGTCCCTCAAAATATTTAAAGTATGATTTAATTGCTTGACATGCTAGCATTCTCCATGCAGCATTTATTATTTAGAGAGCATTTTTTAAAAAAACCTGGAGTCAAATCCTGCAGTCTTCACTCAGGTCATATTCCTGCCCACATTTTATGCATGTAGTTAAGTTTATTCATGTGCCTAGTCTCGTTGGTTCTCAAGATCAGGGCATCAGTCATCACTCAGCAAGGAAAGAGTTAAAACTGAGTAAGGGCTTCATGGTATGGCATGAAATTCTAACCCCATTGAAATTAATGGAAGTTTTGCCAATGACGTCAACAAGTTCGGGATTATACCTTGATGCATTGTTGCAGGATTGGGGGCCTTCACAAAAAGGCCTGAGATAGGCACCTAACTCCCATTGACTTTCAACTGAAGTTATACACCTCTCCTGCTTAGGAGCTTTTGTAACATCCATTAAGTGCCTATCTTCATCTCTAGGCCCTGAAATACTTCTGTAAATCTGACTAAATTTGAGTGTGGGCACTTCTCAAAATCACGTCCTCAGGGTCTCAAGATGGACTCCAGAAAATTTGGGCACCACAAATTAGTGGCCACTAATAGTGAAACATTAGGCCTAAGAGCACAGGTGTTGAGCCTCCTCCCACTCTCACCCCCATTTTATTTATCTTGTCTTACCTATCCCATTGACTTCAATGGGAACCATGGACTCTCAGAACAGCCCAGAGTTGGGCCTTAAATGTACTAAAATACAAACCATTTAACAGAAAATGTAGGTTGTCAAAACTACTTACAAGTCTCTTCATTTTGAAGCCAACCTGGATCTGACGCTGATTTGACTCAAAATGCTGAAGAAAATGAATTTGTATGTCTTCTACTGACCTTATATATTTTATCTAGGTTGGATCTGAACAAAAGCCCCCAGATAAAATATTTATTTTTCTCACTATGAACAGAAGTGAAACACTGGAGCAAACTAAATATTTTGTGTGTTACATATTTATCTATGAGGCTGGGTAACACACATTCCCCGCCAGCAGTCTTCATGAAAGTCTTCTGTTTGAGATGATTAATGATACAAACATGAGCATTAACTAAACCATGAAGTTTGGTCAGTGCAATCAAAGGAGAATTTTCCCCTTTTCAATCCTGGCAACTTTTCTCAGTCTATTTTCATCATAGTCTTATTTTTAAAACCCTTTAAAATAAGTGGTGTCTAAGTCATTTGATGATACAAATTTCAGAGCATTTTGTGTGAGATTTGAGCTGAGGAGGTCATTCTTTGCTTGCTCCTGGTCTGGAGGGCCCTGTTCAGCCTGGCATGGAATGTGCACTGTGTCAGAAATGTCAGCTACTCTCTAGAATGGTCATCTTCAGACCAGGGCTGTAAATGGCAAGAAGCACATTTGCATATATGCTAAGAGGATGTGCACATTGAGGTACACAAACTCTGGGAAGGGGCAAAGTGACATGAGATCTTTATTTCAGCCCTGGATAGAAAGTGGAATGAAGGGGCTATGGATGAATTACATTTATTTGGATCCTCTTTTGGGTGGGGTTTCTTAAGATACTTAGGGGACTTGAGCCCTCATTCTCAGGGAGATAACAAATGGACAATCGGGTATTTTGTTTTGTTTTGTTGCTGCTGAGCAGCATTTCATTGGAGCTGGGGTTTGATAAGTGATTGAAACCTCCCATTCTTCAGCTTGTGAAAACTTTGGCTTTAAGAATAAATACTTCTAAAAAACTTCATTCTAGTTCCTGCTAAAGGAGGAAGTTATGCTGAGAAATACCAGTAGGAGAGCAAAGTAGGTCATGGCACAAGTCTGAAGATTCCTGAAGGTGCTGCATAATTCCTCCAAAAATAAATGAAAACCCCTGCTGAACTTTGATTCTTGCCTGTTTCTGTCATTTTTTTGCATCACAGCATCCTGTGTAAGAAGAAAATTGAGGCTGTGTATAGGAATGAAAAATGAAAGTCTCGTGAAATAGCCACAAGAAAAGAGCTAACAGCAGCTCAAACAGTAAAAAAAGAAAAAAAGTCTGGCTCCCATTAGAGTTAATTTGTGGTGATTTAGACTCTTTTCTTGAAATGCAGGCCAGTGTAGCCAAACAAACTCAGTCTGCTTTCAAACTGGTGGAAGAATACAACCCAAAGGTATAAGTAAAAATCTTAAAATGTGGTGGGAATGGAGGAATTGTCTGAGGCTGGATGTTTTCTCCTGGAAGTCATTGCTTCATAGAGTATAAAGTTAATGAGTTCATAAGGCAAGCTTTATGCTCTATGAATCATACACTACCAGTATGTGCTAGGAATCTGTGCTGTATTGTGTGAATCATGTGAATAGAATTCACTCTTATGGACTGTCAATCTGGACCTTTCATCAGCTTTAAATTTATATGAAACATGTAACTATAAGCCCCTTTCCCTAAAAATCCCCTCAAGCCTCAAATCAGGAATCTTTCATTTACAGCCTCCATGCCCATCTTGGGTTTTCTTTCTGTTCACCTTAATTCTGCCCTCAGTACATCCACTCTCCTTATCGGAATCAAAGAGTCATTCTTCCATGTACCCCAATCTCCTTCCATATACAGACCCTTTACATACACATACTGTATGAATCATTGTATACAGGTTGCCGCAAGAACTATGGACATTGATGGGCTGTGTCTGTATTTAAGACCTCTGTATAGCTTGAAAGCTTGTCTCTTTCATCAACAGAAGTTAGTTGAATAATAGTCATTATCTCACCCACCTTGTCTCTGATGTATTTATCAAGGCTTTTACAAGCAGCAAAATGCAACCATTCCTTGCATGGCCTGATTTTTTTAAATTTGTCATATTGCACCAACCCTTTGTGATGACAAATTAAACAGAAAAAATAAGCTAAATAAGAAATAAGCCTATATTGAGAACGTGGTTTATTCCATACCACAGCTACTTTCTGAAGAGATAAGGTCAGGTAGGGGCACATGGCCATTTGAGTGCCTATATTGATAACTACTGATCCATGCACTGGGCCACTAAACCAGTTATTTCGATGTCTCTGGCTTGCCTTGCCCCTCTTTTAGTTTTCAGTAGATTCTTCTTTTCTCTGTTAGCTTTAAACCAGCTGTTCACAGTTCTTCTCTGTCTCAGGTACAATGCATTACATTAGGCCAAATAAGCAATATCACATTCATCATGCAGAGTAATGATATTCTAATCCTGGGCAACAAATAAAGTTCCTTAATATTTCAGATACATTTTTAAAGCTTGGGAAAGATAAATGATGTACTTCAACTAAAAATAATTCTACTGCTCAAGAGTTTAATTGTCCAAAACTGCCCTTTAACCTGAGAAGCCTAAAAAGCCCCAACTTGCTCCAAATTTTGTAATTCACCTAGTTCATCAGAGCTTCTCTAGAGACAGTTTGTAGTCCAGCCTTAGATATCCATGCAGGGGTGGAAGGAGGAGTGAGATCCCATGTCTGTACTCTTGCATAGGGATATGGTTGTACCTCTAGGGGGAAGGATAGAGCATTCCCTTATGCCATGCTTGAGATTTGGTTTAGCCCTGACCCAAAGGTGTGCATCACCTACTGCATCGGTAACCTCAGTTCCTGCAGCTTGTTCGGTTTTCTCTGACTATCTCCCACCGACATATAGACCTGGTTCAGCCTTCCCTTACTTGTGAGATCATCCTGACTTGTATGATTAAGGATATAAAAGATGAGAAACAAGGCACAGCTGATTCCAATGCTAAATGTATTTCATTGACAGACATTGCAACAGCCTAGGTGTTTCTACACACAAAGCATAAAGGGAAAACAAAGACAAAAATCTAGAAAATGGAGTGTCGCAGGAAGAATAACGACCGAATTGGTTTTATCCAATCAGTGGGTACATTGTCAGACCAATTCCAAGCAGTGAAGAATTTACTACTTGAATGCCATTTCATCACAGAAGCTAATATCCAGAACCCACAGGACCTGAGCTGTAAGGCAGCTTCCCCAGTAGAAGAAGTTTGCGCCTTTCGTTCCTTAATGGGAAAAAAAAGAAAAGGTATTGTCAGGTAATGAATGCCTGATGTGGATGTTAGATCTGTGCAGTCATCAAGACACACAGAACCCTGCACCTCATATAGCCACTAACACCTGCACAAAGTGATCATAAAGTAGGTGAAAATGCTACCCAATCACTTTGGCAACATGTTATGCCCACATTACACAAACATCAATAACTACCCAAAGTGCAAGGCAATGGAGAGTCAAACCCAGAAAATTCCCAGTGTTCTACAGGATTAATTCCTTGAATAACACCAAGTTCCTGTAACAAGGAAAATACTCCTTTCCTGTAGAACAAAGAAAAATGTAATGCAATCAAGTAACACAAGATATAGCATCCACATCAGACAGTGGATAATTTATCTCTGCATGGTTTGTGACCTCTACTATTTTTGGTAACAGTTCGACAACATTTTTTATACAAGTATATATGTCTATTATTCTAGTTAAGGAATCGTTTTAATGTAAAAGTTTTTAAAAATAAATAATATGAAAAATATAAATAAAAGTATAAAAATACAATCAACAAAGCCAACTGGATTTTTGCCTCAAAATGACTGACCAGAAATTAGCACTAATTAGTATTCTTCAGTGAACCCTAGTTAATTAATCCTCTCAACAGTCATGTGTGGTAGCTAAGTAATAGCTGTTATTCCCATCAAGAACCTTCAAAGTGTTAAGAAATGTGACCTAATCTAGCAAAGTGCTTAAGCACATGTTTAAATTTAGGCATATGAGTAGTCCCACTTTAGGATTGAGCCCTCAGGAGTTCTTCCATGGCCACACAGCAAGTCAGCAGCAGTGAATGGGTTAGAAGCTAGTAGTTCCTGAATCCCAGCACCAAGTTTATTCCACTAAACCACATTGTCTCTCTTCCTCATCTTAGAGATATACACAAGGTACAAAATTCTGTACCAGACTTTGAACAACTCAATGTTTGGGAGTGTCAGAATCTGAGCTTTTACCACTATAGAGGCAAAAAAATTCAGATCCAGAGTCTAATACCATTCTAAACCACAGCAAGTTCTTGGTTCTCGTCCATCTCTACTTAGGACAGTAACATTCATTCCATGCAGAAAATTCAACTCCATTCGTTACATGAATAGTTACTTTAACATGCACTCACTCTCAGCCTCATGAGCCATGTAGGTAGGAAGTCCTTTGCACAAAGCTTCAATGTTCTTTCCATAAGGGGTCAGATCAGGGACTCTGGTCTTTGAGACAACGAATCTCAGTTCCTTCTGAGGAGGCGCTTGAGCTCCGGCCTTCTAAACATCAGGAAAGCAAACTCAGAACAATGTCATTCAATAAAACTGATGACTAGAATCATTTATTACAGCTTATGTTCCTTTAGCTGACATTTCTGGCACAGTGTGTACCAGGCTGATTAGGGCCCTATCGACCAGAAGTAAGCAGGGAATGAGCTCCTCAGCTCAGATCTCAAACAGGAAAGTTAAGATGAATCCATTAAAGGTGTGAAGTTAATGTGCATAAATTAAATTGTGTTAAAACCTCCCTCCCCCAGTGTGGACAGTCTCAGAAAATGGCCCAAGTCTGTGGAGGATTAAACTACAGTGAATTAAAGTGACTTTCATCGTGAATGAGACCATGAGTGGGGGAGTAGCCAAGCCATTGGAAAAAAGCAACCTCACCCCCACCCATCATTCCCTTCCATCTTACCTTCCGTTCTGTAATAATTTTGGGAATGACTTTAATATCAGGTATGGTGTTTTTGTTCATTTTAGCAATGATGCAAGATTTCTTGGAAAATACCCTGGTTGCCATGAAGCCCTGTAAAATAAAATTACAAAGAGTCAGACGTTTTGTTTGAGTAGCTCCACAGTAAATGAGACTCAAATCAGGTTTATTTAATTTTTGAAGCTCAATAACTTTTAATTCAGATTCTCCCCCCAACATTAGTCCAATTTTATAAATGATAAATTATTAGTAATTTGCATGCATTATGACTAATCATTTAGGCACTACTCCAGTCAGCGCCTCCTATTTTCCAATAATGCATGTTTGCCACTTACATTGCCGTAGTCCCAAACGGAGTTCCATGAGTGCCAGCCATTGTTTGTGTCAATGTTGGCCACATGCTTATCATTGTTGATGCTCACAGTCTGGTGTGATGTTCCACCATTGTTCCCCTGATTGTTTTCATTCACATTCTTGGATTTAAAAACAAAAAGTGACAAACATTTAGTTTTTTCAGGTTTCTCTCCATCAACTCTCCCATCACCACAAGTGCTTTGGAAAATCATTGCTCTTAAAATGATGTTATAGTGATACAAGGGAGTAAGATCCTCCCCGCCCCGTGGAGGCTACTAAAGCTTTCATGCCAAACCCTAAGCCCTTCTTCAGCAAAATGCTATTGATACAAATCTGGAGGTGGAGTGTTGCCTGAGTGAGAACTCAGTAAGAACTCGTCCAACTGGCTAAGATTAAAATATAGCCAGATCCTTCAATCACAGTTCATCCCTAACAGATTTTCCCTTCCTGCATGGAAGTAAGGGATCATCTGTCTATGCAGGACAGACCCTTACTTTTCCAGATCCTACTGATGGTGTTCAACAGTGAGAGAACTCAATCATCATTATCTTCATTACTACTACTACTACTACTACTAATAATAATAATAATGATTTGTTTGTTTGAATTATTGTAGCATCTACAGCCCTGTTGGAAGATGGGTTTGTTGTTTTCAATCACATTTGTAGCATAATGGATTAAGTTTCTGTACCATTGGTTACATATGTTTGTATTGTTCCAACCTATTGTTCCGTCAGAACCATTCCTAAATATTGATGTATCTTTGTGATCAAATTTCCAGCATTATTAATATACACAGTAGTTTCATAAGGTCTGATTCTCATTTATACTAAGGCCTTTTTACACCAGTCTAACAATATGAAAGGTCCTTAAATTGAGTGCAAATTACATATATGCCCTTTGCAAGGACTGCTTACACTACCAGAGTAGCATAACAAGAAGTAAGTATAAATGATAATTAAGCTCATAATATATACAATGGTACCTCAATATAATTTTATCCACTGATGGAACAAATATTCATTTTCCCACTAGGAACTCCATCAATAACCACAACATTTTGAAAATGACAGAACAATATTGATGCATTGCAATGGATATTATACAATCTTTCATTTCATGTTTGGTCTGCCATGCAGTAAAGTTAATAGCAAAATCGTTCTCTGAGAGGGCTAACTGAATGATTATTTTCTTTAAAGCACAAACCCAGTCTTGTGATAATGCAGTTTTATGTACTAAGGACATTTTAGATTTTTCTTCAGAAACTGGCAGCAGGAGTAGTATGTAACATGTTTGATCATTATACTCACATCGGCAGCAAGAGATGGAGTTAGGAAGACTCCAAGAAGACCGGCAATCACAATCTGAAATAAACATTGAAAGCATATCAGTATAAAGGCTGATATGGCTAAAAATATAAGAAGAACCTTGACACACACCTTTCTTCCAAATTGATGTAAAGTATCTGAACTAATTTTGCTCTCACGCTGGACACATATTATTTCAGTGGATTTATGCCTTTGTTGACACTAGTGTGAGATCAGATTCAGCTCCATTGCTTTAATTTTTAACATATCAGCTGTTTAAGATTATTTAAAGGGCCAGATTTTTCAGTCCTAGCTTTGGAAAGACTTTTTTGCTTCAGTAAAGAGAGCAGGATTATGCTCAGACTATTTAAAAGTTACAGAAACTGGGCTTGATCCAACACTGTGTTACACCAGTTTTATGATGGTATAACTCTATTGATATCCATTGGCATTGGACCATGCCCCACGCCCTCTACATACAGTACAATTTGCATCTAAATCGTATTCAGCTTAATGTGGTCTGATCAGTTGTCTTTCCTGATACAGTGAAATCACTAGTGACCCCACAGCCCTTGCACCAAGGCAGTTCCCATTGAAATGTCTGGTATTTCTGTGCGCATAAAGACTACCCTTTTTGGACCAACTAGAGTGTTAATGCTATATTATTTTGTAGGACATAAATGGTAATTATACTCACGGAGAGTTTCATTTCGGCAGCAGAGAAGGTAAAAGATCTGCTTGAGGAAGTGAGACAAACCCTTCCATTTTATATACATCAGGGGCTCCCAAAATTAGGTGTGGAAAGTAAACTTATCATAGTAGTGTGTAGCCACTGATATGTGACATTGCACATTATCTCCTGGTGCAATTACTATGCAAACAAAGGGATTTGAAACTGGCTTGATAGTCACCTGTAGCAGATAAGGGTCAGTTATACTTAATCAAGATCAGACTTTCAGTCCCTAAAGTCAAACAAGATTCCTGGTGCAAAATAGTGCCTGCATGCCAAATGTCTCGGCCCATCAAACATTTTTCTCTCTATAACTCATAGTACTGATATAAAGTATGATGTTATCTGTTTGTACCAGGGACCCCTATGGGTCTAGCCCACCCCACATGAAAAGGGGGAGTTAGCTGCCTTTATGGCTATGTCTTGGCTCCTCTGGCACTGTGAAGGGCAATCTCCATGAGCTCGGGGTCTGCCCTCAGGGAAATGGCTGGTCCAAGGCATGATGGGCACAGGTATAGTGGTTTGAGCATTGGCATGCTCAACCCAGGGTCGTGAGTTCAATCCTTGAGGGGGCCAATTAGGGATATGAGGCAAAAGTAGGGATTGGTCCTGCTTTGAGTAGGGGGTTGGAGTAGATCATCTCCTGAGGTCCCTTCCAACTCTGAAATTATATGAATAGGTGGAACAGGGACAATGCTGGGAGACCACATTGTTCTCCTTCCAGCTTTATGGAATATAAGCAACAACAAAAAAATGTCCTAAGACCGTGTTATCTTTTCCTTAGCCCCCAAGACCGGGATCCTGGGGTGACATGTGGCCCAGGAGCATCCCTGGTTGCTGCTGCCCAAGAACTGGCATTCCTACCAAGGGTCGGAGCCATGGCAGGTCACCAGATTGGGCTCCTCCTCCCAGTCCAGCCCCAGTCTCCAAATCCTCTAATTTTCTGCAGAACATTAATTTTAACATTTACTGGGTCCTATGAGAAGGTCATCAAGAAACTGAATGAAGCAAAAGGATGCAGCTAATCCCTGTGGTGCAGTGACTAAGAATGATTCAAAAACTGTAATTATCTAAGCCTTGGTCTACACTGGGGAGAGAGAGGGGATCGATATAAGATACGCAACTTCAGCTATGAGAATAGAGTCTGTGACAAGCTTTGGAAACTAATTAGATTCACAGAAATCAGAGATGGAAAATACTCTGTTGCTCCATGTCCCATCCCATGACCAATGCAGGGTTGTTCCCTATAGCATGGGCTTTAATGCTTTACCAAAAATGTTCTTTTATGGTGTGCAGAAGGTATCTAGGAGCAGGCAAATGGACCTGGATAAGAATAGTTTCTTAGATTATAAAGCTAGAAGGGACTGCTGTGATCCTCTAGTATGGCCTCTTATATAACACAGGCAATAGGAATTCCCTGTATTAATTCCTCTTTAAAGTAGAGAATATCTTTTAGAAAATACATCCAATCATGATTTTAAAAGATTGATGGAGAATTCACTAAAGCCATTAGTAAGTTGCTCCAATGGTTAATTACCCTCTCTGTTAAAAATATGTACCGGTACCTTATTTCTAGTCTAACCCTGCCCAGTTTCAACTTCCAGCCATTGGATCTTGTTAAACCTTTGTTAGTTAGATTGAAAAGCCCACTATTACCAAATTTCTGGTCCCCATGTAGGTATTGTAATCAAGTCAATCCTCTCTGTGATGAGCTAATAGATTGAGGTCCCTGAGTCTTTCACTATAAGGTACGTTTTTCAATCTTTTAATCATTCTAATGGCTCTTCTCTGAATCCACTCCAATTTCTCAAAATCCTTGAATTTTGGACACCAGAACTGGACACAGTATTCTAGTAGCAGCAGCTCCGTCTCTAGGGGAATGTGGGGTCCAGGGCAGAAGTGACAATTCTGTCACTTTCAGGACCGACCTGCCACTTCTAGGACCAACCGTGCTGGTCCCCCAAAGCCGGGGCCCAGAGCGGTCACCCCGATTCACTGTACCCTAGGGATGGCTCTGAGTAGCAGTCACGCCAGTGCCAAATACAGAAGTAATACATAACCTCTCTATTCCTACTTGCCTGGGGTCCATCATTGGAAAAAGGAGCCTACTTCATAAAGCAGAATGGGAGCATGAAGCACTATGGCAGTATTTCCAAATCTAAATAATTCTGATTTAAATTTTTATCTAAAAGTCAAAATTTCTGGGTGTGAGAGAAACACCCCCCCACCCCCGCAACATTTCCCCTCCACCCCCAGCTTTGTTATTCATCCCCACACTGGCCCTGGTAGAAGGAGCATGGTGTGGCCAGAGACAACATGCCTACAGAACTGCTGCACTTCAGCAATACGCAGTTGGCAGAATAGGTGCCAAAATATTTTAGGGCAATGAGCTTGGAAGGCGGCATGGAACTGACCCCAGCCTCGGGAATTTACAACCTGATCCTTTAGGCCCCCTCATCTCCTTTTGGGCTGCACTTCAATTCCTCTGAGACTACCAGAGAATTCGTCCCCAAGTACTGAACTGAGAAATACATTCTGTCAGCTACACGTTATTTGCTTTAGGTGGAAAGTTCAGCAAGGGCGTAATAACTGAATGCAAAGGTCAGCGTGGCACATTTTGTTAGTTTTTTAGGTGGTGGCAAACAGCTCTTATCTCTTGTGGGCGAAGTCAATACTTATCAGAAGCATCTCAAGAAATGTTGATTCACCAGGGGACATTTCTGAATTAATGTTTTTCTCATCTGAGTTTGTTTGATCTGATTTTTCAGGTGTTATTAGCCTGCTTCTGCATGGTTGAAATGAAAGAATTTTGCAGATTAGAAAAAAAACTCTAACTACAATTCTGTAAATTAATCTTTTTCAAAAATCCGCATCCCTTTTATTTAAATGATTGCCATCAGGTGCTGGGACTAAAATAATGAAACAGCCTCTGGTCTTGGTTGCAGCAATGTAATCTGTGCTAAATCCATTGGCTGTAATGATATTGAAGTCATTGTAGTTACGCTGGTAAAAGCTACAGCAGGAATTAGACCCATGAAAGTAACCAGGAGAGAGGCAATTTCCTACAACTTTTCTTTTCTATTTTTACAAAGCATTTACAGAATATATTTTTTTCATTCCAACACTTTAGTCAAGCTCCATTCTCTCCTCCTCTCTTCTCTGCAATGATGTTACCTGTCTGACATTGAGCACAATAACATGGTGGATTAGTAGTTACAGATTTTGCAGCCATTGGATCGAAAAGTTTGCTATCCTCTGACCTTGACCAAGAGCAGTTGATGCAAAAAGGGAAATGCAAATAATCAGCTGAAAGTTCAGATTTGCTAAGTGATATCCAAACCTGCCATCTTTAGTTTATGCTGCTTTCATTCTACACAAGAATTGACAGTAATAGAAGCATTGAACATAGACTGAAGGCAATTTTATGGCCTTTGGTGTCTAACTGCTTACCTAGCTTTAGTGATCATAGCAAATATTCAGCATAAACAATCAAAAGAGGTTTACATGGCTTTCCCTCATTAAAAATCTCCCATTGGTGTTTTGGGGATGCATTGTGCATATAATAAATGGGGACTGTATTCCTCAAAGTAGCAATGGTATTTGTGCTAGGAAAGACGTATATACTTGTATGAATTATAGTGCAAAGGTAGTTAGAAAGCAGCCTGTAAAGTGACTGAGAAGTGGGAAAGGGAAGACATGAACCCCACCCGGTAGCCCGAGAGACAAGCAGAAGATTCTAGTAACCAACAGAACGCCTGAGCTGTGACAGAAAAAAGGCGGGAAAATTCTGAGGGGAAGAGGAAAGGGAAGAATCCCAACCCATGTCCCGACAGAAAAACAAAGCCCCTTTTGAACAAAAGTCCCTGAGCCATGGCAGGAAAATGGAGGGGAAACTGCTCTTGTGCAGCCTGAGGGAAGGGAGGGGCCTCACTAAGTGACATACCACAGAAATTCCTATTAAACAACACGGAACGTGAGCTAAGAGTGGGAAAATGGAGGGAAAACCTGAGACTGCGGGGAACAAGACAAACCTCACCAAGTGACTGATAGAAACTTTCATTGATCCAATGGAGAGTTTGAGCTAGGGCAAGAAAATAGAGGGAAAATCTGATACTGAGGAGTGGGAAATGAACCCTTTCCAAAGACTGAGCAAAACAGAGAAATTCCTATTGAACCAAGAGGGAACATGAGTTAGGATAGAAAATGGAGGGGAAACCTGACACTGAAGAGAGGGACATGGGTCCCACCCAGTGACTAAGAGAGAAACATAGAGGCCCTATTGATCAAAATGTCCTGGTATCCGAGCTGCCATACTCTCAGAGGAAGGCAGACACCTCAGCCTAAGGGTCCAGTATTTACAGTGTATTGCCATCATCTTGCTCTTATTTTCTGATTACCCTGTGAGGTACAGAAGATAGCTAAGGGATACTCATTTAACCAGGGAAGCCAGCAGCGTCACAGAGTTGACACTTTGCTGTCTGGGATGAGTATCTGACTGGCTATTAGTGATATTTCTAGTTGAGTGCTTACTCATATTGGTCCTATGCCCATTTGCTGGTCAGTTCAGAGATATGGATGTTCACCTGCAAAAAGAAATAAACTATCTACTTCCCTTCCAATGGGAGTTAGGTGCCTATGTGCTGCTGAAAATCCCACTAGGTGTCTTTTGGGTGACTAAATATCTTTTAAAAATCTGACCCAAAAGTGATTTAGAAGCATAAGTCCTACTGAAAATCAACAGAACATAGGCTCTGCAATCACATGAGTGCTTTTAGAAAAATTTACCCTTAATCTTTATTTTATGGCCCTGTCTCCTGACATGGCTCAGGTTTATGGAAGGTTATAACTAGAGCTTTGGGAATAGCAGTTTGTTTTTGTTTTGTTTTGTTTGTTTTTTAGTACTGTGGCCAACGCAAAAAATAGGGTGGGAAATGTTTCAGGCTGATCCTAATTGAAAATTGTTTTGCATTTTTCAGTAAACCCAAAATAAGATGAAAATATTTGTTTTCATTTAGACAGTGATGGGTTTTTTTTTACCTTTAAAAAAAAATAATAAAACTGAAGTGAAATTCTAAACAAAAAAGTCATTTTGAATCAAAAGTTGAAATATTTGGTTTTGGTGGGAGAAGAGGGTTGGATTTTCCTGAACAAAACAGTTTGGTGAATTTTACATGAATTTGCAGAAAGTTTTGATGGACCAAAATCAGCATTTCTCAGTACAAAAATGGTTCAAAACATTTCATACGCTCTACTTTTAACTCTTATTACATGGTAGGAGTCAGAATCCACTGTCACAATTCTCTCTCACAGATTAGTTTGCGTTGCTAAAAGGCCACTTCCCATTTACCCAGCTGCAAAATGGGTAGGGCGGTCAATGGTGGTCACCTGTTATGCTGGCCCCATAATCCCTGGTGTTCTGTTGACTATGAAACTGATATGCATGAATTGTAGCAGCCTAATAAGACATTGACTTGGGGGAACTTTGACTTTGACCTAGAAAGTTGATCTATTCATTGATATTTAGCCAATACTTGTGGGTTGCCAGGATATGGATATTTCTGTCCAGGTTTGTCTTTAAGCTATGCGGGTGTTTGGGGATGGAGACACAGAAAGAAAATGTAAAGAGTTGGAAAGAATGGTAGAGTCTCTCCTTATATCCATTTCCGCTAATAAAGAAAGTTTGACAAGTTAAAATTACATCTGTGTATTAAAAATTAAAACTAGCATTTGTATACTCCAGAGAGTTAATGAGTAAATAATAGATATTTGCGAAGTGAGCAATTTTAATCTTTTCAGGGTGGACTAAAGTGCTTACAACATATCAAGCCCAAAATTCAGATAAAGCAGTTTACCGTGGTGTGGCATGTAGATATGGAATCACTGAAGTCACAAAGCATATTTCTGTCAAGTGTTTCCCACACCTATAGCAAGATATAAAAGTTACAGCGCTCTGTAATTTTTTTCCATTTCATCCACAGCTTCTTGTTCTTATCCAAAAGAAAAATGAACACAGTTGTGAGTATATTTGTCCTTTATTGCAGTTATAATTCTTGTTAAAAGCTACTATTTATATTAAAAATGTGAATTCTTTTTGACTAGAGGCAAAGTATTCAGTGAAGTTAGCACGGTTTTGAGAATAATTATATTTCATGTTTCATTTGCTGGTACAATAAGAAGGTACTGTCCTGCATTCTTTGTGCTACAATAATCTCCTTGAAATCAGTGGGAATCATGCATTATATGATTCTATGATTATATGATTATATCTATTATGATAGATAGATAGATAGATAGATAGATAGATAGATAGATAGATAGATAGATAGATAGATAGATAGATAGATAGATAGATAGATACTGTAATACCATAAAAAAGTAAACAAGTTCACAAGTAGACTTTTTTTAAAATTCCATTTTGGGTTCCCTTTAAGATTAAGCAGTTTATATAAAGTTTCTCAGTGATACAAGCAAAATGAAACATAACCAGGAGAAATATACCATTGGAAAATGTAATTATTTTCAGATAATCCGCATATAATGCAAAGTGGATAATTTTTCAAGCCTTGGGAATAAAATAGTTTCTCTTGATTCATTAATTCTGCAAGCTCTGAGTTTTGGCCTGAACTCTGTCCATGTGTCATGGTGGTTTTTAGTGTTTCTATTGCATATGAATGCTGTTATTTCTTTTCAGGCCACAGTAATTGCTGTGCTGGGAGTCTTCTGGACTCAAGCTTTTTCTTATGAAGTAAGTAGACTGCCAATGCTTTGTATTGCCTAGTATTCATTTGCAATGTATTAGGTCCCTCAAGAAATGGGATAACCAGGAAGAAAAGCACTGGGGAAATTAATAAAATGCTTAATTTCTGAGCACAAAGGAAAAGGTAATCTTCGCCAAACCAGACAATCCTATAAATTAAGGAGTCAATCTTGCTAGAAGAACTCAGGAAGAACTCCCATTGACACTTGCCTGAGGAAAGATTGTTAGATAAGTCCCTAAAGAAGAAAAAGACGATGAGGTCACCTCCTTCCATCCCACTAAATCAGTTTAGGATTATTCCCTACACTATAGATATTTGTGAGCACAACACTTCCTAGGCAAGAATAAGCCACAATCCAATGATCTTGCTATGAAGAAATTATTGCTGCTTTATACTTCCTAACTAATTGTGTTCACTTTATAAATGTTGCTCCTGGTTATCTCCCTTCTAAAAAATGTCTTCCCTTTCTTAATATTTCACCATGTCATATATAGATAGTATCTCCCTCCTTAATCATCCCTCAGTGAAGTGAGATGAAGGAGGCCTGATTCTTATTTACAGTAAGGCCCCTTTACACCACTTTGGTAGCAGAAAGGGGCCTTGTACTGCCAAAGTGATGCAAGAGGGCCATAGTGTAAATAAAAATCAGACTTAATTTAGTTCTATGACTTCATTAGCCTGGGAATCATAACAGATAAAACATTGCCTTTATGTTGCACTTTTCAGACGAGTGAAAAAGGTGACTATCACGTTTTGTGTTTTTTACTCAGATCTATAGCCTCCCAGGACCAAACAATGACTATGTCCAGCAAACCGTGACGATTAGCAATGAACTTCACATTGCTGATATCCATGTCCATGCTGGGATGTGCTCTTCTGATACCATTTTTGACTACAAACATGTAAGTGAAACCAAAAATCTGTCTTGGCTCAAAATCATCTCAATGCTTTTTTTTTCTTTTTAAACACAGTAAACTAGCTTCATATCTCTTCTTTCTCCTCATGAATAATCCTTAAACTATGTCTATTTCAGTTATCCATCTCTTTGGTTTTTTCATATGTCTATGCAATGCAACAGAAATACAAAATGAAGAAAAGATAAATGTTGCCGTTAGAACTGTACATAGACATAAACATGGAGATATAAATTCTGTTCCAATTACAATGGTGTGAATGCAGAGTAGCTCCATTGAAGTCCATGAATTCACTCTGCATTTACACTGTTGTAGCTCAGAGCAAAATTTGGCCCAGCAAACAAAGAGAATTAACAACTGGGTGGCAGTAACTATTTTCACATTATAAACCTTCTCTTGTACATCACAGGGATACATTGCTACCAGGCTGTTTTCCCGGAGGGCCTGCTTTGTCTTGAAAATGGAGAAAGGATACATCCCAGAGCTGGAAGAAATTGGACGGCTTGCTTACGAGAAACAGGTAATTCTCTGAAATATTATGTACTATATACAAGCAATTCACGTTAGAGAGGTGGTGTGATGGAAGTAAGGTGTACTGCCCTCTGAAATACTCTCTGTTCTTAGGAGTCTTTCTTATTATACTGCTGATAACAAAACAGAGACTTTGATACTACAGTGATGCACTCACTAAAGATAATAGTGCCTACAAAACTGAACATCTGACCATCAGGTTACATGGGCCAACCCATGAAGTTCCTATATAGGCAAAACTTTCACTGAAATCAATAGGGATTTGGCTTGAGCGGGAATTTCAGAATTCGGCCTCTTATATTACAGGTGAACAATAACATTCATAACAAAATTACTTGCTATATTTATAATAACTGTATAGATTAGGAGGGCGAACATAGAAAACAAAGTAAAAGCTGCCAAAGTGTAAAACTATATAGCTGTTCTATATTATTATTAACCATTATTAAATATTTTACTTAATATTTCACTTTTCAGCAGTTCATTTTTGCTATGTATATACAATTACTCTTCAGTGACCTTTGTGACTATTTCCTTCTTTGTAATTAACAATCTGTTACATCTGTAGATGACACTTTGTATGTGGCTTGAGAAAATTTGTTAGAAGTGGGTGGGTTTTCTCACAAGGATGTTACAGAAGATTAAGGAATAAGATGTCTTGCTAGCTATATTTCAATATTTTTTCCTTTAAGATGATGAACAAGATGTTTTCCCAAAAAAACCTGTGGGTGCAATATGAACCCAGTGATTCTATATTTGGTGAAATCAAGGAGTGGTTGATCTTTGGTAAACCCATTGAGAAACTCTGCAAAGGTGTGCCTGTCTACAAGGTTCACAGGGTTGAGGGTGAGTAACAAGCCTGAAACCAAATTCTTTAGAAGGTGCTGAGTCTTAAAGAAGCTGCTTTTCCTAGTTCTATCTCTGGTTCTGATGTGAGCCATAGTTCCTGAGCACTTCACAATCTTTAGTTTAGCATATTTCCTTGGGATCTAGGGCAGTGTTATTATCCCCCATTTTATCGATGGGTAACCAAGGCAGAGAGAGGCTAAGGGCGGAATGCTCAAGAGGAGTTAGGATCACTCCTTTTGAGCATCCTACCTTAAGTGACTTGCCCAAGGTCACACAGGAAGTCTCTGGCAGAGCAGGGAATTAAACCAGGTCTCCCAAGTCCAAGGCTAATACCCTAATCACTGTACTGTCCTCCCTCTCTTGCCGAATATAAAATGACAGCTTGGGCTCATCTGTGTTAAAGCATCTCTGCACTCCACAATTTAGTAACGAGATGGGTTTGCTGGAGTGGTGACCCAGGATCTGTCTTGCAAGGCAGACAAAGGTAGCACTTTCTGGAACCCTTATTGCTGCTCCTTGATTACATCCTACTGCTGGCATGGAGGATGTGACCCTGGGAAGGGCGGGGGGTGGAGGGGTGGGGCAGGGGGAGGCAAGATTCCTTTGTTCTCTAATGATCCACTCCCATTTTAATGGCTATAGTAAGTCTCACTTATGCCAAAAGCACAGAAAGGTGGCTTAAAGCCACATTTGCATCCCCCCCCCCTCCATTTTAATCGCACCATAAGAGTCTGATCCAACTCCCACTCAAATCAATTGGAGTCTCAAATGTGTATTGGACTGGACTCTAATTGACAATCCAGTTCTGTACTTGTATGTATGTATTTACTGCTTGATTTTGGAGAATTGTCACTGAAAATATATTTTGTGTCCTTGTTTCCTGTTTAGGTGCCATAAGAGCTGGTGGCTGTGCTAAGGCAGGAATCCTGGGCATTTTGGGCATTTCAATCTGTGGACAGATCAATATTTAGACATAACCCCATCAGTGCCATTGCTTGGAATGGGCTTATTATTTTCCAGGTGCTTTCATTTTTTGTAAGCCACAGGCAACGTTATGAAATTGGGATAGATCTCATTGTTCCACATAATCAGCTTCTCCCAATCTTTCTGCAAACTCTGATCTACCAATAAAAGAATGAAACATTCCAAACTGCCTGTATTCCTTTGCAAAACAAGTAGCACACAACTCAATGAATTCCCCTCTCCTCTTATTTTTGTGCTTTTATGCTTCCCTCCAAAGCAGAATAAAGCTGTCCTTGGTACATTCATCTGCTCAGCAAGCCATGTGACATACACAATGTAAGCTTAACCTTGCAAGGTTTTTTACAGACAAAACTCCCCAATGAAGTCAGCACCTAGATACTTCGGTGATTGGCACTCCATAAATGTGTTGACTAGAAATAGATAGATAGATGTCATCCAAAATAGCAGACACATCTTTAATACTTCAGAATTACTTTTAGAGTGTTTTATTTAAATGTTACTTTTAGAGATGGGTCTGAACCAAAACCCCAGACCTTAACATCCTCAAACTTTGAGAAAGTTTAGATCTGGAAGTTTACATTTAGCCCCAATTTTTATTGTGAGATGAACCAGACATTGAATGTGAACACCGTCCCAACTTGGGGAAAGTTTCAATGGGACCCTTTGTTTTGCACTGCATTTCAGGATTCTCACTGACTTTTAGATTGCAATTTTCAAAGGGACCTAGGTCAATTGGAATAGCCTTTGAAGTTTCACCTTCTAGTAGTTTACTTATAGCATTTGAAATCTCACCATCATTTATCATCATTGTTTGTGTTGTAGCAACTTGGGCCCTAGTCAAGGAACAGGTGCTGGGTGCTGTACAAACACAGAAGAAAAATATGTGTGCCAAAAATCTTACTTCCTTGATTATAAAGAATTATTTCCTCAGCACCAATTATAAAAGCTGTACCTATTGCTAAGTGCAGTTCACATGTTTTCCCAGAGGGCAGCTTACAAGGGGAACTGAAGGACACAAGGTAGCATAGCATAGCTGCAGCCCTGTCTCTTAGATTTCAGAGAGGGAATTAATACTTGCAGTGTTTGGGAGGAATGTAAATTTTAGAGTTGGAAAATGCAGCCTACTGAGCCTTGAAGGGCTGCCAGTGAGCAGAGCATATTTAGGTGTCTGGGGAATTGGATAATTTCCTAACCTAGTTATTTTCAAATCTGGCTGCTTATCAAACCATCTGTCACTTATTAAAAGAGCATTTTATCTTCTTATGATGAAATTGTTCTGTTAGACAAATTAATCCTATTCACAACAGGCTGCAGGTCTTTGGTGATCCAAAAAATGTATCTAGAGGGTTCAAGTCTGGCAATTAAATCCAGGAATATTTGTGTGTGTGTCTCCAAGAGATAGGATTTTCTATTTAATAATATTTTACAGTGAACCCAGTGCTGGTGAAAAGTGCAGGATTGACAGTCTTGGAGTACAAAGTCCTCTATCAATCCAAAAAAGAGGTACAGCCTGAGAAAACATCCCTATCTTGTCCTGACAAAATGCCTCAACATTGCTTTGAAAGTACCGCCTGGAAGGGTGAGAAGATAGTTCATTCTCCACTCACTCTTTGGGCTCTCGCCTCAGAGTGCCATCAAAGGGAGCAATTCAGTTGGTGGGATTTGTAATGTGGACAGCTGTACTTTAGAAACTGGCCTGGGACCAGTGTTGGGTGAGAAATGGTCATCCCGTCCTCTGGCAATTTTCCAAGATTTTGAAAACATTTCCTACCCCAAATCAGGACAAAAAGTCAAAATCTTGAAAATTGTCATGAACTGACAAACCAAAAAAACCCCAAAAACCATTCAGGTTAATTGAAACATTTTGCTTATATAAATTCTAAATGTTTTTATTTCAATTTTGAACTTTTTAAACCCTTTTTGTCTACATTTGCTAAAATTTGTAACTGAAAAGTCATTTCAACTCGAAAAACTGAAACTTTTCATTTCAAAACTCAAAACTGTTCATTTCAACAATTTTGAAACTTTTCTTACCAAAAAAATTTCAGATTGTCAGATTCATTGAAACTGTCACCATTTCAGAAACAGTTTTTCTGTTGACAAACAGGCATTTTTCAGTTAGAAATGTTTCAGTGGAAAATTCCTGACCATATCTAACTACAATCTCCCGCTTGTTTCACACAGACCATGAAACAGTCTCCAAATATTAATTATATGTGGTTATCACCACTGATACAGACTGTCTTTGAACTGATAATATAGATATGAAAGTCAGCCTACCTATTCCCAATTCCTTGAGCCATCCAGTCACCTAAAAACATAGAAACTGGTTGTCTCTATTAATTTAGGTTTTATTACACTGGATCTCAAATCTACAAGTCTCTGGTTATGTTGCTCAGGTTTAATATCTGTTATGATGCTAAGACTGAAAAAAAAAACCCTTGGGGAACTGTCATGGATTGCCCGGGCGATGGTCCGGAACCGCTCCCTAGAAAGCCAGACAGGACCTCGGGCAAAGTGTCCCCTCTCCGTACACAGCCTGTTTCCAAGGTTAGGAGCTTCACGGGTATCCACTTCAACCTTCCTGGGTCTGACCTCGGAGCATTCAGCACCTTCTGTCCCTCCGTGTGCTTCCCCCAGCGAGCTCCTGAGGGAGCCCATGGATTCTGCACCCCAAATCCACAGTCAGACGTGACTCTCAGCCAGCCAGTAAAACAGAGGTTTATTCGATGACCTCTGTCTGGTCTAACCTGGACCATACAGCGAGCATGAGCCCTCAGCTGGATCCATTTTGGGGGCCAGAGAGCGAGATAGCTTCTCTGCCCTCCCTGCCTGACTCCAGCTACCTTCAGACTCCCAAACCTTTCTCCAGCCCCTCCTCCCCCCGGCTCAGCCAGGTCAGGTGACCTCCCTCCCCACCCTTAGGGTCAGATTACAGCTTCAGGTATGCATACCTTCCGAGAGGGGAGAGGGTGTTGCCTGCTTGCTTACACTCAGCCCCTATTCCTTCACATAGACACTTAAGAAATGCATAGGGGAAACTGAGGCACACACACATAGTATTCCTACTCCGTTACAGGAACTATTCTGCACAGTCCCCTAAGAGATGTGCTAGATGCACAAAAATAACATAGATAGATAGATAGATAGATAGATAGATAGATAGATAGATAGATAGATAGATAGATAGATAGATAGATAGATAGATAGATAGATAGATAGATAGAAAGGATTATGATTTAATACAAAAGTGTTTTAAAATTATTAATTTGCATTTATCTGGTTATCTTAATCTGAGTTGGACTGTATCACTGGGTTTGTATTTTTACTTCCTGTGCACTCCCTTTAAGACTCCTCTGCTGTTACAACTAGTGAACCCATTACAGCTGGAAGGCCAATGTTGTGAAAGTGAAAGAGCTGTGGGCTGCTGCCGTTCTCCTAACCAAACGACATCAAACCTGTGTCTGTGGCTCTCCTGGATTTAGGTCTAGATCAATACACAGGTCCTCTCTCGTTATACTTCATGGCCAATATTTTTGCAGCAAGGCAGAGAATGAAAAGCAGAATAAGGCAGCTATGTGGGGCAGGACACTAGCTTGGTGTCTTAACTTCCAGCCAATATCCTTTTTCTTAAACTCTTAGAGGAAAAAAAGAAAGTCAGGCCCAATCCCTTTCATTAAAGCACTATATTTAACAGTTGGAGGCCAGACTTGGAATCAAACAATGGAAAGTCTGAAATGGTGTATTTCTAAAAATAGAACTAAAGAGATGGATAAGGTAAAGAGAGAATAAAAAACCCAACAGCTTATCTTAGCAACCTGAAATGTTTCCACACAGGTAAATGCCAAACAGGCCCAGAATTCCAGCATCAACACAGCCTGGAGACTCAAACAACAGGGCTCCTCCTTTAAGAGAAAAAGAAAAAATGATAGATGGTTAGACTATAACGAGATACTTCAGAGATCAATTGGTTACACTGCTTAGTGAGAACGTGACTTCCGACAGCAGCTGAACAATGCCCTAGAAATACAAGTTTCTCTAACCCATTATCATCCAGTCCCCATTCAGTGCAATAATCTACATTCCCCTTTTTCAGGCAGTATCATGTTCTAAACAGACAAAAGTGCTGACCCTCATCCCGTTGTGCGTAGTACATATGGATTCCTTTACAGAGCATGTTAATGGACCTTCCGAACCAGGTAACATTCCTGACGCGGGTCTTGCTGATCGAGAATCTCAGGAAAGATGGTGGTGGAGTACCCTTGACTGGCTATACCATAGCAGAAAGTGAAGAATACAATCAATGGGCATCCTTAAGATATGTGTGAGTGTTCATTTGTGTCACCTGGATGTCTGGCCTTGACCCAGGAAAACATCTTTACTACAGCAGGTTGAAAATGCTCGATCAAAATTGATTTTTGACTGAAAATTGAGTTTTGAACTCAACAAAATTTTTCATGAAAAGCATCAGCTTTCTCCCAAAAAATGTGGCATTTTGCTTAAAAACTGAACATCTGAAAACTGAAAGCTTTTGGCTGAAAGCCAAAACCATTTTACCCCAAAACCAAAAGGTTTTCGGACAAAATGTTTTACTTTTGGTTTAAAAAAAAAAAAAAAAAAAAGCTGAAATTCTCCACACAAAAGAAACCAATTTTCCATCCAGCTCTAACCCTTGTGCAGGTCAGCATTTATGAATGTCATTAATTTTAAGCACATGTTTAAGTCTCTTTGGAGCCAATAACTTTGGTGACTTCTGAATAGAATTTTGCACGATTTTGTTGATAACTCTTCTCATTTTTGTTTTGTGGGCAATTGAGTAAGTGGAGAATTGTCTATATCAAACCAAATTTTGTCACAGGGTGACTGACCCCTTTAAAGGGAAATAGAGTCAGCCCCATCTGTACCATAATTAATTGAATTCCAGCCGGAGGGGTCAGGACTAACGGGGTCAGGTTTTCATATGGTCGACACCTGTCCCTGTCCGAAAGAGGCTTAAGTCTTAGAAAGAGAGGCATCAAAAATTAGAGACCAGTTTTGAAACACTGAACCTTAGCAATTCTATATTCTTAAGGCCGGGTCCTCGGCTGGTAGATATATGCAAAGTTCTACTGAACCCAAAGCATGAGATTCTGGCCTCATTGAAGTCAATGCGAATTTGGCATCAATGTCAGTGGGGCTAGGACAGGGGTGGCCAACCTGTGGCTCCGGAGCCACATGCGGCTCTTCAGATGTTAGTATGCGGCTCCTTGTACAGGCACCGACTCCAGGGATGGAGCTATGGGTGTCAACTTTCCAATGGGCAGGGGTGTTCACTGCTCAGCCCCTGGCTCTGCCACAGGCCCTGCCTCCACTCCACATCTTCCCGACCTCTCCCCTGAGGCTGCAGTGCCCTCGCTCCTCCCCACACACCCCGCAGAACCTCCTGCATGCCACGAAACAGCTGATTGGGAGGTGTGGGGAGTAGGGTGACCAGATGTTCTGATTTTATAGGAACAATCCCAATTTTGGGGTCTTTTGCTTATATAGGCTCCTATTACCTCCTACCTCCTGTCCCAATTTTTCACATTTGCTGTCTGGTGACCCTTGGGGGGGGGAGGGGGAGGTGCTGATTGGCAGGGCTGCTGGTGGGTGAGAGGTGCTGGGAGCAGGAGGGGGTGGGGAGCTGCTGGGAGCCTCCTGGGGGCAGGGATAGTTCAGTGGTTTGAGCACTTACCTGCTAAACCCAAGGTTGTGAGCTCAATCTTTGAGAGGGACATTTAGGAATATGGGGCAAAAATCTGTTGGATGATTTAATTGGGGATTGGTCCTACTTTGAGCAGTGAGTTAGACTAGACGATCTCCTGAGGTCCCTTTCATGGCTGCATCTTTTAAATTTACTACAAATATTCTTTAATAAAACAGGCTTGCAAATTCCTCTGGCTGATTTAAGCTAGATGCCCAGCATTGTAATGAAGTAAAAAAGCAGAGCAATTCCTTTATGGTAGTAATTTAATAGCCATTATACTGAAGGTAGAAAGCACCCAAGAGAAACCTAATACCATCACACTAACGGTAGAAAATATACTTACTAGGGTCTTCATTTTGTCCTCCTGGTGATATTCAAACGAACAGCTGGAAAATGCCTCAAGTTCACTGCATATGCAACTATATATATACTTCTCTTATCGGCAGCGAGGTGGTGCATGGAGATAGGAAGTTCTTTCTCTATCTCAGTGAGCATTCCCGATGAACAATCTAATCTTTTGTTTTAAATGGACTAATGAACAACCGGTTTTAAAGTCAGCCTCCTTCATCTCTAGTTCCAAAAAATTAAAATGACTCAGCTTAATGTATTGAGTATTATTTGCCCGTGGTGCCGTGCTCTGAGATTAGATACCTGGGGTCTGTTTAAAACACACACAAGGCTGGGAATGAGACAGTGCCAAAACTACTTTCATTTTGGCTGAAATACACATACTTGTAGGGGGCCCACACTGATTAGATCTTATGGAGTCTTGCCCTTTGCAGCACCCTTGATTTCCCACTGGGCCAAATCTTGAAGTCTTTTACATAGGCAAATCGCTGTTACAAATTAGTGGCATGAGTAAGGCTGTGGCCTATTCACTTCAATGGGAGCAGCGGGTAGGTAGCACCTTGCAGGAGTCAGTCAGTACTTTGCAAGCTCAGGCCTATTTAGTGCTTTTCATCTTCAAAATGCTTCACAAACAGTGTTGATGATGATCATAAATTATTATGGCAGTGCCTAGGGACCAATCCAAACCACTTAGGTTAGACCTTGTACAACAGATCCCTTCCCCATAGAGATTATAATCTAAACAGACAAGATGGCCACAGTGTGGGGCAAAGGGATATAACACACCAGCAGAGTGAACAGTGCAATGGCAGCAAATCTCATGTTATGTTTTGGGGGGAGTGGATTTACTTAGGAAGGGATAGGCTTTAACTCTGTCCTCACAGCGCCCAAAGTGCACACCGTTATCCCCATCTATGCAATGGGGAAACTGAGGCAGGGAGACTAAGTGATTTCACCAAGTCTTCAGAAGAAGTCAGTGTCAGAGCTGGGATTAAAACTCAGGAGTTCTATTTTCATTCCAATACCCCATGCCTCTCTCTGGTTTAAATTTCTCCATCTAATCATACTAAAAAGAAAAGGGATACATTTTCATGGTGGGAGGGAGACAGAGGTACAGCCCCCAGCTTTTTAGAAGTACCCCTCACAGAATCATGAATGGGAGAGACAGACGAACAGCTTCCAGTTATAAGTAAACCAATGCAATGCCGTGCACGGAAATGCAGGCAGTGCAATGAGCATTGTCTGTATATACTGTGTCCGGAGATGCTTTGCTGGATGGATCTGCTCTAAGCTGCAGGGGCTGAACTTTTTTGTCCTCACAGTGGGAGGCAAGATGTTTGTAGTGCTCAAAAAGAATGACTAGAGCGTGCGAGGTGCTGAAAGCCCTGAGAGCAACAGGCCGATGTGGGGAATGTCAGGATGGAAATGGAATGATTGTAAGAGTGTTTCCCTTCGACATATCTCCGCTGGATCAGAAGAGAAGTGAAGGAACAAGGTGGGGAGATTGCTAACGAGCACTATCGCCTCTTTCTGGAGCATTGTAGAGAGAGACGCGCCTGACCTCTGCTCCCCAGCTATCTCACCCCCTAAGTGTGACTTTGTTCATTATTCTTTAGATTTTTTCTTTTCCTGAGCTTTAAATTTACAGCAAGCGGTATTAATAACATTGCTTTTAAAATGCAAGGCCAAATTCACCATTGGCTATGGTGCAAGTGGTATGACTGAAGGGAGTGGCCTCGGTGGTCGCAGCTCAGTGGGGCAGTAATGGTCTATATGGTCATCCACTGCCAAGCACAAGTATTTATCTAATCACACACCCGCCATGCAGAAATCCAGGATCTTTTTAGTATTCATCCCATCCCATACACAACAACTCCCCCCATCTGGTTTCCGTATATCTCTCATGCATCATGTGGAATTCAGCGTATTGCTCTTATGTTTATAAAAATATACAGAACAATATATGAAACACTGTGTTATATATAAAACATGTTGGTCAATTGTAAATATTTTAAGAACGTGGGTGGGGGGCTGATCCTGAAGCCCTCACTCCTGTGAGGAAGACCATTTAAATTAATGGGACTAGTCAAGTGAGTAAAGACTGCAGGTTTGGGCCTATCTCATTTGATACATGGGCCAGATTCTCCAATCTACCTCAATACACTTTGCACTATGCAGTTAAAGTAGCTGGATATTTGCATTGGAGAATTTCCCCTGCGTGTGGATTATCTCCACCAATATAAAGCTCACTGTAGACCAAACTCAGGCAGGGTGGGGAATCAAATCCAACAGGTTATACTTATAACTAAAATACTGGGTCTAATTCACCACTGCCCTGCACCTTTTGAAGTCATTTACACCTGGGCAAAGCGGTTGTGAATCACAACCACTGGGACTTGATAGCATTTTATACTCTCTTTGCAAGAGCATAAAATGCTCATACCAATTCAAGGCAGCAGAGAATACCAGACACCTCAGCTTTCGGGGAAAAAATCTATAGGACCAAATTTTGAATGGGTTGCTATGTCTGTATAAAGCCCAGTGAAGAGCAAATTGCTACAGGCTAGCCTTGAGACAGTGAAGGCATGAATGACATTGCATAGGTCACTTGCCAGGATCATCTGGGTATATCTCACATAATCAGTTCCCTGCCGTTACAGGAGCCTTGGACGTTGGTGCATGCCAGTACCTCCTGTTCTCTGCATGTGTCATATGATAATCTAATCTCCTGTAGGCTGTAATTCTTTGATCTAATTTCAATGGTTGGGTTTAGTGTGCTGGTGGCTTAGTGGGGTTAGTAGCTTGTGATATGCAGGTGGTTGGACTATCTGGTCCGGTGGTCCCATCTGCGTTTAAACTCTCTATGCAAGATCTATGTTCACGAGAAAAGGATGAACTTTCCAGGGAGAGTGGAGACATTTACCAAATTTGAATGTAGATGCCAAGATTTAGGCACCTCAGATGAAGGTGACTTAGGCTTTGCTAAGTTACTTATTTAAAGAAACATATGCCCTCAAGTGTCATTTGAAATGAACTTTCCACAGCACATAGTCTGGCCCAGGAACAGGAAGTAACTGCGGATGTAATTTTCATTGACCACTAGGTGGCAAATGTTTACAGTAATCAAAGCAGTGATGCTCCTCAATGCACCTCCAACTTCAGTGTCATTATTATTAGTCAGTGCTAGTGTGTTGCTTTTATTGGCTTAGGTGAAAACCTAAGTTAGATGAAATCCAGAACTTTTTTTTCTAACAACTCATTATCTGGTCACCTTGAGACACATTAATCAAGAAGTAAAATGCAGGTTGGGATGCAGGGTATCACAATTTTTTTAAATTATTATTTCCATTCAGTTGAGATGTTTGTTTTCAAGTGAAAAATGCTCAATTCAGTGAATCTCCCCAAATTTTTCAACCTCTGGATACAATACCACTTCTGTATTGTAATAAATAATCATTAATAATTATTCTGCATTTACCCAGGGCTTCTTACCCAAAGATCTCAAAGTGCTTTACGAATATAACTCATTAAAATTCATAACATCCCTATAAAGTAACTTGGATCTTCTCCATTTTATAAAAGGGTACAGTGAGGCAGGGGGAGATGAAGTGATTTTCCCCCAGGTGAAACACATTGCCAGAGCAGAGATGGAGATAGAACAGATGGAAACCAACGTCCAGTGTACAAGGACTGAACCAGGCCCCCCCCCCCCCCCCCCCCCGAGCTGAACGCATAAGCTTCTCTATCTTGAACTAAAGCACCAAAGCTAGGGGCTTTACCGACTTGTATTCTCTGTGGCTTGGCACAGAGAGGGACGTCTAATGCACGCTCACCAGTGGTATTAGCCCACGAAAGCTTATGCTTCAATACTTTAGTTAGTCTTTAAGGTGCCACAGGACTCTTTGTAATGTCTGCAATTCCAGACTAACACGGCTACCTCTCTGATGCTCACCAGTGGGTTACACCAGCTCTTAGATGCACCACACAGAATCTTGCCCATAGGTATTAAGACCACAACGAACTGTTATGATCACCTACCCTGACCCGCTTAACACAGGTCAGAGAATCTGACCCAGTAATTCCTGCATTAACATCGTTACTCAGCAGATCCTTTCAGCCCTACGGCTTAAATCCATCCCTATTCGGCAAAGCATTTAGAGATGTGCATAATTTTAGACAAAAGATCTCAAGAGCATTGCTGACTCAGGCTGGCCCTGAGCCCCTGCTGGTAGCCAGTGAGTTTTTCAGTCTCGTGCTGGGTGAAATAGGTGCATCTTTCCCCCAAAGAAACTTCCATGCTTCAGAAATTTGCTCTGCGCCTGTTTTGAGGTGTTTGACAGTAACACATTAAGTGAGGTCCCAGGGGGCATTACATTGAGAGCTAAGCCAGGGCACTCTGCCACTAGCTGCAGATAAGTAGAGCCCTTTAACACCAGAGACTGCTAGGGGCTTGTTCCATGCTCTCAGTAAGATAAGCTGCCATCCACGCCTCAGAAGACACTCCTATCTGCCAAGCAACTCTGAGAAAACCAGGGAGATGTGGAGTTTGATGTAAAGCACGTTACAGATTTGCCTCATTTATAGCCTTTAGACTACGGTGACCAGATATCCTGATTTTATAGGGACAGTCCCAATTTTTCTTATATAGGCTCTGTTGGGTCTTTTTCTTATAAAGGCTCCTATTACCCCTCACCTCCCGTCCCGATTTTTCACACTTGCTGCCTGGTCACCCTACTTTAGACTCCGCTGCTGTCACTCATTCAAGGGGGTGAAATTGGGGAAGACCTTCAAACACAGAATTTGTCAGGTGTATGTTACACATGTTAAATAGCTGTAGTAGTAATTATTACAATTAATAATAAATGTTGATGAAGAGAATAGAAGAGAGTCTTAATGGACTGGTGTGTGAACAACCAAGTGGCCCAATAATACAGGAATGCTGACCAATATCTATTCTTTGTGACCACCATCAGTTCCATTGTTAAAGTGGGACACCACTTTGGCTAGCTTCCAAAATCAGGAGTGAAAATAAGCCTTGTGCCATGAGGAAATGATTTTGTCCCTTGTGAAAAATTTTGGCAAAAAAACCCCCAAAAATTGTTTTTGTTGGTATTTTTCTTCAATCCGTTTTGGGGTTTTGACAAGAAAAATGACACTCCCTAAACTGAATATTTTTCCATTGTTTTCAGTTAAAAAGTTTTTTGGAGGGTTATGACAATGCAGTCTTTGACAAAATTAAAAATATTTCCATTCCACCAAAAAGCCATTTTTCACTGAAAAAAGTTTCCATGTAGCTTTTTCAACCATTTCTACATGCAGTTTTATGAGACAAGCAGCAAACGCAGCTCGTTGATTCATTTGAAATATATGCAAATTTCACAAGTAGTAATAATAAACATAACTCCAAACTAGATCTTTTGTTCTGCTTTGGACAAAGACATAAGAAGGAAACACTGTGGTGAACCTAAGATTGATATAAAGTTCAAAATAACATCTGAAGCCTTTATGAAAGTCCAGAGTAACCGCTGAATTAACTTCTGTGATTTAAGCCAGAGATAAGTCAAATTCTCTACAACATTTCTATCTAGGAAGATGAGAAAGGAGAAATTTGAAATTAGCTTGCGTGATAGACAAGGGTAACGTAGAATTGGCAGTACTATCAAAGTAATCAATAAATAACTTCAAAGGATTATAGTTATCAACTAAATAATTTCTTTATTAGACCTTTAGTCTCTAACTTTTTTTCCAACCATGCTTTTTCATCCACAGCTGTCTAAGAAAGGACAGGATACATTTAATAATTGCTCCTTGGAATTTTGTCCTTCTAGGGTTCATAGAGTATTTAAATGGAATTCTCATTAAGGAAAAGTATGGCATTCTTTGAAATAGCCCCCAGGATAGAGCTGAGGAAGATAGAGGAACAAAGTTGGAAATTTGTGAACAGACTTTGGCCAGTCTTCTTGCTTTTGTCAATGTCACGGCAGCCCCCCAAGGACTTGTCTAATGCAAATCCCAACCATTATAACAAAAGACCTCGATGATGAGGGGGGGAAATTCTAAACATGTCCAATGAGAACTTCCCACCCTTCCCTATTGTTTTGTTTGCTCTATCACACACCCACTTAATTTGACATCATTTGGAACACTCACATGCTTAAAGTTCAGCACATATGCAAATATTTTGCTGTATTGGAGCCCAAGAAAGGACTAAAGTGCTGAAGAAGGAGAAAAATGAATGCTGGAACTTAAAGAAGTGAATGACATTGCACAGATCTGCTTTGTCATTCTTCTATTCACGTTGATTTGTTTGTATATTTCAAGCACCATGCTTTGGTGCTAGCTGCACCATAGTCCCCCTGGGAGGCTGATTTCTGTAATGCATAATGGAGCAGTGTTAGAACATGTGCCTATTATTGACAGTAATAAAAAAGAACCAAGCAGGCCAGAAAACAGCCTCTCTTCCAAATAACTATGATGGAAACAAGCATCCTGGGAGCTATTTGAGACTCTATGTATAACAGCTAAGAAATATGTTTCCACTGAATGCTCTGCTTCCCACTCTCTGAAGCTACAAAACACCATGAAGCTGATGCTTCCAGGAACCTACACAACAGATCTATATCCCACAAGTGCCTACAATCTACTAGGGACATAGCAGTCAGGGAACCTATGGGATCACAGAAACAATTAAGTTTCCATTGGTCCCCTGTTGTCAGGGCATAATCCCCCAGCCCCATCTCCATGGAACATCCCAGTTATTGTAACTATCTACCTTAGAATTTCCTTTCATACCTATAAGCCATTTGCTCAGACTCTATGCTAGGGTGAGGATTTGTTATTATTGTTTATTTGTACTGCAGCAGCAACTAGTGTCCCATGCAGAGGTCAAGACTCCGTTGCACAAACACATAGCGAGAGACATTCCCTACTTGAAGAGTTTAGTCTAAACAGAGACATGAGATGAGTTGGCCAAGGTCATGCAGTGAAGTGGTAGAGGGAGGAATAGAACCCAGCTGAAAATAAAGATGTGCCACAGACTTCCCACATAAAGCTACTGGTGGATGTTTCAATGTTCTCTTCTAAGGGACAACACAAGATCTTGATAGCATGTTTCACAAATCCATCTGTTCCAGCATGGTCACACAACAGCTTTCCTGCTTCTCCCTGGGTTGGAGGGATCATGATAGCTTGTGGTCCTGTTTCATAGAGCCACAGAGTTTCAGGCCAGACGGGATCATCAGATCATCTAGTCTGACCCGCTGTATGACACAGACCTTAGAATTTCACCCAGTTACCCCCGCATTGAGCCCAACAACTTGCACATGTCTAAAGCGTATCCTTGATCTCTAAGGCATTGTCACATTCTCTCCCTCTGGACTTCTTTTTTTTTAACACCTTCTTCCGCATTTCCAATGACATCAGAAACCAGCTGGGAAAGGTCCATTTATGGAAAGGAACCCAAGAGCAGCCATGAACCGAGACAGATGGGAATAAGGACTTAACGAGATGTGGGAATGGAAACTAATTTTAGTTATTCCGCTGCAAGCTCATCACACTGTCACTGTCACACGCTTTTTATCTCCCATATCACATCCAACAGTTACCTCATGCCGCAGCCATCTTCCGATGGAGACCATTGTAGGGAATTTTCCTAATAATTTCCTACCCATATTTTGGAAAACATCCTTCCACGTGTCATGACAATCACTAGACCAGCATGGGTCGCATTGCTCCATCCCTTCCCCGAATGGTACACGCACAGCTGTTATCATTCCGATTAGAGAGGAACCTTGAACCAAAATCCTGGCATTTGAGCACCCTCAGATTTAAGAAAATGTGCAAAATCTGCCAGATCTAAATTTTTTGGATGGCCCTTATCTTTATATTGGCTGGTCTAAGGAACCGCTGTATAATGAATGTAGATTTTGAGATCTGACCCAAACACTGTTATAGAATGTTATTGTAGCATCCTCTATCTATCTTTATCCTGCAGTAGATATAATGTGTTTATTTTTCAGATGGAGATTTATGAGTTGATTTATAAGGACAAAGAGTATTTGGGATCCTGGGCCTTGCAATATTGCACATGCTGACTCAGAAAATAAGAGGCATACACATTATCCCATGAAAACACACACTATTCACCTTCATTAATCTTACATTGCTTGAGTGGAAAAGGCCCAACATGACTGGGAGCTAGAGCACTCTGTTATTCATTGAAATTGAAATTGTTACTCATTGTTGAAAGTGAGAAGGTTTTTTTTAAAAGGGCTGTTACATCCAAATGCACAAACAAAACATGCTTTGTATTGAAAGGCAAATAACTTGCAGAATTTGGAACAGAGAGCATTTATGCTCCTGCAATAGATACCCTGTGTGACCTTGGACAAGTCATTTAATCTCTCAGTGCCATACATGCCCATCTGTACAATGGGGATAATAATATTTCCTTTCTCTCACTCTTTGTCTGTCATGCTTATTTACATTGTAACCTCCTCAAGGCAAGGATTGCCTCTCACTATGTGTACAGCGCCTAGCACAATTTGGTGCTGGTCTGAACTGGGGACCGTAGGCATTATTATCATATAAATACTAATATAAAATATTTGTTCACATGGTGAATACTTGCAAATAGATACACCAATAGAAATGTGAATCGGTTCATGGGCAATTTGTAAGCAGAACAGAAAGGAGGAGCTTTAAAATGAATTCCACACAAAATAAATATTATTTGGAATGAAAAATTTGAGCAGCTGTCACAATAACGGAGGAAGTATGAGGCTTAATGAAATGATATTTTGACAGTTCTTTGGGATTTTTGGATTGGAGCTAGGAATGTACCAGATACTGGTTCTAAACCTCCTTGGATTTGGAGGAAGTTTGGGATTTGGATCTGGAATTTGCATCTTGATCTCAGTTCTATAAGAAAAGTTCCAGTGAGAAGATACTGGATCCAATCCCTATCATACTCTGGGAAAGTTTAGAGCTGGATTGGTCCTGAATACATCTCATGATTAGCTGAGATGAAAGGTGCTGTGGTATATACTAGAGGTGATCAAATGTTTTTCATTGAAATGTTGTTTTGATTTGGGTTGTTTGGTGGTGGGTGTTTTTGTCTGGAAAATGCCTTTTTGATTAAATATGATTTTTTGCATAATCTTTTTTAATATGTCAGATTTTTGTCAGAAAACTGAAAATATTTGCTTTGCAGTTGCTGAAAACTGAATAACTTTTGAGTTTCAGTGTTTTGATGACAACCAAAAACGAAAGATTTCAATAAAAATGAACAAAATCTTGTAAAGAAAACAAATAATTTCCTGGCCAGATCTGTATATAGATGCAAAAAGTTATTAGAATTCTCTAAAATAACTAGTTACTGCATATCTAAAATCTACCTTACTTGATTCATATGGTGAGAAAGACATGAGACCTTATTATACCTAACTACCAAACTTTTGTACCAGATTTGAAAAAGAACTACGCACAAGTTCAAATCCAAAACTCGATGGCACATACAGTATCATACTTTTTCTCCAGGGGAGGCTCAGTTCTAGGGAGCGTAATGAGAACAGATGGTCGTCACTTAAAAAATAATTATACTAAAGAAAGGGAGGACCCCATTAAAAATCACTTCACATTCTTCTTCCTCACTTCCTCTTGCATGAATAAAGATCACACCCTTTCAATCATAGCATATTGTCGACCTTGACACTTCTTAAAAGCCTTGCTTCTTTTTCTGGCCTTTCAGCACTAAGCATGCTTCACACATTCCTCCAGAGACCCCTGCAATTCCACTGCCTCTTGAGAGAAGAAACCCAGAAGGGCGGCTGCTAGGCTGAAGGTCTGAGCAACCCGAGATCAGATTCCAATTTTGGAACCACTTCCATTAGGGAATGACCCTCTGAAAAAGAGAGCTGCTCCCGGGAACTGTGCACCTTCAGTTCCCATTGATGTCAACTGGAGTTAAGTGAACCTCAGGTTTGGGTAAAAGTGGCCCAACTGAGGGCTGCCGTGAATGTCTGAGGCGAGCAAATCCACCAATAAGCGCAGGACCCACCAAGGAGGAGGAGGAACTTTGTCACACTAGTTTATACATAACATTGGCCTCTATGCATGCCACATGCTCTCTTTCCTACAACGCTGCCTACCTTTCACATCACTTATTACTCTTAAACCAGCACACTGTTAATGCCATGAAGTTAATAACAGTAGCAAGGATCAGTAATATTCCCTCTCCAGCTAGCCTGCTTAATCCGTTTAGCATAGGTTGCTGCGTTTAGTCTAAGGAAGTTTCCTTTTCCGCTCACCTCTATCACACATATGACATGAATATAGACATGAGAAAAAACCTGAACTGAAATAAAACAGCCTTATTTCTAGGCTATGCAATCCAGCCTTTTTATTCAGCAAGAAAGCTGCATGGTTTAAATTCTTCATCCTGCAAAGCAAAGGAAACAGGAAACTGTTTTTATACCAGATGTCATGTAGTGGTAGTGTACATCTGGCAACTCCCCAACAGCTGTACAGGGGCTATGCCACGTGAGCTAAGATATTCAGCAGTAGCTTGTTTGTGTCAGACAATAGGCTGTGTTGCCCTTAGGAGCGTTGTTCAAAGAGTTATCAAACAAGAGGGGAAATGCAAAGAGATTTACAATGTTTAAGCTATAATTCTGCTTGTAACAAGGTATTGATGAGAGATGGCACATTTATAGGTTTCAGAGATATATGTCAGATTACCTTGTGTACTCCAGTCTTTACTTATGTCAATGGTGTCTACTGGCTGTGAAATGTGACAGTTACTGTAATGCTTTGTGATGTTTATAGCCAAATAAATCAAACTTGCACTGTAGGCCAGAGATTCTAATCTACAGTGGCGTGAATCTGGATTGACCCCACTAGAGTTACCCTGGATTAGCATGGGTTTAACTGAGAAAAGAATTTGTTCCAATATGTGGCCAAAGATGATCCCTGGAGTCATAAAACACAACTCACAGCCATAGAGTGAGAACTAAACCAACACCAAAACCTAACACACACAAACACACACACACACACATACACACACAAAACCCATTTCCAGCTCTGAATCTCATGGCAAAGCCCTATCTTTGTAATGGGCCAGAGCAAAACCGCAAATTCAAACACTTGCCAGCGCTGAAATATAGATCTGCATTTTGCTGCTGGTGAACTGTAGCAGCAACTTCTGTTCATCTGTCAAGGAAGAGCCAGCTATGACCATGTACTGATGATACAGGCAATTAGGGCCCAATCCTGTGAGGTGCTGAGCGATTTCAATACCCCTTGACTTCAATGGAAGTTGAGAGCATACCTCTCAGTACATGCTCACCTCCTTGCAAAAGGTATGCACACTTATATGCAAAATCAGTGCAACCTGCTAGTGTTTGATAAGCTCAGATGCATGGCCCTTGGTGTTGACCACATCTGGTATATCTGAAATAAATCCTGATCCAAAAAACAGGGCATGAAAAGAAGCTAAGACTGCAACAAGAGACTGCCAAAGATTGAGGGCAGAGGTGAGGGCCCAGTGTTCTGCTTAAGCCAAGTCAGTCAAGAAATGGGACCTTTTGAAACCATCTCTGTCTGTAGCTCAGCACAGCCCTTGTGGTAAATCTACAGCCCGTCAGAACATATTTTTCCAAAACAGTCTAAATGCCTACAATTCCCACTTGGAATGGTCAGACACAGACACTCTGAGATGGAAAACCATGAAGAATTTGTAGGCAATAACTTGTGACTTTCCTAGTCTTGGTTTCATTATGAACCTAAGGTCACCTGCTCCCCCATGCAGCATAGCCAAGACATGAATCACTCAAGAAAGGAGCATTGCACTTTCACTTTTTAATTAATAAATAATGGAGATCTGGGTTCAGATCCAAAACCTCACAAAGTTTTAGGCTGATCAGATCCACAAAAGCATAAAGTTCAAATATAGCCACCATGCGTTTATCTACAGACGTCTATGGGCCTTAAGGGTTAGTTTCATGCCAGTTACCACAAAGCTCCCTGGTGTGAGATGAGATGAAGACACTAGATGTAACGTAGCTCATCAGTGAAAGGAACTTGCCAAACCAGACACATGAGAAGCAGTAGGGGCATAAACATTTTATGAGCCATTTGCAATTGCTTCAGTGCTCCCTGATGATTTTGTTTCTAAACATTTCTGTGGAGGTCCTCAGAGCAGGACTCCTTCCCAGTCAGCTGGTGTAGCTGTTTTGGGTTTCATGGGAATAAAGAGAATAACTAGCTGAAACAAACGCTGCTAAGAACATTTGCTAATTGCCCTTATGTCATACAGGGCCAAAGATAGTGATGCCAGCACAAGTACCCAGTGTCTGTACGTAGGAGAGGAGAACCAGGCACAGATCTGCTGGCCATGCCAGAGGCTGTCCCCTGCCTGCATTTCTCCTGTCCCCAGAACCCTTTTCCACAATGCATCCCCTATACAAACAGAAGCCCACAGCTGCAGTGAGCGCAAAATCTCTGAATTCTACTATTTTAATATACTCACACCAGTTCCATTGGATTCAGGGCCTCCCATGGTCTTATTATTGTTGTTATTATTTATTATTTGTGTTACCATAGTGGCTAGGAGCCCTAGGCCTGGACCACAACCCCCATTGTGCAAGGTGCTGTACAAACAGAACAAAAAGATGGTCCCTGCCTCAAACTGCTTTTCATCTAAGTAAAGCCTTTACTTGGGCTGGACAATTTAGCTCTGGAATAGGGGACAAAGGATACAGGTCCAACTCTGTTCATATCAAAGTGGGCTTTTATTTACCATTGGAATAGAATACAAAATCCTAGACCTAGGCTCTGTGTCATTTGCATGTTCGGCTGAAATCATAACAAAGCTGCATGGATAAAAGCTGGCCACGCATGCCAAAGAAAGTCAGCTACAAGGGGGGAAAGGAAGGGCAGATCCAGTGCAAGGAGAAAATTGGCCTATCTTAGAAGGACCAAGTGCAGAATGTTTACAAAATGCTCATTAAGGGAGAGGAGGTTTGTGAGATAGCAACAGAAAATCTGGTGGACAGCTTACACTACAAGAGATAAGAGAGGCAAGGCTACCATAGGAGAGAGCGTGTTCTATCCAATTACTGAGACCTGGTTTTGGAGGGTGTGAGGGGGAGGGAGGGAGAGCGAGAACTGATCACAAGCTTCAGGCAAGGGTTTCCAAACTTGTCAACTCTGTGACACAAGCTTCACACAACCCAGAGGATAAAATAGCCACTTAGCCCACACGACAGCTAAATCTTGTTGAGTGCGGTTGGAGGCTAGAGAGAAGGAATGGATACGGTCGCCATTCAGCTGTGGGCAACCCTCTCTCTGTTGGTGCACCTTGCAGCTTGTAGTCCCATCATGAGCCTGGAGCAATCTTCCCTGGAGGAAGACATGCCCTTCTTTGATGAGCTCCTTTCGGAGCAGGACGGCGTTGATTTCAGCACTCTGCTTCAGAACATGAAGAACGAGTTCTTGAAGACGCTGAACCTCTCTGATATTCCCCTGCATGAAACGGCTAAGGTGGAACCCCCAGAATACATGTTAGAGCTGTACAACAGGTTTGCCACTGATAGGACCTCAACGCCATCCGCAAATATTGTTAGAAGCTTCAAAAATGAAGGTAAGATCCATACGCCTCGGAGTGAACCAAGAATGAGTGGGCATTGCTTATAACCAACAAGACACCTGTTTACAATGTGTGGCGCATGAAGACTGAATTGGGGGGGGGGAAGGAGTTTACAGTCATTAGATAGAGATGCAGCTGGAGTTAACGAACTAACATAGCATGTGCCTATAATCAACCAGCTCACATTGCTTTTCTGATGTAACCTTTCCCCTTCCCCCCATCCTTTGCCTATTAAGTCTTTGAGACATAAGCACTTTGGGGTAGGGGCAATGTCTTCTTTTATGTTTGCATATTGCGGGTGCGTAATGCAAATAAATTATCATCACCCCAGGAAGCATATGGATTATTTATATGTTACCTCCATAGGCATCAATTTTCAAAGAGAGACGGTAATTGAATTAATGGGAAAAACCCTCTTTCGCAACCTATGTAATGGTACAAATTCTCGTTTGGGAAGCCCAATTTCTTCATGGATTCCTAACCAAACAGTGAATGACTCTCTAGTAATATTTTCCCAGTTTAGTCTTTAATGGGTCCCAAGGTTTGTTGTGTGAAGGAAAGTCAGTAGAATATACAGAAAAATATGAGGCTAGCAGCTCTCTATGATGACTTTTGCTAACCCTCTGTGTTCATTTTGGGGAAATAAATTAATTTCTGTTTTTCAAAAAAAGTTAACTAAAAAAAGCATAAAAACATGAGTTTAGACAGTTACAAATATCATGCAATTGAACATTTTCCTGCAATAACTATATAATGAGAGGAATGTAAGACTCAAATACTAGCTGCTAATGATTTCGTCATGCTTCATGCACGAGTAACAATGTGGGCTGCTATATATTTAAAAGGTCTTTTCAACAAATCATTTATGCCCCCAAAACATTCTGTTTGCAAATAGAATTAAGCTGATTTTTTTAACAACTCAGCTTTACGTGTGATAATTCAAATAAAACCGACCTGTCTATCATGCCAGTCTCAGTTTTACTGATGAAGTCCAAAACTACAAGATAATAGAGCAAACACTGAGTATATGCGACCTAAATTTGACAACTGAGCTAGATGCTATGTCTGGTTATGGGCTAATCTATACCTCATTCAGATGTGTGCATTCTTATCCAGCTACATGCTTCCGGCTTTAAAAGGCTCTGACTTAAAGTTCAAGTCTGCTTTAACTGTGCAATTCTTCAACCTGTAGATAACATTTAATTTACTGAGGGCTGGATTGCAAACCACTTATGCGTACTGAAGACCATGGGATGAGTGACTTCTTATGAGCGTAGAGAAGGCATTCATAGTCTGGCCCTAAGGAATCTGGAATAATGAGTATTGTCCTTTTCTGACACTTGCAATTTTAAGATGAAAAAGTATCAGGACTAATACAAATGCTCTCCATATGCAGACATATAATTCAGAGGTTTTATTTTAGTTGTCTCTCCTTTATGTCTAGAAAGTTAATAACAACTAGGGAACCTAGATTTTATGTCTTATGGGCCTTTTGTATGGTAAAAATAAAGTGCTTGCAATTATAATGATAAACGAGATGGAACAGATCACACAATGGATTCTTTATACTTATCTGCTTGTGTTAGAAGGAGATGATAATGGAAATCGAATGGCTGGAATCAGTAGAACTTTAAGACGATTGCTCATTAGCACTTTTAACTCATAGAGCAGTCTGGCTCCACTGCAGATATGATTCTAATGTGGTCATCACTTAAAAATTTAAATAAACTTTTCTGGGCTAAATTCTCCTCCTTCAGACACCAGTCTGGCCTCGTTGACACCAGTGAGGATGTGCAGGTAATAGTGAGAGGGGAATTTGACCCTTTGAGTTTTCCTGCTCATCCAGTTTTGTGGGCATATTTTTCTCTCTAATCCTGACATATTTCTCTCTAATCCTGACATATTTTTCTCTCTAATTAGGAAGTGAGACACCCAGCTTCCCATAAGGGCGTGTCCCTACCCCCTTCCATCTTCTTTGCAGTCAGCTAACTTTTCCCCACCCCAAGACCATCCACCCCACCATGACCTCCAGCATCCTGCAGGCTGGGAAGCTCTGGAGGCCACTTCCAGTTCTGAAGTGAGTTATGCTCACTAGACATGCAGCCAGATTCCGAATGCTTTCAAATGCCCCACTACAGTCAATGGGAAAGAGACGGCAAACAGAGCCTCTCCTGTTTGGCCTCTTCAATATTTTTTTTAAACAACAGCTGGGTTTGCAAACATCAGAAAACACTGAAATCCCATTAAAGTTAATGGGACTACTCATCTGCTGAAGTGCTTTGCTAGCTCAAGGCCAATATTTGTAGCTTTGTCAACCAAATGTTTCCATAAATATATCAGTCCCAGTCAAAGAACTCAGAGATGGGGAAATGTACTGGTTCCATGCAGTCCATCCTCTCCACCCTTGTAGATATGTCTGCTAAATCTATATTTACTAATCTGGTTTCAGAGTTATTGATATTAGGGAAATCCAGCAATAAATACAAACATTTTTCTAAATTTCCTATATGTATGAAGAAATGCAGATGGTGCATGTATAAACATAGATAGATAGGTAGGTAGGTAGGTAGATAGATAGATAGATAGATAGATTATTTGCTTGTTATACTTTTGATGAATTAATACTCTCAAAAGCTTCTAAGTAAGTACAGAAGTTTTCTTTTGCTCCTTTCAAGACAGAGCCAAAACCTATTGACGTCAAAATGGGAATATTTCCATGGCTTCGGTGGGCTTTGGATCTATACCTAACTTCCCATTCCTCCTAGTTATAAGCCTTTACATCACCCTAAACAACTTGTCTCTTTCCTTGGTGGTTGCAGTCTTCAGACACTGGTGGAAGCTTATGGTATCATGTTTCCACTGGGAGATCTATGCAACACTTCATCAGAGACAGCAGATCAGCAGTAGGGCTTTTAATGTGTTATATCACAGCATAGATACAAATTCACCATATATACCTGAGGAGTGTGGCACTGTAAAGAGGCTCAATTGAAAGTGAAGGAGATCAGACTATTTATATGGGGATCTATTGGATATTCCATAGAAAGATAAATTCCCCTCTTAATAGACAAAAAGATAAACAGGTATGAATGCAGCCTACCTTTGCTGCAGAAACAGTCAATGTGTCATTCTGCCCATCTCCAATCCACCATGTCCCTTCAGTTGGATATAGTATTCTTCTTCACTTCCTGTCCTAAAATTGTGTGTAATGTTGATATTTACATGTTAAACAGCTGCTGTATTTGCACTCCAGAGGTGGCCTCATTTCAGTGCTGGGCAAAACGATTCCTATATACAATAAATATAAGGTGTACAACCAGTAAGGAGCTTTTATAAAGCACTTGGGTAACCACGTTGGAAGAAAGAGAGCTATAGATCCGAGTTCAGTGCCATTCTCATGATCTGATGTTGTTTTCCTTGAAGATCCAATACAAACCATCTACCTCACTGATGACATGAATAAAATTTTATATAACGATCCATGATTCCTATTTATTATCATTTTCCTGTAACTCTTCATTCTGAAACCAAGGAATACAAGGCATGCGAGGCTGAGTTCCAAACATGCACATTTCTGCGGGAAATATTTGCCATTCCAAAGTGTTTATTTATGTTGACCTTTGTCATTCCCAGATCTGACTTCCCACCCTACTGGTGTCACCGGAATCCGGAAATACCCTCTTCTCTTCAATGTCTCCATCCCTCACCATGAAGAGATCACCATGACAGAGCTGAGACTCTACACACTAGTGGAGCAGGACAGAATACTCTATGATGGGCTGGATAGGAAAGTTACCATTTTTGAAGTACTGGAGAACAACCATGCGGGAAGAGAAGGAGAGGAGAGAAAAATGGTGGCACTTGCATCCAGGCAGATCTATGGCACCAACAGCGAGTGGGAGACCTTTGATATCACAGAGGCCATGAGGCGCTGGCGTAGGTCAGAGACGACCACTCACAGGCTGGAAGTGCAGATAGAGAGCGGAGAAGGAGAGGAGCCAAACGAAGAGGGGAAACTTGATATCGACATTAATTCTGAGGCCAAGCACGTGCCTCTGTTGATTGTGTTCTCAGATGACCTGAGCAATGACAAAAAGGAGGAGAAGCAGGAACTGGACGAAATGATAGACCATGAGCAGCTGCTGGATTTGGAGAACCTGGGCATGGGCAACTTCCACAATGGGCCAGGTGAAGAGGCGCTGCTCCAGATGCGCTCCAACATCATTTATGACTCCACTGCCCGGATCCGGAGGAATGCCAAGGGCAACTACTGCAAAAGGACTCCGCTCTATATCGACTTCAAGGAGATTGGCTGGGATACCTGGATCATCGCCCCGACGGGATACGAAGCCTACGAGTGCCGTGGAGTGTGCTCCTACCCTTTGACTGAACATGTCACGCCAACTAAACACGCCATCGTCCAGACTTTGGTTCACCTGAAGAATTCTCAGAAAGCTTCCAAAGCCTGCTGTGTACCTACCAAGCTCGATCCCATCTCCATCCTCTACTTAGACGCAGGAGTGGTTACTTACAAGTTCAAATATGAGGGGATGGCAGTTTCAGAATGTGGCTGCCGATAGTAGAAAGGAATGCATGCCCCCGTCCGTGCACCAGGGAGCTATTTAATAATTGACTCTGTAAATTTGTACAGTTTGCATTTCCTATTTAATAAGGTTATTTAATTAGGCGTGTACAGATAATTGTATGTTTCATGTCATAGGGAACGGGCAGGTCATATGATTGTACGGAATGTATATTTTGTTCCAGCGCTTGCTTCTTCTTGCTGTTTCGCCTCTTGTGAGAGAGGCTTCCTTCATAAACAAAATAAAGAAGGAAAACAAGATTATTGGGTTGTTGGGGTTTTTTGCCCCAAAATAGACAGCCTTAATGCCATGGAATAACATTCATGGATTTTTTTTCTTAAAAAAAACTTTGGTGTGGTCAAAGACATTGTTTGAAATGCATCCCCACTACAGGGATCAAAACGGACTGAATGAACATAATAAAGTGACATGTTACATGCTTTATATATTCTGATAGGTGCATTTCCATCCCTCCCTCCCAGCCAATGAGCCCAAGTTAGCATTTTATGCTCAGGAATGTTCCTGGGTATTTATGCCCTAACTTTTCATTGCGTTTCAGTAGAAAACAATTCCTTGCTGATGTGTTTGGAGTCAGTTAAAACAGCTTTGAAGTTATTATGTTCACGTTAAAATTTGCAGTCAGTGAAACTGTGAACCTGATGTAACACCCACTTGAGTGTTTGGATTGAATAACTGGCTAAGATCGAAAGATAAAGTCTTTGTCAAATAATGAAGTAAAACATTTTGCAAAATCATGGCATTTGGTGCAAATTGGTACATTTCAAAGGGCAAACGTTATGGGCAAAATTGCCAAAGATGCTTAAAGTGAGTTCAGAGCCTAAATTCCATTTTCCAAACAGATGTAGGCAGTTAGGGACAGATTTTCAAAGGTACTCTGGTGCCTAAAGATCCTGGGATGTTCAAAAGCACCTAATGGAGTTAGGTGCCTAATTCCCATTGAAATCTCTGAGAATTAGGCTCCAAATTGCTTAGGCATCTACTGGGATTTTCAAAAGTGTCTATCTAGATCTTTAGGTACCTCAATACTTTTGAAAATCTGACTCTTTGGATCATCAGCCCCCATCAAGAGTCAGTGGGACTTAGGCTTCTAAGACATTTAGTTGCTTTTGAAAATTTTACCCTGGTTCTTTAAGAAATATATTTACCATCCTGGGATTAAACATAAAATCAATTTTAGCAGGGATGATTAAGTAGTGTCCAAAGAGTGGGATGGAAGTCATGAAAAGAAAGGAAAGTTCATCTCTTCTAATGCCCCTCAACCAAACACTGCCTATCTGCAATGTCAGGTGGGGGCAGTGTCTGGCAGACTGACCCTTTGCTATTACACAAAGCAAAAAATGCTTCTACCATTTGTTTATTATCAAATCCCCAGTATATAGCAATGCTCCTGACTTTGGATGTAAAATGCCACATTTGGTGCATGTTGTGTTTCAAGGGCCAGGACTTTAGCTGGGTGAAATCTGCATAGTCGCTCTATTGAACTCCTCAAAGGTACGCTGATTTACACTGGCTGGGAGCCTACCCCCCATGTGGCTAATATGTATAATTAAATCTATATAATCCAACTCAAATGGCAAGTAACACTGTGCTTAGTTCTAAGCAGAAAAAGAAATCTCTCCACCCCAGCTACGCAGAGAGGATCTTTCCTTTCTGTACGTGTTGAAGTTGTCAATTCATAAAGACACTTCTCCCGCGCGCACACACACACTTAAACTATATATGATGGAGTCACATGCCATGTTTCCGCCACTCTTCTGCAACAAATCCTGGTGATAAGAAGGTGTCGGAGCTGAGAAACAATAGGCCCGTCACTTTATTTATATTAAGCTGCAAATTTGTCAGATTCTTGGGGAAGTGTAAGTGACGTTGACTCCCCCAGCCTCTGCCAGAGCCTACTGTACTGTCCTGCATCTGTTCTACACTTTTAAGGCAAAGTTATCTTCACTGGGAGTGATAAGAGACTTGTCTTTGAAAGAACTGACTCTGACACTTCATGGGAATGAACACAAAAGACTTTATCGAGCACCCACTGAAACCAGTTTCACCTCCATCCACGCAAAAAACCCTTCTGTGATTCTCATTATTTATTGATCTATTTATTGACTGTCTGCCTTTGTAATATAATGTAGAATACAAAATGTTTTATTTTTGTGCTCATATGTATTCCTGCTCCGATAAATCCTTGCATTGAATGACTTATATTTTGAGGCCTTCTGTTGAGCATTGCTCCAAAGTGTTGGGGTTTGTTTGGGTTTTTTTTTTTTTATAGATCTTTGTAAATATAGTACATTATTATCATCTTTCCTGCCTTCAGACAATACTGCAGTGATTTAAGAAAGTGTCTTGGAGAATGCATAGTCTTGTCTGATAGATACAAGCTCTGTCAAGGATATACTTGCTTTAAGTGCTCTAGCTATGTATTCTCTTGTAAAGAAGCACAGAGTAGATGGTGCCTTTCCAACTGGCAGGCTTGATCAATGGAGCGACACTGATTTAGATCAGCTGGGAAAATGACTGTCATTGCCCGATGGACCGGTCCATTCCACTTTGCAACTTCATAATCTTAACCTTGGATAAACGGTGGGTTAAAAACATTTAATAGAGGTGCAATCTTCTTAATCCATTAGCATAAATCATTTTAAGTGAGGCCCCCACAAATTCCTTTTAATGTGGCATGCCCAAACTATCTGCAGTTCACTTGAAGCTAGCACAAACCATTCACCATGTCATAGGTATAACAATAATTGTTTTCAATAATCCATCATTTCTTTTATCATCTCTTTTCTGCAACAGGCTGTGCATATTTGTACCCCTTTCCTTTACTGAATAGAATCAGAAAGGCTCAACCGCACATCATACGACCTATACTGTTAACGGCCAGTGAAGAATCTCCTTTAGCCTGAGCTCAGGTAGCTGGAGACTACAAAAGGACATGTGTTCTGTTCCCGCACTGTCACCATAAGGGGGCCATGTTGTAAAATAATGAATTGTCATAGATTTGTTACATTATTGTAAAAAGTGTAAGAAAAGTCCCATTGCCAATGTATACATGCAGGATAAGGTCTATGGTACAAGTAAAAAAAATAGCACGTAGGAACATTTATGCACAGGAGTAATTTTACCTGTGAGAGAAGTTACGCGTGTAAGCATTTACAGGTTAAGTACATAGGAACACAGGAACCAAGCCAAATTAGCACTGTAGTTCATCCAGTCTATTATTCATTAACCTTTATACTGCAGTACAACAAACTGCTACAGTACTAGTAGAGTGCCAGGTTTTGCACAACTCAGAGGCAAATGTTGAAGGCACTTCAGCTACTAGGCTTTGTAGGTACTAGCCCTGGCTAGTAGTGGCTGCATCTTGTCTCTGACTGCGGCCAGTCAGAGGAGCCCAGGTTCCAGGGGAATGTACAAAAAAAACCCTAATGGAAATTAGTAAGAAAATAAGAAACACCTGATTATGATGTTCTTCAGGAAAACATTGTTGAACCACAGTTTTAATATCTCATGAACCATGCATTTGTGTATGCTCTATATTGTTCATAACCTCAGATTTTAACTAATTTTATTTAATCTCTTTGTAAGATTTCTGTTTAAAAAAGGGACATTGGCTTTAATACAATGACTTCAACCCAGTGCAAAAGATAACTGGGTAACTGCAATTTGCTGCCTCTCCATGCAATCCAACTACAATATAAATATTGTTTATTTTATGACCATGCACATTGCAGTGGGAGCATGTGGTCTACTTTTTTTTAAAAAAAAAGAGGTTTTCTTTGTGCCATTTTAAGTTAATAAATTAAGCCCGATCCTGCAAACACATGCATGTTTAACTTAAAGCACATGCATTGTCTCCCTCAATTCATACTTTATGTTGCAGCATATAGCAATGTGTTTGGAGGTTCAGGGCCTTGGTTGCTAAAAACAATATAATATAAAACATTATGTTTCACATTCTGCTAACAATACATCAAATATGAATCACTTGAAACATTTTCCAGGGCTGGGAAGAGATTAATTATATTAATGAAAAAATATAATTTATGATTTCTGCTGCTTATATTTTTTGCACATTTATTTTTCACTTTAATTAGTAGGCTAAATTGATTTCCTTTTCCTTCCTGACCTGCTTGATGTCAATGCTAATGGACTTTTGACGCTTATTTTTTAAAGCCAAATAAAAAAGAAAATGAAAAGGTATTCCTAAGAAAATAGCTTCAATTTTGGAGTGTTCTTTTTAAATAAATTTTGTAAAATATCCCTAAAATGTTGCACATCACCAAAAGATATATTCTTTGCAAACTACCTACTGCCTCAATCTTTGCTCACATAAACTATCAACTTCAATGGATTCTACTTCTGACTGTTTATTATTTATATTAGAGTTGCATGTAACACCTGGCTTACACTTAACATTTAAGTCGCCATAGCTGACACTGTTAGGGTACGTCTACAGTATGAAATTATATTGAATTTATAGAAGTCGATTTTTTGGAAGAGATCATATACAGTCAATCGTGTGTCCCCCCACTAAGCATGTTAAATTGGCAGAGTGCGTCCAAAGTACCATGCTAGCATCGACTCTCAGAGCGGTGCACTCTGGGTAGCTATCCCACAGTCCCCGCAGTCTCTGCTGCCAATTGATGTTGCATTTTTTGAATGGAGTTTTGCCTGCACAGATTCTTCTCCCCATACTGTTATCAGATCCAGCACCTCCTGTTTGGTCCATGCTGGAGCTCTTTTGCGATTCTGGGACTGCGGGAAATGAAATTCAAAAGTTCCCGGGGCTTTTCCTGACTACCTGGCTACCGGTAGTACATCTGAGTTGAAAGTGTTGTCCAGAACAGTCACAATGGAGCATTCTGGAATAGCTCCTGGAGGCCAATACTGTACCATCAAATTGCATCCACAGTACCTCAAATCCGGAACAGCAATGTTGATTTTAGCACTACTCCCCTTGTTGAGGTGGAGTACAGAAACCGGTTTTAAGAGCCCTTTAAGTTGACAAAACCGGATTGGTTGTGTGGATGGATTTAGTTTTAATTCAATATAACGCTGTTAATTCCAATATAATCGCGTACTGTAGACCAGGCCTTGGGGTGGGACTAATCTAGATCTCTGAGTGCCATAGCAATGTCAAGATAATTCCCAGTGTAGATGCAGCTAAGTCAACAGAAGAATGCTTTTGTTGACGTAGCTACTGTCACTAGGGGAGGTAGTGTTCCTACACCAACAGGAAAACCCCTTCCATCGCTATAGGATGCATCTACTCTACAGGCTTATACTGGAGTAGTTACAGCACTGTAGCTATGCCTCTATAGTTCCAGTGGTGTAGACATAGCCTCAGTGTCCCAAGCTATTTTAGGTCCCCTTTGTGCTAGGTATTGTACAAACATATAGTGGCAGACAATCCTTGCCCTGAAGAGCTTGCAACCTAAGTAGACAAGACAGACAAAGGATGGGAGGGGAAACAGAGTCACTGAGAAGGGAAGTGATTTGCCCAAAGTCACACAGCATGGAATAGAGTGTAAACCAAGTGTTAGCAAGGGTCGCTGATGTGAGCAAGGGGTTCAGAGTTCTGCTCTCAGACCAACATACATGGTTCTGGGTGAATTTCTGTGAGTTTTATTCTCCCCCGGGGAAAAAGTTCCGCATTTGTGGCCATCTCAGATATGCACCTATATGTTTTGATGTTTCTCCAAACTCTCTACAACTCTTGGGTCTGCAAAGCTGGACTAGAAATTGCCCCCAAAACAAACTTTCCCATGTGGTTTTCTTGCACTACCCCTTCTAGGCCTGGCCGAAGATAATAGAACCCAGGAGTCCTGACTCATGGTCCTATGCTCTCCCCACTAGATCCCAGCCTTGTGGATTCTCACAGTGCCAAGATCATGGTGTCTTGTCACTTTGAGAATCCAGTCATCCCCACGCTCTGGAACTGTAGCCTAACTTGGTAGCTCAGAATCTCCTTCCCTGACACCACTGCCCTCAACTCTGTCGGACCCTCACCCCTGAGGTTGTGAACCATCTGAAGTGGTTTGCTGAGCCAGTAGGGCAGGCAGAGCTGCATGAGAGAACCACATGATGAACTGGCAGCAGGTCAGAGCATTCTCTCTCCCTAGCTGTGGATAGTCGGTGTGTGAGGGGAACCTGGCCGTAGGGAAAAAGAGTGGGTGCTCGGCAATCACTGGTGGCCCCCGCTGACCAGCTCTTCCCCCTCCCTCTCCTGTCCACTGCGATCAGCTGTGGGGGAGAGGGCAGAGCAAGGGCAAGGTGCACCCCGGGACGGGTGGGAAGAGGTGAGGCAGGGGGGTGGGAAGAGATGGGCGGGGGTGGGGCCTTGGGGGAAGGAGGTGGAGGGGGGTGGGGCCTGGGGTAGAGCAGGAGTCAAGCACCCCCACGGAAATTAGAAAGTCAGCAAAATCACACCCCCTTATTCCTGGTCATCACCCTCTACCCCTGCCCTGGACGACATGGCGCAGCAGGCGAGGAGTGTCTTCAGCGCCCCTCCCCCTCTGTTTGTTAAATGTTTGAATAACTTATTTTTTTTTTCATGCGCGATTTGCATGCACGGTTTATCCCTGTCATATAAGACAGTGAATTTGCACACCGGGGGTCTATCAATCTGCACTTCTACCTCACCGACTGACTGGCAACGCCTCACCCCTTATAAATCCACGAGGGCATGGCTGACAACATTCTAGGAGGTGTGAGGAAAACGTGGCCCTCAGAAAGGCTGGAAGGTTCCATGAGATTCTATAAGGGCCCAGAACATTCTAGGCGGTTAATGAAAAATGAATTCACACAGGGAATAGCTGAAATACGTGACCTCAAACGTTCTGTTTTCCCTTTCGTCACTAACCACAAAAACGGGCCCCCGTATCCAGCACCCCCAAACCCTGCACCCCAAGCGGTCACCTGGGTCGCCTGCCTCTAAATCCAGTCCCTGGGGTGCCCTGGTTTGTCTTTGAAACCCCTAGTGGCTCTTTTTAAATCCGCGGCAGGGGGAGACCCACTTGCTGCAGTGCTCCAGTTTTAGGTCTTTGATGTGGCTGCCCTGTGTGGGAGGTCGGGATGCACCTGGAAAGAGTAAGGAATCTGGCCTGCAGCAGCTGGCTGTGAAGCAAGAGGTGGCCGTGAGGTAACTGCACCTGTATTTGAGAGTAGCCGTTAATTGGAGCTGTGAGCCCAGGCAAGGGGAGTTTGTCTCTGAAAACCCTTCACACAGCCAGCTCTGACACTCAGAGCTGCAGGGAAAACGGAAGATGACTTCAGGTAAGGACACATTGCACTTTTATTACACCCTCGGTAGCACTTCACAAACAGAGACTCACTGGCCCTCACCACGCTCTGGGCTGATGATTAATATCACTGCCTCTGTTTTGCAGTCTGGCACAACGAGGCACAGAGAAGCTAAGGCCCAAACATTTCAAACCTGGCAGCTTCTAATTCTAGGTGCCCCAATGGAGATCTGCTGATGCCACTGGGAAGCCAGGGGTGTTCAGAAACCTCTGTTGTTGTGTTCTTCAGCAGGTCACCCAAAAACAGAGGCCATTTCAAAAATGTTGTTCCTAAGTCATTTGCCCAAAGTCATGCCCCCAGAAGGCAGAGACAGGAGCAGAACCCCGACCCTTAAACAACCCTTATCAGGGTGCACAGAGAGCCACATGAGAGCTCTGCCTACCTGAAAGAGAAGATGTAGGCTGGAATTTTCAAAGGAGCCATGAAAATCAGTGGGGGTTGGGTGCTAATTTCCCCAGGCCCCTTTGAAAAATCCAGCCTTAGCCACCAATAAAAAGAAAGATACAATGAAGCATTTTCTGTACACAACACTAATAAGTCAAATCCTTTCTACGCCCTTCATAAAAAAATATTTTCTGGAACTTACAATATCTGCTCCAAGTGTTTGAAAAACTACAGCTCAGTGTAAACTTCCTTAGGACCCAGTTCAGTATTTGAGGAACAAGCACAGTTAATAGGATGGGAACTCTGTTGATGCTGGGTTGCTTACTATGTTGGGAAACAACGCCAGAACAAAAACCAGCCTGAGATAGAGGTTTTGTTTATACTGCTGACCCATCTGTCTTCATTAACGCGCTATTTACAGGAAAAGTTAAAAAATCGGCTTCTGCTCCTTCTTTAGCTGCAACAGCAACAAAAAGAGACAAAAGGGTTTGTTTGCCCCCAAACTAAAAATGGAAATGCTTATCAGAACCACTAGGAAGGAGATGTTTATTTTAGGAATTTTATTATTGTTGGTTACTGGAGTTGGGCTCAGCCATTTCAATCAGAACTTGTTTGTTTCTAGGCACAGAAGCCCAGATCCTCAAAGGTATTTAGGTGCCTAGCTCCTATTGAAATTAATTTTGGGAGTTAAGCACCTGAATACTTTTGAGGGGCAGTGCTTAATGTGTGCCCTATAAGCCTGGCAGTTCATTGCCCCAGCACCTCTGGGCTTGCTGCGTCAGTTATGAAAGTAAACAAAATTTCTTGAGCCCCGGCATCTCTTTCATTTCAAATTAAGCACCGCAGAGGGGTTTAGGAAGGGCAGGTTTCCCAGTGAATATTTTGTTCTCCTCACTCTGAAACAAGCAGCACCCCCAGCATTCTTACAAACAGCAGATCTCCGGCAGTGAAATGGAAGCACCGATGAGCCCTGAATTCAGACTCTGAGCTTGGCCTTGCTTCGTTAAGCAACATGTGCGTGCATACCTCACATCAGTTTAAGGGATTATATGACAGGGTTGCCTGCAGCTGCAGGGGACTGGACTTGATGACCCAAGACGTCCCATCCATTCCTATGTAACTAACATGAGGTAAAACCCTAGTGTAGTTTTCACACGAGTTAACAGGTTGACTAATCTCCGCCATAGTCTTTACTACTGACCTACTAACTTGTGTTAGAACTACAAACTGCCTTGTCTTCACTGGGATTTTCCTCATATTAGTTACCATGTGTTAGCGAATGCCAGGTAAGATCATACCTTCACACATCACCGTGTGAGATATTTCACCTGTTTTCATCCCTTCCTTAATACTAGCTTAACGGAAGAGGTAGGGGCACAGACAGGAGGGGGCAGAGGTTGTCGGTCTGGCTGCTCCAACTCTGAGTAACATGACAAATCCATATACCAGGTTGCAAAGCCACTCACTTGAAGCTTAGCCCATCTGCCCCTCTGTCATGACACGGGGCAGGGTGGGTCCACCAAATTTGAGTGAGTGGTGGTGTGACTTGGTTCGCAGGGTCACATAATCACTTATGTAAATTTGGCCCAGCCACGCCTCTATCATCTTGTCAGGAGTTTCCCCGACTGTACCCCTGATAAAGGGGGAAGGATGGTTTAGTGATTAGGGTACTAACCTAGGAATTTCACTATAGCTAGAAAGTGCTTTAGTGTCTGATTTCTGTAAAGGTCGAGGATACATCCCTATTCATACTTCATTCAGGAGACATATTGATCAGCCTCCTTTTCAGTGTTTTAGAGGCTTCGCAGCTCCTTTGATTGCCTTTTCTTTGTAGTAAACAAAGGAACTGTGAAGGTTAATACAGTAATTAATGCAGCCGCAATAAAGGAAATGGTAGGCAAGGAATGGGTTTCCTTGGCACAAAACAACCCTTCCTGAAAAGAATGGCTATTTTTCTCTAGCTCCCAGAAGAAATGTAGTTTCTCAGCACTGGGATACTAAGATGAGGCCTGAGATGCAGCCAATGGGAAAATTTCCCCTTGACTTCAGTGAGTCTTAGATCAGGCTGAGATCCCTTCAAATTAAAATTATTTTGCTCAGTTTTTAGGAAGCAAATTGATGTGGATAATTGTAGAATCCTAAAAACATGGGGCTATAAGGAACCACAGGAGATCAACTAGTCCATCCCCTTGCTGCAGGACCAAGTATACCTAGAAATTAAAAATCTACTGCAGATGTCAAGTTCATAATAATGTTATGATGTACCCTTGGGCGCATCATCGGCAACAGAGCTCAAACCTGGGAAGCTTAAACATCAGCCTCTATTGCCAAAGCTAAAAGACCCAGCTCTAATTAGTTTCAAAGGAGTATGAAGCCTGATTTTTCCATCACATACTCTCATTTTTTAATGGTCATGACTCCTCTGAATTCAACTGAGTTACTTCAGTCTCAGCTAGAAGAAAATTGGGGCCTAGATCGCTTCTTTAGACAGAGAGAAAGGACCTTCATTACCTCGTTAACTATTGCTGCAATTCATGCTGCTCTGGATGTTGATGATCTCGTATAGATTTTTCTACTTAGTGAAATCCGTTTCTCAAAGCTCTGCCATTAGTGGAGATAAATGGACATATCAGCAGACAGACCCATCCTTTCGTCACTCTGTACAACCTTGTTCAAAATACAAAGGCACAAGTTCGATCCCGGAATAAGCAGGTCGATTGACGTCCACAGAGGTGCACCCACTCACCCCAAGGCAATCAGGTCTCGTGAGTACAGAGAAGTTTATGAGACTTTGGATCTCATTGTAAACACATACCAAAATCCTTTTTTTAAAAAAGTTCTCCTTTGAAAAGTGGAGAATGTGGCCAGTTTTGATGTCTTTCCCCAGTGTAGCAGCTGGATGCTCTGTGTTGTGAATCATACCTTAGCTTACCCTGATCATGCCTGAATGGGACTTAAGCACATCCTTAAAGCTAAGCAAGTGCTTTGCTGAATCAGGGCTCATGTAAGTGAGAGAAGAATTAGACACATGGTTTCTCGGGGCTGTCGATCACTCTGAACTACCATATTACCTTGAGGATTACTTAACACAGGATCAAGTTGAATTCACTGAGTAGGTAGCAAATATTGCTTGAACTAAATGTGACCTGCAAATATCTTAACAGGGCTGTGCTACCAACAATTTTCCTCTCTCTGAGTTCTTTGAATACATTAGAAAAAAGACATACCAGGAGTCAGTTAGATGTTTGAGTGCCAGGCATGGAAAGTCAACATCAGATAAAGGAGGTATTGTTGAGATCTTAGATGGTTTATTTGCTTTAGAATTTTGCTTTATAAAAGAAGTGGAAGGTGACATCCCGGGAACATGGGGAACATTTCCATAATGAAAATGAAAAAAGGGAGTTCTGGTTTTTGAGGAAGTTCAATAGCCTGTGTCATGCAGGAAGTCAGACTAGATGATCACATTGGTCCCTTCTGGCCTTGAAATCCATTAATTTATGAAACCTTTGCAAGCTCTTTCAAACTATACTTGTCAAGTGCTGCAAATGTTGGAGTTAGAGTCTAAGGTTAGCTCAGGGCTTACTTTAACTCAAGTTAACTATCCATAGATGTGTAGCCATAAGGATGCCAGCTATGTTCTGTGACATTTAGTGTGGACCAGATAAATGTAAAAACCAACCTTCCAATCATTACTATTTCTTCATGTCTTGGGTCAACATGGTCAATGCTGAACAGACAAAAGTTTGACAAAAATAAACTGTCGAATCAGTTGCTTGAATGCCTCCGAGGACTTGGGAGAATGTGGAAGGCTGCTAGCTTGAATCCCGCCTGGGCTGGTGGTGCCTAAAAGTTATTTCCATCTAATGGCTGACTGGCCGGTAGCTTGGGAGTTGGTAATTCCAGTCCAGTTCCAAGTGGACAGGTGCCCCCCTTCACAAGTGGTACTATCTCAGTTGAGAAATAAAGGAGTGCCTGGGCATAGAAACTGAATTAACCCCTCATTCTTTGGAGTTTGTCCCTCCAGTGCACAGCTACTTGAACTATATTAATGAAAGGCTACTCTTTGTGTTGCTCTGGCATCTGTTCTGTGGAGCGCTGGGGGGAAATCTCACTCTCCAGGAGCAGTCAGAATGAGACTCTTTCACAAGCAATGCATTCGTTCTTAAAATCCTGCCCCTTAACTAGCTCACTCCTTTATCCATCCTGCTGCAACAGAAAGGACTTACAAACACACATGCCATGGATCTATTCCTGCTATCCAGATGCAGACAAACTACTGCTTGTGGCAAGGGAGTTCCTAGGACTTTTGTCTGCAACAGGATTTCAGGACCAAGTGATATATAGACCTGGTCCATTTTATGAACATGCACACAGATGTGCACACACATTATTTTATTGATAATTATTGTTATCAAATCATTGATACTTAAATGTAAGCTCTTTGGGGCAAGGACTGACTGTTTGTTCTGTGCTTGTACAGCCCCTAGCACAATGGGGTCCATGATGGGGGATGCTAGATGTTACTGAAATACAAATCAGAACCATAATAACTCCTTTCAAGGATCAGAGAGGTAGCCGTGTTAGTCTGGAATAGCAGAGGTAACAAAGTCCTGTGGCACCTTAAAGACTAACTATAAAGTTTTGAAGCATAAGCTTTCGTGGGCTAATACCCAAGGGATTTCCTGGCACTTGTGTCTGCAAAAGGAATTCAGTATCAGGCGATGTATGGATCCAGCGCATTATATGAGTTGCCATAGACACAGAGACTTAGCTTCTTTCTTTGGAACTCCCAAACAGTGTCAGTAGCGGTGTGCTGATGAGGCTAACCAGGATGCAAACTTAAGCTGGTGTTGAAAAGATAGGCGTTGAGTTAAGTGACAAGGTTTTAAACACAGGGTGGTCTCTGAAAGCGAGTACAGTAGTTCACTAGCAACCACAACTAAACAACAATCCCATCATCCGTAGCATTCCGGTTTATGTTGGCTTTGCTGTAGCAACTCCTTATCTTTTTGGAGATTAGAATATTTTAGATCAGGAGTTGCCAGTGTCATTGCCAGTGATTAGCCATTCCCAGGGATTATCACCTTAGCTGCATGCCCACCACTTCCCGTTTAAGTCTCCCTGGCCTCACCACCACTGGACGCTGAAGTGCTCTAGTCCTTCAGCCTCACGAAATTCAAACTGCACTGCAGGGAAGCATGAAAGCAGGGAGCTGGGCATGAACCCAGACTCCAGCAGAAAATTGGAACAAAATCAGGCCTATATGGGAAATAAACACAATGCATGACATGACAGCATAGTGCAAAGTTATTATGGGCATGTTTCTGTGACTGACCTACATAACTAGCTCAGATGAAGGCCAAAGATGGACTCTCCTTTATGCCTTCCTCCAACCTGCTCTGAGGCCTTCTCTACACACAGAAGTTTAATTTAAATTGGTTTAAAAGCCAAAAAGCTAAACAGATGCGAAGCCCAGTGTGGATACATTTGTATCTTTTTTTAAATCTGGTTTAATATCGATTTAATTACAGCTGTTACAGGTACAAGCTAGACTGATAGAATCCAAGTTTAAAGCAATTTAAGTGTGTCCACACATAACGTTGCTTCTGTTCCATTAAATAATTTTAAAATAACATCTTCAGTTAAACCAGTGAAGGTGTGTGTGTCTACCCAGCATTTCTTTTCCTTCTTCCCTCTAGGTTCCACCAGTTTACACCACAGTTTCACTGCCTTGTCACTCAAGGTAGAGCTTCCACCAGATCAGAATTTGCCCCAATAATATTGATTGCATGTATACTTCCTTGGTTTTGGAATTTTTCTGGTTTCCTCTTTCATCGCTAATTAGGATACTGAAGATAAACAGTGCCCTCTGAGCAGGGACCTTGCCCTCTGCTAATGGCAGGACTGAGAAGGCACAGGGGATGGGCCGTGCTTTGTGAAATATAACCCATGGAAGCCCCTTCTCTACGTGGGCTTCAGCACGCATTCCTCTGTGACATTGTTCAGGGCACTGTGTCTAACACTAATGAGCTCCAAAACAGGCAAACAATTTAGACAGAAAGCCCAGCATAGTCCCCAGAGATGCATTAACCCCTGCACTTCATTCACAATGCAGCAGCATCATAATATTTGACACAGCGTCATCCCAGAAGGATCCTGCTGCGTGTCACGAACCAAACATATAGAATTCAGCTGAATTTTTTGGTGTTTTGGTGTCAAAAAACAAGCAAAACGTGGAGGGTGGGATGTGCTGTGAGGCTTAGTGAATTAGTGAATTAATATCTGTATAGTATTGTGAGATATTTATATAAAAGACACCATGTTCCAGCATTTATACTGTCCTTGGTCCTTGGTCGAAAGGTGCCACAGAAGTGCAAGGTGTCGTTTGTCTTGTTGTTACATGTTTAGCTGCAACCTCTGCCACAAAACTGAATTGCAGCCATCTTCTTCAGTGTCCCTCTATGTCCTGTGCTGTGGGAGACCAGGCTTTATTCGAACTGGAGCCATGTGAAATGCTAAGCCCATACTTGGGGCAGTGGGCCAGTCCCACCGCCCATACAGCTGTGGCTATAAAGCTATTTTTAGCATGCTAGCTTGATCAAAGCTAGCCCAGGTATGTGTATCCAAGCTGGAAATCACAGCTGCAGTGTCGATGTATCCTTAGACTCTCTGGGCCTCAGTTTCTCGTCTGTGAAATGGGGATAATAGCACTTCCTTACATCGTAGGTGTTACTGATGGAGGCCATATAAATACCCAAGAAAAAAAGATGGGGAACACAGTTACAGAGAGACCAGTGGGCACACAAGAAGCAGGAAATTGAACATGGCCTCCTTAGCGCTAGGCTAATGCTCCAACAATTGACCATCCTTCCTAAGTGAAAGCATGGATGCAGACTACATTATATCTTGGCTGTGCATTGTGTTAGGTGCCAACAAGCCTTGCCCCCAGTCTGAATCCCTTGGTGTTATTTCTGAGCCATCGAATGAAACAGAAGAATGGCTCTGCCATGAATTCATTTTTAAAATCCATATTGCTGGCCGCTCTCTGCAAGGCTGTATATTTTTGCTTCGCTCTCTGAATAAACAGGAATGGTTAGGAGTGGGTGACAGCAGTGTCATCACCTAGTGCTTTTCCATAACTTCTTGTGATGTTCTTGACCCCAAGCCAAGCCAATTGGGCAGGTCCAATCTCATTGTGCTAATAAATTTCTGAACCTGCGTGTCAAATGTACCAAAGAGTGTTGCTTACCTCAGTGATAACAGGAGTTGATCCCAATGGACAAGACAACTAGACAAATAAATATCTTGTTACTCCTTTCACTTATACCAGCAAAAATCTGGAGCAAAGCCATTAAAGTAAATGCAGTTATGCAGTGGGTAACCTTTGTCTCTCTGTGTCTCAGTTTCCCCATCTATAAAATGGGCATAGGGATACGGACCACTTTGAGAGCCACAGATGAAAAATGCTATATAAGAGCTAGGTGTTACTATGGCTATGTGAAAGGCATCCTGTGTCTTTTCTGTGTCCAGTAAATGCAGTGCTTAAAGAATGTGGAAACCACAGATCGCTAGGCAGCGGCAGAGCAAACTTTCCCTGTGCTGCCTGTCACAGCAATAAACTCCCATCACCCCTGCTACGGAAAGAACACCTCTAAGGGTGTGAAAATACTTCAGTTTCCATAGGACATTCAACCCTTTGCTTCTCTGCTATGCCTGCCAACAGGGGTGTTAGATCTTGTGTTCTGGAAAACTGTCTAGTAGGTACTTGACTGAGGTCCCCAGCTAACACCATTAAAAACCGCCACACAGATTCTCGTCTTCCAGCCAAAGTTAACTAAGAGGCAAAGTAATGATCAAGCAAATTTAGGGTCCAATCCTTTTGTCATCTCTCAGGTGAATAATCCTCAGCGCCCAAAAAATGGGGCCAGGTTTTCAGCAGACCTCAGCACACTGGGCATATAATAGGTGCTGAGCACTTTGGAAAATCTGGCTGCAAATGGGGCTGTTGGAATCTGGCCTTGAAAGTCTAGGAGATTTACTCACGTGAGTAATGGCTGCAGGACAAGAGTGTCACAGAAAAGAATAACAGAATTAAACCTTTGCTGTGCGTAGATATTGTCAGTGGAAGTCTTTCATGTTGTATCAGAGCCTGTGCCAATTATTATTACTGGGGTGGGAACAGAAAGAAGGGAAGCAAGGAAACATTGACTGGGGAAAGGAAGAATTAGCCACTCATGTGCTCAGGAAGCAGAGGCCAGACCTCTTATATCTGTGCTAATTTCTTTAATAAGAGACTAACTCTCTTCCCCGTTCCCCTCCTCCCCACTCCAGCTGTTTTACCCATAGTTAAATGCACTGGTTTGAAAATAGCTCTTTGGATGCAGCAAAAGCAACTCAGCCAGCTGAAGAGATTAAAGGAACATTCCCCTGTTCCCAGTCCCTGTTATCAGAACATTGTGTTAAGAGGGTCTAAATATCACATCATGTTTTTACGCGTGATAAGGCAAATTTGCACAAGCGGCACTAGCGGCTGCAGATGATATTACTGTACGTAAGAGCATGCTTCGCCGCTTCTAATAGAGGGTCAGGACTCAGGAAGATATGATGGGTGAGGACAAAAGAGTGCCACGGTTTCTGAGAGGGCTGTATATGAACAGTGAACGGTTCTGCTTTTGATGGATGGAGAACTGAAAAATTCCCTGCACAGCATTTCCTCCACACTAGGCCAATCTTGTATTCATGGGGCGAATTGCTTGCAGAGTACACTACCTGCCGTGTAAATACTTTCAAGTTTAAACTATCTAAAGTGTAAATTATTCATGGTGCAAATTACCCATGCTGTGTAGACTATCAGCAACACCGATTGTTTATGGTGTAAGCCAGGAGTAAGCAACCTATGGCACGCAAGCCAAAGGCGACACACAAGCTGATTTTCAGTGGCACTCACACTGTCCGGGTCCTGGCCACCAATCTGGGGGGCTCTGCATTTTAATTTAATTTTAAATGAAGCTTCTTAAACATTTTAAAAATCTTATTTACTTTATATACAACAATAGTTTAGTTGTATCATAGATTTATAGAAAGAGACCTTCTAAAAAAGGTAAAATACATTACTGGCATGGCAAAACCTTAAATTCGAGTGAATAAATGAAGACTCAGCACACCACTTCTGAAAGGTTGCCGACCTCTGGTGTAAACTATCCCTGATGTAAGCTATCTGTGGTGTGAAATCACAGCACAGTTCCTCAGGGTATAAAAAAAACTACAGGGTAACCTATGCACTGTCATTACCCAGAATGTAAATTATTCACACTGCAAATCACCCCTGCTGTAGCACACAGTCCTAATGGGATGCTTGTGTGAGTAGCTAAGGGATTCACAGTCTGGCCTTCAGTCTTTTTATGACTCAGCTCCCCATCTGTAAAAAGGGGAGGGGGTCATGCTACTTCCCTGCCTGTCAGGGTAAATTCATTAACAATTGTGCTCAGTTCAAATTTAAAAATTGTATTAAAGCTAATGTTTAAAATCAAATTTACACAAGTGAAGAGGGAAGGTACTGTACATCGAGGGTCAGGCTTGATTTATGAGAGATTACAGGTATTGGTTACAAGGTTCACACAGTACATACATATCACATAACCAGCATAGACCCAGATTGGGGTGCGGGAGTTTTTAAAGCATCCGTGCATTGGCACCAACTTTTGCTGGCACCGGAGGGTGCTCGACCCCCCCTCTGCCCCGGCCCTGCCCCGACTCCACCTCTGTCCTGCCACCATTCCAACCCCTTCCCCAAACCCCACCCCGACCCTGCCTCTTCCCCACCTCCTCCCCTGAGTGCCCCATGTTTCCACTCCTCCCCCTTCCCTCCTGGAGCATGTTACACCACAAAACAGCTGTTTTCGGCAGCAAGCACTGGGAGCTAGGGGGAGAAGTGGGGATGCGGCGCACTCAAGGGAGGAATTGAGGTGGGGTGGTGGGGAGGGGAGCTTGGCTGCTTTTCCATGGGTGCTTCAGCCCTGGAGCACCCACCAAGTCAGTGCCTATGCATCAGTAAATAAGTGATCTTGGGTATGCCACCCATAGAATGTATTTAGCGTCCAAGTCAGTATTGGTACTTGGTGGGTCCCTGGGTTCATCAGGGAAGGAAGTGGAAAATGTCCCTGACTAGCAGTCATGGAAGAACCTAGCTAGAATGCTATATTGGCACAGGCGGTACTGTTGGGTGACTGCAGAGGGCCACATTGCACCAGCCTTACTATCACTGAATAGCACCTTGAAAACAGGCGACTACTCGGAGAGTAAGGGATTACTCCGAGGAAGGATGGAGGGGATTTTCAAAGACACAAATGGAACATAGATGCCCAACTCCCATTGAGTTTCAATGGCAGCTGGTCACCTAATCAAGGGCTAGTTTGTGAATTCTTTCCTCGTGTGGCTGAGAAGTTATTTGCACAATTAGCCCAATTTTGTTTCTAATTTAAAATGAGCCCATTTTGGAGCCCCGGGTTTTAATTATTAAGTAATTCTAGTGTGGTGAAAAACATGCTCACACTCTTACTCTCCTCTCTTATGGACAAGCCCTGGTTAATGTCCGGCGAGCTTTCCCACATGTCCGTCTAACCTTTCTTGCACAAAAAAAGAAAAACTTTCTATTTTATGCAGCAGCCAAGCTAAAAAAAGAACCATTACAATCATGCCAAAAATGCAACATTGATAAAACTTGCGGGGGAAAAGCAGCCTAAATGTGACTGCTTTCAGATCCAAAGAGAATCATGTGAGAGAGAGGATTTTATATCCTCACCCCGTGTGCCGAATAGGAACATTTCCTTGGGTTCAAGGATGCAAATATATAGAAGCAATGGAAAATGACGAGAGCAGACCTATATTCTAAATCGTTGGCCCGGTAGAAGAGATGTCCTTTTGCTCATTCACCCATGGTTAAAAGAGTATAGTGCTCTTCAAGTATATATGTCAAGTTATAATTGTTCCAAGTGTAGAAAACTCCTATGGAGTCTAACAGAGCATGAGAATCTATGTTTTTCAAAATATTCTATAGAACTGAAGAGAGAATTCTTTCCTGCCATAGGATTCCCTAGGGTGAAAACATCTTTAAAGAGTTGGCTCTTTGTTAAACTCAATGGCCTTGGTTCTTTATGGCCCTGAACCTCGCACAATCAGTTATACCTGTGCAGCAGGAGGGCCAAGTGGATGTAAAATGTTGCCCTTCTGATGTTGCAGCATTTTACCTCCAGCTTTGCACAGGTGTAAATAATAATAATACTCAGTTGTTATCCAGCACTTTTCATCAATAGATCGCAACTCTCTTTACAAAGGAGGTCAGGATCATTATCCCCATTTTACAGATGGGGAAACGGATGCACCGAGTGATGGGGTGACCTGTCCAGGCAAAGAGTACATTTCCCCTGCAATACACCTCCACAGGAGAGAGAAAAAATGTGGCTGTAAGCACGAGGGAGTGGCTAACATGCAGCACTCCTGGGGGGTGGGAGGAGGAATGTCCAGTGAGGAAGAAAGCATGGCTGTGGCTTCCTCTCTTGGGCCCTATCATGTCCTGGCAGTAAATTTACAAGAATTAGAAAATTCTGAGACCCTGCATCTGTTTTCTAGGGCCCCACATTCCTGTCTTATACCTGCAATAATCACCTGAGAGACAGTGCTACCCTCTCACCTGACAGGTCAGGGTGAAGCTGTGTTGACACCACTGCCTTGGACTATGCCGAAATTCTCCTATGGAGACCAAATTCTCTACTGGATCAGTCCACTGAAGTCACTGCTGTGACACTAGCAGAAGATCTGGCCCATTGCAACTTCACTGGTTTATACTATATTGGGGAAGCACATTTAAGCTGAGTTGAGCCATGGCTCCAACTGAAAGGATTGGCCCAGCAAATGTGGACAATGGCAAAGGGTGTGAAATGCATCTGTTCTAGAGTGGGATCTGATTCTGGGATTACCCACAGCTGCCTTCTGTGGGCCACAGGCACAGAGTTCAGATTCAAATCTACCTTTGGTTCAGCCCCTGATTTAAACCTTCCCCCGGGTCCGGGTGTCTTCAGAGTTAGTGTGAGTTTGGGCCATGTCTAATACAGAGTGAAGCCAGATCCATAGTGAAGAATGAAGTCACATACACACACCAAAACTAACACTTATTTGACGGGGTGCCCATATTACTCCCCAGAGCTATTTGCTCCCTCTCCCTACCTTCCACCCTTCCCCCAATCCATGCACTAGGAGTTTCTAGCTTGCCCGACCTCCAGATTAGAATGTGTGCATCTTTTCAATAGTATCTTTGCTAACACTGTAAACGGTCGGAAAATCTTTGAGGAGGTTTTTCTGATCTTTGGAAACAGATGTGGTTGGACAGAGGTCCTTCTTTCTGGCCTATCTGCAAAGGAAGTGGTGGAATTTGTAGTTTATACCAAATGAGCATGCACTTGTCCTGATCTCAGAGACCTTTGAGACCCAGCCAAGCTTTCTCACGTCACTAAAGATCTGCTGTTGTTCTATTAAGGAATTTGCTGCCTCTTCATACGTTTGATCTCCACAGAGAGGACCCTGTGACATTTCCAGCACAGATGTTATTATTTCCCATAGGCCTGTTTCACATTAATGAAACTAAGTCCCTCTACTTGTCCAACTAATGGTAGCCCAAGGTTCTACCCAACTGACTAACATGCCTTGACCCTAAACAAGGAAGAGCACCTCTAAGAAAAAAGTCGTAATGAGATCCAGACTAGAAATAAGATGCAAATTTTTAATTGCAAAGGTAATTAACCATTGGAACAACTTGCCTTGGGGCATGTTTGGATTCTCCATCACTTGCATTTTTTTAAGTCAAGTCTGAATGTCTTTCTAAAAGCTATGCCATAGCTCAGCCAGACGTTAGGCATTTGATGCAGGAATTACTAGGTGAGGTTCTTCAGCCCATGTTATGCAGGAGGTGATCAAGATGGCCTCTTCTGGCCTTCAAATCTACCCCCAAAAAAGCAAGTTTTGTCTCCAGGGCCCATTCAGTTCTTGGCCTCTCTGATGAAACTGCTAAAAATGGGGGGAAGGGACATGTGTGTGTGTCAGAGGGAATCAGTGTCAGCTGTGAGGCTGAGTTTTGTGATCTGGACACCTAGCACTAAATGGCATCCACTTTTCAGAGGGTGACATATGCCACTGTTGCCTAGTACTTTGGAAGTAGGAGGATAGAAAGGGCCTTTTAGTGGTCATTTTTAATATATTATTTTAAAGGGGATCAAGTTTTTATAGCAAATACTGGAACAAAGAACTGAACATTGTAGCTAGGAAGAGGAGGAAGAGCCAGCAAACAGCTGGTAGGTGGTAACAACTTTCTATCATTGCTACTGAGCAGTGAAGCAGCTGATTCTGGAGTTTCAGGGGCCCCATGTACAGTGAGGGAAACTATATTTTTCAGTACTAGTAGAACACCACAAGTAACTGGGCTCAGGAAGCCATTCGCACTGTGTAACAATACTGAACCTACTAACTTAAGACCACCATTAACTATTTTTCTATGGCAGTCCCTGGCACTTTTTATATTAACGAGCTACATATGCACATATCTACAACTATGTACCTACCTTTGATATAGGACTCTTGTAACTCTGAGGCCTGGTATAGGGAAAGCAAGTTAGCACCTTTTGGGGGCATGCGGGAGAAGTACATTTAAAATAGTTCTGGCTAACACCACTTCTCTCTAGTGTAGACTGGGCCATTGTTTTCCCAGGAGAAGATCTGTATGCAGTAAAGTGGAGAGAGGCCAGGGCTGCTCATCTGACAATTTTCACCAGTAGCGAGTTCACTTTAAAACCTTGGTTTGATTGACTGATTGAAGTGGGAAAACTCATTTGAAATCAGACATGAGAGAAAAATGAATGTGTGTAAATTCGGCCCTGAAAAATTCTCGAACAGCGCAAAAATCAATGGGCACTTATGGAAATGTTTGGCCTAGGCATCTAGAAGGTGACTATGTTGAGGACTACTATGATCTTCTAGATGGAGACCTGTAGGTGGCAGCATGGATGCATTTAAACAATTGAAATTGCCATGTCCAGAGAATTTCACTCTGACGGGCCTTGCAGTCCTATGGATGGGGCTTGGAAGGCAGATCTTGGATGTGGTCAGGATCATTTATCTTAGATGCTCTGGAGCAGAACATTAAACTCTCCTGGGTCCAGATTGAAAACCCAGAGTGAGTCCTACTGTGATTCTGATATGATAGAGGCACTCTGGAGTTTCTCCTCCAGGGGAGAGGAACAATATAAACTCCAGCTACTTTATCTCACGCCCTCCTTTTAGCTATTTGTGTTATACATCCCATCAGCATGTAAATCACACTTGTGTTTCCCACACACTGAATACTGTTCTAATACTAAAACTAATATTTTCCCTCTGTTGATATTCACCTCTTCCTGTCAGCTGCGGGAAATGGGCCACATCCATCCTAAGTGAATGGGTCTTGCTAGCACTGACCCCCCACTTGGTAAGGGAACTCCCATCTTTTCATGGTCTGTGTATTTATACCTGCCTACTGTATTTTCCACTCCATGCACCTGATGAAATGGGTTCTAGCCCCTGAAAGCTTACGTCCAAATAAATGTGTTAGTCTCTAAGGTGTCATAAGGACTCCTTGCTGTTTTTGCTGATACAGACTAACACGGTTGCCCCTCTGAAACCCCACCCCACAGGGGACAGAGAAAATGACCTAGTAGGTCTTTTTTCATGATTAATTTCTATTGTGGGAGCAGGAGGGAGGCCCTCTGTAAGGGACCTCATTTAGCAGTGCTTTTACTTATATTATTTAAGACCAAAGATGTAAATAGTGCTTTAAAAATACTTAGAAAGACCCGGTCTCTTCCCCTGAAAATGTACAGTCTTGCTCTAATTCTTACAATCTTTTTTTAAGTTAGTTAGTGTTCCAGCTACTAAACCACAGCTCAAATAGTATCAATCTTGCTATCTTATTCCGGGTGTGGCTGACTTTATGTACATGCTATCTTGGCTAGAGAGTGTCGACTAACCTTTCTTTAGCTGGAAAAATCACAGGAAATCACCAACACAAACTCCACCAAGTTATTTTTCAGGGCTGTCTGCTGCTTCTGTTTTCTCATAGGGAGTATCAGATTTGTAGGCGCTAATCTCCATAGCTCTCAGAGTAGGAAGAAAGCGACGGAAGGGTCTGAAACAGCTTCCCCTGCTCAGTGGGGAAAAACTACCCAAATAGTTCTAAGAAGCTTAATACACTTATGAAGGGGATTACAGGAAGGGGTTCCCTGCAATAACAGGAGACTGGACTCAGTGACCAAGAGGTCCCTTTCTCTCTTATATATCCCAATGAAAGGCCGCCCTGTCATCTATTGTGGTGCACCTCCGGAAGACAATGATTTGCACCAGGAGTTCTCAACCTTTTCCTTTCTGAGCCCTCCCAACATGCTATAAAAACTCCATGGCTCACCTGTGCCACAGCAACTGTTTTGCTGCATATGCCAGGGCCGGCATTAGGGGATAGCAAGGAGGGCGGTTGCCTGGTGCCCCACACCACAAGGGAGAACCATGAAGCTAAGTTTCTCAGGCTTCGGCTTCAGCCCCGATGGGAGTCAGGGCCCCAGGTTGCAGTCCCGTGTAGCGGGGCTTCAACTTTCTGTCCTGGGCCCTAGCTAGTCTAATGCCAGCCATGGTGGGTGGACTCCCTGAAACCTGCTTGCAGCCCCCCATTGGGCTCCGGACCTTAGTTGAGAAGCACTGATTTACACCAATGGAGAATCTGGCTCTGTTCAGCTAAGTCAAAGCACTTCTGTGATGGGATCCAAGCTAAGATCCGAAATTCCCAGGCTGATGGGGTAGAGGGTGTTATAAGACACAACTCATGAGTATCCCCTCTGCTGGTTGAGTTGAGTGGCTGTGGATTGTCTTGCATCTGGCTCTCCTCCCTCAGAAGGCAGGTGACTTATATTTGCAGCAATAGCATTCAAGACTTCAGAGGCCCAGTTAGAAAAAAATAACAACTGCTTTTAATTAAGAAGCTTAATTCAACTGTGATCAATTCAAACGACACGAGCAGGAACATTCTGGCTTATCCACAGCTCCCTCTCGCAGGCTACTGAGTGACAACACATTGGGCCAATAAAATGCAAGGTATAATCATTACATCGCCGGAAGCAGCTTATTCCGGCTGTGAAACAGACTAACGCTATTTCCAGCATGTGGGTTTTGGGAGGACGGCATTATGGAGCACTGCAGATTTTGAAAGATCCCATGAGCACTGGCGATGGGTGAGCCTGATGAAGTGGGAGGTTTTTTGAAACCCCAGGAACTACCTTTTTGGGAGGGTCCCCAAAAATAGTTCAACTTCCCCAAACCTTTCAGTTCCCTGTACTTGAAATTCAGGTTTATCATGAGATTGTTTCAGTTTAGAGAAATGCCGGGGTGCTTTCTAGCTTAAAGAGCTCGGGCTAGTGTCAGGGACAGAAGAGCCCTACTACAGCTAGCATTTCACAAACGGGTGCTTTATATACAGAGTAGACATTTGTAGTTTGCATTACCATTGTCCCTGCTCCTCACTCCCTTTCATGCTGTCGGCATTCAATTGTTTTTTTTTTCTCTGCTGTTTTTCTTTCATGGTATTTCCCAAGCCGAACTTGAGCCAAACTTTTGAGCCTATGAGGTCAGATGACTGCAGCACCATTGACTATACTCTACATGGGGCACCCAACTGACTGCCGTGGGGCTTGCAATGCCACTCCTCATCCTTTTCCATGTCCATTACGGCACTAGTCTAGGGTGTCCTTTTGCACTGTGGGTAAATTCTATGGCCGGTGTTATGCAGGAGGACAGACTAGAGGACCACAGCAGCCCTTTAATCTATAGGTCTATGTATGAATCATCCCCATGTATGAATGTCCAATGAAAGAAGGGGTTTTCTTGCAAATGTATTGACTTGTTTCCGAATCTGAAAGTTTATAGCAGCAGCAGAGCCTTGTGAGCACCTAGCAAGGAGGAACTGGGCTGCCTGTGAAAGACCCACTGGTGGTCAGCCGAAATAAGAAGCAGTCAAAGCAACAAGCAGCCGAGGGCTGAATCGTTCAGTCCTTAAATTGAGTCAGTGAACGTGTTGTCTGCAGAAGTTCTAATTGTGATCTGAACTGCACACTGGTGTAAACGAGAGCTGAACCTAGCCTAGGGTGACAGACAGCGAGGGTGAAAAATTGGGATGGGGGTGGAGGGTAATAGGCACCTATATAAGGCAAAGCCGCAAACATTGGGACTGTCCCTAAAAAATTGGGACATCTGATCACACTAACCTACCCTTTACGCTGCATTTTCCACACGCTAGCCTGCCACCGACGTAAAAAATAAAGTGAAACCGTATATAAGTTGGGAACTGTTAAACTCCAGAGAAGTCTCCCAGGGGAAATGGTAAAGGCCTCACTGGCTGAGCTAGTTAAGGTTGTCGGTCACCCTTTGTATTAAAGTTCCAGTCAAGTACGTAAAAGGTTGTTATAGAGAGGAGGGTGATAAATTGTTCTCCTTATCCACCGAGGACAGGACAGAATGAATGGATTTAAATTGCAACAAGGGTGGTTTAGGTTGGACGTTAGGAAAAACTTCCTAACTGAAGGTAGTTAACTACTGGAACAAATTACCTGGGGGGGGGGGGGGTTAAGGAATCTCTGTCATTGGTGATTTTAAAGAACAGGTTAGACAAACACCTGTCAGGAATAGTCTAGATCAGGAATAGTCAATAGGTGGACTGCAAGCCAAATCCAGACCACCAGATGTTTTTGAATGGACTCCAAAAATCTATATATTTACTTATTATAATTATTCTTTATTATTTTCTCTGGAATCTGGACCCTGACTATACCTTGACCAAGAAATTTGCACCTTGACAAAAAAACAATTGTCTAGATAATATTTAGTCCTGGCTCAGCACAGGGGACTGGACTAAGATTGTATCAAGATCCCTTCCAGTCCTCAATTACTATGATTCCGTGAGTTATAAATGGTTTATGAAGGGTTAATAAATGATGTTATAAACAGATTACAGACATCAGTAGCAAGTGTTATAGATGCTTATAAGCACATTATTAGGATGCCATGTTTATAAGCAATCTATTGGCCTACTGGAGTCCACAGCAATCTAAAATGATTGACTAACCATTTATTAAAATGACAGTTATGATTTATTAGCCTGTTATAGACTGTTTATAAATGGAACCTTAATATAAAGTGTGACAGGTACAATATACTCTGGGGAAGAATCCTGCACTGGACGTCCAGGAGGGAGGGATGCATCAGGTGATCTAGTTGGTTTCATCCATCTCTATGACAGCAATATTAAAATGTAGATTTTATTCTGAAAACTGTAATTTCACTCAGGCTAGGAGCAGAGGATGGAGGAAAAGGATTTAACTGTAGGATGCAGTACAATGTCCAACCAAACTCAGAGCAGTCGCCTATGTAATGATAAAAGCCACAGGCTTTTCCAAATTCCTGGAGTTCCAGTTTTTCAATGTTATTTTTGTTCCCCTTTGAGAAACTTAAAAACCATCAGTCCTTTCTCCCATGATGAGTGTTATCAAATGTCAGGCCAAGGAACTGGTGTGTGACAGAGAGATTCCTTCAGGGCCACTGCGAACGGGCATCATGTACAATCAGCACGTGGAACTCCCTGTCACATGGTGTTATTCACGCCAAGTGTTTAGCAGAATTCAAAAAATGATTGGCCATGTATATGGATAACATGAACAGAGTAGGATTAAAAAAACAAAAGAGAGTTTTGAAAAGGATGTAAACCCTCCTACTTCAGGGCATAAACCAACCTCTCACTACTAGAGGTCAGGAAGGAACTTTCCCTAGAGGAAGATTAACCGGTAGGGTTCCTTACACCCTCCTCTGAGCAGCTGGTGCTGGCCATTCACAGCAGGAGAATTCTAGACAAGAGAGACCCCAGGTTCAATCCAGTCTGACAATTCCTATCTGAAGGGGACAGATAATCCCCATTTAGCTGTACTTCCTGTGTGTGCACATCCAGGTCCGTTCTCTTATTTTCTTTTGTCCCTGGGGTCACTAGTGGGTTTGAGGAAGTTCTGGATCTCCTGCTCCAGCACCTTGTTCCTCTTCTCAACATCTTCCCGTGAGCGCTCCACGTTCTGAAGCTTCCGTTCCAGCTCCGCAAACTTCTCCTTCTCTTTCTCGATCTCTTTGTTCAGTTGCACCACTTTGGCCCAGACTTCGTAGTTCTCCTTCTGGAGGCTGCAATGGGAAGGACAGAGGGACAGCTCTGAAAAGTCATCATGTGGCTCCTGGTAACTCACCCCTCCATGCCACTCAGCAATGCAATACTTGGCAGTGCTGCCCCGAATGATGCACAGCCTCGTTACCCAATCCCTTAACACTTTGTCACATCCAATGAATCCATAGCAATTAAAAAGCTCTGGGCATAATTATGAGCCAGATTGTGTCTATTGGCTGCAGACCTGTACTGGAGGTGCAGCAGAGCTCCAATGACCTAAAAGGAGCTTTGCAGCACTATAGAAGGGGCTACTATAGTGGTTTTTGACCTTTTTTAATTTGCGGACCCCTTTGGAAATCCGTTGTCTATAGATAGATTAAATCCTTTCAGTCAACTTTCGGCCTAAGTCTTTTGCTGACCCTTTAGACATAGTGGGATCTGCAGACCACAGGTTGAGAACCACTGGCCCAGCATGTGCTGCCCTTCACTGGCAGCAGCAGGGATGCAAGGAGCTGTGCGTTTGGGGTGTCTATGGGTCGCTAGAAAGGTATGCAGTTATCTCTGGTCCTTACAAAGGGAACAAAAAGGATGGGGGGAGTAAAGATGCATGCACCTTCCTCTGCTCTTGCAAACTCACAAAGGGGCCTGCGGCACTGGGGCCCTAGATGGGGCCCAACAAGAGCTGGTCGGGTATTTTTCAATGAAACTTCATTTGCTGGAAAATGTGAGTTTGCAAAATCTGAAACTTTTCATGGGAAAAGGCAAGTTTTGACAGTTTCTTGACTCAAAAAAGTTTCTGAAGCAAAGTTTAGGTGTCGGCACGTCCCATTTCCACATTTGCTAACTGAAACTTTTTGGTTTTCCTGTTCAAAACGACTCTTTGTTAAACTGATTACAGGACACACAAAAAACTAGAAAATGTGAAAGGTCAAAATGAAAACAAAATTCTTTAAAATTATCAAAACAAAACATTTTGATTGGCCTGATCTGAAAAAAAAAACCCAGATAATCAGTTCATGAAAATTTTCACAGTTTTGACTTTCAGATCTCAATTTGGGACAAGAAAAATTTCCAAAAATCTCATAATATTTTTGTGAAATGGGAAATCTGATTCTCTCCCAGCTTTAGTCCAAACCAAAATTTCAGAGCTACCCTAAACTCTGCAGAAATTTGGATCCAAATCCAAGTTTCATGTTTGGCCCCTATCTCTATAGTGGCCAAGTCTATAGTAATTAATATTGCCTAATATTAATATGGTAATAATATGATACAAAAGAAACATTAGTAATTACAGCTATATGATAGTGCAGTAATACTGGTAATTAATGGTATTAATTGTATATGATACTGTAGTAAGGTAAGTAACTACTTCATGATACTATAGTAATACAAGTAAATACTCATGTATAGTATCGATACTATAATAGTATATAATAGTAAAATTATAAATTACAGTATACTATAGTAATACCAGAAATTAATCTTATATAGATTAATACTATCATCTATTACAATAAAATCAGTAATTACTACTATATGATACTATAGTAATAATAGTAGTCATTAACTCTTTATAATCTAATACTATAAGGGTGTAAGTTGAGGTTTTCACACTCTCCTGAATGCAGCACTGAGAATTATTTACCTTAGCGAGGTGAGGTGGCTGAGGTCGTTTTTTTATTGGACCAACTTCTAAAAATCGTAATAAAAGCTATAACCCCACCCCACTTGTCATTCTACTATCCTGAGACCAATTCGTCTACAACAACACCGCAGACCATCATTTACCTTTTAATTTGCTCTTCATAGTCCTTTTTCTGCATTTCCATTTCTTTTTTCAGCCCCAGGATCAGCTTTTGAAGGGACTCCAGGTTCTCCTGACCAGAGCCACAGTCCTCAGCACCGATATTTGGACCTAATAGTTCCTTTGGCACAAGGCTAGCGCTTTGGGTTGCTAACAAATCTTTCTTGGAGTCGCTGCTTACTGTGCTGAGAGAACTAGTGCAAGTGCCCTCCCCAGTCTCTGCCTGGCAGGTAGGGACATTGTCGTAGGTTGAAGTCCGGTGAAGGTCGAGCAGCTTAAAAAGATCCTGAGACAATGTTCTTTTGTGCCCATCTGTCGGGGAAGTAGGAGGGAGCTGACTTCCTGAAGATGTCCAAAAGTCATTGCTGAATATGTCATTTTTATCGCTGCTGGCTTTCTCCTCCAGAGAGGAAGCAGTTAGGAAAGATTTCCTGTTGGGAAGGGTCTGAGTTCTTTTCCTGGACTGTATTTTCCACATTTCCAACATATCTTTGGGTTGGTTTACATTATCTTCGAGAGATGCACCCAGCCTGACCGCTGTCCTGGAGGAAGTGGGACTGCTGGTATCTAGGTCATCTCTCTGAAAATAGAGCCAAGAACATTAGAAAGTAATTTCATTTTCATTCACACACAGTACAGATGCACACTGTGGTGACCAAAATAAAGCCACGCTCTATATTCAAGTTCATGTATAACTGGATAAGAAATGATGAGTGGATATTATAAGTAGGGCTGGTAAAAAAAAATTTCCATCAAAGGATTTTCTCTAGAAAAGTGGGTTTTACACTGAATTAAAATTTCTGTGGAAAGTATCTGCTTTCAAGGAACACTTTTGACTTCTTGTCAAAAAACAAAACTATTTTTTTTTTAGTTTTTCAGCTAAAAAGCAAAAAAAAATTCTTCTGAAAATTTAACTTTTTATTTTTTTGCTGAAAACTTTTTGATTTTCAGTTTTCTGTGAAAAATCTAAATTTTTCATCTAAAAGAGCCCCATTTTCCAGCCAGATGTAGTTATAGTCATATTACGGGGATGAATAGTATTTGCTGTAAGCACATCAGTATGATGGGATTATAGATGGTTATTAGTAACCTCTTGACCTGTTTGATCCTATAACAAACCATAACAAGAGATTACCCATTAATTAAAATGTCCACTAATCATTTACTTACCATTTATTAACTAGTTATCATTTGTAGCTTAATATAAAAAGTAATCAAAATATCATATGTGGAAAAAATGTCCTCACTTGTGTTATTATGTTGTGTTATTATGTATATATGTTGCATGAAACAATCCTGGTAGGACACCTGAGTTGCTTCAACATTTTTAAGTTGTCAAAATTTCACATTTTGATGACAAAAAGAACCAGAAAGAAAATCAAGAATAATTCTTTAACCCACCCTCTTTTTTAGAACACCGCTGTAGACTGGTAAAATATTTTGAATTTTTGAAATGTATAGAATATTTGTCATCAAAATTTAAATTTAAATTAAAAATAGGAAAAGTGCAATAATTTCCTTGATTTCCCCCCACCCCTGTTTTGGTTTTTTTTGACCAGCAGTATTTAGCAAATCATTCCCATACATAGAGGCAGTGTTGCCTAGTGGATAGAACACTGGACCGTGCCTCAGAAACCTTGATCTTTTCATGGCTTTGCCACCGGCCTACTGGGTGACCACTGGCAAGTCACTTCACCTCTCTGTGCCCCGATTTCCCCACCCGTGCAATGGGGATAATAATACTGACCTCCTCCATATAGCACTTTGAGATCCCATGATTGAAACGTGCTCTAAAAGAGATGGGAATTATTATTTCACAAGATCGAGTCTTACCTTTTGGCTGTGGGTTACGGTGTTTGCCTTGGACACTGGTGGATCTTCTGCAGCATCCCAGCCCACGGAACTGCGTGGCACTTGGATCTTCTTGGAATCGTTCCTTTGGGCAGGGGGCGAAGGGGGCTCATCTTTTGACACGGGGAAGAGCTTGGCATGGTCACTTATCATCACAGTCATCACTCTCTGGATCTGGGGGGTGCCTATAATAGAAAAGAACCACGTTCTTCAGCACCTAGGGAGAACTCCTTCATACCATTATTTTAAATCAGGCACTCAAGCCGAAATTCTTTCCTTCCTAACATTCACTGCACATTATTGAAAAGAGAGTGGAATTTGGGTTTTGTGTCAAATTCTTCCCTGTAGAAATAGTGGGACTTGAGCTTCACTTTCAGTGGTCGCCAGCTCTAGGAAGTGAGGAAAACTGACACTCCCAAAGAATTTCCCTATTAGTTCTGGTGCATTTGTCCCTTGGCCACAAAGTTCAGTGGAGAGGTCAAAATGTCTGGATCATCTTGAATGACTATTTTCCAGAGTTCCCTGTGTGGCTGCAGAGGTACGAAAGAATGCCCTACCTTTCGGAGGCCCAGAATGTTGCTTGCTCACCCTTGTGTGGATGGAATGCACAATACAAGGGCTAGGTATTATTATTGTAGGGCCATTTGTGGCCTGATTGACCTGCCGTGGTGCTGAGATACCAGGTAGAATGTTTTCTGTCCAAGCTTCTGTACCATGTCTGACTTAGGAAGTTCATTGTTTTAAACCTTTGGAGACAGTGATCCCTTGAATACTGCAAGGGGCTGCCTATGTCAACAGTGTTACATGATTCCATTGTACCTCTCATAATAACTGCAGGGTCCTCTATTTTTGGCCTGATGAGATTCACTCCAATCACTGTTGCCAGGTTATCCACGCTCATCTTGTTGACGCTGGAGTTCTGCTGTATTTCATGTAGGAACCTGCCGGAATCCAAGGGGAAAAATTCCACTTGGGCAAACAAACAGTCTGAAAATAAATCTGTTAAAGGTGTTATAAAATCCTAATAATCCATCCAGCGCTTGCTCCAGAGATAGAAACATAGATACAGGCCCCTTGTTATTTCAGAGCACACTGAGGCTTTGTCTTTTAGGCATCTCTTCAGAAGCCAAATCTGTCAAGTGGTAAAAGAGTTGGGTCCCCCCAAAAAAACAAAAAGAAACAAAGATTGGTTTGATCCTTAATGATGTTGCCAAAGAAAAATGAATGTGCTACACATGGGAGAGCACATACAGGCCCAAATTGAGCTCACTGAAGTAAATAAATTCATAGGTTTTAAAGTGAGACGAGGGCATTTTGATCAGCTATTCTGACTTCCTGTATAACCGTGGCCAGAGAATTTCACCCACAAATTACTGCATCCAGCATAAAATTACATCCCCGTTCACCAGGGCTAGATTTAACCCACAGAGGATCCCTCTCGGTTTTGGGCCAAGCAAAACCCCTGAATTTTTTTAATAGGTTTCTCATTAAAACTAATTGTCAGGTAGCTATTTATGAGAAGCTATAAACTGGCTCATGGTTACTCAAAGTGACTCTCTGCTCAAGCCAGAAATCCAGACCCAGGTAACAAACCACCCAAAGTGTGGGAGTGTCCAGATCTGAGATTTTGGTTCAGGCCTTGGCAGTGTTTTGATTCAAATTCAGGTTCAGATTTCAGACTCTCCTAGTGTCCTGGGGTGTTTGGATCCAGGAGGTTGGTGAGAGACCATCTTTTTGCAACTGAGCTGAATTTCGAGTCTGCCAAAGAAAAAAAATAAACAAAAAGAAAAAAACCAAACCAGGTGAGTTTTGCATGGTTTGGGATTTCCTGGTAGACAATTTTGTTCAGATCTCTTCAGCTCATCTGTCCAGTTACAGAGAAATTCAACCTTATGCAAGGGGCTGGCAAAAGAGATTAGTCACCTGATGTTTTAAGGGACAGCTGAGTGAAGCCTAAGGCAGCCTAGCGTTTGCTCTCCGAGAAAGTGTCTGTTTCATTGTTTGAGACTAAAACCTAGATCCCCAGATCTGGGCCTAACTTCTCAAGCACCATGATGAAAGTTGGGCTGTTTGTACATGATGAAAGAGTACATACCTGCATATATAACTGAGGAGGTTGTAGTTGACTCCGGGAAGCTGAGACAGCTGCTTCACTAGCTCCTGATGACCCTAAACACAATTTAAAAATTGCTTTGTAAAGGCTCATAAACTTATCTGGATTCCACACCATCTGTGAATTTGCCCAGTTTCTCCAATGACATCTTGGTGTGATATCTCTTCTCTGTGCTGGCTCGCCTTTGGAACAGAATCTACATATTTATTTCTTGAGAAGCCCTGATACGTGACACGGCCAAGATTCCCTAAGAGACTTTCATCAGTCGGGGCCATATTTTCAAGAGATCTCGCCTTCCATTAAAGCAGCAAAATACGTGGCCAGATTTTCAGAAGCATCCCACTCTGAAATGTGCTGAGCTCTTTTCAGAACCTGACCCGGCTTGTTGGTCTTACATTGATTGTGTCAAATTATTTTTCTGCAGGTAGTTTCACCTGGCACCTGTGATCCCAGAGTGAAACTACCTGCAGAAAGCACCTACCACTGAAATGCAGCCATCCCTGTGATGAAACCCAGCTGCTCTTTGAGAGCACTCTGTTGAGGAATAGATATGCCTTACTCTTGTGTGGAGCTGTCAAAAAGACAGGAACAAAATTGTGGTAGCACCTAGGAGTCTCAGCCCTGGACCAAGACCCCATTGTGTTTGGTGCTGTACAAACACAGAACAAAAAGATAGGTTCTGCCTCAATAAATTAAAAACGTCCATTGACAAATTGAAAGTCAGGATATGTCAACCTACTCTTCTCTGACTATCTCTAAAGATACGTTTTACACCATACATATTATCATAGTCCCGTTAGTGTGATGGACAATATTGATTAGTATGGCAATTCCTATGTTTCTATCTGAGTGACTGGAAGGTTAAAAGAAACCCATGGGTTTCTATATATATAGATCTCCCCTCAGTCTCCCACGGGTAGCAACACACAATGGTTGGTTGATTGGGTGTGTGGCTTCTGTGAGAAAGCAAGGTTGAAGTTGTCTGTTTAACATGTCACCCACAGTCACTCTGCTCAGTTCCTGGAATAAAATTCTTGCTGCGGGGCCAGCTGCTAAGAAAGTCCTGATCCCGGTGACTCACTCATATTTCCCCAAACCATTGTTCCCATCTGTTCTTTGCTTCTCTCAGCCTCTGCATTTGCCCAGTCTCCTTTCTTGCTCATCCCATCAGCTCTCCTGCCGACCCCCCTCTCTACTCAGAGTGATACGAGGTATGCAGGATGTTGCACTTCCTTCCTCTGATCATTGTTTGCACCTTTCATTTACTGCAGGGACTCAGCTCAGAAAGGAAATATGAAAGACGAGGCAGATTTCAGGATTCGCACACCCCAACAGCTAAACCTGAAGACAGGTAAGTCCCTGCCCCAGATTGGGGAGCTAAATTTACTTATTTGAACAGCAGCTCAGACAGGAAGACACATTCTGGATTTAAAACCCAGTTAGTCACACACAAACGCCTCTAGCGTGAACTGAGCGCACACATGGCCACTCTTCTGCTGGAAGTGACAACACCAAGGTGGGGCCTGCGGGGTGGCTGAAGCAAGGGGTGAAGGGGAGAAAGCAAACAGTATCTTTCCTGAGGGCACCAATACTGGCCAGGATGGAAGTGTATCAGCTCAGCTACTTTTCTGAGACTGTAAAGCACCAAATGTGTCCCCCGTGTAATTCCACGGCAGTTGGTGAACCCCAAACTTGGCCGAGTTACACCAGGGGGGTTGTTATTAATTACATGTACTACGGTAGTGCTCTAAGGGCCAACCAAAAATATGGCCCCATTGTGTTAGGCACTGCACAGAGTAGTAGACAGTCCCTGTGTCTCTTCTTTTCTATCTATTCCCATTCACATCCCTTTATCTAATCTATCTAGCACATCCAACACCATTGTATTTAAACACTGAATGGTAGATGCTTTTGATTCATAAAGCTCTTCAACATCCAACAAGGGGGAATAAATGCATGGTTATTGGTACCTTCATTTCATCAGCATTCAGAAGCATTCCACACAGGAGGAAGTCCTCATACTGAGACCAGGGTACAACTGGCTCAGGGAGTTCCCTCAGGTAGAGTTTGAACAAAGAGGCCACCGTATGTACATCTGTATCGCTGTAGAACAAATGGTGAGATTGGAATAAAAGGATCCACACAAGTGAGACTCAGAGCAGTTGGCTAGGTTAAAAGAAACCCAGGGAACCATGTATCGGTTTTGCTCATCTTGGCTGTGTGAATTTAGCTTCTGGGAAAGGTTCCTGTTTTCAGCAACACTAGCCTCCCCTTCAGGAGAGGAGAGGAGGGGACAAATCAAAATTATAGGAACAGGCCACCAGTGGGGGACACCAGGCAGAGAACCCCAGGAGCAACCCACTGCTGCTCTGAGACTGGACTGAAGGAGACAGTGGAAGAAAAGTGCATGCTTGGAAGATCTTTCTGCTCTACCCTAGCGCTGGTGGTTTCCCAGCATTCAAAATCAGGGGAGTGTTTTTCTGGCCTACATTTGAGTCAAGGGTGTTTTTATGCATTTACTTAATAGGCAAATATTTTCTAGCACTCACATATTTGGCAGGCTGTTTCCATTTAGAATTGGCAACGCTTGTCTGGGTTTTTAAGGTTAACGGCAATTACTGAACATGTTCTGTGAGGACAGATGTTTGCAGCTTTGCATACCAAATAGTTTATATTCTGTCAAAAAGGACACTGTCAAGATAGGTCTCTGTTTTGACCTACCTTGAAGTTGTTAAACTATTATAATCTGCTGGCAAGAACCCACCAGGTCATTTATTTTTTAGGTTGTTGGGTTTTTTTCTTTAAAGCCTACCACTCACTTACTGAGAAATGCTTTAAAAGCCACCATTTTTGTAGACCCTACCAAAACAAAATATCATGAGCTTCATCTGCCTGCTCGGCATCAATGCTTCACTAACAAGCACCATGGCACAGTGCTGTGCTGGCAAAGATGACCACACACACAGAAAAATAGACCTTGGAAAGGAGACTGAAGTTATCAAATTGTTGATGTCGTTGTTATGTAAAAGGAGTCAGTGATTGGTCTTTCCCAGTCCATCCCAGGGATTAAAGTAAGAGGAGGCAGGGAGGTGCACAGCTCTGCTACAAACAGAGGAGAGCACTGTATGGAGAATCTAGTCCTTAGTCCTTTTGCTTTGATCAGTGATCTAAGCATCCTTACTGTGACATCTACTCACCACCAAGACCTGAGATTTTGTCAATGAACCTTTGCAGAGTCTAGATCAAATGGTAACACCTGTTTTCTTTTGAGTCCTGACCCACAGACAGGCCGAGGGATTTATTTCCTGTTGCTGCAGATAACACAGTCCTATAAATATGGCACGGGGTATGTGTGCAGGCGGGGCTGACAATTGCACCCAGGCTGGCAATGTGCTTTTTACTGAGCTTTCTAGATCTTCTTTTCAAACCCAGTACAGTAAAACCTCCATTTAACGGACTAATTCGGGCGAGGGGGTGTCCGTTAAATCAAAAAGTCCGTTATTTAATAAAAAAAACAACGAGCTGTCGGAGCAGCAGCCCACCCGCCACAGGGTCGGGGCGGCAGCTCCGCAGCCTGCCCGCTGCTGGGACCCGAGCGGCAGCCGGGAGCAGTCAGCCAGCCCGCCCGGGTCCCGGGTGCTGGGACCCGGGTGCTGGCTGGGACCTGGGTAGCAGCCGGGAACCGTCAGCCAGCCCGCCTCGGTCCCGGCTCTTGGGACCCGGGCGGCAGCCGGGAGCCGTCAGCCAGCCTGCTGGCGGGACTCGGGCGGGAGCTGGGAACTGGCAGCCAGCCCGCCTGCTGTTGTGACCTGGGCAGCAGCCGGGAGCCGGCAGCCAGCCCGTGAAAAATGGATTTCGGATGCATCAGACTTGCTCAGAAATTTTGTCCGTTGCATCCGAAGTCCGTTAAATCGAGGTCCGTTAAATCGAGGGTTTACTGTAGTGGCAAAGCGCATCCTTCTCAAATAACATCTAGACCAGCCTTCGGCGCCTGAGCGCCGTCCCAAGCCACAAAGTCCACCATGGCTGGTTTTGAGTTAGCCCCACAAGCCTGAGACATGCTGCCATGGCTCTGTAGACATCCCCCTTGTGGCAAGTCACTTAACCCCTCTGTGATTTGCCTCTGTACCTACCAAATGCCTGATTCTGCCAACTCTTAGGCCTTGTCTCCACTAAAAAGGAATTGCTGTACCAGCAAACCCTCCTAGTGCAAACACAGCTTATACCAATTAACGTGTGCTTTTGAGCTTATACCAGCTCCCCAAAGAAAATAAGCAAAAGGGCTTTTTTGTGGGTATAACTGCAGCTACACTAAGGCTGTTGCTGGCATAACTCTGTTGGTTGGGGTATGATATTTTTTAACTAGCATAGCCCTCTGCTTTACTATGAGTCAGTGCACAGCTCATGTGCTAAAAGTGAAGCATGCACATAAGTATTTGCAGGACTGGGGCTCGTCCCAGGACTTCTGAGCATCTTGGGTTTGATCTAGACCCAGCTTTTGCAGTACAGAACTAGCAGTGTGGGTTGTTGCTTTTTTTTTTAACCATTAATTTTATACTGGTGAAATCCTGAGGGTACAGTTATATTAGTACAAAGGTGCCTTCTGCCAGTATTGCTAATTCCCTTGCATATACAGGAGTAGTTATCGTGGTATAAGCATCTTTATACAGATATAACTGAGTCCATACTATGCAGATTATACCATTCTAATTTCACCAGTATAGCTAAAGTGGTATGACTTTTGTGTGTAGACAAGCCAAGACCTGTGCCACTCAAGTCAATCGGCGGTTCAGTGGGAGCCAAATCACTCCTGATGTTTGTAAAGAGCTTAAAGATTCTCAGTTTGAGTGCAAAGTGTTATTACCATCCAAGGATTCCTAGGAACTCACACAGTGTTTATCCCAAGTCCTGGGATACAAAAGCACTGTTCTGCAAAAAGGCTTTACCTTCCTGTGAACCCAGCACAGGTTATAACAAGAGGATTTGCCATGGGCATGCCGGGTTGTGATTCAGAAGCTCAGAAAGCCAGAGCCGTTCAGCTCCAACAGGCAAGACGCAGGGAGGCCAGGTTTCAAACACAACAGACACAGCAACTTTCAGATCTCATCTTGGCACAGGGATTATTCCAAGAGTAAGGGTCAAGGTTCACCTAACTGCCTTGATGTGAACTTTCCTTTCTATGTAAAGACCAGTAATGAAAAGGAAGGGTGGTCTAGTGGTTTGAGTCCTAGGCTAAGACTCTAAAAACACCAGACTAACACGGCTACCTCTCTGATTAAAAACACTAGTTCACTTCCCAGCACTGCACCTTGGGGAAATTAATCAACATTTTCACTGGTCTCTAATTTGGGGGCACATTGCTCTTTTCAGGGGAGCAGTTTAGATTTTCACAAGTCCTGAGCTCTTGCCACACTGTTTGATATCATCAGGAGCAGCCCCGCTGAAATCAGTTTCTGGGGATCTCAACGCTGAGCTTCCCAAAAGCAACAGTCAGTTTTGAAAGGATCAGCCTAAATCCTGGTCCTAGTGGGACTGTTCCCACTGACGAGAGTAGGGCTCAAAGGAGCGCCAAGGTCAGGTAAATAACCCCAGATCTGTGCATCTTGGACCACAGAACCATGCACCTCCCTGTTTCCAGTATTGTGGATGGGCTGGGAGCTAACCTAGCTCAGAATCCCTAAACCAGCCTAATACCCCAGTAGCCTATACCTCATGGGTGTGCTTACATCTGTGGCACACAATGTGAGTCAGCAGCATTTTGCACTGCTCTATGTGACTGCACAGGCTCAGGGCATGGAAAATCAGGCACTTGTGTATATAACACCAAGCCCCAAGATCCTTCATCAAAAGCCAACACAAAGGGTTTATTTAACCCCATCTCCAAGCAGGTGAGAAGGGTTAGAGATAATGAGACAGGACAGCTCACTGAGGGGAAGGGGCTCAATCAGGAACTAATGAGTCAAATCAGGAAGCTTTATAAAGAGAGGCCCAGCCCTTTTATCCTCTTTTCTTTTTGCAGGGCCTATGTTATAGAGTGCAGGGAGGGAATGTAGCAGATTTTGCTATTACAATACCTTCTACAATACACATATATGGAGGGAGGGGAGCTGAGATAAAGAATGAAGCCTTTTACTGGGGATTGCATTGGTTGGCAGAGTGTTTTGAATCTGAACTCTAGGTTAGGGAACAGAGCATTGGTTTGGAGGCTGGGGGTACAGAGAGGGGTATGGAAAAAGGTTGTTTTTTTTCAAAATGGGGTAAATTGTAGAAATGCAGGACTTGAAGGGACCTCGAGAGGATGTTTAGTCCAGCCCTCCATGCTGAGGTAGGACCAAACAGTTACCCCATCATTCATTATTAATTATTATTATTATCTGTATTGCTGTAGTGTAGTGCCTCAGAGCCTTTGTTACAGATCAGGACTGTGCTGTACCAACACATGAAATGAAAGGATAGTCTGCCCCCAGGGCAATCTAAATATAAGACAAGAGATAACTGATGGGAGAGTACAAGGGAACCATATTGGTCAACGTGATAGGCACTGGGCTCTTCACACAAAGAGCCTGGCCCTTGTCAAGTGTTTTTATAGGCATCAGGGCAAAGGAGAGTTTTAAGAAGGGATTTGGATAATGAGGTAGCTTAATGGCTGTGCACAGGGAGCAACTCCCAGGCATGTGGGGCAGGCTGGGAGAAAGCACGGTGGTGCTCGTTAGCAAATGTAACAAGTCGCCCATGGAAGTGAACATCCTGGGCAGATCAGAGGGAAGTAGTGACAAGTCAACAGTGAGCAAAACATGCTATGAAGGGAAAGGGTTGGCTCTGAAGTGTCTGGAAAGTGAACAAGAGCAGTCTATGTTCAGTGCAATAGGAAAGGGAAAGCCAGTGGCGGGATATACCCGAAAGTAGAAAAGAATTGGTGAGGGAAAGCAACTTGGGTGGAGGGGTGTGGAATCTGATCCTTAAAGATTTAGAATGAATGAAATTAGACCCACCTGGAATCTTCTCCACTGAGCCTAATGACAATCCCCAGTTCACTTCCACCTCACCCAAGCATATCCCTTGAATGGTTGACCGCAAAGGGGGAGGAGCGAAAATGCCATTAATGCTAAAGAAGTTGATGGCACATCATGTTCAACTCCCAGTACTGGTGGTTTCCCTGTATCCCTTTGGGGCCTCATTTCCTATTTGTCAGTTGGCAGGTGGGAGAATGTGTTAAGTTCACTCCTCCTCGTTACAACATTCAGTTCCTCAGATCTGCATTTGCGGTTAATCCCAGTTTGAAAGATGACCGAATCGTAGAGATTCCTGCCAGAAGGGGCTGTCCTATCTAGTCTGATCTCCTGCACATCAGAGGCCCCTGCATACCATCCGGACCCCACCATAAAAAGCTCAGCAACCAAAATTTGAGCAAAGTATTACCCGCTGGTCTCCTTTTGAAAGCAAAGTGAGAGTGCCGATAGGTAACACCTCCTTGGGATCCTTTGCTAACCTGCCCTTCCACATCTAAAAGGAAAGGTCAGCCATGCCTGAAAGTTCCTGTCATCTTCTGCCTATTTGGGGACATTTGTGGAGTGAGTTTGTGGGTCTCAGCCAAACCCCTCATCAGTGGCCGTTTGTCCGCATCGCCCAAGTCACCCATAACAGTCAACGGTAACTGGTGGTTTCAGCAGATGGGCCAAGGGCCGAATGGGGCATGAGGACTAAACTCCGCCCTAGAGGTGGTTCCTCCAGACAGGATTGGGGCACATTGCCAAGGCAGAGTTTGTGGGAAAGATCTGCACTGCGGCTGTTTGCCGAGCATGTTCTGTAGGTAAAGAGGACCTTAATTTCAGTCAGTCCAGCAACTTCCCCCCTGGGGGGGGACCCTGGTAGCTTCCCGGGATTCTTTTCCTAAACAATGAGCATTGTTGTCTGCCCTGTGTGCCCAGTTATCCTTCCAACCCTGCTCTCTCAGCCCAGGCTTTGACTTTCAGGTGACTCCCATAATTTTTTGAACCCTCCTTTCTAATTGGGGGAATGATTTTTCTTGCACAATGGGCAGGGTCTTGTCTGCTTCTCCACTCAAAGCATCCAGGCCAGGGACTTCCACAAGCCTTCAGTTAAAAGCAGTAGATCGACATACTGAACCCCGAAGGTCTTAGTTGGGTGGGATCAGGAAATATAAACATTACCGGTCAAAAGATGGTCTTTCCCCAGCGTCAAATGCATCCCTCAGCTGCTTCACCAGGTTGTCCTGGCCAGGCAGTCGGAAGATGCCCTCCTCATTCATGCCATGCTCGCGTATGAACTCTGCACACGTCTCCACCAGGATGGGGACCAGATGCTGCCCGAATTTCTGTTCATATGCCACAGTCTCCGCCAAGCGCTGGCCAAATACCACTACATAGAAGATGGGTATTGTTAATGTAGGCCCAGGTGGGATTTATCCCTAGTCCCTTGTAATACGGTCATGGTATGGAGCTACTTTCAAAGCTGAACAGAGGCTTGGTTGCTAGATGAAAATACCAGGCCAGATCATCAGCTCAAACTCCATTGGCTCTGCTGGTTTACATCAGCCAAAAATCTGGCCCACTTAGAAACTGCCAGACCAGAACTATGGTCTATCTAGCCTAATATCAGCAGCCACTGCAAGATGCTTCAGGCAGGTCACCAAAGGGTGCAACAGAGACATCTTCTTGATATTCATATATGGCTCAGCTTATGCTCTGTCTGCCTACTTAGACTGAAACTCCTTTAAAGGAAATCCCTGCCCTCAGAGAAGCAGAAAAATTCGGCTCTGAACTTCCCCAAAGCTCAGGGTTTGAGACCACGGTTTCAATTCATTTATGCATATTTCTGTTTATAAGATCCTCAGCACTGCACAGCAACCAGCTGGTAATGTTAACATGCCATGGGATATGGAGATTGGGGTACCCCAGGGAGAAGTTTGATTTATCTTTGTCTTATAATAGCCAGCGGCAAACACTTTAACAAACATCACAAACATTTCTTCTGAGTGTTTGATGGCGGATCCATCAGGAGAAAATCTAAGAGAGTAGCTCATAGAAACCACTGAAGAAATGATGGAAAATAAAACATCTTCCATTGAATTAAATTAACCTGTTAACCCTTTCCTGCAAATAGTGTTAATACTTTACATCTTCAAAGTGCCAAACAAATGTTAAGTAATCCCTCCTCACAACACCCTTGTATTAAGTAGTATTGTCTCTGTAATATACATGAGGAGCCCGAAATACAGCCAAGATGCGGCTATAAGAAAAATGCTGAGGGGAGACTAGGAGTGAATGTGAAAAATGTCAATAGGATGGCAAAAATGCAGAGAGCTGGGGATATGTCACTGCATTAGCCCTGCCGCTGACAAACCCGCAGAGTGGAGGTGCCTGTGAATTAAGAGCCAGATTATGTAGGTTACTTTGGGGATCTGTCTTTTCACACCCCCGGCCACTGACACATACCATGGAGGTGCCTATGAGTTAACAGCCCATTTTCAGAGGTGGGGTTAACTCCAGGTGAAGTCAGCCGCTCAGCGGTTGTAAAAACTGGGCCCTTCCACGTTGAGCAAGTTGCTAACATCAAGTCAAATGTCAGAACCAATTCAAACTCAGGGATTCTTGGTTTCCTGTCCCCTGCTGGCCCTCACTGCCTCCTTTCTTCAGAGACATGCGATCACTGGTAAAACAGAGGTCTTAAAACTAATAGCAAAGGAAAAACAGCCTCGTAATGCAGCTCCAGCTGTGTTTTGAGCTGGGAGCCTTTCCCTACCCTACTCCCTAATGTATCCTCTGCAAGTCAGCTATGTAAATACGTGTTGCTTTTTTAAAATGGGGCAGTACCTTTCCTCCGGAGCAAAGGCTTTTCCCTCCTGAACTCCCAGCAGAAAACCATCCCTAAGGCTGGAATACAGCAGCCCTCATCCCAGCTCTTCATCCTCGGGGCTTTAGGCATGATGACAGCAGAGATGTCCCAGGCCCAAGCGGCTCCGGAACATTAATGGCAAAGGGTCCCACGGCCGCCTCCTAGATTTTTGCCCCGTAATGTGTTCACCTCCTGTTCCGAAGGCTGAAATAATCCCTATGTATCTCCTGCAGATCAGCATCATGCTCATAAATACTCCCGTGTGGAACCGCAAGACTTGTCAGCACCTGCCTTATGGTGGGGTTTTTTTTTTCATTGACACAAGACTCCCTGTTGCTTTTAAATAATGAATGTAAACCTGTCATTGTACCAGTGAAAGTATAAATGGCTCCTTTTTCTTAGTAACTCATTATCTGCCATTCAGTTATCACCCTGGAGGGTCATAAAACTCAACCCTCTACCAACATGGCTCTAGACATCAGTCATTCCGTCTGACACACTGTTAGCATGTCAGCCAGCTCAGAGACATCAGGCTGGTAAGGGGCTCAGAGGCATTTTTTAAAAGGTTTCATTTCACCCGGTGCAGCCTCTCTGCTTTTTTAACATGGAGAAAATTAACAAACAGCTGCCTTATCTGCCTGCATCACCGGGGGCATTTTTCAAGGGGGATGCAACCCAAGCCTAAAGCAGGCAGATGTGCAAAGTAAGGGGTCGGCAACCTTTCAGAAGCGGTGTGCCGAGTCTTCATTTATTCACTCTAGTTTAAGGTTTTGAGTGCCAGTAATAGATCTTAACATTTTTAGAAGGTCTCTTTCTATAAGTCTATAATATAGAACTAAACTATTGTTGTCTATAAAGTCAATAAGGTTTTTAAAATGTTTAAGAAGCTTCATTTAAAATTAAATTAAAATGCAGAGCCTCCCAAACCAGGAGCCAGGCAGTGCGAGTGCCACTGAAGATCAGCTCATGTGCCGCCTTCGGCAGGTGTGCCATAGGTTGCCTACCCTTGATAATAGACCATGTCCTATTCTCAAGCCAGCCGTTTGGGGATCCATTAACCCCCGAGATAATTTATTAACATGGGATGAGTCAACATCACTGAAAATGGCCCTGAATCCTCATATACACTGAGGCCCCTTTACACAACTCTAGGTTTTGCATTTACACTCGCTTAAAGGCCGCTCTACCCTGGTGCAAATGAGCATCAGTGCGGAAGTCTTTATTTGCGATCATGTGACTTTTTAGGGGGATGATCTTGGAACTCCCTTGGTCCAATGGGCTTAGTTTTGAGCCACTTGGTGGTACTGCAGCTTTCCAGACTATCAGAGTGGGGTTTAGAGCCCTTAGAAACACTGGCTGTTAAACATTAACCTGAATGACAGCAATGTGACTGACTTGACTAGAATAAAGAAGCTCTATAATCAATGTCATCCATTAACATCAGGTCTTCATCTGTAGCATATGTAAATCACTTTTATCTCCTTGGGTGAAAGTTGAGAACATAAGAATTGCCATATTGGATCAGGCCAAAGGACCATCTAGCCCAGTCGCCCGTCTACCGACAGTGGCTAGTGTCAGGTGCCCCAGAAGGAGTGCACAGAACAGGGAATCTTGAAGTGATCCATCCCCTGTCGCTCATTCCCAGCTTCTGGAAAACAGAAGCTAGGGACACCATCCCTGCTCATCCTACCTAATAGCCATTGATGGCCCTATCCTCCATGAATTTATCTAGTTCTTTTTTGAACTCTGTTAGTCTTGGGCTCCACAACATTCTCGGGCAAGGAGTGCCACAGGTTGACTGTGCGTTGTCTGAAAAAATACTTCCTTTTGTTTGTTTTAAATTTGCTGCCTATTAATTTTATTTATTGTCCCCCCCCCTAGTTCTTGTGTTATGAGAAGGAGTAAATAACACTCTTATTTACTTTCTCCACACCAGTCATGATTTTATATGACCACCTTAGTCATCTCTTTTCCAAGTTGAAAAATCCCAGGCTTATTAATCTCTCCTCCTACGGAAGCTGCTCCATACCCCTCATCTAGGCTATAGAAGCAAAAGATGTTACCAAAAAGCCACCCCTGGAGCCATTTCAGCTCCCCTTTACCTCCTGATGGAGATCCCACAACTCTTCGGATAGACTTAACCCACTCATCCATCTCGGATTGGGAATTGGCCATCAGTACATAGGAGTCTTGTCCTGTTCGATTTTGGTCTCCTGAGACCCCTGCAAAAATAATTACTCGTAAAGGGAGTTGCGGGTGGAACAAAGACACGTGGCCTTATTGATTTCTTAGCTAAGTGCTATGGGCCCAAAAAAACCCATTATCCCATTCATCTCTATCTGGCTGTAAAATGAGGGGTGTGTCTCAGGGAGACGTGTTGTTTACATCGTCTCTCCATCGCTAAAGCTTTCCACCAAGGAAATGAACTAACAGAAAACGAACATCGCGGTGGAATGAAGAGTTATCCTGTTTTCACTCAACCCTCTGCTTGGTGCATGTATCTGGTATCTTTCCCCAAAGTATTTTCCAGAGTGATTTACAAATGTGGGGCCTGACTCTCTTCCCACCCACAACAATGTCATTCCAGTGATTTTAGAGTAGATACTCCTGGTTTACCTTGGTGTAAATAAGAGGGAAGTCAGGCTCCGTGTATGCTATACAGGAATCCCTTAGACACCAGTGAAAAGCAACCAACTCTGGAGTGGAATGTGGCAGTTCTTTATCAGTTTAAGACTGAGTGAAGAAGCCATTTGAAATTAGTCCTTTTTAATTAGACCCAAATTGGGCACTGGTCAGAACACTGGAGTTCATCTCCCAATGAGTAGAGCTGGCTGGAAAATGGAATTTCTGTCATTTCCTGACATTCCAAATGTTTTGTTTGTTCTGAATCAGAATCAAATTGAAAATTACGAAATTTCTCGCAAAATGGAAATTCTGAAAATTTTTGATTTGAAAGCATTTTTTTCCATAATGTCACACCATAATATAATGTAAAATATTACACATCAATAAAATATCAGATTGAAAATAATATTAGACTGCTAGCAGCTGAAAGCTGATGCTATCACATGGGGGTAATTTGTAAATCAATGGCTGAGAACTTAAAAGCTGGAAGGTAACAAACTGCGAATCCCAGGATGATTGAACCTGGTGATACTCTGAACAAAAAGACCTCTTGAACATGTTTGTAGTGGTTTCCATCACTGACTTAACAGACGTTCTAGGCTTCAGGGTGAATGCACGTTGAGTGACAATCCTGGAATCTTCTTATATAAAAAATATAAAAGTCAAAAGGAAACTGAATGAAATGTGACTGTTTCAATGAAACATTTTTACCTTATCTTATAACATGTTTTGACATTGAAATGAGACAAGAAAGTCAAAACCATTCTTTTTGATACTTTTCCCAGCAAAAATGTTGCCACAGTTGATTGTTCCCGGAAAATATTTAGATGTCGTTTTCTCACAGAAAACCATTCCATCAAAAAAAAAAAAATTCAGCCAGATCTCCCAATGAGTCTCCCCCATGCTTGGTGCATCTACAGTTGGGACATCATATTAAGCCGCAAGCATGGGATGTCTAGCTTTCTGAGACAAGATGCAGACAGGAGATCTGTGTTGTGTCATGGTGCTCACCTGGGATGATTTCAAAGATAAACTTCCCTGCTTCCTCTGGATTGCTGATTGCCTCCTTGATAGTGCTTCCCTGCAGAAACAGGCAGCCCTAGAAACAAAGACAGCAATAGCCTTGAATCAGCCATTTAAAAATAAAACCCTCCTCTTTGGACCATGCTGGTAATGATGGATATAATACTTATAAAATCATAGCAATGGCAGGCTGCAAGGGATCTCCGGAAGCCATCAGGTCCTTCTCCCTGCATTGTAGCAGGACTAAGTCAATCTAGACCATCCCTGAGAGGTGTTTATCCAACCTGCTCTTAAAAAACCTCCAATGAGGAGGATTCCACAACCTCCCTCAGAAGCCTGTTCCAGAGCATAACTACCTTTATAGTTAGAAAGTTTCCCCTAGTATCTAACCTAAACCTCCCTTACTTCCAATAAAGCCCGTTACTTCTTGCCCTACCTGCACTGGACATAGAAAACAATTCATCACCACCCTCTTTATAACAGCCCTAAACATATTTGAAGACTGTTAACAGGTCCCCTCCTCAGTCTTATTTCTCAAGACTCAACAGGCCCAGTTGTTGGGGTTTTTTTAACTTTTCCTCATAGGTCAGGTTTAAATCATTTTTGTTGCTGTCCTCTGAACGCTCCCAGATTTGTCCACATCTTCTTTAAAGCGTGGTGGCTAGAAGTGGACACACTACTCCAGCTAAGGTCTCACCAGGGCCTAGGAGAGTGTGACAATAACCTTCTTGTCTGACATAAGACACTCCGGTTAATATATCCCAGACTGACATTAGCCTTTTTTAATTTATCACCACACCGTTGACTGTCATTCAAGTTATGATCCACTGTAATCCCCCAGGCCCTTCTCAGCAGTACCACCATCTAGCCAGTTATTTGAGAAGACTATCCCTTTTCTGGGCACTAGGTGAGAAGGTTTGAGGAACATCTCCTTTAGCCTGGATTCTCTCATTGTGGATTTTAGGGAAGCACCAGTTTCAAAGTGACTGAGCAGGTTACATTTCATTATGATAAAGGCTACAGCAGTTAGATCTGTCGGTATCACCAAGATCATCAGGCTTGTGACTCTTGCTTCCACGTCATCAGATCACATGTCCAACCTAAAAAGGGATGTGGACCCAGGCTGGCAGACATAACTGCATGAGTCAGCAGAAGCAATGCCCAGAATAGGGCTGCAGAGGGGAGTAGGAGGTGGTGCCATGGATGGAAACAGAGAGGGCTTTAGCTAATTACATGCTTATATAGCCCACTTTGCTCAGGCCATATGTGGGGACTGCACCCAACATCTTGGTAGTGCTAAAAGAATGAACCAAAGTGCTATGGTAATATCAAGAATAAGAAATATGGATGCATAGTTCCCTTTGAAATTAATGGGAGTAGTATCTCTACATCCCCTGCATAGCTCAGCCAGTCTCTGTGTTCTAGCTAGAAGCAGTAGCAGACTCATATTGAGAGCGGACAGGAATTTTGTCACCATCAAAGGAATTTCAACACAAAAAAAGGCTTTACATTTTCCACAATTTTTTGGTTTTGATGTAATTTTTATTGAAATTTTCCACAAAAAAGGCAGAGGGGTGTGTTTTTGTTTTGATTTGGGGGGTGGGACTCAGGAAAAAAAATCAGTTTGGGGTAAAAATGCTTAGCTTTTAGTTGAATGAAAAATGGTTTACAGAAACCAAAAAAGTGCCCGTTGAAAATCAACAACAAGAAAAACTGCAGGACATTTTGTCCAAAATAAATGTTGTTTTATTTCCTCCACAATTTTTTTTTACCAGCTTTACTTGTATGTGGATCAGCCATTATCATGGGATTATGCTTATATTTGGAGACAGCAGCTGAGTTAAAGGCAGTCTGGATGTTTAAAACTGACTGATAAAAATACCTTGTGTATCCATTGGGACAGAGGACAGGGTGCCATGCAGAGAGGGGATGGTCCTCTCCATTGGGGGTGGGGAAGAGGGAGCAATTTATGACCCGGGGGCCATACATGGTTTATCATAGCATTTCATAAGATCTGCAACCTGCTTCAACACACTATACTAATGGCCAATTCATTAGCGTTTTGTTGTCATGTTTACCTCAGTTTAGTTTATGCAGGTGTGTAAATAGGTTGTTTTTATGTACAATATTGTCTATCTAAATACACACAAAATGGGCTGAACTTAAGATATAAATCAGTATTGGTGACTATTCATATTTTAATAAGATTCAAAATCTGTTTGACCCACTCAAGATTCTTCTTCGGCCCTCCTGTGTAATAAGTTTGGGCACCACTGCTCTACATTATTAATCTTCCTTTCCCCAAGAAGATGTGGAGCTATAGAAAGAGGCAGGGACATGTACCTGCTTTACTGCCCTGGGAGTTTGTGACGTTCCATTTTTGTAAAAAGAATGAGTAGTGCTTGTGGCACCTAAGAGACTAACAAATTTATTTAAGCATAAGGTTTCGTGGGCTACAGCCCACTTCATCAGATGCATAGAATGAAACATACAATAGGAAGATATTTATACACACAGAGAACATGAAAAGGTGGAAGACGCCATACCAACTCTAAGGGCTGGTCTCCACTATGGGGGGGGGGGGATCGACTGCAGATATGCAACTTCAGCTACGTGAATCACGTAGCTGAAGTTTGCGTATCTGCATCCGACTTACCGTCCGTCCTCATGGCGGCGGCGGGCGGCGGCACGCTCCCCCGTCGATTCCAGCTTGCGCCTCCCGGCAAGCTGGAGTTCCGCAGTCGACGGGGGCGCCATGAGCGATCGATTGCTCGCGTCTTCATAAGACATGAGAAATCAATCGCCAGAAAATCGATCGCTACCCGCCAATTCGGTGGGTAGTGAAGACATACCCTAAGAGGCTAATTATTTAAGATGGGCTATTATCAGCAGGAGGGGGAAAAAAAACTTTTGTAGTGATAATCAAGATGGCCCATTTCAGACAATTGACAAGAAAGTGTGAGTAACAGTAGGGGGATACTCAGAGGGGATCTAAGGAGGTTCAGAAACCCAACTTGGAACAGTCTGGCAGCTCCTTCCAAAGAAAGATCCTGCAGCTGTGGATGAAATTCCATCTAAGTCACTGGAGCTGTTCTCCTTTATACGGGCAGCAGTAGCAGATGAAACCTTTGAAGTCAAAGGAGCTGAGCCTAAGTGGACCCGCAGGAAATCTCCCCACCCCCGCATGTGGCCGTGCAAGTGAACTGTGAGCTGTCCAAACATGGCCATAGCTTTTTAAAGGTTGTTTGAAATGTTAGCTGTTTTTAACACCTCTTGTGCTTGCAAATGATGTGACGGTGGGGGGGGGGGGGAGTGAGGTGGAAAGGGAGGCTAGATAAGTGGCAGGGCATAAACACAGGCCTTCTGAGCTTCCCTCCTATTTTGTGACTATGGCAGTAAACCCTTAGGGAGCTGGGACCCACAGAAATCAGTGTAAGTCAGATCAACTAAAGAATATATTTCTGAAGAGCAAATATCCTGGCCTTGGAATGCACCAGATGATGGGGTGTTATCACAAGGGATCCCCTTCCTAAAGAGTCATTCCTGCTCTGCAAAATCCAGACTCCATTTTGCCCTGTGTTTTTTGGAAGCGCTATTTCTTGCCCTTTCCTTCTCCACCATATTCCCTCCCGCCCTCTTGGGTGACCAGGCCCACGGCTGTGGCGGTGGCCACCCCAGGGGGCCAGTGGCTCTGGAAGCTCTGTAAATGGGCCCCATGCATTCCCTACAAAGCTGCAGAATTCATTCTGCCTCCCTGCACACCTCCTTAGATCCTGCTCCTGCTCCCACTTCCCATTTCTTAGCCAGAGAGAACAGAGTTCTACAGCAGGGCTTGACTGAACTGAAACCCTGGAGCTGAACAATCCGAAGGCAGGTCCTGAAACTGGCCATTAGAGAGGCTTCCTCCTCCCAGATCGCTAGCGGTCAGATCAAGTGAAATATGGCTAAAACTGTGTCCTTAATATTCCCCATCTCCTTTCTCGATCACTGTGAAAAACACCAGCATCCTACCAGTTACTCAGGAGCATAACCTGGGCATCAGTTTCGACTCCGACTTCCCTCTAGAACCTCCCCTGTGGGCTATGTGTAAATCCTGCCGATTCTTCCCACGTCGTGTCTCTAAGACGTGGCCTTTCCTATCCATCCAACCTGCTAAGACTCTCGTTCAAGCTCTCATCATGCCACCTCTGTCACTTCCTCCTTCTCGCTGGCCTTGACAAATGCAATCTAGCCACTCAGAATGCTGCTGCAAAGATCATTCTCCTTGTCTGTCGTTTGGACAACATCAGCCATTGCTGCCTTCCTTGCCTTTATCACCTCAAACACAAGCTGCTTGTCTTCACTTCCAGGTCCTTCACGGCCCATCCCCACCCTTCCTATCATCTCCCAGTCACTATCAAAATATCAGCTCCCACCTCGGATCAGCTCACCGTGCCAGCCTCCATTATCTACTTGTTACACTTTCAAACCAGCAGCTTTCTGCCTTCTCATGCCTGGGATTGGCTCCCCTTAAACATCTGCAAGACGAACTCATTAGCCTCTTTCCAAACCCTCCTTAAAACTCTCCTTTGCCACAACACTTGACACTGTGGTTAGCACTCCGAGATCGCGGCCTGTCAGAATGACCGATACTGTCTCATTGTTTCCTTGGACCCCACCGTTGGTCTGTCTGTCTGTCTCCACCACTTATACGTAGCCAGGCTCTTATAAGTAGCTTGTAAGACGCTTGGGGCAGGGACCCCAGCTTTGTTCTGCGTTCGTTCAGTGCCTAGTACAATGGGGTCATGTTCCATGACTGGGACTCCTCAGTGCTATGGAAAGACAAGTAATAATACATAGTAATATCAATAGGGCAGGGGGCGGGATATTCAGGGCTCACCTCTGTGCTACATCCTCCCTGCCAAAAACATCTCCCCTGTGCCTCCCTTCAGGGCCCTTCCTAGAGTGCAGGCTCACTGTACCTGGGGTTTGGCATCTTCCTCGTCCTTGTAGTAACACAGCTGCTGGCCCCTCAGTACAAAGTACCGCTGCTGCCAGTTCTTGACGATGGAGCGCTGCTTCTTCAGCCAGCCGATCTTCAGGGGCCGCTCCAACAGGTTGGGGGAGGCTGCCCGGTTGCAGGCTGCCATGGGATCACCGGTCATCACACTCCTGGAACGAGCTGGAGAGAGGAAGACAGACACATACTGACAGAGGGACATGGGATTCAAAGGAGCTCCCTGGTAGAGTTTCTCAAGGCTGTCCCATTAGGGGGAAGCCCACCGGAGCCCGGAACGTGGGTCTCTTCGGACAGAGTTCAGTAAAACTTTACATCCACTGCTCTGAGGCAATCAGAAGCAGCTATCAGTCCCCTCCGCCTGCGTAAAGCCAACGGGCTAGAGGCTTTTAAAGGAAGTGGCTGCAGTATCTGTCAAAATATGCTTCCTTTTTCCTGCGTGGGAGTTACTGTCTCACAAATGAGAGATGAAAATAATTAGCTTCTCTATGGGACTGTTTCATTTAGACCCCTCCAAAAAAAACAAAGACACAGCCGTGATGGGGGGACCTTCAAAATGTGTTTTAAAGCAGTGGTTCTCAACTCGGGGTACACATATCCCTGGGGTACACAGCGGTCTTCCAGGGGGCACATCAACTCATCTTGATATTTGCCTCATTTTACAAAGGTGCATAAAAAGCACTAGTGAAGTCAGTACAAGCTAAAATTTCATACAGATGACTTGTTTATATCACTCTACCATACACTCAAATGTAAGCATAATATTTAGATGCCAATTGATTTATTTCATAATTATATGATACAAATGAGAAAGTCAGCCATTTTTTCAGTAATAGTGTGGCTGTGACACTTTTATGTCCGATTTTGTAAGCAAATACTTTTTAAGTGAGATGTAACTTGGGGATACGCGAGACAAATCAGACTCCTGAAAGCGGTGCAGTGGTCCAGAAAGGTTGAGAGCCACTGGTTTAAACTATTTATTCCGGGTGATGCTTCCAAAGGTGCCGTCTGCCCTTAGAACAGCTGACAACACATAACATATCTGAAAGGCCAATGAGATTGCAAACTCTTCGGGGCCTGGGCTGTCTTTTATTGCAGGGCAGTGTTGAATACCGACCCTAAAGAGGAAAGGTATCGCTGCTCCTTTTAATTTCATCAGTGGGACAGTCATCCGGGCACCTAAATAGCTGTGCATCACACTCTCAGCATTGCAGGTCCGGTTGCACTGTTGTTATATGCATGGACAATACCGTATATGTACAGGGCAACTCTGTTTTACTGTTCCCTGCTCATGGTAGCCTTTTGACCCTCTGGGTGTGAGTCTCCTCCCAGCTCATCAACATAAATAGAGGATAAGTCCACCGACGTCAACAAAGTAAAGCTGCTGTGAGTGGCCTAGGACTCAGGCCGTCTGAATCATCAGTCACATTTCAAAAGTCATTTCCTGTTGGCTTAAATGTTCTTGCCCTTTATGCAACAGTAATCCTAACATCTACATCTGGGCTAGTGCTTTATAGAAAGGAGATTAGTATTGTTAGCCCAATTTTACAGATGGGGAAACAGAGGCAGAGGGGGGAAGTGACTTACCCCTGGGCACCAAGAAGCAGAACTTGGGATAGAACCTAGGTCAACCAAAGCCCAGCCCAGTACACCGGCAGCATCTGCAAGGTTAAAGGCTTTCACACCTTTTCAGAGGCACTCAGTCAGTTACTGTCGGCCGATGGACTTACATGGCCCCCACTACCATCTGAGCACTTCCCATTTACAAGTAAAAATAACAGTGACTCTCTTCCTTTCCAGCTTGATTCGTTTTCTGTTTGTCTGCTTGCGTCCGTCTGTGTGCGTGGTGAGCAGCACATCCTATGTCTATACGTGCATACGTGTGCGTGTGTTAAGCGATTACGTTGTGCACATGCAAGTGTGTGTGTGTGTGTGGTGGGCTTGTGACAGTGCCCCTTTGTGTGGAGAAATTATTGAGGGTTGAGCCAAAGAAATGAGTTGTGTGCAGACTTCTGAAAGTGCTTTGTGGTTATTTCTGTGGTCAGGAAGTGTCAGTGGTGCTGGAATAATTTGTATAGTGGGGGGGGGAGGGGGCTGAGAGCCATCAAACCAAACTGTCAATCCTGTATGTATGATGGAAAACACTTCAAGCCAGGGGGTGCGGCAGCCCCGCCCCCATCCCTAAGTCTAGCACCCAGAAGGAGCGTTGCAGGTTAGGGGACTGCCAGTGAGGGCTGACTAAGGCCCACCTCCCCCACTTTGCCATTAAAACACCTCCAGAAGAAGAACCCACGCTATCGTTGTGAGACAGAAGCCTGCCTCTTTCAACACCTGTGTGGAGTGGGTGCACGGTGCTACCGGTCTGATTTTATGTTTCATGCTCACTTTGCACGAGTGTAAAGAACTCCTCCAGGTGTGACGCAGTAAAGAATCAGGGTTTTTGTTCGTGGGCATTTGTTGATCTGGGGCGTTGCCCGATCTATGGATCTGGATTTAGGGTAGGCTTTTCAGAAGAGACCCGAGTTAGTCTTTTGATGGGATTCGAATGCCAAACTCCTTTACGGTACAAAGATAAACCCACGGTGCCGAATGCCGGAGTCTGGGTTAATTGACTAGAGCTGGGGCGGGGGAGTAAGCACTAAAATAGCAGTGTAGATGGTCAAGCCTGGGCTGGAGTCCTGGTTCTGAAACCCAATTTGTGGGGAGGGTCTCAGAACCCTGGCTCGAGCCTGAGCCTGAATGTCTACACACCCTGCAGTGTAGACCCTGCAGTGTAGACCCTGCAGTGTAGACGCACCCCGAGACCACAGCCTCGACAAGCATGATCAAATCGGGGGTTTCCTGATCAGAACCTCAGCAGTTAGAACAATTAAGCCCAGCTCCCCCGCACAGCGATCGGGCAAGTGTGAGTTCTGGTGAACAGTGTCATCATCCAGGAGGCTTCCATAGCATGTCAAATGAGAGAGAAAGAAGGTGCTGTCTCTGCACAAGTATTCACTGCAGAGTTAGCCTGGGGTAGTTCAGTGTGAGCGGAGTGTCCCCCCTACAAACATCTACCCGAGGCAAACCCATGTGGCTGCATCCACAATGGTTCTGTGCTGGCCCATGGGCCGGATTTCTAGCAAGATATCCTGTGGTTTGGTGGTGCACTGAAGTGGGCCCTTCTGTGACCTCATTTGCAGAGTATTGTCTCAACTCTCCTTCCTACGGTAATGCTCTTACGGGTCTTACAGACATCACACCACACCAGAAGGCAGGTCTTCCAGCTTCTGGCCAACTGCCGCCCAGGAGAAGGATTTCTTGGCTGGCCTCTCTTTGTTCAAACACCACATAAGTGTAGCCGAAATGGAGCCAGGATTGGATTGGCCAGCTAAGCCTCCAGGCTGGATGAGACTGAGTTCTCCCTGCAAAGTGGGCAGGTTGCCACCCTGGGCTGAAATAAAACCCAAGTTGTGGCTTAGAATCTCCGCCATGCCAGCCTGACGTTAAAGCACCTTCTAGCCTGGGTGAGATGTTCTGCCTAGACTGAAAGGGTTGGGGCAACACTCAGGCGAGAGCCCAGGCTACCTCTGGAGTGAAGACAGACCCTAAAGGTGACCTGCCTGGTTCCTTGGGTCATCCTGTGTGCAGAGTGCTACTATATCAAAAAGCTCCCGTCTCAGGGGCGGTACAGTGGAAGTGAAGGGGATGATCTTATGGGCAAGGCAATGGACTGGGACTCAGGAGATTCCTGGCTCTGCCACAGATTCCCTAGATGACCAGGGGCAAGTCACTTTAACCTCGCTGTTCCTCAGCTATACAATGGGGATAGCCATACTTGCTTTCTCCCACCCCTTTGTCGGTTTTGCCCATGGGGAGTATAACTTGGGGGCTGTCTCACACTACGTGTACAGACAGCACCTAGCACTCTGGGGTCCTGACCTCAGTTGGGATCTCTAGACCTGCACTGCACTGCATATTTTAATAAATGTTGTCCTCGGTTTGCACAGGCACAAAGGACTGCAAGAGGCACAGAAGAATCAGGACCATCATTTTTATCATCTTCCAAGCCCATCTGTGGTTCGGTAGCTGTCCTATCTCCAGTAATGGCCATTCCTCATGCCTCCCTCTACAAATTGGTCCATTCTCTAATAGTTAGGAAGTGCCTCTTTAATATTAAACCTGAATTTTCCTTGATGCGGAGTTAGCCCATTACCGGACCATGAGCTCTGGCCTCCTTGACTCTTTACAACCCTTCACATTTCTCTAGATCGTCACTGTGTTTCTGGTGTCTTACTTCAGAGGTAAAGGTAGCTAATGCAGTAGCAACAGCAAAGATACCCCAGTGGTAACAGCAGTATCTCATCGCTCTGTCCAATCTACTAATCCACCGTCTCCTAACAGGCATTGCCATGCTGGGATGGATCTAAATTGAATGCATAGCTTTTTTGCCAGCAGTGCAAACCCCGTGTGTTGACGATTTGCAGTCTGATTGACACCAGGACAGCCCGGTATGGACAATTATTCAGCATTTCATTTTTTAGTTTTCCTCAACCAATTTTAATTTAGCCCAAAGAAGAAACATTTCGAAGCCACATGTCATTTTGATTTGAAAAATCCAAACGTTTAGAAAATGTCAAAATGAACCATTTCCATTTTTTTTCCTGAATTTCTTTTTGTTTGTGTGGTTGCTGTATTACTGTTGCTGGTATTATGAGCAGTTCTAGATTCCCCTATACCCAGCAATACTCACTCTAGATTTTCAGAGTCAGCGGACTCACCATGCCCAGGCTGTTTGTACAAAGTTCAATGCAGGGTCATAGCTGCAGTTATTTTGGGCGTGGAAGAAGCAGTCGGCTGGGCTTCATGCATGGCTCTTGCAGGCTAAACCCTGCTGCAGTCTGCATTAGGGTGAGGTTAGACTGGAAGGGCAAGTCTACACCACAAGTCTCCCAGCCCAAGTGCAGGGGCGGCGAGTTACATGGGCCCACTGGTGTCCGTGCTCCAGCAATATTCAGGGCACAGGAGCCTGGCTCCATCAGTGTTGGGGGCCGGGTCTTTCCCCCAGCCTCGCCTGCTGCTCCGCGCACCAATCCTGGAGCATCCCTTGGCCCCACCTGCCACCCCAAAAACATGCATCTTTTTCTGTTTGTAGGCAGCATAATGTTGAAGTGGGAATGGGTCAAATTATATAGTCCCCAGAAGACCTGGAAGTCCCAGGGAAGGAAAATCTCGGTGGTTTTTACTCCTCCTAGGAGTTTGGCCCTTTCCAGAGACTTTCCCAGTGATTACATACATGCAGATGAATTCAGAGCTTGGGAAACAGCTGCTTTCCTCCATCAGCTCAATCATACAGTCAATGAGTAACTTGCCTTAGAAACATTCTCTCTGAAACCAGGGTAGATACAGTCAGCAGGATGTCAAAGGGAAGGCCAGCACTGTGTAAGCCACTAGCCCCCTGGGAGGGATGTGTTAGCCACAGTGGAATGTATATTCTACTGTGCATAGAAAGGAAGTAGCACCAGTCTGTTTTCTCATCATATTTATAAGCCTCTTCAAGCTGGCTAAGCTAACAAAGCCTAGGGAACTAGACCATGCTTGGAGCTAGAGTTTTGCTTTGGTCCCATCTCTAATCTACCCTTCTTTTAAGGTTTTAAGGAGTAATTTAGGTACCTCGATTACCGGTCGGCCAATGACATAAAATACGCTACCAGCGGATTTGGAGGGGAAGGGGATTAGAACCCTGCATTTGGGCCCCAGTTTTGCAGCTGCTCCCTTGCTGTAGGATGCGCCCACCTCCAAACTTGTTTGGCTTTTAGAGGTGCCGAAAATCCAGCCCTGTCTGAATTTTGCAGGGCGAGCCCCTATCCACTTGTGACGTTTGAATGGAATGGGGGAGCTGTGAAGTACACATACGGCGCTGGAATAAGGGCAAATCAGTAGAGAGTCACCCCAGGGGAGGCAGTGTACTGGACTGGGGCCCAGAAGAAGTGGGTTTGAATCCTGGAGCTACGGCTGCCTTGCTGTGTGACGTTATGCCAGTCATTTCCCCTCTCGGTGTGTTGTCCATTTAGACTGTATGCCCTTTCTGGTAGGGGGTGTCTCACTATGTGTATGTGCTGCCCCTAGCACGCTGGGCTCTTGATCTTGGCTGGAGCCTCTAGGTGCTACAGTAGTACAATAATCAGGGACGCTTTAGGCCCTGTCTATGCTACAAATTCTCTGAGGTGCTAGCCTGTCAGTGGCGTTGACTGGCTGCAAACCAGCTTCGCACCCACCTGCAACAGGCTGAGTACCTGGTTAAGGTGACAAAAAGTCTTGTAGCACCTTATAGACTAACAGATCTTAGGGCTCATGAGCTTTCGTGGGCTAAGACCCACTTCATCAGATGAATGAAGTGGGTCTTAGCCCACGGAAGCTCATGATCCCTAAAATCTGTTAGTCTATAAGGTGCTACAAGACTCTTTGTTGCTTTTGCAGACCACGGCTACCCCTCTGATACTAGCACCTGGTTAGTAACTATTGTGCCTTTGCTCTCTCCACAGCACTAAGAAGATGGAAACACTGATTATTTGGGTCCCAAATAATGGTGTTTACTGGCTCTATATAAACATACAAGGGCTACAGATAGACACAGCGACTGCAGCTCTGTTAGGTTCTGGTAGCTTCTGCAATAGAAGACACAGAGGCCCAAAAGTTGAGGGCTCCCAAACTATTTAAAGGGATAGCACCCAATTCCTATACCCTGCTGCGACTATAACGGGACATATACCATACCAGTGGGACATAGTTGTTTGCCTGTGTGAGCGGGTTGTGTGGTCCTGCTACTGCCCAAATACCTGTGCTGTAGGACCTCCCAGAGTGCAGTGTCCTTTGTGCTACTGGCCCTGCTCCCTGTGTCTGTCCTGCAGGCCTTCCCTCCCCTGATGAGGCATTATGGACTAGCGTTCCTAGCCTGCACTGATTACAAACAGAGCATCAGTTGCATGTGGCTGTGCTGTGGGGGAAGCACCAAGGTGGACTCAGCACTGCAGGCAGCTCAGAAGAGCGTGTCTCAGCCAGGCTGTGAAAACACATTTGCACTTCTGAAGGAGGCGGGGCCAACCATCCCTGACCCCGAAGCGCGGTCCAAGGCCTGGCGTTGATTCTCAGTGGGACTGTCCCTGCTCTCGGGTCAAGGATTTACGCTGTGTGTTCCTGCATTCGGGGTAGTTTGAGGCCAGCATCGGGGCTGCTCTCACTTACACTCCAGTTCCCCTAGTCCCCAAACGGCTGTAGGAAGCAACGAATATCTGGAAGGCAGTGAACTCCGACCACAGCCCAGCACCATCCGCCGACCCCTGACATGCCCCCAACCCTGGGGTCTGGGAGCAGAGCTGGTGTAGGGTTGTGGCTGGGAGTGTTTCTGCCCCCTTTAACGTCCCCTCAAGTCCCCCACTGGCATAAGCACAATGGAGAGTCTTCTGTAATTCACTCTATGTGCAGAGCCATGCATAAGACTGACTCCCTTGGCAGGTTTCAGGCCAGAAACCACAGGCGCTCTGTGGGTTCCCGCTTTCACAAGCTCGGAGCCCAGCCCCGGTGTGCAGAAAGGCCCTCTCAGGTTTGCGAACGAGGCCTGTTCAAAGCTTTCACCTAGGGCCCATTTCCGCTCCTGTGCTTTGAATTGCCTGTGCCCGGGCACTCTGCCTCCGCTTCTCTGGACGGTCCCAGCGGCTGGGCCTGGTAACGGTTCGGCCCGGCCCTCTTTTCGCTACTCTTGCGGAACAGGAAGCTGATAACAACCCTGAGCTTGGCACATTCTGAGCTGCTTCCTTTTGTTAAATGCTTCTGATTTTGACTGTTTCCCTCTGAACACCCTCGCTGCACCCTCAGCCAGGAAACGAGGGGCTGTGTCCACATGCACCCTGCCTGGTCAGCGCCGCCTCTTCACTCAGCCCTCAGGGGTTACTTTGGAGGTGTCCGAGCTGCTATCGTTCCAGTAAAAAGTAAAGGAGGCCCTGCACAAAGCGGGGTGTTAAACCAATACCCTGATCCTATTCAATTGCGGGTCGTTGCCTCTTGGCTGCCTAAAATTCCACCTGCCAGGCTTCTCCTTCGCGCTCAGCACCAGAGTTGCGGCTGTGCATTCACAAGCCACGGCTGCATGCCATCCCCTGAAGTAACTTGCCTTCAGTGACACAAACCTGCACACTGGCCACACCGTTCCTTACCACAGTGTGCCCATTTAAAGTCATGCTTTGTGCCTTCCTTCCCCTTGAAAGTGGAAACACAACTACAACTACAGAGCGACCTCTGCTGGCTGTTGGGGAAGCTGACCGTTAGGCAAGTGGCCAGATTTTTGTACTGTTGCAAATCTGATACAGATCAATATGGAAGGGTTGCCAATAGTCCCTTATTATAAGGCACATCCCTTATTTTTTCACCTCTGAACAACAAGCTGCTGAGTGCTGCAAAAAGCAGCAAGAAATACCCCTGTGAAACATAAGTGAGTACCACTTATGATTAATATTAATATTAATGATCATGATAATATTGAGAGGAGGGGTGTGGCAGGGCTGCTAAGAAAACAGTCCCTTATTTTTGAAATATGGTGTTGGCAGCCCGACAATATGGTGATTATGGGTGGGAGTTTTTACCACTACCATGTGAACACTGTTATGCCAGCATTCAGATGTCTCACAGTGGTAGTATAGATTGTTCCCCTTCCCGTACGAGAATACGCTATCCTGGTTTAAGCTCGTTTGTGTTGGTGTAACTGTGTCTGCATGACTGAACCACTTCAAAAGTGATGTTGAAGAGTCAGTAAGTGGCACGCTTCCTCCCGAATCAGGGTTACACCCATCCCCAGCATGGTGTTTAGGGGTTACTTGGGAGGTGGATAAAATGAAAAGCCGCCATCCTTCCAATAAAATAAAACCACTTTAACGGCATGGTTATTGCTGTTCAACTTTTCTGTGTACGTAACACCTTAGAGTGCAACAATGGCCAATCAGTTACTGGCTGGTTTAGTAAGAACTTTTTTTTTCCTCTAAAGAATCCAGACAATCAACGAAAGGTCCTGGTACTACTACTGCTGAAATCATCCATTTTCCTTGACATTGAAAAAAATAAAAACCTGAAAACCAAAAATGTTTCAGATTCGGAGTTTTCAACAAAACCTCAAGACATTTCAATGAAAGCAAACAAAGCTTTAATTAAAATAACTAGGAGTCTGCTGGCACCTTAAAGACTAACTATCGCACCTTAAAGACTGACTAGTCCCCTACAGGTAGTTAGTCCTTAAGGTGCCACCGGACTCATTGTTTTTGTGGATACAGACTAACAGAGCTACCCCTCTGATACTACATACCATGCAAAGCTTTAATTGAAATGCTTGGTAAAAAACAAAGTTTTTTTCCCAATCAGTTCTAGTTATAATTCTACTCATTTGTTAATGCCTAGCCTAAAATAGCACTGGTGTCAAACCCATCAGAAGACCTGAATTTCACCCAGTTTCATAGAATAATAGAAATGTAGACGTCATCTAAGCCATTCCCCTACATTGAGCAGAACCAAGTGAACTTAAACCATCCCTGCAAGTGTTTGTCTAACCCAGGAGTGGGCAACCTTTCAGAAGCGGTGTGCCGAGGCTTCATTTATTCACTCTCATTTAAGGTTTTGCGTGCCAGTAATAATTTTAACGTTTTTAGAAGGTCTTTTTCAATGTCTGTAATATAGAACTAAACTATTGATGTATGTAAACTAAATAAGGTTTTTAAAATGTTTAAGAAGCTTCATTTAAAATTAAATTAAAATGCAGAGCCCCCCGGAATGATGCCCAGGACCTGGGCATTGTGTGTGTCACTGAAAATCAGTTTGTGTGCCGCCTTTGGCACCCGTGCCATAGGTTGCCTACCCCTGGCCTATTCTTAAAAACCTCTAATGATGGGGAAGCCACAACCTCTCTTGATAAAATAATCCAGTGTTTAACCATCCTTATGGTTAGAAAGTTTTTCCTAAATATCTAACCTAACCTCTCCCTTGCTGCAGAGCAAGCTGATGACTCCCTTGATGGACATGGAGAACAACTGATCACTGTTCTCTTTATAACAACCTTTTATATATTGTCACCCAATCCAAAGGGCTGAGTATGGGCTAAATGGAACCTGCTGAGGTTTCAGTCTGATCCCTGGAGTCTAGGTGTTTCCCTCCTAAAGCTTAGAAGAGAAAATCCATCTCTCTCCACTAGCTATAGACCAGGGGTGGCCAACTTGAGGCTGAGAGAGAGCCAGAATTTACCAATGTACATTGCCAAAGAGCCACAGTAATACGTCAGCAGCTCCTGCCCCCACACACTGATCCCAGAGCCTCCCACCCACCAGCAGCCCTGCCAATCAGCACCTCCTTCTCCTTCCCCCACCTCCCAATCAGCTGTTTCGTGGCGTGCAGGAGGCTCTGGAGGGGAGAGGGAGGAGTGAAGGCCCTTCAGGCTTAAGGGAGGGGGTGGGATGGGGTGGAGTGGAGTGGAGGCAGGGCCTGTGGCAGAACCAGGGGTTGAGCAATGAGCACCCCCCTGGCCACACTGGAAAGTTGGCGCCTGTAGCTCCATCCTGGAGTCGGTGCCTATACAAGGAGTCGCAGATTAACTTCTGAAGAGCCACATTTTGCTCCGGAGCCCCAGGTTGGCCACCCCGCTCTAGAGAATGACACCGATCACATCCCTGCCTGAAGCGGAGAGACGTGAGCTGAAATTAGCATGTGGGCAGGAGAGCAGTGAGGATGGCTGAGGAATCAGTGAGTAGATGGGGTGGTGTAATTATTATTATCCAATGGGCAGTCACGAGAGGAGATTAAATGAACAACTCTACGGACTGGATTGCTGTCTAAAGAACCTTCCTTACCCAAACGCAGAATCCCTGCACTTACATGGGCAAATCAGACCCCACCCTCCTATTTATCTGGCATTTCTGCAGCCACAGACTGGAAATTGCCGTGTGTGAAAAACAAAAGCACGCGGTGCTAATCACACTGAATTTGCCCCGATAAGCTGTACTCTGGCGATGGCATGTGTGGTTAGTCAGCCGCCGCATGGCCCCTGTAAAGGAGGGGACCAAAAGGGCTGGGAGCCACGGCAGCTAAAGCCACTGGCAGGATCAATAGGGTAGTTGTGGGTAAGTCGCGTTGACCCACGTCTCATGTGGGAAATACAGAGTTCCGTTTCAGTTTGCTACCGTTACACTCCTGGGCAGGTAAATCACCAGGCAGGGGATCCGTCTGCTTTTAAAGCGGCCAGTCCTGCTTGTCTTAGGTTTATCCCCATCCGATACCAAGACAAAACTTGGGACGTGGTGTAGTCCGGTACTGGACAACACCAGTTAGAAGCATGCCCCGCTGCACCCTGCCGGCGTGACCTTGAACGCATAGTCACGAGGCCACAGCGACCAGGAGGTGGGGGTCCCACGGGCGGAGGCAGCAATGGGCGGGAGATGCGCTCTTCAAAAGGGTGTCTCCCGTGAGGTGTGACCTTGGACCTTGCACTCCGGTATCGTAGGAGCTTCTCCCACCTTTCTGGCCCCTCCGCTTTTGGTTTTTTCATGACTAATGCTTTATATGTTGGAGGCCGGTGGCAACCAACTATAGAGCTGAATCGTGATCCCACTGCAGTCAATGGGGTTTTGTCCTGAGTAAGCCCAGTCTCTGAGCTTTGCCAAGGCCCTGCCGTAAATATGGGCCCCCAGCATCCACCAGGGAAGAGGTCATTGGGCTCCTGAAGGCGAGTGCAGACATTGGCTGAGATGGGAGGCGCAGGGTGCGGGGGAATAACACTGGGGAATAGAAGCGGAGTGGAACTAGCAGCCCCTAACTGCTGGAAGCCAGTTTCACGAGGCCGCCTGTACCCAGTCCCTCTCTCTGCCTGTACCCAGTCCCTCTCTCTGCTAGTCTTGTGGGCAGAGGAACATCTGCAGGTTATGAAATCATTTCCTGTTGCTCCAAATGCAGGCAGCAAGTATGCCGCACACCTCCCAGGCAAGGAGAGTCAGCCTGCACTGCAGAGTTAACCCGGGTGATTGGCATTCAGGTCTCAGCTTAGCCTCGCCCAGCTGGGCCGCAAAGCCCTGGTGGAGTCACAGCGTCTTCCCCGCTGTTGCGCTCCTCCGTGAGTGTCGCTAAGGACTGTGGGGGCCGTACCCCGGGGGGGGGGGTGTCTTTGGGCTGCAGTCAGCTGAGCCGCATGGTGGTTCTTTTCCAGTAAGTTGTGGGCGAACTTGTCTGTCCTTCTGGGCACAGGAGGGGAATGGTGGGAAGACACTCGGAGACTATGAGCACTTCACTGGATTAGCCTGTGTCCTTGTCGCAAAGTAGCAGGTTCCAGCCCCAAATGAATAAGGCCCCCAGGCTCTAGCCTATGCCCCCCCCCCATCAGGTCAGTTAGCATCACTAAATTCAAGTGAGAGAGGGGTTTCTTTGTGTGGACAGGAGGGGCTCAGAGGCAACAGCCAGGTAAGAGCTGAATTAACTGTGCCATGAAGACAGACCACCTAATGTGAGAGACCCAGGTAGGGCAGGATGGAGAAGCCTTCAGATTCAAGCCCAGCACAGTAGAGACCAAATCATCCTTCAGCACAGGGGAAATCAAGTGTGTCGTGTAACAACTGTTGTGTGGAATTCACCCCTTTGCAGGGAGCCAGTACCACATTTGTTCACCTAACAAGTGGTCTTCTGTACCCCCCAATGCCCTGAATGTTTGAATGTTCAAAGCACCATACATGACGTTTCCCCTCACTCCATCACAGGAGACAGAGGTTTATCACATCCCCCATTTTGTAGATGGGGAAACTGAGGCACCAAAAGGCAAAGTGACTGAACCTAGGCTCACAAATGGAGTCAGTGTCAGAGCTGAGAATGGACCTCCGGAGTAACAGGCATCTGAGTCTTGTGCTCAGAACCCTAGATCTTGTGAACTAAATGCTACAGATACTCAACCAGAGCTGCTGTGTAATACTGACCAGAGCTGGTAAATAGAAACGTAAGATGTGATCATAGGGTAAATAAACAGGGACTGTCAATATACTTGATCGGCAGGGTCTCCACAAAGCCTGTTCAATCATGAAAGGTCCTCAAACGGCTGCCTCTGTTTGGGACTGCCAGGTTAGGACAAAGCAGATACGAGGCAGACTTTTATCCCTGGCAAATTCCAGCAGCAATTCACCTCTTTTGCTCTAGGTTTGTACAGCACCAAGCACAATGGGATCTGGGTCCACCCCTGTGGTGCCAAGGAGCTGGGATAAAAACAATAAATAATAACTCTCAGAAGACCCAGGCCCCACGCCTTCGAACAGGAGCAGAGGGGGCAAGCAGCTAGTTTTAAGATGGAGCATGATAAGTTTGCAAGCTGGATTATAGGATGCAGTTGTCTGCCATAGCAGGAGATTGGACTCCGTGACCCAGGAGGTCCCTTCCAGTCCTATGTCCTACATCCTGAAGCCCCTAATGGGACTGGCAGCACTGATTTTAACCAGCAGAGCTCGGTGAATTCATTCACAACATTAGCCGCAACCCCGGTGACCCCCATAAAGAGCCAATGCCCCCTTTCAGCGTCCCTGCCTTTTGCCAGCCCTGAGCCCTCCTCTTCAGAGCTGATGATGGGCGAGTCCCTTAGCGCAAACTCTCAATGGGACTGGCAAAAACTGGAGGCGGCCTTCTAATGAAGGTGGAGCCAAACTGCGCTTACCAGATGTCAGATTTGGGACAGGAGATTACCTAATAAGGGTGGCGTAGGCACAGGCTGCTCTGTATGAAGGAACTCTTTGATCATTCATCACAGGCGGATGGTAACATAGGCAAGCGGCTCAGCAAACCCAACTCAGAGTCACTGTTTCCTCTGGGCGTGGGACCCTTTTTCTTCTCTTACTTTCATTCTGACTCTGGTTCGTACAGGCAGCTGAGGGGGGTACAGTTCTATCTGTATCCCCAAAGCCCCTTCCACAATGCAGAGGATCCCCAAAGGAGATTCCCAATGCCACAAGACAATGCTATTTGGCCCCCACTAGCCCTGGCAGTTTTGCAATACAATAGATCATTCCGATTTTGTAATCAGTGAGAAGAACATCTTGTGTGTTACTCTAATTTCTGTGTGTATAAAGGATGTCTACAATATCATGGCATCAAACTGTCTTATTGCAAACCAAGGAGAAATTACCTTTTCAGCTGAACCCAACCCCTGGATCCAAACAACCCAGTCTTTAACCGGAGGAGATGGAATATATCTACCCCCATTTTAACCCCATTTTACAGATGGGGAACCAAGCCACCGAGAAATACAGAGCTAATTTTTTTAAAGCACTCAGGGACAGATTTTTGAGTCCTCCACATTGAATATTAGTGCTGAGCCCATCTGAAAATTCTGGCCTAAGAGACTTGCCCAAGGTCATACATTGATTGAGTCAGTGTCAGAGGTCAGATTTCCTCATTCTCAGTCCTGTAATAACCAACTCACACTAGTGGGCCACCATTTGGTCAGCAGTCTAGAAAGCACCAGGCTTCAGAGAATGAAAGCACAATGCTGCTGCCAACCCCTCTGAATCCAAGCAAAGGCGACTTTGAGAAACACGCTCAAACCTCTCAAATCACAGGCTACCACACTGCATTGCCCTAAAGCCCTCCGGATCCCCCGCTGATCTAAAACGGCGTGAATTAACATCCACAGAGCTATGCTGATATACCCTTGCATGGGACCTGACCCACTGTGGGCACAGCGGCTGAAGTCACTTCATCAGATCCATGGGCCAGTCAAGGCCCTGATTCAGGCAGGAATTTAAGGGTGTAAAAAAATGAGAATGGTACCTATTTTTGCAGCATCCATTTTCAGGTTGAAATCCCAATTCCGCGGCAGCTTGAGGGACATTTTGACCCAAGGTTTTATTTTGCTTTTTAAACGTGGCTATTTTCCCAAGCGGCTCCGTACTGTGACGCTTATTGTCGTCTTCTAATCCCGGGCCCTGTTTTGATTCCCTCCGGAGCTGGCTTGAAAAATGAAGTCTCACTTGAGGTTGATTTGCCAATGTACTTCCTCCTGGGCTCGGCTGTCAGCAACCCCATAAAAGTACTTTTCTTTCTATCGGCGTCTTTTTTGCAAAGCTTTCTCTTTTGCTTTCCAGATGCACCATAAGCCTGTTGGCTGGCCCTTTGGCAGGTCCCCCTTTGATAATACCTCCGCCACGCACTAATTCAGAGAAGCTAAAGTAACCGCTGCATTTCATCCACCAGCCCTTGGCTTCACTGAAAAGCACTGATAAATAGCAGAGCGTCGGGGTTTGTTTTCTTTGCATTTGAGGAAGTGGGTGTCCTTTCTTTGCGTTGATGCACAGTCAAAAAGACTGAGCGTTTGCCTCGTGGCTGAGGGGTATAGCCCCACGGTTTCGGGAACTGTCAGACTTAAGAGCAGACTGTGGTGACCTGCTGCAATTTTATCAACTAAGCCCCTAAAATAGGAGCTCGTAGGCCGGTCAGCTTGACTGGGTAAGTCTGGGGGTAATATCTGTGCCTGGCCTGGAAAACTGCATTTTTTTCCAAAGAGAGACAAGAGGTGATGTACAATTTGCTTGGCACCTTGACTCATCCCAGACATACGTGCAAAATGGACGTAGGATGGTGCCAGATCAGAACGGCCGTGTTTGCATGCACTTTGCACTGGTGCAAACAGATGCACTAGGTGCAGGGCACTGGTGAAGCTGGCCCTACTCACCCAGACCACGTGCACCCTGCAGCACACTAAGGCCTGCTCCCAGTGATTAATTTTTGCCAAGACTGAGCCCCGGCACCTCTGGCTTGCTGCATCCGTTCTGAATGTAAAAAAAAATGGCTGGCGCTCCAGCCCCCTTTTATTACAATTTAAGCCCTGCCTGTGACGTGGGGGCTCGGGGAGTGAGGGAGCAGGGGACATTCAGCAGTGAAAACTGAAACACTGTCCTGGAGGGTGACAGGTGGATTTCGGATGGACCGCCTACTCCTGAGCAGCCTTTGGAACAATACGCTCTGCTGCGGGGGAAGATGAATGATTCTGAGGGTAGGCTGTTTACAACCCTACCCTCAGAGTAATTACAAGCGAGCAGTATTATCCAGTGGTTAGAGCAAGTGTCTGGAGATGAAATTCTGTCCCCATTTAAATCAGTAGCAAAAAATCCCGTTGACTCTGGCAGGACCAGGATTCCACTGCTTGGTTCTCTACCCAGACTCGGCCACTGACTCAACATGCGGCCTGGGGAAAGTCACTTCACCATTCGGTGCCTCACTCCTGCTTCTGCAAAATGGGGTCAATACCCACACTTAGCGGGAGCTTCACATGGATGGCACCATGTGAAAAGGGAATTCATGGCCATTTTGGCTTTCACAGCTGTCTCAATCCTGCTCACTTATTCATGGAGTGCAGCTGAGTCAGACCCCCAGAGCCTCCAGCTCCAAGAGACTCCGGGGGAGCTAAATGGGGATTTATCTGTGAGCAGTGCGGGGTCTCTGACACACAGCTGTGCCATTCTGATTCCATCCAGCAGAGGGCAGTGATGTGCATTGACCAGTTCATACCAGTACTTCCATGCAAAGCAGCTATAGCGGGGCAGGCGCAACCCCCCTCCCCCAAGGGGTTGGAACAGCCCTGCTGAGGGTTGTGGCTGGGAAAAGCAGCCCAGCAGAAGGCTGCAAAAGAGAAAGCCGCTGAGGGCCTATCAGCCACAGCTGTGGCTGGGTCAATTAGGGCCCAGCTGGCCCTTATCAAATGCTCTGAGCCAGGAGCTCAGGCAACTTCTCTCCAGGTTGGTAGACAGCAAGGCCTGGCTGCCTGTGTGACAGGGTACTGAGGGGGCAGGGGCAGGGGCAGGGGCAGGGGCAGGCTGAGCTGAGCTGAGCTGGAGTGCTCAGGCCTGGTGACCTTCCAGGCTGCAGGCCTGCCAACAAGGCCTAAAAGGTACTGGGGAGTAGGCAAAGGCAGCTGGCCCCAAACTCCCTTGCCTATGATGACTGGCTGTTACACTGCAATCTGCCCTAGGGAGTGGGGGCTTGATGACTGGCAGTAGCCCAGACTGAGGCAAGATGGGGATTAGAGGGTGGGGGTTCCCCAAGGAGGGGAGACCCACAGACAGAGTGAGGGGGAATTGCCAGGGGGCAGCACCCCAAGTAAGAGGGCTCCGGGTCTGGGAGGGACAGGGGGCTAGCGGACAGCAGGACACCGGCCTGCAGATGGCATGCCGTGCTGAAAACAAGCTAATTCCCGGATGACCAGCAGGTGAGTCACGCCCTGCTACAGCATCATTAATTGCATGGGGACTAGGAGACTTTGTTCACTTCGAAGGGCTCCCCTAGCATCCCTGAAGCAGTGTGCTCCACCTCTGTGAAAAGCAAATTCACCACCTCCCAGGCCTTTAAGTTCAGACACAGCTTGTCAAACAATGATAATTTAGAGAGAGCGTTCCAGGGACAAAGAGCAGTGAATACACTGGGAACCCCCTGCAGCGGGGGCCGGGGAAGTTGCCTTGAATAAGAGGAACAGTCAGGCCATGAGCACAATGCAGGGAAAGCAGGCAGGGTCTGGGTTTCCTGTTACAATTCATTGTTCAAGTGCAATGCATTTCAGATGCGTGCAGCTGAGGTGTAGCGGGCATGTGGTAGGTGAAGCGCAGCACATTCTTCAGGCATCACAGCACGGAAATGTCTGTATCCACACACAAGCTGTGGTTCTGCTCTGACCACCCTGCGTTTTGCAGGCTGAGAGGGGGACTGTCCCATTGAGCTCCACACATAGCCCCAATTCTAAAGCAATGTCTCAAATGTTGTCCAAATGACCACCATAGTTGGGTTGAGAACACAGATATTCAGGCTGTCAAAAAGTACATAGTGAGACAGTGGACACAGAAGGGATCTTGGAGAGGAGATTTTTATATTCAATCCTTGAGGAAATGCAAGGAAAATGCCACTTTGTGGTGGGTTTTGTTATGTAGAGATTGCTGTCCTTGAATTGAAGATGCTAAGGGCTTGGAACACATGAAAGGCCATCAGAAATAAGGTAAAATATTAATTTAAATCTGATGAACTATTTCTGATTAACGCCACGTGTGGACAGGCTTTTCCAAGTTATCCTAATCTGCTTCCAAAACGGATTAAGATAATTCAGAATAGAAAGTGGATTAAAGGAATCTGGAATAAGAGCATTCACATATGGAGTTAATCACTCAGTCAGGAATAGCAACTGCAGAATAACTCCCTGGAAGACCACAGGCCACCATATAAGCATCATAAGTGGCCATTTGTGAGCTGGATATGTGGGGATGTAACTGATAATGTAGAGGTGAAAATGTATTACTCATCAGCAGCCCACTCAGCCACCACTTCCCCTCTAAGGGATCTTTATTATTCACTAAAACAATGAAGCCAGATAAACATAGACTACTGAAGTGTGTTTATTCTTAAGATTACTTTTCCTGTCATTTAAATGCACTCTGCATGAATACTAAAGGCTGTATTGAAAAATAAACACATTTATACACAGAGCAAGCACTTTTCTATGGACAAGCTGCATAAGCCCCAGGATACTGTAGCCAGAGACAAGTCAAGTATTCCTCAGTCTCAAATATTCCATTGTGAAAAACACTAATACATGACAACAGGAGGCAGTTATGGAAAGTACAGTCACTATAGCAGAGCACAATCATGTTTAGCTTCGCCTTCGTTACTGAGCCTGAACTTCATTAACCTTGGAGCCTAGGCCAAACTCCAGCTTTGCTTTCGGGCTATGTAAATTTCCCCTAGGGTTGCAAATGGATATGATAACGTCCTATCCTGGACTGCGGAAGAATCCTGGTCTCATGTCCCAGGGACCACCTCTGCGGTAACTGCATTTCAGTGGGGAGCGAAGTAAGCCCTCTCTGTAGTCTGGCTCTTTGATTTGCGTTTGCAAAGCATGTTGGGAGAAAGAGGGCTATTCTGAATTATCTCAGAATAACTGTGTCCACACATGGAGTTAATCAGGAATAGTTAATCCGCATCAGTGCCATTGCACACATCGAATCAGAGAGGTAGCCGTGTTAGTCTGGAATAGCAGAGGTAACAAAGTCCTGTGGCACCTTAAAGACTAACTATAAAGTTTTGAAGCATAAGCTTTCGTGGGCTAATACCCACTTCGTCGGATGCACCGACAAAGTGGGTATTAGCCCACGAAAGCTTATGCTTCTAAACTTTATAGTTAGTCTTTAAGGTGCCACAGGACTTTGTTACCATTGCACACATAGGGACTAGAACAGCAGGTTATCCAACAAGGTTTTATTCTGAAGATCTGACACAACTGTGGGCCAAGGTCTGCTTCCTTTGGGGCTACCAGGCCCATAGAATCTACAATCATAGATGGACATTTATATAAGTCTCAATGGAAAGGAAAGGCTCTCTGGATTTCACTTCAGACACCATTCTAATAGCTGTTTATTTTCAAGAGTTTCTTTCATCATGAAAAATGCATTTTGTTGTGTCACAAGGCAGCACTGGGACTTTTTGCATCATCTGGTTGTCACAGTGAACATTTCTTTCATAAAAGAAGGGAAATTGAATTTTAAGCTGAGTACATTAAAATGCTTTCAAACAAGAAAACCAGCCATGGGCTTTTTGCAGCCTAATTAGATTCAGCACTACAATTTCAAAAGAACATTTCACCAAAGGAAATCTGAAAATAACTCATAAGACGTTTAAGGCCTTATAATACTATTCCTTGTTGGGTAGTACATATGAAAGAGTCCTGTAGATTTGTGTGAGGTTCTTTTTAGTACTTGCTCTATAAACAGAAGTTTAGTAGGAAATGAGTTCCTTTCTTTAAACCACCCTCTTGCAATCATAAGGACTTTGATTGCACCTGTGGAAATCTATAGGCTGATTTGAACACTGAGTAGTAAGGATCTCATTCTGCATGATATTTGAGAGGGTTGTTTTACCAGAGGCATGCAGCTTACTGAAGAGGATCAGGCTTACTGACAAGGTGATAGTCAAGCCAATTTGGGGATGGTCAAAGATAGAGGCCTGTATTTTTCCAAGGAGAAGGGCCAGCATTCTAGTCCCTGTGTGCAAAACAGCACTGATGACGTCTGTATAGTCCACTAAATCTGATGTCACAGAGTTTGTCAAGCAGGTTATCCAACAAGGTTTATTCTGAAGCTGTGACGTGACGATCGGCTGGGGTCTGCTTCCTTTGTGGCTACCAGGCCAGTAGACAAACACTTGATATCTCAGAGCTGCAGAAAATTGTCCGCTAAACACACACGTAGCAGGCCATCTTGGTTTCAGCTGGTCACAGCAGAAGGCTGTGAGAATGGTGACATGGCCCTGGGATGACGGGCATGCATTGTTTGCACCAGGATAAAAAGTGAAGTCCTCTTGAGCAATGTGTCTCATTCCCCACTGGTGTGAGGGCTAAGAGTGGACTTTTGCCACCTCTATCGTCCCACTGAGAATGCACTAACGGCCGGTTGGTGGGATGTTCAGTTATACAGAGCATAGGACTGGAAAGCACAAAGGCTGTGTCATTGCTGCAAAAATAAAGGGGTTCTCACACTGAGTTAGCTAACTAAATGGGGCAGTGGTTAGGGGGTTAATTTAGGAGATGTGGATTGAATTCCCTGCTCTAACATAGGCCAGCTCTATACTGCATACTTACTTCAGTATAACTCCATCACTCGAGGGCGTGAAAAACCCACCCACTGAGAGACCTAGTGATAGAAATCTTAACCCACCCTGTGTAGACAGAGCTATGTCGGTAAGAGCACTTCTCTAGCCGGCATGGCTACCGCGTCTCGTGGAGGTGGAGTAACTAAACCAACGGGAGAGCTTTCGTCAGTTGACTTAGGGCATCTTCATCAAAGTGCAGCATTTGTAGTGTGAACCTGACTGTAGCCTGCCTGTGTGATCCTGAGGAAGTCAATTGGCCTCTCTGTGCTTCAGGGCCCCAGCTGTAAAATGGGGATAATAGTGGGCGCCATATCAGTACCAGACAGGCTATAAAATCGTAGTGAAAACAAGATAGTTTGTAGCCCCCCCCCCACCTGGGTTTAATCCCCCTCCCCCCATAGCTACACTGAGGTGAAAACAAAAGTGCTGCTTCCCTTAGAATTCTTTCCTAGCGTTCGTTTCTTTCCACCATGAAATAAGAGCCAGAGTTCCGAGTTGTAATCCCAGCTCCGAACCCTGGACGTCGTTTGGGAGAGGAACTGGGGAGTCAGGCAGGCATGGAATTTGCCTTCCCCACACACAATGGCTCCGTTGTTCTGACTGGAGCCCGTCTCCCTCCTACCCCCCCCCCCCCAAATATAGAAATCAAATTATACCGCTGCTCCTAATACTAACTGCCCTCAAACACATCAGAGCCTGGCCTGGTGCAATGCAACAGAGTTGTACGGAAAGCTATGAAGCTAGGCTGATTTACACAGGCTGAGAGCTGGCCTTTCTGATAACGTGTCTGCCGACACTGATTCATAGTGGTGCCTCCACATACCCACTGCCTCACTGGTAGGAGGCTTAATGAGCACAATTCCGTGTAGATGGAAAGCACCCTGTGCAAATTAAGAACAGCCGCCCAGTCCACTGACATTAACTTGCACTGGAGGGAATGTGCAGCAAGCAAGTATAGGAAGTGCTGCTGTTTCTAAAGACCCATTTAGAGGAAGGGGAAAAAGTCCCTCACTGAGTGTTATGATTCAGTGGAGAATGGGGGGGGGGGGGGGGAAGAGAAGAGCGAAGCTAGGACTCAATAGACATAGATTGAATTCCCTCCTCTGCTACAGGCTTCCTGTGTGACTCTGGGCACACCCCTTCAGTTTCTCTGTGTCTGAGTTTTCTCACCAGTAAAAGGGGGATCACAGCACTGCCCTACCTTCCCAGGGGTTCTATTTAAGCTCCCAGGGTGAGATTAAATACATGGCAGTGTGGGATATTACATGATCAGGGCGCTAAAGGTACTTCACACAGAATGGCTTTATCCATTGTAAATTAAGGCCCATGTACAAGAGTTAGCTGGGTGGTTAATTAGCCCGTCTTCTAGTAAGTCGGCATAATTGCATAGCTGCACTGTGCGAGTGATAAAATTCCTTATGCCGTGTACAGCCAAACGTCATCATTCAGAAATTTAACGGGTTTTTAATTTAAATTTCAGAATCAATGAAATGCAGCTACTTCAAAGAACCGATGAATATTGTCTTGCGCAATGCAGCCATTTTTAGCAGGCAAACCACCGTCTCTGACACGGGGAACAGCTCCAACGTAAGCTTGGGTCAGACTTCTGTTTCTAATACAGCTTGCAAAACCTCCCTTGTGAAAGGAGAAATGGTCACGTAAGTCACTGACTTCCACTGCTGGCATCCGACGAAGTGGGTATTAGCCCACGAAAGCTTATGCTTCAAAACTTTATAGTTAGTCTTTAAGGTGCCACAGGACTTTGTTACCTGTGCAAAGGGAGTGGATCAGTTGGGATTTGAATGTGCAACTTGAATGTGAGCACATAAGGAAGGTACCCAGACACCATGGTGATGGACAGCAGAACAGTCTCCCTAAAGAGTCCAGTCTAAGTTGAATGGCATGTAAACAGTATAAATGGGGATCAAGGGGAGGGAATCAAATTTCATTTCTCAAAGTAACACAAGTTTGGACTTATAAAACCACCCTCCGGCTCTAGCTGGCCAACCTAAAACAAGGCATTGCCGTAGTAACTTAGCTGTGCTCTTCCACACAGCTCAAGGCACTTTATGATGGTAGGTTTATCAGGATGATAATCTCCATGTTACAGATGGCGAAACTGAGGCACAGGGAGGGGAAGTCACTTGTCCAGAGCGCACAGTAGCCAGTGGCAGAGAGAGGACTAGAACCCAAGTGTCTTAGGCCAGCCCTGTATTCCTTGCACCAAAACTGTCTCTGGGCCATTGTGAGCTGTCATGAGTATAAAGTGCCTTGGAGTTGCTGTTTTACCTGTTAGGGGTTAACTGAACAGGCGAGGGGGGTGATGTCAGAGTAGCCGATCCACAGACAAACCAGGAAGTTAGTCTCAGTTCGTCCCAGGCTTTTGGGCTGACTCCATCTTTTTCCAGCTATGGAAAATCATCTCCTCCTTTTCCTTCATATATTCATAAGTTAGATGAACAGTAAGTAGAACTATTGATTGCATATGCTTTGTACTTGATCTCTGGTGTCCTTAAACTGCAGAGTTTATCAGAGAGAGGGAAATCCCCGGGCGGAGGGGGCTAGTTTATGCAAGGAAACTCAGGTTAGAAAGCTTTATACCTGTGAAGTTGTATTAGTTGTATGCTTTGTTTCTTTCTTTATTAAATCTTTTTTTTTTGGTTATACAAAGGGTCCGATTATTTCTTTTGGAGTGGTCCTGGCTTTGGATCTGGCACAGCTTATAGCAAGCAGGAGCTGTGTGTTTAAACTCTCTCCTCGGTAGCCAGAGGGGGAGGGTAGAGCGAAGTCTCAGTATTTTTCATCTCCCAGATAGAAAGGGAGGAGTCGGGAGGGTTATTCTCGGGGGTCGGGTGTCAAGGTGCCCCACCCCATAGTCTTGGGGTTATCACTTTGATGGTGGCAGCTGGATCCAATCCCCAACTGGAAGAGTTTGGGTTTTGGGGGGGAAAAGATTTAACTTAGGCAGGAAAAGTAGCTTAAAGTTAGTGGTCTGCATAAGACTCTTTTACCCTAGAGTTTAGAGTCGGGGGGAAGGAAGATTCTCTTACATGAGCTCTGGGGTTTATTAAGTTTAAATGGACTTTCTCGGTCAAAAAAAGACTGACTTGCCACTCTTACAGCCGGGGTGTTGCTGCTTCTTTGTCCCAATTGCAAGCAAGCAGATCTGGCCTCGTTATACTGACAAACCAATAGGGCCTGTTTACAGAAGTTATTCTGAAATAAAAGTACTGTAGGATATGCATTTAAAGAACTAACTCCCTATCAGAACATACTTATTTCAGCCACTCACATGGTACAGATGTTCTGGCCAATTTCCCCTGTAAATAAACCCACAGCCTCTGAGATGTGGCAGGACTTGTATGGAGCCTCTCTTTAATACGCAAAGGATTTCTTGTGTGTGTTAACTGGTCGGTGGGTTGGCACTAACATCTCTCCGCCTCCTCAAAATGGGAAGTGATGGCTTGTGAAATTAAACAAGATCACAACTCAGCCTCTGCATACTGTATATATTACACAGTATTCTGGACCAGCAGATGTTTGCAGTCCCTATCTAAGCAGCTTACTCCAGGCTCTTCATTTTTGGTTATATTTTAAAATTGCCCTCAGTTTATTACTAATCTAAAAAAAAATGGAAGAAAATTAGTGCACAAAAATTCCACAGGTTTCTGAATAAATATCAGGATTAATATTGGGGGATGGGAGGATTGGGGAAAAAAAGCAAGAGAAAAGTACATACAGAAAATAAAAGCTGTTTTAATTGTTTCATGAACGTACATGAACAGTGTGTGTGTGTGTGTCTGTCTGTCTTCCAGGAGTCCGGGGGCTCATGAGCAGGTATCAGGGGTGTCAGCCAAAATAAACCAGAGAGGGGGCCAGCCTTTGACGTGCTGCAGCCCAGAGCAGAAAACCAAAGCCTAAGCCACACACCCCTGGACCTGAAGCCCTAGCAACTTCGCTTCACAGGGCCCTGGACAACTGCACTGCGTGCTACCCCCTTTAAATCCTCTGGCTATGCAGAAAATCATTTATGGCAGCCAAGGTCGGCCATGGAATTTTTATAGCATGTTCAGGAGGCCTCCAGAAGAAAAAGGTTGAGCCCCCTGTCCCACTACAGGGCTTTACTCTCCCAGGTCGGTATTTGCATGTACTTCTCCCCAGCTACCTAATTGAATTTTTTTTAAAACCATAATCCCTATTTTCATGTACATGAATGGTGCTAAAGTCAGGTGAAAACTGGTTTAAAAAAAACCATTTTTTTGTAAAAAAAGCTGGGAATTTTTTTTGGTAAAAACAAACAACAAAGCTTCCTGCAGGAGCCAACAAACCCTGCCTGTCTACTACATCCTGGTCCAGGGAGCCAACTCCACACACAGCAAGGGATGCTTTGTGCAACGGGCCAGTGGATGGGCTGTTACGCAGATTCACCAGCTATTGCCTTTTATGCCTGCTGCAGCCTCAGGACGACAGGGAAAGGGGTGGAGAGGTAGGTGGGATTGTTTTCAAGGAGGACGGCTGGTTGTCTGGTTAACACGGGCTCTCAGGAGAGGAGACTTGTTTCCAGACAAGATCTGTGCTTCAATTCCTCCTCTATAAAGTGTGTGTGTACAGCCAGGGAGGAGGGATTATTTCTGTTTCTGTCTGGTCTAGTTACACTGTAGGGCCCTGATCTCAAAAGATATTTTAGGCTTCTATGGGAGTTAAGCACCTTTGAAAATCTGGGCGTAAGCTTTCTGGGTAGGGACTGTCTGTTGGACCCTCTGATCTTACTCAGTGGCTCTGGCATTCAAGAGAGAATTTAACCCCAGTTCCTACAGGTACCCTCCCGTGCTAAGCCCATGGTTGGCATGTATGGATAGGAGGCAGGGAAAGGATTTAGGCCTAAGAGAGTGCTTGAGGAGAGCCAACTTCCCTGGTGGACGCTGCCTTGTCTCCCTTTGCAGCTTTTTGGGGAGTGGTGATTTGAGAGTTTTCAGGGGTTGCGTGAAAGGACTCGCGTTAAACAATGAAGTCAATCTATTCAGCTATGCAAGCCAGGGCTGAGTGGGAAAATACAAGCCCAGTCAGGGACGTTAATGAGGACCCGTTTTCCAAATACTGTGCAAGATAAAAATGGCCGTGCAGGGTCAGAGCAAAGGTCCATCTAGCCCAGTGTCCTGTCTTCCGACAGTGGCCAATGACAGGTGCCCCAGAGGGAAAGAACAGAACCGGGAATCATCACGTGATCCATCCCACCACCCATTCCTGGGTTCTGTGACTCCAGGGGAGCTGGGACTACTCAGTGCTTCTGAAAAAGAAAATCAGTGTTAGGAGTCTGGGGGCAGGCACCACACTCCAGGAAACCCACAGTCCATCTAATGCAGCATTTGGGGCTCTGGCAGGGGCCAAAACAAGAGGCAGGAGGCAAGAACACCATGGTAGGAAGATGAGGGATAATCTGCCCCTAAATTAAGTCTCTCTCATCTTGATCTCTAATAGTTGGGGAGATCCTGATGTCTGAGGCTTAGTATTCCTTCCAGAAATTCGTTCTGGCTGGATGTTTTAAATCCACTTAAGTGTCCAACTGCTGGGGATGAGGTTTGAAACAGATGGGATCTTAGTTACCAGAACAAAGCAGAGGTTACTCACCCCCTCCAACGATTAGCGATTACATTTTTCCTTGACGGCTACAATATACCAGGGCCATTTAAGGCACCATTAAACAGAGATCCCTCCTCTGCCATTGTTAATAACTTTGCCACAGATAATGGAACGTACATATTTATTTAGCAGTTACATACAGTATATAAATAGGGTAAATACTTTAAAATATACAATATGTCACATTCTGACATTGTCAAATAAAGGCAAGTTTACACGTTTTGCTAAAACATTGGTCAAAAACAATGCACAGAGAAGTAAGCAGATGGCAGAGGACACCTCAGAGCTGGGGAACAGTAACTCAGAGGGAAATTACTATAGTACTGGGGTTGGCTACAGGTGTTGGGAGGTATACAAGACCACCTGATGCCAGACGCCTGCTGGCTCCAATTTTAATATGGTTGTCTCCCCCACCAAGTCTTGATGACCACCATGGATGGTTTTTGCATGGACACATCTATTTTCCAAGTGTACAGAATGAACAGGAAAAAGATGTTTTTGTAGGAAGATGGAGAATTCTCCCCTTCGCACAGGGACGCCGTTGGCGTTCGTGCTTGTAGGAGTCCGATGCATGCAGCAAACTAGGAGCCCAGATCTATGTGGCATCAATTCCCAAAGGCCTCTGCAATGTACTTACTGGTGCTTCAGGTTTCTGTGGTGCTGTAGGATTTCCCACTGATCATATGGGAGCAGATCCTTAGGGCTAGATTCTGCTGATTTATACTCGCTCTGAGTAATCCTAATTAGGTCCAGGGGAGTGCACACAGGAAAACTACCACTGTGGCGTAAAGAACCACACAACCGGAGTGAGCCTAGCAGAACCTGGGTGGTAATGAGGTTCTGTTCTGTGCATTCTGGACCACTCCTGGCCTTTTATTCGTGCTGGGTCTAATCCACAGCGCACCGTGGGTTGCAACTGGGGTTGGAGAAGCCTGTTTCCAGTTGGAAACGCCAGCTGAACTGCTCCAAGCTTCCAAAGCAATTGACAACCAGCACGTGGCTGCTTAGAACCAGTCAGCCTATCTGCAGGCATTTGCCCCAATCAGTATTCACGAATTTTAAACACGGCTAACATTTACCCAACTTCCCCGGTTTCATTTCAGGCCTTTAATGGAAAGGCTGCTATTACGCTCTATCCTCAGTACATGACACACCTTCTACAGCCTTCTCCTGCTTTCCTGGATTATTCTGCACTTCCGAGGGCAGGGGAGAACCCACCCCCTGTATGGCACTGAAGTTCAGCATTCAGCCAATCAACGCTCCGGACTACAAACTGAACGCCAGCTCCCTGGCTCTATTCTGATAAGACATCACATGCCATCATCAACCATTGCCCCACTTGAGAGCGAGGGTTTTAAAATAAGAGCAGTATCTGCTCACATTTCAGATTAGAGAACCCAACACACACAGGCAGGTAATGGAATTCGATCCACTAGTCAAGGAGCGAGGTTTGCTAATTAGGACGTCTCTGAATGGAAAGATCGTTTGGTTATGCTGTCTTTTGTTAGTACTACCCAAGTACCCTTGATATATGCACCATCCATTGCAAAAATGAGTGTGACCAAGGGCATTTAGTGGGAATCAAATGGATCTGAGACAACCGGATACTATGCTTATCAAAACTAAGTACCTGAAGACATTTGATCCCCAGGAAGTTCCAGCTGCTATGCTCATTCATGGCTTGCTTGTATTTTCATTTAGCTCAGACAAAGAATATCAAGGTCTTTTAAAAAGGATGTGCAACTGAATTTGGCCAACCCATCAATATGCATTCAGGACTAGTCATCCCTTGCTACCAGCCTCTTTCAGCTAGAATTCCCAGCAACTGTCTTCATTGTCACCTCTGCTGACCACGCAGCATCTGCTAACCTTCGGGCCTCTTAGCTGCTTGTACTCAGCTACCTTCTACTATCTATGGAGACACCACTCTCCAAGCAGAGGACTTTAGGCCCCTAGTTCTGCTTGTGGGTGCAATGGGTCCCCCGTCTAACCGATTGCAGGATCAGGCCTCAGTCTCCAGCATTCCCCTCACCTCTTAAGAGTATTTTTAAAATCCCTTTACATGTATTTTGGCCATTTAATTTGACCTTGCCAGCAGATAGTTTCAGAACCAGCCCATTTGTAGAGCTCTAAACAGCCTGCAAGGAAGCTCCACCCTTTTAACAGCTTTGGGTTAATTCAGAGATCCAGAATGAGGAACATCACCTTCCTCTTAGCTCAGACAATCACAGAGCTGTTGAATCTGTTCCTCAACCACGTGTCCTGACACAACAGCGACTTTGCTTTTGTACAGCGAGCCTAGAGGACCTTCCCTTCAACCTAACAAAGTCAAGGTCAAAGTCAAGACTCCCATGGATTTCAGTAGACAAGACATTGGGCTCTAAGCCTACAGTTCAGGAAAGCATATGCTTAAAAAATAAGCAAAAATGCTTCAATACTACCCTGAATTGGAACCATAGGAACAGAGCCAAGTCCTGCAATTTGCTGCGCACCCTCATTGAGAGTTTGAGGGTATTTTGCACCGTGCAGAGTCAGACCTTTCATGTAGCACCCCAGATGCAAATCTCTGCCCTCTGGAACTCCAGTACAGGGAGAGGGGAAGGGGCTGCTATCAAGATAAAGATACGCCAGAGAAATGAGGAAGCAGTGGTGGCATTAGACTATGGAGTAAAGCATGCAGAATGATCTCAGGTACTTTATTTGCAGTTGCTAGGTTAGCTGCTTCAAATATAGATCTGCGTTGAAGACACAGGACAGTCACTTGCTTTCAAGACACTAACAACAGCATCTCTGTATTATCTTTCCCGGTCAATTGTTCCCCAGGTTCAACAAATATGTAAAATGTATTTCTCATCACAGCCTGGCTCTCACACAAACTGTGCAGAGAGGTCACAGAAAACAGAGTTCCCTGATACAGGACAATATTAATACAACCCATGACTAAAATGAACTTTTTGTGCCGCTAGATCACAAATTATCATTCTGAATCTTGGAAACCTCTGAAGTCAGTTTGATGGCATTTCCATTCATTTATTTTTTTTTATTTAAAAAAAATTATGGTATGTTTGAAGTCAAGAAAAAGAGGGAAATACCCGGAAAACAAATGACATGTTTCCAAACGTTAAGTGCAACATACATAAAACAAGACTGAGTCAGCTGACCAAACCCAGACTGACACGCAAACCAGAACACGGTAAACTCAGCAGCATGATGCCTAGAACTCAAGTAATACATCATTGGCAGACATGATCCCTGAAAGAAAAAATGAAACAAAAACCCAAACAACCCTCCCCACACCAGAAAATGAAAACCCCAACAAGAGCCAGCTGGGTACTATGCCCTCTGGACTTCCAAATGGGAAAATAAAGTTCTCCAAACAGCTAAAATATCGGGGTGTGGCATTTCCTACTCATGAGACATTTTCATGCTTCAATATTAATATATATATTATGCTCTGGGTGGAAAAGAAGCCATGAAAAAGTGAACAAATAATGTTTTAAAAGCTTGTTCTTACTCAGTCGAATTTCTTCAATAAAACTGGAATGCTTTTTAAAAGAAATTATTTGATTCAACTTTGATGCAACTTGAACCTCTCACTTTCCCCTTTCTGTATTCTTGTTCCTGGTGTAAAGATTAGTTGGGTCTATTTTTGTTTAAATGGCACAGTAAAAATGTGGGTTTAAAAATGGACTTTGTTAAATATTTGCTGGAGTGGGGGAAATGGCGGAAGTACTACAAAGATGGCCAGTCGAACTGTATGCATGTGTCGTCTAGTGTGGTTCTTAGGTAGCAGAATTAGGGCAAACATTTCTTTCAGATTTGTTGAGCTTTCTGTTGTCTACCTGCAAGAAGTTCTATGCACACCCAGGTGATGGCTATACTAGGGAAATGAGACTCAGATTCATCATCAATGCAGCTACTAGCAGTGGATAATTACAGGTCCCCCGTTTCCCTAGCCTACACACAGGGATACACAAGGTTGCAAAAAAAACACAGCAGTGCCCTCTCTCTTCCACTGACAGAGTTGCATGGCTTCCAATTTTCTTAGTATAGACACAGCCTGGCAGGGTTAGAGGAGATGGATATAAAAATGCCCGTATCTCATCTTCACTAGAGCTCCTGGGCCTGCCCTTGGGAAGAAAAACACAGGCCCATATCCCTGCGTCGACACATCCCCTAGGAGCAGTGAAGTCGAGCTCTGCCCATCCACACTGAAGACAAGCGTTGCCACGCAGATCCGAGAGCACATCTTCACCCTACGGTCCCTTCACTTCTCGATTCCTTTCCATCTAGAAGCTCCACTTTGCTTATTTTAACCAAAGCCATATAAATACATATTATAAAAAAACCCAGAACCCCACAAATGCGAACATTTACAAGGAAAGGAAAAACAACAGTGAAACGAGGCCTTGTTATTGTCTTAAGTCAGGCGAGCTTGGATTTCCTTGGGGGACTTGCCCTCTTTTTCAGTCCTGTTCCAACTGCCTGGATGCCTACGCGTCCTCAGAACTGGCCAACATACCCTTATCAACAAGGTGCGCCTTTAGCGTGTTGAAGATGTGAACCTGCTGGTCTGGCCGCAGAGCTAGGAGCTGCTGGATCAGTTTGCTTGGGTTAGGGCCCCTGCAATGAACCAAAGAGAGAACGGTTTGCAATGACTCCTAACTCCAGGGTTTGGTCACTTGGGCTCAAATTCAGCAAAGCACACGCCTAACTTCAAGCAGCCTTAAACCGCATCCTCCTCCCTCAGCGTTTCACAAAGGAGACAAGCCTCATCGCCCTGCCTCCATTTTACAGGTGAGGAAAGAAAGAGCGACACAAGGAAGTGAAATGTAAAGGGAGTCTTTAATTTCCAATCAATGGAAGAAATTATTCTCCCCCTCACTATGAGGTCCCCATAAATTCAAATAAAACCACAAAATGTCCCTCCAGACCAGCAGTTTTCCATTCAGTTATAAAGCTTCCTGACAGGGCCCAAACTAATGGGAAAGAGAGTTATCCCTTAGTGTATGCTCTGGTGAGCCCAAAAGGAGAAGGGAAGCAGGGATAGGACACAGGAAACATGGACGTTCTTCCTGGCTCTGCCACCAGTCTGCCGAGTGATACTGGGCAAGAGTCTCCCAGTCTCTTTCCCCTCCTGCCCTGTGTCTTGTGAATTTAGATTTAAGGTCTTCAGGGCCGCTCAGTTGAGGCTACTTGGTGCTGTCATGAAGCAATAAATACCTGATAAAACTTGCAATGTACACGTTGACGAAGGTAGCCATCAGGTACTGACAGTCAAAGCGATCCATGATCCCGCCATGCCCTGGGATTGTGTTGGCGAAGTCCTGTGCAATCAGAAAAGTTTCACGGAGCTATGGCAAATCCCTGTGATCCACCTTTACTGCATACACGTAGCGTGTATGCCTAGTGTGACACTGCATTCACTCCCAGAACATCTGCAGATAGCACTAAACGCAGCCAGACTAAGGACGTTGTTCATCCCCCCACTCCCCAAAGTTTCGCCCAGCAACACTTCCTGCAATCTAGTGTTAGTGTGACATCAGGACTGAGCAGAGTCCAACACCCAAGGAGCAGGAAATTCCAAAGGGTTTAAAGTTTTATCATCTAAAACCCTGCCCCACTGAGCATCCATCTAAGTACGTGCAAGGTGCTGGAAAACACTTTCGCTTGTGGAATTTCCTGACCTGCAGATACTCAGTTTCTCAGCCTCAATGTTGCATCAATGCTAATTTTAGCATTTCATGGTTGTATTTTATTAGCCCCTTTCCTCCCTCCTCTCCACATGAGACGAGCCCTCCTCTTTCCTCACAATATGGACAGACCCCGCCTCCAACCCCGCCATCCTCTGACCTGGGGCATTGTTTACGGTGGTGACACTCAAATGTGCTCGCTTCACATGCACCTGTTGCCTGGTACCTGACTTTTGGGGAAGGGGGTGACCCATACACTACCTTGATTTTGAAGGCTCTCTTAAACCCACTAGCAAAGAATCCTCCAAAGGGCCCAATGAGGGAAGCAAAGGTGGAGAGCGCGATGCTGTGGATCTGGAAGGGATACATCCGGACTGTTTTCTGCAGACAAGGACAAAGTGGGAGAAGGATCAGAGAAAGACATTGTGCTCCATTGACATCTATCCTAACCCTGCCTTCCTGGAGTCCACGGTCAAGATTTTCAAGTGACTAGTGACTTTGGAAGGCCAACTTGAGGCGTCAGATTTTCAGAAAACGCTGTGAATCTGCCCTCAAACTCAAGGCACTTCAAACTAGACACCCGAAGTCTGTAGTTACTTTTTAGAAATCTTGACCTAGGTGTTGATCATCTCTATTTAAACCCAAATCTGCAAAGATGAACCTCATACACAGACTGTACCACGATTCACCCGTTTGACATCAGAGCAAAGCCAGGGATGTACCTGGCCTGTTTTGTCACGGTATCCTTGCATTCCCCCATCTGTCATCTCTTGTCTCATATTTAAGCTATAAGTGGCCTGGGGTATGGATTACATTTGTTCTGTGTATGTACAGGGCCCAGCACAATGCTGCCCTGTTCTGTGATAGCAGTGCCTAGATAATCCTGTAATCATCTCTCTATTTTGCTAGATCACTTCATTTGTTTGCAGAGAAAGTAGAGCTGAGAAAGACCTTTCCTGCCCACCTCTATCAGGGTAAGATTGTTCCCTACAGTATGTTCTCCTGGGCTCTGTCCAATTTAGTCTTAAGTAACTTAAGAAATCTGGCTTCCACCACTTCCCCTGGGAGATTATTTAGCGTAACCCTTTCTAATGGCTATTGCCAAGCGATCCATAATGGGGAGTGCACATGCGGAGTCCTACCCAGCGAATGACAGACTGAATCACTGGAGGGATGTTATATTCTTGCAGCTGGAAGAGCTCAGATGGCTCACAATCCACAGTGAAGCTGTTGGAGTCGTTATTGAATTCCACAGGGCAGGTGAAGCACCGGTATCCAGACATCAGGTACGACAGCTTGGTTGTGGGGAGCAGAAAAGGCAAGTCAAGAGAAACGAAGGATGCAGGCAACTTAAAATTCACACCTTTGCTCGGTTGGCTATTGGGAGGGTGGGCGTTAGGCTGTGGAACCCCCTTCCCAGCTCTGGTCATTTCTCCCTACACACTCAGCTACTGAAAGGGTTTTTGCTAAGGCCACTCTTGGCCCCATATTCATTGCTGTCCCTCCTTCTCATCCTTGATTGCTCCCTTCCCAAGCATCCTCGTTTTTCCCTTTCCCCTCCACTTCTGAATGTTAGTTTTTTCCCCTCATTGTCCTTCAATCTGTTTTTATTGAACATGTTAAAATACTGGAATGCACTAATAGTAGAAAATAGAGATCGGGGCATGCATCCCCCCCAGATGGCTCCGATACAAACCTTACCCCATACACCTGAACCCTGGAAGGAGTAATGACCCCCTCTGAGAGAGAGCTGAGATTCAAGGCTGAGAGTCAGCCACATCCTTGGTTCATTAAGAAGCTTACTCTCTTGCAAAGCATTAAGTTGGCTAGAGGCATGGTAAGCAGCTTCTTTTCATATACATCCGCTCGGAAGGCAGCGATCAGAATAACTGCGTGATAAAGACAGAGCAGAGGGCACCATCCAGCCAACTTGCATTAATGAAATCCTTCCTTAACAGATCACAACAGCCTGACAAATTGGGGCAGTCCTTGAACTTTTCAGTCTTCCGTCTGAATTACCCAGCTCTCTCTGGGCTTTCTGCAGCTGCACAGGTATTAAATGTGCCCTTATCCCCTCTCCCCGGCCTCAAAAAGTCCCAGGGGGATAACATTCTGAGACCAGAGCACTGAGCTCCCCACACAATCTCGAGGCAGATACTACAGAAGTGGAGCAGAGCAGTCACTACAGAGGATGCTTTGCCAACATGACAGCACCCCCGGAAATGTTGCAGCCTCCAGCATGCACAGTGGTAGTAGGCAAGAGGGGAAGTCTAAGCCTAGGACACGAGGGCCAAAACACTGTTACAAAGAGCGACAGCAAATCACTAGTGTCCAAGCAGAGCAGCCGACTTTCTTTGCCATCCTGACCTCTATCTGTACAGCTTGTGTACTGGGAAATCCCTGGGAGTCTGGGTGCTATAGGACTGAGAATACCAAGGGCCGCTGGAGAGAAAGTGATTTTTCAGCAGTGGGTTTGAGTTGTCCTCACTGGAAGGCAGAACACGTCCCTTTAAAGTCTGCTGTAAAACTTCAGACAACAACTTGGGTGGAAGACAGCACAAAGCTTGTGTGTGTTCCTTAGCCATGGCAGCAGACTGCACTGGTGTGTCTTATTGTAGAGAGCGCCAATTAAACGCCATGGAGGGCTACCTACCAGCAGGCCAAACAGCACAGTGGCAAAGAACCCGCCGATAAAACCCTCCCAGGTCTTCTTTGGGGAAAGCTGCAGATACAAGAAGGAGAACGTATTAAAAAATACCCTCAAGGCCCACCCCATATAGCTCTGCAAAGCCATGCCCACCTCCCACAGAAATTAAATGGCAATCAATATCCCCAGCTCATGAGTTCCAAGTGGGGAAAAAGCCAATACATGCAGGTCATGGGACAGATCCTCTCACCCAGTCTGACCCTAACTCACCCATTAGGGGGGACACCCCAACAAGGCCAAGTTCCCAGAGGGGAGGGAAGCAGGCAAATCACCCTGCCTTGCAGCCCCCAGGCAGAGCAGTGGCCAGAATACACTGCAATCTGACTATATTTAAAAGCATTTAATAGCACTTTAGCAAGGTTACGTAGCTGAAACGTTACAGCTTCGGGTTATTGGTCAAATATAGGGACATAAACATCCTCATTTCAGCCATTTTTTTAAAAAAAGGCACTTAAAGGGGATGTTTGTTAGTCTCTGGGATATTCAACCCACTTCATTAACAGCATCCCTGGGAAAGGTTAGCTTAAGCGTTTTATGGTTAAGGAAAAAAAATGAATATAGAATTTTTTTTTCAATACAATACACTATTTGGTACCATCAGTTTGACATTTTCTCATCACTAAGGAAAGCTGTTCTCAATGCCGACTGTGCATTTAGTCTAGAATTGTTCTCACTGGCTTTTTCAAGTCAAATATTCAATAACTCCAGCTTGCATACGTTGCAATAAAAACGAGTTTATTTCTAAACTACCTCCTCTGTTTATGTAGTCGGCAAGCAGACACCACGCTGGACATTGCAAGGAAGTGGTCATGTTGCCAAAGACCTTCACCAGATAACTAAACTAAACCTTTGTAGGAAATAGTGTCTTTCAACCATTAGCATGCAGAGCTTGGGATGGGGACAGAACTAAAGGGATGGATCAGGATCTAAAGAGGTGCAAATACAGCACAAATGATCCGCAAGCCCTGGCAAGTCTCCCTTCATATTCTTCACCAGGAGTCTTTTCAAACAGTGACCAATGGGTGGAAAGTTTTTAGGCCGGGATCCAAATTCAAAGGCTGGCTCCACCACCCGGATCGATTCTCCAGTCTTGGGGACCAAGGCTCCATAGCAACACAGAGCCTGAAGGCCGGGCCTTGCACAGCTGACAAACCTTGATGAGCGGGGTGCGGCCAAAGAAAAACCCAAACATATAGGCCATGATGTCATTGCAGATCACACACGAAATTGGGACAATGAACCTAGAAGGAAGGAGGGAAAAGCCATTCATAATGGGAACAACTACAGGAGGCATTTGACACTGAACTACAACGCGTTACACAAGTGGGCACTACTGAATGTGGGCAAGTGTGATACCGTGTCAGACAGACACTACTGTAAAAGCCCAGGCATCGTTTGCCCCAAGGCCCTCACCAACTGTCAGATCAGTTCTGTGAATTCCCCCTTGCTGTGTTCTGCGTTTGCTATAACATGCCGTTAATCAGTCACTGTGATTAACCCCAGAAACAGCTGCATTTCAGGGGTGAGCCAGGTGCTCTGTTGTTTGTAAAGCACTTGAGAATGGTTCAGTCTGCACACGATATCGGGCACTACGAGCAAGGTAAAGTCCTTCCACTATTAATATACGGAACAAGGCGGTTCAGGATATTGGGCGATATCCTCCATTGCACTAACCTCACACGCCGGGCAGCAGCGGCCACAAACTGCCAGTTATTAAAGCCACCTTTCTACCCTGGTCCAACCACTCCCCCTTCCTAACTCTTGGACCTGGTGGCAGCTGTGTCCCAGGGACCACCTCACCAGGCATGAAAGGCTCTCTGCACCCACCCGCTATTCGAGTTAGGGTGTCAAAGGCAGGGACGCTAGTTTTATGCCATCTGCGAGACGCCTCAATGCCAGAGGAATATGCAGCTGCCCCTTTAGAGTGGCTTTCTGGCTGCATTGACTGAGCAGTGCAATCTGAAAAGGCCCACTGTTTGGCTCTCTTATGCAAAGCACATTATAGTCCCTTATGGAAGGCGCATCCTATCCTAGGTTTTTAGTAAAAAAGACATTAGCAAGGAGAAATCAGGAGCATGTGCTATGTAACACAAACCACAGTAACACGCAACTGGCACCAACTCACCAGATCATTCCGTCAAACAGGTTGTGAATGATGAGGTGCGACTGGGTAACAACAATTAGCAAAGTCACATGGGTCCAGCCGAACTGGAAGAGAAAACAGCATGAAGTCCAGTTTGCCTAGAGGCATTTCTCCTAACAGCCTACGGCTGGATACTGGTTGGTCGCGCCTGTGTGCATCTCAGGCACTGGGCTCCCAGGAGGAAAGAGCATGATGTAAAGATGGCAGATAGTATTCACCCCTACTTTGGAGTTATGCAAAGCAACATCTGCATTACAGTTCAGAACCTGAGTGGGAGGATGTTTGACATTCCTGGCTTAAGTACCCATTAGCCCCCAGCTATCCCATCCATCTTAGTCTACTTGGACTAGAGACCTGGAACACAAGAATCCCCACACTGAGGATGACATCCTACATCCAGAAGGAAACAAAAGCCTCCTGATAAAGGACACAGGTAGCATTGCTATGGGGGCCAGTGGGGCAGTTAACCCCTGCAGGTGATTCCACCAACACACTTTCAAGGCATGAGATCTGAAGAACCTCAGACCATCACCTCCGCTTGCAGAGCTGAAAGGGTTACTAAGAAATGCACTGCAAATGCAGACAATGGAATTCACATTTCTAAGGAAACCAGTCCCTTCAAGAGTCATAAGCCAAATACTTCAAGTTGCCAGGAATAGCTTTTCCATTAAGCAGTATCACAACACTCAGGGGACACAGAAGCATTCACAGGCTCCTGTTCTTCCAAACCATATATGCAAACAGCCTCTGTCTCCCAAAGCTAATTGCTCTGGAGCAGCAAAGCCATTTAATCTTACCATGTAGAACTGGAGACGGTAATGCTTCTTCACCAGACTCAGGACAAACATGCAGAAGCCTGGTGGGAAGAGAAAAGAAGGAAGAGTGAGATCAGATCTTGCAGTCGTAGAAAATGCCTCTCAATTTCCCATTGCATTTGCCATATCACTGCAGCCTCTCTTCATTGTTTCTGCTGCAGAACAGAGTCAGCAACATGAGGGAGATGTCACTGTGGATGCAAAATGGTTAATCGAAGAATGGAAACTGTTAAGAAAACTAAGGATAGATAGCCAATTAACCACAATCACCCCTATACAATTGAGATGGTTTTCTGCCAACAGCTAATCATTTATTCTACCTGATCTTCCCATGTGGTATCAACTACAGAGTATTCTTCACTTATCTGTTTAATGGCACAGAGCTCGAATTAGCTGCTGCATCCCCACAGCCACCCAGAGGTGGCTGCATTTACACAGTGATTTGCCCAAGGTCATGCAGGGAACTGAACCTGGATCACATGAGCCTTGGGTTGGAACACTGACCACTAGACTATCCTTCCCCTCCCTTGTATTTTGTACGTAAGGCAGAGCAAATCCTGGGGACACTGGAGCCCCACCTACCTACAGGAAAAACAAAAGTTGCATTTCAAGCGGCTGATGACGTAACCTCGGCTCAAAAACCGCAAGGAGACAAACTTAACCGGCAGACACAAATAAAATTACCTGTTAAGTAGAGGGCAAAGGAAATGAAACGATGGTATTTGCTGAGGATTCGCAAGGGCTCCTCTCTCTGAACCAGGGTGAAAAAGTAATCGGTTACCGTCTCGCCATAGAAAAAGTAGTTCACGCACAGCAGAAAGTACCTGTGGACAGAGCAGCACTCCCTTTAGTAGGAACTTACCTGGGAACGGGACACTGCTGACTGGTCGATAATTAGATCAGCACACGGAAGAGGTTATCAGATTGCACTATCAACGCCGCGTGCAGGGGGAAGAGACGCCTGAAAGTTCACATACGGGGCAGCAGAATAATGGTGATTTTTATTTGAAAGTCTGCAGAAAATTCACTCACAATTGGGGGGAGGGGCAAAAGTAGAGGGTCAAGGCCTGATTCTCACTTGCACGAAGGTGGCCCGGGCAGCGTGAAGGAACCTTACTGCAAGTGGGGGGGGGATTCCCCCCCATTTCTTCTGATCAAAATGTTACATCGCTATGTAGAAGCCAAGGCTTCATTAAAGGCAAATACTTGGCTGTCACCCAATCCCTATGTTACGGTCCAGCCCTGTTCAATTTTTGTTTAGTATTATGGTGCTTAGGAAGCTTTTGCCTTTAGGTGGCACTGCTTAAAAGTCTTCTCCAGGTTCCTATTACTGGAGGCCGTGTCCCCCTCCTTCTCTGGGGCATGCCATCAGACATTGGGTGCAGCCAAGACGGTTTCATCCCCATCGCACAAATACCTATCCCAGACGGCTCCCTACACCCTTAGCCTGAGCAATGCACCTGGAGCCACAAGTCAAAGGTTTAACTCGTCACTTCACTCGGTAACAGCACTCAACCCCACCGCGTGGCACGGCTCGAGAGAGTCGAACCTCGCTCGCATCAGACAGGCAGTGGAACGAAGTGTATGAATATTACAAAACCTGCCCAGTGTCTGCAAATCAATGAGGCATCAAGTGATTCAGAAGCACTCTAGATGAAAGGCATTTTGCACATGGAGAAGGAGCGTGTTGTGCTCCTGGACTCTAAGGAAGAGCTCAGCAGTTGCGCTGCTTACCAACTGAGGGTCCGGAACCAGGGCAGCTCATACGAACGATACACGTTGTAGCCAATGGTGATAATCTCCTGGAAACACTTGATCTGGACGCACATCACCTGCAAAACCAAACATTAAGAAGCAGCAGATGAACTCAACCAGGAGCAGGGAATCTGCAACGGGATGCTAAGGGCATGTAAAAAGTGGGAGCTTTAGAATGACCCTTACAGGAGCCACAAGGAGAATTCTTCTGTTGTCTTGCAAGGGACCTTCCCCCGCCCCAGAGCTGACATGAGGGGACTTCTCACAGGCGGAGAAAATGTTCACTTGATCAACCTGCTTACAGCTAGAGCTAGCAGCTCTCCCGTCCAGGCAAAGCCCACTCCTAGCTCTCCTCCCTCCGTAGCCGCAGGCTGGCCCACTCTGAGAGCTCACAGCCTCATGTTAAAGTTACGTTAGCACTTCAAACACTGTTTTTTGTATCATGAGTTCAGGTCAGTTCTGGGGGAGACCCTCCCTCCTTCACCAGCACTGTCTAACAAACATCTCTGTTCATCCCATGCACTCGAGCGCACTGGCACTTTCAAACCACCATGAGAAGGGAACACGGCCAGCAGGGATATGGCCAGATGAGAGCTGGGACGGGCTTTACAAATGCAACGAGGCTGCCGGATGACTTTCCCACGGCGGGGACTGGATCTGGAATCTCTGGATCTAAAAGCACGAACCTCCACAGCCTGAGCTGAACATCCCGGATTTGTATCCGCTCTGAAGAGACTCAATCCTGAGACAGAGCCACACCGAAGGCACCAATTAAATAGTAATTGTGACGAGGAACCTTAGTCCCTGCAGATCACGAAGCAGAAGAGCAAATCCACAGCTTTCGGCCATGACCAAACAGGACCAGGTGAGCGCTGGGAACCTCGAGGCAAAGGCTGTGTGTACTCATCAACTTCCTCAGGTCCCTAGGCCCCTGACGACCATTCACCCATAACAGTCCACTGAAGGAAGGGTTTTGAACCAGCACTTACAATCATCATTAAAACCATGGGCCCCAGGTAGATGATGATGAAGAAGAACGCGATCATTGCCAGAGTGAGGATCCCTCTGACCCACCAGTTCTTCCATCTAGATCAGCGGAAGAGACAAGCGAACGTTAGGCAAAGGGCCTATCTAGCAGGAAAACCGCGAGAGAGGCACTTGTTATCTCCCCTCCACAGCCTCCTGGTGAAAGGCAGAGGCAGGAAACGCCTTTCCTTAGCTCGGGGGTGGTGAGAATGTCAGGCCGGTCCATTAACCCAGTTCTGGTGCAGAGAGAAATGGAGAAAGGGCGACACGGCAGCTGTGTGGGTAAGCTCAGGAAGGGAGTTCCACGCCCAGGGACAGCACGGAAGATGCTGAAGAGTCGTTTGGGTGAGAATGTGGCGGATGAAGGTGACAGGGAGTAAAGAGAAACAAACAGTTCCTCGCCTAGTCGGAATTACAGGGCCTTGTCTAGTCTGAATTAGTTTTGTAGGAGTATTATGCCCATTTCACAGACACAGAAATGCAGATAAGAGTTGCCCCAGATCACACAGGAATGGCAGAACTTCAAACTCAGAAGCCCCAACTTCCACTACCCTCCGTCCGTCCACTAGGCCATGCTGCAAAAAAACCCACATAACTCAACGATCACTCCCTAAATCTGCCAAAAGGATCATGCAGCTATTCTGCCAAAGAAAAGCAAGTTCAACACCAAACCAGCTCAGCCAGCCCCGAAGCTCTCGCCACCTGTTGCTCCTGTCACCATCCTGTCTAGATTGGTTAAATAGTGGTTAGTAAAAAGGGAAAGTGCACCAATTGGCTGGGAGCCCCAGAAGCAATGGAGACGTTTCATTTAACGCTACCTTGAAGATAGGTTGGAGAGGGCCCTGTTTAAGACCTCGGGAGTGTCATCTGATGTAGGCGCCGGCGGGGCCCCTCCAAACTCTGGTTTGCTTTCACTGTCCGATGCAGTCTCTCCATCCAGCTTGTTTTCTGACTCAGACTCCTGCATGACAAACACAGGCAAACAGTCGTATCAGATACCGGTGCTCGTTCTTTGGATCTTCATTTCAAAAATGCACTAGATCAAGTCAGTCCACCCTTATTCCCCCTCAGCACAGCCCCGTAGCTAAAAGGAAAAGGACAGCAAGATATTCTGGGCACAAACTGGCTTACGTCATTGACCCTGCTCTTGTTTGTGAGCCAACCACTTAAGTGACAGGACCTACGGAGCAGAACCACCTGCAGCTCACGCCAGTGGGGGTTTTACTATTGACTTCAAAGAGAAGAGGGCCTTTTTTGTATCACCAAAGGTGCTTTGTAGTTGTTCTAAAGCCTGAACGATGCACCAGAGGTCATGGGTGTGTGGGTTTGCCAAGAACCTTGTTTGTAAAGTGTTCCGGCACCCCAGGTGGGTCTCCGAGTAAGCAGGAACACACAGAATTAGAGGGAAAGGTCTCCAGGAAGAGGGGGAAGACTTGTACTTTTGGAGATTGTTCTCGGTCCATTTTTAAGCAAAGGTTTAACTCGTGTGCATTAAAATTGAGGCCAAAGAAACCCCCAGAACACCAAGAAGGAAAAACCCAGTGTCCATAAGGAAGAATGTCTCATCATTTAAACCTGACTGTCCCTTTAAGCCACGGCAGACATCCAATATCCAGAACACATGGACCCACTGCACTACTCTATCTGTAATAGTGCAACACCCAGTTAAGGGTAGAGCCCCATTAAGCTAGGCGCTGTACCAACACACAGCAAGAAGCAGTCTGTATCCCAAAGTGCTTCTCACTAAAACAGGCAGGATGGACGGAGTGGGAGGAGAAACGGAGACTAAAGGAGACTTGCACAAATGGCAGAAGCAGGAACAAAATTCTGGGCAACCTTTTGACTTCCAGTCCAGCCCCCTGGTCACTAGACCACACTGCTTCTCTCCAGCCCCTTATACGTCAAACAGCAGCAGAGAGAAAGACTTTGCCTTCTGCAGCTGACCATTAGTAGCTCAGGTTAGGGCCCATGTTTCATCACTAAGCCACATTCTCCACTGTGCAGAGTGTGCCTACGATTATGGCTAAGATTACGGCACGGTTCTGTAACCTCCGTGACTACGAGAGACCCCGTGATATTTTCCGCTTCAGCGGGGAGCCCCCTGCAGTCCCTGGCTGCTGTGGGGACCCCAGAGCCACAGCAGTGGTGGTTGCTGGATCCAAACTCCCTACTGGGTCAGTTATTTTTAGTAAAAGCCAGGGACAGGTCACAGCTTCCGTGAACTTCTGCTTATTGCCCATGACCTGTCCATGACTTTTACTAAAAAAAATACCCCCCATGACACAATCTTAGCCTTACCTAGAACATCCCCACTTCTGCCTCGAGTGGTGAGTCATGCCCAAGTCTCAACACAAAACATGCCTGGAGCACAACACAAAACTCCCCCATGGGAGTGTGTTTTCAGGAAGTGCGGCGGGAACTAAGTCAGCAAATGCTGTCAGCTTTGTCCAACTTCATCTCCCTGGCCTCCTGCAATGTTCCAATGCGCTGCCAGATGACAGCACCTAGACCTGGTCCAGGAGAAACTCCCCAGTAAACTAGAGGTCGGGTCAATATACATTTAAGTGTATCTGGTCTAATAAAATCCCTCAGGAACAAAAGAAAGAGCCCTGTTCAGTCTCCCTAAAAGCAGGGACGATTACTGGCCCCAAGACATCAGGTAGCAATGGCTGCAAGCCAGATTCCTACAGACAAGGACAACCAGGCTGTCATAACGGTATTTTTAGCCACTTCCATCCGTTGCCATGGGGGAGACGGGGGGGGGGGGGAGGGAATACTGACACCATTTCCTGGGGTGAGTGATAAATGGAATCAGAACAAAGCCACACCCCCAAACCTCCCTCTGCTGCACTGTATATCATACCGGCTTTGCTCAGAGCCAGTCTTGGAGGGTGGGAGGGCTTATTGTTCTTGCTTCTGGACTTTATTCCAAAATGAATAGCAAAAGCAAATAGGAACTTGAAATAAATCTGGATTTATGTACTGAATACCCTATCGGACAGGTTTTAGGATCCATTCAGCAGAAAAACAATTAAATACTTTAAATCTGTTTTTATTCATCCTATGTAAAGTCTGCTGGTCTCCTCTAGGCTTCCAGGAGCAACTGTAATGCAATTAATCTTATATCAGATGCATGTCTCCATGCAATCACTAATTCTTTGAATCTTCAAGTACAGTAGAACTTCAGAGTGATGAACATCAATGTTACAAACTGAGCGGTCAACCACACCTCATTTGAAATCTGAAGTTCGCAATCAGGCAATAGCAGAGACAAAAAAAAGCAAACAGTACAGTATTGTGTTAAATGTAAACTACTAAAAGAAAGGGAGGAGGTTAAAAAAAAAGATTTGACATGGTGAGGAAACTGCTTGTGCTTGTTTCATTTAAATTAATATGGTTAAAAGCAGTATTTTTCTTCTGTATTGTACAGTTTCAAAGCTGTATTAAGTCAATGATCAGCAGAAAACGTTTGAAAGAACCACCGTAACGTTTTGTACAGAAACAACCTCTGAAGTTCCAAATCGTTCGAGGACGTCACTAGCTAAAATGCAGATGGACTGAGAATGCTTGGACACCCAGAGAAAGGAGGCTAAACCTGGACTTGTGTTGAATCCTTCCGCCACTAATTAGGCTGACCAAGTTATCTTTATTTGAGAGAAGGCTCTGGAAAGAGATCACAGGCAAAAAAGAAGAAACAACAAACAATATTTCACTGTAGCTCAAGTATACCACCCATGTATCCTCTGGGAAAGTGCCACTTTATAACTCTATATGGCAATATTCAGGGAATCGCAAGATAACTAATCTCTGTGCCCCTTAGAGCAATAGGCGGCTTTGTTCTTGTGCCAGAGATGAAGGCGCACAGATGCACTAAGCCAGAAGAATGGCCTTTTCCGCCTGGATACTTGCAAGTCCTGAAACTTAGGCTGGCACTTGGCCTACTTCGCTCCAGATGGCATGTGATCTTTCCACGCTGCACCCGCTCCTCTCCCTAAGCACATCAGGTTGAGACAAATACCACCAATCTGTAGAGGTCAAACATATTCACTTGTGAAAACTCAACCTTGCCGTGTTTTGTTTATTGTGCATTCTGCACAGCCACCTCTAACACAGAGCCTGTGCACTGAAGGACTGAACATTTTGTGGTTAAAGCAGGAGACTGGGATTCAGGGCTCATGCGGTCTGTTCCCAAACGCTGCCACTTGGCCCCCAGAAGCTTCAGTTTTCACCCATTTGCAAAGTGGGTGAAATAATTCTTAAGTGCTTCTGAGGGGGTGGTGAGGTTTAATGTTTGCAAAGTGCTCAGAGACTAAGAGACGATGCACCACAGATGTGCAAAATAACGCTTTTATGCTTTATTTTCTGGGCCTGGGTTGGGAGGAAGAGAGAGACTGGGCAGACTGGATGGCTCAGAGAATATCATCTTCAGTCTCAAGGGTATAGGTTCAACTCCCACCCCGACTGGCAGATGGTTATTTAAAACAGGATATGAGATTGTGGTCATTCAGCATTTTCCTGTCCTCAGCATGGGAGAGTCCCATAGATTTCTCCATCTGGATCTTGCCGTCTATTCCCCCACAACAATAATCTCTGGCTAACACTAATAAAGCAGAGTATCCCTCCGAGTCAGGGGTAGGACATGGAGGGCAAAGCAGTGTGTGGGGAAGTTATGCTCCCTGTGGACAAAGCACTTCGTCTGGAGCATCCTTCAGGAGCAATCATTTATTTTCAAATGTGACTTTTCAAAATGTAGATCGCGCCCGGTTCTAAGATCTTACCAGGAGCGAGTACAAAAAAAGGCAGTCAACAGAACCCTGAACTTAAAGGGACACTGAAGTGCTAAATTAGGAATAATTTCTGCAGTGTGTGTTGGTTGTTCCAGTTGAGTCTGAGAGACACTGGAAGAAAAGAATTTTCCCTGCTGGGAAAGTCACCAGTCAAGCTGACAGACAACCTAAATTAGGCTTTCTTTTTAAAGCCACCGTGTCAAAGCAGCACTGCTCCCATGCTAATTCCGCTCTGAAACAGAGCTGGGGTTGTCTAGGACATTATAGTGCTTAATAACGTGGGTTAGGGTGGTAAGAGACTCCGTAATTTCCCACTATTTTTATACCTTATGTAAAGTGCAAGCATCCCTCCGCAAAACACTGGTTTAAAGCAGCTGGCCAGGATGCTAAATAACTTGTTGTTTACTCGGTGAATGATGTGCTATAGCCTGATCTGCTTGATCCACCTGTGGAATTTCCATGGTAACAACCTCCTGTGTTGCAATTACTTTCTTGACAGGCAGCAAACAAAATAGACAGATCCTTAGTTCGGTAAAGGATGGTTATCGGATATTTAATACATCTTGCATAAAACTGGTCGGTCACAGCAGGCAAAGCAACCTACAAGTAGCACAGGTGATGTTAAATGATACGGACACAGAGGAATGCTGGATAGAAAGATATGCCCATTGATACTGGTCTGTGATTTTAAGCGTTGATTTTTAGGTGACCAAATTAAAAAAAAAATCCGGCCACATATGTCTCAGGTAACAAGCGCGATTCCTATTGACGTCTGCATAAGCTCAACACCTCTGGGAAAAAACAAAATTAATCCCAAAAAGAGTTTTGATTTGGGCACCCTTAGAGGACATCCTGTAAAAGTGTTGGCTTAACTTTCTTTAGTCATAAACACAGGTAATGTTAGAGCTTGGAATTTAAGAGTGATTTAATGGAGACTAAACGCCTCTGTACCATTTATGCTCTTAGTCTGTCTTACAAGCAGTAAACAATCACGTAACAGGCTCATGGAAGCAATTCAAGATGTGCAAACACAGCACCTGACTGTTCTGTCGCGGCATCTTTTCTTTACTATCACGTATGTATGTTTAAAAAGATCAAGGACCAGATCCTGCCTGCTCTCCGGTCTACAAGAAGAGTGCTGCTTTTGCAGTTCAGGCCCTGGACTGGTATTCGGGAGACCTGGGGTTTCACTTCCTAGAGGAGCCAGCCTTCCTGAGTCTTTGTGCAAGTCATTTAATCTCACTGAGCTTCAGGTCCCTTTCTGTAAAGTGGGTACAATACACCTCTTGAGGTCCCGGCCAGCCCTACATTTCTAAGCTTCTACTCCTCTTCTCCTGCCCTTGATCTTGTCTTTAAAATGTAGAGAGGGAAGTCCACAAACTAGTATAATGGGCTCTGAACGTAGCTAGGGCTTTAACATTTAAAGCCTTGCTGGCTTCACTGTAACTACTTGGGAGAGTGAAGCTTGAAGGATTTTGGCCTATACGTGAAGTCTGAGGCCTAAAAATACGACTGCAACCTCCTCACAGGCTACGTTCTCAATATGTCAGATCCCTCGATCCCCAGCTGTTCCCCTGAGAATCGCTCTGGGCTACTGATGTTCCACGTAGCCTTCTATTCCACTCCACTAGAGCAAAGTCACTCTCCGCATTCACTGAATTCAATACTGGGTCAAAGTAGCAGTCCTTCTAGGCCTATTTCCTGTCCCCAACACTGACCAGTCCCTGGGCTTTACGGGTAGTGTATGTAACAGGGCAGTTGGAGTGATTCCCTCCCAGCTTCTGGTCTCCAGAGCTTTAGTGTTGCAGCAAGCAAACAGCCATTGATGGACCTATTCTCCATGAACTTATCCAGTTCTTTTTTGAACCTATTCATGCTTTTGGCCTTCACACATGCTAGGGCAATGAGTTCCACAGGTTAACCCTGCATCATATGAAAAAGTATTTCCTTTTGTTTGTATTAAACCTGGTGCTTATTTATTTCACCTGGTGACCCCTGCTTTTTGTATTGTGGGAAAGGGTAAAACATACTTCCCTATTCATTTTTCCCACACCATTCATGATTTTATAGGCCTCTTATTGTAATTCTTGGTCTTCGTTTTTTACTACGGTTTCAACCAGTTTGCCCAGTTAGGCTCATTGGCCTGTAATCGCCAGGATCACCTCTGTGAAAAAGTTTCTTCAGCTGTGGAAAATTAACAAAATGGGGGTGATAATACTTTGCTCTTCCGGAAAGATGAGTTTATGATTCTAAAACATCCCCCATGTGGGTCTTATCTCCTTTTTGTGGTCGCAGAGACTGAAGCCCAGAGATGCTACCCTGTTTCCCCGAAAGTAAGACATCCCCCGAAAATAAGACGTACTTCCAGTTTTGCCTCTCGCTGTAATATAATGTAATGTAATTTTGGGAGCAAAAATTAATATAAGACACTGTCTTATTTTCGGGGAAACACGGTAAGAGACTTGTCCCCATGTCATATAGTGAGTCAAAGTCAGGAACAATACCCCGTAGCCAGACTCCTCATCCCCTTTTCCAGCAATTGACCGTATTCCTTCCTGAACATGAGCCGATACTGAGCCTCTTCCCTGCACTTGATCATGGAGACCCAAAAACCAAAGAGCTTGTAGCAGGTTAAGCGATCTTCCAGGGAAGCCACCCAAAAAGAAATCTCCTCCCTTCATTTTCATATTTTGAGTTCCTTCCAGCAAGCCCTTTTTGAAAAGTAAAACTAAGTGGGGGGGAGGGGGGGGAGAGGGCAGGGAAGAGAGGTCACATTTCTAAAATTGGAGCTGTGCAGAGAACTGTCCCAGGAGCAGAGCCAGACAGAGCCTTTGCAGTGTGTCCTCTGATCTCAGGCTAGCACCAGAAATTGGTCTGGCCTTTTCCCAGTCATGGCGTCCCTCTGCTGCTAAGCAGACACCAGTTAGGCATTTACAGAGACGTCTCTGCTCGATCACTCACACAAGACAGATCTGGGTGGTATAGGAGCTGGGTAAGAATTCCAACAGCACATCTTAACCCTGAAACCAAGCCTGGAAGTCAGGTCATTCTGGGGTAATAAGGACCATGCGCAGACAGCATAAAAACATCAGTCCAGCAGAGCTGCAAGATCCCCTCTAACTGCTCCTAAGTCTAGATTTTATTCCATCCGTGATGGGTTAGCAGCAGATCTTGAACCATGTTGCACACATGATATTGCCTCACGTAACACTGGGTTTCTATATGAAGAGGCTTTAGTCATACAAAATTAGTTGCATGTACCATATCAGATACCAGGAAACCTGTTTATAGTCCCTGCACTGCAAACACTCTTAACACACACACACCCGTCACCTCTCTATTTAAGAATATAATTTGCACTGTGACCAATTCTCTTTTATCTTAATTAGAAAAGACAGTCTAAAAACTGCAACAGTTCTGGCTTTCCACACCTCCGAAAAAAACTTTACTGCTCTTTTTAGGCATAGTTTCAAGCGCCTGTAACAAAATGAGCCCCCAATTCCTTGCAGATGGAAGATAAAGGAGGATGTTCTTGATGACGATAAAGAGAAAGGATGTAGTTGTGCCCTCAAAAATAGGACTCCTTGCTTGAAACAAGTCAAGCTCTGCAAGTTTAAAAAAATATATCGGAGGGTACAGAAGGGGATGGGGAAAGACATGTGCCAGGCAACAGAGGTCTGAAAGAACCACATGTGGTTGTTTTTTTAAAACACCATTCACAGCCCAATTAAGGCCACTTTACATCAGTGGCGATGGGAGTAAGTTGTAACTTTTTAGATAATGCTTTCTTATATTTAAGGATCCTTTGCATGACCAAAGTGGAGTAAAAGTGGCATTAGGCTATATGGGCCATCAGGCCATTCATTAGTCGGGGGGGGGGGGGAATAATGTGTCCCTTTAACTTCATTCAACATTCTAGCAAGACTACTAGAGGGGAGTATGTATGCAGTGTGACATTTGTATAGCAACACGTGATTTACCAGGAGGGATTGGGTCACTGATCTAAAAAAATCCTGGTATCCTGCCACCAGCAGAGACCAATTCCAAATTCTTTTAGGGGAAGGCAAAGAGGAACCCAGCCACGAGGGCTGGCTGGAAAACAAGAATTCTGTTTCACGAAAGAAACAAAACAAGCGGTTTCATCTTTTCATTCCGCATTTTTCATGAAAAAAAAAAAAGCATGAGAGCCATCCCGGAGGAGCCAATAGTCCCTAGGTTAGGGCACTCACCTGGTATGTAGGACACCCTGGTACAAGTGTCTGCTCTACCTGGTTCAGTGCAGGGCTTTGGACGTCCCAAGTGAGTGATTTCATCTCTAGGCTATTGGTTATTCTGGGCAAGTCTCTCTCTCAACAGAAATTCCATCCTGGATCTGAGACTCCTGCCCAGTGAAAACTGTCAAGATAGATATGTTTCTGCAAAAAGTTTCCAGTGTCAACAAGTTATCATCTTCCAGTGGGAAAATGGGGAAAATGTTTTGGCAGATAATTCCCCACCGTCCCTACTACCCTCCTGGAAGGGCTGTGGAGGGCGGGGAGAGCCGGCAGTTCAATGCATTCTTACCCTTCTCTTGGGGAATCAAAAACAGGGATCATAAAGTTATGCAGCCTTTGCAAAATTTCAGGCACATGACCTCCTCCAGCAATGAGTGCCACCGGCTGAGTCTGTCGTGTACCGACCGGTTTCCTTTTATACAAGGCCATTAGTCTGAGTGATCCCTTGCTCTCATTATACAAGTAAGATAATGATCCGTTCTCATTCTAGCCTTTGTAACTTGGAAGTAATTTGGTCGAATCACAGATACACAAGTCCAGCTAATCCAACTGTGTCCAGGGAAATAACCCTATGCACAAAGGAAGTTTCTTCCTAACCAATGAAGGATAAGGGGTTCTACCACTTATATTTTTATCTCTAGGAATTATTGTGGGGAGTTCTATGACTTGTGTCATACAGGAGGTCAGACTAGATGATCATAATGGTCCTTTCTGGCCTTGGAATCTATTAATCTTATTACATCCAACTGTGGATGTCCCTTGCCATAGAAACATCTCTAACCCCTCAGTACTTTACGAAACTCATAACCTCAATACTACTATAGCAAGTAAAAGAATGAGTTTATAAACAGCAAGGGAGAACAAGAGCCTTGAACTGTACTGTAGTGGCTGAGAACTAAACACTTGTTGTATTCATCTAATCCACTGATAGCTATTTTTCAAGCAAATCCTTTGTTGGTGAAAGATAGTCAATAGGCAGGAAGTTCCACAGGTTAAGTGGCTGTGCAACATTAGCAATTACTTTTTATTAGGGTAGCGCTTAGCAGCCCCTATCATGGATCAGAGCCTGACAGTGCTAGGTGCTGTACAAACAGAACAAGAAGACTGTCCTCGCCACAAAGAGTTTACAATTTCCTTTTTAGAAGGTGTTTTTCCATTTCACTGGTTGCCTCTGCATCACCCCTTAGTATTACATTAGCAAAAAGGGTCCACAGCACACAAACCATCTTTCCTGACCCCATGTTATTTTAGATCCTCCTATCCTGTCCCCTCTTATTAGCATCTTGGCTGAAGAACCCTGCTCTTCTGTTTTCTAGGTTGAATTATTGGTTCTCGCCAGCCTTTCTGAGAGCACAGTTTGTACCAGTACATGTTGCAAACCAGGATATTTGACACTGGTTCTGGAATAAGTAAAACCAATTATTAAGAGTAAAACAAATACCATCTTCGTCTATTGGGGCTTTTTGGACTCCTGGTGTAAGTGAGCATCACTAAATACTCGTGCGCGTTTAGCCCAGCCTTTTCCCACACGGACATTGAGCATCAGCTATTTGCCTGAGTATCTGTGACATGATCCCAGTTGTCATGGAAACAAGAGGCAGTGTTTCCATGCTAAACATTTCACCACCAAATAGGGAATCCGACCCAAGCAATTAACAGCGTTAGATTTGTATTAGTTCAAGAAAGGCTTTTATCTGTGCAAGAATCTAGCAAGAAGCAGAGACAGAAAATACTAACTAGTGCTAAAAAAAATTAAAAAATAAATAAAAATAAATAAATCGGGCTTTGGGTCAATAGAACCGACAACTAAAGAACTGGGAACAACTCGAGGCCCCAACATACACTATTGGTGCATAGGCAGCAACTCACACGTGGAAGGACTTGCAGAATCCAGGGCCAAGTAATTAGTCAAATAAAATGCAAAACTTGGGTCCTGACCAATTGTGGTCATTAATTATCCCAAAGCACTTTTCAGAAGCAGCATTATTCATTGTGCCCAGGCCAATTATCAACTCAGGAACCTACACGCCACCTGCTTTCATTCCCTTCCTTTTAGAGAACCAATCTATAGCAACAAGAGCTTTGCTCCCCTTTGTTTGTCTTGCAGATGAAATGGGTCTTAGGAGGGATTTAAATGTAGGGAGAAATGGAACACAACTGGCAAACCAGATACAGTACCAGATCCTTAGTTGCTCTGTTGGATCTATGTTCAGAAATAGCTTTTCCCCAGCTGCTCGATCTGCCTGTGTGAAACATCTTCCAGAAACTGAGGCAACTAATTAAGTCAAGGGTGAAAATCCACCCTGCTGAAGGTCTGACAATGAGACTAAATGGAGAGGATCTGCAATGTAACAATGTCCTTTGGGAGGGGGAAATCAACCTGCTCTCTGTACTTCCGGGACCACTGTCTGCTTTATGGCGAAGAGAACAGGACTCTTCCAACGCACTCCTCCGTGGCTGAGTGTGTGCTGGGAACCTGAGCGGAGAAGCATTTCTCCACTGACTTCTGCATTCACGAGAAAGAAGAATAATGTCCATGGAGTTGGGCTGCCCATTTAACTGGAAAGTATATGTGGGACCAGAGAAATGGAGAAGGAGGTGCTTGTTTAGCTCTGGGTTTGGGAGACTAATTCCCCTACTTTCAGCAAACTGTGATGGGATGTTGGATGGGGTGGGATCTGAGTTGCTACAGAGAATTCTTTCCTGGGTGTCTGGCTGGTGAGTCTTGCCTACATGCTCAGGGTTCAGCTGATCGCCATATTTGGGGTCGGGAAGGAATTTTTCTCCAGGACAGATTGGCAGAGGCCCTGGGTTTTTTTTGCCTTCTTCTGCAGCACGAGTCACTTGCTGGAGGATTCTCTGCACCTTGAAGTCTTTAAACCATGATTGGTGGACTTCAAGAGCTCAGACATAGGTGAGAGGTTAATTGCAGGAGTGGGTGGGTGAGATTCTATGGCCTGCGTTGTGCAGGAGGTGAGACTAAGTGATCATAATGGTCCCTTCTGACCTTAAAGTCTGAGTCTGTGGGAATAGATCTGTAGTTTTCTCATAATCATGTTCTTGAGGTAATGTCAGACCAGACGCTAAAGTGCTTGGAAAAACAGAGCTCTAATTACTTTCAGGTAGTCTGATAGAGATTATTGATTTCCTTGGTCCTAAAGCCAAGACTCCAGCCTCAGCCTGAACGTCTGCACTGTAATTAAACAGCCCCCTAGTCCGAGTCAGCTGGCATGGGACAGCCACGGGTAGTGTAGACAAACCCTTACAGACTTGCTCCCATTTCCTTCTGGTCCCAGGTGGAGAGATGTCCCCCAGGAGAACGTGACTTGATCAGTACTATTCCATCAGCCCAGCATCCTGCTTGCAGCTGTACTCAATAACTGGGTGGCCCAAGAATTTCAAATTGCCACCTGATAATGCTACTCATTAGGTGTGCGGTGCTGCATGCTTTGGGACCTAGGAGAGGAATTCCATCCTCACCTCAGGGTGCTCTGAAGCACTGTCTGTCTCATCAGTATTCCTGGAGAACCCATCACTGTGAGGAATCAGGAAAGTAACTGAAATACTTTCCTCATGGATTAAATTTTCTAAATGGACAACCTACCTAATTCTCAATTACCGAGGGACAATCTCCACTCATTGATATATTTTGCTTTGCACAGCCAAATCTCTGTAGAACTTTTAATGAGTGATGTACCCAAGTATTCGGATTCTAATATCTAAACTGTATTGTTAAATCTAGTCACCTAAATTTGGGTTATTGCTGATTATGTATCATGTGACTTTTAAAAACAAACTTTGTATTTGTGGATAATCTAAGCACAATACCCAGATGTACAGAGATTCTTTTCTCAACCTACACATTATATAAGTAACATTAGCTTTAATACAATTTTTATATTTGAGTGCTAGGAGTATAAAGTGTGATTACCCCTGATGAGGGGTGGGGGCATGGATCAACGTTCACGTCCCATTCCCCATCAGTACCTGGCCCAAGCTGGGGAAGCGAACGATCCAACCACCAGACCAAACTGGGTGATGAATCATGGTCACATGCCACCTGAAGCATGATGTGCATACACTAAGACCACACCTCTCTGACCCTTCATGCAAATAGCTATTTAGGATACTCAATTTCCTCTGTGTGCGTGCATCTCATGGATCGATGCAACAATGACAAAGCACATCAGATAGGTGTCGGTGCTAAATAATGCTCTAGCAAAGAGATGCACGAACTGTCTGGAAAATGGTTCCCGTGAGAACTCTTTACAACAGGGTCTAATAAAAGTGTTTTTCAAACAAGTCTAAATATTAGGCTAGTGCTAAGATGATAGAATCTTTCCACCACTGTATGTAATGTAATACAGAATACAATCAGGCTTTTGCAAAGGACTCAGAGCCCAGTACATTTACCCTCTCAAAATAAACCAACCCCAATGTTTTTCTTTTTGGGGGAAAGTGGGGGGGGGGGGGAGGGGGACATCCATCCTCACAGTTAAACATCATGCTGTGCTGACCGACTGAGGCACCAGGCTATGCTGTTCTGAATGAATCACACTTGCTGACACCAGTATCAAGTTTTTATCTGACTGGGCTGAACGCAGCCTGCAAACATCTCTGATCGGATCCGACTGGCTCACTAAATTGGATTGTGTTCAAAACAAAGCTCCAAGGCTCGGTAGCGGGAGGACAATGATACTTCAGTCAGCATGTGTTTTTGTGATGTTCTATACAGCGGCTCTCTGTTTATAAGCCTGTCCTAATTACTGGATGTTCAATGAACTGGAACCCATAGGAAATGCCTGTGTCAATAAATGTCTGACAATTCTTCCATTTTTTGTTTAAATAAATAACCTTACAGGCTTCATTGGGTGCCAGATTGGTGGGGATACCTGCGTAGGGAAACTTTAGCTGCCTGTCAACTTAGTCTGCCTTTTCGGGGTGGATGGACAGACAGTTAATTGTGTGGTTTACATCTAATTGCTTCTGGAGCATCCTACGCATGTGTGACTTCAAATGCCTGGCTTTTCTTCTAGCCGACTTGAAAATCAGCAACAACTCCCTCAACCTCTGACAGGTTTCTGTTGCTTTCTTTTCATTGCATTCAAATTGTTCATCACTTCTAGGGCTCCCTCTTCAGCTGGCTGAAATTCAACCATCTGAGCCCAGGAATGAAGCACCTTCAACAGCAGAGAAAGTTTCTCCCTTAAGCAATGAGACAATACCAGCAGTGGGCAATGCCGCTCCCAGGTGTTAAACTGTTCTATAAGCACACACCAATGCTGGAGTTTAGGTCAGAAAGTAAAGAACGCCATTTTCCACTGAACGGGAGTAAGTGGGTGGAATGTAGACGTATATTGTGCTACTTTAGATATAAAATTTAAAATGAAACTACTTGTTTGTGTCTCCATTTCCCTTTGAATTAACATCCTTTAAACTGAGCTCTTGGCTGCCGGAGAACAGAAAAGGGTGGGGAAAAGCTGCGTTCAGATTCCTGGGTGAAATGTATATAGGGCCCTTCATTTTCCATTTTTATTTTATTTCATTTTTCCCAGGAATTTATCAGTGTTTATTCCACAACAAAAAACAGGTGAAAATCATTGAAAAAATAAGTAAATATTTTTTCTGGGTAAATATCGGGGTTTATTTTGGTGGTCAGGGAAGTATTCAGTAGATTAATGTTCTGAATTCCATTCATCAATGCAATTTGCTGCAAAACTAAAACAGAACTCAAAACACAGAAAACAATTCACTTCTAATCCCCAAATAAAAAACTTTTCATCTGAATAAACAGCTTACTGTTGTAGATGTGTAAATATTTATGGACTAGTAGTTCTGTTTAATAAATTGGGCCACATTATTTCCAGCACATACACTCAACTTCTTCCTTTTCTCGTGTTTTCGGTTTTTTTAAACTTTCAAATACTTTGTGTTCTGAAACACATTCTGATACAGATTTTCATTTTCTTCCCATTTTAGTGGGTCAAATCTTTAAATAGTTCTCTGCTAACGGCCTGCAGGATACATGGTGGGTGTGAGATTCATCAGTACATTCAGATGAGTAGGCACTTCAGAGTTTGTGTGTGTGTCTCTCTATTTTGTGTATCTTCTAATCTAGTTAGACTAACACACAGCCTTATTTCAACAGGCAGCTTTTCATATACACACACAGAGTAATGTATTATTGTAATACATATATCTCAACCAATGTATTGTATTTTCCTAATTACACATTTATATATATACTTGAATGATACAATAGTAGGGTGAAAATCAGAAAAAAATAATTTTTCTAGCACCTGGGAATTTTTCGGTAAAAAGAGGTTTAAATTGAAAACGAAGAGGCTTATAGGTATAGCCGTGGTTTTCAACTTTTTTTCATTTGCAAACCCCTAAAAATTTTCAAACAGAAGTGCGGACCCCTTTGGAAATCTTAGTTAGTCTGTGGACTCCTGGGATCTGTAGACTACGAGTTGAAAACAACTCATGTGTAAGGTCAACAAAGAGAGCAAGCGGGTGATTTCTTCTTTCATCTTGACCACTGTGGGTATAAAAAGCGTTGTGAAACAGGAAGGAAAGCGTCATTGGGACACTCTGCTGTGTGTGACCAAGATCAGATGGCTACACAATGAATGAATTCTGAACACTGGTCTGATTTTTACTGTACGTGCAATTTGCTCAGGACTCAATCTCAGCTCCTACGGTCACATCACTGTTTACATGCATAAACTCAGACTTTAAAAATGGCCACTCTCCCTCATTTCAGCTCACAGTTTTACAAGCACAGAATTTCACACAATGGTGGCAGTGTGCTCCCCATATACTTTAGGGCAAGGAATATTGGGTAAAGTTTCAAGTGTGCGCTGGGAAGGGTGTGATAGGTTCCCCCTGGGGTGCCACCTGGAACTGGGGAACCCTGAGCCCTCTGACCCACTTATAAAATTATAATATTCTCTTGTTTCAAAAGAGCACTAAAAAGGTTAAGCGTGGTCGTTTCCAGGTTAGAATACAGTTAAAACATGAAATTTAGCCAAACACCAGCTAAGCCAAACCACAGGGGAGATTTTTTTTAAATCTTGCACTTACTATCTTATCAGTAACACGTGCACAATAACCTCTGAGCTACCTGCTATCTTAAAGACCTTTGACTATTACAAGTGAGGCAGCTGACAGAATGAGACGGACTTTTATTACACAAGACTGGCACTTTGGGGCAAATGATAGTCAGCACCGTGAAGTTTCCACTCAAACTACCTGAAACTTTGTCACGTTAACGAGTTAAGCAGCCAAGCCTTTCCTTGCATCCCTGAACCAGGAGACGCGACGGGTTGGCAAATCATAGCGTCTGCACGCGGACCGGTTTCCTTTATCTCCTGTTATCATCTGCACTCACTGTGTCTAGCACGCTCTAGTCACTTCCCAAACAAAGCCAAGTTCATCCCTTATGCAAATCCATTCAGCAGTAGACTATCGCTGAGAGTAGGTATATGCAATTTACAGACCAGGTAATTAATATGTAGATTTAAGAAGCGTACAGTACAGAGAGTGGCAGAGTAGGAAACAGAAATGCAGAGCTCTGGTTGCTAGTCTCCTGCTCCCACGAAAGAACCTCCCCTCCGTCTCAGCTTCATCTCTCGTCATAGCCACATGCTTCAGAACTAGAATGAGGGACACCATACCAAAAAGGGTCTATTCTTGCTGAGGACACTGCAGTCAATGGGAGTTATGGGCATTCAGTACCTTAGCAAGCTGAAGTGCCACAGTCTCCATCACAATGGGCTAGCTAGAATGATGATACGCAGTGAATAAGTGAATAAACATGAGCTCTGCAGAGTTTAAGACAGCAAGAGTTCAGCAGAACAGGTCAGTCATCTGCCTGGAGAATACAGCTGATCTGGCGCTGCAGGCTTACAAAATGAAACACTGAGCCAGACAGAAAGAAATCAGTGGCTAGCATGAAGGCAGCACTGACAACATCCCCATCAAGAAGATTCTGTGAACAAATCAGTGTGTCTGTCTCCCCATCACTGTCCCTCTTTGAGATTTTCTACTGACAGAAAACAATGAATTCAGCATTTCAGTTCTCGCTGCGTCAAGCCTGGCCTTTGTGGGCAAACTCAGCGCAGTTTTACATCTAAAACAACGAATGGGTTAGCAGAAGTTGAGTGCCTTGCTATGCATTTCACGCCCACAGAATACTGTCACTGGAACCAGATCCTTAAGTTACTGGATTCCACCAGTGATCAAGGCCACCCCAGCGTCGACATGAACCTGGAAAGAAGCAGGCAGTGATGAGGAGAGTTGCATATATATTTACAGCTTGTCAAGATCCTGAACACCCTCAACTCCCATTAACTGCAGTATACTCAGCACCCTGGAAGAATAAATCCTTCTTAGTATGGTGTCTCATCAAGAATAGAACCCAGGAATCCTAAACAGGAGAAGCAGAGACTTCCTAAAAGTGGGAACCATGACCCCACCCCCTTCCTCCTGAGGCCCCACCCCCACATCACTCTCCCCCTCTCTGCACCTTACCTCCCTCCCCCGAGGCCTTGCTCCCTCCTCTTCGTCCCTTCTGGAAAAATGTGATGGTGTCATGGCCCCCGTCCCCTCTCCCATCTGGTGCTCCTCCATTCACTTATGCATTCTCCCTCTGTTTCCTGCATTCAATTGTTAACACCCACCCCCAGCCCTTTTAGAAATAAAGTTTCTTGGTTTGTGCATGCTGAAGAAAAGTATCTGATCACTACAATGGAAAGTTTCACCTGTATGGCCCACTGTGCAAGTATGCCTTGCAGCAGAGCTGCTAAATGTGCTTCTACCATTCGGTCCTGCAGCTGCTGCTATAGTTGAAAGGGACGGCATTTTCCACCAAGATGTAGGATGTGAACCACAAAAGGTGGGCAAAGAAAGCTGTAAGTCATGCATCGTTAAGATCTGCAGCCCTAAAGACTATGCTTCTAAACAGCAGGGTCTTGCCCTCCTTCCTTCCCACACATGCTAGCTGAATGCATTACTCACCCATGAGCCTCTTGAAAAAACCCTGGATCTCATGTACAACAACAAAAGTTAGATTTACGTAAATTACGTAAATTGCAGTTAAGGAAGAAAAATGTGATTCAACAGGATGCTTGTAAAACAGACACTCAAGTTTGATTAAAGTCTTTCCTCACTTCAACTGAGAAGACACCCACATCCAATTTTATAGCAAATTCAAGAATAAATTAATAAACGACAAGGGAGAACAGGAGAGCTATACTGTAGGGGCTGAGAACTTTCATCCTATTCCTCTAACAAACATCCCCTGATAGCTATTTTTTAAGCCAATCCTTTGCTGGTGAAAGATAGTCAATAGGATTGAATTCATATTTATCCACACAGTAGATACATCACAATTAACATCAGTGTAAATTTCCCTAATTGTTGCATTTCACTGTGGTCTGGAGGGAATTAAAAGGATCCTATCTTGAGACCCAGAATCTAACATCTTACAAAATCTAATACACAGGGAAATGTTTTCATGGAATGTGTTTTCACTTCAGTGAAAATTTTCACATTTAAACATTCCCTTGTGCCAATGGAAAGAGAAACAATAGCTAGTGTGCTACGGAATGAGGAGCAAAAAGTGAAACTAACTCTTGTTTCCATTATCAAAGCTGACTGAAGTGTACAACACCATATAGGTGGGGGGGGGGGGGATTTCAATAATGTACAACTTTAAAAAAATTAGCAAAAGGAGAAAATGTTTAAGAATCATAGGGGGCTTCTATTCTTTTCAAAGCTACATTTTTTCTGGGAAACACAGCGAACACTGATAAATTATTATTCTTGGCAAAGCTACGAAAATAACAGAAAATGGGCTAAAAGAGTCCCTTCCGTACTATGTTCAAACAGGATATGCAGGGTTCAACAAAAATGTGCACATACATTACAGCATTTACACAAGCTACACTCAATTGCTACTGGGGCACTTTCCAAAACACTGAGGAAGACAACCCTGGTCCTAATCAGCTTTACCATCTCAGACCCTGTGAGCTTGGTGCACCAGTCCACTCACATAGACCTCATTGCATAAGCAAGGCCTTGGAAAATACATTAAAGAGATAATCTTGCCAATCACCCAATTTAGGTAATCACATTCTGAGAGCCTCATTCCCCCCCCCCCTTAAGTTTCAAAAAATTATTTCCTTCTCATCCTAAATTGTCATGCATTGTTGCACAGCTGCCGCCTTTCACCTCAGAGATGGCTGCGGTGATTCTTTATCTTTCGCATTTTGTTTGCTGGTTTTGGTTACTTTGGGATGAACGATGCCTCGTAATTTCCATTGGGAGGATTGCAAGGTACTGACTCGCAAATAACTCGTAAAATTCTCTTTTGGAAAACTCCATTGTATGAACAAAAATCAGCCTTGGTGTCTGTAGATAACAAGAGGGACTGAAATCTAAATAAGAGCCCTTTGACCTTCTTAAGGAAGAGCATATCCCACTTAGCTAAGACAAGCTCAGCTTGTTGGCTGACGGAGAATGTTTTCATCTCAGTTAAGCAATACTAGCATCTCCCAGCTTCCAAGGAAGCATTCCAACTCCTACAAAAGTATTGCCAGATAAGTAAGCTTGGCAGAATTCTTTGTTAATGATTTCAGTGAAGAATCAGTTTATTTAAAGCTTTTTTTTCTATTTTTAATCCAGTTACATTTTTACTGTTGTGCAAAATGATGGGGTTCAAGGCTTTTGTATTTTTACCTATTTAAATTTTCAGTTAGGGAAAATTATGGGGCATTGGGCAATAGCTGGGGGGAATCAGACACTTATTTAAAAAGAGTACGTACTGGGGTTCAAAAAGTTAAAGCTTTGTAACAGTTAAATCACAAACAGTGATCACATGCCAATAAATACACAGTAAATATCCTTAAATCAAACTGCAGTAAGTTCTCAAGCAGCATTCTTATTTCGCCTATCTGTAAATTTTGATAAATATTGATTGAAATATATTTTCCAATCTGTTGTGTGTATGTTGAAATTGATGTTTATCAACATTTACGACAGAAATCTAATCCTTCCAAGCCTATGTATGAGAGTTCTTTAAATTCCCCTGCTGCAGAATAAATTACAGTTGAAACAAATGCAATTACCTAGCTGATGAGAGGTTAATCCTCTTTTGTTTAATATAGAAAATGTAAATGTTAACGCTGAACAAATGGAAGTCAGTAATTTTTGACAGGATACAACTTTATACAAGCTATGAGGCAGTCAGCACCTTGGACCTAAATCAAGCTAAGCTTTTAGCAACCCCATTCAATAAGGATCATTTTTTCCCTTAAGTTTCAGCTCCATAATTATACAAAAATGCTGCAGGTAATTGGAACCAAAGATGTATATGAAAACTCAGGTGAGGTGTTAGAGGAACATTGCTGCAATTGTAGAAATAAATGTAAGCTGTCAAAAGAAGAAAGGATTTTACATTCTCACTTGATGTTTACTTAAACATAGAAATGTTATGATTTTAACTTCTTTATTTTAAGTAGTTCAACCATTCCACTGCAGGGTGAGAAGTACAAGCACAACAACACTGCCCTAATGAACAGGAGCCAAAAGGAAATTGACCTGCCTTCTGTAGCCTTTAAGCTGAGCAAGATGCAAAAATTAACCTAACAGCATGAGAAAGTAAAGAGTAAATACAATCTTTCAGTTCTCATTTTCAATGCCCCTAACATGATTAATTGAAAGGACAAAGATGCATTTTAAAATACGGTTTTTATTTTGACAGCACAACCCTTGTTAGAGCTGCTTTACAAGACAACTCGATGGTAACAGTTGTCTTGTTACAGTGACAGTTTCCCCTTAAAGCATCTAGATGTGTTTTGGTTTGAGAAATAACAAAAACAGTGCATTAGAAACTTCTATTTTCATTCCCATTACAATTCTTAGTGCTTTAAATGTTCTCATTAGGTTGCTGAAATCATAGGTTCTGTATAATCCAACAGACCATAATTTTCATTGCAACACGTTTCTCAGGGTTAGCATATTATAGCTACATTGTGAGCTCTTCGGACACAGGGATTTTGTTGTTTTGGGTAGGTCTGTAAAATGCTGTGTACATCTGGGGCAGTATATAGAGAATACAATATCCACATTACCATAATAATCAGAGCTCCTGAAACAAAGGAGTTGCACTCCAAAAAAAGGAGCAATATGCCTATCAGGAAAAGTAGATACTTCTATAATTGTATAGAAACAGGAAGCATGGCTAGGTCTTGTTTATTCAGGGCTCCTTTCAAAGCGCTCAAATCCCAGCTCTGGGCTGCAAATAAATTTCAAGTTCTCTTAGTACTGAGATGTGCTGTTCTTGCAGTGCTCCTGCTTCTTGTTTTGAGCGATTTTAGACACATTTATCCTAGCACCTGACAGAAAGGTGACAAATGAGCCTGCAGCTGTGGTGGGAGACAGACAACAACAAAAAACCCAACCAAACCCCACGGCTTCTGTTTATACCAAAACACGTCGCCCACTCAGCTCTTGGAGGTGGATGGAACAGCCAAGCATCGGCTGTAACCCCTATTCCTCAGGGAGAGTGGAAAACATCTTTGATCCGGTTCATGCTGATCCTCCCACCAACAGGGCACCCCACTAACATGCTACCCCCCCAACAAACCCCATTACTACATTGCACCCCTAATTCCTTATACAGCCCTCACGCTCTGCACCCCCTCTCTGTGCGACCCCCCCCCCCGTCCCATTCCCTGCACAGATCGTTACAATCGCCTGCAGCCCACCCCGTTTGCGGCGTCTCCTTTGCACCCCCTGCTCTTGATCCCCACCCCCCCCGTGCACCCCACACCCCGGCCCCTTTGCAAGCACCAGCCTCTGTGCGGCCCTGGCCCCGCCCCGTTACCTTCTCCTCGGCCTCCCGGGCCCCGTCGGGCTCCCGGCCGAGCCTCTGTCTCAGCTCGCTCATCCCGGCCGCGGCTCCGAGCGCTCCCGGTGCAACAGCTCCGAGCGCTGCAGCGCGAGACCAGGCGGAAGCGGCGCGAGCGACCCCGGGGTTCCATGGGGGGGGGGGTGACAGCGGGGAGAGAGGCCGAGCCAATAGCAGGGCAGGAGGGGAGAGGTGGGCGTGGCCACCCATTTTTCTCCGCCAGCCTCGTTCTCAATGCGGAAGCCCTCTGCCGCGCCCCGCCCATGTGTACCCGGAAGTGGGTAGCTCTCCTGCCGAGGCCGCCATGGTTGGTGTACGTCGTGGCTTACAGGGTGCAGTAACTCGGGGCCCTCGCCCCTCCCGTGGGAAACCCACCACACCAGAGACCGACGGAGCCATGGGAAGGGGGGCCCAGGCAGGCCGGTGGTGCAGAGCTGCTGGAATAGGGGTGTTGCTGCAATTTGCTTCTCAGGAACTCCTCTATACAAATTGATCCAGCGCCCCTGCTGCAGTGTGCTGCATCCTTGGATGTCATTGCGGGCCAAAGACTCCCCCTCTGCACCCACACTAAGAGCCCCAAAGAGTCGCTAATGTCATGCAGAACAGGCAGGGGGACTGGGGTTACAGATGCATCCTAGCCTGTATAAACCACATGGCACTGAGTGCATCTACCCAGGCAGGGCTGGACCCTACAGAGACACAAAGGCCACGGTTTGGGGTGTGAGGACAGAGCCATGAAAACCAGAAAGTTCCTGGGAGGCTACACATTGATTGCATCACCACAAAACCCACCAGAATCGGTGCAAGTTGCAAACTCAACAGCTTGACCAATCCACCCCATCTGGCAGCCCAAAACTGCCCTGGGACCTTCAGCTCTGCAGAACTCCACATTGCCCCCAAATCCACTGAACTCCCAAGGTCCATCCAGGCCGCTCCCAGGAATCTTGTGAAACCTTCAGAGCTCCAACATACCCTCCAGCCGCTGCAAACCCTGCTTTCCCACTCAGGGCCCCAAGCTTCCACTTATCAGCCCCTATGCACCGAGGGGGGCACAACGGCCCCGGAACCAGCAGGGCCCCAACATTGCATTCAACAGCCCCCCACATTTGCAGCGGACCCTACTGATGCTCCACCAAGCAGCACCCCTTGCTCCTCTCCTCCCTTGGCTCCAAGGCCGGCTACAGGCCCACCCAGAAGCAAGCCCCACAAATGCCATTGGCAAGTCAAGGCCCCCACATGCCACCCAGCCACTGCTGTGGAACATTTGGGTGCCCAACATTCCATCTATCCCCCCCCCCCCGGAACTTTAAGGGCCCCCCAACGTTCCATCCAGCAACTGCCATGGAATCTTCACAGCCCCCGCATTCCATCGAGCAGCTCATTGACCCGCACCCCCCTCCCAACTCCCACAGACCACTGGGGCCCCAAGGCTCTATCTGACATCGGATCCGGATGGGGCAAGCTGGGAGGAGCTGGGAGCACTAGGGCGGAGTCCAGTGACGACTAGAACAGCGATTGGCTGATACGGCTGGACAATGAGAGCCATGCGTTGATTGGTCTTCCTACAGCATGAGATGGGCGTGGTTCTTACAATGCTATCTACGTTGTGATTGGCCTACCACAGGAATGTGGGCGGGGTTTCGGACGCTTCGCTGATTAGCGGGTGTGTTTCCAAGGGGGCGGGACTACCTGTACGACGGGGGCGCTAATTGGTGAGCGAACCGCGAGTAGGCGAGGCTTCCGGCGCCTTCAGGTGTCTGATTGGTGCAGCGCGACACGAGGGCGGGACGAGGCCGGAGGCGCTATAAGAGCCGCCGTTTGGCGCGCAGTGGAGGCAGTCGGGGGGAGTCTCTGGGTGCGGGGCGCTGAGTTTTGTGGCCTCTCCCCCGCTGACACGATGTTCGAGGCGCGGCTGGTGCAGGGCTCGGTGCTCAAGCGGGTGCTGGAGGCGCTCAAGGATCTGATCACCGAGGCCTGCTGGGACCTGGGCTCGGGCGGCATCAGCCTGCAGAGCATGGACTCCTCGCACGTCTCGCTGGTGCAGCTCACGCTGCGCTCCGAGGGCTTCGACACCTACCGCTGCGACCGCAACATCGCTATGGGGGTCAACCTGGCCAGGTAGGGGGGGGAGGGAGGGACCGGTTACCTCAGCGGGGGGGGGGGGAGGGACCGCTTACCTCAGGGGATGGGGAGGGGGACTGGCGCGGGAGCGCGAAATTCTCCCCGGGGGGCGGAGGGAGAGTGGCGTCTCGCGCCGTTTGTATAGCGCGCGCTCCGGCCTTGGGCGGCGGTGACGTCATTTAGGCGCCAGTCGCACCGTGTCCCGCGCGCGCTGGCGGGAAAGCTGCACGTGGGGGCGGGGTCTGGGCAGGGCGCGCGGGGGCTAAGGGGGGGTGCTGGCTAGTGGCGGCCTCTCGGCTCCAGTCGCTGCCATGAGTGGGGCCCGGGTTACGGCTTTTCATCCCCTCCTAGTGCGCCCGCGGCGTTGCTCCGCACAGGCCTGGGGGGGGGGGGGGAGGTTGAGCAGCACCCAGAGCTGTCACTCTGCTATGAGTGTCGCGGGGGCTGATGTTGACGTTGATGCGCTGGAGGTAGCCGCGTGAAATGCGGGTGTGAAACAGCCCCCCCCCCCCCCGACTTCTTGCAACTAACGCTTTGGTGCAGTATAACTGACCTAGTACTCCATTCTCTTGTTCTTCCCTAGTATGTCCAAGATACTGAAGTGTGCTGGTAATGAAGATATCATCACCCTCCGAGCAGAGGATAATGCGGATACGCTGGCTCTTGTATTTGAGGCACCAAGTAAATATCTCCACTCCAAATTATTTTAATATTCAGACAAGCTCTTTTTAAAAATAATTATGAAGCAAAATGGGGGTGACATCTTGTAATTGTGCACTTCTGAACAGCTAATCAGTGCCATAGCTTGCTTTGCTGTTTCAGAATTAAAATATATGCATCTCTTTGAACCATCAGTCGCTATTTAACTTTATTAAGGTTTATTCTGAGGAGACTTTGGGGGGTGTTTGTCTAAATAACTGGCATTGGGGATAGTCACAAAGTAGCACCAAGAAAAACCTAAAGTATCTTGTCTGTATTTAGATCAGGAGAAAGTCTCAGATTATGAGATGAAGTTAATGGATTTGGATGTGGAACAACTGGGAATTCCAGTAAGTAATTTTGTCTCCACTGCTGACCTAAATTGGATTATTGGGTTTTATGAATGTCTCTGACTTGAATGTTGAGTTGTCTCAAAACATTTTGACTAGCTTCCTGTTAAGAAAGCTAAACTTTATTTCAAGGCAAACTTTGTTTCCACACAAAGCTCTTGTTAAATTTCAGCAGCAGCCACTTGTTTCTAAGTGTGGTATTCTTGGCTTAAATCTGCAGCGTGACACACTAGCTAATGTACAATCTCTTGCTGGAACAGTGTTTACAAGCAAAAAGTTAGAGGCTATAAAGTCCCTTAGAATAACAAAACAGCATTAATTGAAGCCCACAATAGAATGTACACTTTGTGTGTAAAGGTTTTATCATTACATGCTGGTTCTAGTTTGAATAGACTAAATCAGCATAATGTGAATCCATAGTACTGAGTCTGGAAGCAAAACAGTTGTGGTTGGGTAATATGTAGTTAACTTTCAGTGCTGTGAACTTCTGACTCAAACTGGCCTTTTTTCCCATACAAAAAGATCTTAGAGCTGGTTCTCACTGGGGGGGGGGGGGGGGGGAAATCGACTGCAGATATGCAACTTCAGCTACGTGAATCACGTAGCTGAAGTTTGCGTATCTGCCGCCGACTTACCGTCTGTCCTCATGGCGGCGGTAGTCTGAGGCACACTCCCCCATCGACTCCAGCTTGCGCCTCCCGGCAAGCTGGAGTTCCAGAGTCGACGGGGGCGCCGCGAGCGATCAATTTCTCGTGTCTTCATAACACTTGAGAAATCGATCGCCAGAAGATCGATGGCTACCCGCTGATTCAGCGGGTAGTGAAGATGTACCCAGAGACTGAATGAGGTCTTGTAAATATCCCTATTACAGCTTCTTGGATTTAAGTGGATTTTCATAAATTTAGCTGATAAGTTAGTAAGCTAAGATGGACTGTGAAATAGAATGAACCTAGTACTGCAGAACAAATTAAGTAAAAAAACAGCAAACTTGAAAGTAGCAGCTAACTGAAAATGTCAGGGCCAGATCTTGCTAACAAGGTGCTGTTTCTTCAGCTGTAGTTCAGATTAATACTCCCTGAAATGCAGTTCTAAAGTGGATAAGTGGGATGTTCTTTAAAGGATTGTAACAACTTTTTTGTCTTGAATAAAAGTGGCAGAGTACAAACATTTGTTCTGGCACTGTTAGAAACTATATCTAAGGTTGTCTTCTCACAGGAACAAGAATACAGCTGTGTAGTGAAAATGCCTTCTGGTGAATTTGCACGGATCTGCAGAGATCTCAGCCATATTGGAGATGCTGTTGTCATCTCTTGTGCAAAAGATGGTGTAAAATTTTCTGCTAATGGAGAGCTAGGAAGTGGAAATATCAAGCTGTCACAGACCAGTAATGTGGATAATGAGGAAGAAGCTGTAAGTTTAATGGTCTGAATGTTTTCCAAAATTTGGGGTGCTCAAGTCTCTTATTACTGTTGGGTCAGAAGCTAACTTCCTGAAATTTGTGTAGTATTGGTAACTCAAAAGTCAAGCCTACCTAGCTGGGTTTAGAGAACTGACAAGCTACAGAATTTAGGGTTTTTCCTGTCTCAATACCCATGTGTTACTCAGCCCAGTATCAGGAAAATGGGAGGTGGGTGGGGGAAATGTTAGTGTTCTGGCTGGCATCTGGTCTTGGGGTAGAAAATTAGTCACTGGGTCTGCAACTAATAGTTAAGTTCCCAGTGCTATCCTATGTGTATGGGCTATTAGAACATGAAGAAATCTATCCAAGACTGGGAGAGCATAGAAGAAATTACATGAATGCTTAATGGGGCTCTACTGATCATTATCCTTGCTTTTGAGCATTGTAATCTTAATTCATGGGTTCTTCTTTTCTTCCTTAGGTTACAATAGAGATGAATGAACCAGTCCAGCTCACTTTTGCTTTGAGGTACTTGAATTTTTTTACCAAAGCCACCCCTCTGTCACCTACAGTTACACTTAGTATGTCTGCAGATGTTCCACTAGGTAAGTAATGCTGCATTCAGTTCAACACAACTTTGTATAATTTATGTGACTTCTAAACTTGATTGTAAAGTATCAATATGGGCATAAACTTCAGTGATTGGAAGTGTTTCTGCATAACTTTTCTTTTGTTTGGTTTTTTTTCCTCCCTCAGTGGTGGAGTACAAGATTGCAGATATGGGACACTTAAAATACTATCTTGCCCCAAAGATTGAGGATCAGGAGGATGGTTCTTAAAAGGCACTAGGATCAAGGGAAGATCCACTGAGAGCTCTTGGAGATGAAAACTGCTTTTCTGGGAAGGAAGAGTTTCCAGGCTGAGGCCTCAAATAATGCTGTTGGGGATGTTTGTAGATAGATCTTTGTAAATATTTTTCACCTTTTGTTTTGTACCTACTTCAAAAAACATTTGTATCTTTGCTAGTCTAGACCATTTGTCTATTTAGACATTCTTTTAGCTGCTGTTTTTAGAATTTAAAGCTTTTGGAAGTTGCTAGTGGTAAAGGGGTGCAATATCGAAACATGAAGTTACAATAAAGTGATCTCCAGGGCTGTACTGTGCAACTCAACTTCACTGAGGTTACTAATGACTTTCTAAATGACTAATGGAAAGAGAATCCAGCCTTTACCATAATCTTTGCAAAATGGGAATTGTAATAAAAAAAATTCATCAAAACTTTGTCCTGCATACATATGGAGGGACTTAACAGGGAGTCTGAAGAGCACTGAGAACATCTGGTTTTATATGTGAGAAAAGTATACCTCAGGCACTTAGGTATCACTACATGTAATCCAATATTAGAAATTAGAAAGCTTCTGATATTTCATGGGACTTGGAGTACTGCCCATTAACTTTGTGGTTGATCACATAACTGACATGAAAACATAGGTAATTACTGTAAGGTGGTGATTAAAAGTGTTATCTAGTCAATCTTGCTTTACAGTTGAAACAAATATTCCTCGTTGACTGTAAAAGAAAACAAGTCAGAGATGACATAAACATGTGATTAATGTCACTCAAACAACTTGTTTCTGAAATCTTGCTTTTGCAGCTGGTTACTTGATAGAAGTCTGAGGGTAAAGAAACTTTTTTTTCTGGCACACAGTACAGTGATCCTGACCACATATTGCAGTGGAAGCAGTCTGTGTAAATTAAGGCAACTTTGCATAGATCTGCTCACATTGATTAAAACTGGTTTATATCAATTTACATTAAATTGATTCCTTATTGACCTTATAAAACATTTTTCACTTATGATTAACAAGGCTTACACAAGTGGCATTAAAGTAATTAAACATACCTATTTAAACTCTTGTAACTTCAAATTCTCAACCTTGACTGACAGTGTTCATACACTAGAAATTCCCTACTTTCAGTTCAGCTATATTTCCTAAGCATCCATTAAAGTGTTAGGATTAATGACAGACTCAAAAGTAGATTCTAGTAAACTTGTAGACAACAGTTTAGCTTTGCTATGGATTACACCATCTTAAAATGATTGCAGTAAAACATTTTTTTTTTGGTTAGACACTTGACATACCAATACCTCTTCCCCCTTTCTTACAGCTTGTTACAAAGATGAGGTGATATTGGATTTGTTATAAACCATTTACAATAATAGGATAAAATACCTAGTAAATCACAGGTAACACCATTCTTAGCTACATAATCTCACACTTTAATTCTTCCCTGTAATTTCATTGCTGTGGGCTACAATTTTCTCAACTGCAAGAAAGTGCTTTGGGAACTAGGGTGGTAAAAAGTTAAGTATTGCTGTGTGTTAAACTACCCCATAAGCCCATTCCCAGAGCAATTTGGCAAAATTTATGGAGAGGATAGTATATTTCTTAGACTGCTCAGTTACACATCATGGACATTAAAACAAATGTTTCTTGGTGTGAATTAACCAGCATTGCAAATATAATTCAGCTACCATGAAGTTGCTCGAAGCAGGCTTGTAGGGAGGGTTCACATTTAGCCGAAACCCCTCTGAAACAAATTCAGTTGTGTTAGTTACAAAATGACTGCTCTAGCTCTGTTCGTAGAATGATGTAGCAGGAGAGAGCCACAAGGGGGCAGCAGGAGGCTAAAACCAGGGCTACTTTGCTATCCTAAGATACAACTGGTTTGAGAATATTTCTGCAGAAATTTCCATGTAGAGGTGCTGTCTGTCCATATCAATCTAGGAGCGTAATAGGGGACTTTCCAAGACCCATAAATCTGTTTCTTTAATTGATTAGATCCCTCTCAAAGCATTGAGAGTGCTTCCTGGGCTTGACCAAACTACCTTTTTCCTATAATAACTAGGGAAAACAAAAATATGTACATATACACGTCCAAATCATTGTACTTTATGTAGGGTGGGTTTTTTGTTGTTGCAGACCTCATAATAAAAATACTGCTGTGAAAAGTGATACTTGCATGTTAATATCACTTTTCTCAGTGAGCTCAGGATAAAATATGGCTGGATGAGGTGGTCAAAGAGGGAGGCAGCAGGAACGAGTGGGGGATAGGGAAAGCAGCAGAAACCTGAGGCAGTGGTTGGAGGGAGAGTCCCACTGCCATGCAGAGTCAGGGGTCAGCACCCAGGGCCAGCACAAGCTGCTGTGTCGCCTGAGCCCAGGACTGCCTGGCCAGCAATCAGTGTCCACTGCTATGTGGCTGGGACTAGGGGTCAGGCCTGGGGCCCTGTGGTTAGCGCTGAATGTCAGTGCCTGCCACTGCTCAAGTCAGCGCCAAGGGTCAGCACCCAGACGCGGTACCTGCTGCTGGAGCCCGGGACCAGAGGTGGAAGCCAGGGCCCACCGCTGAGCAACCGGAGGGTGGAGCCACATGGCCAGAACTGGAGTTCAGTGCCTGCTGCCAGAGCCAGTGGTTGGCACCCAAAGCCCCACAGTCAGCCTCCTGAAGTCCGACCACGGGAGCCTGCCACCCAACCACCCCAGGCCTGAAGCCCGAGCCCTACCACCCTCCTGAAGGTGGGTTGAGAATTCACCTTGCTCCTGCAGCACTGTGCCCCACCTGTCTCCAGAGCTGGTGCAGGGTGGCACATCCAGGAGCAACAGGCAGGGAGGGAGATGAAGGTGCCGATGCTTTGCCCCCCTTCCCCATTACCGCCCAAGAGGCTGTTGTGGCCGGATGAAAAGCCCCTGGTGAGAAACATTTGAGAAACGTAGTGCTAGAGAAACACCCCTTTGCACTCCAGATCATGAGCTGCTTTTTATAAAAATCAATGGTGGGATTTTTTTTATTTGCCATCTGGCGGCAGCATTTAGGGGTCACACGTTCCAATTTTTATCCCCAGCAAGAGCTAGAAGCTTACTTTAAACAACAAACAACCACCGCTCTCCAATTGCACGACTCCCAATGCTTCAGAAAAACACAAAACTCACACTAACCTTACAGGTGTTGGTGATGCTGCAGTTCCTGTGTTAAATGTGTGAAGTCATGCTGTGTACTTAGACAATTGTTGTGCCTCTTCCTAAACATACGTGATTTGGGATGGTTGAAGGAATCTCTGGATCCAGACCTTTTATTATTATTGTTTGTATCTCTAGCACCTAGAAGCCTGAGTCCTGGTTGGTTTAGTTTTTTAAAGTAAACTTCTAGGGTGACCAGACAGCAAATGTGAAAAATCGAACAGGAGATGGGGGTAATAGGATCCTATATAAGAAAAAAGCCCAAAATTGGGACTGTCCCTATAAAATCGGGACCTCTGGTCATGCTATAAGTTTCTCACGCTTGCTGAGGATAACAGTTGGAACGTGTGATCCCTAAAAACTGAAACGCCAGACAGCAAATAAAAAGATCCCAACATTGATTATTTATAAAAAGCAGCTCATGATTTTGAGCACCTCATATATATATATTTTGGGGGGGACGGGACGACCATGTGTTGTACAAACCTGTACCATGTATGTACAGCCCTTTGGGTTGAAAAGTGCTGTATCAATGCAAGCTATTTGATATACTGACTTTGTAAATAACTAAGAGTGGTCCTTTCAAAAGCTTCGGCAGGCAGCATATCTGGGATTTGACCATCTTGACATGCAAATTGTGAGTAAGATTTCTATTTAAAAAACATAAATGAGATACTTATACATGCCTCATGAAACGACACTGCGGAATCCTTAATTGCAAGAGCAACACACACAGCAGACAAGTCCCAGCTTTTCTCTCTCTCTCTCTCTCTCTCTCTCTCTCTCACTCACTCACTCACTCACTCACACACACACACACACACACACACACATTCAGCAGACAAGCCCCAGCTTGTCCCATTCACGTGACACATATGATTACACAGAGTCCTTGCAGCTGGCACGCAGCACAAGCTGGCCAATCAGGTCCCACTTTTCAGCTACCAATCAGGTGCTTGGTTTGGTTTCCTTTTAAAGAAGAAATGGAGTCAAATCGACGTGAGGTTTAGTGCCATAACCTGGAAGGAAATGACTGGTAGGGGGGAGAAACTTCCTGGGTTGGCTTGCACTAGGTGCAGCAGAGAGACAGCAGAGCAGTACTGGGGGAGATGGGCTTGACCAGCAGGTACCGGCCACTGTTGCTGTGAAATCTTTACTTTGCTGCTTTGTGCTGAAATATTTGCATTTTGCATCGCTTGGGTGTATGGGCTGCCGGGATCTGCCCCCAAGTGACAGAGCCGGGCAATTCCAGCCACGCTTATGAAGAGCTCCCTTTTGAGTGCTCCCTGTGAGCAGAGAGAATAATTCCCCCAGACACAGCATCCATGTTTGTTTAAAGGGGCAGTGGATAAACTTCCTGGAGTTTGGCGTTTCTGGGCTCCATGGATCTCTCGTTGGAGTTTGTGACGCTAGTGAGGATATTAGGGTGACCAGACAGTGAAAAATCGGGACAAGGGGTAGGAGGCAATAGGTGCCTAGAAAAGAAAATGCCCCAAATATCGGGACTGTCCCTATAAAACAGGAACACCTGGTCACCCTAGAGAACTTAAAACTTCTAAAGTGGTCCCCTCCTTATCAGGGTTTTGATTGCCAAAGAGTTTGTTGCTCTTACAAGGCCAGGAGAGAACCCCCCCCTGTACAAGAAATCCTGGTTGGGCAGTGGGATTGAAAGTTGATTTAATTTAAAAAACACCTTTTCCTTTTACACAGATCTGTCAGGGATCCTGAGCTGTATTCTGAAAGTAAAATAATCTAACTTTTATGGCATTTAGGAGGTGGCTAGACATCACAAAAAACTTGGATTGCAAGATTTCAGCTGTAAAGTAGGGCAGGTAGTGAGCTAGGTACTAAGGCTCTAGAATGGGCAGTATATCCGTTGTCTTCAGGGAGGTACTCTAGATTGATATTGATATACATGAAAACATAAGACTCTAACTCTGTGTGTTTTGATGACTTGCTCTCCATCTCCACTTTATGGCGTGCCATCCGCCTTAACACGCAGGCCTTGATTCTTTTCTCATTTTATGCTTGTGTAAATCAGACCTGATTCCAAAGACGACTGTGGAGTTACCCTGATGTAAAACTGGGGCAAGTCAACACAGAACCGGGCCCACTTTACCCTCACTGGAAATAAGTAGCTTTGGCACAGAACTGAGAGTCAGGAAATTTGGGGTTTAGTCCAGCTGCCTGGACCAGACTTCTGGCGTGTAAATCACTTCTGTGACTCAGTTTCCCCACTTGTAAAGTGGAGATAATGCCTAGCTTATGGATGTGTGTGGGACTTATTTAGTGTATATAAAAGTGCTTTGACATACTCAGAAGGCTCTAATGCAGCGCAAAGTATTTCTTGTGCGGTATCTGCCAATACCAGACACTTTCTTGCAGTTGTTGTTGAATGTGGAGAGGAGGTGAGGACTGAAGTGGCTGAGGAGTGGGTTATCTTTGTCATCAGTAGCTGCAGGGATTAGAAACCATGTTTTGTCTGCCTGCTCTGTCTATAAAGGAAGCACAATTTTGAATCGAGCTCGTGGTTAAGATGTTACTGGCTGTCTGCTATTACCAACTGACCATTCATTTCTTCTCTCCCTTTTGGGATACAGCTAGGGTTTCCGGATTTAAGTTTAAATCAAAGCATATGCACAATACATGTGACAAGTACCTCTGACTTACCAGTTGTGCACGGTTTGAAGTTTGCATGGGAAGAAGAGGCCTGTTTGGTGGGGTTGTGTTGTATTCAAGAAGGAGGGGGGAGGGTCCTCCTTCAATTTGAGGGAGAACCTGGAAAAGTATATTGTGCAATCGGTCATAGAGCTGGGCAGAATTCCCCCAAGTAATTTGGGGAATCAGGATGCTTAGTGAGCAAAAATGTTTTCAAGTTTTTCTGGTTTTAGTAAACAAAACAGGCAGTAAAAGCCCTTGTGCTGAGAAGTGCACTTCCCCTATCAACTAAATGGCATTGGAGCATCCTGGTATCCAATAAATGCTGTTTAAATATAGGACTGCCCACTGGCTGTTCAGTGCCTGCAGACTGCTGTGTAGGTTTGAGGCCATTCCTTTAGAACCACTGATCCCGGAGAACTGGTTATGAGTCCTGAGCCGCAGTGGTTGTGGAAGGACCAGCTGTGCTATCCTGGATTTCAGAGATTTCCTGGAGGTAGGATGCATTGAGGGCTGGCTTGCTGACAGGCTGGCTTAGACATCACCTCCTGTGTATTGCTACAGAGGCCTGGATGGCAGGATCAAGGCAGGTTTCAGCCCCTAGAAAGCAAGGTCATCAGCTGTACAACAAAGCCAGAGACCGTACCCCAGCCTGGTGAGTACAATCTCAACTGGGTGTCACTCCAAGCAAGAAAACCACAGGGTTTAGATTCACAGCAAGATGAAATTACAGTGTAGCCTGGCTAAATAAAGCTCCAGCGCTGAACATCACCTCCTTCGCAGATCTAATCTAGGTAGGCAAACCAGGGAGCTGTGACTTCTGTTTTTCTGCTTTTCCTGTTTTGTTCTGATACCTTCTCCTCCTTCTCTTCCTCCTCCCTATTGGCCTGTCCTGTCCACTTGTCTGGGCCCGGCCTGTCTTGTGGTCGAGCGGTCTGGAGGAACTAGACAATTCCATTTTGTAACAGCTTCCGAGGTTTGGAAATTTGTTTTTGTTCCACACTGAAATGGAAACCAAACGTTTTGAATGTTTGTTTCTTTTAAAACACATCTGTATCAAAAAGCCCAGGGTTAGACTCAGAGGCGTAGCTGTGGAAGTCTGTATCCACAAAGGGCTTGTCCTCACTACGGCAGGGAAGCATCGATCTTTTCACGATCAATTTTATCGCGGCTTGTCAAGACGCAATAAATCGATCGCCAGCAGCTCCCCCATCGACTCCGGAAGTCCAGCTCGTCAAGAGGCGCAAGCTGGAGTCAACGGGGTAGCGCACCGCTGACCGCTGCCGCCGTGAGGATGGCAGGTAAGTCGGCTGTAGAGACGCCAATTTCAGCTACGTTATTAACGTAGCTGAAATTGCGTATCTACAGTCGATTTCCCCCCCAGTGGAGACCAGCCCAAAAACAACGAGAAGCCTGGTAGTGTCTGTTAGTCTTTAAGGTGCCACCGGAATCCTCTTTATTTTTCTGGGTTTAGACTGCAAACCTCATTTTTTAATTTGCATCTTTCTCCGGTCCAAAGTAACCAGGGAACCCTGGACCTCAAAAACCTTGTTTCAAAACCAGCATATCTCTGCAGAACATTATGGCTTGAACAAAATAGAGTTAAAGAGGGAGCGAGCTCTCTGGGACAGGCTCTGTCCTCATTTGTCTGTGCAGTGCCTAGCACAGAGGGACCTTGACAGGTTCCTGGATGTTAATACAATCTGTTTAATACCAAGCGCTGTGGCACCAATTCAGGATGTGGCCATGGTCTCGTGGCACGTGATTACAGTTAAGCATCTGGTCTGGGAGGTTTGGGTACATCTGTGCCTGTGTATATATTATAACCAAATGTGAGGCTTTGTTTTTTAAAATAACATAACTTTGTAAAACCCTAATATAGGGAGTTGGCATATCCCACCATCCAACTCACTGGGTAGCAGATCAGCTTTATGTTTATGGTGTCCCTAGCCTCTGTTTTTCAGAAGGGGGGGGAGGTGATGGATGGCAAGAGAGACATCACTTGATCATTGGGTTCACTCATTTTGGGGCACCTGGCATTGGCTACTGTCAGGATACTGGGCTGGATGAACCTTTGATCTGACCCAGTATGGCCATTCTTATATGTTCCCTTCACTGTCATTGTAACTTCCTCATTCTGTGTCTCTGTTTTCCTACTCTGTAAAATGGGAATAATGATGCTTCTTCATGTTTGTAAAGCACTTTGAGACCCGTGGATGGAAAGATGCTGTATAAATGCTCGGTGTGGGGTGTGGGTTTTTTTTGTTTGGTTTTTTTGTTTTTTGTTTTTTGTTTTTGCTTTTTTTGTTTTTGTTTTTAATGAGTTAAGGTGTTAGGAACACAGGTCAGGAAACTTGTTTCTCTAGCAGTGATATTTAACCTTTTAATGAACACCACGCGTGGTATGCTACCACGCTGCCTCTTGACTCGGCTGCTGTAAGCAATAGCTTTGTTTGTTTCAGGTTATAGCTGATGACACAACCGCCTTGTTATGATGCCATCACGTACTAATCTAAGTGCTGGGATCCCCAGTAGCAAAGTGAAGTACTCCAAGCTCTCCAGTACTGACGATGGTTATATTGATCTGCAGGTAAAAGGGGGAAATGGAGGAAAACCTCCTTTTTGTTTCCTTTTTTTCTTATGTGACAAAAATATCCCACAGCTCTGAATTTCCTTGTTGATCTCCATAAATATGGTGGGATGAGATTCTTCTCTGGCCCCTGTGTGCTGCTCTGGTCAGGTATAAGGGACCTAAAGAGCCATGTCAAAGAAGAATTCCCCTGGGTTGTGCACTGCTACATGAAGCAAGTCCCGTTGTGTTATGCTCCACACACGCCAGCAGAGGGAGTGTTGTTATAGTGCATAGTGTGATGGAAGCATTGGGGAGGCAATCACAACTTCGCACAGCAGAGAGGGCTGCTTGCACCGTGGTGCAGCCCAGAATCGGGAGGGGACAAAGCCCCCTCTCCTTTGGCTTGCACCTCCTGTGCCGGGAGATGGAATGGCCCCGGGGATGGGACACAGGACTGCAGCTGGGATCCTGGTTGTTTTAAGAAGGTTAGATCTATCTTTGGGGGGTGGGGGATGAGAAGACCCCATTGTGGAGTGACCGCTCTGAAGGGAACCAACCCTGACACTTCCAAATCGATCTGAGCTGCAGCCGGATCTGGGAACAAGGGGGTGCGAATCCTGGCTCTGAAAGAACAAGATGTTACGTGGGCGGAACTCCCCTGAGGTGATAGGCGCAGAGGAGCTCCTTGGATTGGACGGAGCTGTTGCTGCTCTCGCAGTCCTCGCGGCTGGGAAGACCCCGGTGGCGGCTTCTCTGCTTGGGCTCAGTGCCATTAACCATTTAATATCTGCCTTCCCTGCAGTTCAAGAGGAGCCCACCCAAAATCCCCTACAAGGCCATTGCCCTGGCCACTGTGCTGTTCATGATCGGCACCCTTCTGATTGTCATCGGTGCGCTTCTCCTCGCAGGATACATTAGCAAAGGAGTAAGTGGGCTGAATAACTTCTTACCTACGGTTTGTGTTTAGTGCCAAAACCAATCCCCTCCTGCCAACTTTTATTTGTCTTGCATCTGGAACTTCACTGCCCAGGCCTGTAGGCAGCGTGAGAGCTGAATACCGTTTATCAGCAGCCCGTCTGCCCTTGGCTGTCTCCCCATCTGCGTTCTCTAGCTAGGCGTGATTGGGGCTGGTCTGTGCTTGCGTAAAGGAAAATGACGTCCTGCCAGCTACCAGTACTGACCCAGTCGTGGTGTTGGGAGTGCTGGGTTTGCTGCCTTTCAGAGGATTGGTCCTGCTTTGAGGTCCCTTCCAACCCTGATATTCTATGTCAAGCTAAAGTCCTGATCACTGCTCATAACTAAAGATATCATGGCCCCTTCTGTAGGAGTGTTCTGGCCAAACTGTACCCCATAAAATTGTAGGAGGAGGGTTGGGGTTTGGGGTTTTTTTTTGTTTTTTGTTTTGGCTGCCCATCTAGGCATTTAAGATGCACTCAAGGTAGTTAGTGCCTATATTTGTGCCTGTCACTCCACTTGAATACTGTGTTCTTCTACTCTTCAGCTATGTCATGTTGCTTCAATAATGGCTGCTGCTCACCTCTCCAGAGTTGGCTACATTTCAAAGGCAGGTGTATTGATTCCTAAATAGATAGGACTGCAGGATTGGACTCTTGTTCAGGCGCAATGCCAGGTCATGGGAGAGCTTTCCCTTAGCGAAGTTTGCAGGCCTTGGTCTGTGGCTGGCAGTTCTGTTTTGTTTTTAAAGCATCACTAAGTTGCAATGTTTCCGAGCTGCAAAGGGAGCCATATAAACCCAATAGTTCCCCTCTCCTGGGCCTTGTCAAGGAAAACAGTAATCCAATTGGAGCTTCTCTGGTCTAGAGTGATCTTAAAATCAAGTCTGGCACAGAGTGATCTGGCTCTTTATGGACAGGTGGGCTCAGCTCTACCTGGGCCTAGATATCTGCCTCCCAGAGGACAGGTTTGGGCCAGTGGTCAGATATCGTAGAATCATAGAATATTAGGGTTGGAAGGGACCTCTGGAGGTCATCTAGTCCAGCCCCCCGCTCAAAGCGGGACCAATCCCCCACTAAATCATTCCAGCCAGAGCTTTTCAAGCCTGACCTTAAAAACCTCTAAGGAAGGTGATTCTACCACCTCCCTAGGTAACCCATTCCAATGCTTGACCACCCTCCTAGTGAAAAAGTTTTTCCTAATATCCAATCTAAACCTTCCTAACTGCAATTTGAGACCATTACTCCTTGTTCGGTCATCTGCTACCACTGAGAACAGTCTAGATCCATCCTCTTTAGAACCCCCTTTCAGGTAAGGGTCATCATCACATGATGATAGCCTGTTTTGTCAGACAGGGAAAGATCAGGAGCTAAGAGAGGTCTCTGGAGAGTCTTGGAGCCTGGAATGGGCCTGACCATGTACACTGGTTGAGAGGAGGAAGAAGTTGTCCCTACCAGCTGGAGGGATAGGTCTGGCTGGAGTTACCTATAGTGAGGGGCAGAAGAAAATCCTTAAGAAGGAACTAAAAGTCCGGGAGAAGACGGCTGAGAGGTTCTAGGTTTGAGTTAATTAGTGTTAATAAACCAGACTCCACAAGGGCCGAGGAGGTCAAAGGGTGCTGCTTATGGTGGTTTGCTTGTCTGGGCAGGGTCAGGGTGTGACATCAGTTGAGGCAAGCTCCTGTTTCAGTGTCTTTACTTTGAGTGTTGATTAATTTTCTTCCGTTTCTCTGCTTCTCTCTTCCAGGGAACAGACCGAGCTATCCCAGTATTGATCATTGGCATCCTGGTGTTCTTACCTGGCTTTTATCACTTGCGCATTGCGTACTATGCTTCCAAAGGCTACCGGGGTTACTCTTATGATGACATCCCAGATTTTGATGACTAAAATGCACCCTGGAATGAGGGAGCATGGCTCAAATTGTAATGAGTTTCGTGTTCAGGGGTGTTAGTTAACTTGACCCTGGATATCCAAGATGGAACATGTAAGAACCTAAACTAAGTACATTTATCAGGGATGCAATTTCCTAGTTCTGTAAATATTTTATTGGTAGCTGCCAGCTTTTTTTTTTTTTTTATATACGAATTCAACAGACATGATTGCAGCATTAGGTGAAGCACAGCATTTATTGTTGGAGGAGCTCTTCTTATTTCTAATGGGAAGTTCTTCATGGGCAAGCCACACTGAGCAGTTGCCCAAAGGGCAGAGGAACCATATAGACAGAAATCGTCACCTTTTTTTTGCTGAAATAATGTCCTATTTCTAATGGATAGTGTATTGTACAACATATATTGTCTTTCAACTAGATCAAAGCTATAGCTTTGATCTTCTGTGGCAAACAAATACAATACATCTAATTTTGTACAGCTGCATAATCATCATTCATCATCATAGGTTTGCCTCTGGAATGTTGACCGATTTGCCAGCCTGATGCAAATCGGAGAGGAAATTGGATGCGTGTGCAGTGATATACAGTGCATTTGCCATACAAGAACCCCCTGTCAGGATAAGTCACCTTACCTGACAAATGCTTTCCTTGAGTGCCAGCTACTTCCCACCCTACTGTTAATTTTGCTCAAGCTTATTGGTCATCCTTTCCTAAGGACGATTTAAGATTTTGCTTAATGAAGGATTTAAAACAAACTTTGGGGAGGGGCAGGATGCAGAATTGAAAGCTGGACCTGACTTTTCCTAGCTTAAAATTCACCAGTATTCAAAACCAGAACATTAGGAACGTTCAGATCCCCACTTTGCTGACTGGGCTCATCTGTCTGTGTGTGCATTTAAGGTCACTTGGCCCTAGATCTAGACCCTGTACTGTACATAATACCCATAAAAGAAAATCTATGCCTGGACAGTGCTGCACATGCTTGTATTGCTCTGTTAGCTGCAAATTGTTAGATTACTCTGGAGATTCAGAAGAAACTGAGGATGACTGGTAGATTCCCGCTGGAAGTCAATAAGAGCGAGGTGGCTTCTGAGGTGTAATTGACCTGGGTGTTTCAAGAAGCAAGTATGGAATGAGAAATTGTAATGTAAAATTCAAGCATTTAATATGAATAAACTGCACTATAGTCTATGTATGGTTCATAAACACGTCTCTCTTAAATCCAAAGACACTCGTATGCAATAGAAATGGTTCCCAAACTTGCTGGGAGGGACTCTGCCTGGTACCTGGATTGAGCCTTCCGTGGGGTCTTTCATTGCCTACTGCCGCGTCTTCCATTATTCATGTTGTCATCTGCCAGAGACAGTGGGCAGCAGTTTGCCAGGATGGGGTTTTGAACCGCTTCATCTTCGTTATGGGCTCATGTACAGCCAGTTGAAGGGCGGAGTGGAGGGGGTGCATTGAGCTCACCATCAAGGTGGCGGGAGAGGGAAGCCGAGTTAATACACCGTGTATTGCAGCAGTTCCTGGAGTCCTGGTGTGAGAGATCGAGAGGCCGACCCTTGTAGGCTTCGCGGGTCAGGAGGGTGTCTAGTCCTGGTGCTGCTCATCTCACTCCCATAGGATAAGTTTACAGCTCGTAAATGTAGCCTGAACTGCTTCCCATAGTGAGCAAGGTCAGGGTGGGACAGGGAATGGGGGACTTTGCTGAAGCCGGAGGGAGCAAGAAGAGTGGGCCGTCTTGGGTAGAATGGCTGGAATCAATAGCTCAGTCTCTACCATCTCATCCAACTCAATGCCACTCTTGAATGGTAACTGTGTTTATAGAAACACCTAAGAATATCAACGAATATGCAAATCAGTACTTGGCGGATCGGCTTAATGAAATGTAACAGGACATATTCCTGAGACTTGTGCCTCCACCTACCTTATAGAAATAGCCGTGTTAAGGTGTCACAGGACTCTGTCGCTTCTTCTAGAAGAGAGCACTATTCCCTGGGCTCAAGCTCAGAGAGCCATTTTAACTGAAGATGCCACTGGGTACATGCCTTGGCAACCAATAGAGCAGCCTTTTCCTATTTTATATATCCAAACTGAAGGAATGGAGGGGAGCTCCAGAGGCTATCCAGTTCAGCGCCCTAACCCAGGGCAGGATTAAAGTGTAGCTGGCCCATCTCTGACAGGCATTTGTCTAACCTGTTCTTATAAACCAGGCAATCACAGTACTTTTTTTTTTTTTTTAAAGGAAAATTTGTGTTTCAGTAGAACATAGTCCCCGCACCAGGGTCCTGTAGAGAGATAGAGAGGAAGGCGTTCCTGGCTCATGATTTTCAAAACGGTCTAGTGCTTTTTTGGGGGTGCCTCTTCCCCCCTGTGATGGGGCAGAGTGGCCCCACACTGGTACTGCGGGGGTTAACCCTCCCCTCTTAGCAGAGGAAGCCACGCCCCGGAAGCTCTGCTGGGCATGCTCCAACTGGAGATCAGGTATAAAAGCCTGCAGAGCAGCTCAGTTGGGGCTGACCGCTGGAGAGGAAGGAGGCACGCCGCTAGCTCCTGTGAACTGACCGCCAGGACCCCAGGTTACAGAGGCCAGCCAAGCCGGGATGTGACCTGAGGCCCTGCTCGAGGAGGACCCTGAAGAGGAACAGACCGGAGGACCCCTGGAACTGGAAGGCAAGGCGGTTCGGGTAGGAAGAGACCCAGGGGACTTTTAAAGACACACACACAGTGTGTTGCGGGTGGATCCCCGCTGAGCTAGGGGCAGGGGAAGCCCCCACCAACAGGTGAGCCCCCTGGGTGGGGATCCAGTGGAGAGGGTGGGCCCGGGTCCCACACCACAGCCGCCACTAGGCCACGCTACCCTGCCTGCAAGGGGAATATATAGACTGGCCATTAGGCCACACTGCCCAGAGGCTTGGGGAAACCATGTGGACTCTGGCTATTAGGCCATGCTGCCCGGAGGCTTGGGGAAGAGATAAATGGACTGTGCCCCGAGGCTTGGAGCAGAGATATATGGACTCTGACTGTTAGGCTGTGCTGCCCTGAGACGTGGGGGGAGGGTACATGGACTCTGGCCGTAGAGTCTTGCTACCCTGAGACTTAGGGGGAGGGTATATGGACTCTGGCCATAAGGCCATACTGCCTTGATACCAGGGGTGTGAGATCGAGACTTTGGCTACTGGGCCATACCGCCTTTTCATTGGTGGATTAGAGTGGCTGGGGTCCGCCGCCACACCCCACCCCTGCCACAAAAGGGGTGCTGCAGAACTGCCTCCCCCCTTTTTGTGTACATCTTTGGGTACCATGTGCTTTCTGGAAAGGGGGCCCCTTTAATTTGTCAAGTTGGAAACTCAAAAAAACTCAGGAATCTCTGGTCACTTGGCGATATATGCCAAATAGCCAAGTGACCTTTACTGCACCCACATAACAGTTACAGGAGGGGATGGCTTCTGGCTGCTACTCTAGGGATGCTGTTCTAGTCTTGACTTCCCCTCCGGCCCAGTGTGTAGCTGTTGTTTATGGCCTGATTATTTAAGAGGAGTAAGCAAAGGCAGCTGCCACTAACTCCCAAGGTTGTTCCAGGCACTGGAAAGGCCACTGTCCCCTTTCCACTTGTTCCCCTAGCGACAAAACATGGTGATGGCAATGCACTAGCACTAGCAACTGAGACGTGGTGGATGTGAGAGTCTCAGAGTAGCACCTCCAGGGCACCCTGTACACGTGTGTTGAGGCTCAGGTGAGACGTTTTCCAGGCAAATGTCTCCCATAGAACAGTTTGATTTGAGACAGCGGTGCTCCTTTTGAAGTTCCCTCTGGCTTTCTGCCTCCCTTTCTCTTTTCCCTTGTACACACCTGTGTTCTGTGCTCACCTCCAAGTCCTGATTTTTCCCACAGACACTTTGGGGTGCGTGGGGTTAAATTCAATTTCATGGGTTGCTGTATTGTCCTTAATTGAGGGGCTTGCATGTGACGGAGTGTCAGGGTCAAGGGAAGGGATGGATTGAATGCAGCATGTCCGATCTCCCTTTCTGCTGCTTTAACCCAGCTGTTGGAAGGAAATTACAGACACATGCCTCTTTTGTGCTGTGTCATGCTGGCTCAGCCCTTCAGCTTGCCCATGCTCCTGACGTTGTTGGCTCCGTCAGATGTCATTGCCACTTCCCAGAAATGGTTACATACCGTCTGGGAGCTGCTGAAATCCATCAAGCGAGAGCCAAGTCCAGAGAGGAAAGTGGCAGCTCAGGCCAGGCAATGAGTCAGCGTTCTGCCGGCATCGGACATGGCAGATGAAAGTCACATTATAGGATGGAGGAGGAGGGGGGAAGAAGAGGCTTGAAAGTGAGGATTATACAACGGGGGGGAGGGAGGGTTGTGTATAATGTAACATAAAAAGCGAGTTTCTGACCTTCCTGCTGGCGGAGGAACGCGTGACCGTGTGCCCCGAGCGCGCTCTGAAGGCTCAAAAACCAGGAGGCAAAGAAAAATCACTCCACATTTATCATTTTTTAAGCCAGTCTCCTAATGTTTGAATGCCCCTGGATAGTCGGCGTCGATACAATACTGGAGTAACGCTGATGCCTGTTTTCCACATTAAGATGAGCGCTAAGATTTAGACGATGGGAATAATCCAACAGAAGGAACAGGGGACAGGTAACAGTAGGGGCAGTTGCTGGTGAAGGGCTGCTGACATCACGCATTAGCTACAGGGCCTTAGTAAAGCCGACTCCGGTCAATGGTAGATCTCACGTTCTGTGTATCTATCTCCCCGCTCTGCTGCTCCTGCCACAACCTGCAAAAATGGCCGTGTTTCTGCTCTAACCCTGTATCCTGCTCCCTGCACTAAGGCTTTTCCCTCCGGGCAGGGACACAGCTGACGCCAGCGGAGAGAGAGGTGGCCACCAACAGCTTCAAGCTCAGAAATGCCAAGGATAATCAAAGTCTATTTTCTAATACTCGAAGGAGAAGTGAGGTCCTTTCACACACCAGAGCCACGACCGTGCTCTGCCGGGGGCTTCCCGGGGCTGGCAGAGGTCGCTGATTCCGGTTCTTTGTGTGTCTTTGGGTGGGGTTGGCTGGAACAAAGAAGGAGATTGTAACTCAGAGCCCAGGGCTTGGAATGGACCCATGATCCAACACCCTGTTCCAAGATTCTGGCTGATGGGTGGAGTCCAGTCACCGAGGGGTCATGTGAAAGTTTGCAAGTAACGCTCTGTGTAAGAGAGAGTTTGCTCAATGAAAGAGAGAGGAGGCAGGAGTACTTATAAGAGGCACGTGGCAGCAGCCCAAAATCTGGCAGAAGTAGATGGCTTAATGCAGAGAAGTTGTAGGAAAGGCCAAATAGCAGGTCCTGGGATTTAGTGACGAACCATAGTGTCCAAAGAGTTAAGTTAGCACTGCACAATTCTGCTGAATAAGGAAAGCCCTGATGCTCTGCTGAATAAGGAAGCCTTTTGACATGGTCTCACATGACAGCCTCATAAGCAAACTAGGAAAATGCAGTCTAGATGAATTTGTGATAAGGTGGGTGCGTAACTGGTTGAAAGGCCATATTCAAAGAGTGGTTATCAATAGTTTGCTGTCAGACAGGGAGGGTCTATCTTATGGGGTCCTGCAGGGGTCCTTCCTGCTGGTACTAGTCCATATTTTCATTGCTGATTTGGATACTGGAGTGGAGAGTAGGCTTTTGGAATTTGCAGATGACACCAGACCGGGAGGGGTTGCAAGCCCTCTGGCATACAGGATGAGAATTCAAAACATCCTCGACAAACTGGAGAATTGGTCTGACTTCAAGAAGATGACATTCAATAAAGACAAGTGCCAAGTACTTTACTTAGAAAATCAAATGCACAACTGCCAAATGAGAGCATGGGAGGGAGAAATGATTACCCAATATTCAGAGTGGTTGAGGTTGGAGCTATGGGGCACTAGATTCTGCCCACTGTTGGATTTAACTAGTTTAAATTCCATGTTCTTTGCAGGACTTTTACTAGCCCTCCTGCCTCCCTGAACAGCCTTGTGGTAGCTGTGTGGTGCTCCCCAGAGTGGCTACCTCATCCTCGTGTCTGACAGTGAGCCTCTCCTCCAGAATCACTAGTGGCAGGTGTTAATGTGAATGGAAAATCTTTACGCCAGATGCAGAAGTCCCCAGCAGCTGTTATTGGAACACACTCTGGTTTTGTGGCAAAGCTAGCACACCAGTTACCCCAGAGGGATTTTGGAGCAGCTGTGGGGATGTAAGCCTGGTCCCAGGGAAATCAGGAGCAAAAGTGAGGAAGATTTCACTTTAAATAGGTACATAACTGGGTCCCTTTCTAGCTCCTTTTGTGTGAAGCTCTCAGGGTGCTTAAGCAATAGATTAGTCTGTTACTCTCTGTAATGGAGTGGCTGGCCCATAGGTAGGAGTGACCAGGCTAAACCAGCCCCGAATGAGCCCCACCTGAGAGGAATCGGGTGATTTTCCCCTTATAAAAGGAAGCAGGAAGTTGCCAGGAATGGGATGTTTGAAAGTGGATATGAGAGGGGGGAGGAAGCTTGGTAGGCAGCTGGAGCTGATCAAGTAAAAGAACCCCAGGAAGTGTAGGGGAGTTGAAGAAGCAGTTGGCTCCTGCAGAAGGACAGACACACTGAACTGAGTTTTGGGGGCTGGCATGTACCTGAAGGCTGAATACATTGGCTGTCTGAGTTTTCCTTTGGACTACATGGTGGTTGTTTAAGGTGCCCAGGGAAGGAGGGGTGGGGCCCTGTAAAGGAACCCCTGGTGCTGGGGGGGGGCACTCAGGAAGTGGGTGCTCTTCTAGACTGTCAAAGGTCTGGTTGAAAAGTGGGTGCTGTGCGCATTTGAAAATCCAGCCCTTCACATAGGGCTGGCTGGACCGAGGCTCCAGGGGTTGTGGTTAATGGCAGGGGTCTTGGGTGTCCTATAGATCTGTAACTGCCTGTAATTTTTGTACTAAGTGCTATAGCTTAGCTTGTGTGAAACCTCCGTAGAACTGAAAGAGAAATAATATGGTGACTCACTGGAGCACTTTGGCTGCCCTATAAATATAAATTGTTATCTAGCAGGGCTTTATTTTCACAATCCTAGTACAATCTACAGCATCTTTCTGGCATTTAGCATGAAAGAAGGCTTAGATTAGCCCCCGTGGTGGAGTTCTGCTTTTGTCCCTGTCGACTGCAATTAGCCAAATTCAGCTATATTTGCCATTGAGAGGCTTAGCACTGTACTGCTATTATTATAGGCATAGTTTTAGCTTAGCATGAATAAGAGCAGAAAAACCTGCAGGATACACAAGGATGATTTGGCAGAACAATCCTGTCCTTCCTGATTAGACTTGAATTTATGCTTCGCGGCTCCAGCGCTGCTGTCGTCCTCCTAAATGGTCACTTGGAGGGCAGCAAACTAATAACATCTACTGAGCTTTTATAAAAAAATAATAATAGCGAGACAGAATGATGCAAAGGAGGACAAGATATTGCTTCTTTTTTTTTATGTTCCCAGGCTGACTTACTGTATTTGCTAGTTTAAAGTGACGCCAGCCCCATCCGTCACCAGGGGAAGATGTAAAGATGCCTCTGTGCAAATATTAGTAACATTTAGCTTCATTCAAACCTGAGCCAGTCTCCTAAATAGAAATCTTGTTCCTTGGTTGTAATATCACAAGTTGGACAGAAACAGTCTGGGGAGCCTGAATCATTGAGCTGAATGTAGGAGTCGCTGGGTGAAATTCTAGGTGCAAGATCAGGTTCTATCATCCTAGTTTGCCCTTCTGCATTTAGGCCCTGATTCCACCAAGCTTTTAACCCTGTGCCTAACCTCTGTCCCTATTCTGCAAAGCACTGAACTTTAGGCACATGTTTAAGTTGTAAAGAAAGTCACAGGCCTGTTCAAAGGCTTTGCTGAACCAGGCCCTTTAAAATCTGTTCTGTGATATCCGTGTGAAAGGGAAATGTTTCTTCCCAAGCAGCTTGCGAGGTTGTTTTTTAAAGTAATATTGAGTTAAAGAAGAATAGCCCTGTCAGCTCACGGGTCTCTATTCGAATTTTTAAAAGGTCTTAATGATCTTATTAGCAACACATGCAAGCTTTAAAAAAACCTTTTTCTGATGACAATATTTTTTGACACATTTGCTTTGTTGGTTATTGATGATGCAGTAAAGAATCTGTCTCAAAAATGAGACCTCTCTAGATGATGAATATTTTATTTGCATTCCCATTGTGTCTACAGCCCCCAGCTAAGACTGGGACCCCTCTGTGCTAGGTGCTGTACAGACACATCTCTGCCCCAAAGAACTTAGTCTAAAGAGACAAGACGGAGGGTTGGAGGGGAAACCGAGGCACAGATTCCTATCCCATAGACCCCACAAACTACCAAAGGGAATGTTGCCTTAGTGGTAAAACTAGGGGACTAGGAGTCCTGATCTTGATTTCCCCCCCCCCCCCCTGTGACTTGATCAAGGTCTCTCAGCAAGTCAGTGGCAGATCCAAGAATAGACCCCAGGCCTAGACTTAATCCAGTGACCTAATGCGGAGGGTCTGTAAGTTTAATGATCAAGAAATCATCTGCCTTAGATTTCTTTACGTGTTTCAACAGAAGGACCGCAGAGTTGAGATCTTATGAATTATTGATAACCCAAAGCCGGATCCAGCTCATGCTGGATTTACTCCAGTGTGACTCCTTTTGCTGAAGAAACTCAATAGATTGTAATTACAAGTGTAAATGAGAGCAGAAATCATCCCCTGGCACTTTGCTCTCACCCTCTTTCTCCCCCCTCCCCCCCCAAAAAGTGTTTCCACTTTTGGTCAAGATGGGTCAGTTCCCTCTAGATTTTGTTAGAATATCTTTGATTCACTTTGATAATAACTGGATGCCTCTCAAAATCCTTGTATAAGACAAGGAATTTGAGGTTGAATTTTTTTTAGTGAGGTGGGTTTTAGCCCACGAAAGCTTATGCTCAAACAAATGTTAGTCTCTAAGATGCCACAAATACTCCTCGTTCTTTTTGCGGATACAGACGAACACGGCTGCTACTCTGAGGGTGGAGTTGCCTCGGATACTTTTCCTATTACAATAACGAAACCCACATAAGGCAAACTATGAGGGAGGATTTAGATGGGAGTAGAATCCAAGTCTGAGACTGTTCCGAGTCCCAGTCGTTCCACTTGGAAGTTGTGTGAAAAACATGATTTCCCTATGAGTCTGAGGTCCCAATTCTGCATAGCACCTACGTACATGCTCAACTTGGACTTTAAGTAGGACTTAAGCCCATGCTTAAAATTAATACTGACCCAGACTATCCACTTTCAGGTGGAGAGCTCCCATGCTCATAACAGAAGGCACTGGGAAAAGGTTCTGTCTTTCCATGCATTAGAAAGAAATGGAAAAATTTCCTCAGGAATGTATTGTCTTCTATACAGTGTGTTAGGGTTTGACCCTTCGTCCAGTGAAATCCAGGAAAGCTCTTCCATTGACATTAATGGGAGCGGAAGCAGGGCTTTAAAGAGGAAGCCTTTACTCTTGTAGACTGCAGCCTCTGTTGGGGTTATGGCAGGGCCTCATGGAAAGAACCCCAAGAACTGCAGAAAGGGTCCCCAGTATGGGCCCATTCCCTGCTCAGCTAGCTAAATCCAAAATGCTGATTGCAGCACTGAGATACAGGATACGATGTGTCAGCCTCAAGAAAATCAGCTACTCATCCAAAGAATGAGCTGTCTCATCTAATTAGTTCCTGTAAACGTCCTCTACTGTTGTTACTTTCCCCACTTACTGACCATGCTTGGATCTGTATTGCTTTGCCAGTGCATTCTGAGCAGCCTCATCATACAAAGGCCAAAAAAGCTACTGAGGGAATTTGGGGGACGGATTCAGTTTTCAATAATACCATTGAATGTGTCTCCGTATGGTCCCCATTTCCAGAATAGGTGGTGTGTACAAAGATGAAGCACCATCCGCACTGTACATTGTTTGTAAGTAAACAGGATTGTATCAAAGATGCCTGACTCCATCAATTTCTCCTCCTAAAGGAAATAATCTGTTGGTTCCCCCCTTCCCTCAACTTTGGCTGAAGCCATGTCTACACTGGCACTTACGTTGGCAAAACTTGCATTGCTCAGGGGTGTGAAAAAACTCACCCCGACTGACACCAGTTCCCCTGGCATAAGTGGTAGTGTGCACGGCTCGTTGGGGGTGGTTTAATTATGTCTCCTGTCAGAGTGGCGCAGCTGCATTGGTACAGCTGCCCTGCCGTAAACTTGCTAGTGTAGACAGAGCCTAACACTTGCCCCCAAAGGGGTAACAATATATTTACTGTGTCCTGTGGTAGCTAGGGAATTTGAAACCTGTTGCTATGTGCTTTCCACTAGGTGGGGGTATATAGCATTCTTTAGCTACAAATCAATTCACCTATGGCCTCTTTTGTCTCTTTAATCTGGTAGTTCCTATGTTTCTGGATCACACCTCCGCTCCATCTAGTCCAGTATTGGGTCTCCACCAGTAGTCAGTGCAAGAAGCTTCAGAGGAAGGAGCAAAAAGCCTACTGATGGTAAGTTATCAAGTAACCTTCTCGGAGGGAAAGTTTGCTCATAACCTCGGGGATGGGGAAGGGAGCTGGTTTTTAATTTCTACTTTCTTTACCCTATCTACTATTAATATAGATTTTTCTCATTATCCATATACATACCTCATTCTTTGGATCCTGCTGAACTCTTGGCTGCAGTAATATCTTGTGACTGTGAGTTCCACAGATTAATTACTTAGTGCAAGTTAGGTTTTTAACCTTATTCTGACAACGTATCACTCAAGATGGTGAGTTGAGCCTGAGCTACAAAGTTGGGATCCAGAACAAACTTCTCCAAAGACTTTTGGAACGGAGGTTTTGATTTGAACTTCTATAGAAGCCAGTTCCAGACTTATCTACACCTTGAGAGTGTCCAGAGCTGGTATTCTGCTTTCAGCCTATATCTAATTTTAAAGGAACAGAGAGTTGTAGACTCTCCACCCAATTCACTGTTTACCAGAGGTTATTCCCAAATTTCCTCTTCATGTAAGTATGACACACACATGCTGAACAGCAGATGCTTAGGAATACAATCTGGTCTGGAACAAGGCATCCATTCTCTTCTCGCTTATCCAGGACTTTGTGACTTCCAAGCAAACTTCATGGTTGTGTCTCACACACTTTTTTTTTCTTTTATTAGAATTGCGATGCCAGATCATACCAGTCACTCATCCAGTCAGTCTCCTGATGCATCACAGAAAGGTTCAAGAAACCCCACCTTAGAATATAACCTGGTGATTGGGGACTCTTCCTGACCTCCTTCATGCCCTGAAGTAATTTGGTGTTTTCTAAGAGTGTCATTAGGGTTAGGATTATTATTATTATTTTCCTGTGGAGAAACCAGTTTGTCCCAGAATGAGGTGATGCTTGAGTTTAAACTGGAAATGCTGCATAAACAATGGAGATGACTGCCAGAAATATCTCAGCCTTTCAATTTAAGCCGGTAAAATACTAGCAGGATCGCAAGAAAACCCTGACCTTACATAGCAGTGTCCTTTCCAACTGGCAGGGAGAAACAAACAACGTAATAGACTGACGTGCCTGGGAATGTACTTCAAAATGTTGCCTTCAGAATATTGTGGCAATACAAGAGAAGAGCAAAAGAAGGCTCCCTAAAGCTTTCTGCATAGTATTACCACCCCATTAAGAAACCTGTTCGGGCTGGGTGTGGGTGCAGGGGTCTGACCACCCAGAGTTCACCGTAACATCGGGGCTGTCAATCAGAATGACTAATTGCTATAATTGTACCTACAGCTTGTAGATGTGCTGCTATTATTGGGACACACACAGCGTGATCTATAACTCGTCCCAGCTGTTTATGGTCCAGTGATTGAGTTTGGCAAAAATTGACTACTCTTATATAAATTGCTCACTGTCCTTTGCTACAGTTTTATATCAGACTTCTATTTTCCAATAATCCTAGCATCTGAGTTTGCATTTATATTACGCAGCAATGAAAGAGGGAAATTATGGCCACCAAAGCTCCACTTCCTTTGATAGTGCCAGAGGGTCTGGAATATTCAGACAGGAACTCAGTTTTCAAGGTCTCAGCTAAAAAAAATTGCAACACAGTAAACCATCTAGAAGGCAGCTGATCTAGCTAGGAAGAAAAAAGATGTGTGGTGGGGTTTAAACATGTAGTTTCAGGGACTCTAGCTATGTCCAGCTAAGGCTTAGAGCACTAAACATCCACTCTAGCCCTTGCTTTTGGGGCTATCCTCCTAATCCCTGGCTTTCCTTATCTGCTAAATATGAACCTGACCCACAAATTCAATAGGGCCCTTTAGATCCAATTCTGCCACCTTCCTCCATAAGTGAAGAGGGCAAAAGGCCATGCTTTATTCATAAATCCAAATTCTTTATCCTTCCCATGCTAAGGTCAAGTAATAAAGGAAAAGAGAGCTTTCCTTGCCAGCAGTTTCCAAACATAAGACGTCAATCGAGGAAACTTGAAAATTTGCACCAGTAAACATATACAATTAATCTTCCCTGTAGAAGCAACTGCTACCTGCGAAACTGCCTCATTCTCAGTCAATCACTCTATCTTGCATTGCTAAAATGCCTCTTATACCCGTACTCCACGCTAATCTACTGTAACCAACGAAGGCCTTCAGCCTTTTAAAAGCTGAATTTCTAAAGAAGGAATATAGGTTTGAGTTAAAGCTGGGCATTCTATGACATGAAGGGTCACATTCTACAGCGGGGCACATAATGAGTGTGTGGATACACATGCATAGATGCATCATGACTTATCGAGGCTTGTCTTCACTAGGCTGGGTGGGGAGGGGTCGATCTTTTGGGGATCGAGTTATCTCGTCAAGACGTGATAAATTGATCGCCAGCAGCTCCCCCGTCGACTCCTGAACTCCAGCTCGCCAAAAGGCAGAAGCTGGAGTCGACGGGGGAGCGCGCTGCCGACTGCCGCCACCGTTAGGACAGCAGGTAAGTCGGCTGGAGATGCACAGACTTCAGCTACATGATTCACGTAGCTGAAGTTGTGTATCTGCAGTTGATTTCCCCCCCACCCCCTTCATAGTGAAGACCAGCCCGACCATCCTTACTATACAGTGTCTCCATCTACAACTGAAAGCCTTTTATGGGCTTAACTAAATAGTGCACTAGCCTTCAAGAAGCCATGTTAGAGCAAAGATTTTAAAATCAGTTCACAGCTTTAAAGGGATCCAATGAAACCCTCTTTATGTGGAGCAGTAGGAGTTAGACCTGGTAACCAGCTAGGGGTATGACTTCTGCACCAGCAGTAAGTGTCGAGGCAAAGAGCTGCAAGATCAACACCGAATTGCAGGTCTGGGCGCAAAGATGTAATGGATTCAAAGTTAGTTCCTCTGGCATGGAGTCTTTCCTAGAGACTTGAATTCCTGTAATAGTAACAAGGCACCTGAATCATATAAGCAAGGCTGAAGCTTCAAGAGAAAGCTCAGAATCAGTCAGGACAGGGTCAAAGAGCACTAGAGACAGTAGATCACCCACCATAAACTTACCAGATTGCACTTTGTTGGAATTTGATTGCAGGAGGACAAGTTACTGACTTCCCACAATACAGTAAGGACAGTGAAATAAGCCAGGATTTCAAAAGCTAGATGCATCTCAGCAAGTCAAGCGGAGTACTGTATACTTGAAAGGACAAAAAGTAAATCATTACAGTAATCTAACAGCATCAAACCTAATCAGAAAGATATAATGATTAGGACACTTAAATATAATCAACCTGGATGTGGCAATGGGCAATGTGCAGTTCCTATTATTAACAATACAAAGGTTTGAAAATGACAACTCACCCCCCCAAAATTATGAGATTAATTTATGGAGCTGCGGCTTTAACATAAACATCAAATACCATGTGACTTACAATAAATTACAGGTGCTAACAATTGCAAGTTGTGTGTCCTGCCACCATGTGTAACCCCGATACAGCAAATGCTTAACATGTGAGTGATGCCAGCAACATGGGGCTTGAAGAACATATATTCTCTCAATATCCCTTTAAGGTAGGTAATACTTTGCAGGTGGGGAAACTAAGGCATAGACAAACTAAGTGTCATTGGCAGAACTGGGGACAGAACCCACGATGCTGACTCCTTGTTTTCTCCCTGAACTCTTACAAGATAGCTTCTCCTTGTCTATTGTATTATAACTAATTACTGCCATCTACATAAAGATATTTATCGAGTGTCGGTTAAAACAGTATCGAGGTACCAGTTTTTCTTTAAACTTATGTTCCAAGACTAGGAATATAAAATCTGTTTCTATTACAGGAATACAGCAGCTGCAGGCCCTACCTGAAATCCCAGCCCTGTTGCGCTAAGCACCGGATATATGTACAGAAAGAGCTAGTTCCTGTTTTGAAGATCTAATGGACAAGTCAGACAAAGGGTGGAGGAGAAACAAAAGCTCAGAGAAGTTTAGATTTAAATGTTTCTAATGTTTTGAGTAAATACTTGGCCAGGTTTCTTGCTTTTTTTTTAAATAGTATTTATGTACTTATTGGTGCAGATGCTCCAAAGGTGGGGTATGCTTCAGCACTTAAGCTGTTCAATGACTGGAGGTTGAAATGCCAAGGCAGAAAAGGGTTGATTATGTGGTGTTATCAAAGCAGTTTCACACAAGGCTAGGAACCATACCTCTCAACTCTACAGTGGCAGGGAGACGGAAGGAATCTAAATAGAGATGTCCTAGATGGAGTGTGACGGGGCGGATCGGCCCCGCACGGGCCAGGGCTGCCCCTGGCCGGAAGTTCTAGCAGCGGAAGTCCCGCCCCCGCTGTACTGGGCATGCTCCAAGTGCTCAGGCAGTATAAAGGAAGGGAGCACAGCTCAGTCTGGGCTGGCTGCCGTAGGAGGAGGACGTGCCTGGAGAGCTCCCACGGAGGACCAGCTCCAGCCACACCAGGAGCCGGAGCTGGGTCCGTGGCAGGACCCTGCCCTAGAGTCTGATGCTGACCACAGCCAGCCAGGAGCCCTAGACACTACCGGACTAAGGGGGCGACGGACCCAGCCACATACGGGGGATCAGCAACCAGCCAGGAGACCCTGTCGCTGGAACAGGTAGGAACTGACCCCAGGATAGTGGGGGAGTGGTATTGCCCACCCGAAGACACACTCAGCGTGTTGCGGTAGGATCCCCCCGCTGAGTGGGGGGTCAGGCGCAGGACCACTAGGCCACACTGCCCCCGTGAAGGGGGATTGTTATAGACTCTGGCCGCTAGGCAACACTGCCCCAGTGAAGGGGGGGTTGTTATAGACTCTGGCCGCTAGGCAACACTGCCCCAGTGAAGGGGGGGTTGTTATAGACTCTGGCCGCTAGGCCACACTGCCCCAGTGAAGGGGGGGGTTGTTATAGACTCTGGCCGCTAGGCCACACTGCCCCAGCCGAAGGGCTGGTATTGACTCTGCCATTGGACCACACTGCCCCAGCCGTGGGGCTGTCATTGATTTTGGTCCTTAGGCCGTACTGCCCCTACAAGGGGGCCTTCAGGGACTCCGGCCACTAGGCCTCACTGCCCCCGCCTGGGGGCTCGAACCCTGACATGGAGGAAAAGCAAATGGTCTGTGTTCTTTGTACAGTTTACAAACATGTGCAAACAAACCATGGGAAACGTGTTATAAAAATGACAGTGAGACAAAACATTTCTTAAGGGGTGTGAAAGGTGTATCACACAAAATGGCTCAAAAGGTGTGAGTGTCCCCCTTACTCATACTCCTTTTGGGATGTTATTCTTCAAAATGTCCCTAAAAAGTGTGTACATGCATCACACAATATCCCCTACAGTCTGTTGTGTGAAATTGACACAAGACATTCCATTGTTTGTTGCATACAGGGAAATGTTTCACAAAACAGCGGAGCAGGGGTGTGTGCCTATCTCCCAGCAGTCAGACAGCTGCAGAGGGGATTGGGGTGGCCAGACAGCAAGTGTGAAAAATCAGGACAGGGTGTGGGGGGTAATAGAAGTCTATATAAGAAAAAGACCCCCTTCAAGTGGGACCGTCCCCATAATATTGGGACGTCTGGTCACCCTAGATGTAACTGCTGATGCAACAAAAGCAGGGCAGTAACTGTCCAAGTTATAATGCACCCAGGGCTCGAGCTGGGGAAGCAGGGGTGGGAGTAGGGGAAGAAGGGTGGGTGGGAAGGGAAGGACTGAGGGGTGGAAGGGAAGGGACAGGAGGAGTGTGGGGAACCGGATAAGAAGGGGGTGGAAGGGACAGGAGGAGTGGGGGGGGGAGACAGGATAAGGGGGTGGAAGGAGAGAAGAAGTGGGGGTGGAAGGGAGAGAAGGAGGGGGACAGGATAAGAAGGGGGTGGAAGGGAGAGAGGAGGAGGGGGACAGGGTAAGGGGGGGAAGGGAGAGAAGAGGAATGAGGGGGAAGGATAGCAGGGGAGGGGGTGAGCAGAAGTGGGGGGACGGGGAGCAATGGGGCAGAGGGAAGGGGAGCGGGGGCGAGCGGACGAATGAGGGATGGAAAAGCGGGGGGGGGGCGGAATTGGGGGGAGAGGAGGCGGGGGGGAAGCGGAGCGTGGGCTGTGAAGGGGGCAGGGGGAGGATTGGGGTGAAGGGGGAGCGGCGCACGGAAATGGGGGGGCGAGGAAAGAGGGGTAGCAGGGCGACGACCCCCCCCCCCCGCCGCGGAGGGCCCAGGGCATGGGGGGGCCGCCATTTTGGGGGGGGCGGGACCGGCTCCGCCCCTCCCCTCCCGCGTGCCCGGGCCGCCCCGCCGCCGCTGCCTCCGCAGTCGCCGCCGCCGAGAGCGCGGAGCCGGAGCCCCCCAGCGCCATTTCCATCCGCCCCGGGGCTGCCATGGCAGGTGAGAGGGAGCGAGCCGGGCCCCGCAGCTCCCCCGCCCCTTATCCTCCACCAGCGCCCCCCCCCCCGCCGGCATTGCCTGCCTGCCCCCCCCCCCCCCCCGCCGGGTGTATCCCCTAGTACCCCACCCCCGGGGGGGTGACCCCCAACATCCAGCCTCTAACCCCCCCCCCCCGCTGCCCCATAATCCCCCCCCCGCTGCCCCATAATCCCCTCCCCTGCGGCTGGTTATTCCGCTCGCATCTTCTACCTACCTAGCACTGCCCCCCCCCCGCCTGGCACTGCCCCCCGCGCCCCCTTCACTGCCTGGCACTGCACCCCCGCACCCCTTCACTGCCTAGCACTCCCCCCCCCGCCTGGCACTGCCCCCCCGCGCCCCCTTCACTGCCTGGCACTGCCCCCCCGCGCCCCCTTCACTGCCTGGCACTGCACCCCCCCCGGTTCCTGGCACTGCACCCCCCCCGGCACTGCACCCCCACCCTCCCCAGCGAACCTCCCGCTCCATCTTGTGTGATATTGACCCACCTTCCTCCCTCCCTGTCCCCTGCTTTGTATTAATCCTCTGCCTGGGGATAATCCATAGCCAATGATCCCTATCCCCCCATCCCCATTGCAACATTGCAACCCTCCCCGCTCCTTGCTGTGTGTCTGGGGGGGGGGGACCCGCTCCTCAGGTCTGGTATAAACTCCCCCCCCCCCCCCCATCTCCTCTTCCTGGTGCTCAGTGTCACCTCTCTTCTTTGCTCCTGCCAGGTGAGCCCTCCTCCATCCTCCGTCTGGGAGCCAGGGGTCCCCATTTTTGGCAGATTTAGCCTCTGCTCCCCTTCCCTAGCCTGTACCAGGGGGGCAGAGCAAGCTAATTGCATCAGGGATAGCATGGCCTGGGCTGTGATGCTGGCTGTCTATGGGTATGGCACTTGATACATGAGAAGAGGATCCTTTTATCTTGCAAAAAGGGGGGGGGGGGAGGCCTAAAAAGGTATTTATTTTAATGTGGCGTGTTTGTTTTTTGCTCTTCCACTTAGATCCTCATCTTTGTTTGAAACCAAGTGGGTGGCAGGGGGGTAAGCTTGTAAACCAGTGAAGAATTCAGGTTAATTCTCCCATGGCTCTGAAAGGGGTGGGCTGTTTTTTATTTTCCTTCCCCTTGTCTGATCCCCCTCTCGTGATATGCTTACGGATTTATTTGGAACAGCTAAACAGATACATTTGTTCAGTGGCTTTTACCTGGGAGTCCCATGTTCCTTGCGTTCCCTCCCATGCGTGTCTTGTGTACGCATTTTCTTTATCTTAAAATATTTTTATTGGAAATGAGCGACACAGATAAAATCAAATTCCACCATCAAAGCTTGGTCCTAGCTTGCAGTTACATTTCACTTCCTAAAAGGTAAGAAGAGCAGTTAATGCCCAGCATTATGTATGCAAGGAACATTGCTGTCTTTGTGTATATGATTATTTTTTCTATAAAAGATAAAATACAGAGAAAAGAGGATTCACTTTTATTCCCATCTTTTCATTTTGAAAGAACCAATGTTGTAGCCTAGTCGGAGAAGATAAATGCTTAACACAGCCCTGGATTTGCTTTTGAGGGTGGTTCTTTAGGCAAAATGAACAGCCGGAAGGGGAATCACAAGCCCTGCAAGCAGTTTCTGGCAGAAAGGGGAAGTTCCTAGATTAGGGTAAAGCAAGGTAATGAAAGATCAGATGCAGCTCTTCCCTTTTCACTTTTGCCACACATGGTCTTAACATGAGTTAGCAGGTTGAGGCGAGCCCTAGACTCAACCCAGAAGTTTGCCTCAGCCTGCTAATGTGTGCATAGGGGACAAAAAACCACAGTACAAACTGCTCTGTGTTCATTAGGATTTTACCATGTGTTAACTAATGTATGATAAGAGAACACCTTCTCCCCTCCCAGTGAGTTTTCCTGGGAGTTACAAGAGTGTTGTCAGAGCCCTAGGGGAAAGGCGCAGGGTTTGTGACTACCATTCTCTCCAGCAGTGACTTGGGCAGCTGTTTGCTGCTTTTTTTTGAGTAAAGAGCCATGTCCTCATCCTACATTTACCACTGATCCAAAGGTGAGTTCGGGAAGCAAAAAGGAAATATACCAAGCATGATAGCAACCCCTACAGTTTTCTAGGAAGTAGTATGACCTGGCGAAGGAGGAGCAAGAAAAAGAGTCCTTCCTGAAACAGGGTGGGAGGAGATAGATATTTTAAAAATATGCCTTCTTGAGTGTTTTTCGTATTGTCTGTCTTAATAGCATTATCATTTAAATACCCCCACTCCTCCTTTGAAGTTAACACACAACTGAATTCAGAAGGAAGAATAAAGGTCAGAGCAGAGCTTTGCTATTAGTGTTGTTTGGAAGGAGACACTTTTCTGCATGTGTAGCTTAGTAAGGACAGCAGCAGTTGACATTTTTTTCCCTAACAGAAAATGCTAAAAATGTGGGGACCCCCTCCCTCCCCCCCCGTGATCAAAAGATTGGGTAGAAAAGAACAATAGCTAGTGATGCTACCGATTGTAGTGTTTCCATTTGTTAATGTCCTGCTTTCTGTGTCAAAGGATTATAATTAGAACATGTCAGCTTGTCACTTTCTCTCCTTGGCTTTGCCTATGTGGGAAAGTTTTGGTTGTCTGCTGCACCCGCCCCAATCTAAACCAGTAATTGACATAGCCATAGAAACCTCCATGTGGAGACTGGTACTCTGGTATAAGAATAGCTTTTTTTGGTTTAGTTTATTACTTGGGAAGGGGTTTAAATTAAACTGGTAATTTTTTTTTAATAGTATGGATTCCTCGACAAATAGTGGATAACCTGCCATAATGATCTAATTTGAGACCGTGTTGGTTTTTTTTAGGACTTACCTGCTCAATGACAATTGACTTGAATTATTGTTCCAGAATAGCTCTATGTGTGGACATTCTGTTTGAGAAGAAAAGCTCCTTTATTATTCTGGACTTTTATTTCAGAAGTGTCTACACAGGGAGATATTATGGAATAGTTTATTCTGCAATAGCTATTCTGGTCAATTTCCCTCATGTAGACAAGATTCTTATTACTCTTTTCTGTAGCCAAGGTCTTAGAGATACTATGACTGGGGAGCCATTCTTTAAGGATGACTTTTCTTTCAAATACATTTTTCTGATGCATTTCATTTTCAAGCTTGAGGTGCCATGGAGAAAATGTTCAAGACATTCGTAGGTATTCTAGGGCCTGTCATGTAAATTAAATTGAGGATATAGCACAAGCCAGAATGTGATCTGACTGAGAGATGTGTTGCAACTGATTGGGGAAATTTGGGTAGTTAGCCAGAAGAATTTCCCTGTTTTATGTCCATGCATATCTGAAACAGTTACTACCATCAACCACTCACCTAACTATATTTATGAAGAATGAACTCTTGTGAAACACTATGCCAATAATTAAAACATGTTTTATTTTTGCTTAGAATCTGCAGGAAGAGGAGACTGACAGTCAGGTTATGTAAGAGGATGTACATCATGCTGTAGTGGAAGGTAGGAATAAATTAAATAATTGAAAACAAGATGTGTTTGCTGTGCTCTCTTGTATTAAAATGTTTTGCTTGTAAGCTTTCACTTATCCCTTTCTACTCTAACCTATAATGCTGCTATCATTATTGTGGAACATGTTTCCATTAGAAACTGTATTTTCTAGTGATTAGTAGTGTACTGATATTGTAACTCTAGTCTGGAAGATGGAAGAAAAACGTATGGTGGTGGTCAGCTATTTTCAGATTGTAGGCAGGAAAAAATGAAGTTTAGACTTTTAGGTTTTCCTCTACATACTGACTGTTTCAAATATTGTAGTTTATTAAGCACCTATCTTGACCTCTAGATATAAAACAACTCTATAAAAACAAATTCACCACTTACTATGGGGAAGTGAATTCAAATTGACAACTCTCAGCTATGTTTGTTTATTAACTGTCGTCCCCCCTCCCCCTCCTTGGAAAAGGGATCAGGATTTTGAAATCTCACCTTTTTTCCAACTTCTAGCTTTGTACTATAATTGCTCTGTAACACAGTGGACTCACCACCTGAAGCGCCCAGTTGTGGCAGGGTGCAGTGCTGTGACTGGTCTTTGTCTCTGTCGTCATTTGCAGGCAGTCCATATCTCAGTGGGTCTTCTGTGGCTCGGCCCTTCAGCCGGGTTACAAAGTTCAGTCCCCATGAGTGGTAGCAGAAGGTTCCAACTGAAAGTGCACAAAACACCCCAATACAAGAGAGCCTTTTGCTCCCATCTTGAGCGATTCCTGAGCCTGCCTTTGGGCTCAATAATTCCTTCCATCGGGCTTGCATGCTTCCGCGGCTGGTAGGGGACCCCAGGCCCAACCTCTGCTCTGCCTGGGGACCCCTGTATACAGTAGGTAGGGCTGCTTCTTCACACAGGCTGCTGTTTCCCTTTGCCACTTCATGTCTCCAAGCCCCCTTGTGATGTTTTCTCGCAGTTTATGCTAACACAGCTTCCCTTTCTCAGGCTTCTCCCTAGAGATCCTCCCAGCTTCGTATTTCTCTGCTAAACTAGCTACCCTTCCCTCTGTCTTGGACTTCACTGAAGTGCCTTTACTTCCATATTTCAGGGCCTTCCTATTCATGCGTCTGATGCTAAGAGAGCTGTGCTAGTTGACTCAGGAGGGGGTGAAGTTCAACCCAGCCCTTTGCCCTTTAATAATGGGGCGAGTCCTGAGGTTCTTAATCTCTCCACTTCAGGCAGCGAGACGCATGGATATTCATTCTCAAAAATCATGTTCATATTAAACACAAAGCAATTCTGTTCGTGTTGAGGACATGCACCAGAGTATATATAGTTGGTTAGGTGCAACCATAATGATCCGGATCCGAGAACATTACATGCTTCCCCTTCTGCACAAGTGGTGTTTGGATCCAATGCTTGTGACGTCAATGTGCTGGAGAAAATGAGCTCTCTGAACGATTCCAGGGTTTTTAAAAGGACATAGAGGCGGAGGAGTTCTGTCAGAGCTGCCTCTAAAAAGGTATAAGCAGCAATACGACATTTAATTGTGTTCTTGTATTGTACTTTTAGATTCTGTCGGTTAAAAATAATGGCTGAAATAGGGTTTCTTGAGTGCAATTACTAGTCATAGTTTAGATGTAAAGGAATGTTTGCTTGTTATCTGCCTTGTGATTAAGGCAATTGAGGTCTGATGTTAGTAACCTCCTGCTAACATTAACTATATGTTTGTTTGTAGATTAAAGTGGCTCAAAGTATACACAGTCAAATGAGTATAAATACTGAAGGAAAAGTTGATTGTTTCTCCCCCCCCCCCCCACCTGCCCCGGATGGTGTTTTAAATCTTAACACTGCACATAGGGCTGGTTTGGAATGTTCTGGGAATCCCTGAAATGTATTAGCTGCATATATTTGTAAGTCAGCTACCTTAATGCATGAGTCATTTTAAGTGGACTGGATAAAGCATTTTGAAAATGTATTGTAGAGAGCAATTCTGAATTGTCAGGTGAATGAGCAAGTTAACTTAATAGATCTCTTCCATATCTAACTTCTGATTCTGTATACTGTACTTGCACTCCTAAGTACTTGTAATAGATTCTTATGCCTACATGCATTTAGTAAGCTGGAGCCATATTAGTACTGTACTTCAAAATGCACTAGCACATTTTCATGGTGGCTAGTGCATTCTGGTTTGCCTGTCATCTCCTGATATCTCATTAGACTTGTTGGTAATTTCACCTCCCTTCCTCCCCCCCAAAAATAATGTCTTCAGTGTGGTTTCAACTCTTATGAGGGTGCCTGTTCTTGCTGTGATCTGTAAAATTTAAAAGTGGGGAGAGAGAACTTTAGATTTTGTGCACATGGGGGTACCCAAGCATAAACAGGCTGCTGCTGTATTTGAAGTGCTATGCCCACTAGAGCGAAGTTAATGATGTGGCCGTTAATATGCTGGTGGCCTGTCTACACCAGGGCTCTCAACATTGCTAACGCCAGTGGAGCTGAATTGGTATTAGGCATGATGGGAAATCCTTTGCAAGGAGCTTTGGGTCAAATAAGTGTGGCCTAAAGCAGAGTACTACGGATGTATACTGAACCCACTTTTGAAACATATCTGTGATCATGGCTCTTATTCGGCTACTGTACTCTCATTGTTTTTTGGTGGGGTGTTTTGGCATCACTAGCTTAGCATGATCAATTAGAATACTATACACTTAAAAGCACTGTACCTTCCAAAGTTTTTCTATTTTGTGGTGCTGATTGAATTTAAATTTAAAAAAATAATCTTACAATATTCATGAGCATATAAATGCTTTCCCAAAAAAGCCCCAACTTAGTCTTGATAGCTTGTCAGGGCTTTGTCACTTGTCATTCGATGAAGTTATTACTAGCTTATAATTCGGAATAAAATGCTGCATTACAAAAATAGCAACACTTTTATTTAACATTTGCCAGAGAAACAAAATTAAAATGCCATGAAGTCAAATGAAGCCAGAGAAACAAAATGAAAAAGCCATGAAGTTGAGAGCTGACTGCATTGTGATACGATTTGAACATGCTGTGGCTTTTATCTTTCTTGTGGGAAGGGATGCCTGGTTTGTGTTATCTGAGGCTTGGAATCCCTATTGTGTTAAGTTAAAAAGGATAAATGAGGCTGAAATCGAGAAACTGGGCCTTTGTATGGAGATTCTAGTATCTGCATCTGTCCTACTTAACAAAGGCAGTGTGCTTGCCTGTGCAGACAATTTCAGATGATGGGTTGGGACAAAGACTTTCTGATACTACGCCCAAGCTCTGCCTGTAGTTCCCAGACCATTTGATGACGAGTCTCTTGTAATGTCTTTTAGACCAAGGGAATCCTAGTTATTTGATGAGACAATACGGTTGTGGTAAATTTCTTGTCTGAAGCCAGAATGAGTTATTTTTGGTAGGCAGGTTGCATGTCCCTCATTCAAGGATCATCTGATTAGTCATTCTTTAAACAACGAGGACTTCAGATGAGAGCCTGAAAAGGCAGGTTTCTTTGTGAGAAGGGCATGAAGGGGAACTGAAGGAGGAACGCATAGGAAGCAGGATGGGCAAATACTCCATTACTTCTGCTGTTTGGTGACATTTACAAGGAAAGGGAGGCAGGTCACCTTTCATTCTCACTTAGGTTAGATGTGTTGGACAGTTGAAATACATGCAGAATGAAGTACAGGTCAACTGTTTAACCAGGGAGCCATTGCGATCTAGTAAGGTAAATGCCAGACTGGGAGCTCATGGATCTCAATATTATCTCTGACACCAGGTGCATACTAGGTAAAGGCATCACCTTTTTAAGTGTGTTAACTGATATGATGTAGAGCACCACTTTGCCCCGTGTTTGGGCAGGATCACTCCTTTTTAAAAACATGTTGGGATCAACCACCAGCAGCTAATGGCATGGACTAGCACATTAGTGGCAGACTTTTTGGCCCGATGGCCACATAGGGGTTGAAAAATTGTATGGAGGGCCAGGTGAGGGAAGGCAGTGCCTCCCCAAACAGCCTGGCCCCGTTCCCTATCCGGCCCCGCCCCACTTAGAATCCCGGACGCATCCAACCACTCCCTCCTTTTCCCTGACTGCCCTGTCCAGGGACCCCCACCCCTAACCACTCCCCAGAACCCCACCTCCAGCTAAGTCCCCCCCCCCCCCCCCACTCCCTGTATCCTGATTGCCCCAACCCCTGTCCACACCCTGCCCCCTGACAGATCCCTGGGATTCCCACACCCTATTTCCAACATACTGCACTCAGACTGCCATATTTCCATTGTCTTGTTTGTAAAATCCATCCCAGTTTTGATTGTATAGATCACTAAAGGAGAAGATGGGGGAGATCAGTTGGTAGCTGATACTACTCTTGGCAGAGAATATTTCTCTGAGGCCTCGTCTACTCTAGGAAACGCTGCAGTCACTGGCAACAGATTTCAGCAGTGGGTCCCTCTGGATATATCTGCACTGCAATTAGACACCTGTGGCTGGCTAAGGTGCTGTTTAATTGCAGTGTAGATCTTTCAGCTTGGGCTGGGGCCGGGCCCTATGGCCATCCCACCTCGCAGGGTCCTAGATCCCGGGCTCCAGCTGCAGCCAGAACGTCTACCCCACAATTAAACAGCCCCTTAGCCCAAGCCCCGTGAATCCGAGTCTGCTGGCCCAGGCCAGTTGTGGGATTTTAATTGCACGGTAGTCCTACCCTCTGAATTTATTCTGATAAGGGTTTAGTTGGAAAGGACAAAGCATGATAGGACAAAACCATTTTCAGCACCGTTACTGAAAGCATTATTAAGGCCATATCTGCATTACAGAGCCCACGTCGGTGTGGTTATGTCAGCCTAGCTACCCTGACATAGCCCCCTCATGTAGATGCCACAGACGCAGATAGAAGGAATAGTTCTGCTGTTATAGTAATTTATCTGAACCACATTTAGCTATTCCCACATTCCAAGGCTAGAACCGGCCATTGTGATCATTTAGTCTGACCTAGTATAACACAAGTGAGACAGCTTCCCCAAAATAATTCCTAGAGTATTCTTGTAGAAAAAGATCCAGTCTTGATTTAAAAGTTGCAAGAGCTGGAGAATCCACCATGACCTTGGTAAATTGTTCCAATGGTTAATTACCCATTCTTGTTCAAAATTGGTACCTTATTTCCAGTTAGAATTTGTCTAGCTTCGGCTTCCAGCCATTAGCTCATCTTATATCTTTTTTTTCTAGATCGAAGAACCCACTATTATATATTTGTTCCCCATGTAGACTGTAATCCAGTCATCCCTCAGCTTTCTCTTAAGGACTCTCTTCCGTTGGCATAGTTGAATTCCATTAGGTCTTATTGGAATAGGTATGTCAGCTATGGGGTGCAATTTCCTCCACACACTTCTAGCAGATGTAACAATGCCAATGTAAATTTTAAGCGTCGACCAGGCCTGGGACTCAGTTCAACCAAGCAATACTAGCAATTAAACAATTTAAAACATAATTTCAGAGGATCTTATTGATGATTGTCAGCAGTGGGTCTCTTTCCTTGTGTTAGATGAGCTTAAGATCATGGAATTGTCCGAACCCTTGGGCCTTTGCTATTTTTAGCAAGATCTTTTGGACCTATGTTAGCTCAACTTCTGCACATCAGTTAATGAATGCTTTCATAGTCCATTCAGTACTTTCTGAATATGCTCCGTCTTTGTCCTTAGAACAATGCATCTGGTACATTAAGTATAATTACCATTTTTATTCTGTAAGCTGTTGTGACAACCAATGCCTTGTTGAATGGCAGGTAATAGATTGGTTGTGGAGACATCACAGTGTGTGGGTATCTTTAAAAAGAGGAGATCTACACAGATCTTGTCTTTAATTATTCAAATAGGAAATTGTGTCTGTTGAAGGGAGACTGTATGAGAAAGGGGTATTACTCCAAATAGTAAATAACAGTGAAAGAGTTACTGCATTTAAGAAAAGGTTCCAGGCATATGGACATTAAGTAATGCCAATTAAGTGAGGTTAACTCTTCATTGTGTTATGCATATAACTCTAGCTCCTAAAATGTGCCAAACCAAATTATGTACAGAAACATAATAAAAGCCTTTTAACTTTAATGCATGGAAAAGAATAAATTGCTAGCTTGTCAAAAGGTTAAAGGCAGAAATTTATTCATTTAACCAATTTACACACATGGCCTAAAATAAGGTCATTTTAAAAGGGTAGTTTTGTTGTAAGAATAAACTTTGTTTCAAGGTTTTACTGAAGGTGGTAAAAATATCCTTGTAGATGTTTGAATCACTGTCAAACTAATCTATGTTCCTTTGTGACATTCCTTGATAACCAACATAACAGAAATGAAATATTTCCATTTATGTCTTGTAATATGCGTTGGTTGGAGAATTGGCAAAAAGTTCTTTAAATATAAATTCTCCGTCCATGTTGGACTTAAATGTGTTATAAACTTTTCTTATTTAGACTTGTATACCGAGGAAAAATTTCAACCCCATTGTGGTAAATCACCCCTTGCCATACCCATATTAATCGCTTTACTTGCCGCATAGACGAAATATCAGTTGTGTTGAAGCAAGGTCTTGTTACTGCCCATCTCCTCTTCCTCTTTGTTCCTCCAGTGAAGTAGCAATGCTAAATTCATAATGTTGCGTTTATTTCCAAGGCAGCAAACTGTCTTCACACAGAATGGTGAGGAGGGGAAGCGGAATGATTAAATAGTACTTTTTATCTAAACATCTGAAACAATAGCAAGGGGAATAATGAACAGGACCAGCTGAACACGTCAATCTGTGTACACAATCTTTTCAAACTTGTTCCATAGTGAAAGGGATAAACTACTAGATAGTTGCCATAAAGTGCATTGCTGCTGCCATCTATCTCTGTAGGTGCCTAAAGTCCCATGGTCTCTAAACCTGTAGTTAGGCATTGCACACAGCTGCCTCTGTCTAGGCACCTGAGCACCTAGCTCACAGCTAAGATCTTCAAGCTAGGCGTTGCCTATCCTGTTTCCCCTGTAGGGCTCAATCTATTAGGTGGTGTCCGAAACTGCCTACCAGAATGAGTGCTGCACAAAAAAACAACATGAGGAAAAATTGGTGGTGTATCCCCCCAGTAACCTTTAGCACAGCTCACCTAAGAGAAGAGAGATCCAGGTTCCAGTCCCTATGTTCCAATGCATATTTCGTTATTTACACACCAAGGAACATCTTCAGCAGGAGAGCCTGAGAGATCTGCCCAGCACGTGCCCATAGCCCAGTGGTTACAGAGTTCTCTTGAGAGTGGGGAGATCCGAATTCAAGTCCCTGCTCCACAGTCAGACAGAGAACGGAACTGAACACGTGTCTTCCGCATTCTGGGTGAGTACTCTAAACGCTGGGCTAGAGGTTATAAAGATACTACCAGCTCTTTTTTGCGAGAAAGGGCTTAGACATCTAACTTCAAGGAGGGTTCATGGCTCTGACTCCCAAATTTAGGCATATAATTTGAGGGGCAGGTCTTAGGCTATTTCCTACTGGCTAGGTCAGGAAACATCCTGCTCAGCTCAGTGGGTTTTTTGTGGCTCCATTCTTAGGTGCCCGACTTCCCCTACACATTGTATAGAGAGCCTGGGCACTTTATTCAGGGTGGTAAATCTCAGTAGGCAGTAGGGCACCTAAAAGTTAGGTGTTAAAATGCTCAGTCTAAGTCTCCTTTGCAGATCTAGCCCCTAAAAAATTAGTTAAGATGCTCCATGTCCAATTAGTGACCGTAAATTGCTGGGTTTGTCCTCACAATTAGTCACCAATATTAAAACTAACACAACTTGGGTAAATCATGTTTCTTGTTCTGTTCTTAATGTTTTCTTGAGACTTTCCTTGTTGTATAACTGCTTTTCTGTGGTGAACCGGTGGAAGGAGATTTAGCAGTGTACTTATTGCAAACATTTGCATTAAAAAGTCATCTTCTGACATAACCATTCTTCTTTCGCTGCAACTGAGACCATTTGAAATTAGCATGTTAATTTTAGATTTTTTTATACTGTTTGCTTTCAGATTCTAATCCTGCTTTCAGAAACTCCATGTAAGAACTGTCGCTGGAGTATAACACAGACAGTTTGGTGGGTTTTTTGCAAGCCATAGGCTAGTGCTGGATGACAGCAAACTTTATTTGCACTAGAACATCTTTTTTAGAACATGCCTGTGTGATCATTTGAAAAACATGCCAGTGCAATTTATGGTTGTTATCAGCACCTCTTGGAAAAGGGGGGTTAGATTTTCAAAGCCCTTAATAAACATGAATTAATCCTTAGTATGCTAGAGGTTGTGAGTAAAGATGAGGCATTTCAGGTCTTAGTACGTATTCTGGTAGAACTGTCTGAGACCCTCAGTGTAACTGTGGGCAGCTGTGAGACTTGCCTTGGCTCTGTGTCATCAGTCCAGGATATCAGGGTGTTTTTGGTAGATTGCTGGCAGGGGCCCTCTGTAATGCATGCTCATCCTTGCAGACAGAATAGTGCGTATTGAATGGATAGCATTAGTGAAATGGAATTTATGCCACTAATTTCACTGGACTTTCCATATGCTCTTAAAATCTAAGCCCTTTTAGAATAGAAATGTTTATTATCCTCATTACTGCTGGTGGCTGTTAAATCTTTTATAATTGTTTCCTTCTCTGAATTGCTTCCTTCTCCGAATTTTTCCTTGGTCCTTCCCTGTAATTGCTTGTAGTAGATGTCACAGCTGAAGGCAACTTCTGTGGTTCAGCAAGCGCACCTATTGGAGATTCGCAGCTCCCTAACCGTCACCTCTCTTGCACAGAGACCCTCCTCACTTGGGCTTTTTCCAGGCTGCACAGTTCCCTGTCTACACTGAGTTTCCCAGCAAACCAGGCCTCCTCTTTACTTTGTTTTCTGTTCAGAGGCTATTGTTATTGCCCGTGGCTACAGGCTCCTCCACAGCTCTTTCTAAGCGAGCGCATGCTTATAAACTTACCATCAAATCTTAGATGTTCTTATGTACTTTTTGCTAAGCTCTGGATGCCTGTGTTGAATCATATACACTTTCTCATCATGAAGTCAATGGCAACACCAAACAGGAAATAAGCAATACAACCTTGTTTGGCACCAGTATTTGTGAATAAAATGTTCATAAACAAAGGAGAGTAAATATTTCTCAGAGTTGTGCAAGCATAAAAAACATAAGCAAATGCTAATGCATAAAAATGCAGAAGTTTATACTAAGCTTACTAAGAGATTCCAGTAGATTGTTTGGGGAGTAATTGTTCTTCAGCCCGATGGGTCCTCTCACCCTGGGATCTGCCGTGTTCAATCTTGTCCTGTCTGTAGTTTGTGGCAGAGCAAGTTCTCTTTAGTCTTTTAAATGTCAAACAAAGAAAAAAAGAACTAGGCTGGAAAACCTATTGGTTTTAGTTCTTTAAGGAGAGGAAAACTCAATTCAGGTCTGTTTTAAAAAGCAATCCGAGTTAAAGGATCTGTCCAAAAGGTGCTGCCTCCTTGAGGTGACTATAGACAGACTCCTTTATCAAAGGCACTTGTATGGGAGCTAGAGTTCTCACTAGCCCCATTCACCGCCAAGCACACCCTACCCTCTCCCCACTATCACTCCTTTTCATCACTGGATTAGTCTGCCACTTTCGTATAGGTAAGCCCGTTAATTTTTGGTTTAAACCGATTTTTACCAAAAAAAATCTCTGGTTTTACAAAAAGTATTCTTTTTTTCCTGATTTTCTCCCTACTTTTGTATCATTCAAATATATAAAAATAACTTATTTTGTTAGGAAAATACAACACATTGCATGCAATATATGTATTACAATAATGCATTAGTCTGCGTGTATATGCAAAGAGGCCTGCGGAACTAAGGCTATGTGTTAGTCTACAATAAACAAACGGGCATGCATGAAAATTAGAGTGCCTGCACCTCTGAATACATTGATGAATCTCATGCCTACCATGTACCCATTCTGGCCGTTATCAGATAACCGTTTAAAGATTTGACGCATTAAAATAGGAAGAAAATGAAAATCTGTATCAGAATATGTTTCAGAACACAAGGAAGTATTTGAAAGTTTAAAAAACAAACAAATGGGAAAGGGATAAAGTTGAGTGTACATGCTGCAAATGGTGTGGCCCAATTATTAAATATAAGTATCTATAGGGTAATAGTACCAAGTCTATAACAGTAAACTGCTTATTCAAATGAAACATTTTGTTTGGGGATTTTCTTAAACTCAGAGGAGAAATTGTGATTTAGTTCTGCAGCAAACTAAATTGAATTCTGTTGTTCAAAACATTAATACACTGAATACTTTTTCTCCTGTTCTTCGTTCACTCCAAATAAACCCCAATATTATCCAGAAAAATGATCAGTATGTTTTGCACTAACTTTCATTCGCATGTTTTTGTTGTTGTAATAAAACCCGATAACAGTGAATTTCTCTTGATGGAATAATTTTGTGTTTTTTCTCCCCTTTCATCTCCTTCTCCACCACACATTTTTGTTTCCTCGCTGTCTCCAAGGTTTGTGGTGGTTTCTCCACCACTGGAAATGGTAAAATCAAGATTGGATTTCCCCCTAAAAATGGGTTGTAGTTCAATAGGAATTAATTCAGGGAAATACTGCGCCCTGAATTATGCAGTAAGCCACACTAGATGATCACAATGGTCCTTTCTGGATTTATAATCTATGAAAATGTGTGGTCCCTCTTTGCTCTGCTGCTACTTATTTTCCCAATGACAACCACCACTCTCAATACTAGATGGCAAACATGGTCTCATTAGCTTGTAGCACTGCCAGTTGTCCATGATGAGATGTTGAGCCATGTTAGTACAGGGGGCTAATGCTGCAGGAACCACTGTGCTGGGTGTGCAGTTAGCTCGAAACTTCTACAGTTGGGTAAGAGCTGGATTGAGGAAAATGGGTCATTGAAAGAACTGAGTATCCGACACTTGAAACTCACAATTCCTTTACAACAAAAATGAGCATACATTTGCTGACCATTCCTGGAAAGGCTTCCTTGAAATAACCAAAAGGAATGTATAGGCACCAATCAGTAGGGCATTATTCTACCAACCGAATTATTGGAAAGAAAATAAAACATATGCTAAATTTGAGATGGGCTTGTGGCCCTGCTTTGGAGATGGATGGGAATATTTAATTTCAGATGCAAGTAGGTGTATTTAGGGTTACTGCAGCTGCTAGGGAGTACTTGAATAACTTTGTACGTATCGCTGAGTCCTGAATGAGATAACAGGATTTGAAGTGAAGATTGAAGAGAGGGCAGTTCTAAAGCATTTCACTTTTTGTGGCTAGATCATTCTGCTTGATCAATTAGCATTTAATGCAGGAGTTTTTCCTAGGCACCTGTGCAAACAGCATGTTTAGTTCAAGAATTTGGAGCTGTTTTTGTTTGTCTAAAAATAGAGAATAAAAAATGGAAGTCCTTTCTAGTTTTGTGCACAGCCTGCAATCATCTTGCTGTGGAAGTCTAGTATAAATGTGGTTTATATGGGCAAAAAAGTGATTTTGCTGATCTTCCCTATACAGATTCCTGACCAAATAAACTATCAGCAAAAGCAGTTGTTTGCTGGTATAACTGCCTCTAAACTATGGCTTTTGCTAGTGAAAAAAAGTGTCCTTAAAAATTACCCTTAACCAACATTACTGGCAAATGGTTTAAGTGTAGACCTGACTTAGATTTCTTAGTGTGTCAGTAGCATCCTGTGATTTGTGTCATTGGGTTCTGCAGAGTGATACCATGGCATAGAATGAGCGTGGATTTTTGCCTATCTGTGGCTAGCAGATCACTCCCTGGGGGGAGTGAATACCATTTGTGTGCTATATCCTGATGTGAAGGGTCCATGATATTGGCAGACATCAGATAGAGTTGGAGAGTACTTCGTCACCTTGTTTAATAGCAGATTAGATGCTCAGCACCACAGGTGTGTGGTCTGTTGCAATTAAAGTTGTTTCTTTGAGTTGTGGGTGTACTATTGCATGTTTTAGTGTGTGTCCAATACTTCTTCCTGCCACAGTCTTTGGTAGCAAGAAACCCAGGTGCTCCCTGAAACTTGAATGTAATAGTTAAAGCTGACGTTAGCATTGAAATGAACGACATCATGTTAGCCCTTTTTGAACATTGAACCATATATTTACTGTTGTGCCAATCCAAGTTTAATTGTAAAGATAATCTCTGGTGGTTGATCCGCCATTAAGAATGATTTGTGAATGTAAATGGAGGTCCAGTAAAGAAGTATGTGATCATTGTCAAAGATTGCTGACCTAATAAAAAGAACAGTAGATCACGGGCTGTCATCTTACCTTATATTGTGGGGGACAGTTATGTCTGTGCCCACAAAGCTTATGGCCCTGTATACGGAAGGGAAAGTCTCTTCAAATATTTGAAAGTGACCTCTGACACTTGGTCCTTAAAACCACAATGTATTCATTGAAGTGCTGCTTTCTTGAATAATGATATAGTATAGAATATATTTAAAAAAGTAACACTCTCTCAACTATTTTATCCTTTGATTTTAATATGTAAAAACATACAGATGCAGGAAAAGTTCTAAGAAATGCTCTGTAATCAGATGTAGGATAAAAATAATAAATAAAATAAATCAGGCATTAACCGTATGCTTTCAAACTAGAAAATGAAATTCCAGTTATGTCACTATGATAGGCTAGCAGTGGACATTCTTTCTGTTCCTGTGGAAAGACTTGCATTTTAACTAGTCGGGTTTTGTAAGGTGCAAACATGTAACAGTCCCAAGAATCCAGGATTGTGCATTGAAGTCAAATGGCAGGATTTCAGAACAATTTCACTAGTCAGATGTAACCCTCTGAAAGTAATTTACAAAGCATTAAGTGTAGGAGCCCTAAGGGATGCATCTTAAATGCTTTTGTAAGCAAGATGATACTGGCATTGAAGGTCTTGTAGTAATTTCTCTGAATGTAGAGTGCATTTTACCACTGAAGGCTGTGCTTTACCGTACCTGCAGTTAAAACCTGTAATCTCTAAATATTTATAAATATGTCTGCAAGATAAAACTTGTTTGTTTTTCAGCTCTTTAAATAATAAGATTTAGGTCTATTTATTCTGTTAATATGTAATGCTACTTTCCTGTATAATTGCTTTGCTTGTCCTCTGATTATTTTAGGAGTGCTTCAAAGGGAGGATGTTCATATATGGATTAGCAATATAATTTGATCGTTGGAAGAAACTTCAAGCCTTCCATTGTGCCCCTGTTTTGGGGGGAGCATTGTTAAATTAGATCAGAACCTTTCACAATAATTGATGCATGCTAGAGAGACTCATCTTGCTGTGATGAATCCGATGGGTCCCCTATGTGATTTCCTTGCCAAGAGACCTTCTACTTTGTTGAAAAATCCTGCTCTAACAGGGGCAGTCTCAAGCATTTGAACATTAGCTAACACATGTGACACTTGTTTTGACAATCTGTTTTAAAAAGAAACAAGTTTTATATTGGGACTGGAATCACTTTTTTATTCAGTCTTCTGTTACAAGATAACATGTATGAAAGATCAAAAAGAGTGATTTCATTGGGAAGAATTGCCATGTTACCCTGCTTTCTTAGCATTCATGATCATGCCATTAATTGGCATTTCTCACCTAAATAAACGCCCTCGTGGAGGTGGATTACCAGGAACACTCGGAGAGCTCTCTCCCAGCATTCGCACTCGATCACGCTCGAACTTCAAAGCGCTGCCGTGGGAACGTTCCCCCGGCAACGCTTTGAAATTTCAAGTGTAGCCAAGCCCTAAGTACCTTTCCCACACCTGAAGAGCTCCAAAGCTCGTCGCTTTCACCAATAGAAATTGACCAATACAAGTTATTACCTCACCCACATTGTCTCAAGGTTATGTCTGCACTACAGACCTTACAGCGGCACAGCTGTTCCGATGTAGCTACACCACTGTAAGGTCTCCCATGTAGCCATTCTGTGCTGATGAGCTCTCCCGTTTCCATAATTTCCCGTTTCCATAAGCGAGCTCTCCCGTTTCCATAATTAAACCATCCCCAATGAGTGGCGGTAGCTATGTCAGGGAGAGAGCATCTCCCGCTGACATAGCACTGTCCACACCTTTTGTCGTTCAGGGATGTCTCCCCCCCCCCCCCCCCCCCCCCCCCCCCCACTCCTGATAGACAAAATTTCTATCAACAAAAGTGCTGGTGTAGATATCCTAATATCTGGGACCAACCCGGCTACAACACTACAGACACAGCTCAAGGCAGATTTACAGTATTCCCACCATTCCGGTGCTTGTGAGACTTGGGGCTTGGCCACACTTGCATGTTATACTGCAATAAAGCTGCCTAGCGAACTCTACCTTACTCCCCGTCCACACTGTCAAGGCACCTAGAACGAACGCTCTGACTCCCTGTCTAGAGCACTCCTGGTACTCCACCTCGGTGAGTGGGATAACGTCTGTTGTGTGTTGGGTGAGACGCTTCAGCTCCAGAGTGAATGAGGAGTTACGTTACTGCGCTCTCATTGACTTCCGGAAACATCCCATCATCCCCTTAAGGCAAGTGGCCACTCTTGTCATTGTTGTGAACTCAGCTGCAGGAATGCTGAAGTGCCTTTTCAAAGCTCTGTTTCAGACAGAGGACTGCTTTCTTACCTGCTCTGAGACAAAGCAAACACCAAATGTTTGCTTTGGGTGAGTGAGTGGGAGGCAGGGGGGTCTGAAGACGGCATGCTCACACTCTCAGCACCCCAAAAACCCACTCTCTCTCAGCTGCAAGTGCCGTAAGTGTGGCCATACCAGGGTGCTTGCTGCTGTCTGTGAGGACAGACTGGAGCGCTTTCCCTAGTGCGCTCTCCGAAGGCTGGTTTAACTCAAAGTGCTCTACAGCTGCAAGTGTAGCCATACCCTGACTTGATTTAAAGAAGTTTTTGAACCTAGATTTTTAAGAGCTGAAAAACATAGCGATGGTGCCATCTAGCTTCCTTCAATTTGTGAGTAATGCAAATGTTTGGCAATTGTAAAGCTGTTTTTAACAGAAAGCCAACAAATCTTATTTTCTGGAGGTGTAGAGTACCTGTTGCTCCCATTGATCACAGTTAAAGCTGTGGATGCTCAGCACCTGAGACAAGGCAAAGAGTTCTTATTTCACCTGTCTTAAAAAACAAACACACACTGAAATAGAAGGTACACAATTCCTGTTCGCACTGAAATTGTTATATAGAGAAGCATTTACTTGTTGTTTACTAAGGGCATGTCTTCACTACCACTTTAAATCGATGTTAACGACGTTATGTCGAAGTAAACGTGTACCTGTCTTCACATACATGCCCTTAACGTCGATGTAAAGGGCCTTAAAGATCGATCTTGGCACTCCAGCCTAACCAGTGGCATAAGGCTAATCTCGACGTTCCAAGCTCGACTGTGGGCTAGTGAAGACGGAACCCGACATTAATAGCCTCCAGAGGCTGTCCCACAATGCTCCATTCTGACCGCTCTGGACTGCCTCACTACTGCTCCACTGTGACCGCTCTGCACTGCACTCTGAACTCGCTGCTCTGGCCAGGTAGATAAGACCCGGGAACATTTGAATGCCATTTCCTGTTTGGTCAGCGTGGCCAGCTCACCTGAACTGATCAGTCGCCATTCAGAGCAATCAGCACTAGCCGCCATGCAGAGCTCAGCATCACAGGAATCCATGATGAGCTCATCTACCCTGGAGACCAGCCAGAGGAGAAGAGCTCCAGCATGGTCCACTCGTGAGGTGCTGGATCTCATCGCTATCTGGGGAGAGGAATCCGTGATGTTGGAACTCCGCAACAACAAACGGAATGCCAACACCTACGGAAGAGTCTCCAAGGCCATGCTGGAAAGGGGCCACAACAGGGACACCACACAGTGCCGCGTGAAAATTAAGGAGCTGCGGCAATCTTTCCAGAAAGCCAAGGAGGCAAACGGGCGATCAGGGGGCGCGCCACGGACATGCAGGTTCTACAATGAACTAAATGCCATAATGGGGGGCGCCCCCACCACCATCGCGCCGGTGTGCGTGGACTCCACCGATGGGATCATCGTCAGGGAGGAGACTGATTCCGAGGAGGACGAGCATGAAGAAGAAAATCTCACAGAGCAGCAGGAGCCCAGCGGAGAACCCTTGTACCCAGAGAGCCAGGAGCTGTTTGTCACCCTGGAGCCAGTACCCTCCCAAGCCTCCCAGGGGGGTAAGTGTTTCTTTTTTAAGGGATTACATGACGCGTGATTTTGTAAAGGAAGCATTTATTAATGAGTAACTTGCCCTAAGGACTTAGCGTGCTTTCATTGCTGGTCAATTTCTACTCAAAGAGTTTGTCAATATACTCCGGGATTGACCATAAGTCCTCCGCGGACATTTCAATGAAGCTCTCCAGGAGGTAGCGATGAATCCAGCGCAGCAGATTTCTGGGGAGAGCTGCCTTATCTGGTCCCCCGTGATAGGACACCAACCCACGCCACGAAAGTAGTAGGTTGTCTGGTATCATTGAGCAGGCCAGCATTGCGGCGTATGGACCAGGACTTTGCATGGACTCAAGGAGCATGCGCTCCCTATCTCTCCGAGAAATTCTCAGCAAAGTGATGTCATTCAGGGTTGCCTGTTTGAGATACGGACTGCAATTAGTCGGGAGATAAAGAGTCCCAGCTGCAAAGTTCTCTTTTCTGCTGAGGACCGACGAACCGAGCACCCCCCCCCACGAACGCTGACCGCCGCCCCCCCCCCCCCCAGCCCGTAGCGTTAGCTGGCAGGGAATCCGAGCCGTCTGCACGCGGTCTGAAGAGCCCCAAAAAGACCTTAGCCCTTAGCGAGAGATTTTTTGGCATTTGCTTTGCAGTTTGCGGTTTCAGTGGGAGCCAGCCACGCGGTGGGGGGAAGGGGGCGGGGTTACTCTACAGTATGCAAGCGCCACTTTTAACTTACCATGGCCGGCTGCACGGTGATTTCAGAAGCCGTCTTGGGCTGAGGCACGCATATGTGTCTGAGATGCTCTGAATTTTCTGAGAGCTTGTCAGTCAGTTTTAGGTGTACAACATGACCTTGTACAGAAATCATATCAGGCCTCTGAATACTGAGGTTGCAAATGGAATACTACTCCCATTGTGTACCGTCCGAGACTGCCTCCTAACCTTGAATGTATCTGTCTCATAACTTTCAAACTTTCTTTTTCCCACACTTGCCCACAGATGAACAACAAGTATCTCACAACCCCCCTGCCTCCTCATCACGCCGTGCACCGCAGATAAGAAAGCGTAAAAAGAAAACGCGAACGCGCGATGAGATGTTTACTGAACTCGTGGAGAACTCGCGTGCTGAGGCAGCCCGCCAGACGGACTGGAGGGAAAGAATGATAGAGGCAAGGGATCGAGAGATTCAGGCAAGGGATCGAGAGATTCAGGCAAGGGATCAAGAGAGAGAGGAAAGGAAGCGAGAGAGAGAGGCAAGGGATCGAGAGAGAGAGGCAAGGAATCGAGAGAGGCAGGAATGGAGAGCCGCTGAACAAAAGAGGGTAGAACGTGAGGAAAGACGCATGGATGCTTTCCTCCGCATAATGGAGGACCAGAGCGACATGCTGCGATCTCTGGTGGAGCTGCAGCATGACCAAAGACCACCTCTGCAGCCCCTGTGTAACCACCTCCCCCCCTCCCCAACTCCCATAGCTTCCCCACCCAGACGCGGGTTGAGAACACGGGGGGGCAAGCTCCGTGGGCCGCTCCACTCTACCCCACAAGCCAGCAGAAGCAGCAGCAGCAGCAGCAGGCTGACATTCTCGGAAAACTTTTGAAAGCTGCTGAGTCTTGCCAACCCCTCCTCTCCACCCTTCCCACCCCCCCCCTCCTTTGCCCGCTCCTCCCCACTGCGACTCCAGGATCCCTCCAGGATACCAAGACAGTGATCCCCTGTATTTGTATTTCCGAGTAACCAATAAAGGAACCATGATTTTTCAAACAGTGATTTTATTTTCTCTGCAAGCATGGGGAGGGAGGAGGGAAAGCATGGGGAGGGGGGAGGGAAAGAGGGTTCAAGGGCAGCAGGCTTACAGCACAGCAAGGGAGCAGATTCTCAAACGCCATCTCGGGCACTGATAAAACTGTCTTTCAAGGCGTCCCTGAGGCGCAGGGCCTCACGGTGGGCTCTTTTACTTTCCCTGCTGTGTGGCTGCTCATAAGTAGCAGAAAGTAAATTTGCCTCTGCCTCCCAGCCCGCCATAAACGTTTCCCCCTTGCTCTCACAGATATTGTGGAGCACAGAGCAAGCAGCAATAACAATGGGGATATTTCTCTCGCGGATGTCTGAGCGTATCAGTAAGGAACGCCATCTCCCTTTCAAGCGGCCAAATGCACATTCTACGGCCATTCTGCACTTGCTCAGCCTGTAGTTGAACAGCTCCTGACCCCTGTCCAGGGCTCCTGTGTAGGGCTTCATAAGCCAGGGCATTAGGGGGTAGGCTGGGTCCCCAATGATCACGATCGGCATTTCGACCCCCCCCACGGAAATTTTCTGGTCGGGGAAGAAAGTGCCTTGCTGCAGCTGTCTAAAAACCCTAGAGTTCCTGAACACTCGAGCGTCATGAAGCTTTCCCGGCCACCCCACGTACAGGTCGGTGAAACGTCCCTTGTGGTCAACCACTGCTTGCATGACCATTGAGTAATATCCCTTCCGGTTTCTGTACTCGGCGGCCTCGTGGTCCGGTGCCAGGATAGGGATATGAGTCCCATCTATAGCCCCACCACAGTTAGGGAATCCCATGGCGGCAAAGCCATCTATTGTGGCTTGCAGGTTTCCGAGGTTTATAACCCGGTGTAGCAGCCGCTCGACGATTGCCCTGCTTACTTGCATCACAGCAAAGCCCACTGTAGACCTACCCACCCCAAACTGATTCGCGACTGACCGGTAGCTGTCTGGCGTTGCAAGCTTCCAGAGGGCTATCGCCACTCGCTTCTCCACTGTAAGGGCCGCTCTCATTTTGGTATTCCTGCGCTGGAGGGCCGGGGACAGCAAGTCACAAAGTTCCATGAAGGTGCCCTTTCGCATGCGGAAGTTTCTGAGCCACTGGGAGTCATCCCAGACCCGCAGCACTATGCGGTCCCACCAGTCTGTGCTTGTTTCCCTGGCCCAGAATCGGCGTTCGATGGCATGAGCCTGCCCCATTGCCACCATTTTTGACAGATTGTCAGTCGCCCTACTTGCAAAAACGGCAGTGTCCCTGTCGTCCCCGCTGTGCACGTCAGTGTCCCTGTCGTCCCCGCTGTGCACGTCCGTGTCCCTGTCGTCCCCGCTGTCCTCGTCCATCTCCTCCTCACTGTCATCGGGTTCCAGAAAGCGCGGTTCTCCCCGGATCGCATTCCTCCTCTGCAGACGGTGCAGCAGGAACTCAGCAACCGTGATCGAGGTCCTCACAACAGCCATTACTGCAGCCGTGGTGTCAGCGGGCTCCATGCTTGCAATGCTATGGCGTTAGTTCGGCGGGGAAAGGGCGCGAATTATGGGATGCCTACCCACAGGGCACCGCTTGTAATGGGGGTGGGCGGCGCGGAAAAAGGGCGCGAAATTTGGAAATGCCTACCCACAATGCTGCACTCGAAATGGTGCCTGCTGGGGGATCAGGGAACTGTGGGATAGGTACCCAGAGTGCAACGCATGTCATGTCGACGCCTGCAAAAGTTTTGCAGACAGACACTGTCGACTTGCTGTGCTTAGCTGTGCGTAGTGAAGACAGACAACATCGACTGTATGCCGTCGCGTTCACAAGATCGACATAAAGGAAATCGAACTAATGCTGTAGTGAAGACATACCCCAAGAAGGAACAGGAGAAAGCCAGTGTATAGCACCAACAGCTTTAGCAAAGGTGAGCATTCAATGCAAGTCACATTGTGTTCCAATACTTTGCCTTCATTTGTTGTAATGTTTGTTCATGATATTTTTGATTAAACTGATTTATAAAACTAATTTTCAGAATTTACATAATGTGGGTTGCCTAGTTTTCAGTGCAGTTTCAGATGGAAATTTGATGGCAGTATTTCAGGGTTCTGTACTTGACATACTTTGTGAAGTTTGGCAAGCCATTTACTTGGCCTCAGTTTCTCCATCTGTTAATGTATAATGCATACCTGTCTTTGGAAAGGACTTACATCTTTGGATTACATTTTCTGGACAAATGCAAAATGTTAATATACATAGGACATTTAGTAAACTGAAACAGAGAAACAATTTTAAAAGAATCTTTTAAAATTAGAACCTCGTTTTATTTTCTGCTCCAATTCACCTGTTTTCAATTTCCCCCCTATCCTAGGCACTCAGGCTCCATAAAGTTTAATGTTTATCTGTAAGACTGATGAACCACAATATATACTTTGCCTTATAGGCCTTGGATGGATTTTCACTAACTAAATTTTGTGCTGTCAGACTAGATTTGAGTTCATTAGTTTTTTATTGATTTAAGATAATAGCTATACAAATATTTTAATAGCAGTCACATACCGTGTTCATGTCTCTCCCTTCCTTTGTATAGTCTGAGTGTGTTCTCCTTTGTTTTGTCCTACAAACCATGTAACTAACAGTATAATAACATCAGTATTAACAATAGTTAATACTGGAAACAGGGTGAGGTGGGTGGGGAGTGCCCACCGGCATGGCTTTTACAAAATCAGGCATTTAAATAGTTATCCTACTCAGTTTGAGAATTTTGACTGTGTTCCACTGGATTTGCTGCCTGTAATATTTCAGCATGTTTACACCAGTAAATCCTGTCTAAACCACCTCCAGGCTGTTGGTTTAATTTGATTTGTATGCATTCTGCTATTGCTCATAAAGCGACTTACTGTGCGTTTACTTATATTTTCTAGTTATGTCAGAGGCATGTAGTAACAGCTTGTGACCATGTGGTGTCTTCCTGTATTTTTAGTTGTTGTGTAATGTAAATAGTGATTCTGATTGGATAAAATGGTTATACAATATAATGAGCCCATCCAGATTATAAAAAACCTTCAGTATGTCTGCATTTTAGTAGAATGCTACTCTCAGTCTTCAGTTTCTCTGTGTAGAAAATGCAAGAAACTTTGGAGCTGTAAATTTGGTTGAGAGGCTCTGTAGAGATTAGTACAGATATCTGGAGGTAAGATATTTTCTTTGAATTGCTGTTGTAAAAGGAAGAACTCAGCTGCTTAAGTTTAGATATAAAATGTCCAGTTTATAATTAAGTAGTCATAAAGAATATAAGATGCAAATGACTATAAACCATATGAAAAATTCTTCTGATTTTACAAACTAACATTCAAAACATGTCATTTGGATGTGAGGACTTTAGCCAGGTTTATTTGCTTACTGTAGAAAACAGATTTGTGGCTGCTGTAAAGAGAAATCGGAAGAAATGCTTAAGCATTAACTTAATTTGTAAAATCATGTTTAGCAATATATTTGCTTACAGGCTTAAATTTTAAAAAAATCCTTGAAATAAGAGAACACCTGTGTGCTTGGAAATCATTCAGTTAGGAATGGAGTTTTACAGTGTTTGAAAACGCTGGTGTGTGTGTTTATAGCAGGAAATTTGGGGAGGAAAAAGATTGTTGCTGTTGCGTTTTCTTTCGACAATATTGGATATTTAAGAACAATAAATAGATGTTTCACGTTTCTCAAATGCTTGACAAAGCAAGTTTTTCTGACTAGAAAGGAAGCTGTTAATTACGGAGATCGTTATCAGTCATGAGGTTTTTTGTGTGTGTAAAGTACCTAACTAAAAGTAGAAGTGAGAGTCCTGTGGCACCTTAAAGACTAACTAAAGTATTGACGCATAAGCTTTCGTGGGCTAATACCCACTTCGTCCAGTTTATGCTTCAATACTTTAGTTAGTCTTACAGGACTCTTTGTCACTTCTGCTATTCCAGACTAACACGGCTACCTCTCTGATTCTTAACTAAAAGTAGATACTCTTGGGTTAATTAGTCTCATGTTGACTTTAAGGTACTGTAGTTTAGAAGGGGGCAGAGAGCTCTTGCTTTTGGAGTTTAGAGGAGCTGTTTAAATATGCTCTTCAAACAAGGGGATTCTCTCTGACCTAAGGCTTGATTTAAGCTAGAAATGATAGTGAGACTGGGCTTCAGGATAAAGATAGTTTACCCTTTATTTCTGCATAGCAGTTTAATGCAGGATTACACATATAATGTTTACTCTGCATGCTGTCGGGTGTCTTCATGAGTGTGTGAACAGGATTTAATAAACTGTGTAGTGTCTATGAGAGTATCAAAATTTTTCCATTCACAAATAATTATTCAACACATGAGGACCCCAAAAAAAGACCCCTTGGTGTTAATTACGTGAATTTTTCTGGAGGAAAACTAGTGTATCCAGATTAAAACTGCCTTGAAATTGCACAGGTTATTATTAATGCTCTGCACCAGAATAAAATAAATGAATGTAATCATTCCTGGACAAGATATACACTGCCATGTGATACACATTTTAAGTGCTAAGCCTTTTTTCAGAGGTATTGCAAACCTTCATTATGGTTATGTTTTAGTCACTGTCATGGAAAACTGTTGTTGTTGTAAAGGACTTGTGTACATTGAAAGGAAAACACATTGTAAGCCTTCTTTTAACGGAAGGAGGCTCGTGTTTGTGATACCCCGTGGAAAATCTGTTCTCCCAGACTGAACTAGCAAAATAGTTTTAAAAATAAAATTAGTATCGTGGTTAGGACCTGATCTTGCAAGCATGGATCCTCACACCATGCAGAGCAATGCTGTCATGCCTTCATTTGGGCTCAGAGTTCTGCCCACCTGCAACAGTTTGCAGAATAGGGACCTAAACTGTTAATTTATAAGGCTTCTACCTAGGGTGACTAGATGTCCTAATTTTATAGGGACAGTCCCAATTTTTGCGTCTTTTTCTTATATAGGCTCCTATTACCCCCATCCCGATTTTTCACATTTGCTGTCTGATCACCCTTCTCCTATCTAAGCACCAATTATAAGAGTAATTATTTGAGCAAATCCTGTGAGGCAATCCGAGTTAAGGGGAATAGGCATATTGTAGGATTGGTCCACTCATCAGTATTTTGCTCAAGTTATATGTATTAATTTCAGTATATATTTGGTTTTATTAACCTTGAGTTATGTCAGCTAGACAGGAGTTGGGGAGCCACCATATAATTATTGTGACACTTGTCAGCATAACTGCAAGGATAATCCTTCAACTAGAAGTTAGGTTTCTTGAGCACTCTAGCAGTGGTTTGTTTTTTCAGTCTTTCATAACTTGGTCATGAACTTCTATGTTGGGATTAAATTTTTACCCTCCGGCAGAGAAACACTTCATTTTAAAAACTATACAAAAGGTGACTCGCGGTTAATCAGTGGAAAATCCACTAGGATCTTGATATCCTGGAAATGTCTCCTTAAAAATCTGTTCTACCGCTAGAGAAAATTAAACACTGAAATTTGTTATTACTGATTTGACAATTGACCAAAGCCAGTATCAATCAGGATAAAGCTGCCATTCCATAATTAATTGGGAATTGCCTCACTTTTGTGTTTAATTGGTTATCTGGCAAGTGACAGCTATACCCAGTAAGTGAACTTGGTTAATTAGAGACTCAACAGCATTCCATAATTGTCTGTTTTCAATAGTTAAAAATGTTGAAGACCAGTCTTGTTTCTCTAATCAGGTCAATTCAGTATTTGTTGAAGGCAGAACTTCCCAGGTCTCTTTGCATCTTCCCATATCTTGTGTGGATGAGTCTCCCTTGATACTCTCTGGCAGCCATAGCCTTGAATCCTCCCTTCCTTTTCACCTCTTTAATTGTAAATGTCTGTTGGCATCCAAATTGTATGAGATCCTGTTCTTCTGAATGCAGTCTCCTCCCTCTTTAATATGCCTTCACCAAGGATCTGCTGCAGAATAATGTTGACTACTTGGCTTAGATGTCGTTCTTTTCTAGATTATAACAAAGTAAATCCAGTGATTCGGTTACAGGCCTTGCGTTTTCATGGCTCTGTGCCTGGTACATCAGGACTTGAAAGCTGTCTTTAATTGCAGTCTGTGTTGCACCCTTCATTGAAACAGTGCTGCAGTATTGCTAACGCTGTATATTGGCATGCTAAAGAAGGATGACCTCGAATATGAATCTTTTCCACTTTCCAGTCAATTTCTAAACTATGTTTTGTATCTTATCAGTACATATACCTAAATGGTAAAAGTCTGTCTCAAGCCCATACAGAAATGAAATATTTTCCAACTCCAAGCCTGAGGTTAGAGATGTCTAAATCATAGGATCCCTAAATATAGTATGTCTTGGCTTTCTGAGGTGCTGAGCACTCTGAACTGCCATTGAAGCCAATGGATGCTTCAGAGTCTTGGTACCTCTGGGCTTATTTTACATTGCAGCAAAGCTAAGTGTTGCTAAATTTTGTTGATCTTAGTTCAAGTATCTGCTGATGGAGTGGGCCCAGCTTGTATCAGCTTGTGGAAGAGGGCAGTTAGTGGCGTACATCAACGTTAGGGCTAAATTTAAGAATAAAAACATCATAAATTTTTTAGCCTATAGTTAAGATTCAGTCCTCTCTGAATGTGTCATTTTACAGGATTCTGGGTTCCTTAGTGTGAGATTGATGGAACTCACTTCGCTCTTGCGGTTTCTTTGGATCTTAAGGGCAGCTGATGTTGAGCTTAGGCTCCCATGCCACCTCCTTTCTTGTCATGTGGCATAGCCCATAAGATCTTTGGAGCTGTGCAGCCCACATCTCTCTCCCTTTTCCTTCCCCGCATCCCAGGAACAAAACCACATTGCTCAGTGCTCCAGCACAGGGCAGTGCCTTAGGGCTTGTCTACACTAGAAGTGCAACAGGTGTGGATTATTCACACCCCTGAGTGACCTACGTTATACCAAAGTAAGTGGTAGTGTAGTCAAGCCCTTAGTATCCATCCTAAGGCTGGGAACCCCCACGGTTACCACAGTGTGTGTATTCTAGTACTGTAGTTCATTCTCCCTTGTCACTCACAGGTGTGGCAGGGGACATTCAATTTGTCCTTTGAGTCTTCTGCTGCTCCACCCAGACAAACCAAGTGTAAATCATAGTTAAAAAGGAAAATTCCTAGAGGACAAGTGTGTCCACTTGACATGAAAGTGGAATCCACCTACTTCTTAGAGAAGTTGGATACTACTTGTTCATGACATCAGAAATGTAAATTATTAGGCACCTAGACCATAGTCTGCCTCTGTCAAGTTTTACAGTACTTGTGGGGAATCAAACAACATTAAAAGGTAGTAATTTGTCATACCCTCTTGTCATGATCCTTCTGTGTAGTTTGTTCTGGTTGCTCAGCAGAATTGTAAAACTTTTCAAACCCCACAAAGATCTGTATCTTCTGCTGTCAGAATTTAATAATTACATAAATACCATAAAGCTTCTTCATGTGTTAAAGTGCTGAAAAAATTCCATCATTTTAATGTCTTCCAATTTTTAACCATGGAGATAGAGGATTGCGAAACACAAATTTTAGGTTTGAAGTCAGCATTTCAGCGATGAAATGAATTTAGGATTTCAAAATCCTACAGGAATTGGAAGTGCTCTTAGTGTTCAAAAAAAGCAGTTCAAACAAGCCTGTGGGTTCTGCAAATGGATGAATGTTTAGCTGTGATTACGCAAAAGAAGTCAACGGATCAAAAATGCCCAAGCATTTACAATATATCCTGAATGCACTGCAGCCTTGGTTTCGAATAAACTGCTTATTTTTGTGATTTCTGTTGCTACCAAGCAGTTTTCAGCTTGTGAAATCATTTACAATATATCCTGAATGCACTGCAGCCTTGGTGTCGAATAAACTGCTTATTTTTGTGATTTCTGTTGCTACTAAGCAGTTTTCATCTTGTGAAATCTAACGGCTTATTTATTGAGAGCTGGCGTCTTAAGTTTTCAATAGATCTAAAGAAAGACATTGTCATTGCCGCAAGCAGCTCACAGTCTAGAAGACAGAGATGATTTTTTTAAATTATCTGTGCTTTAATTAACACTGTGCTCAGAAGGTGATGGTCCTTTTCTCCTCTCACTGTCTTTCCTGAAAGAAACGCTAATCCGGCGATATGTTTTGTAGAAATGAATATAAATGTTTATTTTTTTGTTCTCTGGTTCATAAGGCAGTTCTTTCAGTCAACTGGGAAGAAGCAAGGATGACGATTTTGCTAAGTTAGTTCTGGTTAATGGTTCAAACCACGAGTAAATAAAAAGTCATAGTGCTCCTAAAGAATGTGGTAAATGCAGTTTTTCCTCTTTTGATATGATATAAATCACAATGGAAGAAGGAATTAAATAGATTCCAAGTTACTTCACTTTTAATCGGGGTTTGCTATCCATTTTCTCCTCTGTATACCCAATTTTTTATACTTATTGGTGCATATCTATACCCTTTAAAGATTTTGTTGTCCATTTCAAGGAAAATCTTTGAGCCTCTATAAGGAATAAACTGCAGACACGTGTCATGGGTATAAAAGCCAATTTAAGCAGCCTAAAAAATTGAAGCTTTTCACAAAACCTCACAACCCTGAATCTGAGCAAATACTCTTCCAGCAACATTTTCTGTTCGTATGTGTAGCAGGGCGGCGACTCACCCCTGCGGCTCCTCCTGCTGGTTCGTCTGGGAATTAGCTCGCCAGCGTCTGTAGCGCCCTCTGCAGGCCGATGTCCCGCTTGCTGCTCTGGCCCCGTGTCCATCCCGGACCCCGGTGCCCTCTTACCAAGGGTGCTGCAGCCCTGCAGTACCCCCTCAGGTCTTAGGGTCTCCCCTCCCTGGGGAACCCTCCACCCTCTATCCCCACCTTGCCTCAGTCTAGGCAACTACCAGTCACCACTTGCTCCCATTCTCTGGGGGCAGACTGCAGTATCATTGCCACTCATCACAGGGAAGGGAGGTTTTGGCCTGCTGCCCCTGCCTCTAGAGCCATGGGCTGCCCCCTGCAACCCCATTACCCTTTGTGGGGCCTTCTCCTAGGCCCTGCAGCCTGGGGGTTTGCAGGCTAGAGCTTCCCCAGCTCCTACTGCCTTGCCCCAGCCCTGCTTCCCTCTAGGTACTCTATCAAGCTCCTAGCAGCCAGGCCCGTCTACCTCTGCAGACAGAGGAGACTCTCTTGTGCTCGAAACGGAGCCCTTTTTATCAGGGTCAGCTGGGCCCTAATTGACCCAGTTGTGCTAGGCCTAATCAGCCTGGAAGCTGCTTGCCCCCAGCCATAGCCCTTTGCAGGGCTGTTTTAAACCCTTTTCCATGGGAGTGGGGCAGCTGCCCCCCTACAGTTTGTTAATGAGCTTTTCACTCTCGGGTTCCCTTTTTCAACTTCATGAAGTTGGGAAAGTTTTTTTTTTTTTTTTGCAGTTGAAATATTCGCCCGACGGGACCGTGATGCTGTAATGACAAAGTGGGAGAATGTCGGTGTTCTGTGTGGCTTACCTTGTTCAGTGGGGTATTATCTGCCTGAATGCGTATAGTTAAATCAAAGGAGGTAAAGGAACCCAGGAAAGGTAAAACCCAGGCAAAGTAAAACAAATTCAGTTTCAAAAGAGTTAAGATAATGTCTGGGCCATCAGTTAGTGGGAGAATTTACTTTCCAGACGCTTTCCAACCTAGAGTGCTCCCAAAGCCGTACCTAAAGGTGTACCCTTCAATAAAAAATCGGGCTTGGGGTGCTTGTCAAATTTGAAGTGTGGATGTTAGCGCTTGGGATGGAGTCTGGGCCCTGAGACCCTGCAAGCTGGGAGGATCTCGGAGTCTGGGCACCAACCCATCCCGTATGTCTACACTACTGTTTTTAGCCCCAGGGGCAAAGCCCCAAGAACCCTTATCAGCTGACTGAGACTTGGTGCTGTGAGCTTTTTATCACAGTGTAGACACACCCTTTTAGTTCAAAAGATTAACCCTGATTAGGAAGGGAGAGGGCAAGTGATCAGAGAGACTGACCAAGGTATGTCAGCATAAGAAACTCTAACTGATACACAGGAGATATAGTATGTCTACCAATCAGCATTTATATATATGACATACCCATGCTAACATTGCTAAATGTAACAGCATAGTGGAGATGTGGCAACCTAGGCTTCAGTGTGGACAGTATAAGCCTGCTCGGAAATCTGGGCACCTATAAGGTATTGCTTAAGCTGGTGCTGCCACATCTACACTGCTGTTTCTAGCAAGGCTGCAGTGGGTAAAGGACAGTATGGCCTTATAAATGCTTACGTTGCTTTAGTGATTAGAACTAGTCTAACTTTTCAGACTGAAAAAAATTCCTGTTAAAATGTGCTCCGTGAACTGTTTGCTACTTCCTTTTTTGGAGATGGTCAGTAGGCAGTATGAGCTTTTTATTTTTTGATTTGCTAGTCCTCCTTTGCTCTTCAGTTGCCTATAATGTAACACTGAGTATATGGCTGCATATATTTGTTGACTAGTAATTAGAAATAAAGGGTGAAACCTAGCTACATTACTGTTAGGCAAGGGGGCTTGAGGATTTCCTCCAGTGTGCCCCACTCCCATTCTCCATCCATTGTATTGTAGTTTATTTAAACCAGGATCTCTCAAAGTTTTCTGTCTGCGGCCCCTTTCCACTTTCCCGAGTCCTCTTGCGGCCCAGGGGTGTGTCTGCGAAATGCTGCCAAATACAAAGCTTCCGCTTTCAGTGGCATTTCAGCGGGACACAAATAGAATACTTCCCATTTTGGCGGTGGTGTGGAGCTGATCCCGCGGCCTCCCCCCATGGCCACTGTTGCCCCCTGTGGGGGGGTCTCGTGCACCCCACTTTGAACACCACTGATTTAAACTACTAAAATAATTGAAACCAGAGTGGTTAAATTGCATTATTTTGACAAATAAAATTTGCAGAATTTTAAAATAATGTGCACAGAATTTTTAATTTTTGGTGCAGAATTTTAAAAAATAAAATTGGCACAGAATTCCCCCAGGAGTAACAGTTTATTATTTAGTATAATTTATTATTCTTTCTCTTCCTGTACAGGAATAAACTATACTGGTATTTAATTAAAGTGGCACTCTTTGTGTGTAAACAAAACCTTAGTCACTCTTATTGTTTTTCCTTGTAAATAATGTTTTTGCACCCAAGAACAGCAATCTCTATCCCATTTTTGTTTTCTTTTTTTTTTTTTTTTTGCAATTCTGTGGGTTTAAAAAAAATCCATAACCACATTTCTCTTTTTTCTCATTATTGTGTTCTCTTCTATTTTTGTGCCATCCGGACACTGTGAACATCTCCAGTAAGTTTTGCATGAACATTTACCACATTATTTTTTGCGTAATCAACAGTGATAAAGGTATACAAATTAGAAGCAAACTATTTACCTTCCATCTCTGGAAGATCATTTTTTTTCTAGTGGAGATTGAATCCTTTTGTTTACAAAACTGTGTTCCAAACACTGAGCACTTGGGCTGGCGCTACTTTTAGTTTTTTGTTTTGTTTTTTAATTTAAAGTTCCAACTACAAGAACTAGTTGTCAGTATCTTCTTAATGTATAGATTAAAGTTACTGGCTCTTACTAGTTAATGCATTGAGTTACGAATACTTCTTTTGGGGCCATTTTTAGTGGAGTGGTTCATTTGCATTTCAATGCTCAGATAGCACTTTTTTGTATCTGTGTTTGTTTTCTGGCTGTCTAAATGTGAAATTACTTTTAAAACTAAATTGTTCGTCAACCAGAGTAACCAGAATTGACTAGCAAATGGAGAGTTCTTAAACTAGAACGAGTTCTTAAATATTGAGGTATTGTGTAATTATTCCAAACAGACCCCCAACTCTGCCATCTGCAGAACAGGTCACACATCAAGTGTCATTATTACTGCAGTTGCATCGGACATTAAACTCCTGGCATTTTGCTCGACAACCTTTAGGAAAGAGAATAAACAGTCACTTCATTGTGGGGATTTGTAATGTGGCTGTGCTGAGATTTCCTTCTCATGACTTCTGTTTGAATGGTCATTCACTGCCTTTCCACCTCAGGAATTTAGTTGAAAATGGCACTGAGTTTAGAGCACATAGTGTTCCAGAGAACTGGATAAATTCACGAAGGTTAAGTCCATTAATGGCTGTTAGCCAGGATGGGTAAGGAATGGTATTGGTAACCTCTCTCTGTCAGAGGGTGGTGATGGATGGCAGGAGAGAGATCACTTCCTCATTACCTGTTGGGTTCACTCCCTCTAGGGTACTTGGCATTGGCCACTGTTGGCAGACAGGATACTGGGCCAGATGGACCTTTGTTCTGACCCAATACGACCATTCTTACATCCTTACCAGGTGTTCTTCTGTTTCAGTTTTGTGCTGCTTTCGCAGAAATTTTCCTTTATTATTTTTTTTTTATTTTTTTTGGTGGGGAGTATTTTTCTCATTCCTCTTTGTGATCTGTTGTATTCTTTCACTGTGATTTAGTCTTTTATTATCTTGTCTGTAACTGATTTTTATTTACTGGTGTCTGATGATGGAATATCACCAAATACATTAAATGATTTCAAAACAAGGATCATCTAGTCTGGAGCCTTAGTGATAATGTTCTGCATTTGCATTTGGTGATTTGGGTTGAATATTCAGGCTGTTTTCACTCTTGGGGATGGAAGGTTTTGGATTTTTGCAGAGCTGGGATGGTTATCTGAGTAGGGAATATGGGGGAAGTACAGTCCAGTGGTAGATTTGGCAAAGTAAAAGGAGACTAATTACAAACAATTTTTCTTTTAATGTCCCCATCCCAAAAGGAGTAAGGGAACAAGTATGTTCTGTATTAGTATTAATAATATAATATATAATATAATATTTTGGCAGAGCATATGGATGAGAGCCTAAACTTTTAGCAAGCAGTATGTTGGGGGGCTAAAATTGGGGTTGGTTTCCTTCAGAGTTTTATGGGGAACCTGGATCATTGTAATATTCCATATAAGATGTTAGATAAAGCGGTATTGCACTCACAATGGTAGTGGTTGTTACGGAGTTTTATAAAACCGCTCCTTTTTTTTTGGTTTTGTAAAGTATTACAGATGTGCTGTGTGTCATTGTGAAAAAATATTTCATTCGTTTCACTTCTTTATTTCTAGGTGCCATCGAAGCTCACGGAACGTCCAGGACCTAATGCTTCAACTTGACTACTAGGTTCTGTTCTAAATTCCAGGAGTGCTGCTGTCTGTATCAGAAACTGCCTGGTTCCTCTCCACCTTCCCATCTCATAAAATTCAGTTTAGCTATTGTGTGACAGTCCTTGGCATTCTGGAAACCATGGGGATTGGCAAGAACACTGCTTCTAAATCAGTGGAGACAGGAAGCTCAACAGAGGGCAAATATGAAGATGAATCTAAGCACCCTGCCTTCTTCACTCTACCTGTAAGTAAAATATTCAAGAATGTTCTTTCTTAAATAATATATAATACATTTTTGTATTGTTAGTTATCAGAGTTTATGTTGGCTTAAGCTTACTGTCTAGATACACAATTAAGCTTTTTAGATATAGAAATGTTGAGTGGTATTGCATTATGAAGAGACTTGTACTAGATCAGGGAGTCAAACTTGAATCATCGATGTCTAATGGTCTTAAGATGTGTCTATTGGTAAATATACACCTACTCATCCTTTTTGGGGTAAGAATCGTGTCTTAAAATTGTCTGGCTAAATTGTGTTTATTGAGAGGAAATTCAGGCTGTCATTTGTCTGGAAATACAATTTTATTAAAGTAGGGAAAGTAGTTCTATATTTTGAGTAGTTGCAATGAATATTAGTATTTATTTTTCTGCACAAAACATAATGTATGTAGTGATGGTGTTGCTAAGCTGAAAAAACCTTTTATTTTAACTGAGGTGAAAGTAAATGACACTAAATTATTCCACACAGTGCCATGGTTCATTGCATGCTGAAGGATTGTGCCATAGGTACAAAACCATTTTAAAGTAATTTATTTTAGCAGCTTTACCACTTGACTAATGCTGCTGCATTAACATTTGGTACTCTTGCCCCATCAAGAGAATTGGGATTTCCAGTAGATACATTAGCTAATTTAAGGTGTCTTCACCAATCAGATTTAAAAACTTGCTCTTCTGCATTTCACATTATTAAATATTTCTGGTTGCGTTTCCATAGATTTGTTCCATTTCTGTCTTCTATTAAAATGTGACAGAAATGTGGTAAACTTTGAATTATTTAGCCAGTCTTCATACAGTTTGTCAGATTTTTTGTTTCAGGAGGAAGGGAGAGATCTTATTGATCTTATCCTCCATGAGCTAATGTTTAGCCACTGTTTGCTCCTGATATAACTGCCCCCCCGGTCATCAGTCTCACATATCTCCAAAATTTCTGATTAGATTAAATCTACCATGGCCTAGTATTTCTACACAGCCAACAAAATAGAGAACCAGTACGCTGAGGTTGGTGACATTAATAGTAGAAGGTTGAAGCTTTGATATGATGTTCCCTCTAATTAGCCTTCATTTTGAATCATGTGACATTGGCCTGCTTTTGCAAATGTTTGATCTCTGAAATATTAGTGCTTGGGGCTATTTATTTATCAAGGCATCGATTCTTGGGAGCAGCATTAACAGAGCCCTGGAAAGAGTCAGCTATTTGATGGTCCTAGTGACCTATACAAAGATTGTGGTACGAAAGGTGCAAATATTATTTTCATGAAGATGCAGGTTAGACATGAATCCCTGTTTGTGTGGACCAACTAAATATTTTTTTCCTCCTGACCATTCCCATATTATGGGTGTGTATATTTTTGTGTGTGTGAGATATGTGTGTGTATATATGTGTGTGTGTGTGTGTGTGTATATGTATGTGTATGTATGTATGTATGTGGGGAGAGACAGCCCATGTGAGAATAGTGCTAAACAATCCCACTGTGTGTGGCTGAGGCAATCTATTAGTGATAACCTCAGAAAATAATTTTGGGGTGAATAGGAGTTGGATGTGGGGGTGGAGTGAAAGAATGTCCTTGAACTGCAAGAACTGGACACTATTCCAGTAGTCATCACACCAGTACCAAACAGTCGCAGAAAGATTCAGTGCAAATAGGTTGATTGGTGTAGGCAGTATATGAATGAGCTAAGGCCGTAATGTTAAGAATGTTCTATCTTATCAAGGCTTGTCTGTCTACCTTTCTGCTTTGAGAATCCTTTAAAGTATCACTTAGATTTCTCATGGGGAAGGGATGAGCCTTGTCCAGAAACAGCTGTAGTTTGAATCTATGGAATTTTGAAAGGAGGATACTTGATTTTGTGGGCACAATTATTTTTCTCTTGGGTAAAAGATCACCATAGTACTAGGAAAAAAACCATTACTACATAGCTCTTTGTTTTCCTGTTCCTTATTCATATATACATCATTACTCAGTGATGATCACACACATGTCAATACACCCAGCATTGTGAAATTCATTTAAAATAGTCCAAAAGTAGAGGATAAGTGATGAGAATAAGAGTCCTTTGAATATAAATGGATATACTCTAAGTTCTGTTGTAGATATCACCATGCAGAAAACAGAAGATGCCCTGTGTTGTGTGTTTCAAACAGAGAGAAAACTCCCGTCAATGGTCCTGAGTTTTTTCACTTGTTTTCTGCAGTTTTTGTGAAATTCTGTCACAAGACTTGGGCGAATAATCATATTGCAACATACAGACAGACAACTATGCCAAGAAAAAGTATTTTATTTTTAGAACCATAAAAGCATCTCTGTTATGGGAGAATCACATGCTTTTGCTATTGAAATACTTACTTGGATTTTTTTTCAGCTGCCATTCATGTTTGTAGTTGTGTGCTCTTGCTTATTCTTCCTCAGAGCTCTTGTGTGGCTTGAAAGCGTCTCTCCCCCAAAGAAACTGGTCCAGTAAACGATATCACCCACCTTGTCTCTCTAATATCCTGGGGCTGACACAGCTACACTGCATACAGCAATGATTTTGAGTGTCAGTTTGCTGGAGGAAGAGATTACCTAGGATCCTTCATTCTCAAAGTGCTAGTGTTTTAGCCAGATCAGTCTTAGATTGAGGGAGGGGGACTTGTACATCACATTGTAATAAAGGACTGCTTATAATTATTTGAGTTGTGTCCAGAGCCATATACATATCTAAGTTAGCACAATGATCCTGACTGGGGGCTAAGTCAAAGTACGGGGCAATTGCAAAGGAAGGCATGCTTCCTGCTCTTAACAGCTTAGTCTAACCCCCCCCCCCAAAAAAAAAACAACCCCAATCAAATATATATAAATAGACAATTGGTTTTTATTATTCTAAAATGCCATCTTCCTCCTGTGCCCGTCAACCCAGACTTCCCTAATTGGGTGATTTTCATATGGGTGTATTACCCATAATCCTAAACCTACAGTCTTTACAAAGGCAAGACTCATTTTTATTTGCAATATACAATGTGTCTAAAATGTAGAAGGGCCTGAAGTATATCAGTCTGTTGAAGTACAGCTAGCAAGAAGGTAGACATGGCTAGCTTCATTGTTTACCATTTGACCTATCTCATAGAGCTGGAAAGACCTTGAATGGTCATCGAATCCAGTCCCCTGCCATCACTAGCAGGACCAAGTACTGTCCCTTGACAGATTTTTTTGCTCCAGATCCCTAAATGGCCCCCTCAAGGATTGAACTCTCAACCCTGGGTTTAGCAGGCTCAAGGCTCAAACCACTGAGCTATCCCTCCCCCCAAATGTATAGTACACCAGCTCTCATTGACTTCCATGGAGTCGTATGTCTGCCTCTGTTTTGAGGACAGACATGAGGGTTGTGTTCTTTGTATCTAAAAGAGTATTCACCAGAGCACAAATGTCTGTTGCTGCATTCTTTTAGGGGAAATGCTTTATTTTCAAGTGTGTAAGCTTTTCTAAAGTAAACTTCGTATCTTAAAAATTAGGTCATTTCCAGGCACGGGAAAGAATTGTTCTGTTTATTTATGCAAGTGTTCTATAAAAATAAAGGATTTTACCCCAGAATTGGTACAGAAATGAGCTTCCAAATCATTGTTGGTAATAGTGCAATTGTCTGCCAGATAGCCTCTTAACTCTGTGTGAGAGAGAGAGAGCTCCTTTTTTGTCATCCCTGATTGAATTATGCCTGCTATTTCTAGATCGAGGAAAGGTTAGTTTTTTTCAGTACCCGGTAATGTTTGCTCACCTGTGGAAAATGTTAACGTGAACGTTAAGATCTCTGACTTCTAACCTAGTTAATTTTCAACTAAAACATCAAGTTCTAATAGTTCAAAGTAGCTATAAAATTGTATTGGATCACTTTTGTTTTACCAGTGCACAAGCCAATATTAATATTGCTGATGCAGTTTTGAGGTGAACAAGCAAACTGGATGCACTAGGTTAGGTTACTGATATCTTTGTTGCCTGTTCGTTTGTTTTGCCTTTGATCTGTCCCAAAAGGGTTACAACTAGTAGAAAATGGGGGTAAAATTTATACCATGCGAAATAATGTCTTAGTTCTCAAAACTGACAGAGAAAAAGAGAATAATGTATTAAATCAGTGTCCAACTTTGACCTTGTGCTGTATTTTTAAGGATGGGTTTTTGCTTTCAGGATGAGTCTTATATCCAACTCATGATGGATAAGAATCCCCCCAAAATCTGTCTATACTAATTGACCTGAGAACTTTCTGTTACTCCATATTAAATGCAATCTAAAAGCATGGAGTAGCAGATAATTAGCTTTTACTCTCTGGAGGAAAGAACAAATGTAAAATGAATCAACTGATAAGTGAAGGTCTTTCAGAAATGAGCAATAAGTGGGGGAGAGGCATGATCAGTGAAAGGGAGCCCTTCTCAGCAAAATATGAGCATAGATAAGCAAATAAATCATGTGGCTATAATTCCTGGATATGTTTTAGTGCTGACACAGATGTCAAGAGTGACGTGGACAGCAATTTATGCCTGTTCTAGTAGTATTGCTGTTACCTTTCTCCCACTTCCTTGTGTTCAGTTCCTTTCACTTCATCCTCCTTTAGTCGTCGTTCACTGCCTGAATGGCTTTACGTAGTGCTCTTGTGGCCTTAATAGGTTTATTTTTTAATTTGTGGATGTGACTTCATGCCCATGGACTGGGTCAATCTTTGGGAGGAAGGTATTTTTAGGGGGAGGGGGTTGGTTGTGGAACTGAAAACTGCTATTCATGTTGTGTATAGTGTCTTTCAGGATATAAAGGAAGGTGGTGGTAAGGATGAGTACCTCAATTGATTATAATACACAGTTAAGCATATTCTTATGTTAAATGCCTAGTAGACCAGTGATCCATATTATTTAGATAATTGGTATTTATCTCCTAGTCCAAAGTCAGAAATTATATAACAAACTGGAATACTTTGCATCAGGCTTGTGATTTATTATAGGCACTTAGGAAGGGTGTACTGTGATAGAAAAGTCAAATTAAAAAATGCTTAGCATTTGCTTTTACACTGTTAAATATGCAATCTAAATGAGGTGTGGAGTTAAGAAAAGCTCATGACATTGATTTCATGGTGTTGTACTTCCATTCGTGAAGCATTTTAATACATCTAATTTCCAGAGAATTACTGTGCTCACGCTGAAAGAATTTGAGAGCTTGACAGAATTTTCCCCTTTCCCGTACTTAGGAATCAAGGTGAAGATTAAAGCCAGAAATGCCCCATTTTCATCTAAGTGCCATTAAAAACACAAGCAAAAGACGCAGTTGTTGATTTGTTATCACAAACCATGCTCTTGTTTAGTAAACAAAAGACCTGAATACTGTATGTACCCATTTCAGGATTCAGAATCTCTGATTTGGTTTGCATACCCCCAAGTTCCACCTCACTTCAAAACTACTTGCTTACAAAATCAGACATTAAGAATACAAGTGTCACAGGACACTATTACTGAAAAATTGCGGACTTTCTCATTTTTACTATATAATTCTAAAATAAATCAATCCGTGCATAGTATATAGAGCAATATAAACTAGTAAATTTATGACATTTTAGTTTGTACTGACTTTGCAAGTGCTTTTTTTATGTAGCCTGTTGTAAAACTAGGCAAATATCTAGATGAGTTGATGTACTCTCTAGAAGACCTCTGTGTTCCTCAGGGGGTACACATACCCTTGGTTGAGAACCAAGGCCGCTAGAACAACTTGAATATATTCTTAAGGAGCTACAGTGAGAAATCTTGTTGCATACTTTTTATTCAGAATGTTTTTTAGTTATAGTTGACATCAAATAGGATCACACAAGCTATGCAGTTAAGTTGGTTACAATATTGTATGTGGATTTTTTTTGTAGGTTGTCATAAGTGGTGGAGCAACATCAAGTGGTGATCAGGACACAGAGGACACAGAGCTGATGGCAATCTATACCACAGAAAATGGTATAGCAGAAAAGGTATAACTTTTTTGTTAAATATTTTGTAAAACTCATGTTAATAATATAAAATAACTTGCTCTTGCTTCATCCTAGGGCCTGGACATTCTAATTAATGTCAATTCGCTGCCTACCTTCTGTATTTCCACAAAATACTGACTTACAGCCCCAGTTCTTGGTTCACTGGGGTATTTGCCTTCCTTATGACTGCAAGGTCAGGTCTTTGGTTATAGGAGTGACACAGCAATTAGGTTAGGAGGTTAAAATGCACAAACAGTTTCTTTAATTCTTAATATGCTGGTTTTTTGCCTTTCTGAACTTCATCTGGCCTTTTGCACATCCTCATATGCTGCCATACTCCCTCGAATTTGCTTCTGTTCAAGACATCTTGAAGTATTAAAATGTACCAATTTAGGGCTAGCCTACACAGGCAATGCTAAAGCGCTGGCACAGCAGTGCTTTAACATGGCTTGTGTGGTCGCTCTAAAAAATTTACCTCCACACCTCTGAGCGAGAAAGTTACAGCCCTGTAAAGTGCCAGTGTAGACAAGCCCTTCTTAAAGGAAAGAACAAAGGACCACGTTCTCAAACCCTCTGTAAATCCCAATTCAATGAGTTCCTCCTGTGTGTCCTGAGATTGATGGTGGGAGGAGATCTTAGTCTTCACCAGGGGTCTGCAACCTTTCAGAAGTGGTGTGCATTCATTGATTCACTCTAATTTGGGGTTTCACGTGCCAGTAATACATTTTAACATTTTTAGAAGGTCTCTTTCTATAAATCTGCAATATGTAACTAAACTGTTGTATGTAAAGTAAATCAGGCTTTTAAAATGTTTAAGAAGCTTCATTTATAATTAAATTCAAATGCAGAGCTCCCCGGACTGGTGGCCAGGACCCTGGGCAGTGTGAGTGCCACTAAAAATCAGCTCACACATGTGCCAGAGATTGCCTACCGCTGGTCTACACAGCAGCCTCATAACTATTCCGTGGTTGCTACTGTAGCCTTAGGACTGTTTCCATGGCCCATATGCTCTTCGCCGATGTGCATTTTGGCTAGTGAACTGCTACTGTTAGTCCCTTTCCAAAGAGATTTCTGTGTTGCTGCAGAGAATCAATCTCATTTTATCTCTCTCTCTAAAGCCAACTTTCTGCAAATGAAACCCTGCCAATTTCAATGCATTTAGATCCTCCCTCCCCGTAGCACTCTAATTTTGATCAGATGGGTAGTTTTAATCTTAAAATGTCCATATTAACAAGATAAATGATGTTTCTAAATATTGATTCAATCACTCGGACATGGAAATTTTCAAAAAGAACTTTCTCACTTCCCTTTTAGTAGGCAGAATTCATGAGAATTGTCAGAAAAAAGCATGCCAACAGGTGTTCTGGCATTAAGACTTTATAGTGATTTGTGACCTGTGTCTTGTTTCTCACATACTCAAGTTTCTAATCCTTCTGAATACGAGGGCATTTTTTTGTTCTTTACTGAGCACACTGTGAACAAAGTTCATGTCATTAAAGTACCCATAAATGTTATCCTTGGCTATTGCTAGTGGCATATTAACTATTCAGGGAGACTCTGTTAAGGCGACTAGGCCTAAAATTAAGCCAGTCAGCGTGGTTATGATTTTTTAGGTTTTATCATAGAACTGGAAGGGACCTCGAGAGGTCATCTAGTCTAGTCCCCTGCACTCAAGGCAGACTAAGTATTATCTAGACCCTCGCTGAGTGGTGTTTGTCCAACCTGCTCTTTAAAATGATGAAGATTCCACAACCTCCATAGGCAATTTATTCCAGTGCGTCTCAACTGTTAAGAGTTGTGAAGTTTTTCCTAATGTGCAGCCTAAATTACCTTTGCTGCAGTTTAAGCCCATTGCTTCGTGTCCTATCCTCAGAGGTTAAGAACAACATTTTTTTCCCCTCCTCCTAGTAACAACCTTCTATGTACTTGAGTACTTGTTGTGTTCGCTCTCAGTCTCCTCCTCTTCAGACTAAGCAAACCCAATTTTTTCAATATTCCCTCAAAGGTCATGTTTTCTAGACCCTTAATCATTTTTGTTGCTGTTCTCTGGACTTTCTCCAATTTGTCCACATCTTTCCTGAAATATGGCTCCCAGAACTGGACATAATATTCAAGTTGAGACCTAATTAGCATGGAGTAGAGTGGAAGAATTACTTCTCGTGTCTTGCTTAAACAACACTCCTGCTAATACATTCCAGAATAATGTTTGCATTTTTTGCAACAGAGTTACACTGTTGACTGGTATTTAGTTTGTGATCCACTATGACCCCCAGATCCCTTTCCGCACCACTCCTTCCTAGGCACACATTTTGTATGTGTGCAACTGATTGTTCCTTCCTAAGTGGAGTACTTTATATTTGTCCTTATTGAATTTCATCCTATTTACTTCAGACCATTTCTACAGTTTGTCCAGATAATTTTAATCCTATCCTCCAAACCACTTGCAACCCCTCCCCTTGGTATTTTCCACAAACTTTATAAGTGTACTCTCTAAACCATTATCTAAATCATCAATGAAGATATTGAACAGAACTGGACCCAGAACTGATCCCTGCGGGACCCCACTTGTGCCTTCCAGCATGATTCTGAACCATGATAACTACTCTGGGAATGATTTTCCAACCAGTTATATGCCCAGCTTAAAGTAGGTCCATCTAGGTTGTATTAACATTGCAAGATAACAGAGATAGAAAAAGAGTGAATAATATAGGGCAATGATGCAAACAGGCTGAATATACAAGAATGTAAAAGAATCTTAGCTCTTCTGGTGCGTAGTCAGTAAGATTCTTGTATATCAATCTGCATGGGCAAAAACAAGTGTTTCAGCTGTGTTAGCTCTGTTGAGTTAGGCCTTGTCTAAACAAGAAAGTTGCCCTGGTTTAACTTAAATGTTAAACCTATTCAAGTTAAAACAATGGAAACCCATGTGGACACACTTCTGATTAAAAATTTATTTTGGCTCGCTTCAGCGCCTTTCTAATCAACTTCAATTAAATTGAAATCAACTTGGTTTATCCAAATCACAGTGGCCACACAGCCTTTCGTTCCACTTTAATTGCATAGCTGCATCTCTCAAGGGTGTGAAAAATCCCCCCACCCCCGAGAGATGTAGTTATAAGGACCGTATCCCTGCTTTAGATAGTGCTGAGTTGATGGAGGAATTCTTCTGTCAACCTAGGAACTGTCTCCCATGGAAGGGGATTACCTATGCCACAGTGGTGCAGCTGGGTTGCTCTGGTAGACATGCCCCAAAACTGTGTAGACATACCCCAAAGCTGCCTAATATCCCACCTTTAATTTAAATGGGTAAACTTCCTCATGGTGAGGAAGCCATGGGTTAACTCAACTGAAAACCCCTCAGCACCCACATCAGCATAGTTTAATACCTTTAAGATTAACACAAGCACAACACAGCCGACTCAAACAATCTTAAAGGTGATAAACTATACTGTGAGCATTGAGGGGGGATTTAAGTCAAATTAAGCTGATTAGCTTGAAAGGCACATCTCTTTTTTGCCCGTATAGACTGATCCTCTGAAATACCTGCTGACTCTCAAGAATGGACCAGAAGAAGAGGTGATACCATTGGAGTAGTCTAGTGTCACTTATGCATCCATTCTGGATTGTCAGTGTGTGTTGAGAGCGGGGGTTTCATCTGTTGTCTTTGGCTGCTTTTAGATTTTTTTTTTTTTTTTTGAATGGTGAGGACAGATATTTTCTATGTTTTTTTAAATGTAATGTGCTCTCATGCTATGTCAAATACATGGCATATGCCTGTCTACATCATGCCTGAAACCTTTCAAAAACGGGCAGGCATGAAATGATAAAGGTTCATCATTTTTGTCTTCCAAGTGTCTGTTTTTTCCTCTGTCCAAATTATCTCTTTACCTTTTAAACAATGCAGTTTTTTTTTATTGCTGATGGTTACATTGAACTCAAGAGGCTGGGTAAGCTCTGCTAATTGCTCTAACAGCCCGCCACTCTTGTATTACTAAAATCGTATAAAATTTGGGGCCTGGTTCAAATTGGGGCTCTTTTTAATCAACTTTAAAAAAAATCTGACAAAATAGCCCCTACTAGACACCGCACCTTCTTGGTGGAAGATGTAAGTTGAGTTTTGTTGTTGTTTTTTCCTCACACTTGACCTTTATAAGAGTTTCTCTGCTGTTCTGACTCCTCCTCCTCATTTCAGCACCCCATTAATTTTGAAGTTAGCTTTGAAGAGAGTTCTGTGGCACTCCATGCACTGCTTTTGTCTCTGTGCACATTTTATTTATTCGCAGTCTTGACAGATTTTTCTAATCAGGTATCTTTATTGTCCAATTTTCCTTTGAGAAATATGTATTGCTAATAGGGATGAAATAGATCTTTCCTTTCTTGACTGATGGAAAATATCTCCTAAAAAGTCTTGACTCGGAGTGTGCAGGAAGCTGCTTGCTCTATTACAGTGAAAACATAATAAATTCTATTAAAGTGAAAACATAAATTCTATGCATCCGATGAAGTGAGCTATAGCCCACGAAAGCTTATGTTGAAATAAACTAGTCTCTAAGGTGCTACAAGTATTCCTCACTTTCTTTACGGATACAGAGTAACACGGCTGCTATTCTTGAACCTGTCATAATAAATTAGGTGGGTGCAAACATGAGTTATGCCCTTTTTCCTTTAACAAAAACGACTACACAAAATTCTCTGTAAATTGTCATGTCTCATCCCTTGAAACTGATTCACTGTTTACGGGGAAGATTTTCAGGGGAGTTAGGAAACCAGGTCCCTGTGACTTTCAATGAGAGTTGGGTGTGTAACTGCCTTTTGTGCCTTTGAAAATCTCTCCTTAAACATGCCCGCAGGGCTACTTGAAAAAATAAGGATTTCGTAATCCTAGAGGGTGGAGTAGGGGAGGGCTTTGATCTCTTCCATCTGCTTTATTCATGCTGATAGACTGAACTATAACTCATTATGGGACTACTCTTCTGTCATGTTGTATTCCTGTTAAACAAGTGGGCTTTCAATATTGAAACAAACAAACGTTGACTTTCACAGATTTTGCGAGACCAAAAAAATCTTGATTAATGTATTTCCCCTCGTACTGTTGGTGTTACGCCGTATAAGTGACATCTTTGTGCCGAGTGTTAATACGCCAAGCACTGGAGAACTTCTTTAAGGAAAAACTTGTTTGGGGCTTGAACCCCAAATGCCATTAGACCTTTGACTGTCAAGCTAGGACTGGATGATGGGGGATAGATCACTCGATAATTGCCATGTTCTGATCATTCTTTCTGAAGCATCTGGCACTGGCCGCTGTCAAAAGCTAAGATATTGGCCTCATTGGACTGTTGGCCTTTCTTAAATTCTTATTTTGTAATGTAGATTCTGTAACCTGAAATGTTTCAAGTGAAACTATATGGAATAGTTATTGATCTGGTGACCAAATTACCAGAACTTTTAAAAATGACTGTTAAAAATATCAGATTTGAAGGTAGCTTTTGTTATAATCATATTTATATTAGGTTTATATAGAGATCTTTAGAATCTCTATATAAACAGAACAGTTCTGCTATTCATCTTTGCCTATTTTTAGTCTAAATTTTAATGTTAAAACAAGCATTGTAGTCTTAATTCATTGTTAGTGTTTTGCTGTGAAATGATCTATCTAATTCTAAAATCACATACTTTATGGAAAGGTGTACGTTAAACCATAGGACAAAATTGAGATTTTGGGAAGTGCTGCCTAGATGTTTTTCTTTATTAATATTTAGTTAGTTCCTTGATTATCTCAAAATCTTTACAGCTAAAAACTTTTTAGGTTTTCTAATTTTGGAAGGCTGCTAATATACCAGCATCATTTTGGGATATATTGTGTTTAACAAGAACATTTAGATAAATATCTGAAACAGTCATCTAGATGCAGAAAACCTTTTATTCCAGAGTCCAACTGCGAACACTAAGCTTGCTTAGAGAGGCATAAATCATTATGATTTCTCTTTCTAATGCCACCTTCGTCATGTAATATTTTAACTGGCAAAACTCCAGTTTTCTTATGGTACTGCAAAGATTAACTTTTTGGCAACTGGTGAGTTGTAAATTTTATCTGATGCTAGTATTGCACCACAGGGATTGAGTCACATCAAGGCAAAGTTTGTATGTGGTAGCGATAACAATCTGATAGACACTTCAATATGCAGAATTTAGTATGGTAAAATCACCGTTGTATAATGGTCTTCAGATTTGAAAGCGTGCATTTGCTAACTAATTTTTCTGCCTAAATTGCATTTTTATCTGTTCTCTGCTGATTTCTTGTTAATTCCTTAGCTGCCTCATCCAATTCTAGGACAATTTAGTCATCTACATGCCACTATAACTCAGTTTACATTACACTGAAGGAAAACATCCATTTGCTTCATCATACTAAGTACTCAATTCTAGGTACTTCTTTTTCTGTCTCTCTTCTTTTAAACTGTATATGAACAGGATAGTAAATAGTGAAATTTATCTATATAGAACAAATTCTATCCGCTAAACCTACTTGATTTAGGAACTCGGTAGAGGTGAAAGGAGAGGGCTTTATCCATTAGCGATCTAGTGTGGGAGATAATGGTTGACACTGTGATAAACAGAAGATGTATATTTACATAAAGGAAATTAATCACCTTTAACAATAATATTGGTATCAATCCTGTTTCTTTTTTTGTTGTTCTATTCCTCATAAAATATCGCTCATCAAAGACCAAGCAAGGCTTAGAGCAAAAAGTTCAAAGTGAAGATGACTAAAATTTGTATAATCTGTAGAGAGTAAATATGCATGCTAACATGTATCAGTCTGTAGACTAAGAATGCTAAATTACCTGACACCCGTTAGTCCCAATATTAGGCCTGCTAGCCAGAGTGAAAATAGCTGCACTGCCCTATGGCTCCAATTTTAAGAAATAAAGACTTGTGCACTACTTATTGCATAATTGATTTAATTAAGTGTTCTCAGTTAGTTAGCTCATTATTTAACACTTTTAAAAATCAGAGAGGTAGCCACTGCTTGCATCCGACGAAGTGGGTATTCGCCCACGAAAGCTTATGCTTCAAAACTTTATAGTTAGTCTTTAAGGTGCCACAGCACTTTTAAAAATGTATCTTGCATTATGTCTCTTGCATTTTTATCATCTTTCACTGCTGGCTTCTCTCCACTTTTTAATTTTTTCCCCTTTATTAGATCACAGTGTAAGTCTGTCAGTTATTTTTTGGTGTCTTTCTTCTTCTGGTTCCATTATTTTCTGTTTCTAGATATATTTTCAGGCTTTTAAGCTCTTTTATTGTAGATGGGTGAGTTGTAAACTTTTGTTTGGGTGGGGAATGGCCAGGCAGGACAGTGGACCAATAAATAATGCTTTTATCTCCAGCTGTGACTACACTAAGCTTTCTTTGAAAATTTCCTGCCATCACTGTAGAAGTGGTGCAATTTCACCAGTCCTGTGAAGAACAGTGGGGCATGTTTCAGGGTAGTATGGTGCTAGTGCAGCTGTGGGAGGTTATTGGAAGCCTCCTCAGCATGGCTGCAGACCAAAAGAAGAGGCCAAAGGGCAAGGACCAATGAGGGCACATCAGTTTGCCCAAATTATGGCCTGGTACCTAATGTTGAGACATTCTGAACATGTGCAAAGGCAAAAATGTCACGTCAGCACATTGTGTCCTAGGCAAACTGTCATGGTCAGGCCACTCAGTTAGTCTTTGAAAGGACTTGACCTTGGAAAGTTTTCCATGACAAATGGTATGTTGAGGTGTTCTGTTGGATAAATGGGGCAAGTGAAAATTTTGCCTTCAGGAGTGTAGGGCAACTAACTGTCCATCATGTTTAATTTGGGCTCCTAGATGGATGGCTTCACCAAAACAACTCTGGCACTGTTCACAAGGAAACAGTTTGTCTCTGTTGGTATTAGGCTTAGCTTTTATTTAACGGGGTGGCTGTTTCCCTCTTGACCCTTTTTAGTCAGTATGTTGATGACTTAGCCAAAAAATTAATTAAAATTCAAAATCCCCTATTATAAACAAAATCCTCAGCAAGTACATATGCTAATCTCAGAGCAAAAGGAAGGATGAGGAGAAATATATACAGGCACAAAAACACTCTTAAGAAGTTGAACAGAATTTTATTGCAACAGACTGAAACCATCACAGAAATTTCTCTTGAAGTATACTTAACTTCCTGGGAGCGGGCTCTTCTTTTCTGACAAACTGTCACAGTCTCTATTTGTCCCAAGCCCTCTTTAAATTGTCCAGCTGTGCAGCCTAATGAATAGGAAAAGACCCCCTGTCACATAAAGGTGCCATCGGGTCTCCCCATATTTTCACTAACCTCCGCATCTCCCTCTTTTTTTCCGGGAGCAGCTTTTGTTTCCCCACTGATGCTCTTCGCTCCTCTTCATCTTCACTGACACAAAGCAAGATATCAGACATGCTGTAGTTACCCTGCTGTATAATCCTGAGTGGAGACAGATGTCTTCCATGAAAGTGGCTAGGTGAGGTCAGTGCTTTGTACCTCCTGCCCATGGTTAACCTCACTTAATTTACCTCTTATCAAAATAAAATTGCTTTTTCTCCACTCTGTTGTAGTTATCCTTTGGTAGTGGATAACTACCAAACAGTAGCGGTATCCTGTTTAGAAGCTATCCCTCTCATTTCAATCATTCCTTCAACAAAACAGTGAATTTAACATTTTGAGTAGGTTATGAATATCGCTGTACTCCACACAGCAAAATCTCCATGTCCTCATTCTTCTTCAGCCCTATATGTAACTTATCTGAGTATGGCTGTGTAGCCAAGGCAGTTGTATTTGTTTTGCTAACAAAATCAGTGCTGTGTGAAAAGGAAATGTCATGGATCAGTTGAGTTCCATGACGCTTTGGACAATAAACTAAATTGGGATCATGTAAGAATTCTACGTGGATTTATCTCAATGAAAGGGAAGGGGAGTCTGGTAAAGTTATCAGCTTTGCGGTTAGGCTTCTTCATGTGAATTTGTTCGGTGTGGATTAGGCTGAGCAGTAGTTATATAAGTTATCATTCAGGGTTTAAAATGATAAAATCAAATCCTCCCTCCTGCTCAAATGTTCTTGGCACTACAAGACATGTAGGTATTTTGATCTCGGAGTTTTAATTTCCCAAGTTTGAAATAAAGCCATTACAATTGTATTTAAAATATTTTAGTGTAGAAAATATTATATTGATTCTGAAATCATTGCAGACTATCTAGGGAGGCTGGAAGGTACTACCATATGTGTAGCTGCCTTTCCAGTTATCTGTGTGTTCTCTCCTAATGAGGCTGTATTAAGGTATATAGGCCAAATTCAGATCTCATTTGCACTTGGTAAATCCAGAGTCACTCAGTTTGTCTGTATTAAAGATGCTCTGGATTTACCTAATGTAGCTATATCAACATTTTTTCCCTACTTGCTTCAGTGTGCGGCAACAAGCAACAACCCCATAGGGTTCTGCTATGTTGCTAAAAATGATTGAGCATGACTAAAATAAGTAATAATCTTAGAAGGCTGTCGTCATAGTTCGAAAGGTTCTTGCTCTCCGTTTAGATCTCTCATGCAAGGATAGCCATTTTCCTTTTGACATATCCATTGTTGAATGTTCTGCTACTTACTCTGTTTTTCCTCCTCCTCCTTTTTTCTGTAAACCAATAAGTCATGATAATCCCCGTTTATTTTGGCATAATCTGCTGCCAAAGTGGTTATATCACTAATGGAGGATTATGCTTTGTTTGTATGAATAGGCAGGGGATGGGTTACGAAAGAGAATCTTTTTATACGCCCTCAGGAGTTGGAGTTGGGGTTGGCGGTTGATCATCTCAAAGGTTTAAGCTTTAATATGCACTGATATTGCTTTGGAATAATAGAACCCCGTCCTCTTCAAGAGTACCTTAAAAGTCTAGCATTTTAAATTGTTATTCTTCTGTCATATTAAACTGCTGTTGGCATTTCCTCTTTTAATTTAACAGAGTTCTCTGGCAGAGACCCTGGACAGCAGTGGAAGTTTAGATGCGCAGAGAGCTGACATGATTTACACAATTGAGGATGTTCCTCCCTGGTACCTCTGCATATTCTTGGGGTTACAGGTACACTTCAAAACTCGGATTTCTGAAGAAATTAATTTTTTTTTGTTTATAATCTTTAAGAAAATGTTCTGTTCAACAATGTTAATGATTTGCCTTGTTCTTTGAGTTCATTTAATTACTTACTGAAGTGGTTTGTGGGGCTGGAAGCTTACTCTGGCAACAGAGTTACGTATATTGTGAATGAAGCAGAATGGATGGAAAGTACCATTGGGAGTCTTAAAACAGTTGGAAGCTTATAAAAGTTTATTTGTTATGTTTCCCTCCATTCATTTTGCATTAATTATCTTCTCCGGCATTCCTAGTTTTTTGCAAAAAAGCCTATCATGGCAAGATAGCCTTCCTGCAAAATGTCTCCTTCCCTTCACCACCTCACTAGAATTCACATATTGACAAGGAGCTAGAATGTTGCTCGCTAGCTGTTGCATTTCAGGAATTACTGGTGACTCGCTTCACAAATAGCCATTTGAGCTGCTACCTAACACGCATTCCTTCATTTAACTGAAAATTAAAATTCAGTAACAACTTGTCACTCCTGAATTCATGTGAGGATAATATTGGGGGATGGAGGGTGGGAGGGACGCTGTATTAATGTTCAAAACTTTCTCGGAGGTACTGCTTTTAGTAGGATTAGCTCTGGGAATGACTAGCACCAAGATGGCGACATCCACTGCTGGAAAGCTGGTTAATTATGACACCCACCTCCCTGTCCCTGCTGAGTTCCCTGTATTTTACAGACATTTGTTTGTACTTTGTGTTAGAGAGTTAGCCGATGTCTACACCAGGAGTGCTTTACTGGTATAGGAATGCCAGTGCAGTATAGCAGCAAAGTGTTCCTAGTGTGGGCACAACTAGACCAGCAAGGTTTTGCTGGTCTAATAAAACCACCACCCACGAACGAAACAAGCTTGAGTGGTAAAAGCATAGTTTCGCTGGTATAGCTCTGTCCAAACTACAGACTTTTTCCAGAAAAGCTGTGTTGGTCATGAATCTCACTTTTTGCATCCTTGACCAACTTAGCAACGCCGGCAGAAGTCTGTAGCATAGACATGGCCATAATAGAAATTAATGGGCAGCCAAGACAGCTGGATTCTAATAGCTGTTTTGCTGTGAATGTGGGCAAGTCCTTTCATCTCCCCTCCCCTCTCCCCCAAAAGAATAATAAAATTACTCCAAAGGAGTGTTGAGACTTCATTAGTATTTGTAAAATAAACTTTGAGATTTTCAAACAATGACTCCTTAGAAATCCAAAGTGGCTCATTTTTATGCATGGATTTATTCATCAGCCAGCACTGCAGGAATTTTCTTTTTCTTACATAGTTGACCATGTAGCTTTTTAATCATTTTTTTTTTAATCTACTTGGACTGGAGCAGAATAAATCCATGATTGGCTAGTCTCTAACATTCCAGAATTTATCCGCTATATAGTTTTCATACTAAAGTACTATTTAAATTTATGTATAATCAGACGTGATCCATTTCATGTGATCCTCGCATGAATTAATCTGGTGGATAGGAGAAATGCAGTCGACGTAATATACCTGAACTTCAGCAAGGTTTTTGACACAGTCCCACATGACATTCTGATAAGTCTGCTGTAGAAAAGCAACAGAACTACCATTCAGTGAATATGCAAATGGTTAAACAACTGCAAACTAAGAGTAACTATTAATGGAATGATGTGGGATTAGAGGGAGGTTTCAAGTGGGGTTCCACAGGGATCTGTTCTGGGTCTGGTGTTGTTTAACATCTTTATTAATGACCTGGATGTAGGAATAGAGAGCATACCGATCAAATTTGCAGATAACACAAAGCGGCGGCGGAGGAGGGTTGCAAATTCTTTGGTGGATAGAGCTAAAATTCAAAAGGAGCTTGATGTGAGGTGCTACACTTAGGGAAGGAAAACCAAATGTACAAATACAGAATGGGGGATAACTGGGTTGGCAGGAGCACTGCTAAGAAGGATCTGAGCGTTGTGGTGGATCACAGCCTCAGCATGAGTCAGCAATGCAATGCTGTTACAAAAGAAAGCAAATGTAATTTCAGGTTGCATTAACAGAGGCATAGCACGCAAGTCTTGGAAAGTGATAGTACCGCTCTATTTGGCACTGGTTAGGTCTCAGCTGAAGGACTGGGTCCAGTTTTGGTCACCAGTGTATAGAAAAGATACAGAGAAAATGGAAAGGATCCAGTGGTGAGCCATAAAGATGATCAAAGGGCTGAAATGCAAGCCACATCAGCAATAGCTGAAGGAACCGGATATGTTTAGTTTGGAAAAGAGGAGACTAAGGGGGGGATATGATAGGTGTCTTCAAATACTTAAAAGCACAGTTGCCAACCTTCATGTGGTAAATAAGCACCCCGGCTTTCACAATAAGCCACAAATCAAGCTAATCCCATTTCAAAAAAAGGGCAAAACAAGCCAATCCCTAAAACCCCAACACCCTACGTGACTAGATCCCCCCCGGCATGTAGTCTGGGACTGTGGTGGGCCCGCTGTGCACCCCTGACTCTCTCCTCTCCTTGCCCCTGTTTATCCCTCCCCCCTGCTTGCCAGGAGACGGTTTAAAAAAAAAAAAAAAGCCACACGATGCAACAAGCCAAAAACTAGCCAACAAGCAACTCACAAGCCAATTAAGCCAAAACCAAGCCCAATTTTTGCATATTTTTTTCAGATTTGACATGTCTGCTTAAAAGTCTGCCATAAAAAAGATAGAGAAGAATTGTTCTCTCTTGCCACAGAATTCAGGACAAGAGGCAGTGGGTTCAAACTACAGCATAACAGATTTAGATTAAATCACAGGAAAAACTTGCTAACGGTAAAAATAGTAGGACTATGGAATAGACTGCCTCCGGAGGTTGTGGAAACTTCTTCACCAGAGGTTTACAAAAGGAGGCTGGAGAGCCATCCATCTTGGATGATTTAAACACAACAAATCCTGCATCTCCGCAGGGGTTTAGACTAGATGACCCTTGCGGTCCCTTCTAACCCAGTGATTTTATGTGTTTCAAAATGGAGGGAGCTATTTTTCTGCTTCTGTAAATTGGAAGCTGCTTCAGCATGGTTACCTAGATACCTACTCATCAAGAATAAGAACAGGAACCATTTAACTATGTAAATAACCTAATTTATCATCTATAAGTAGAAAACATTAGTAGCTGGCTTAAAGTAGCTAAGCATGGAAACTGTAAAATACTAGGAATTAAAATATTTGGAAACAGAAAACAACAAGAGAGTTGGTGATTAATTTAAAACAATAAACAAGCTGCATGGAAAGGAAAAATAGTGCATCTCCGATCTTGTTTGTGTGATTATCAGTATTAACAAGCTGTTCATTCTGTGTTCACAGCACTACCTGACATGTTTTAGTGGAACTATAGCAGTACCTTTTTTGCTAGCTGATGCCATGTGTGTTGGATTTGACCAGTGGGCTACCAGCCAACTCATTGGGACCATTTTCTTCTGTGTTGGAATCACTACTTTGTTACAAACAACTTTTGGATGCAGGTGAGATCCAAACTCAAACTTCATTCTTTATTGTTGAGATGCTGATGGTGGGGTACACACGTCTTGAAACGTACAGGATATGGTGAGTGATCCAAGAGGTGCATAGGGTATTTCAGAAGGATGAAGGTGAAGTACAGAATAGCAGTTCAAACTCAAGATTGCTCGGGAATAGCATTGTCTGATCCTAATTTTGGAAGGTTTCACACACAAAAAATGGATACAAAGTGTAAAAAATAAGGCTCTGTCTACACTTAAAACATTACAGCGACATAGCTGCAGCTACGCTAGTGTAACGTTTCAGTGTACATTTACTATACATACTTATTACTGTGACTGGAGGAGTTCTCCTGTCACTGCAGTAAATCCACCTCCCCAAGAGGTCATAGCTAGTGTGATAGGTTGGATCACAGAAACCCCCTCGGGGTGCCAAGATTACCCCTGAACCTGTTTTCCCTCTGGCAACTTGGGACGTCAGAACCTTGCCTGTTTGAGCCAGACATGCTAGCCTGCTACAAACCAGACCCAGGTCTGCACCACATCCCCAACAACTGCAGGCTTCACTGAAAACAGTTTAAGAAGCTTGTCTCTAACACTCCGATGCCCAGCTCCCAATGGGGTCCAAACCCCAAATAAATTGGTCATACCCTGTATAAAGCTGATAGAGAGAGAGACACAGCTGTTTGTCTCTCCCTCCCCGCCCCCCGGTATTAATACTTACACTGGGTTAATTAATAAGTAAAGTGATTTTATTAAATACAAAAAGTGGGATTTAAGTGGTTCCAAGTAATAACAGACCGAACGAAGTGAATTACCACGCAAAATCAAATTAAACATGCAAGTCTAAGTCTACTACAGTAAGAAAACTGAAGCCAGATAAAATCTCACCCTCAGATGTTTCAATAAGCTTCCATCACAGACTGGACGCCTTCCTAGTCTGGACACAATCCTTTCCCCTGGTACAGCCCTTGTTTCAGCTTAGGTGGTAGCTGGGGGATTTCTCATGATTGCAGCCCCCTTGCTTCTGTTCCACTCCCTGATATATCTTTTGCAACAGGCGTAAATCCTTTATCCATCTCTGGGCTCCCACCCCTTCTCAATGGAAAAGCACCAGGTTAAAGATGGATTTCAGTTCAGGTGACATGATCACATGTCACTGTAAGACTCCAAGCCATCATGTTCCAGCCTGATTCAAAGGAAGGCCTGCAAGCAAACCTAGCCATCCACAGTTAATTATCCTGGTTGATGAGAGCCATTAAGATTCCAAACCACCATTAACGGTCCACACTTTGCATAACTACAATAGGGCCTCAGAGTTATATTTCATATTTCTAGTTTCAGATGCAAGAGTGATACATTTATACAAATAGGATGATCACAATCAGGAGATTATAAGCTTTGTAATACCTTACAAGAGGCCTTTTTCATGAAGCATATTCCAGTTACATTATGTTCACACTCATTAGCATATTTTTAGAAAATGACCTGTGTAGTTAATCGTGCTTACAGCTGAGGATAAAATGCTGACTTAGAAGTCTCTCTCTGTTCTGTCGAAACCCGTGCACTTTTGAATCACTTTTATATAATTGAGGTAGATAATATAATAGACATTAAGAAAAGGGAAGGGTGACTTCTTATCCCTAACCTTACTGTTTCTGCCAGTAACACACCCTTTGCATACTTTTCCTTGCAAATTCCTGCTGTGGGAATGGGTGTGAAATAAAGGTCTTATTTCTTAACTGTGCAGAGATGCCAGTATCACATTACCACAAGCTGTCAAGAAACATAAGCGTTAGACTAGCTTGCTGGGGGTTCCCGTGAGTATCTTTTACTCCACTGTTTCTGGAAGAGCTATTTCAATATAATGACATATTTGAGACTGATTTAATATTGCCAGATTTTTAAAATAATATGTTATTGCCAAAATGTAGTTCATTCTAACAACAGTGAAATTAAAATACAAACAAAAAAGTAGTTATCACTGTACTTGGAGTACTGCAGAGAGATTTTAACTGAACATTTACTTAAACTCTTGTTCGTCCATTAGTTGTCCGAGTACAGGGATGGATAAAACCTACAGGATTGTTTCTGCATTTTGAATAGAATCAAGAAAGAAAGAAAAATAAGACCAGAAGAAAGATATTCATTATATTAGCATGTCCAAGAATTACTGTTCAAGTGTCACTTAATTCATCATAAAAATGATATAAGATGAAGTTTTAGACTTTCCGTGAAAAATGGACAACATAGTTCCATTTAAAAACATTTACCCAAGAAACAGACTCTTTGGGTGGAGGAGAACACTCAGCAGGGGGAAGAAAGGGAAAACCCATTAAACAAAGCATTTAGGATTGTTAATGTAGATCAGCCAAAGGGGAAAAAATCCAACCACCTCTTCAGGCAGTTCAGGCTTCCTGAGTCAAAGTCCTTGTGTGTAATAGTCTGGAGAAAGAACTCAGGTGATCTGCCCACCCCACCTTCCTCCTACTTCTTCAGAAAAGATTCTTTTTTTCCTGCCCTCAGCTTTTCTTAGAATCATAAAGCTGCTTTGATATTTCTTTCATCAGATGCTTATTTCAGAAATAGGAAGGGATATTTGTCTAGGTGGCATTGTCGGAAAGGAGAGAAAAGCATTTGTTTTTTCTGAAGACTCTGTGTTCCTTGCAACAAAATTCTCTGTCCCTCACATGTCTGAGACACTTTGCTTTCCTATTTGGTTTGTTCCTTCCTGTCAAGTTCAAATGAGTATAAAGAGAGTTAGCTTAATGTTCAAATACACTTACGCCTAGATTTTAGCTATACAGTTATAAAGAGGGTGGGTGGGAGGGTAGCAGAGAAGCATGGGCCAGGCCCCTCATTGTCTTCAATCTAATCACATTTAAATTGAGCAGCTATATCTGATTATGTTGCTGCTTACTTCAAATGCTTGTTACCTTTAACATATAACTTTTTACCTCCTAATCTTGCATCTTAAACTGGCCTTCATGTATAGGGTCAAGGGGTAGTCACAGTAATTGGAAGATATGGTCAGTTTCTTGAGTCTTTTTTTAGATTAAAAAGTCATCTTCAATTTTTAGACCACTCAAAATTTCTCCATCACCTATTCCACTGCCTTGTTTGTGAGGAGAAATAGCAGCCGAACATTTTGTAACTGTTAGCATGTGATATTGTTTTATACGAACTACACTTGAAATGAGATTCTTACAAGGTTTATTGGCCTGTGAACTGAGAAATGTTTAAACAAATAAAGCCATTATGGTTTCAGAAAGGTCAAATTTCATTAGTTAAAAGCCCTTAGAGATGGATGAAGTCAGTAATCTGGAACCATTGTGGTTAGTCTGGTATCCGTACTAATTATAGGAATTCAAGCTATTTACCAAAACATAGCTCTTTGCCAGCCTTTTGAATTAATACAAAGGAACTGTCACGATCTGAGAGAAATACATACCTTGATCCATATTTTAGGTTTGGTGAATTATGTCTCTGTAGTATCTAAGCATTGTTACATCTATGCAAAGCATTTACGTTTGCTAGAATGTTTCAAAACAATAATTATAAAGAATCTGTCTTCAATAATGCTAGTGTCAAAACCCCAGCCACTAGGAAATTCAGAGTTGCCCCTTGAAATTGCATCCTGACTGTATGTTTATATGGGCTTGGGTAGTGTATCCACTTGTACATTTGTGTGATCTCAGGCATGTGATGCATTACTGTTCCACAAGAGCGTACTTTTAGTGCATAGTTTCAGTTTATCAAGATTGTGGTACAATTCCACTAAGAGAGAGAATTGTTACTTAACCTAGTACAATCTCACCTTTTGTTTTTTATTCCTCTGATTTTTGTTGAATGGCGTTTCCATGTATTGCCACTTCATTGTATATTGCTGACACATCACCATGTATTTATCTGAGAAGAGTGACCTTGTTTTCTTTTGTGAAGACTGAAATGTAATAACCACTGGAGTCCCTTGATCATGTCTTCTAAAAGACGAGCCATTTTAGCCTTGACAAAAAGTCCATTATCACTGAGTTGAAAAAGTAGTTCAGAAACAACGTTCAACTCCGAGTGATTTTTTTAGCAGAGCTTCTGGAGGCCTTATGCTCCCATCAGTGGTATTTCTATGCGGGTAACACAATCACTTTTGAATACTGCACCTGATGAATTTCAAAATGTCAGTGTGTCATAAAAATCAGTGGCCAAATTGTGATGGAGGGGAATGGATGACTTGGGGGGGAGTGAGAAAGGGGGTTCACACCAAGCTACTGGGGTGGGGAGGGAGAGTGGGAGACACTGGTATGGGAGGAATGGGGGGGGTGACAGATCGCCTTCTCACCCCTCTTCAAACACAGGCAGGAAACTCTTCTTTGGCTCCAACAGTGCTCTTTATTTCACAGTGCAAGGCCCCACCACCAATATACACAGCTTTATACACAGCTCTATAGCTTACAGCTCTAACACAACTCTACATAGTTCAGCTCTGTCAGGCCTCTAGCCTCAGCTCTGTACCTTTCTCTATCTTTCTCTCTCACTCCTCCACACTACCATACCACCACCACCCTGGGCTTCCTTCCTGGCAGGCTTATACCCCCCTGAGGAGGCTGCCAGGTGCAACCCATCCAGGCTGATTGCCCTGCAGTCCAGGTGGCTAATTAGGCTTTCTGCAAGGGAGGTTTGCAGAGGGCTTTTCTCCCTCTTAAAGGGGCGGCAGGCTGGGTCAGGCCCACCCTGCCACAGGGGCCACAGACCCCATGGCAGAGAGGAGACTGGGGGAGTTGCAGGGAGTTCCTGCAATAGAGGGAAAGGTAAGGATGACACAAGGGAGCTGGGGAGGGGAAGAAAGGAAGGATGCCTGAAGCCCATTATGGGTACAATGAGCTCAGCCTACACAAGCTACAAAGTGTGCGACCCCTAGTTCAGGGATTCTCAAACTGGGGTTACACTGGGATCGTGAGCTGTCAGCTGTGTGTGGCTGACAGCCTCAAGCCCCCATTAAATTATCCCCCCCATTTTTAATTTATAAGGGGGTCACACTCACATGTGAAAAGGGAAGCTAATAGAGAACTCCTAATGGTTCCCCCCCGCCCCAACTCATCCAGGCTTAAACACAGAGATAAAGCCATTGTGGAAATAGCATTGCTAAAGTTCGCTTTGTTTTAGATCTTTTCCAGTTTTACGTTTGTTCTAAGCAGAATTTGAATTTATTCTATCAAGTGGAGTGAGGGGAATTCAGTTAGAAGCTCTTTGGAGCATTCATTACTTAATTATGTAGCAGAATTCTTGTGCCTTTTTATGGTGGGTAATAAAACGATTTACTAAGGATTCTGCCAATTTACCCAACTTAATATGCTTTGCAGGTTGGCATGCTGCTTTCTCGGCCCCACCAGGGCATGAGAGACTCCAATTTGGGAGTGGACTTTGCTCCGATCAGACGGGTGGGGTTTTGGTCACTGTTTATATGCTGGAACAGGAAAGGGTTCTTGCAGTTAATTGTATTTGCATCAGAGTGCCAAGGAAAGGATGCTGTTTGGTTGGGAGGAGTTGATATGTGCTATACTCATACTGACCCTGATGCTTAAGGACTTGTGTAACTTTGAGCACGTGAGTAGGTAGTTTAGTTAAACTTTGTTCTATTTAAATGTCTTGTTGTAGAACGGGCTTGCTTTTAGACTTAAACTCTACATTAGCATCTTGCTTTTTACAAGTTGTGAATTGATATTCTTCAAGTAACCTTATCTTTTACAAAGCAGCTTCAGCATTTATACTGCTTGTGTTTGCAGTAATGGTGTTTGTCTTGGTGTTGCATTAGGATTTACTCTCTGTGAATTGACTGCAGTGTAAATGTTAGAAATGGGACTAAGCACTACGTACTATAGCCCAAATTGAAACCACTCATTGAAAATGAGCTTTTGTTTAAATATGGCTGTAGGTAGCATAATTCCTATCCAGTATGTGTGGGACTTAAAAATTGGAAAGGCATTTTACGGAATATGTTTGGCATTGTATGGAATATGTGGGTGGTGAAGCACTGGAATGGGTTACCTAGGAGGGTGGTGGAATCCCCTTCTTTAGAAGTTTGTAAAGTCAGGCTTGACAAAGGCCTGGCTGGGATGATTTAGTCAGGGATTGGTCCTGCTTTGAGTAGGGGGTTGGACTAGAAGATGACCTCTTGAGGTTCCTTCCAACCCTGATATTCTGTTCTATTAACGAAGGCCAAAACTAATGCTAGCTGTTCTGAAATAACTGGTTTTGATGGTTCTTTACTCTCTTGCTACTGTAACGAAATTAAGATAAGTTATGCTAATTTCCAGTTAGGAAAAAACAAAGCAGATATCTTGTCTGCTGCAGAAACTCTTATGATCAATACAACAGGTCAGCTTTGATTTACAAGACCGAAGGAGTCAGCCATTCAGAACAGCATTAGATAATGTACAAAGAATTTATCAAAGCAGAATTTCCAAAAGCTTAACCTGAGCACATATGTACATACTTTCCTAAATCAGGGCATCAGTTTTTAGCTTGAAAATCCAAGCATCATTAGTTAAAAAAATCTCCACAGTCCAGAATATCTCTGAACACTTCACATAACCATTTCTTATCAAATATAGTTAAAAAGCTCAGCTCCTGAATTCTTTTTCACTGATCTCTTCCAAGGTTGTATTTTTGCAATTTTATGATTTTTTTTAAAAAAAATCTACCATTATCCATCAAGAAGTTTTTTGTCAAATGGAGGCAAGTTGATACAGCAGAAGTCCAGGCTTCTGCGACTATTTAATATTCATAGAATATACCTGATACCTAATCATTTGAAAGGAACAAATGTTAAGCTTTGAATGTTCACAACATGTGCATGTTACAGATGAAGTTAAATTTACACAAAGTTTAAAAAACAGCTTCTGCATGGAGTAAATTACTGGAATCAAGTTGAAACACTGAACTGACTTCATTATTGAAGAATGTTTTTATGAGGTATATTAATTAAAGGATTTGCAAAAGGGGAAGGGGAGTAATGTGTAGGTAGAGGTGAGGAGTAGCAGCTTGTTTCAGATTACGCATTTTGTCCTGGTACTCCGTGTACTCAGTTTGTCTAGTGAAGCTCAAAGGTATGAGGTGAATAATTTGCTCACAGCGAACACTGTTTCTCTTTGCTCGGGATATGGTTTAGATTTTTGCCATGAGTCGCCGATAGGTATTCGTACCCAAGTAGAATCCTCACAATCTAAGCAAAATCATGGCCATTCACGTGCATTTTAAAAAAGCAGAGGTCTCTGAATTCTCTGTGTGGGTCTGATCATGTAAAATAATCTCATGGACCACCTCCCCCTGCCAATCATAAACCAATTCTTGATCCCTCTTCCTGCCTGTGAACATATGAAGTTAACACATCAGTGTTCCTATTTCCTCTGTTTTCTGGCTCCTCACCACTCCTCTGTTCATCTTACTCCCTCTAGTACCTCACTGAGGAAGGTCCTCCCTTCACTTGTTCTGGCATTTCACATTTCTAGTCCCACTTTCTTGTGCTAGTTGTTACCCAGAGCTGAGCCTGCTCTCTGTCCTGGCTGTACAAGCAGCAGAAAAGCAGGATGGAGCCAGTGCCCTATGAGCAAGAAGTGCTGGTTGTGTCCTAGTTTGATCTGTTTTTAAAGAGAATTATGTGACCATCTCTCAAAAACAGTCTGTAGAGAACTGTTATTCTTAAATAGTTAAGCAATGTTTATTAACATTTGAACATGTTGTGCAAGCCATAGCTTCCTGAATACATACAAAAATATAAGTCTCTGCGGATGGACAATATTTTTAAAACCTTTCCGGGAATGTATATAAACAAGTATTTTCTCTTAATAGCCTTTCAGATTCCAGATTGATTGCTCTTGCTTGCCTGGAACGTATCAGTTTTTACCTGCTTTATAGCTATTTGCACAAGTGCTCAATGATCAAACTATATATGCTTTTAATCCCAGCTATGCAATTAATAAGGTGTGTCACTTAGGACTTGTCTACACTGGCACTTAACACTGCTGTAACTTTCTCGCTCGGGGGTGTGAAAAAACACCCCCCTGAGCGCAGCAAGTTTCAGTGCTGTAAAGCGCCAGTGTAAACAGTGCACCAGCGCTGGGAGCCACACCTCTCATGGAAGTGGGGTTGTTTTGAGCACATGGGAGAGCTCTCTCCCAGCGCTCTGCCATGACTACACTAGTAACGCAGTGCTTTAGCGTTGCCAGTGTAGACTAGCCCTTCTTCAAACGATGTGAAGAACAACTTGCCTTTCGCAAGGAAACTTAACACTTCATATACTGTACTTCGGCACATTCAGCATCCATTCAGCCCCTGACACTTGTATTGTTTTAGTATATACCTGTTGTGCACTGCCTTTCCTCCCTTGAATAAAGATCTTCTTGTGTCAATGCCTGGTATCTGCATACTGGTGTTCAGTAATTTTTGTTCCTGATAATAGTTGCTGTTGCATTTAATGCCTTTCTGCACTTCTAGATGATGGCTGAATTTTTTGATTTCTTTTTATTCCTTTAAATAAAAAATTGTTTACTTCAAAATTTCTAATAAACAGTGAAAAAGATTAGTAAGTTGAGGCAGGTGAACCTCCTGAAAAGCACACGTAGAAAGGTACATAGAAACAGTGTTATGATGCAAACTGTAAATGTCTGTATTTTTTCTTTCTATTTCCTTCAGGTTACCTTTGTTCCAAGCAAGTGCTTTTGCATTTTTGGCACCTGCCAGAGCTATCCTCTCCTTGGAGAAGTGGAAGTGTAATAACACAGGTAAATGCAAGTCATGTATGCTTGTGGAATTTTAGCCATGTGATGAATCACCCAGGCAACTCAAAATGGGACATCTAATTTGCAACTGACATACCAAAAGAGATGTCATTGACCTCTCTTTGGGGACGAGTGGAGAGGTTAGGAGAAATGTATCTCTTTCTGGGTTTATAAAAAAGATTTGTGGAGTTAACTTCCTTTTAGTGATTTCCATGTCAAATACACTCTTCTTGTAAATGGAAGTGTTTATAAAACAAAGAAGAGAGAGAGAGAGAAGCTAACTATATCGGGGGAAAATCTAAGGCTTGTAGGGCTAAAGAAAATAAAGTGGGTTTTTTTGTTTAGTAAGTGGGATCTAGCAGCGGTACAGACCCATTACTAGATGTATAGCAAAATTGTTAATGCAGAAAACACAGATGTGTTCAATAAATATTTTTGTTTGTGCACTTGGAATGAAGCAGGATGATGTACTCTTCTCACATGAGCATTTTGAAATACTTTGCATGCTATTATTCATTAAGAAGGATTTGAAACAACCTCTACTAGGGATAAACTTTTTTTTAAATCAGCAGAATAATTTGCATCCATGAGTTATAAAAGACATGGCTGAGGAGAAAACAGGGAAAATTCAGAAAACTGGGAAAGTGCTGATGTTATGTCAGTATGCAAAAAATTAAAATAGGTTTTGATACCGTGTAATACTATTATGTGAAGTGGAATAAGAACTGTCTAGCTGAAAGATGTTAAAACAGTTGTCATTGGGGAATTACAATTGAATGGGGTTATTTCTAGTGGGGTTCCATGGGGATTAGTATTGGGTCCACTGCTATTCAGTATTTTTGTCAACAATCTGGAAGTGAATATAAAATCTTTGCTGATAAATTTTTCAGATGACCCAAAGACCAGCTGAATGGTAAATAATGAGAATAGGGCAGTCATCTGGATTGATTGGTAATGTGGGCATTTGACTGTATTAAAACACAAAGCTGTACCTCTACGACTAAGGTATGTAGGCCATTCCTACAGAATAGAGGACTGTGTCATGGCAAGCAGTGACTCTGAAAAGGAGTTAGCCCAGCAATTCAGCATGAATTCCCAGTGCAATGCTGTGGTACACAGGGCTAATGCAATCCTGGGATGCACCAAAGGGATTAATGAGTTGGAGTAGGGAGATGATTGTTACCGCTGTACTTAGCATTGGTGAGTCCAGTGTTGAAATACTGTGTAGCTCTGCGTACGGGCCTGATAGCCACATTTTAAAAAGTATGTTGAAAATTTGAGGTTGAAGAAAAGAGCCACAAAATATGATTTGAAGACTGGAGAAAATACTTTGGAGTGAGAGACTTCAGGAACTCAATCTGTTTAGTTTATCAACTAAGTGATCTGATTACAGTGAATAAGTACGTTACCTTCATAGTAAGAAAATACCAGGTACTACAGGGCTTTAGTGAAGACAGACAGAACAAGAACCAAGGGTTGGAAGCTTAAGATGGACAAATAAAAATTAGAAATTAGAAACACATTTTTAACAGTGCAGGTGATTAAACATTGAAACAAACTTCCAAGGGAAGTGGTGGATTTTTGATCTCTTGATGTCTGCAAATCGAGACTGGATGCCTTTCTGGAAAATATGCCTTAGTTAAATACAATTTATTGGGCTCAGTAAATGGACAAAAATCTATGGCCTGTGATACACAAGAGATCTGACTAGAAGAATGGTCCCTTTTAGCCATAAACTCTATGAAATAGATGTTCCACTGTTACCCCCACATAATGAGCCTGGATTTTGAGAGCCAGGTTTTGGTTGTTTCTGCCTCAGTGTCGCCAATTAAACAAGCAAACAAAACTGTAGGACAAATTAGGCTTTCAGTGTCTCTTTTGCCATCCCCAGTGTCTTGAGACATTTTCCACAGATGTATAGTTACTTTTTAAATAAAATCTGACCATCTGGTCTCTCTTTAAGTTAAATAATTGAAGTGGAACTGTGTCATTGCTCTCAGTTCTCTTTTCTACAGTAGATTTTAAGAGCTTACCTGTGCAGAATGAGACAGCTTGACTTAGGGAAGGGCAAAGCAGGTTAAAGGATGAAAAGAGAGTTTCCAACTTCCTCTGGTGAGCTCCAGATCCCTTTAATTAATTGTGGCCCTCTTACTTTCACTTCTTGCTTTTTGATATAAAAGCTGAAGTGAGCTGTTGTAAATATCTGAGAAGTCTGTAGTTCAGAAAATCAGGCCCTGGATGTTATGAAATTACACACACATTTTCACTGTCCATGGCAGTAAGCCATGCTAGGATGTACATTAGTAGGCTAGATGGTGGTTGAAGATGATCTGCTTTCAACTTGATGCATCACAGTGCACTGAAGCATGAGTTAACAGCCTAGAAGGATACACCCTGGTGTGGCTTATTGCTGCATTAGTGATCAAATGAGATACTGGGTTCAGGTTATTGTTGAAAAGGACCCTTGCTTTATCTTGCTCTTGACCATGTCTAACCTTCTAAAGGAGTCAGACGTGAGCTGTTATTACACTCAAACTAGCTAAATTATTAAATAACAAACGTTTGACTATTTTAAACATTGTATAAAATCAAGTAATTCTCCTGGTGAAAACATTTCCATTCAGCTTACTGGGGTGAAGAGAATCCATAACTGACCCTTACATTTGGCAGCTCAGGATTTTCCACTCTGGTATAATGGGTGGAATTGGTGGCTAGCTCGTAGAAAATGCTGCCTTAGTGCTAAGTGGACGTGTCTACACTGCAAAGAAAATCCTGTGGCTCCCGGGCCTTGGGCTGCAGGACTGTTGGATTGCCATGTAGACTTCATGAGCCTGACCCTCCCACTGTACAGAGTCCCAGAGCCCGAGCACAGAAGTGTAGACTGCAATGAAACAGTGACTTAGCCTGCCATTGGCGTCTGCTTGCTGTGTAGACAGGCTCTGAGGGCTGATTGCTGGGACTGGAATGTTTTGTTCCTCAAACGTTGAGCAGTCTAAAAAATAAACTACTGCAGAAGTATTAGGTGAATCTTTCCCTTCCTAAATAATAAAAACACACTGAATGGAAACATGTTTGTTTTTTTTGTTCCTCCAAGATGTAACAGTTGCTAATGGAACAACGGAGCTGCTGCACACTGAGCATATCTGGTACCCCAGGATACGAGAGGTAACATAAGTAGCCTTTCTCCGTCGATCGTCCCATTTCCGTTAAGGTTTCTCATCCATACTTCTACATGTTCTTGTATTTTAAGTTTGTAATTTCTTCCTCCACTATCCTTCAGTGTGAATATATCCCGTTATCGGCTTCATGCAAATTGTAACCGTTCCAACTTCTTTATTTGTGTTATTGAAAATGGAATGCAATGAGGCATGTACCATGTTCAAAATGACATACAGTACAATACACAAGGGAGACTAATATTCTGCTGCCTAGAATGTGCGGTTTGTGTTCACCAACAGCAGTTAAACACTTTAGCTGCTATCAAGCCGCTTGCCCACCCTCGCTCAATAATTCAGTAGGCTGTTCCCCTGGATAATTGTCTACAGTTAGCAAATCACTTGATATCAAAGTTTCCAAAGCTGGATACAGTTCTGATGGAGATGTTGATTCTCCCCCAGAGACTTGCCAAGTCTGCCCAATTCCTTCCCCACCTCCAGCATTTCAGTATGAACATCCTCATGTCCTACGGCGCCCAGGATGGGGGTTCTGCCCAGATATCCCACTACAGGAGAATAGGTAGCCTAGTCCAATTGAGGCATGTGTCATGGAACTTATCTCCCATCCCGTCGCTTTGGGCTGCAAATTTTTCCTCAATTTAAAACAACCCCTCTCTCTTCCCCATGTTCAAACCATAGCTACATCCTGCCAAGAGCCCTGCAGCCAAGAAGGCTGGCAGTCTCCTGAGACCACAACGCTGCTCTATGCCAGCTTCTAAGGAGCACTTGTGACCAATGCAGCATACACTCTGCCCCTAGGAGCTAAGAGCATCTCACCTCCGTGGCGCCATCAGCCCTTGCCGGTTCGATCTCAGAACTTAAAGGTTAGCCTGGAACCCAGGTCTCCTGTATGACAGTGTGATGTGCTATCCACACAGCTACCAAACTGGCCCATTGGTCTGTTGGGTAATAGTCTGGTGGAGAAAAAAAGTGTTATACGTAAGCAATAAGTCACTTAAACTCATAATTAGCTGTTGTATGCCGAAAAACAGTTTGAGGCCTGCTTTGTCACTGAATTCTTTAATTGCAGTTTATAACCCAGAGCCGAAAAAGAATATTTAGTGTATCCGTTTCAAACTTAATTGAACTGTGTTTTTCCCCATTCTTTGTGTGTTCAGATCCAAGGGGCTATTATCATGTCCTCCTTAATAGAAGTGGTGATTGGCTTCCTTGGCCTTCCTGGAGCTCTCCTGAGATACATTGGACCTCTGACGATTACACCCACTGTGGCTCTGATTGGCCTGTCGGGTTTCCAGGCTGCAGGGGAGAGAGCAGGCAAACACTGGGGTATTGCTATGTTGTAAGTACTCTTGGATATGGTTGACTGGGCTGCTTTATGAAGTCAGGATGCATACCGCTGTCACTGCACAGTGGTTCTGCTGCTCATGTCAGAGTGGTTTGCCCAAAGACACAAGATAGCACATAGCCTTTAGTAATAACTCACATTTCGGTAGTTTTTGTTAATTATCTAGGTTTCCCGCGTTCACATTGAACAGCGGGTTAGTGAGGAAATATGCACAGCTTTAGCATGTGTGTGACTTTCGCCCTTTATTTTTACTTTATCTGTTTCTCTTCTCCATCCACGACTTTGTGTCTTCCCTTACTTCCTTCTGCATTTAAATCCCTGCAGCAACTCTCAAGTTTCCCACTGTGAGTGGACTTCTCGTCTCCTTCCCCATTCCATTTGTTGTTAGGGGACAGCAATTAAATAGTTAAGTACCAGCCAGTCAATAAATCCTCTCTGACTCCTGCAATGCAGAAACTTGTACAAGACTGGGAAGTGTCTCAGTCAGCTAAACTCCGCATACTAAAAAAAAAAAAAAAGCTGACCTGCAATAAAAAGTCTTGTGAAAATACCTTGACTGTTATGACATGCTAGGAAGAATTGTATTGCTAACTTGGGAGGCAGAAAAGTACCCGTGAATGAACTGTTCTTCACTCAACAGGCAGCCAATCCTGTTTCACAGGATTTTTAATTTCCCAAACAGTTTTCTGACCTCATGTGTTACACAAATCAGAGTCCAAGGCTGAAATAACTTAATCTTAGGATGCATCATATTGTGTTGCACACCGCATAAATTGGGAAACATGAGTTCCAAGACTGTGCATCTAGGATGCTGGTCTGTTTGGTGAATAAGGCCTGTTACAGTTCAGGACAGCTCCATGGGAATTCCCCCTGCATTGTCCAGTAAGGGCACCCACTCTGGGCTCCTGGCTCTTCAGCTGTTACCTCTTGAGTGAGACCTGTGTGTGTCTCCCTCCAGACTGGGGATTTTCCAGTCTGCATAGTTTCCTGCTTACAAGCCAAACTGCCTAAATAGGCCTGCATTTTGCTTTCTTCTCGAAGGCTATAATCAGCTGTAAGTGCCCAGTTATGTTACCCCGCAGTTCTTTGTAAGCAAGAACCTTTGTTCTTAAGATGAAAGCATTACAGAGAAAACCTATTAAAAACAATAAAACTCAGCATGCATGCTAATAAGTTGACCAGAAATCGTACACCCCCTCTCAAAGGGCTTTTTCCGTGGTTACAAGTTCATCACTGCTTTAGCTGAGAACAAACACGCCCATGAATAAGTCAATCTCTCCTGTATACAGCTTGGATCTTCAGAGTCTGAGTAAAGATACTTAGCAGATGGTGTTTCTCTCCTTGGGGTTTAATTTCAAAAGGTTTGGCTTGGAGGTGGAAATTTGCATTCACTTTCCCCAGGTATTTCCGAGGGAACTCACTTGTTTGTCTTGTTTTAAAATAGTCGTTTGAAGCTCATCACCCTTCCCAGGGCTTTCATTGGCCATGTCTCTCCCTCCCCCCAGAGAACTTGCATCCAATCCCACAATACATAAACTTGCAGCTCAATACAATGGGCTCCAAAGGATGCTTAAACTTAATTCAGTAATGTTTTTCAAGAATATTGCAGGAAAATTCCCTTGTCACAGGGCCTGAGGGCAAAATATTCTAATTATAGTACTTCTGTGTTAACTGAATGTCTTTCATCCAAGGATTACTTAATCACAGGGACTGGCAGTAAGCCTCAATTATTCCCCTCTGAAGTAGGCCTAATATTATACCCATTTAGTAGCTCAGCAGGTTGAGGCAGAGTTTTACTTGTTTACAATCCCAATAAGGTAGTGGCAGAGCTGGAATTACATTTCAAGTTCTGACTGTCACTTCCGAGCTGGAACCGCTGCCAGCCCCATGTTTGAATTGGGAAGCTTGTAACAGCTGTCACGTTTGGTTAATCCAGTTTGTTAGTTCTTACCATTACTTTTACTTAATACTATTGGCAACCAGTTGAACTCTCGTTTAGGGTGAGCTACACTTACAAATAGAGTCCATCTTTCAGTAATATCTTTTTTTGAAGTGTGCAAGATGTACCTCCAATGCAAGGAAAGGTACCTCCTTTTATTATTCATACTTTTGAAAGCATGCATGACACTACTTCTGTATAGGACATTCTGTACCTGGAGTTTAAGAGAACAAAACCTGTTTTTCTTCTGAACTAAAGGTGAGTTGGAACAGGAAGAGATGAAAAAAGCTTAACATTTTTTTTGAATTGGGGATGTAACCGACTCCTCGACTTTCAAAAAGGATTTATATTTAGGACAGCTTAATTGAAGTTTTTATGTAGTTTGCATTCTGATTTGACTCACTAGAGCTAGACTGGCTCTCAAGATAAGGACTAGTATCTTGTTCAAGGTCAGCATAAGATACAGTACGAGACTATAGAAGCATATGAGGTGATTACTTTGGGTAGGACCTGGAATAGGCCTTCATTCCGGTAGTTTGTTAGTAATTTTTTAGGCATTAAGACTGTTCTCCGCTATTGTGAGCTTGAATAACATATTAAATACCATGCCTTGTTGATCCTCTTCACACTATGAGCAGCAGCGACTTAAAATCTTACAATAGGGCTAAATTAATTTTTTTTTTTTAAATCCTTCTAAGCTAGAAGCTTGCACTTGTGACCCAGAGGCAAATCCAAAAGTCGAGTCAGATGTTTTGGCCCAAGAGAAATGGCTCCTTAATATTAGGGCTTATAGGCATTATTGTAGTACAAGTAATAAACTGTTACTGTCCACACTAAAGTTTGCATGGAACTTTGAATATTGGTCTGCCCGGCTTCAGGTTGTGGGAGGGAGAGAGATCTTGATTTTTGTGTTTTGTTTGCCATTGTAAGTATCATAGTCAACAGAACATTGTGGGTGATTTTAGCGGTTCATGTTGCCCTACACACTCTGCATCTTCCCCTGCTTGGTGCTATCTCTAAATGGATACACACTTCTTTCACTTTTGACCACTTTCTCCATCTTTCTGTAGTTGGATTCCCAGAAGACCTGACTGATGAATAACTTATTTTCAGAGCAAAAATGTGTTTCCTGTAAAAACTTGACAGTGGGATGGGAATTAGAGTATGACTTCTCCAGGACATATTTTTCATGAATCGATTGTGCAGCTTTTATGTATTAACCTAAAGGATAAGTGAATTATACCTCTGTGCCAGAGAGTCTGCACAGGTTCTGCACATCACTTAAACCCTATTTTGAGAACTTAAGTGAAGTGTAAGCCTTGAGCTGTCCTCCTGCGTAGGGGTGAAATTTCACCCTGTGCCAATGGGTAACTCATTAATCTTTGACCGTCACACTCGCATGTTGGAGGGTGAATACACCACAAAATTCGAGCCTTTAAGAGCTGATGCCAGAACTGACTTTTGGTAACCTAATTGACTAATGTTTGTAAAGTGCTTTGGGGATGACAGGCTTTATGTAAGTACCAAGTATTAAGACCTCTCTGTGTACTTGCCTCCAGCCTGTCTGACGTCCCCTTCTGCGTATTGAGCAGCGAGACCTCATAGAGTCCTCTCTGCTTTCACACAGTCCTGGCTATGGACAGTGGCAGTGCCCTAAAGACAGGAGTTATAGAGAACAATATCCCCATAGCTCTCAATCCCAGTGGCTTTTCAGTCTCTGAAAACGCGTCTCTCAGTGACCCAGATCTCTTAATCTCACTCCTTCTGTTCTGACCTATTTACCTCTGTGTTATGACACTCTAAAACATGTATACAGTATAGTATTGGATTTTTCATTACAATGGCTAAAGTATTCATTTTCTCTCTGTAAAAATGTTTTGTCTTGGGTAAGCACCAAAATATGTTGCTATAACTTGGAAGTAGAATATCCAAAGATATTACAATATTATATTCGTAATGGGAAGGAATTTAACACATTGCTGCGAACAATTTATGCCCCCCCTTTTGTTTTTCAGGACTATTTTTCTAGTGTTGTTGTTTTCTCAGTATGCAAGGAACGTCAAATTCCCCTTGCCAATTTACAAATCCAAAAAAGGATGGACAGCCTACAGGTTGCAGCTTTTCAAAATGTTTCCTGTAAGTAATTCCATTGGTCTTTCACTTAGGAATACAATTGCTTTTGGTTTTTCCATACCACAGCTTATGGTGAAATGAAGCCTGAATGGACTCGTTGTTTTTCTCATAGTTGGTGAAGAGCATTTTGATTTTTCCATAACCAGCTCAGCAGCTCACAAAAAAATAACGGGGATAACAGCCCAGATACACTTTTAAGAAACTCAGCAAAAATTCTCATTTGGTACAGGAAATGGTGACAAACCTCTACTATCCATAGTTACCAATCTTGCCGCTGGCTCCATACGGGCTCACTCCTGTGCCTGTGCAGAACCAATTACAGGGTCCAGGGTGGGAAAAGGGGGAGTGAAGGAGTGTGGAAAGGGAAGGAAGGGTTCACGGCTTAAATTTAGCTTCCCAAAGTAGGGGATGGTAAAGTTCACAGTCTTCAGGTTTTCTGTGCTATGCACTTGAGTTTGTGAAAAGATTCTTTTTATGTTTTTGTTAAAATAAAGATTAGTGCAGTAATTCCTGAAGTACTTATTTGGAAGCATTCCCTGTTTTAATAAGGGGAGAAAGTTGACTTTAAAGCTTTTCTAGATGCAGTTTAATTATTGGAAAATCTATCCAACAAGCCCATTATAGGATTTATTATTCTGGTTTTAAGTACGTCTGATACGTAGGTAATAGAGGTTTGCATGAACAATTCACTATTGATGGATAGTACCTTGCTGATAATTAGAAAAGTGTGTTTACTTTAAATATCTTTTTTTCCCCCCTTCCTCACCCCCAGATTATTCTGGCCATCCTGGTATCATGGTTGCTTTGCTTCATCTTTACTGTGACAGACGTCTTTCCACCTGACAGCACAAAGTATGGGTTCTACGCTCGCACAGACGCTAGACAAGGAGTGCTGTTGGTAGCACCCTGGTTTAAGGTTCCTTATCCTTGTGAGTATGTTATGAAATATGGACATCCTGGGAGTTAGAAGGATGCTCACAAGCATCCTGTCAATGTTCCCTGCTAACATTACTGACCATGTCGTACCATTGGGTTCTGATGCGTTTAGATAGTAAGAGGGACGGGATTTTAAACTGACCTATAGAAACCAGGAGTTTTAAACCTGGTTATGACTTTCCCTTTACTTACAAAAACAGCACAAGCCACACGGTCTCATTCTGAGAGGTGCTGAGCACCCTCAACTCGTGTTTCCTGGAGTTGGAGTTGAGGACCCTCAGTACCTCACAGGATATAACTAGATAACTGTTGCTGTTTAATAACTAACATTCATTTGTACATGTTCTCCCACAAACGCGTAACCTTTTACCAATGGATACGGCAAGGCGACTACTGGGATTCCTGGGAAATGATGGGTTTAATTTTCCTTAACACGCACTTGCTGATGTGCACTTTGTTGTGGAGCAGGTTGTTACTTTCATATACTCCACTGCTAATAGCACTGTAAGGTATAGGTGATGTGGCAGGTGTGTATAGCTCCTGTTAAGCTATTGAGAGCAATAGTGAGAACAAATGGATACACATGTCTTGATTTTAAGCTACCTAAGAGCATCACTCATATGCACAGGTTTGAGGGATTTAAACTGAGCACATTTCTTCTCATCCACTTCTGATGATTATGATGAAAATTTTCAAATTTGGGAGCCTGAAATTGGGCTCTGCTATAGAAGTGGCCTGGCTTTCAAAAGGGCCAAACGTCTATTGTTTTCCGTGAGAGTCTGGACAAGTCTGAAAATTAGACCACTTTTATTTAGTGGTCTTATAAACAGAAGTGTCAAACTTTAGGCATCAAAGTTTGAAGCCGTTGGCTGATGTCTCAACTCCCTTACTGTATGTGCAAGGTGAATTTTCTGAGCACTGCACAATGGCCGAAAGGATGTATTTCAACCTGGTAATTTTAACCGATTATCTGCTGCAGTGTATCTTTCTACTTTTGAAATGTGAAAGTGGGTTGGAGAAACAGGATACTTGGAGCCTAAGTGAATTTTACAGTTGAACCGTTAGACATTTATTCTTTTGTGGATGGATCTAAAGCTTAAAATTGGTAACAGAGGAATTATTGTCATATTTCACATTAACATAAATTGCAGTTTCACAGCCAAATTTATTTGTGCCCCTTTGAGGTGAAAGGAGCAATTCCAGAGATTCATAGAAATACTATCACACAGAAATGAGGCAACTGTGTTTTGGTTTTTCATGTGCTTTAATTCATACTGAATGTTTTAAAGAAGTAGTTTCGGAAGTATGTTCTATAAATTGTGATGTGAAGCAAATGAAGATGGGGCGGGGGGTTAAGAAGAGGGGACGTTCAAGCTGCAGCTCAGATCATGAGATTTCTCATGAATGTAAGCAGCTTGTTTTTAAACATAGCCAAGCCAGTTAAAATGATTAGTCTCTATCAACTGTAGTGGTTTACATTGTAAGCAAATGTTTCTGCCTCTTATATCTAGTTGAACTAGGTAGAGTTTTATTGCATAATCTTCATAGTCAATAGTCATGCAGTCTGCAATGGAACCAGTGGTTTTATGTCTTAACTAAATTATTGTCTTCAGTAGCACGAAAGAGATTTCAGTTTTCTTCTCTTCACAGTTCAGTGGGGGTTGCCAACGATTTCAGCGGCTGGAGTAATAGGAATGCTTAGCGCAGTTGTCGCAAGCATTATAGAATCAATCGGAGATTACTACGCCTGCGCAAGGTTGTCTTGTGCTCCTCCTCCACCTATTCATGCAATAAATAGGTAAGTGACTTGGAAAAGTAAACTCCCACACCCCAATCTGGGTCTGTTGGTTATGTGCTATGTATGTATCTTGTGAACCTTGTAACTGAAACTTAGAACCTCTCATAACCCAAGCCTGACCCCAGATGTACAGTTCCTTCCCTCTTAACTTGTGTAAATTTGACTTTAAACATCAATTTTCTGCCAGCATGACTGCTTTGTACTCTGGCTCAGTCAGATGTTTTGGTATCGCATTTTATAACGTGATCACGTCTAAACCCAATGATCTAATATCTAAAGCATAACTCTTTTGAATTGAGCTGTTTTACTGAAAATATAATACTCAAAGCCCAATCCTGAACCTGTTGAACTCAATGGAAGTTAGACTTATGTCTTAAATAGGAGCAGAACTCATGTATATCCTAATACTGTCTCTATCATATTTCCAGAATCGTTAAGCTATTTTGGCTTGAAATTCGTTATAAGGAATCAATGTCGGTACCTAGTTAAATGAAGCTGAAATTAAATTTTAAGAGTAGAGAGTAATTCTAAACTTGGATTTTTCTACTTCATTGTATTTTCCTAAATTGTTTTACGACTCTACATTTCTGGGATGGGGCAGCAAGAGACCTCACTGCAGTTAGTTAGATGTACCCAAGTGTTGAAATGTTCAGTGGATCAGAAAGTGGGGACAAAGGACCAAGATAAACACCTACTTAGTGTGCAATCATTTAATACATTTTGAAGTGAGAATATTTTAATGTAAAATTTAACTCTTTTCCCTTCATGAATTATAGAGGGATTTTCATTGAGGGTCTTTCCTGTGTTTTGGATGGAGTATTTGGTACCGGTAATGGATCCACCTCATCTAGCCCTAACATCGGTGTCTTGGGCATCACCAAGGTACATGTTCTACTCTGATCAGCCAGTAGTCCGTTCCCTGAGTACTGCTTAATCTTGTAGTACTCTGGCTATCACCATTTATATTTGTTTCATGACATAACCCTCCACAGGGAAGTAATGCTCCCTTGTTTCTTGTCGTGCAAACCATCTGCCACACAATACTTTGAACTTCTTTAATCTGTCTACACTGGCCATTTTCCTGTCAAAGTGTCCATTATGAATAAGAGACCTTAAAACCTTTTCTTCATTTTGTCATAAGAAGTTAGAAAACCTATTTCAGGAATGTAACAGGAGATCAATTCAGCCTTCTTGCAAACGAAGTAGATTTTACAGTTTTCACATTGGTTGGGCTCTAAAGTAAATAGAAATCAATGCTCTGGTATGTATCCTGGCTGTGTGGTAATTCACAACAATGACTGAACATTTTCCACACGGTGTAACCTGAAGGTCTTGTTTACACAAGCTTGGGAGTGGGCTGGGGGAGTGTTGGTTAGTCACCTGTTGAGCAACACTGGTGAAATCCCTTACTGTGCATGTGCTGCACTGGTATGGCACACCTGTCCTGGGGGTTTGCCGTGGTGCCGTTGCATTGATGTAGTTACATCAGAGGTTAAAAACCCCATTGCAGGTTTACATTAGGTAGGCGCCTGACATTTGTCCTTGGCTTCTTACTAGTTTGTAAAGCACTTAAGATATTTTGGATGCTATATTTCTATATGTAATGTAAATACAATATATATAATATAGAAAATGCTTTGTGCTTTAGGTTTGTTCAGCAAAGTATGTCAGCATATGTCTAAATTTAAGCAGGTAAGTCGTTCTGTTAGTGGCCCCCCCACTACAGAAAGGATGTGGACAAATTGGAGAGAGTCTAGTGGAGGGCAAAGAAAATGATTAAGGGGCTGGAGTACGTGATTTACGAGGAGAGGTTGAGGGAACTGGGGTTATTTAGTCTTCAGAAGAGAAGGGGGGGGGGGTTGATGTCAGCCTTCAACCATCTGAAGGGGAGTTCCAAAGAAGATGGCGCTCGGTTGTTCTCAGTGGTGGCAGATGACAGAACAAGGAGCAATGGTCTCAAGTGTGGGAGGTCTAGGGTTGAATATTAGGTAAAACTATTTCACTAGGAGTGTGGTGAAGCACTGGAATGGGTTACCTAGGGAGGTGGTGGTCGAATCTCCATCCCTGGAGGTTTTTAAGGCCCGGCTTGACAAAGCCCTGACTGGGATGATTTAGTTAGGGTTGGTCCTGCTTTGAGCAGGGGATTGGACTAGATACCTCCTGAGGTCTCTTTCAATCCGAATCTTCTGTGATTTTATTATTAGCGTTAACGGGGACTATTCACATGCTTTAGTAACTTCCTGAATTGGGACCTTAGAATACACACTGATTTGTTCAATCTCCATTATTAATATTGTTAAAGGTATCAAATTACTAAGACTAACCATTTGTTATGAATGTGCGTATTTTTGTTAAATATTTGGCATAAGTGATTGTGGTGTTTGAACTCAGAAATGAGATCCAGCTTCTGCTAGAAAATGAAAATAGAAGATGTAGGCTGCATAAATTGGATCTGTGATGACCGATCACAGAAAGTATATATGTCGGTTACAATAATTGTATTAAGCCTTTTTAGTTAAATTCAAGATCTAATTCTCAAACTCTTTTGGCAGTACAGAGAGAGATGGCTTCATTTTCTTACATACACTTACCGTTCGGGAGCATCATTATCCATTTATGTCTCCACTAAAACAAGTGGATTGCTTTGGTTGAGAACAGAAATTCTAACAGCGCCATCTGCTGATTTGTATCTCTCTCCTTTTTATTATTGAAGGAAATTCCTTAGGGAAAAAGTTAGTGTAAAGGTTTATAAAAAGATGTTGAATTATAAAAGGTTTATTTTGACCAAATCATCTCAATTTCAACTGCCTATTTCTCACGGGTGTTATCACAAAGCAGGGATGCAAAGAAGCATGTAAACTTTGTATGGGGTTAAAAACCTAACCGGGGGCAGGTCTAAATTTAGGGGTGCATAAGGGGAGGGAGCAAGAAGGGGTACGCCCTACTCCCCAATAATTGCCCCAGCCCAGGGATGGGGGCACAGAAGGTGCCCCTCCGAAAGTGGTGATTTTTTTTATTCACGTGTATGCCCATCTACACTACAAACACTGCTTTGGCACAGCTGTGCTGCTGTCATGCTTTGATGGAGATGCTCTAAAGTTACTCCACCTCCACAATAGGCGGTAGCTGTGCCGGGGAGAGGAGCTCTCCCACCCACATAGCGTTGTCTACACAGAGGGTTATGGTTGCTATAACTACATCGCTCAAGGGTGTGAAAAATCTACACATCGTTGTACCAAAGTTAGTGTGTAGTGTAGATTTGGCCTGAGATATGTAAGGTGATTTGACACTGTGTGAACTAAAATTGCATAGGGTCCTTTGAGCCTACCAGTATAAAATATACCTCTGTGCAGAGTGAAGCACAATGCTCATGCCCAGTTTAAGATCCTGTTTTGAGAGCTGAAGTGGCACTTGGATAGGGCAAGATCTCTGCTTAGGTGAATTTTACCCTGTGAGAAGAGAATCGAGTGATGCTTCAGGCATCTTGCACTGTAAACATTCATGATGAAAAGGATATTAAATGTCAATAAGATACTAATTTGCTGTACGCGGTTTCCACTGGTTTTGAAAGGAACCTTTTTTTGTTCAGTTTGTGTCTGTGTCTGGGAACGTGTACTCCGCTCTAATTCAGTTCTGACTCAGATGTGTTCAGTAACACACTGCTCACAGTGGGATTCAAATCCCAGTTGAGACTTCATTTGTTTAATGCCTAAAGGTGGAATATTTACATGTCAGTTTCCTTTTTACTGGCTGGGGGTGTTGTGATTCAGATCTGCTGCAGTTTTCATGCTCTAGTCTAGTATAAAGTACTAGCAAAAATACCCGGTGTTGCTCGGGTCCGTCAGAGGGTGGGAGGGGGGAGAGAGCTGAGCGAGTGGGGGGCCATTGGAGAGGGGAGAGAGCTGAGCGAGTGCGGGGGCCGTTGGAGAGGGGAGAGAGCTGAGCGAGTGGGGGGGCTGTTGGAGGGGGGAGAGAGCTGAGCAAGTGCGGGGGCCGTTGGAGAGGGGAGAGAGCTGAGCGAGTGGGGGGGCCGTTGGAGTGGAGGGAGGGGGGAGAGAGCTGAGCGAGTGGGGGGGCCGTTGGAGTGGAGGGAGGGGGGAGAGAGCTGAGCGAGTGGGGGGGCCGTTGGAGTGGAGGGAGGGGGGAGAGAGCTGAGCGAGTGGGGGGGCCGTTGGAGGGGGGAGAGAGCTGAGCGAGTGCGGGGTCCGTTGGAGGGGGGTATTATTACATCACAACTATGTCACAGAGAACAGCAGGTGTTAACCTGCTGCCCAGCTGATGTTCATGAGCTTTAAAGAATTTCACCCCCCGGGGGTGTAAGAGGTGAGATTTGAAAAATTTTCGATTCTTACCCTGATTAGGACCCTAAAGCCTATAACTGTACCAAATTTCAAGTCTCTAGCTCAAACGGTGTGGAAGGAGTAAGGGAACATACATACACGTGCACATGCATACACCATTTGACTTTTATATATATAGATTCAGTAATGGGAAAGAGATAGCAAGACAGAGGGAAATTAATACTGTACAAATAGAAAAATAGTTTTAATCAAGGTATTTTTCAGCGTGGTTTGCATTTCTAATCCATTCAGTAACTAATGTTGACCAGCCTGGCTTCTCTTTCTACGTGGTCTCTTTCCACGTAGCGGGTAACGTTGTGCATGATTAAGCGATGAAGAACATTGTGAGTAGAGGAGAATATTTTCACAAAGGCATAATGTGTTTCTTTTTTAAATGCAAATGATACATAATTGCAGCATGAGCCGCCCTTGCTTGTGTCTGACCCTGTCAGCACCCAAGCATTTTGAGGACCAAACTGTTGCTTATGTTGAATGTCTCTTTTTGGGTGAAGCCCCCTGTTATACCAGTTGGCTCAGTTAAGGGCTCAAGCATTGGAAACAGTCACACATAATAGTGATTTTTGTTACTTATGTTCTGTACGAAGCTTAACATTGCTGAGTTCAAAACCTCTAAAAGGTGTATGCTGGGAACAAATTTTCAAACCTACCAGAATCAGGTCCCGTGCAGAGAGAGCCCTGGTGTACCTTTTATTTATATATAACTAGCGAAAATACCCGGCGTTGCTCGGGTCCGTCGGAGGTGGGGAGGGGGCAGAGAGCTGAGCGAGTGCGGGGTCTGTTGGAGGGGGCAGAGAGCAAACCCGACACGCCCACCTCACTTACCCCTAGACCAACCCTGACTCACATTTTCACCCCCCACCGAAACCCAACACCCCCACGTTACCCCCCTACCAACACCCCCTGACCAACACCCACACCTCACCCCCCGTAGACCAAACCTGACACACCCACCTCACTTTCCCCCCCAACCAAACCCAACACCCCTACCTACCAACACAAACAAACCCAACACCCACACCTCACTTACTCCTCGACCAACCCCGACCCCCCTCCTCGCCCCCCCAACCAAACCCAACCCCCCACCTTCCACCCCCACCAAACCCAACAACCCCTGACCAACCCCAACACCCACCACTCACCCACCCAGACACCTTCCCACCCCCCCAGACCAAACCTGACACCCCCAGCTCACTTACCCCCCGACCAAACCCGACACCCCCACCTCACCCCCCGACCAAACCCGACACCCCTACCTCACTTACCCTCTGACCAAACCCAACTCGGGTCCGTCGGAGGTGGGGAGGGGGCAGAGAGCTGAGCGAGTGCGGGGTCCGTTGGAGGGGGGAGGGGGCAGAGAGCTGAGCAAGTGCGGGGTCCGTTGGAGGGGGTATTATGACATCATAACTATGTCACAGAGAACTGCAGCTGCCCAGCTGATGTGATTGGCCTTTAAATAATTTCACCCCTGGGGGGCGTCAGAGGTGAGATTTGAAAAATTTTCGACTCCTACCCTGATTAGGACCCTAAGACGTATAACTGTACCAAATTTCAAGTCTCTAGCTCAAACGGTGTGGAAGGAGTAAGTGCACATACATACACGCATACATACACGCATACACCATTTGACTTTTATATATATAGATAGGTACACCAGGGCTCTCTCTGGTTCAAAACAAATTATACTCGTGTATAAACATACAATATAACATAAAATCCAAGAGTAATACTAGGTTGCACAATTAAAATATAAACCCATTATGGAAGTGGAAATACTAACGTTCCTGCAACATTAGCTGAGCCAAATTCTGCAGGTGACAAATTCTGTAGCTGCTTAAGTCATCTCTCTTTTAAAATTAGTTACCTGATCTCAGGCAGGGAAATTGCACCTGACTGAAGTGAATGGAGGAGAGGCGAAATTTCACACTGTTGCTGTTATCTGGAGATATTTTTTTCTGCAAAGCTGTGTTAATGTGGTGCCAAAGCAAATGTTTACATTTTAGGTCCTATTTGTTATAACCATCGTGGGGCATGCAGGTACAATTTGTGTTGCATGGTTTATTTTAATTTTTGTAGATGGGATCAAACTACATCAAGCAAACCATGCTGGGCAAGGTTAATGGTTCGGTAGTTTCAAAACAGCTTAGTCTAAATAAGCAAAACCAAACCGTATTATGTCACAGTTGAAGCACCACCATGTTCCAGCTGTGAAACCTGAGACCTTTGTAATACTGTGCAGCCAGAATTTTAAGAAGAGAAAAAAAAATCTAAATGGAAAATTGAAGCAGCTGGTCCTAAAATTGAGAACCCTGCAGTTTCCGCTCCTCCGATGATCTCCAGTTCCTGTGTAGTGCATGGGTTTGGGGAGAATTGCGCTGTGTGTTTCACTGGAGAATTCAGTCTCCCTTATGTAGGTGTTTTGTCTCAGCCAGGGCAGCTACTGTTGTGCAGTTACTTGGTTTTGTGATGTCATGAAGGATTCCAGGAGATTGCTGGGCTCTGTTTGGAGAGAATTTCAAGAGGGATTAGATAATAAAATACAGTTTTTTATAGTGTAAAAAGTAAGCCAATGAAGTTGGTGGAAATGTGCATTTTTCTGACGTATTCTGCTTCATTCCTTTCCCTTTGTGCCTTGTAGGTTGGAAGTCGGAGGGTTATTCAGTATGGTGCAGCCTTCATGCTCTTACTTGGAATGGTGGGGAAATTCAGTGCCCTGTTTGCATCCCTGCCTGACCCAGTGCTTGGAGCTCTCTTCTGCACCCTCTTTGGTAAGTGTTTATTTCTCTGCTTCTCTGTGCGAGTTGAGGGTTGTACAGCCCTTGACCTCAGCGCTGTGCATCTGTGGATGTTCGCTAACCTTTGAACAAAAAGGAGTCTAAAAGTTCGCACTCTTGATTGTTTTTGGTTAGGAATGATTACAGCTGTGGGGCTGTCCAACCTCCAGTTCATAGATTTAAACTCTTCGCGTAACCTCTTTGTACTTGGATTTTCCATCTTCTTCGGACTTGTCCTCCCAAGTTACCTCAGACAAAACCCACTGGTTACAGGTATGAACTTTTGATTCATTCACGGGGAGATGCTGTACTGTGTGAAACAAGGGCTAGTGATAAATCTCTCTCTCTCTCTTTGCCCGTCACCCCCCACCCGGGGTATGGGCCACCAACTGGTGTTGGTGTTTCAGTAGTTGCTAGCCCTACGCCCACAGTGATAAATACTTTATTAAAAAAATAAAGACATCAGGGCCTTGCCTACAGTAGGGGACTTTGCCAGTATAGGTATATTCAAGCGTAATGTACCAATAATGCAGTCCTAGTGTGGAAACCGCTTATCTGAGAAAAATTGCACTGTTCCTGGCATAGCTTATTCCATGAGCAGATTTGCCAGAATAATTAGGGTTTTTGCTGGCATAGCTGTGTCAGCCAGGGATTCCATCCCTGACCAACGTAGTTATGCTAACGAAATTATGTAGTGTAGACCTGGACTTGGAGCCATAAGTAAAGGAGCAGATGTGTTCCTGGCACAGAGAGCTGATGAGCTGGTGAGACCCAAGAAGGTTGTTCCAGATGGTGTGGAGATGAGTTTCTCAGCTCACCTTCTGTGGGTGACATTGGAGGGGGAAGCAGGGTCTGGAGAGGACCCGTTGGTAAATGGGTAGAAGAAGAGTTGAGAAAAGTGTGCATTTAGAATGCTAGAGCTAATCTATAAAAGGTTTTGAAAGCCCTGGGGAAAATGCTGAGCTAGATCTTGAAATGTGGGTATTTGTGTTAATCTTAGACGAGCATATGGTGCTTTTGTCACTTTCAGATGTGTTTTAGTGAGAGAGCGCCTCAACAATCAGTTTATTTCAGACTTTTGAATTACTGATTTCTTAACTAAATTGTGGAGAAGCTGTTTTGATTTGTCTCCGCTGGGATTGAAGCAGATATGTAATCGTTTGAAGAAAGCCCCCGAACAAGAACCATTTGATTTGGTGAAAGACACAAGTCTAAACTCAATTTTAATCATGCTGTTTCAAAAGCAGATTCAGAGGCTAATCTACCTGTTCATTTTGATGGAGATTTGTTTTAAGGAAAGAGGAGAACTATAAATTAAAAAGCAATAATAGAGTAATACTGAATGAAGAATCTTGTAAACTACTCGCCATTCCAGGGAATGATAGTTAATAGTTGGGCTGTTCGGTCAACATCCTTTTGAAATTAGAAAAAATTCTCATTTTTATCTAGTAGTTTTTTTATCGCATTAACAAAAGTGTCCCCCGTATATCTATTAAAGAAAACGGTGTTCTAAGGCATCTGAAATTAATTCCTATAGGGTTCGTTTCCTGACTGATTTAAATCAGAACTGTAGACTCTGAAACGAGTGGGTAAGGCACAGACTTCCCTCAGTCCTACATACTAGACTAGATTAGCGGTAGATGCTCCTGTAAACTGTTCGCAAGGACCTAATCCCCTGCTCTATGCTTACTCAAGCAAGACCCCCCCCTTGAGCACACTGGGACTTTTGCCTGGTTAAGGTACATGAGTTCAGGCCTCCAAATAGGGTGTGCAGATGTAAAAACTGCAAATACTGACCTAATTCTTTTTCTAGGAATAGCAGGGATCGATCAAGTGTTAAACGTTCTTCTCACGACAGCCATGTTTGTCGGCGGGTGTGTGGCCTTTATTTTGGATAACACCATTCCAGGTCAGTTTTGTGACATCGTTGTAATTGTATTTGAAATTGAAATGGCTTTACTTGCCTTTCTGACTGAGTATTCTCACTGGTAACTGGCTTGTAGATTTGAACACAGAACTGGGATGTTGGAGACTAGAGCTTAATTATTGGCTTGAATTCATTGACTTGCTTTGATGCCTTAGGCAAATCATTTAACGTCTCTATGCCGAAAGGGCATCGCAAGTTAAAAGATGTACTGATTACAAAATGAAACGAGGGAAAAGAACAGACTGTTGAAGCCACTTCCTTAGTAGAAGATCATATAAAACTGATCCTACTTCCACCAAGTCATCATTGACCCGGAGCTGGTCTACAGTACAGGGGGGATTGATCTAAGTTATGCAACTTTAGCTACATGAATAACATAGCTGAAGTCGACAGACTTAGATCTACGTACCGTGGTGTCTTTGCTGTGGTGTGTCGATGGGAGAGATTCCCCTTGCACTTCTCATTGAGGTGGAGTACCAGAGTCGATGCTAGAGCGATCGGTGGTCGATTTATTGTGTCTATCATATCGTGATCCCCTGCTGGATCGATCCAATCAGTAGTGTAGACAAGCCCTTACTGGTGTACGAGCAACCCTGTACTAGATGCTCTACCTTTGCAGTGAAGTTCTGTTTTTCCCTCCCTGTGAATACTACATGGCTTCCTTGATGGGCTACTTGTGGAGCACGATGTCTTTGAAGTACACTGAATTTCCCTTCCCTTTTTTTTTATTTAACTTCAGGAAGCCCCGAGGAGAGAGGAATCCAGAAATGGAAGAAAGGTGTGGGCAAAGGCAGCAAGTCCCTGGAGGGCATGGAAACATACGATTTGCCCTTTGGCATGAACTTTATCAGAAAGTACAGGTGTTTCAGCTTCTTGCCTATCAGTCCCACCTTCATGGGCTACACGTGGAAAGGCTTCAGGAAAAGCAGTAGTTGTAGGAGTTCAGACGAAGACTCTGAGGCTACCGTATAGCCTTGGTTGCAATTCTATTATCTCGTTGTAGTAACAGATGTATTTGCAGTTTCTTGCTGATTAAGAAGCATTAAAATATATGTTTTGTATATCTGCATTTAAATTCTGGAACCAGAGCTGAGACAGATTTAAAAAAAAAAAAAAAGCTTTCCTGTTGTGGATGGTGATGGCTCTATATAGTGTCTGGTTACCGATCTGGGTAAAATTGAAGTGCCCGAATCCCATTTTCAGAACAGATTTAGGTCCCTAAGTGCCTAACTCGCTTTTGAAAATGGAACTTGGGCTCCTAAATCACTTAGGTGCTTTTGAATATTTTATCCTCCGATTATTTTATTTAAATCATTGGTGCTGGCGTTTTCGGCAGAGTTAGTTGCGCCAGAAAATGTGAATGCTTGTGTGAAATGAGTAAATACCATTTTTTTTTCCCACTTGTAAAACACAGAGCCCAATATCAAGTCAGTTGTGTTTTTTTCCCCAATTGTAGCTCATACATTCCATTGCTTTTCCTCACAGCCACCTATAAATTGGACATCTTATTGTTGGGGCTAATGGTTATATCACTAGAATATCTTCCCAATCATTGACAGTGCATTCAGAGATTTCCAGACAACAGTTTTCTGACTAAATTACACCAGATAAAAGCACATGTGATCTACTACTGTGAAAGAATCATTTAGATATGTCTGCCTGCATCTTGTCTGCCTGGCAGCTAGCCACCTAACTGGTGCATGAGTCCAAGTTCTCTTTAAAGGAAGTGTCAACTTTATTTTTACTTGGATAGGGAACTATTTAACTTCCAGATTGTTACCTTTTCCTAGCCCGACAGCTTTTATCATTACAATACAGAGCATACATCCACTTTAATCACAGACTCTTCCTGAATAAAAATGTGACTTTGTCTAAGCAACCCCATACATGTAGAAGTCAATAGGGCAAAATATCAGCATTTGCTTATTCTGACTTGTACCTAATTTTCTTTATCCAGACTATCTCGGGCTGACTAGTGCTGCTTGAGGAAGAGTGGCCTATGTATATGTTGCCTTCCCCCCCCCCCTCCTCTGGGGACTAACACAACAGCTGTGTTTTTACAAGTGGACTTTTTCAATAGCAGAGACACTACATTTGGCATAGTCATCCACTGGATAGTTTTAACGGGTATTGGGCCCAGTTACGGTGCCATTCAGAGACTTTTTTTTCTGGAATAGCCTCAGCTCTGATGTTACGTGGATGTTAATGCTCATCATGCATTCATAATTATAAGATTTTATTCATGTTTAATGTTCTTACTATTGCAAGTTAGTTTTAGACGTCAGTGTTTCAGTGTGGCCCCCAAAAAAGCATTTTTAAGCTGTGGAGATCATCAGGGAAGTGTAGTGTAATGTACTCTTAAGGCCAGTATGCTCTACGATGCTTGCGTTTTGTATCTCTGGATTTTTTTTTTTTAAAGTAGATACTGTAATTCACTAATATATTTATCAAAGTTGACTACTGGACAAGAGCAGTACATTTTGTTATTGAAGCATGGAAGGGCGGGGTGGGGGAGGGGAAGAAAATTGCTTAATGGATCAGTATTGAATAGTGCAGAGTCAAGATGATTCCATTGATATAGTTTTCAGCGTGTCATGGCTGTTTATGCAACATATTTTTATACGACTTTTTCCATAACAAACCATGTATTTGTTCTTGCTCCAAGGAACTTTCAGTAGTTTGCAGTTGGGGTGTCAGTTGGACTTTGTTGAAAGCCAGTCAGAAGAATTATTGTGTAATAGACAAGGTTGTGTCACTTGTAGTGCAAAGCTGCTCTTATTTTTTCTAGTTTGCTCTACAGGCAATAAGAGGGGTTACAGAAATGACCCGTCTCCTTAGGAACGGATTTGGCCAGGAGCACTGATCAGTAACACTAAGCTTCTAAATTTTCCACCTTTTATTTTATGTGCAACCAAAGATGTGAGGGTGTGGAGGGGTTAAATTACAAAAAGAAAAGCCACTTGTTTGAGGTGGTTATAATCATGTAAAATGCCAAAGCTGGTTCATTTATAAACGTGGGGTCAGGAAGGCAAAAGTTTGAATGAAAGATGATGCCACTACTTAAAAACAGACTTCCAGATACTTAAAATCGAATAGTACGTTTTGTTCCGTGGACTCAGCAGTGAATGTCATGCGTGAGGCTTGTATGATCTTTTCCCAGGAGAGTGTGTTAATGTAAGGCAATGGAAAGAAAATAAAATCTTACAACAACTTTAGGAACCATTTGGCTACCTTCCAAGATTGCTGGCAGAATGACTTACATGTTAACCCTGTAATGCCAGGCAGCTTGTCCTGTATTTAGCATGCCGCATCACGCAGTAGCAGACAACACAATGGGGAATCGTGACTTGAAAATTAAATCAATGTTTTCCGACAAGATGGCTGAAGTAAAGCGCTGCACACAGAAATGTCCTCTTTAACATGTGTGAACCACCACTTTAAATAGTCTTTAGGTGCTGGATGGGAGTTTGAATCAAATAATAGTTCAACCATCATTCTGAGGACTTGTTTTTCTGAGATCCAGTACCATCCTTGACAGAAGAAAGTATGTTGGATTATGTAAAGCCTGGAGCCTCCTCCATCTAAAATCTTAGATAGATTTTAATTCTCCCTGGTTCTAGCACACTGATTCCATTGACTGGGGGAGAGAAGTTTAGCAAAATATAAACTGAAGGATCACATTTAGCTGACTTGCTTTGTTTTTGCTTGGCAACACGAAAACTAGTATAGAATGTGGTCGAGCAGTCCCAAAACACACAACTTCTGAGAAAGGTGACTTCTTGACTCCTCTTCTTTTAAGAAAGCTAATGGTTAAAGTCAAGCTTTAATTTTGCAAGGACAACCAGAGGAGAGTAGATGGAACACTGCTTATAGCAAAACGTTTTAACAAAGTCACTGACGGTACATTTAACAGATGATGATATTTGCAGCACCCAGAACGTTAGATGTGTCTGTGTATATCTCAGCATTCTCAGATAAGAGTGGGGAAAAAAGCTTGTATGCACCGCTTTGCCTTGGGAAAAGAAATCCCCCTTCCTTCTGTGCGTCTGTTTCTGAGAGGAATCTACAATTGCCAATCAAGTACTAAGTGCAGATTTTTAATACCCTTGTTTATGGTAGGATAGTCCACACACCCCCAAAAACGAAACAACAACAAAACACTTCTAGTTTTAGTTAGAATGGGGTTGAAATGCTGTTAACTTAGGTGATGCAAAGTTTACCACATGAGGTGCTGCAGGCAGATACGTTGCAGAGTTTTGCTCTGTCATTTTGAAAAACAGTTGGATACTTTAAAAGTTTCTTGTTTACGTTTATACTTCAAGGAGTAAGTTGGTGTGGGAGACGGGAATAGAAATATGTTATTGCAATACTATGTTTTTGCTGTATATGTAATTGCCTTTCTAACTGATAAATCAGACAATAGTGTATAGAGAACATCTACTAGAGGACTAGAAAAAAGAGGTCTTTCAACTAGATTTAAATATAGAATGGCAAATATTCATGGCAAAAATATCATTTTGTCATATCAAAGGTGTATAACTATATTCAAAGCAAAATAGCTGTGGGGCTTTTGTAGCCAATCTTTTATTGTATTGTTCTTTTGGGTTAAATGAAGAACTCTTGCTAGCAAGTTTTCTAAATAGAACACTGACAAATTATTCATCTTCAAAATTACATTTCAGAGCAAATTTACCTATGACTGACGTCATATTTGGGTGCATTGACTGACGAGCTTGGTCAGTAATCTATTGTAGAAAGCATTACTACTTCTTTCTTACTTCCAAATTCATAGTTGGGATTTGCTTTACACCTTTTAATACTGACTTTCAGTATGGCAACTTGGTCTGTACATGAATATTGCAGTATTTTATTTCCATATATTAAAAATAACATTTCCACTCAGGATAATTTTCACAGGTTTCCTGGGAGGGAGTGGTATGATTGTCATGACAATGTCATGTGATGATAGAATGTCTTCATTGACGAATCTATAGTAGTTGTGTATACTTTATTTACCTGTGTTTTGTTATTCCTGAAAACTGAAGGGTTTTATTGTTCACCTCCCTACTGAAATATTGTTACTGGCAAAGTAGAATCAACACTTACAAATTGAAATCCTTGATACTATTTATACCACAAGAGGTGTCCGTCAGGTGAGAACAATCAGTCATGGCAATGCCTTCATACCAGAACAGTGTAAAAAATATTCAGTAGGTTAATATCACTTATGGTATAAACAGCACTACAGGCAACATGTGGTTTACAATTAGTCAAATTCTGATGGTTTAAGTTAGCCAATGGCTGTTTGCACACAATCCAAAGAAGCTTGTGCTAACATAATTTAGATCTGAATAAAAATACGTGATGGACCAGCACAACTTAACTTTGTTTTTTTAAGTGGCCTTCTCAAACCAAAAAATATCACTTCTTCCTCTCCAGAAAATCTTCCAGTGGTTTGTTTCCCATTTGATGTATGTCTCCGAGGACGACTTGCTCAGGCTTACGTTAACCTTCCTGGGCATGGGATAACAAATATTTCATGTCCACCTTTTTATATAATTACTTACAATACTGGAGGGGGCCACACGCTTGCAAGTATTTAGCTTTCCGATCATGAGTCTTCTATACAACTCAGTTCTGGGCTGCCTTAAGCATTGGGGATTCATATTTAGCAACATGCAAACCATTCCTGTCAGGTTACAATTTGATTGTGACTGTGCATTGTCATAGGTACTTAAGAATATCAAAGATCTATTTAGATTTGCCTCCTGTGTTCTTTGCATCTTTGCATCTTGCTGCCAGTCCAAATTATTGTACTTTGTCTGTTTATAACAACCTTTGGCATAACAAACTATTGACTGTTCTCAGACAGTGGGGATAAATATTTTTCCATGAGTTTTTCTGTGACTGACTTTGGCTGTAAACATTTTTATTTTGTTACATACCAATGGTTTTCTGTTTGTTTTTTTATTTTTTGAGACGTGTAATTCTTTTATGGAGTTTTCGTATTTTGTTTTTCTAACATTGCTTCATTAAATGTTTAAATATTTAAATAATATGTAATATTTGGACCAGATGTTGTGAATAATAGTAGATAAAGCTATTTTATTCTGTATTTTTAAACCTTTCAGTATAAATAAACGCTGACATAGATGCAACTTGACAGTTTGTTGGTAGCATTAATTTTTCAAGAAATATGGAACTTGCACAAAGAAAAGCAATGGCTTATTTATAATTTTTATTTACAGCAATGTCTTGAATCTTCCAGGTGAGACTGGAGCTCCACTATGATAGATGCTCTGCACATATACATAGGCTTACAATCCAAATAGACAAGAAGGAAAACAAGCACACACACAGATCACAGAGCAGGCCATTAGGAGAGCTTGTAATAGAAGTTCCCTTCTGGTTCCCAGTCCAGTGTCCCGTCCACTAGACTAGACTACAGTATGTTCCCTTAATCCAGTTTAAAGTACCAATGAACAGATTAATATTAAGATCCTAAGGGAATGTCTTTATTTTTCTATTTTACTCCCTGCCAGCATGTGAATAGACCAAATAACTGTTCTGGGGCTTTTGTGCTATTTTTGATACTATTTTTGAATGGCTTTTGAAAACAGCAGAGGTGATGGATTACAGCTGCCAGAAATCAGAGCAGCATGTTACCTCCTTGCCTACACAAAGAGGAGTATGTGGTTGAAGACTGTTCTAAGGAATAGCTTGTCTAATAAAAACTAAGTTAAAATACAAATAATTGCACAATATGTACTGATTAGTGTGTTTATATGTGCACATTTGGTTCTTTGGAGGTTTGGCTTTAAGAGGGTATGTCTACCTGCCTCCCCCCACTCACCACTTTGAATATTGTATTCTAAACTATAAAGGATGCTGGTTCTTGGGTCGTCAGCCTGGACTTTTGATTACAGCATTTACTATTATCACACTCAAAAGTGTGCACTCTCCTAAGCTGACTCAGTCCGTTGCTATTCTAAGAATTGGATACCTCTTGTTGGGATTTACGGGGCATGAATAAAAAGGAGGAAGTATCAGAATGAGAAAAGCTCAAGCCAGCTAGCAGGGAGAAACACAGTCAGTTGACTATCAGAGGGGTAGCCGGGTTAGTCTGGATCTGCAAAAGCAACAAAGAGTCTTGTAGCACCTTTCTGTTAGTCTATAAAGTGCTACAAGACTCTTTGTCACTTTTACAGTCAGTTGAGTTTCACAACTGTCAGTCTAAATATGTAGCAAATGAACTCTCTTGTCAGGCATGTTCCAGGAAATCAGTAGTTAAAAAAAATCTGTCCTCATTAATAAAAAAAATAATCACAAAAATAACCCATCTTTATAAATATATGGAGATATACCTCTCTCATAGAACTGGAAGGACCTTGAAAGGTCATTGAGTTCAGTCCCCTGCCTTCCTTAGCAGGACAAAGTACTGTCCCCTGACAGATGATTATTTTTTTTGCCCCAGATCCCTAAATGGCCCCCTCAAGGATTGAACCCTGGGTTCAGCAGGCCAATGCTCAAACCATTGAGCTATCCCTCTCCTGATGCTATTCTTATGTCTTTCCCCCATGCAGGACCTTGGACAGCTGCTGATTGAGAAGTTGGGATCAAAGGAATTTCCCCCTCTGCCCTGCGCATTGAACTCCTGCTGGAGAACGTGGGATGATGTGCTCTAGAAATTATATGGAGGGAGTTCTATGGCCCATGTTATGGTCAGACGAGATGATCCCACCGGTCCCATCTGGCTTGGAATCAATGATGCTGTCCACATTAATTCCAGGGACGTGGAGTGCATCCGAGCCCACATCAGCAGAGTTTACTATTGAAGCATCTGCATTTTTTCTTGGTGCGTTCCTCTGATCCTGACCTCTGAGTGACAAGAGAAGAGTCCTGCATTGATTAAATCCCACTGAACAGAAGGGTTAAACTAGCTTGCTTATGAAAATGAATGACAATCATACATTTACGAGGGGAGAAGCCTGGCCCCTTGCGTAGTTAAAATGTAGGGCTGGGTACCAGGAGGCCTGGCTTCTTTTCCTTCCTTTGCCAGTGTCCCACCGAGTAACCATGGGAAAGTTATTTAGGGCTTGATGGTCAGAGGTTCTGAAGACGAAGGGAGCTGCTCGTGCACATCTGGAAATCAGGCATTTAATTTCCACTTCCAGGGAGGGAACTTCCCTCGGTTGCAGGGATTGAGCTAGCTGACAAGGCGGACAGCAGAGAGGCAGGGCAAAGGGCTTCCAGGTTCCCAGGAAACTGGGCTTCAAGGTTCCCAGCAGTCTACCGGCTGGGTTGCCAAGGAACGGGGCGGGTTAGCTGGCAGGAATCCAGGTAGCACTTCATCAAAGCTGACTCCGTCCCACAGAACACTTTGATTCTGACAAACCAGCAACTCCCAACGGGGTGAAAAAAAAACCTTGATCCAAACATCACCCTCTTGCTCTTCTAGAGATCACAGTGCTTGGCTGTTTCAGGTGGTTTAAAAATACAATCCTGAAAATGTGCTGGGGTTTCTTTTTCGTTCCCCTATTAAAAAAAAATTCACACGTTTCAGACCTCATAAAATTTCATCCACGTAAAGAGTTGGTTTTTAAAAAGTTACCTTGAGAATTTTATTGGCTTTTCCCAATGTTTTACAAAATGTTTTGGAAATTTTTAAAAAAATTTATTAGCTGAACACAAAGCGCTTTACAAAAGAGCAGGAATCATTAGCCCCATTTTACAGCTGGGGAAACTGAACAAGAGGAAGGCTAAATGATGGGGATGAGGCTGCACCATGAGTCAGGAGTAAGACCTGGAATAGAACCTATGCTCCCATTGGTTGGAATTAGTGTCTCATTCGTCCGCAGAGATTAAAAGCTAAATATTTGACTTCCTCAGAGAAAAGGCTCTATTTAATACCGAGATTGAAGGGATGTGCTTGGAGATCTGTTGTAAAGCTTAATTTTAATCAACTCCCTCCCTCCCCCAATATTTTACTGGTATGGTTCTGCTGGTAAATTTCCCACAGTATAAGGAGAGGATTTCTCTCTGTAGATGTTCACATCAAGAAATCAAAATGTCTCCCATAGGTGTAAACTGGCTATTTTAACCCCCCCATATTTCGGCAGCTGATAGACTGCAGATGAGTGTCCATGTCCGAGTACAGCATTGCTGATATATTTGTTCAGGGACTGGCACTAGATGTAGCTTTGCCCTTCTCTCCCGAAACGGAAAAATACGAGAGAAACTGTTCTGAGTGACACAGCCTGGTACCAGCTTATACTGTTCACCACCGTTTAATCAGCTTTTCTGTTCATATTTAGGAGCATGATACTAGAACCTTAGTGCCCAAATTCAGCATCAGCGATTATTTTAGTTTCATCCATAGCATTGACCATAATATACTGAGACATTAGCCCTGTGGGGCAACTGGCCTAAGTTAATTTCCTAGTCATTAGATATTTGAGATGGCTCATGTTCAGTGTATTATTGATCTTTAGCACTTTGCACTTATGTAACAGCTTTCATCTGACACGTGCAGAGTCTTGCAAACATTAAGTTAACATAAATCCTATGGTACTCTGTTAACAGATGCTGAAACCGAGGCACAGAAGTTAAAGCTACAATTTTGAAATATGGGGTGCCCAAAGCAAATCACCTACATCCAGACTGAGTCATGTCATATGTCTACCCTCCACACTGTGCCTGGCGCTGTGGTACCCAGGCTTGTGGACTTGATGGTTCCACGACTGCGCTTGAGTGTCTACACTACCCTGGGCTTACAATTACCATCCCTGGGTCTCCCATTGTGCTAACACACCCATAGTGTGACACACAGACCTGCTGACTTGGGTCTGGGGCTTGCGCTGAATCCACACTGCAGCATGAGAGGGTTTGGACCTGAGTCATCATAGGAATGGGGCTCTGACCAGTGTTACCAGCTCTTGCAATTGTATGGCAAGTCTCACCTGATTCCACCTTCCTCTTAAAGCCCCAGCTCCTGGAGGCAAGTGATAAACTGAAAACCTCAGCTTTCTTTTTTTTAAAAAAGGGCAATTCTGTCACAGACAGTTGAGAGAAGCTTGAAACGTGACCCCAGTGTAACCCTGAAGGTTCAGAACTGGAAGGCAGCTAAAAAGAACTCCAAGCGCATGGATGATTAAAATCATTATTTTTAAAGCAGGCTGGAGATTTTTGAATGCTTGGGGGTGGCAGGTGCCACTGAGGCTGAACCAACATTTCACACTGTCAGGGTTCCCTCCCCACTCTGAACTCTGGGGTATAGATGTGGGGACCTGCATGAAAGACCCCTCCCCCCTCCCAAGCTTATTTTTAACCAGCGTAGGTTAAAAACTTTCCCAAGGCACAAATTCCACCTTGTCCTTGACCAGTATGCTGCCATCACCACATGATTGAGACAAAGAATCAGGGAAAGGACCTCTTGGAGTTCCTATTCCTCCCAAATCCCCCACAAATCCCTTTCCTGGGGAAGGCTTGAGAATATACAGGTGAACACAGACCCAAACCCTTGGATCTTAAGAACAATGAAAAATCAATCAGGTTCTTAAAAGAACTGTATTTAAAAAAAAAGGTAAACATCACCTGTGTAAAATCAGGATGGTTGATAACTTTACAGAATAACAAAAGATTAAAAAAACACAGAGGAACCCCCTCTAGCCTTAGTTTCAAGTTACAAACAAAAACTGGGATAAACCTCCCTCTAGCAAAGGGATAATTCACGAGTTGAAAACAAAAGATCACTAACACGCCTTGCCTGGTTCGTACTTACAACTTTTGTAATATGAGAGACTGGTTCAGAATTATTTGGAGGAAATGGATTGCTGTCTGGTCCTTCTCAGTCCCAAGAGCAAACACTCACACAAACAAGGAGCACAAAAAAAAGCCACCTTCTCCCCCCCCCCCCCCGATTTTAAAGCATCTTTTGTCCCTATTGGCTCTTTTGGTCAGGTGCCAACCAGGTTATTTGAGCTTCTTAGCCCCTTACAGGAGGGATTTTAGGCTACCCTTAGCTGTATGGTTATGACACCCCCCCAAATCACAGACGGTTGGACAGCCAGTATCACACTGGCTGTGATTTCTTCCCAGAGCTCTAGGAGAAAACAAAGTTAATAAGACACATGCACCTCTAGACATACTACTGACTATATAAAAACTAAGAATGGTTCCACATTCCAAGGATGGTTTTAACCACTTGATGCTGGGAAACTTTCACAGGAGCGTGCATCTGCCACTTTATAAGAAGTTCCTGGAATGTTTTGTATTTTAAAATTAAAATCTTGGAGAGCTGAACTCCATCAAAGAAGTTTTCTGTTACTTTCCTTGATGAAATGAAGCCACTTCAGCACAGCATGGTCAGTTTGCAGGTGGAAACGCTGTCATCTTAAGTATGGGCTTAGCTTTTCCAAAGCATACTCAAACAAAGAAAGAGTTCAAAAAAAGTCTCCCTGTAGTGAGAGAGGGCTAGAGTAGACCAGAACAGTTGTGCAGGCTGACAGCCAATAGGAAAGGGGCCTACTGAAGGCCAATCAGGGCCAAGATTATAGCCAGCCAATCAGGGCTAGGCTAGGCCCTCTATAAAGGCTGTCCAGGCAAGGTGCAGGTAGTCTTTCCTGGACCTTTAAAGGGGGAAGGTCTGGGCTCTGAGGGCTTAGGGAAACCCTAACCTGGTTATTTGTCAGGCTGGCACCCCTGAGGAAAGGGCTTAGCTATTGCAAAGGGGAAGTGGTCTAGGGAGAGGATGGACTAGGGGAGAGAAGGAGGGTAAGATGGCTGCTACAAAAGAGTCCCTGGGCTGGGACCCAAAATAGAGGGTGGGGCTGGGTCCTCCCCTTTCTCTCCATATATTGCACCTGGTTGCTGGAAGTTGCCTCTGTGGGGTGCACCAAATCCCTACCAGAAGGGGCTTGACTTGAGGTATAGTTGGCCACTGCAGCTGGGGTGCAGAGAGACTGGTGTAACCCCCTCCCCTGGAAGGGGGTGACTGTGGACTTGGGGGCACTGCTGGAATGCAGTGAGGAGGTTGATGTGGGTCTGGAGGACAGCACAAGGGAGAGAGAGATGGAGGGGATGCCGCCCATGGAGGGTGCTCCAGGACTACTGACTGAGCTCATTCCCAGACGATAGCAGGAGGTGCTGCGGTGGTGAGTCCTGACCCCATTACACTCTTTGATTTTAATACACTTGTTTTCAATTGTTCATAGTGTTCTATAGGCAATTGAAAAAGGCTAATTGCATTTCCCCATCTTGTGCAATGGTGAACATTGGCTTGTTTTGATTAGCTGTTTTTTAACAAAATGATTTTTTCTCTTAAAAGAAATTGAAGAGGCCTGAGAATCCCAGAAGTAATGAGAGGTCAGGACCAGCCGAAGGAGGAGGGAGGGAGAGTTACTGCTGCTTTGGGATACTTGCTAGCAAGAGGCACTTGGATAGCTTGTGTGAATGATCTAGACGCTTCCAGACACTGTCCCCCTTTCAGGAGTGTGATCTGTTTTGTGTACCCCTCAAGTGACACCTCACTTAAAAACTACTTGCATCAAAACACAGAAGTGTCCCTGCACATGATTAGTGGAAAAATGGGCGACTTCTCATGTTTACCCCAGCATGAGGAAATGCATCAAGTGGAATCTAAATCTTGTCCTTACAGGTCAGTGTATAGTACACAGCGCAGTATAAACCAATCATCGGCTGTAGGATGCTTTAGTTTGTACTGGCTTCACCCTGCTTTTTATGCAGCCTGTCACACTAAGCAAAGGTCTAGATGAGTAGAGGGACCCCCCGGGGGGGTGCCTTCTGGGTACCCCGGGGGCCCATGGACCCCCCCGGGGGCTGCCTTCTGGGTACCCCTGTGGCCTCCCTTGGCTTTGCAAGCCCAGCGCCCCTCTCTCTGCCCGAGCTTTGCAATCCCAGCCGGTGGGGGGCTCTCCAGGCCAGCCCACCGCCCTCCTCCTCCGCCTCCTCCGGCCGCGGCTGCCGACCCTCCACGCCGCGGCGGAAGCCGCTAACCCGCTGCGCCTGGGCGGGGCGGGCCCCGAGGCCGGGGACGCCCAGGAGGCTGCGGAACGGGGGAGGCGGCGGATGGAGGCGCGGGGCGGGTCCCCGGCGGGGCGCGGCGGGCGGCCGCTGAGCGCCCTGCCCGGAGCACGGTGAGGCGGGGAACAAAGGCGGGGCCCGGGGGCGCTGGCGAGGGCGAGAGGCCCCCGAGAGCCGGGCGGGGCTGAGCGCCGCGGGCTGCCCCGGCGCGGTGAGTGGAGCCGGGACGCCGGGGTCCTGTTCCTGGCTGGGGGGAGATTGGGGGGGGGGGATCTAGGGGTTACCGGAGCAGGCTGGGGGCCGGGACGCCGGGGTCCTGTTCCTGGCGGGGGGGGGGGGGTGTAGGGGTTACAGGAGCAGGCTGGGAGCCGGGACTCCGGGGTCCTGTTCCTGGGGGGGGGGAGATGGGGGGTGGGGGGTGTAGGGGTTACAGGAGCAGGCTGGGAGCCGGGACGCCGGGGTCCTGTTCCTGGTTGTGGGGAGATGGGGGGGGGGGGGGGATCTAGGGGTTACCGGAGCAGGCTGGGAGCCGGGACGCCGGGGTCCTGTTCCTGGGGGGGGGGAGATGGGGGGTGGGGGGTGTAGGGGTTACAGGAGCAGGCTGGGAGCCGGGACGCCGGGGTCCTGTTCCTGGTTGTGGGGAGATGGGGGGTGGGGGGTGTAGGGGTTACAGGAGCAGGCTGGGGGCCGGGACGCCGGGGTCCTGTTCCTGGCTGGGGGGGGAGATGGGGGGGGGGGGTGTAGGGGTTACAGGAGCAGGCTGGGAGCCGGGACGCCGGGGTCCTGTTCCTGGTTGTGGGGAGATGGGGGGGGGGGGGGTGTAGGGGTTACAGGAGCAGGCTGGGAGCCGGGACACCGGGGTCCTGTTCCTGGCTGCGGGGAGATGGGGGGGGGGGGGTGTAGGGGTTACAGGAGCAGGCTGGGAGCAGGGACGCCGGGGTCCTGTTCCTGGTTGTGGGGAGATGGGGGGGGGGGGGGTGTAGGGGTTACAGGAGCAGGCTGGGAGCCGGGACGCCGGGGTCCTGTTCCTGGTTGTGGGGAGATGGGGGGGGGGTGTAGGGGTTACAGGAGCAGACTGGGAGCCGGGACGCCGGGGTTCTCTTCCTGGCTGGGGGGGGGGGGGGGGATCTAGGGGTTACCGGAGCAGGCTGGGAGCCGGGACGCCGGGGTCCTGTTCCTGGCTGGGGGGAGATGGGGGGGGGGGGTGTAGGGGTTACAGGAGCAGGCTGGGAGCCGGGACGCCGGGGTCCTGTTCCTGGCTGGGGGGAGATGGGGGGGGGGGGTGTAGGGGTTACAGGAGCAGACTGGGAGCCGGGACGCCGGGGTCCTGTTCCTGGCTGGGGGGAGATGGGGGGGGGGGGTGTAGGGGTTACAGGAGCAGGCTGGGAGCCGGGACGCCGGGGTCCTGTTCCTGGCTGGGGGGGGGGGGGATCTAGGGGTTACCGGAGCAGGCTGGGAGCCGGGACGCCGGGGTCCTGTTCCGGGGTGTGGGGGGTGTAGGGGTTACAGGAGCAGGCTGGGAGCCGGGACGCCGGGGTCCTGGTTGTGGGGAGATGGGGGGGAGGGGTGTAGGGGTTACAGGAGCAGGCTGGGAGCCGGGACACCGGGGTCCTGTTCCTGGCTGCGGGGAGATGGGGGGGGGGGTGTAGGGGTTACAGGAGCAGGCTGGGAGCCGGGACGCCGGGGTCCTGTTCCTGGCTGCGGGGAGATGGGGGGGTGGGGGGTGTAGGGGTTACAGGAGCAGGCTGGGAGCCGGGACGCCGGGGTCCTGTTCCTGGTTGTGGGGAGATGGGGGGGGGGGGGGTAGGGGTTACAGGAGCAGGCTGGGAGCCAGGACACCGGGGTTCTGTTCCTGGCTGGGCGGGGGTGTCTAGGGGTTACAGGAGCAGGCTGGAAGCAGGCGATCTGGGGTTCTCGCTCCAGCGCAGGGAAGTGAGGTGCCGCAGTCAGGACAAGGCGTGGAGGCCCCTGGGGCGTCTTCTCCAGCTTTGCCACTTGGTATCTGCTCTGGAGCAAATTGCATCATCTGTGTGTCCTTCTCCTTACCCAACCACCCATTGTGATGGCAAACCCCTTCCTCCCCCGCGCCCGCTTTTATTTACACCAACTCCAATTCCCCTTGGACTCGGCTCTGCAGGCCAGGGTGGGGAGAAGGATGCTGAAAGAGGAAGAAACTGGTTCCTAGCTTTCGAGTCTTGTTTTTGGTAGGTGGCTGGCAAAGTTCACAAAGCTGTTCAGTATGTCGAACTTGAACTTGGTTTTATGGGGAGGTCTGTGTAGTGAGAGGAGTTGGAGGGAGATTAGATCAGGAGCTGACCAGTGGGTGTGCGTACAGAGAACGTTTCACGTAGACTGTGTAAGTTTCCCTGGAGGAGGAAGAGAGGCAAGGGCGTGTGAGTATTCACTGATGTGCTCCTCCATCCCAACCTGTATGAATGTCAGTGTTTGTTTGGGCAAACATTCCTACGCCGTCCCTTTGAAAACAATACAACCATCGCAATTGCAATCTTTGAAAGGGGGAGACAGTAACGGGTTGGAAACTTTTTCTAAATGAACGAGGGATCTTTATTTGCTCAAATGCTGTGTTATGTAAACTATGTTCCAATTAATAAGATGAGGAAGACTTTGTAGCACCTTAGTCTAACCAGTTTATTTCAGCATAAGCTTTTGTGGACTATAGCCTACTTCATCGGATGCATAGAATGGAACAGAAGTAAGATGCATTTATACACACAGAAAGAGAGAGAAAAAGTTGTACATTAGAATAGCAATTCTGAGGCTGTTAAATTTGGATGGGTCATTATCAGCAGGAGAAAAATATACCTTTTGAAATGGATTTCTGTGTCTGCATGAGATAACTGTTGAAGGTAAATTAACTAGGGAAATGCAATCAGTGTAATGAGAGAACCATTCACAAATCCTATGTTCCAGTTGAAAGCTCCAGGAGCCTTGCAAACCTCCACTTTCCCTTCTCCACGTAAATGTTTGCAAGTCTGAGACTTGTGTGGGTGAGACACTCATGTGCCTTAACAAAATCAGTGGGAATAAGCGCAAACTGCAAAAAGTAGTTAATTTAATAATCCACAGATCTTTTTTAAGGCAGAAGGAGCTATTCTGATCATTTGAAGCTCTTGGCTTCAAAACAGACTCCTTAAAGTTACCTGTGATTCAGCAACGATAACATACCCTGTTTCCCCGAAAGTAAGACATCCCCCGAAAATAAGACGTACTTCCAGTTTTGCCTCTCGCTGTAATATAATGTAATGTAATTTTGGGAGCAAAAATTAATATAAGACACTGTCTTATTTTCGGGGAAACACGGTAGCTCAGAATAATTACCCGCGTAGTGAGGCTGTTAACGAAGAACCTGCTCAGGTCCTAGGGGGTGGGGATTGCGCCAGGTTATCTGCATGGTGCACCACTTCAGGATGTAAGAGGTGCACAGACCTCATGCTGATCCCTTGGACAGGGTCGACTTTCACCCAGATTGAGCCGGTTCTAGTGCTGGGGAAAGATGCCGTGTGGGCTGGAGTTCTGATTTCCAGAGCAGCTGCTGCCTAGGGAGAAGCATTGCACTGTCTGCCCTCCTACCCCCTTGGTATCTCCGTGCTGACATGGGTAGTTCAGTCGTAGCCCTGGACCTCTGCTGAGATCTCTAGTGGGGGGTGTAGCCCAGGGGAGGGGGGTGCATTGAAATCCACCAGCTCATTTCCTGTAGGCCACAAAGAGCTTCTTTGACAGCAACTGTTTCTAGTTGGGGCTGGGTTTGAACCAGTGACCTTGGGGTGAGGAGTTCAATAGACCCCATTGCTCTGACGCAACCCACTAAATTTCCCTGTGTCTCAGACCTTAATTTCCCAGACCTTCCTACCTTTTGCCTCTAACTCTTACCTGGTGTGTCTCCATTTCCCCAGAGCAGGAGTCTTCCAGGCAATATCACTTGGGAATAAAATCCAGGACCTAGGCAGGAGTTTTTAGTGCCTAACGTCTCAAGTGGCATGCTTTTCCCTTCCAGCCGCACTGCAGGGCACAGTACCCGGCTTCCAGTCCGACGGTGGCTTGAGCCGTCTCCCACTAAATTGGACACTGGGCGGGCTCCCGTTATAGGACTCGCCCTATAGGTGTGGGTCCTCAGGGCTTACAACAGCCGGGTGAAAGACCATGGTGGTCTATGGCAGCAGTTCTCAAACTGTGGGTCAGGATCCCAAAGTGGGACCCGTTTGAAAGGGGTCACCAGGGCTGGCTTAGATTTGCTGGGGCCAGGGGCTAAAGCCCGAGCCCCAAGGTCTGGGGCTAAAGCGTGAGGGCTTCAGCCTTGGGGAGTGGGGCTCAGATCACAGGTCCCCCCCCCCCGCCTGGGGCTGGAGCCCTTGGGCTTTCCCCTCCCGCCCTAGGTGGGGCAGTGGGGCTTTGACACCCCAGCTCCCGAGGGTGGCAGGGCTCAGGCGAGCTCAGGCTTCAGTTCCCCCCTCGTGGGGGTCACGGTGCAGTAAAGTTTGAGAACCTAGAGCAGGTGAGAATTGCTGGAGTGAGCACCTGTTTGTGAGTAAATTGGTCTTACTCAGGACAAGGCTGGAGAGGGCTCCGTGTGACTGTTTGTGGCATGAGCCTAGGGCTGTTTGGGCAGATTGCCTTCACTGGGTTATGGGGTCGGGAGGGAGTTGATACTACTTAGGGTAGACTCAGAGTGCGAAAATAGCTGTTGAATGGGGCACGTGTTGGGATTCACACTCCGGCCGCTTTTAGTGCCAGGGATGATGTTCTTCCACCCTAAGCTGCTATGCACCCGTCTTTCAGACATGCCTGGCCCGCTCTGAAAATCAGAGCGATCTCGTAGCCAAGGGAGAACTGCCGTTTGTTTAGCTGGTGGGAACTGGGACTGAATGTCCCGGCTTTGAGTCCCACCGATGACCCACGGGGACGGCTCCTTTTTCACACCCATACCCAACAGCTTTGGCAAGCCAGTTCAGGGCTTTCAGTAGTGCTTTGATGCTCTTTCCTGACTCTTAGTATCCTGCTTTCCGGCCTCAGGATGGCCTCTGAGGTTTCTGTCTGTCTGCAGATGCAGGAGCATGACCTTGGGGTCAGTTCCACTTGGTTTGTGTTTGGGGTGGGTGGGTTCTGTAGCCATTAGGGGATAGGAACTTTCCTGTTAAATACAAGCTTAGAGCTGCGCCTGGGAGGATGCACCATGTCTTCCCTTAGGAATTGCTCTTTGGACCCATCAGTGACCATAACTGCACTGGTACTACACCCTCAGTGGTGAAGAGCAGGTGCCAGGTTAGCAAATTAGTTCACACCAGGTTCCCGGCCACTAACGAGAGCAGTTCCTGCCACAAGGCCTCGGGTTCTACAGGAAGGGATGAAAACCCCCAGCTCTCCAGAGGAACTTCACGTCTCGCGGGAGCTCAAGGTTTCTGTCAAGTGCTGGGTTAACTCCCGGAAGCATCCCCTGTTTCCTGTCTCTCCTTTTCTGCTGTCACGGTTGCAGTGACTTTTTTCCCAACCTTCTGTGGGGGCAGGAGGCATAGCATTTTCAAAATGGTTCAGGAAACCTCCTATAATTTCTCCCTTCTATGTAACCCCCCTTCTAGTAAAACTTGGAAAGGGCTGTGCACAAAGTAAGGGATTTTTCTAGCGTGCATGTGGGCCAAATAGTAATTAAAGATGCTCCATTTTTAATGGTTGGGTAAACTGAGGCACAGTGCAGTTCCCTGACTTTGCCCGGGGTCACGTACAGACCAGCTGGCACCGCTGATAGAACACTGGCGGTTGAAGTGGGTGAAGTAAAAACTGGACAAAAGATTCACATCTTTCACGGGGAGGGTTAGCTGCTGGAACAGCTTCCTTAACAAGCGATGTAATAAATGCTCTCTTGGACGCTCTCTAAATGAAGTTATGCTCTAGTTCAACCCTGACTTACACAGTGTACTGCAGGAATCGCTGAGGGAAATTCTGCTGTCTTTGTGGTATGAGAGGTCAGGCTAGATGATCATCATGGTCCCTTCAAGCTTTAAAATCTATTTATGAAACCCAGGAGTCCTGATTGTCCTGTGCACTAACACCACATCCTGCTCTGTCCACAAATTTGTTTATCTTGCCATCCTCTTGCTTTACATCAGGCATCTTGTTTAGCCAAGCGTTCATGAAAATAAAGCAATTGTTGCAGGTAATGCAATTCTATCTCAGTTGTTTGCTTAGTAGATAAAGCTTCCAGGAGTTCTTGATCAGATGGAGTTTTCTGCTAGCCGTGTCTGCTCAAAGTTTTAAGTGTCAATCTGACTTCCTTTTAATAACCCAAATGCATGGTGTCTCTTGCTGCACCAGTCATCGGTTCCTGTCTCCTTTTTCCCATCTACTCCTACACCGTACAGGTTTGCTTTATACCTGCGAGTAAGGGCCTGGTGTGTGTAACAGTGTGGAAGTGACCCATACTCAGGTCATCTTTGCACACTTCAGTTGCTCTTTCAGAACACTCCAGGCTGCTCCAGTGTCAAGCAGGTGGCCTGTCCAGCTACGGTCCGGGGAGATGAGCAGAAAGGCCGTTTGACTCAGTCACGCGGCAGCTGTAAAATGGTGGAGCAAATCCTGCCCAGTGCTTCGTGTGGGTGCTGAGCATTCTTTCCGGCCATCGGGACTAAAGTCAGGTTTAACATCTGATCTGTGTGCAACCCTAGACTAGAGACACGCTCCCCATGTAGTAGTTATATAGCATCAGGAGAGCGGGGCGTTCTTAACATGGGCCTTTCGGTGCTACTATAATAATAAAATCCTCCTTTATCAGGCTGTGTTCTGTGTTGGCGGAGGGCTTGACTCCTTGGCTTACTAGGTTTCTTCCTTAAGCTTCTGTGATCCTAAAATCTTGAGATGTTAGAAAATCATTTGATTCCCTTCCCCCACTCCTCTCTCCGTGAGACCTACAACAACACATTTCTATTGCTTTGGTTTCAGTTCCCCAAATGCTACTGTAGTTACTATGGGCTTGCGCCACAGACGGATTTAAGGTTGCCAAGGACCACTTCAGTTCCTAGGCCACAGGGTGACAGTGCTCCTGACCCGGTCTAAATAAGAGCCTTTTTGCTGCCCCTCTTGAGGGTTGTTGGGTGCATTGACATGTCGTGCCCGTCTGGTGTTGATCTTGTTTATATTGAGCTTCTCAAACCATCTCTCCATGGTGGCATGTAGAAGATCTCAGGTTTGTGGGTGCTGGAAGTATTGATCTCTGGTATTTGATTTTTAAAAGGCGATCAAAATATCCCCACGCATCAAGGGGAGTAGGTCTTGCTTTGGGTCTGAAGTTCAGTGTCAGGCGGCCGAGCCCCTTTCTAGAAACCCTGCATGAGGAACTGTGAATCTGCCCAGCAGGCCCAAAAAAGGAAGAACCGGCAGCTTTTCGTCTCGCTTAGGAAATGGAGATGGTGAGAGAGATGAGGGAGTCAGAAAAGGCTTAAGCAGCTTGTCACTTCAGATCTAGCAGCCAGTCGATAAACAGGAAGTTGGAGCACAATCACAAGCAAATCTTCAGTCTGAGAAACTGAAGACACTCCTGGCACTGTCTTCTAAGCTCTAAGTTGTTTTCACCGAGGGAGAGCTGTTCCCATGCATCCATTTTTTTTAATCATAAGGCAGGCAAAATACAGAAGCATAAGCCCATTGACCTTCTAGAAATTCATCCATAATGTCACTTTCAAGGGAAATGAGAAGTTTGGGCTCTCCCTCTCCTGTTGTAGATAAATAAACCCATCATGTGGCTCAGTTTGGGGACCTTAGAAACTAAGCAGGTCTGCAATTAAGATCTCTACAGACTTTTTTGCAAGAAGTTTTTGGTGAGGATGTCCTTTACCCTGACTGCTGTGCTCCACCCCAGACAGCTGCATTTTATGATCTGTTTTATTTATTGCTTCCAACCTTTTAAATTACAACTACAGTAGCCACCTGGTTCTCCATGCACCTACTGCCTGAATTAAAACTTGCAACATGAGCATGAACAAAGGACTCTCCATAATATATCCACTGCCCACTACCCGCTTTAACACAGACAGTTGTGTGTATGAGGGGGGGGGGGTATACAGCATGTCAGGAATACTAATAAATCTGGGCTCCACTGGACCAAGATAGGTGATTGCAAAATCAAAGACCCTTCCCTTTCACGGGTGCTGGAACTAGGAGTTCTCCTTGGTTTGAAGTGGTTTCCATTCTATGCAGGGTTTACCATTTGGTTCAATGGCTCTCAGCACCCCCACTATGCCAATTGTTCCAGCACCTCTGCTCTAGTCTGTTGAAGTTCCAACTTGAGAGCCTTTGCTGATTTCAGCAGTGGCCGTGTGTTTGAAGGGTGCATGATAAATGGCACCAAGAGGTCCCCAGCACTTCTTGGCTTAGGCATGCGGCTGCTAAGGAGCTTCAAGGATGCTCTCAATGTAGGCTTAGCAAGATTAGATTTTAATCCTAAATGTTGACATCATGCATACGCAATCCGACACACCAATATTGCCATCCATGATAATCAACATGTACAGATAGGCCGAGGAAGGCCAATGCTGCTTGAGAACGTAGCAGCATTTGATTTGAGGGTATGGACTTCTACGTTTTGATGTGATGTTCACTGTCTTAAGGGTTCTGTGGAGCTTTAACTTTTTGCATCTCTGTGACTACTGTTCCAGCTGTGAAAATTTAAATCCATGCACAGCTTAAAAGCCTGAAATCCATAATTATGCACAACTGGGGGAATTTAAATCAGTGGGGAAATGCTTAAAAATATTGTCAAAATAACCTCGGCTTGGCAGAATTCAATTTCTAGCTGTAGGTATATTAAGACGAATGGACTAAGGGGTGTAAATGGACAGAGGCAAATTCCCCGGCTGATGCAAACTGTCATTGCTGCATTGGTTAGTTGAAGGTAAAAACCTCTGTTGCCAAGTATTTTTATAAAGCACTGAGGGTCACCAGTCATCTTATCTCCATAGAACAGAAACATCAGTCTGGCTGCTGCTTTGCAGCTGTTTGATGCAGCCAGTGCTTGTCTGTGGCCTTTGTGTAACTCTGATCCTGAGGAGAAGTCCTGACAGGCATAATGCTGTGTGTGTGTTGAGGTGGCAAAGGAGACTAAGAGCACACATGCATGCACGTGTGTGCGCACCCCCCCCCCCCCATCTGTGTGTGGTTTGGGTAACATTTTTGCATGGCACAAGTAACCGTGTCACTTTTTTCCTCTATGTGGTAATCACTTGGTGGTAGGAACCGTTGGGGAAGTTAACTTTTGCTGTTTCAGAACACAGCAGTCACGTAGCCAACCCCTCTGAGGAAGGGGGATGGGTGGGTGTAAGGGCTTCTTGCTGGAGCTCTCTGTAGCAGAAGGTCATTATTCCAGTAGCCTTTAGGCCCCAACTTAGATTTGGGTCCTGTAGTGCTAGACTCTCTATGGACACTTAATAAGAGACGGTCCCTGCACTGAAGAGTGTGGGCTGCGAATTTGCAAAAGTGCCCAAGGCAGTTAGGTGCCTAACTGTTAAATGCTTTAGAAAAAAAATCTCCCCTTTAGAATTTAACTAGAGCAGATGGAAGAAAGGAAGTACTCTTGTTGGGTGACCTTGGACAAGTTGCTTCCTCTCTGTGGGCCTCACCCAACAAGTTGGGTGGAGATGGGAATTGAATCAAGATCCCAGGCCAGTGTCTTAATTATATGAACTTTCCTTTCCTTTCAAAATAATCAAGAGAGACTCCATCCTCCGGGTAGGTCAAATTGAGGTGGTACAAGGTGGCTGGAGACTTGCCCAGGCCAGACATCTTGTTGAAAGGCTGGTCTTCAGCCCTACAGCTGCGACTCTTGGTTGTCTGTCTGTATTTGCGTCAGCATCGGTCTGTGGGTCCTGGATGCAGCCTTGTCGCCCCTTCCCCGCTTGCCTATCAGTCACCTATCCGCCCGTCCCTGCTGTCTTTCTAATTGCGACTGCTCCTGTCTGAGAGATGGATGGATCGCCTCCCTCCCCGCCAGCAGTGCCGCCTCTGCGCTGTTCCTCCCTTCTGAGCTCGCGTAGAATAAGACACAAGTTCCTCATTTACGAGTCTCCGAGGGATTTTTTTCGCCCATCCTGGTTTCAGCTTGGCCTAGGGACGCTCATCCGTTCTGTTCGGATATCAATGCTGTCGGTCTGGCTCCGTCATTCACACCACCCTCTTGGTCAGTCTTGAATTTTGGCTCTTGCAAAGAGGGCAGGGGGAGCTGGTTGCTAATTCTCTACCCACGTTTCTGCTGAGCATTCAGGGAGAACTGGGTGCCCTGTGAGTATCTTGTTTTTGTTCTGCCACGGTAATTCTGTTCACTTCATATCTTACATTTTCATACCACTCTTCATTCAGAGGTCACAGAAATTCTGGTGTAAAGATCTGTTTTATCCCCGTTTTACTGATGGGGGCAGGGGAGAGAGAGAAGGGGGAAAGGTCCAAGTTAGTGATTAGTAGCTGTTCTGGGCGTTAGATCCTTTGTCTCTGCAGATATCAATCTGTGGGCCGTGGTCTTTGGCAAGCTGGCTGGGAAGGAGGTTCTTTTCCTCAACCTGGTGGCCTCTGAGAACATCTGTGAGGGAAGAAGAGCCTCACTGCCTCTATTAGAAACTGTTGCGTGATCCGCAATAGGCAGGGAATTGGTCCACAAGAGAATCTCTCTGTTAGGATGCGGGCTGCACTGTGCAATATGGTGCTTTTCATCTGAGCATCTCTTTACAAACCCTGAGCGTCTCCACACTTGCGTGAGGAAGAGAAGAGCTGTTCTTGACTTGCCATGGATAAAACACGATTTTTCCCTCTAAGTTCCCATTGTTTACCATAACCTTGAGCTCTGTTGTGATGTTAGATTACACAGGTACATTTGTCTATCAAAATGAGCATGTACCTGGAAAAGGGGGGAGGAATGATACAAGAACCCCCGGAGACAACCACACAGATACTAAAACCTTGGGAGGTGGTGTCTAGTGGACGGACCACTGGACTTGGAGTTAAGAGACTTGGTTCTATTCCCAAGTTTGCCACTGATTTCCTGTGTGACCTTGGGCAAGTTGCTTCTCTGTGCCTCAATTTCCCCTCCCATCCTTTGTCTGTCTGAACTGTGTGCCGGATCTGGGTTCAGTTGCTGGCTCTGCCACAGACTTCCTGTGACCTTAATTTCTCTGTGCCCAAGTCTCTCCATCTGTCAACTGGAGACAATACTACTGTTCCCCAACTTTTAGACTGTAGGAGCTCTTCAGGGCAAGGACTCTTTGCTACGTGTGGGTACATTAGCTAGCACAATGGGACCCCGGTTACAGCTGCAACTTGTGGGGCTATGTCGGAACAAATAGTAATTGTCCCGAGTTCATAACATGGCAATCTAAACATGACTCGTGTTTGCCTGACCCGTAACTCACCTCTAGTCAATATTAACGTATGTTAGAGTATTTCTTTCTGATTTTTCTAAGTGAACATTGCCTGTCTGCCTCCCTCTAGTCCATTCACAGTTGAACCAACTGTTTCAGCCTTTCTGAGGTGGTTGTGAAACTCGGTAGCATGCCCTAGGAAATGAGAAGCCGAGTCAGTCTTTCCGCTGTTAGTTGCGTTATTATTTTGCGTTTCAGTTCTCCTTTTTCAGGACAATGCACCGTGGACAGAGTTGCTAGCTGCAGCTTTGAATTTCCTGCCCTTTGTCTGCTTGCCTCTCACGCTCGCTGTCACTGGGTTTAAATATAGACGTTTGTGTTCAGGCCGCTGCTGGATTTAGCAGCATGGAGTGGAATGTAACTGCAGTTTTGCTCAGGGTTGTGCCAGTGTGGGTCAGGAGAGGGTATCCTAACGATGGCCCAGGAGAACTGTGGGCAAGTCACCTCTTTCTGCTTTCATTTCCCCTTCTGTAAAATGTCCACCTCCCTTGAGGTTTTAAGCGAAGTAGCTTTTGTGTGAAGGGCTTTGAGGTCCTGGTGTGACTGTCCTGTGCAGTTGTGCTGTGAAATACACTCCAGACCCTGCTATCGCTGCATGGATCTGCCATTGACCTCGGTGTGACAATGAGCTACAAGACTGAACCCTGGATCTTTAACTTAACATGAGAGTCGTCCTCTTCAAGACGAAGAGAAGAACTGAGCAATTTCCTTAGGAAATGAACAATAATAATACTTGGATCTCGGAGTGCTTCTTGTCCTCCGAGTTCAAAGCACTTTACAAAGGAGGTCAATAACAGTATTGCCATTGTACGGATGAGGGAAGTGTGGCTGTGTTGTGTATAAAGTGAGTATTTTTGACATGAAATGTCATATTTAAGGGTATATTCTAGCACTGTTATTTGATTTGTGTGGAGGTAGCATCTAAAGATCAGGGCCCCTTTGTACAAAGCTTTGCAAACACATAATGCAGAAACAGGCCCTGGAAAGCTTACAGCTTTTGAAATCCTGCAGTGTTTTTGAATTATTTGTTATAAGTAATTTGAAGTGAGAGTTGAAGTAAAAATTTCTTAAAGCACCCAAGTGAGTTAAGAGCTCAGATCTGTTTTCCAAAGTGCCTAAAGCACTTGGGTGTCTTAGAAAACTTGACCCAAAATTTAATTTTAGTTATGCTTCATAGCTGCCAATAAAGGAGTTTCATGTGGGGACACATCAAAGGTAAAAAATGTATGACTTTTTTTTTTTTTTTTTTTGCATGTGTGCGTGCATTTTTTTTGGCAAGTCTGTCCCCACATCTAAATCCATGGAATTGCAATAAATAAATAAATTTGTGGACCTCGATGCAAAAAAATCAACTTTTTTTAAAAGCCATTCTGCATTTGAAAGCTTATAAAATGTAGGGTTTTTTTAGGGGAGTGAAATCAGTCTGAAAACACAACGTATTTATTTTTTCCAAGTGTGTATGGGGGAAACAGGCCGTTCTTTGTGTGAAATGGTGTTGTTCACTTGCAACTGTCCACTGGGGAATTAAAGCAATTTTCTTATTGATCAAGGCAGGTTCAAATATGATAGCTAGGGATATTTGGTGTTGATACATGGGGGGGGGGAACAATGCATATCACTTCGGGCTGCTGGTGGTTGGTCAAAGGAGAGTCTTGTGTTCGGGCTAACTGTCCTTGTATTTGTTTTTTAAGCCGGTTATTTATCATTTTCCCTACTGGATTTAACCAAAACACGTCTCCTGATCCAGTGGAGTTGAAAAGCGTGTTCCAAATTTTCTTCCTATCTGTAGAATCCAAGGTTGCCTGGCCACTAGACTCCCTTTAGAAACCCTGCTGCACTGGATGGTGGTTTCTGTGTCTGTTGCAGCCATTCTCAACACAATAGAGGGTCTTGTAAATTGCATCCTGATGAGTGGTAGGACGGAGGGGAACCTTACTGTGAGCAAGGGTGGGTGAGAGCTGCCCCAAATCGGAGTCTGACCTAGTTCTCCTTCCCTTCACCCCCGTCTTATTTGCACCCCTGGGAATCCAAGGAGTGGAAGTATCAACATACCTTGAGAGGTATCCCTGGCATTTCCAGGCCCAAAAGTAACTGGCAGCTCTGGGTAACTCATCAGAGCTTGTTAGACTTGAGATGTCCCTCCAAGCCTTCGGCTGTGTGGACTAAACATGATGATCATGATTAATGCAGCAGTACCTAGGAGTACCAGTCATGAAGCAGGACCCTCTTGTGCTAGGCACTGTACAAACACAGCACAATTAAATAAGCATTGTCCTAACCTTTGACAACTATCCATCAGTAGAGGGTGAGAGATCAGGACTCCTGGGTTCTATTTCTGCCTCTGCCAAATGGCTCACTGTGACCTGCAGCAAGTCAGTGAATGTTTTTGATTGCTAAAGTTCCCAGCATTCCAGGTGTCGTACATAAAGTATGATCAGCCTGGAAGAGCTTAGAACCTATGTGATAGAGGATAATTCGCCTCATTCACAGATGAGAAACCGAGGCACAGAGTAAGTGAATTCCTTGAGCTGACAGGGAGTTTGCAGTAGAGCTGGGACTTGAACCAAGAACTCTAGAGTCCAAGTGCAGTGTGTTCCCTGCTGTCTCCCCATCTATAAATCCGGTTTAATATCTGCCTCATGAGTGCAATACCGTCCTATCTGAAAAGGGCTTGGGTGGAAGAGTGCAATAGAAATGCCAAGTATTATATTAATTGTGACTCTCCAGGTTGGCTTACTATGGTGCACTTGGACAGATTCTGTTTACTTCCCCTCCCCTGACTTTTCACATTTCTGCTTTGAAGTCCATCATTTGAATTGTACCTTTCTATTTGGCTGTCTGCACAATGGCTGACAGATGGATCCAAAGCTCTGAAGTCAGTGGGGGGGGAGACTCCCACTGAGTCACTGGGCTTTGGGTCTTCCCCAATCTGCACATATTAAAATGGAAATGAAGCCGTGATTAATGCAAATTTCTCTTGTCTTCCCTCCCCCCCTGCAGTTCAGATCTCTGCTCCTAATGAAAGACGATCGCGAGGATGGATTACTGTAGCCAGTCATCCCTTGTACCCTGTGGAAAAGACAAATACATTTCAAAGTAAGATTGCAACCGGAGCTTAACGCGAAATATTTTTATTATGAGTTGGTGATTTATTTATGAAAGGCCTTGATTACTGAAGGAGGAGGGGCAGATGCAGACACACAAAGATCTTAAAGCTGTGGACAGAGGTGGAGGGGAGGTGATCTCTCTAGCAATTGATAATGCAAAGCATGAAAAAAATCCAGAGGAAGCTTGGGGGAAATAGTAACATTCCATGGCTGAGAAATCATTGAGTGGGTTGCAGCCAAGGAGAAAAGAGTTGAGATGAGGATGGAAAGATGCTGGTTACTACCCCAGTCCTCTAGGTAGGAATAACCTACAACAGCATATCCGTAGAATTACGTTGGTAAGAAGAAAAAAATCACACCTCTAACCAAAATAGTTACACTGGAACAAAACTTGTATAGACCAGGCCCAAATCTCATGTGCCTTAGATTGACACCCCAAATCACTGGACAAGATTTTTATGAAAATTTTGGTTGTAGTCTGACTCAGTTTTCCCATCTGTGAAATAGGAATGGTGATAATTAGGTATATTTATAAAAATATTTCTCGAGCATTCAGGGGTGTAATCAGGAAGGGTAAAGCACAATTGGAGTTGCAGCTAGCAAGGGGTGTGAAGGGTAATAAGGGTTTCTACAGGTATGATAGCAACAAGGTGGTCCGGAGAAGTGTGGGATCATTACTAAATGTGGGAGGCAACCTAGTGACAGAACGGAGTGGAGGTGGGGACTCTATTCTTGGCTTCACCCAAGACTGTCTTGGTCAAATCCGTGAATTGCTCAGGGCTGCACTGTATGGCTCATAGGGCTGGTCTTCACTAGGGGGGTAGATCGGCTGTAAATATGCAAAGTCAGCTACGTTAATAACTTAGTTGAATTCGGCGTATCTACAGCCGACTTACCTGCCATCCTCACGGCGGCGCGCTCCCCTGTCAACTCCAGCTTGTGCCTTTTGGCAAGCTGGAGTTCTGGAGTCCATGGGGGTGCTGCTGGCAATCGATTTATCGTGTCTTGATGAGACACGATAAATCAATTGCCAAAAAGATTGATCCCTCCCCAGCATAGTGAAGACAAGCCCATAGTCTCTGCTCCAGTTGTGTCTGTTTAGAGCAGGGACAGTCTGTGTGGGGTGGCTGAGAATCTAGGTGCTGCAATAAAGCCTATAATACATGCAATCTGGAACTGGTGACCAGCTTACTGCTCAGTAATGGCCTGGGAAGAATCCCGGTTGGAACGTATGGGCTGTCTGGCAGTTGCTGGTAATGAGGACGGTGCTCTGTTGAGGTGCATCGGGGCAGGCTGAAGTCAGGGCGAGCAGAAGGGAAGGAGGTGCGGTCCCATGTAGGTGCAGGGCTGCAGGGTCATGAGGCATTATGCCTACGGCCCATTTGCCTTGATCCAGCCCTGACTCTGGAAAGTCATTCCTGACTCCATCAGCTCAGCCCCTTCAGGCGCTCTGATGACCCAGGGCTGGGTGCAGTGTCAGAACCAGAGTTTCTCAGGTGTGTTGGTTTTCCTCTTCTCAGTGCATCTCCTTTCCTGCCTTAATGTTTATCTTTCAGAAGTGAACTGCTCTTGCACTTGAAGACCTACAACTTGTACTATGAAGGTCAGAATTTGCAGCTCCGGCACAGAGAGGTGAGAAATCAATGAGTAAATATCCAACCCCATGATCCTCTAGACCAACTTTTTATTAGTAATATAATTGTTCCTAAAAGTTGCATGATTTAAGTCTGTTGCTAGCTGTGTGCTGTGGGATGCTTTTTGGGGTCTCGAGTGCTTTTGGGGTTACTGCTCCTGAGAGAAGGTGGGCTTTTAGAGCAGAAGGCTGGGGAGTCAGGACTCCTGGGTTCTTTCCCAACTCTGGGTGGGGAGCATAGTCTTCTAGGGTTAGAATGAGGGATTTCTTATCTGCACTAGAAAGTTGTATCTCACTATGCCAGTGTCGTTAAAGACACGACTACCTTAACTGTTGCTGCAGCTATATCTCTGTAGAGGTGCTTTCTACCAGTATACTTATTTCTATATGGGAAAAGAAGTAAGCTATACAGTACAAAGCTGCTTTATACTGGTGTAACCGCCTCTGTTCTAGGGCTTTTACCATTATACGACATTGGCTTAAAAAAACCCATGCTCCAAACAAAATATTACTACTAAAACTTAAGTGTAGGCCAGGCCCAGAGTCAGGACTCCTGGGTTCTGCATGATGTCAGTGAGTGAATCCAACACCCTTAGGCTTTCTATTTCCCCCTCCATACTATGGAGACGATACTGTGTCTCCACATTGCGAGGCTTTGTTCGTGATGATCAAGTGTTCGGAGAGCCTTGGGGGTGGGTGGGACGGCAGGGTTGCCGAGGAGGAGGGGCCTCCGGCCAAGACCGCACTCTGAGATGCCGCCGTGTCTTTGTGTTTGCTGCCCAGGAGGAAGGCGAGTTCATCGTCGAGGGTTTGCTGAACATCTCCTGGGGCTTGTGCAGGCCCATCCGGCTGCAGATGCAGGATGACAACCAGCGGATCCGTCCGCCTCCTTCCTCCTCCTCTTGGCACTCCGGCTGCAACCTGGGCGCACAAGGGTCAGTAGATGGTCTGTCCCGTCTAGGGAGGAGGCTGTAAGAACTGCCGGGCACGGATTCATTGTCTTGATAGGCATCCGTGCGTGTCTGCTAGACGGCGCATGCAACACCGGGACAGAACATGCAGCTCCAGAAACAGGCCGATGGGGTTCTCTCTACTGAGGTTGAATTAGGGCTTATTGCCAGTGTCTGCAGTCACTGGTGAAATGCCTGGCCTGGAGAATTGAGTGATGCGTGCGATTCAATGCAGTAGCACCTAGAGGCCACAACCAAGAGCACAGCCCATTGTGCTAGGTGCTGTACAACCACGTAGGAAGACTTGCTCTGCCCTGAAGCGCTTACATGCTAAATGGGCAAGACAGATGAAGGGTGTTGGGGAGGAAACTGAGGCATGGGGAGATGAAGTGACTTACTCAAGATCACACAACAGGCCAGTGGCAGAACTGAGAACAGACCCCAGGTTTCCGGAGTCCTATTCCGGTGCCCTCTCCACTAGGCCATGCTGCCTCCCTACTGGTTGCCTTCAGATTACAACTGTGTGCTGAGCTCTTCCCAGCTGAGTTGGCCAGTGCTCCGGTGATGGTTTGTACAGCCCTACGGGGGGGGGGGGGGGGGGGGGGAGATTGGTGAACTTCAGTAGCCCCGCTGCTGCTGAGGAGAATCTGGCCAGAATAGACCAGCACTACTGGTGTAGGCAGTTGCTGGTGCCCATCTAGGGTGAGCTGGCAGGAGAGGCTTTCTTTTGCCTCGTCTAATAAAGCTGCTATCTGCAGCCACTAAGTCCTTACTCCTGTGATGGGCAGGTCCTGCTACTGGGCTGAGGGCTTTACCAGTGTAGTCTGCTTATTTTAGAGAACCTGTTGGATTGTGGGAACAGACACCCCTGGGGTTTTCTTTCCCAGCTGTACCACTGTCTTAGGTGACCTGTTCAACATCCTGTGCTTCTGTTTCCCATCTCTGAACTGGGAACCTCTTGTCAAGCCACTGGAGATCAGTGGATGGAAAAATCTCATCTACAGTTGCTGGTTGATGGTATTAATTCTTAATTGCCAGTTGGCAAACATGAGACAGCCTTGTGAATTCCCATCTTTTTGTGTACGCGTTATCTGGAAGGCAGTGAAAAGCAACCACATCAACAACAGAAGCTAAGCCTGCTTAGGTTCGCTGTAGAGTGAACTTTCCCCTGGTTTTATTTAGTCAGTGTATTTCACTGACTCTGTATTTTAACATCTCCCGTAGGAGGTATTTTAAGTTCTGATTTGCCAATAGAATTATTTTTCCAGCTTGGCTCTTGCAACTTCCCTACAAAGAGTAGGTAACTAATACTGCTTTCTTCTCTCTGGCCCAGCTAGGGTGTGCCTTCTGTTCCCACCATCCGATCGGGCTGTTGGCTCAGGTTCCCTGCAGATTGGATAGTTCTGCTCTCTGGCCAAGCCAAAAATTACACCTTCCAGAGTAAACTTTGTTGTTTATCTGGAAGGTGTAATTTTTGGCTTGGCCAGAGAGCAGAACTATCCAATCTGCAGGGAAACTGAGCCAACAGCCCGATCGGATGGTGGGAACAGACGGCACACCCTAGGCTAATCCTTCCTCACCTAAGGTACCAAAGTCCAGTGAAGACAAGGGCACAAAGAGCCAGCTCTGCTATGACCAAGACCCACATGAATGGGGGATGGGGGCCTTGCATAACAGAGCCAAATGCAAAATGATACACCCAGGAATGCCGGCCGGACCTACAGAACAGTGGACTATAGCCTAGAAAGTAGCATCAGTGCCAACTTTCCCTGGTGCAGATAGGTGCTTGTGCCCTTGCCCCAACTCCACCCTTTCCCTGCCCCCATTCCAACCCCTTCCCAAAGTTCTTGACCTAACTGCCCCTTCCCTGCCCCAAATCCCCACCCTGGCCCCACTGCCTCCTCAGAGTGTGTGGAGTTCCCCCTCCTCCCTCCAGGATAGCCCTGCGAAACAGCTGTTTTGTGGTGCAAGCACACTAGGTGGGAGAAGCAGGACTCAGCGGCATGCTCAGGAGAAGGTGGAGACGGAGCAGAGGTGAGTGGGGTTAGGGAGTTGCTGGTGGGTGCAAGGCACCCACCAGTTTCCCCCATGGGTGCCCTGGAGCACCCACAGAGTCGGCTCCTATGGAAAGTAGTGACTGAGGGAGAGTTAGAGGTCATGGACAATATACATCATTGAGGAGACAGACTGGAATATTGTACTGCATCCTGTTCTGCTGTCGGCGTTCTGCAAGGGACATGAAAACAATTAGAGAGTGCAGAAAAGAGCCATAACAGTGATTTGAGGGCTGGAGAACATCTCACTGTGAGACATCAAGACCTCAGTCTGTTTAGCTTGCCAGATTGGTGACTTGATAGTGTATAAGCCACCTTCACAAGGAGAAAATTGCCGGAATTAAAGGACTCTTTAATTTAGTGGGGAAAGGCAGAATGAGAATGGTTGGAAGCTAAAACTAGATCCATTCAAATTGGGACTAAGGCACCATTTTAAAATTGTATTTATTTTTAAACAGTGAGGGTGACCTATTGGAACAAACTCCCCACAGAAGTGGTGGATTCCCTGTCTCTGTCTCTCAAGGCTCAGTGCTGTTCTGGAAGAGACGCTTTAGTCAAACACCTGTAATGAGGCTCAACAGGGGGGTCACTGGGAAAATTTTTAGAGGCTGTGATAGCCATAGCTTCTAGAGACCCCAGCCAGTCTATGCTGGGTACTGTGTGGGCTCCTAGTAAGACAGACCCTGCCCCAAAGAGCTTACAATTTTAACTTTGCAAGAGGTGGGCGGGGGAACAGAGAAGCGAGCTGTCCCAGGTCTGAGACTTTGTGGGACTAAAAGCTGAAAATCTCTCCCTGCTGTAGTGTGGACAAGTAAATGGTGCATTGAAACTACAGTGGCAGAAGTTGTCTATGTCCAACAGCAGATGCTGTCTTTGAATTACTTGACAGACTAATGGGAGTTCAAATGAAACCCAGCAAGCTTTGGCCTTGTCAAATAGGAAGCCCATTCTTGCCTCTGATCCAAAATTTCAGTCTCCACTGCCTTGGCTTCTGGTGTGTGTGTGTGTCTCTGCATGTGTGCACATGTGTATGTACCTCAGTCTGGTAAGAAATCAGGACGTATCCAGGGATGAAATTCACCTGTGTGGTGGGTCAGCAAAAGTGGGCTGTCTTTGCACAGGGGGTGAATTTTCACCTCACTTGTATATGTGTAGAGTTTTCTGGCCTGGCTACATACTCTGAATTACGAACCTTACGTGGTTGTCTGGAAGTGTTAAAAGTCCATTAGATGAGGTTTCCCCACATCTGACACTCCATTATGTGCGAGAAAGTGAGCTCACTGTATGGGCAGGTGACTCTGAGCCTGTAATGTAACAGTGTTTGTCTCTTTATTAGGTCTGTAGTGAAGCCAAGTACCATACCCGATATTCAGATTACAGACGTTGACACCCCCACAGCTGCTGATGACTCAGAGAGTGGAACAGGTGAGCCCGGGATGGTGGGTTAGCTAACTGATCTGTTATATTTCAGTAGATTGTTCCGGTATAAACTAAGGGGTGACGCCCCGTGCCTAAAACTCCCGCTTTCTCTTAATCTGTTTGATTCAGTGGAATCACTCTGCCAGAAATTATTCTTGCACTTGTCGTGCATGAAATGGTTTATCAATATTATAAGCAGCGATGCCTTTAGTTATGGTTGCCCAAGAATTTCCACCACGTTTAAACGGTGTAATTAATTACAGGAATTAAGACCAAGGGCCACACATTGAATAGCAAGAAAAGAAACAATCAATAGTGGCTTGTTCAGTGAGCACTGTCCATCCTGTGCATTGAATGTTAATGTCATTGAGGACTGTAACATGTTTAGGCTGTGCCAGAATTAGACACAGGCAGCATTAACTTTCGAGTGCTCCACTTTGCAACCTTCGTGTGTGTTAACATTGTGTAGTGTTGCTGTGTGGCGTGTTCTATTTTAAATGCAACATCTAGACATTTTGTTAATTTACTGAAGGTTTTCTACCATAGACATTGTCACACGAGCCGAACACTGATTTAGAGATTATTGAAGGCTTGATCTGAAGCCTATTGAGGTCAGTTTAAAGACTTCACTGGTCTGAGCCGGTTAAACAATGGACATATTTCCAAAATTCCAAGTTTTGCAGAGTTTGAAAGGAGTCCGTTTACAAAAACCGAAACAAATGTATTTTGCAATTCTTCCCTCTGACAGCTCGGGGTTTCGCTTACGGCTTGTCCACAGGGCAATGCAATGCAGAATACGGGAGGTGGGAATCTTAGAGCAGGCCAAAGTATTGGGCACTATCACACCTCCCTGGAGAACCTGCTGATGCCACCTAAAAGGAATCTAGCTTACGGTGGTGTCATTCTGTTTGAAGCAGAACGACATGAGCGAGAACTAGGTACTTTTTTAGTTCAGCAGAGCTTGCACAGGGCAGTTAAAGCACCACATTCTGGCATGTTCATGCCCCCGTCTGCCTTTCGCCACCCTGTAGACAAACACTTGCATTCTTGTGCATAATATCAACAGTTTGTCCTGATTCTTTGTTTCCTCTTCTGAAGAAAGAGCCATGTTTTGGAGGGGGGGGGGGGGGGGGAAGAGGTTTGGTTTAGGAAAAAAATCTGACCAGTTTGTATTCTGATAGAGGTTCCCCTAGGACCTGAGACCTGGATGAGAGACCAATCCAGTAATACAGCCATTGATCATACCACAAATCAGCTGGAGAATGAATTCCCCTGAAGTCATTGGGTCTGATCTCCTCTTTTCTTCCCATACAGGCATCCCCATTGCCCCACACCCTCTCTTGTCTTGGACAAAGTTTTTAAAAGCACCAAAGCTCTCAAGTTGTTTAAGTACCATTGAGAGCTGACAGGAGCTAAGCTTAGTCTACACTGAAAAATTTCTGTTTAAACCACTATCTGGCCCTGTGTGGACATTTTGGATTGAATGGCTTTTTTCAGCTTAGATTAAACCGCTTCCTAAGGGACAAATCAGACCATCTCTGATGTGGAAATACAGGCATGCACATGGGCTTACACTGGTATAACTCCAGTTTCAAATTCACACCTTATCTTAAACCGGTTTAGCTTTCCCGTGCAGGCAAGTTCTTAGCTCGTGTGTTCAGTTCTGAACAATTTGGCTATTCCTGGATCTTCCCCTCCAACCTCTCTGGCCATATCATGTTCAGATTCCCTGGGAAGAGAGTTGTTGCTATGTTAACCAGTTGAGTTCTTTAAGCCTAACCCCAAATATCCACTGGGGAAGTCTTGGGGAGCATGTTAGTGTGGGACCAGTGTAGCCTTGGCCGTTTGCCCAGAAGCTATGCAGGAGTGATAGAAGCTACTCCAAAAGCCCAGAGTGAAACCCCAGAGGAAAGCCAGCGTGATTGAGTAACAATCTCCACTTGTCACCATGCTTCCCTTTCCTTTGGCAGTCCCCGTGCTCCCCTGGTGCAGGGGTTGCTCCCTGCTTTCAAGAGGAAGAAAAGGAGCCATTGTTTAGTAGCGTTACCATGGAGAAGTAAACATTTCTAAGTCCCTCCGTCCCCTTCATCTGTGTGCACGCACTGAGTTAAATCTGAAGGGCCTTTCCTGTGTAAAGAGCAGAGGGAGGTCTGTGTCTGCTCCAGGCATGCTATAGTATAGTAACCCTTACCCTGCTGGCGTTGTGCTGTCCTGTTACCTTGATCCTGCCTGATCTTCTATAGTAAGCAGGGTTAGGTTGCGTTGCTGCTTGGCTGGGAGATTTCCCAGATGCTATAGGGAGTGGAAGAGTTCTTCACTAGGTTGTTACTTATATTCCAGTTGGGATGGGGAACAAGTCCCTGCACTGAATACAGGCACAAGGAAAGAATCTGGCTGGCCAATGTCTCTGTGACAGAGCCGGGAATAGAATCCAGGTCTCCTTTCTCCGGATCCTAGATCCTATTCCTGGGATCAAGCTACCCCCTAATGCTCCTTTTTGTCATGTTGCGGAATGGGTGCCCCAGAATGGCGTGAACAGGTGAGGTGCTGCCCTCTGGAGACAGGGAAACAGAAAACCAGATCATTGGGGGGGTCTGTGAAGACCCCCATGGCCTGTCTTCCAAGAGTGTGGATGGAGAAGTCCTGAGGACAAGGCAATCTGAAATCCAGAGAGGCCAACTGACCTTGCTGCAATTCTGGTTGATCAGCTGCCCTTCCTTGACTGCTATGTAGTGTCCCAGGGCCCTGTTAAAGACCCACCATGTAACTCTCTGGAGAAGGCTGCTTTTCAGCAGTAGATGAAGCAGTAAATGAAGCCGTGCCATGACAATGTGCTCTGGGATCTAGTGGGAGGGAAAGTACTATCTAAATATGACTACTCTAAAAGGCTAATGCTCAGTTTGGGAATCTTATCCATCATGGGTAAGTAGCTTTGTGTGTGTGTGTGTGTGTGTGGACTCATTCTAACTCCTCCTTTGACCTGGGTTATCTGACAATATCAGAGGAAGCTGTGTGTGGGTCTGTAAAAACAGGAAGTCTACATCCTTTCTGCAATTGCTTCCTTGTTAATGTAGCTTGCTTCTATTCTGTTTTCTCGGGGACTGGCTGGTGGGGTAGAGAGATGGAGTTGTAATCGGGGCTGGGCCTGAAAGGACATTTAGGGTTTATAGCTCTGCTTCTTATGAACGTGCCTTTTTTGTTTTCCCACCCTGCCCCTTAAGACTCCTTGAAGCTTTTCTGCTGTTTATAGAAGTAGTGTCTGGCATCTGAGTGTTGGGAGCCATGTGAATCCTGACTCAGCTACTCCCTCACTCTGTGGCCAACCTGCTTTTCTGAGGCACTGAGCACCTGTAGCTCCCATTAGCACTTCAAGTTTGTGCTCAGAATGTCTGAAAGTAGGGCTCTCCCCCATCTCCTTAGCTTCTCTACATGTCAAAGTGCGTGCTACACCTCCCTGGCGGGTGTGTCGAGGACTGATTGCATGGTATGTGCGAGGCACTTGGAACATAGCAATCACCCAACACCGAAATGGGCATTTGTCTGAAGTACTGTAGAATATTAGAGTCGGAAGAGACCTCAGGAGGTCACCTAGTCTAACCCCCTGCTCAAAGCAAGATGAGCACCAACTGAATCATCCCAGCCAAGGCTCCGTCAAGCAGGGCCTTAAACCTCTAAGGATGGAGATTCCACCACCTCCCCAGGTGACCCATTCCAGTGCTTCACACCCCCCCCCCCCCCCGCCACCCCCCCAGTGAACTAAAATTTCCTGATATCCAACCTAGACCTTCCCCACTGCAACTTGAGACATTACTCCTTGTTCTGTCATCTGGTACCAATGAGAACAGCCGAGCTCATCCTCTTTGGAACCCCCCTTCAGGTAGTTGAAAGCAGCTATCAAATCCCCCCTCACTCTTTTCTTCTGCAGACTAAATAACCCCAGTTCCCTCAGCCTCTCCTCATAAGTAATGTGTCCCATTTTCGTTGATCTCCGCTGGACTCTCTCCAATTTGTCCACATCCCTTCTGTAGCGGAGGGACCAAAACTGGACACACTACTTCAGGTGTGGCCTAACCAGTGCTGAATAGAGGGGAATAATCACTTTCCTTGATCTGCTGGCAATGCTCTTAGTAATACAGCCCAATATGCCGTTGGCCTTCTTGGCAACAAGGGCACACTGCTGACTCATATCCAGCTTCTCATCCACTGTAATCCCCAGGTCCTTTTCGGCAGAACTGCTGCTTAGCCAGTCTGTAGCAGTGCATGGGGTTCTTCCGTCCTAAGTGCAGGCCTCTGCACTTGTCCTTGTTGAGCCTAATCAGATTTCTGGGAGCACTCCAATTTCCCTCGCTCACTTGGTACCCTATCCCTACCCTTTAGCTTATCAACCTTCCTCCCCTCATTTGCAAACTTGCAGAGGGGTCTTCTATTAATTGCATGGCATTGCAAAAACCTCTTTGGTTGTTCTATATGCCCATAAAACTGCTTCATAATGTACTCTAGGGTTCCTTACGAATGTTGGGTCACTGCTGTCTGTCTTTGTGGGGAATGGAACATGCAGGAGATTCTGTTGGCACAGTTGTGCTTCGAGTTAAAAAATATATCTACGTCCTAGCTCAAGTGGTTCATTAAAAATGGATGAACTACTATTTCATTATAATCTGGACATGGGCCAGGTTTCATTCAGATGTTAAATATTGGCTTGCTTCTCCTGTTCTGTTTAGAAAAATTGTTAAAATATGACAAGGCAAGTAAGATGCTTAAAAGGGGGCTTTAGCCAAGCGGTTGCATGGATTTACACACTAATTGTGAATTAAAAGCCTCCATCCATAGAGGAGGTGGATAATGTGGGTTAATATATAAGCCAGATGCTAAGATCATATTGCACTAGCTCTAATTGGTTTCAGGCTTAAAAAGTGCATTACTTTAAACCAGGGGTGGGGAATCTTTTTCTTCTTCTTCTTCTTCTTCCTATCAGGGGCTCCTGACCCACAGGGAAAAATCAGTCGTGGGCCACACAGCCCCGTGAGAGAGGTGGGAACTGCAGAAGCTCGGGCTTCTGCTAGGTTTTGGGGTGGGGCCAGAAATGAAGGGTTCAGGGTACTGGAGTGGGCTCCAGACAGGAGATTGGAGTGCAGAAGGGCATGAGGGCTTTGGGGTGCAGGAGAGGGCTCTGGGTTAATCAAGGGGTTTGGCATGCAGGAGCAGGCTGAGGCGGGGGTTGTGTGTGAGAGGTGGTGCAGGGCCTAGGAGGGAGTTAGTGTGTGGTAGGGGCTCGGGGCTGAGGTAGGGGGTTGGGGGTGAGGTCTCGGAGGGAGTTAGGGTACAGCAGGGGACTTGAGGTTTGGGCTCCAGCTGAGCAACACTTACCTCAGGCAGCTCCCTCGCGGTGGCACAGTGAAGCTAAGGCAGAATCCCTGCCAGAAATAGCCACCATGTCTGGCCTATAGGAGGGGCCACAGGGCTCTTCGCAGTGCAGGCTGCCCCTGCCTGCAGGCCCGCCCCCGCTGCTCCCATTGGCCACAGGCTGTGGAGCCGGTGCTGGGGGCAGTGGCAGCATGCCAAGCTTTCCTGATCACCCCTGTGCCTAGGGGCGGCGGGGACATGCTGGTCACTTCCGGTCACTGCGTGGAGCTGACAGGACCTTTCACAGCCTGGCAACCTTCCCCTGCAGCAAGGCAAGGGGATGGTCCCTCCCCCAAAGAGCTGCCCTAAGTAGTAATAGTGGAAGTTTCTCCAGTGGCATCTCCTGTTACACACGAGTCTCTCGTTTTAAAGCCTTTCTTACTCTAATTTCAGATATCGGAGACTTAAAACCCCAGCAAGAGGAAACTCCACAGCTGATGCGGACCCGGAGCGACGTGGGAGTCCGCCGCCGGGGGAATTTCCGTACCCCGAGTGAACAGCGGCGGATCAAACGCCATCGGTTTTCCATCAATGGGCATTTCTACAATCACAAAGTAAGGACCTGGAGTCCAGACAGAGCCTTTAGTTACACTTTTGAAGTGCCAGGAAATAACTTAAATAGCAGATGAGTGTGCATGTCTTTTCAAATGTTAGTGCTGATTATGTGACTGAAGAGTATCTCTGGGGTGTTCCTACTTTTGGCGACCTTGGCTGGGTCCCCAAAACCCATCCATTTGCAGTAAGCGTGGGATCCCTTGAATTCCTCAAAACAGGGGTACAAAGGGACTCGAAAGGTGCCTGCAGCTTGGGCTGAGGAGAGTATTGGGGTGAACTTTGCCTGGGTGGGGAAGTGTTACCGATGCATGTTGTGCTGATCGTAATCCAAATCCTTTGTCTCTTTCCATCCCTAGACATCTGTGTTCACACCAGCCTATGGCTCAGTTACTAATGTCAGGATCAACAGCACAATGACCACTTCTCAAGCTCTCAAACTGCTGCTCAATAAATTTAAGGTGAGTTTTATCCCAATTTACTTTCCTTTAAATGATACGAGTTCAATGAGAAGGGCTAAGTTTTTTGGGTTTTTTTAGTTCAATAGGGTCGTTGTCTCAGAGAATCCTAGGCAGCTACTTGGTTCAGGCCAAGCGGAGTCAGAAATGAACCATTGCTTAGGGAAAGGAGTGTTCCTTGTCCCTAAAGCAGGGAGGTGGATTCTGCTTCCTGCTTTTTGGGAGGGGTTTTGTCCGGAGCAGGACAGTCCAGTGAACAGAGCACTGGAAAAGGAATCAAATGAGCTTCTGACCTGCTGAGTGACTTTAGTCAAGTCAGTTCCCATGTCTATTTCCCTTGGTGTCCTTTGTCTATGTAGATGGTAAAATTTCTGGGGCAGATGCTGCTTATATGTATGTACAGCGCCTAGCACAATGAGGGCCCTGTTTGCTAGATGTTACCATAATAAAGCTAAAGCAGGGGTGGGCAATAATTTTTGCAGGGGGGGCACGCCACGAATTTTGGTAAGCAGTCACTGGCTATACGTGTCTGTTTATATTAATGGACAGGGGTGCAGAGTCTGGGAAGGAGTTTGGGTGCTGGAGGGAGCTGGGGCAGCCTGGTGGACAGAAATGTTAGACTGGCCAGATCCAGCCCATGAACTAAAGGAATACTAGGCCCTGTTCCCAGTTCTACCCTGTTTTTTAACCCATCTACTAAATGGCTAGAATTCTTGCTTAAAACCAAAAGCATGTTGCGGAGAATTGTCGCCTCATTAACTTGCAAGTGCTTGGCTGTAAGGTGTTATGAAAGTGCAAAACGTTACTTGTTGAAAAAAGTAACCTAGCTGCCTTTGGATACTCTGACATCTTTCTTTTTGCCTGCGTTCAGATCGAGAACTCTGCTGATGAATTTGCTTTGTATATTGTCCACACCAGCGGAGGTAAGTCTGGAAGAAATCCTCCAGCCGTAATTTAGTCACTCTGCTTAATTGGGGCCTCTGTTATGTATCTCTAAGGCAGTGGTTCTCAGCCAGGGATACACAGGGGTCTTCTGGGGGCTACATCACCTCATCTAGATATTTGCCTAATTTTAGAACAAGCTATGTAAAGCACTAGCGAAGTCAGTACAAACTAAAATTTCATACAGAAGATGACTTATACTGCTCTGTATAGTATACACTGCAATGCAAGTACAATATTTATATTCCAATTGATTTTTCACAATTGTATGGTTAAAAATTAGGCCAGCCACTTTTCAGTAAGTGTGCTATGACAATTGTGTATTTGTCTTATTTTTGGAAGCAAATGGTTTTTAAGTGAGGTGAAACTTGGGGGTACCCAAGACAAATCGGACTCCTCACAGGGATACAATCAGCTGGAAAGGTTGCGAGATACTTCCAAGAAGGTGTCGTCTTGCTTTCTGTATGGTCTGTTTCCTAATTGCTGTCCTATATATTGGGGCGGGGGCCTCTTGCAGAAAAACAGAAATTGAAGGCGACGGACTATCCACTGATTGCCCGCATTCTGCAGGGGCCGTGTGAACAGGTCTCCAAGGTCTTCCTGATGGAGAAGGACCAAGTTGAAGAAGTCACCTATGATGTGAGTGTCTGAGGGGGAAGGCCATAGGCTGCTAAGCTTTAGAGCCTGTGTGAAGGTGCAGAACTCTCCTGCTGCCTCACCCGTGGAGGCAGGTTCAATGGTTCTCATAACAACCAGCCCAGGAATATAAATACCAGGGTGTCTCTCTGAAAGAAGTAGGAGGGACAGGCGGTCTTGCAGGGAAAAGAGACAAAACTGCTAGTTTGGGTGAGAAGGCTTATGTTCCCAAGTATCCTACTTTACAGATATTCTATTAAAATAATGCTAATAGCCTATAGGAGGGAGATAGATAGTGTGGCTTTAAAAGTTCAACAGGATTGTTCTTTATGGTCCTATGAGGTTTCTTTAAGGTAAACTGCAGTTCAGTCATCTCTATTTTGAGTGGGGGAGTGCAGCACCCTAATCTCGATTTAGGTACACTTCCGCGCGTACACTTCCGCGCGTACACTTCCGCGCGTACACTTCCGCGCGTACACTTCCGCGCGTACACTTCCGCGCGTACACTTCCGCGCGTACACTTCCGCGCGTACACTTCCGCGCGTACACTTCCGCGCGTACACTTCCGCGCGTACACTTCCGCGCGTACACTTCCGCGCGTACACTTCCGCGCGTACACTTCCGCGCGTACACTTCCGCGCGTACACTTCCGCGCGTACACTTCCGCGCGTACACTTCCGCGCGTACACTTCCGCGCGTACACTTCCGCGCGTACACTTCCGCGCGTACACTTCCGCGCGTACACTTCCGCGCGTACACTTCCGCGCGTACACTTCCGCGCGTACACTTCCGCGCGTACACTTCCGCGCGTACACTTCCGCGCGTACACTTCCGCGCGTACACTTCCGCGCGTACACTTCCGCGCGTACACTTCCGCGCGTACACTTCCGCGCGTACACTTCCGCGCGTACACTTCCGCGCGTACACTTCCGCGCGTACACTTCCGCGCGTACACTTCCGCGCGTACACTTCCGCGCGTACACTTCCGCGCGTACACTTCCGCGCGTACACTTCCGCGCGTACACTTCCGCGCGTACACTTCCGCGCGTACACTTCCGCGCGTACACTTCCGCGCGTACACTTCCGCGCGTACACTTCCGCGCGTACACTTCCGCGCGTACACTTCCGCGCGTACACTTCCGCGCGTACACTTCCGCGCGTACACTTCCGCGCGTACACTTCCGCGCGTACACTTCCGCGCGTACACTTCCGCGCGTACACTTCCGCGCGTACACTTCCGCGCGTACACTTCCGCGCGTACACTTCCGCGCGTACACTTCCGCGCGTACACTTCCGCGCGTACACTTCCGCGCGTACACTTCCGCGCGTACACTTCCGCGCGTACACTTCCGCGCGTACACTTCCGCGCGTACACTTCCGCGCGTACACTTCCGCGCGTACACTTCCCAATCGGCCGCAGGGACTGTGGGATAGCTACCCACAGTGTACCGCTCCAAGAGTCGGTACTGTGGACGCGCTCCGCTGATGTAACACACATAGTGAGGACACACACGATCAACTGTATAAAATCTCTTTTATAAATTCAATATAATTTTGTACTGTAGATGTACCCTAAGGAGAGGAAATTAATGCTCAGAGCAAAAAGTTATTTTCTGCCATCTGGTGGATAATAGCGTGTAATCCTATTGCAACTGGATTCCCTATTTGTCCTCGCGTTTAATTTCAGCAAACAGGACAGTCAGCAGAGTTCAGGGTAGAGTGAACATTTATGCACTTGATGGAAATTAGCATGTTTGACTCTCTCAGTAGACGCACATACATTAGGATCAGTGCATGTGTATGAGAGAGAGGTTAGAGTTCACTCCAGAACAGAGTCTAGCTTGTAAAGCCAAAATTATTGGTGGTGGTCTCTTCACTAACTGATTTACAGTGATTTGTAGTAATAGAAAGTAAGTGGTATGGCTAGAGAAGCAATTTTCATTTAGAGTTATGGGAATCTATTTTGCTCTGTTACACCAGTGTAAATTTGGAGTAACTTGTCTGACTTCAGTGAAGTTACACCGATGTAACTGAAAGCAGAATATTGCCCCCCTGTGGTTCAGAAAAAACAGGAATTTCTGTTTTGCCTTTAGCTTCAGTAATTGTTGAATAAACCTATTTAATCAGCTTGTTTAAAGAAACTTCTGTTGTTGGTCTAGATTTCTTCTTGCACCATACTATAGAATCATTCTATTCTTGAAATATCTTGTGGCCAATTGCAAAGACCCTTCAGTCGTGTATTCCCAAATATCAACTTTTTCCCATCCCTTGTGTTGCTGCCTTTCTTGCAAAAGTGCAAACAGCCACTGCATTGGATTACATTGTATAGAATGGAAGGAAACTCTCATCACAAGTTTCAGAGAAGTAGCCGTGGAACGAGGAGTACTTGTGGCACCTTAGAGACTAACCAATTTATTTAGGCATAAGCTTTCATGGGTTCTGCTTATGCCCAAATAAATTGGTTAGTCTCTAAGGGCTAGTCTCCACTAGGGGGGGAAATCGACTGTAGATACACAATTTCAGCTACCTTAATAACGTAGCTGAAATCGACGTCTCTACAGCCGACTTACCTCGCGGTGGCGGTCGGCAGCGCGGTCCCCCGTTGACTCCAGCTTGCGCCTCTTGACGAGCTGGACTTCTGGAGTTGATGGGGGAGCTGCTGGTGATTGATTTATCGTGTCTTAACGAGACGTGATAAATCAATCGCCAAAAAATCGATGCATCCCTGCCGTAGTGAGGACAAGCCCTAAGGTGCCACAAGTACTCCTTACATCACATCCTGTGAAATGAGTACAGTGAAACCCGTGAGTAGCAGTTTCTAAGACACTATAAACTCACTGACATGGGGTGCCCGGATGTAATAGAGGGCAGGTGGTGTTTTGCCTAAACAGTTACGCTGTGATTTGCTCGCATCGGGTGGGGTTTTGGAAGTACTCAGAGTTGGCCTAACTCTCCTGCCACGGACGTCACTGGAAGTGTGATCTATTGTAAAGCCAGTCACTCTCTCTGTGCATAGGGCTAGCACAATGGCTATGTCACTTAAGTCCTGCTTTTTGAGGGCTTAAGTGATAGACATATGCTGGTTCTCTCTGCATCAGGGGGCGGGGGAGACTTCACCATCCATGCCTCAGTTTATCACCTCGAACTGGGAGGAGTGGAGGAGGGTGGGTGGTATGAGGTGTAAATGCCCTTAAAGCACTTTCAGATCTGCCGATGACAGGAATATGTTTGGTAGTTCTCTCTCCATTGTGTACTCTTATTTTTCTTTTTGACGCAGGTTGCTCAGTACATCAAATTTGAAATGCCAGTTCTTAAAAGCTTCATCCAGAAGCTCCAAGAAGAAGAAGACCGTGAAGTGAAGAAACTCATGCACAAGTAAGTACGCCCTTAAGTTAAAATAGTCCCCTGGGCTTCTTCCATTAATGCCTTAGGCCAAGATTTGTCACAAGCAGGTGCTTAAAGATATTATGACATTAGGAGCCTATGGGTTGTCAGGCCTGGTGGTTGGAGCAAGGGGTCAGAGTCAGAAACCAGAAGTCAAGCGGAAGGTCGGAATCAGGGTTCCAGTTAGTAATTATAGCCATAGTCATGGGCCAGGGAACAGAGCTGGGTGCGAAGCAGGTAACAAGAGCACCGTCTGTGAAGCAATAGGCCAAGTTGGACAAACAGCTTCCTGAAACTTCTGTTGTACTTAAATAGTGCGGAGGGTGGGTGTAGGAGGAAGCACCCTGTCTTCTCTTTTCATAATGTGGCTAAATGTGCCAGCTAATTCAAGTGATCCATCCCCTGTTGCCCATTCCCAGCTTCTGGCAAACACAGGGTAGGGTCACCATCCCTGCCCATCCTGGCTCATAGCTATTGATGGACCTATCCTCCATGAATTTATCTGGCTCTTTTTTTAAAACCTGTCAGTCTTTGTATAACTAGGGGAAGGATGTTAGCGGTAGAAGGCCCTTGACTCATAGAAATTTGATTCCTCCACTCCCTTGCCCTGTCAGAGTCTAAGTTCAAAGACCTCCAAGGCCTATTGTGAAGCTCAGATGGGCAGGTTTCTCCTATTGGGTGAGAATCCAGGTTCCTAGATTTTTGGGGCTCGGCTCTACCAAGGCTTTCTTTCTTTAGATACACAGTCCTCCGGTTAATGATAGAACGAAGACTAGAAGAGATTTGTGAGAGCCCGGCAATGATCTAAAGTTCTCCTCAGCACCGTGTTGCAGCCTGGTGTCGGTGGTAGGTCTCTAAGAATCACTGTTTACATGAAGAATGAAATGAAAAGATGATGCACTGGGAGCCAAACCTGAACACAAAACCCTGCAGAGATTGAATGCGTGTCCTGTACCTGCTCAGCAAACATGGATGTGTGAGAGCCCAATGAACTCCTTCTGGAAGTGATTTACAGAATGCAAGCCCAGAATTCACAAAGGAGAATTGACCTTGCTGGTGTGTCAGAAGAAGGCTCTCGGGTGTGCCATGCCTGTGTGCTTTGACCTGCAGCATCTACTGAAGAAGCTGTTGCTTCTAGAGGAGTGGATCTTGCTCCTTGGCTTCTCACCTACGACCATTCTGAGATGCTTATCCATGCTTGAGCGCTGATGTTACTATGCATAGGTTTTCATGTCTGTACGCAAAAGAGAACGAAACTCGTGTGCACTGACGCTAGTAAACCAGCTTCTGCGAAAATACTTGGCTGTGTGACTGCTCCAGACCAGTCCCAGCACTGGGAGCCACTTTGCTGCAATAACTCCTGCCAACCTCCGCTCGTGCGAGAATGTCGTGTGTTAGGAAGTGTGTTTTGATGGCAAGATAAATGTGTAGTTTTTTTCCCCATACAGGATAGTTCTTTGTTTGTTTTCCCTCTTCAGAGGGTCCTCAGAGTGCAGCCACAAAAGATGTACCTTTCCCCCGCTGCATGGTACGGGTGGGAGATCAGTCTTGTTGTCCCCGGGTGCCCCACACCAACTCTTCCCGCCTTGTTCTTCTACTGCCACTGCAGGCTTTCTGTGCACCTGCAAATGGTCTCTGGGCTCCTCCAGTGTGTTACCATTGGGTCTGGGGCACGTGGCCAGAGCGGCACATTGAGGACTATTCCATGGACCTCTGGCATGTGAGAAGGAGCAAGCAGTGCCCCCCAACTGATGCCTGGCTCCTTGCTTTCATCCGTGGATCACCAGCGTACGTCTGCACTGCCGCTACAGGTGTAATTCCCAGCTCAGGGCGATGGATGCGTGCTCAATTTGATTGAGCTTGCACACCAAAAATAGCAGCATAGTGATGGCAGCACAGGTAGCAGGACACACTAGCCACCTGAGTACAAGACCCTAGGTTAGGTCTCGGTTCTGCTAGCCCGTACCACTGTAGCTGCACCACTCTATTGAGCGCACTAGCTTGATCAGAGCTAGCGGGGGTACATCTGCCTGAGCTGGAAATCCCAGTGTGGGTCTTCCCAAAGTGAGGTGGAGACAGAAGAAGAGTGAGCAGGAAGTGGAGGCCCCAGGGGGCTGGTGGGAGACTGACAGTAGCTGGAAAGGAAGAGATGGTTGGGAGCCTTGACAGCGGTGTCCTCCAATGTAGAGGCTGTCACAAGACCTCTTGGGAGCACTGACGGGCTAAGGGAAGATGCTCCCACAGTCGTTAAAATTATAACCGGCACCTGCCGGCTGCTTGGGCCGCTCCGCCCTTGAGATCTTGGAGTCTGTGGGTCGTAGTGTAGAGTTAGGCCGGGGCGGCTTCTGGGGATGGGGGCAGAGGAGTGTTTGGTGACTGGTTTCTAGAGTGAGGCTTGTGGGCCTGATCTGGCCAGGTGCTGAGTTCTCTGATCATGCGATAGGCTTGGTGTAAATCAGGAGGAACCGAAGTCAGTGGAGCCCTTTACGTTCAGTAACCATTGGTTGGTAGGTTTGGTGTGTGGATGATGGTGGTGGCCTGTGATAAAAGGTCTAAGTAGATGATTTGGTGGCCCCATCTGGCCTTAAACTGGATGACTCTGGGACCAGCCTAAAACATGGTATCAGGAGGCAAATTGATGGATGCTCTGCTGAGCACCTTGAAAGAACAGGGGGTCAAAGTCGTCAAGGACTGGGTGTGTCCATGAAATACTCCTCTTGTGTGACACACTCACGCAGTTGTCACAAGGAATGAAGGGAGCCAAGATGAGGCAGTTCCATGTAGCTTGACATCAAATATTTGTCTAGTTTCTGATGTGTCTGCCGGGGGAATGTTTTGAGATGGGAGGGGGGTAACAACTTTTTTTCCAAAATTGCCTCAGAGACTTAGGAGTTTCTGGAAAATCTGCCTCAGAACCAGTTTGAAGACAGACCCATGATTTGTCCACACCTGTGATTTTAAAACTTTTGATCCATAAACCCTTCCTCAAGCTAGGGAAACACTCCCACCAGCCTACTGTCTCTGCCCAGAGCCATACTGAGCGATGCCTCTGTGGCAGAACATGAATTGGGTCTGTGCTGTTGATTGGAGAGTGGCTAGTTGTCACTGGATTTTTAATCTCTGCAAGCAATAGCAGCACCATGAGCTTCACGTTTCTGCTAGTTTGACAGGGACAACGTGGAAGATTGTGCTACCTTAAATTCAGCTGACTGTCTCTAAGTGGTGTTTACTGTCTCCAGTGTGTGTGTGTGTGTCCGTGTGTGTTTTGTGGGTTTTTTTTGTACAATGGATGTAAAGCACAATGGAGCTTGTAAGGCTCCCAGCTTGGGTGTGAGTGGGCATCCTTCCATTTGGCTGGACAGGTAGAACTGTTTCCTACAGACTAACAAGAGGCCCTTGGTTCAGAGCCTTGCCGGGATGACTTGGGACACTTCTTCTCGGAATCCAACCCAAACTTGATCTTCGTGTATTCATATCTGCATGGGCAGAGCCCGTAAGAGGAAGATCTGCTTTTAAACGATGGCCTCAAAGATTAATCTAATGCTGGTCTTCAGTGAATAGAGAGACCAGCAGGGGGGTTAGCCGACTTCCAGGCATGCCCTAAATTAACTAAGTCTCTGTTCTCCCTGATTGGCGTCGGACCAGAGTTCTATGGGGCTTTTATTTCCTTTAAGATGTGCAGTATGTTGCTAGTGTTTCTCAGACAAACGCTGAGCCTTAAGATGTGCAGCTATCCATAGATGCCCTGGGGAAATAGCTCCTAGCAGGTCAATGGGGGAGGAAGACAATGCTTCTGATACTGCGAAGGAGAATGGGTTTGGTTTGGTTTTAAATGGGACTTGGGTCCAATGGTGTCTCTCTCTTTACTTTCTTTGCTCTCTGGGTTCATGGCTGTGGTGTGATCTGGGTATCCTGGTTCCCTCCTGTCTCTCTTGGCTGGTGTAACACCCTCCAGAGGGTCACACTATCAGTAGGCGCTGAGCCGAGTTTCCAGATGGGCGACAGGAGCGCCTCCCTAGCGCGGACTCTGCGTTGCCGTGACGAGCTGCCTGTTGGTGGTTTCACACTTTGTGTGTTAATGTAGAATAGGGTCCAGTCTGTGGGCAAATAGCATTTAATATTTTAGAACTTCTGTAGCAGTAAGCGCTCAATCTGCGTCAAGCATGTGACAAAACCAGAGAGAGAAGGGGAGTGGATGTCCCAGAACACTGGGATAAGGCGCCTTTCATCTCTGCATGGCCATTTTTTAAAAGCTGGTTTAAAAAAAAATCTAATTTTTGTGGAAAACTTTCACAAACGCCTGATTATTATTATTATTTTACTCAATTCTTGCAACTCCCCTCTACCCCGTTCTTTTGAGCAGCTCTAGTTAGCTCAGATCTAAGCCAGGATAAACGCTGTTGTAGGCTGATGGCTGTTGAGTGGCCCTATGGGAGAGGAATGTGTTGTGATCTTCCTAGCGAACTAGTGCTGATGGCACTAAACCCAATGCCAGAGTGGTGGGGCTAGTGGCCCACTTGCTGGGAGACTCGGCAGAGAAGCTAAGTGCTGGACAGACTCTAGGGCCAGAACCCTGCTCCCTTGCTTGGAAGAGGGCAGCCTGGAGGGCATGGTTTTGAGGCATGTACCCACGGCAGCCTTGGGGAGCTGATAGTGCCACTGTTTATGCCGTGTCTGTTTAACCAGACTCAGGGGCTGTCACGTGGGCGAGGTAGGGTGACCAGATAGCAAGTGTGAAAATCCAGGGCCGGGGGGAATAGGCACCTATACAAGACAAAGCTCCAAATATCAGGACTGTCCCTAGCAAATCAGGACATCTGGTCACCTGACCCTAGCTTCAGGTCATTCTAGTGCCACATCTTTTACCAGTGCTCCGTTCACACATGCAGTGTTAAGAGGCAGTCTTGGCCCCCCACATAACCATAACATGCAACAAAATGACTAAATAAAAGCACATTTCTATTGTAATAATTAAAAAGCTGGGGGGGGGGACTTTTTAGGTTGGTTTCAGTGACCTTGGAAATAAATATTTGCCTTAGATTGCTTGACCTCTGCTGAAAAAAGAAGTAGCTGCAGTTGTGTCCATTGGGCTTTCTATGGGAAAACTGCCTATCTCTGTGGTTTGCTTCTTTTCCTCTTATATCTGGTGGTGTAACTTTCCCCCACTCCCTTGTTTCTCATTTGCACTAGTTCTATTGTGGAATGAAAAAAAAAATGTGAATCTCTGATCGACACAACATGCCAAATATCGCCCAGGGAAATAGTTTCCGAGAACGAGTTTCTCTTGGAAGACATTTGTGACAAAGAAACTCAAAGCCAGCACAATGACCGTATGAAGTTGCAACTCGAGGTGCCGATCACCATGGTTTTGGGAGGTGACTCCACACCTGTTTTGGGATCATGTAGCACAGAACCAACTATCTGTGAATTCGTTGGTCTTTTTTTTTTTTATTTTTTTTATTTTTTGAGTCTGTGTACACATTTTGGGGGTTAATGAATAAGTCTAGGCTAACTTTACCCTTGTGTATAGGGTGAAGAGAGAGATCGTTGTAAGAACTGTTACTAACGTCTGTTCATATTAGGGACTTGCACTAAGGCATATTTCTCTATCTTTAGACACGTAGCCAATAGTGCCCAAGGATGCTTGCCCCACTGCAGCTATTTCCAGAACCAGCACCGTTTGGGAGGTGCAAATTTCCCTTAGACTGGCCCTTAGATCGCTTGTCATTGAGGGACTCATTGAAGGCAATGGGAGTCTTTTCAAGGCCTTTGGTGTACACAAGTCGAGACTCTGAGTGCCTTTGCAAACCTGGATGCTGGGCTTCTCTGTGTCCTTGCCAGAAAAACTGAAGAGCTCCGGTTCTTCATTGCCCTGCATCTCATGTGGTTGCTCTCCCCGGCCCGGTTCTGACATGGTGTCGGCAAATAGATCCTGATCCCCAAGATGTGTTTGCAAAAGGGGAACAAATGAGGCAATGGCTCATCCTTCTTACTAAGACACCGAGCAGCAATTGGGATTATGCCAGTGATAGACGGGTGGAGAGCAGAGCAATGCTGGAACCATTTCCCCAACCCTCTCTGAGCTTTAGAACTTCATATAAACAAGAACCCAGATCCAAATCTAAAACCACTACTGGGTTTGTTCCCATGTTCCTAGCTGAGCTGTAGTTTACAAACCTCAATTACCACCTGCAATATCTGCTTTATCATTGACCTAAGTAGAACATCTGTGTAAATCTCTCTCATTCTGGAGCGAAACTAGCAATATCTCTTTGTATGTTGTTAATGCTAACTAAAATTTGTGGCGACTTTCTTCCTCTTGAGTTTTTGTAGTGTAACTTTGTAGTGTGTTTTTTTTTTTAAATGGTACCTTTTTTTACACAGATCCATTTAGCATTTGTGTTACTGAAAGTATTGTAATGTGACAAATGCTTTTTGTGTGTTTTGACCATGACTTTGACCATTCCTCTTTTATTAACGAGAAAAGCTTATGTAACAATTGAATACATTATCAAAGCACACGAGTTAAATCCTTTTTGTTTTTTTTAAATAAAGCACTTTGCAGATAGAAATGCTATTGAGATGGCTGAGTTTGTGTTTTTCTTAGAGCTGATGGTGAAGAGAAGACAAGACTAAGGTGAACAAGCAAGTGTTAAAGCAGGGAGAAGGTTTCACAGGGTGAGAATAACTCCATTTTGGGGTGCCAGTGGAGCTCACTTAGGCCAACGAAGCATCTGGTGCTGTATGCCTCAGTTGAGCTCATGGAGGTTCCATCCCCAAAATTTCCCCACTGGCACAGACCAAAATCCCATTTCATAGTGACATAGAGCACTTCATCTTAGTTGTTTCTTGTTGGCCTTTTGGCTATCAAGCTTGGTAGTCTGTCTGCCTCACTCCTCAATGCTGGACTCTTCAGCTGTTTATCTTCCAGATGCCAAATTCACTCCTCTGTAGATGTGGCAGCAGAATGTCTGCACCACTTAAGTCCCACTTTAAAACTTTGAGATCTTATCTGAGACGACCCCCTTCACCTTGGGCTGTATTTCCTCCATAGAAGACTGAACTGTGCTGTTTGGTACCAACTGGGGGGAAATTCCTTCCTGACCCTGCTAATAATTTTCTGCCCTGAAGCATGAGGCTTAGTCTTCTGGGGGAAAGCTATCCTGCCTAGTGTCTCTGCAAATGCTGCTGTTAATCATATACAAGTTTTAACCTGGTAAATGGACATCTTCCTTTGTAACCTTATCCAGTGCCTCTGTGGTGAATTCCTAGTGACTAAGCATTTTCACTGAAACCTGCCTGTCTGACACCACACACCTGGAAAGTGAGGTACATCTTGCAAAGTTAATCTGCAGCCCCTCATGCAAAGGCTGCTAGTGAATGACTGAAGCCCCAGCAAAGAAAATCTGCAGAGTGTCTCTAATAGTAACCATTTCAAAGACAGCACGTGGCTTTAACATGTTCCTCATTGGGCAGGATGTGATGGGTGATGTCAGCTCCATTTGTTAGTCATGGTTAGCTGAAGGGGAATCCTAATCCTGTAGCGTAGCTGCTGCTTCATCACCAGCACAAATGCAGCACTTTGGAAGTCCTCCCTCAGCAGTTTATTTCCCTGCAGGGAATCAAGCTGTCTCTTACTGCCGCAGCAACAAGTAAGTGAAGCTATTTTATTTGTCTAATCTAACATTTTTCACCTGCTCCTGGTTTTGATTGATTGCATTTCCTGGACAGCCTCCTTTTATATACAGGAAGGTCTAAGTCTTGGTTATTCTTGTTTTGCAAACTAGTGTGCAGACATGCTAACCTGTTCATATCTATTACTTCCCAAACTTTCAAAGTAAAGAGCACGTGAAGGAAAGATTGCAGCAGGTGATTGGGTTTCAATGCCTTCAAATAGCTTTTAAATTTCTTTGATACCAAGTACAATGAAAGGCTGTTTGTTTCTGTTTTAACAAATTAATCTGCAAGAATAAATAATCCCTAGCTCAACTAAGTGTGTGGTTAAATGACAATTAAAAATATTGGTGTTCCTGGAAATTTGCCTATGGGAAGCCTTCTGAAAAAGAATACCACATTCCTCGGAACTCACTCCACCTAGACTAATCCATATGTACTTTTCTATTTTCATTGATCCAGCCTTGCAACTTCTGTTGTCTTAGATTCCTGTCAGTGTGGGGTCCCATCATAATATTTGGAAACTTCATAGCATCAATCGGTGCACGTTTGCCTACAATAAAATCCAAAGATAAAGTGGGGTTGGTTTTTTGTTTTTAAAAAAGCAGAAATAATAAAGGGGACTGGGTGGGGAAGGATAGAACTAGGCTCATGGAGGCCCTAGAAGCAGCAGAGATGGGGTAGATAAAGTGAAGATTACAAGGTTGTAACATCCCAAGGTTTGCCTATAGGACACACAGGCAACTCCGCCTGGATCCTATGAAGTGAGGAGTACAGAGCCCTGCTCTGACTTGGATACACCTGAGGGTTTTCTCATGAGATGAGCCACTCACCTTTATTCTGTATATTTAAATGAGGGGAGGCAGTGTCAGAAATGACATCCGGCATGGGGAACCGACAGTAGATGGGGAAATAAACGAACCATCTGCCTTAATGTCACTAGTGTCTTTCTGTCCAAGAAGTGCACACATGGTTTCCTGCAATTCTGTTCAGACGTTATGGGGATGGGCAGTAGCTCTTGGATGGTGATGGCTCAGCAGAGGCCACCCACCGACTTTTGTTTGGTCAGCTCCCAGGTAGAAGGTTCTGCTGTGTCGGGTGCTGTGCGAGTTACTGCCATTCACCCTGTGAACAGCGGGATGACGTGTGGGTCTGGTGATTTTAATACGCAAAGGGCATGGTCCAAAAACACACACAATGGAATCATAGAATATTAGGTTTGGAAGTCTCTGGAGGTCATCTAGTCCAACCCCCTGCTCAAAGTCCAACCCCCAACTAAATCATCCCAGGCAGGGGTTTGTTTAAAAACCTCTAAAGAAGGTGATTCTATCACCTCCCTAGGTAACCCATTCCAATGCTTCACCATCCTCCTAGTGAAAGTTTTTCCTAATATCCAATCAAAACCTTCCCAACTGCAACTTGAGACCATTACTCCTTGTTCTGTCATCTGCTACCACTGAGAACAGTCTAGATCCATCCTCTTTAGAACCCCCTTTCAGGTAGTTGAAAGCAGCTATCACATCCCCCCTCAGTCTTGTCTTCTGTAGACTAAACAATCCCAGTTCTCTCAGCCTCTCCTCATAAGTCATGCGCTCCAGGCCCCTAATCATTTTTGTTGCCCTTCTCTGGACTCTTTCCAATTTTTCCACATCCTTGTAGTGTGGGCCCCAAAACTGGACACAGTACTCCAGATGAGGCCTCACCGATGTCGAATAGAGGGGAACAATCAGGTCCCTCGATCTGCTGGCAATGCCCCTACTTATACAGCCCAAAATGCCATAAGCCTTCTCGGCAGCAAGCTGAATATGAGGCAACAGGGTGCCTTTCTCATCCACTGTAACCCCTAGGTCCTTTTCTGCAGAACTGCTGCCTAGCCATTCGGACCCTAGTCTGTAGCAGTGCGTGGGATTCTTCCTTCCTAAGTGCAGGACTCTGCACTTCTCCTTCTTGAACCTCATCAAATTTCTTTTGGCCCAGTCCTCTAATTTGTCTAGGTCCCTCTCAATGGGAATCCCTGACTGATGCCAGTTGTCCTGTCATTGACTCACTGGTTTGGATGGTTCCAGTTTGAGGCCAGCTAGAACCAGACTTCCCCTTCTTATGTAATTGTTGGGCACAGCTTTGTTCTGAAATTTTTGTCCATCTGTGGTGTAGGGTGTGGATAGGGGTTGGGGCAGTCAGGGGACAAGGAGAAGAGGGGTTGGATGGCATGGGATCATGGGGGTGATTAGGGTCGGAGGGTCTCTGAAGGGGATGGTCAGGGAACAAGGATAGGTTGGATGGGTTGGGAGTTCTGAGGGGGGACAGTCAGGGGGTGGGAAGTGGGTGGGGTCAGGCTGGTTGAGGAGGCACAGTCTTCCCTGCCTAGCCCTCCATACAATTTTAGAACCCCAATCTGGCCCTCGGGCCAAAAAGTTTGCCCACCCCTGAGCTAGGTGGATGGGACAAACAGAGTGCGAAGGGAAAGAGAGGCGCAAAGCTTTGCCTAAGGTCATACAGCAGCACTAAGAACAGAACCCGGGTCTGTTGAAGCCTAAGTACAGACCAGTGGGCTAGGTACAGATTCTATCCAGAGCTCACTTCCCTCCCTTGTGTACCTGTTGCAGGTGTGGCAGGATGAGGAGAACCCTGAAGGCCTGGTACTGCATATTCATGCTACTCCTCGCTGTCTTTGGTGAGGCCGCATTTTGTGGAAGAGGAGGAAGAAGAAGCGGAGGAGGAGGAAGCGGGAAGAATGGCGGCGCGAGCGGAGGGATGCGCGGAGGGTTCCAGGCCCTACCGAAGAGCAGCAGCCGCCAGAGCAAAGAGAGCAGCCCCAGCGGTGGCGTGAAGATGGCCGGAGCAGCTGCCGCCGGGGCGGCCATTGGGTACGGCCTGGGCACTGTTGGGAGGTCTCGCCACTCCCGCATAGGACATGGCACTTCTGGAGGAAGACAGGTGCCACCAAGCGGCCAGGGCGCGTCCAACAGGTCCTACCCCTTCACTGAAGGAGAGTTCTACAACCGGGCCCCGCAGGATGGGGAAGGCCTCATGGCCCTGCTTCTGTCTCCAATTGGGTGCTGCCTTAGTGTTATCCTTAGGGGCTGAACAGTGGCCCCACCCAAGGGAGTTAAAACACGCAAGGAGGAAAAGAGTCTATAGCTGTGCACCTCCTTAATGCCGGACTAGTCTAATCTGTGTGTAGATAAACCCGGGGGAGGGGGGGGGCTGTCGAGATCTGTGTGAACCCCCTTTGAAGGCTGGGCCACAATGGGGATGCTATTTTTTTGTAATTGTAGCTGGCTTGCGGGAGTGGAAACAGCTTCCCCCTTCTCCCCCTGACATGCTCTAACTTAACCCTCTAGGCAAGTCAGAGGGCTAATGGGTTTGGGAATATTCACATGCAGTTGAAGCCAGCCACCTGTGCCCAGTCAGGCGGGAGCGAGCAGGGTGTAAATCAGTGACTGGTCACGAATGTCCTGCCAGTCCCCAACATACAGACCTACGCCTGCCTCTTGCAAACACGTAAGCTCCTGAGAGAGTCTTCTGCCTGTTGCGGCCCATCTGGCCCTACGTTTCTGCTGTGTATCATGCCCTGGGACTACTCCAAGCAATGATGTTCAGTGTTTGCAGAATCAGGGCACTGGTGGTGAATGGGGCAACAATGTATAAGGCCCTTCATCTTTGCCTATGGAGATCAGAAACAAAAATTCCTGTGTTGCTGCTGCGTGATAGGGTGAATGGGAAGAAAAATCCAGGGAATTACACCATGGATGCATGTCCAGGTGGGAGCAGGCCCTTCCATGTCCTGTGCATCTAGGGTGAGAGTAGACGTGAGCCCCATTTGTAGCCCGGGCCCCTATTATGCTAGGCGCTGAACAGAAAGCTGGTCCCTGTCCCACAGAGATTACACGCTATAGGACACGAGACTGTTTAGAACAGCTGGACGCTGACAGCCATTTAACACTGTTTGCTTTCTCTCTCAGATGTTCTCCCTAGTCTTGATCTAAAGGCCGAGAGAGGGACTTTTTGGGGAACAGGACCACGACACCATCGTAAAGGAGCAAGCTGGGCACTGGGGCTGATTTATTTCAAGCCTTTTTCGATCAGCTTTTGGCTTGACAAAATCTGAGCTGTTGGGGGTTGATTTTAGGGGAGAGGGAAGGGCCAGTATTCAACCTCTTACTCTTCAAAGTTCAGCTTAATTATTCAAACTAAAATCCACTCATGACAAATGTTGAGTGAGAGACTGGATTTAATAGGACTAAGGCTTCTAATGGCTATAGCCCCCTTAGACAATTCAGCCATGTTCTTGTAACCCTCTAGTGCCTTCTAATTCTAATACACAGAGTTCACTACATACACTAGGCCTTTTGTGCCATTTATTCCATTATCTTTTATTAAATTGCTTAGTTTCAGTAAAGCTCTAAAAGCTAAACCTCAGCTGATTAATTGAAAACTGCCAGGAATTTTCCAACAACACAATCAACCAGGGCTCCATGCCAGGATCCAAGGGCCGCTTCATAGCTTCCGTATGTATAACTACTCCCAAACATCTGAGAATCTCCGTTAAGGATCAGGTCCCCCCGAGAGCCAGGTGTAGCACAGACCTGTTAAGTCTTGCAAGCTCCATAAAAGATAGCGTTGGATGAAACACCAGTGGGAAGGTTGAGGGAGGGGATTAGCAGGATAAGGTGATGATAAAACTGAATTTAGCGCACAACAGAAAGCAGAAGTCCCAGCTCTCCACTTTGCCAGTCTAATAAACGGTGGAGCTGGCGGCTCTCAGTCAAAATCTGGGTCAACGTTTTTAAAAGTCTCCGTGAAACTTTTCCAAGTTCTTTGGACTAGCTCTAGTTATTAAATATAGAATTAAAGAAAAATGCGTAAACCATCTTCTCTCCCCAGGCCTGGCTAAGCTCCACAGGGCGTACGTTAAATACAGCTCTCCATAGGCAACGATGTCTCTCTCTCTCTGTTTTTTTTTTTAAGCATGTGATGTAGCGACTCCTGCTTTGAACACTGTGGAATCAGGTCTTTGGTGTGCTTTTCCCTATACTATACCGATTCCATGGGGGAGATCAGTGTTTCTTAAACTGGAGGTCCTGACCCAAAAGGAAGTTGCAGAGGGGTTGCAAGGTTATTTTAGGGGGTTGCAGTCTTGCCACCCTTACTTCTGCGCTGCCTTCAGAGCTGGGTGCCCGGTGGCTGTGGGCCCAGCTCTAAACAGAATACCCCACTGGCAGCAGTGCAGAAGTAAGGGTGGCAATACCATGCCACCCTTACGTCTGCGCTGCTGCCTTCCCAGCTGGGCTCCTAGCCGGCAGCTGCTGCTCTTCAGTTGCCCAGCTCTGCAGGCAGCGCCACTGCCAGCAATAGCACCCCCACCACACACAATAACTTGTAACCCTCCCACAACTGCTTTTTGCAACACTGTGACATGTCAGATTTAAGGAGCTGACATCATGAAATGTAACAATTTTAAAAATCCTATGACCATGACATTGCCCCAAAAGGATTGTGTAGCACCCTCCCTGTAAGCCACATTTGGCTCTCGGGGGATGCTATGGCAACTCTAATCTTTAAGGGTGAAGAGCACCCCTGTGGATCACAAAGGGTGCAGGAGTGTTTTTTTCACCAGGTGTTTGTAAAGCAATGTCCAGGCCAGAGACTGTCCACTCCAAAGTTGCTCACACTTTAAGGAAGAGTTTGCACGAAGGAAAGGCTCTGTTGTGGCACACGTGTGCATCCCTGTTGCGCATGAGCCGGGCCAAAGTCTAGGCTCCTTCAAAGAATGTGCATTGAAACACTAGTTGGACTCACACCTGTGAGCGTGTTGCAGTGAGGCTTTGAGGCCGTACCAACGTGGGGCTGTGTTGACTTTGCTTTGCTAGGCCCTAGGCTGCCTCAGTCTATGTCACAATTGGAACATCACACGCACTACGTCACCACAATTATTCTGTATCTCTCGCTGGGTTTTCGCTGGGTCAATACCTCCCAGCTCTTTGGGGTTGGGAACTATTGTACTAGAACAGGGGTGGGCAAACTTTTCGGCCCAAGGGCCATATTGGAGTTCAAAATTGTGTGAAGGGCTGGGTAGGGAGGGCTGTGCCTCCCAAACAGCCTGGCCCAGCCCCCAATCTGCCCCCCTACTTCCTGCCCCCTGACTGCCCCCCCCAGAATCCCCCACCCCTCACTCCTGGTCCCCTGATCACCTCCTCCAGAGACCCCCCCCCCAACTGCCCACCCAGGACCCCACCTCCTATCAGTCTCCCTGCTCTTTGTCCCCTGAGAACCCCCACCCTAACCACCACCTCTGGGACCACACCCCCATCTAAGACCCCCACTCCTTGTCCCCTGACTATCCCCTCTAGAGACCCCCCTGCCCCTAACCATCCCCCAAGACCCCACTCCCTATCTAAGCTAAGCACTGATCCGCCTCAGCACACTGTGTCTGGCCCTGGGCCAGATACCCTGTCGTGCAGCCCCGCCCCCCTGTGCGCTGCTCGCACGGCGTGCTGAGGCAGCGGGGGAGAGGTTGGAGCAGCCTCACCAGCCAGAGCTCATGGGCTGAATCTGGCCCGCGGGCTGTAGCTTGTTCACCCTTGTGCTTGAACGATTGACACAAAGGACCGATCTGATAGCTAGAAAAGCAGAGCTGCTGCCTAATTACTTGGCAGTAGGTACATTGGACTTTTTGTATGACTCCACTCTCAAAAACGTACACAGGATTATGGGGGCGCCTGTCTTTTATATATTTGGGGGGCTGGGAGAGGACATTACTGCTTTTAATCTATTTGCTCGATACCAAAGCGTACTACCAAGAGCTGCATGATCTGGAAGGCTGGAACCTTCCAAGACAGACTCCCGGCTCATTCCTTGCCTACTTCTATGAGCTTGGGTAAATCACTTCACCTTGCAGTGCCTCCATTTTCCCATCTGTAAAACAGGGACACTAAGCCTGACCAACTTTGCAGAGGTACTTGGGAGGATTAGTTTTAAAAGTGCTTTGAAGAGGGGAAAAACCCTTCGTAAGGGCTAAGTATCTGTATTACTGCTTTCCACCAGCCTTAGTAGTTGTCCATAGCTGAGCAAACAATTACAACGCTGGCTCTGGAAAATTAGAAACTGGGTCAGAACCCTTAACCTGTAAGATAGACAGTGCAAACCAGAGGCCAGGCATCCTTGTCAATGACTCACTGCCTGGTCTCAGGTGAGTCATATGTCCGTGTGTATAATGGGGGATGATCATACCTCTGCACCTATCTCACAGGGCTGTCGTGAGGATTAATTAGCTAATGGTTCAATAGTGCTTTCACTAGCTTGGGTGCTGTGAAGGCAGGGCTTTGCTGGACTGTTGTAGGTTTGGTGTGCTGACTTGTGTCATGCTGTTAGATTTTATATTTTTAAAACTGGGGTGAGAGCTTCCGCTGTAAACACATGGGTGGGTTCAAAGACATGTAAGAGAAAAGCCCTGCACTGCAACTTGTAATAAAGTTTTTCCTTGAACTTTTCTGTCACTTACTTTTACTGTTTTAACTTCCACTGTATTCTTCTGCTCTGGTTTTGTGGAACAGAATCTGTATTGAGGGTTTGCTCCTGACTTCTTTGCATTCAGCTGTTGACAGATGCCTCTGTTTGACACCCCCACAGGGAGAAGCAAGAGGTTAATACCCCACTAAAGTCCCTAAAGCAAGAGTAGGTGGGTTTTAAATCAGTGTTGGGCTTCTTGAGTGTGAACAGGAGGCATCTGGTCACATACCTGGCACCTCCCTGCCTGTCTTTGCCCACTGGGTTCAAATACATGGAGCACCAAGTTATGCAAACCTTGTAATTTACATACCTGGGAGCAAGCCCCCCCTTGCAAGCAGGTGTCTCATCTCTTCTCATTAGTCAGGTTCCAGGTGAGACTCGTTAGCTTTCTCCAGCAGAAGCCTTCCTTCACATTTTTCCTCTAACAGCTTAGCAGAGGAAGGCAAACAACCTGCAGGCAGCAAATTCAGCTTCTGTGTGTGCCTTCTAGAAAGGGCCAGTCTGAGGCTTTCTGAAAAGTCCTTCTGAACTCAGGGGGGAACCCTTAATAATAATGTTGGTCCCTGAATTCTGTATCATTTCCCCTTCTGAGTTATCTATGCACCAGGAGAAAAGAGCCATTCAGAAATCCTTGGTTAGCCAGTCTAAGACCCACCCCTTCTAGAAGCAAAGGGGGGGGGAAACCAAGCAAACAAAAGCAGTGGCTAACTGGGAGAAGACATGCCCTCAGAGCTGGTCATCTTCCTCCAGGGGGTGAGTCTCATCTCATGAATTTTAACCTGAACTTTGTAGGCAGGCTGATGCCTTTGCCACTTTCCCCTCTAGTGTTCAGCAACTGTCTGGAAGATACAATAATCTACCACTGCTATAGAGGCAGAGACTTATTCAAGGTGCATCTGCTTAATCTGTAGCACCAATTGGTGTTTAATTTTTATTAACTCTGTCAGGAGGCTGGTTTGTGGCAAAGAGGGGAGGTTAATGTTGTGTTTGGAGTGAGGAAATCTAGCTTGGCGTTCTGGACCCTGGTTTTTCAAGCCACCATAGGTAACAGAGCCCTGTCTAAGTCACTGGGGTTTTGTGCAGGGGGCTGCCCATGCTTTGTGACTTACAGGATCAGGGTTGTGAGCAGATACATCACTTACCTGGAGGAATCTTGACTCTGTACAGCATGTAGCGCAGTGGAGAGGTGCTTTCTAAGTGAAAATATAGACCTAATTCAGCTATGGAAGAGTGAGCTAGATTCAGTTCTGCCTTGAACAGGGCCAGCCAAATTCTGACTGCAGTATCTTCCTCCTTGGTGAGCAGGACTGGTTAATACGCAGAGCCTGAGCTGGGGTTGTAGCAATGGCTTCTAGAAAATGGAGCTTTGTATTGGGGGGAGGGGTAGCTCAGTAGTTTTAGCATTGGCCTGCTAAACCCCAGGGTTGTGAGTTTAATCCTTGAGGGGGCCATTTAGGGATCTGGGGCAAAAATCTGTTGGATGATTTAATTGGGGATTGGCCCTGCTTTGAGCAGGGGGTTGGACTAGCTGATCTCCTGAGGTCCCTTTCAACCCTGATCTTCTATGACTGCTATCTGCTAAATGCTTTCAGTCCTAAATTAGTGAGGCATCATGCAATCCCTTGGAGATACAGGTACTCTGAGGCTGGGAGGTATAGGTTGGAGCTTTGTATAGCTGCAACAGTAGGAATGTGGGATTTGCTTGTTCCTAGTCCTACAGTCAGGCCGCTGCATGATTTTAAAAGCTTGTGAACTGCACAGATCTGTGGTTGGATCCTGCAACCTATGCAAGTGCAGTACAACTTAAAGTAGCATTTCAGCTGGTGGGCATCTTGGCTGAAGAACCGAGCCCATGGTGAATGTCAGTGTGAGAATAAATGTAGGACTCCAAGTTTGCCCTCTTCCAGACATGTGGATGCCTATAACCACACTCAAAAGCAGCAGAGAGATTTTTAGGCTAAATAAATATTACCAGGCTGTGGTGTGCAACCAAGAGCCTTAGAGCAAAAACTGACCCAAGGTACTTTAAATGGGCTTGATTTTCAGAGGGCTGGTGCACCTCATACCCTTCAAATTGGGCCCCTTTAAGGTGTTTCAGTTTGAGCACCGAGAAGTGGGGAAGGCCTAGGTTGGATATTAGGAAAAACTTTTTCACTAGGAGGGTGATGAAGCACTGGAATGGGTTCCCTAGGGAGGTGTTGGAATCTCCTTCCTTAGAGGTTTTTAAGTCAGGCTTGACAAATCCCTGGCTGGGATGATTTAGTTGGGGTTGGTTCTGCTTTGAGCAGGGGGTTGGACTAGATACCTCCTGAGGTCCCTTCCAACTCTGTTATTCCATAATTCTGTGAAGTGAATGACCCAAAATTGCTTGTCACTTCTGACTATCTTTCAGAGCATGTGTGGAGGGGAGGTGGGAGGGGTAGGGAGAGAAATTGATTGAGCTTTCCTTAAAAGCTGCAAAGACCAGGTTTTAAACAACTACTTGGTGCTGTTAATAACAATATAAAAGCTTTTCTTTGGATTTCACAGACTCGCTTGTAATTGCTTGGGCATGCCACCTTCCCTGATTGCTCGCCATGGTGGGTAGCTCTCACTAAGCACTTGTATGTCTCTCTTGAAAAATTGACTCTTCCTGCAAACAATGTGGATTAAAATCCCAGCGGTCTGTTTTCACATGTTCCTCCTGCTTTCCTCCTTGTGGCTTGATGGCTGCTGATGTAACAAACAAACTATAAAACAAAACAAACTCTGACAAACCCCTCCCAGTAATTTTGCCAGAAGCTGGGAATGAGCGACAGGGGATAGATCACTCCATGATTCCCTGTTCTGTTCCTTCCCGCCGAGGCACCTGGCATTGGCTGCTGTTGGAAGACAGGATACTGGGTTAGATACCCAGGATATTAGGAAGACAGGATACTTTGGTCTGACCCAGTGTGGCTGTTCTTATGCACTAGTTACCATTACCAACCGCTGTTTGTTTTAGAGGGCAGCCCTGTGGGTAAATGGACCATGTTAATCATAACAGCACTTCCCCTGTTCTCGATGAATGTGGGATCAAGTGCTTTAGTGATAGTCGCTTGCATTGCACTGTCATGATGCACTGGGAGGGTGGGGGGACAGGGCTATTCAGCACTGTGAGCAGTTCTCACAGGGCAAGGACCTGGAGAGAGAGGTTTTTTTCCAATACCAGAATAATATCCCCTGCTGGTGACTTCAACAAGGACAGTCATGTCGCAAAGGCCTGGAGAGAAAAGTGAGCATCTTTACCTGAGGTAATTGCACAGGTGGTACCAGGGAACATGCCTTCAAGGGCTGAGCTTCTGGGACAAGTTCGCCTGCAAGCTCCTTAAGCCTTGGGCGATCAGTGAACCCCCCAGACTGAAATGGAGGGTTCCTCCCCGCCCTGCATGGGATGCAGTGAGGTCAGTTATTGCTCGTCGATGAAAGTCCATTCCCTGGCACTCCCTCTCCCCCCGCCCAACTATCCCTGGTGTCCAGCTGAGGCCTGACCATTGCTGAACAAAGTAGCGCCGGCTCTAATTTTACGGGTGCATCTGTGCAGCAGCTGGGAAGTGTTTTTTCCAGCCTAGGTAATCCTATTCCTGTGGCTAGAGTCTGAAGAGAGCAGTGGCAGGTTGGGTGATGTCAGACGAGCTGTCTGAACATATCCCTTCTCGTGGGGCTACCCTGCTGATTTTAAGTGCTAGCTTGAGCCAAACTAGTGCATGCATGGATCCTCTAGCTGGCAACCACACGTCCCAGTTGCTACGTGGGCAGACCCTGAATGTCCCAAGCCCTAAGGGTTTTATCACTTTAGAATGGTCCAGAGGTTAGTGCGCCAGCCTAGGATTTGCAGAGCAGGGAGCGGAACACAGGTCTCCCTACAA